>OU342488.1:17125754-19525754 GCA_910589525.2 Ennomos quercinarius
TAACAAGCATATATTTATTAACTACCTCTACACAAATAATATACATATTGCAATCATTTCAGAAACATGGTTTAAAGCTAACCAAAATTTTAAAATTAAAAATTACAATATTGAACATAATGATTGTGGAAATAGCCATAATGGAGTGGCCATAATCATTCATAAAAATATCACATATTCAAATATTAACACATATTTTGATGATTCATTACAAAATATCTGTGTCAAAATCACAGTAAACAAACAGGATTTATGTATTGTCAGTTTTTATAGTCCTACTAATTGTAACCCAGCTTTTAATAAAGCTAAATTTGATACACTGGTAAAATCGATTCCTAGTCCATTCATATTTGCAGGGGATTTCAATGCCCATCACACTTCTTGGGGTTGCGGTTCTGACTCTCCCCATGGAAGGGAGGTGTTGGAAGTCATCGATGATAACAATTTAGTCTTGCTTAATGATGGTCAAGCAACAACAGTTGGTTCATTAACGTGGCGTCCAAACGCACTTGATTTGTCGTTGGTTTCCCCATCACTGGCTCTTCATTGTGAATGGTCCGTTCTTGATACTCCTCTTGGTACTAGTTACCACCTTCCTGTAATCATAAAAGTATTGCTTAGTAATAATAATGTAAATTCAGATGGAAACTACTGTAATGGCAAACACTTGCCCATCTACCCAAATTATAAACAGGTAGATTGGAAAGTGTTTAGTAGCTGTGTAGATGCATTATTGAATGATTTTGAATTGAATCTTTGGAGTCCTCAGGACGCATATTTGCTATTTTGTAAAATATTACAATCAGCAGCAAAATCCGCTTCGAATTTAAATAGTAGTTGTTCTAACAACATTAATCAATCCTGTCATAGGAATCTCGGTAAAAAACCTCACCTTCCATGGTGGAACCAAAAGTGCTCAGAAGCTGTTCTAAAATTCAAAGAAGCATATCTGAAGTTTAAGTACAACCCAACAGAAGCCAACTACTTGGAATTTAAAAGACTTCGAGCTCTCAAAAAACTTATTATAAAAATAGAAAGACAGAACAGTTGGAAATCTCTCTGCGAAACTTTTAATCGTTGTACTCCTATGTCCATTATATGGAAATTTATGCGTAAATTTAATAAAACATATGTTTCTAGCAATAATGCAGATGATTCCTGGATTTTAGATTTTCTACAGATGTATACCCCGGATTTTGTATCAAATGGTCTCAACACATCATATAGTAGCATTGGCAATATAAACTCCAGCAATAGTTACTTCCTTAGTCCATTTTCTATCAATGAATTAATATCTGCTGTCACATCTAGAAGAGATACTGCCTTTGGTCTTGATGGTATACCATATTCTTTTTTTAAAAATTTCAGCAGTAAGAGTATGGAAATCTTCCTAAAAATACTGAACTTACTCTGGGAAAACAATAATATACCCCACGATTGGAAAGTAGATTGTCTGGTACCAATTTTAAAACCTAACAAACCAAAATTGTGTCCTGATTCCTATCGCCCTATAGCGCTTACTTCATGTGTTGGAAAAATATTTGAACAATTGTTAAAGCAGCGTTTGGAGTTCTATATAGAACAAAATCAAATTTTACCTTCAAACCAATTTGGTTTCCGTAGAAATCGTTCAGCTAGGGAGAGTATCTGCCAGTTACAACTTGATATCCATAATGCTTCAGATGCAAATAATCATCTCCTTGCTGTTTTCTTCGACATCACAGGGGCCTTTAATAGTGTGAATATTGATATACTTTGTCAGGAATTGTTATTAACAGGAATACCAGGAAAGATTATACACTGGATTAAAAATTTTTTAAGTAGCCGAGAAGTCTTTGTTAAATATAATAGGCATTTATATGGTCCTAGACTTTCAACAAAAGGAGTTTGTCAAGGTGGCATTTTATCGCCATTAATTTTCATACTGTACATACGTCGTTTAAATTTAATATTAGGCTTAAAAGTGAAAAATTTGCAGTTTGCAGATGACCTAGTTGTCTATGCATCGGGAAATAATATAAATCAAGTGGTTGAATTTGTTAATGATGCATTGGCAAATCTTAATAACTATTTTTCTTACCTTGAACTTGATGTTAATCCTTCAAAGTCAAAGGTTGTTCTCTTTGGGAAAAAGTGTCCCAATATGCCTGCTGTTCATTATAAAGGTTCTTCTTTACCTGTTTCACTTGATGTTAAATTCTTGGGAGTATTATTCTCCCACAATTTATCCTGGAACAATTATTTGAAAAATTTAATAAACAAAGCTAACAAAGCTTTTAATGTATTAAAATCTTTGTCTGGTACATACTGGGGTGCAGACCCACAAATTCTACTATTATTGTACAAATCATTAGTTCGTAGTCATTTTGAATATGGTTTTTTATGCTTTGCTGCAGATGTTAAAATTGTAAATAGTCTAGATGTTTTTCAAAACAAATGCATGCGTGTAATAACAGGGGCATTCAGAAGCACACCTATAAATGCAATGCAGATTGAATGCAGTCTCCCCCCAATGACTATTCGTTTTAGGTATCTTAAAGAAAGATTTCTCCTTAAACTCTACAGTGTCTCTAACAATAGTCTTATAACTAATCTGTCTAATACATTAACCCAATCCACTGTTAAACCGTTTTATATGCTACAGGGATATCAATGTCTTTTAGATTTTCTTCAAAATTTAAACATCTATCAATCAAATCATATTTTGCCTTGTTATGAGGGATCTTTTATTAGCAAATTTCCAGCAATGAATATAGTCATAAACAAAAAACTGTCAATAAAAGAAGAAGTATATACAATGTTGGCAGAGTGGACAGGTCACAAATTTGTTTACACAGATGGGTCGAAAAATGATAATGCTGTGTCTTACGCAATATTTGAACCCTCATTGAACATTGCTGTGGGATACAAAATTGATAAACATGCTAGCATTTTTACTGCTGAAGCTGTTGCTATTTTGAGTGCTTTGAAGCACATTAAAAACAAAAATCAGGGACACACAAAATGGGTTGTTGTTAGTGATAGCATGAGTGTTTTGAAAAACTTAGCAAATAACAAATTACATGCTCACACTAATTACATTATTTACTTTATAAAACAGTTATGGGTGGAATTATCTGATTCAAATATACAAGTTAGTTTTGCGTGGGTACCTTCACACATAGGTGTTGATGGCAACGAAAAAGCTGACTATTTAGCCAGCACTATAGTTAAATTTTCAGATGTTATTTCCAGGTATGCCAATGATGCAGATGTTTCATTGCCATACACAGATGTTGTAAGCCTTCTAAAACAAAGGATGATTCAACTATGGGGGAAACATTCGTACCATTGTACACAAGTTGAAAACAAAGGTTCTTGGTATGCCGCTTTAGATGTTCAGATAAATTCAAAGCCATGGTTCTGCAAGGCCAGTACCTTTTTAAACAGAAAGTTTTATTCAACTGTTTGTCGTATGCGTTTTGGTCACTGTCGTTTGAACTTTCATCTTCATCGCCTTCGAATGGTGAATTCCCCATATTGTGACTATTGCCAGTCCTCGAATATCCAATCCTTAGATCACATTTTCTTTGAGTGTTCATCTTTCAGCATTCAGCGCCTTGTGTTGATAGATGAACTTCTACAAATCTATGATAAACCTGAACTGGTCCCGCGGTGCATTCAGGAGTTGCTTGAAAATGCCTCTGCCTTTACCTATTTGTATAAATTTATATTATGTACTGTAAAGGAGATTTAGAATAAGATATAGCTGATAATTTTATTATTACAATACATATCACAATGTTTTTTTATAAAGTTTTTTTTTGTGTGTAAATATGTAAATGTAAATAAAGGTATTCGACTGACAGTCTGACACTGGCAGTCTGTCTGTCAGTGTCGGAGTGACGACGTATAAACGTCAACGATTGACGCTTGAAAAGGAAAAAAATAAAATGGACTTTCATTATCTCGGACAAATGAACAAGGGACGATGATCCTTTTACTTATGATAAACTTTATCTGGATTTGACTTTGAAAGAAATAAAACGAATGAAATTATTATCCTAACTCTGACGAAAGAAATAAATCCCACGAAAGACTAGGCGGTATGGTCTCACGACTTTAGCCTGCCCAAAAGGGCGAAAAAAAAAAAAAAAAAAAAATAGGAATAACCATAGCGAAGCCGGGCAGCTAGCGTTACCTAACAGATTCTTAATACGGCAGATTCTCTATTCAACAGATTCATAGGTTTAGAGTATACATTGCTTATTTATATGTTATTATATATATACTTATACTATTTAAGGTAGGTATATTTTTTTCAAAATTGTGTTCTCTACAGTCTTGGAACATACTAAACAACTACCTGCATCACATACGTTATGGAGAAAAAATAACACTTCTTTGGTTACATATTATTTTTTATTTATTGAAAAAGTATACATCAAAAACTTCGATGTAAAATTAAAAAATAATGTGTAGTGCAATAAATTGCGAATGCTTTGCCATTTGTGAAAACTGTACAAAAATGAATGTTGATTTCTTTTCATAATGGTTATAATTTTATGGCGTCAATTTTGTGTCGCATCGCACTCTTAGCTAATTAAGTTTAAAATATGGCGGTACTCTTCTGATAAAAAGGAAGTGAAAATGTAGGAGATATTTTAATTTTATTTAGCTATAGAGAAGGCGACACAGAATCGACCAATTATTGGCAGCTGCATTTATCTCGATCAACCGCAAAAATGATGACATTATCAGGTACGTTATAATTTGATGGATCACATCGAAACGCTTAAAAAATTGTGCCTCCGTGCTTTCTTCCGCATTTTATGTTTTAATGCTCCACTATTTTCAATTAATCTGGTTAGGTGTAGTCACAGACCACATAATATACCAAATTGATAAGAAACCCATAATTTCTTCGAAAAATTATGCATGTAAATTGATTTATTACAAAATATGTAGCTCATCTATGGAATGTATTACAGTTGCAGTTTTACAAATTAAATGTACTACTTTTTAAAGTATAATATTGTAACTGTATAAGTACCAACTATACTTATCAGAACATTTACTAAAATTGTTATATTATCTATAACAGAATAAGAACATTTTAGCGGTTGAAAAATCGAGATAAAACCAGTACAGATTACATTATATTACAGCCATGTTTACTAGTATACTATTATATAATCTGTGGCCATGTTGTATACTGTAATAAAGTTTATACTTATGTGCAACCTGTGCAACTAAAACGTGTTCACCTCGTATGAGTATACTTAGTTTGTATAAGTATTATAATAAGTATTGTACTTATCTCAATGCGCCTGCGCAGGCCGCGGTAACTAACTATTGGCTGTAAATTCACTGTTCCGTCTTTTACTTTACACTTATTGTATCAATATTACAAATCATTTATATTTATTATATTCAATTCAATACTTAATTAATTATATTAAAACACATAAATAATACAAACATATATCAACAGCAACATCGAAATACATTATTAAATTTGTATTACATCAACATACTTGATATTAAAATAAAATGGATGTAAATTACAAATAATGGACTAATCATTTACACTTGTTGAGTATAAATATGATTTCAGTAATAGTTATTTAGCAAACTAGACATAAACAGCACATATTTGCACGACTTGTTGCGACAGTAGATGATCGCAGACCTGCCAAAAAGCCGAGCAAGTATGCGACACCCTTTATAGACATCCCAAAAATTCACATAAACAACTGTTACAATACCTATATGAATTGTTCGTAATTTTAGTAAAATAGAAAATCGTTGGGCAAATCTTCAACAGCCCTTAGATGGAGGTGTTCGAATAAAAGTATGTTATTTTGTGCATACTAAGCCTATTACGCAAGTAATCACGCCACATAAATTTACAACTAGTGTACTGTACACATAGACACAAATGTACATTGAAACTATATCATAAGACTGGCTGTGTTGTGGATTGAATCTAAGCCACCAACAAAACTTGAACTTTAATTCACTTTCTTTAAAGTCGATTCTAAAATTACACAGCACATGGGGAATCTAGAAACAATAACTTTACCTTTAGAATGAAAATAAACTGGCTTCATGCTCTAAAAAAATAAGTGTTTATAATGCCAATGACGAGTGAACGAAAAGCTGACCAAAGCACGCCGCGATGTTTAAAACACGTAGCGGGTCAACGATTATCGACTAGTTTTGTCAGAGCCCTGTTTTTGTACTACTCTTAGAATAAAATGTTCTACGAAATTATATATTTTTTGTGCTTTCGCGAACATTGAACGCAAGTGTTGTAGGTGGCTGCAGATTGCAACACACAGACGGAATCAACTCTATCTGACTATAGTATAATGTCCTTCACATGTGCACACATAATATGCCACAGATCAAGATGATATTACGCATCAGACGGGAATCTCAGAAAACCAGTTGTTATTCTTTATTGATACGTATCATAATGTACTTCATCTGTGGCGTCTTAACAAATATTTGTACACGTGTAAAGGACCGGAATAACACGTAACAACAATTCTAAAAACATAGTTTGCCTTTCATTATATTTGTACATTAAAATCAGCAATTCCTAAACTTTATACATTTTGTTCAATACAACATAAATATCGTAGATATGTTAGTTCGTAACAAGCATATAAGACGATTTGATTGGTTACAATTTTAATACCTATCGACATTATTTAATAAAAATAGATTTCCATAACCCAAGTCTTCGTGTTCTTTCATAACAAATGGTAAAGGTACATCTTATACACGCAACGATTACAGCCGATAATTCAGAGACGGAGGGTTTGGATCATGAAAACATAATGTAACATCACAGACTACATAAAAACTATACTACTTACGTTACTTTTATTGATGACAGAAAGCAGAAAGCTGTTGCTCAATCGTAAAGTAAAATCTCGTAACCCGACAAAATCCACACGATGGTGGCATGTGACACAAACCACACTTAGCTAAAATGCTTTTTTATTATCTTCTTATTTTACTCTCACCAACTGGAGGTCATACTTTATAAAATTTATATTAATGAAGTTTATCATTAGATTAGTGGATCACACTTCTAACATAAATAACAATTTCTAAACTCCTGCGCCTCTGAACTCCCGGTTCAAATGGGCCTAACATAATAATAAACATCTACAATGCTCGTGAGTTTATTAGTCTACAATGTTGTATAAATTCTGTTCAGAAGGCCACGTATCGGGCTGCCTGCAGCGGAACGATATATTAGCTAACTACATCAAGAAATATAACTAGTATACAAGCATTTAATCCTCGACTGCTTTCCCTGGCGTCGTAGGTACATGTACTTTAAATGGGTTTAGTTAAATTGAATCTTTATTTTTTATTTATAACGTGTTAAGTCTCCTTGTTATTAAAATTAAATTGTACTATAGTACGTTTCAAATCCCCATAGAAACTCGTGCATTGCTCCCCGGTATTATGTTAGCCCCGAAAAAAGCGACAGTATCGCTTTCTATACAATTATGCATCGCTTCACTGTCGTTTACGCGTCTACCGCATTTTGTGGTACAAGGAAGTGTGCGAGACAAGTTTAATCAGCGACGCTAAACCTGGTTCGACATATATCAATATCGAGTTTCTCAGAGGATTTGAAAATATAAAGCAACCCACCAAATAAATAGTTTGAGAGTCGCTGCAGTCCGCTCAAAGGTCAATGTACGAGTTTCTCAGGGGATTTGAAACATACCATAGGCCTGGCGCTTCGCACTATACAAGGTGAGTTTGAATTGGGGTATTATCCCGAAATGGGGTAAATCTACTCACCAAGGTAAACAATGTTTCTTCTACGACTTTTCTAAATTAATAGTTTTTCATTGAATAAATGCCATGTTAAGTTTACGGTCAAAAATAGCCCTAGCGCAGCTGGGTGGTTGAACTTCGTCCTTGACCGAATGCGTTTAAATGAGTTTAGCGAACTGTGTTTAGAAACGAATTTATAGTGTCTTGTTAACTCTCGTAGCAATCGCACGTGCAATTTTGTGAGTGGATTTATTTTTTAGTATAGAGGTTTGGAAACACGCAGTTTCAAGTAAGGCTCTCACAACTTGTGGGCTATCGTTTTCCCAGTCCCCCCCATTCGGGATAATACCTCAATTCAAACTCCGATAGTATAGCTACAAGGGCATCGACGGGCCTGGCCGGCAGGGCCAATCCTCGATTCACACGTCAGAAGAGATATTATGCGTTACAAAGACCTCTCGTTCTCTCCTCAGCCTAGTATTTGAGTATAATTTTAGGCTTGCAGTACTGTGCTATCTGAATTGCACTTTATTCCGTTGTAACGAGAGTCGCTATTTTAAAAATGCCTGCGGAGTGAATCTACTAATACCATCTTGTGAGATTGTACTATAGAAAGTGGCGTTAAAGTGTGGTACAATATAAAACGTAGCGATTACTTTATCCTTTATCTATGGTACAAATACAATAGACAACAACGTCACTTTTAAAAACATACCATCCAAAAACAATAAAACAGGAAAATGAACCCAAATGTGCGACTGCAAATAAAATATTATCATCGTAATATATTTCTTACTTTCCAACACTCCAATATATCTATAGCGATTTTTCATACTTTCAAATATACAAATGCTGACAACGATTGCGGCGTTGATACGTAAAAAATTTATACAAAATAATAAATCTTATATTTAATCGATAATGTAAAATGCGGTCGATTGTGAAGATTGGACAGCGTCAAATAAATCACAGTCTCGACGTAGAAGTTAGCTTACTTTTATAGCCCCAGACTTTATAGACCGGAAATAATACTACACCTGTAGTGCCTGGCAATAAATATGGCAAATCAATATGAATAGATATTTAGCGCGCGATCTCCAACGGAACGGGAAACATTTTTCTAACTGATTGCAGTTAGAAGAATGTTTTTGTGTGTGTGTGTTTGTTATTAGAGCGATATGAAACTGCATGTTTATTGCAAGTTACTGTAAGTTTACTGCAAGTTAATTACTCCAGCGCGTCATATTTCTCGCTACGCACTGTAACACTAATGCCTGTCAGCGGTAAAGTTTGACAGCTCTTAGGCTCGTTGTTATCTCTCTAGAACGTACCCGAATGCGTTGCAGTAGGTACGTCATAGAGGGATAAGTGCGGACTTAGCAGCTGTCAAACTTTAGTGCAAACGGACAATACAATACTAACTTTTGACAAGAGGGGTGAAACACTTTACACTATTAAATGCAAGTCATCGTTGTACTACACCGCTAGCATCGACGGACGATGTACTGTATGAACGATGGAATATGTTACAAGACCTTAGATAAGGGAATAGTAAGGATGCGTCACAAAGACCGCCTTGCGGCACAACCGCCATGTTGTGGATGTATTTATGGCGAGCACCAAAGAGTATATAAGATTTCCTCGTTCGAGGTTTGTATGCAATCGGCGCCATATTGTGCTTCCAAAGTGCCGCAAGTCACGTGACATGTTTATTTTCCTCTACTATTCCCTTATCTAAGTACAAGACTAAAATATATGGCCCGATTTACATTAGGTCAGTGCGAATTGTATTGTACGGAGCAAATAATGCCATTGTGAGCACGTGACAGTGCGGTCGATTGCAATATATATTTTTCTATGTGCAAGTCACGTGGTGTACCGACACTGACTGCCTTCGGTCACCTTCACAATACATTTTCTATTGTTTGGGGTCATTCGGCAGTTAAAGCGTTAACAACTAAATGTAGGTATCAGACTGATATTACATTGTGTGACAGAGATCGCTCTATAAAACTAAAGCTACCTTAATCTTGAATAAAATATTTCGTACGTAACATACTCAATAGATTTTTGAAAAGGGCCAGTCCGTGTATCGGTTTTACGACACATGCTAGTTTAAATTTGCACTAAACCAATGCAAACGGGCCAACGAAAATAAAATTGTACTCGAATATTTGATCAATACACAACTATTAATATAAATTACATACAATATTCATCGAATATAATATAAAATTCTTCAATATTTATTCTAACGCGCCGCGCATTACGGCCACGAATAATTATCCTTTGAAACACACGCCGTTACTCTAGTACCATTACATTAGCATTCACAAGGTGTATTCCATGGATTTATTTAATAGTAAATACTCTGCGAATCTTCTTGCATTTTTGTACAAATGGATAAGTAGCGGATTTTTGTGTTTTTATCAGTGATACAAAAGCCTTCGCCAGACAGCTGCGCATGCGTTTTTTTTACGTTATCTGTATTTAGCATACTTTATCGCAGGTAATCTTACAGACTGCAGCAGATAATAACGCGCGATAACAATGTATTACCTGACTGGCCTGATAGCTCAGTTGGTAGTAGCTCTGCCTTCTGAGCTATATATAGGTTGTGGGTTCGATTCCCACCCGGGACAAACATTTGTGTGATGAACATCTATGTTTGTTCTATGTCTGGGTGTTATATTGTATACTATGTATCTATTTGCAAACAAAAAGTATCAAGTATTGCATCAGCTATCTGGTTTCCATAGTATAAGCTATGCTTAGTTTGGGGCTAGATGGCGCTGTGTGAAATGTCCACACATATTTATTTATTTTATATTATTAAAGGTAGTTTTTATGCGTTATTTTTTTTATAAGACACGCGATATAAATACAGCTGCGATCTGCGATATGACGTGCCTCGTTGTGAGGCAGTAACGTAATAACGTAGCTGTGTGGGAATTACATGAACGCAATATAGCAAGTTTACGATTTTTGTTTGCTTAGGGTAGGGTTTTTGACCCGTAGTTAAAGTAACTAATGGTCAAAAATTTTGACAATTGGTTGCCCTAACCATGTATCAAAAAACCTACCCTTACCTTCTGATTACCGCATCTGGGGAAGGCTTTAAATGCATGGACACTGTTCAAGTTGATATAGCATGCGTGAGACCTAATTATCAAATCCTATTAACTCGCATTTTGCACATTTAACATTTGCATTTTTTAATAAATATTATTTATTTTATTTATTTACCGTGGGGATCTTATCTGTGACGACATCAACTTAATAACCCGAAGACGGCATAAGCTAAAAATATGCCTAGTACTTATTTTTTGTGTTCTACTTTTTTTATAGGATAAGCATAGAAATACAGAAGTACTAGGCAGTATTATTGACAACTGTTATCCAGAACGATATTGACCCGTAAACAGAACTACGACATCGACGAAAAAAATCCATGTCATCGTACTCAGGGTGGGTTTTTTAAGGTTACCAAAGGTGAAAAACTTAAATTTTGACCATTGGTTACCTTAACTATAGATCAAAAAACCCACCCTAAAACTCCTTTTCCTTTTGTTAACACACACACACATGGATAGAGCTGCCGGCCATTGGCTGCTTGCCTAGGTATGTGTGTGTGTTGTGTTTCAGGAAGGCAAGTGTTGCCCAGCGACAAATTTTTTGTTCTGTAAAACGAATAGAAAGCATAATGAGGTTTTTTGAGACCCAACCAACTGTTTTCAAGTGCGATACAAAACTAAAACCTCCTATGCTTTCCTTTCCTTTCCAAGCATTATTTCGAGTTCTATGTGAAACCCATACTACAGTCAAATTATTATAAAATATCAAATATTATCTACTCAATTGAAAGTCGACGTATTTCGATAATGTTCACATCCATGTGGTAACAACGTGTCTCCGAGTGACGGTTTGATAGCAACGTGCGTGAGTATGGTCGGGACTTCGATGGCGGCTTCAGGCGTCCGCGTCAGCGCCCTTGAGTCTCAGTCGAGCGAAATCTTCGAATATTATATCGTCGTCTTGCTCCTGGCCGTTTTCTTCACTGTAATAAAAAAAAAACAAGTTAGATATTGTAGCTGAAGCAACATTGCAAGTTGGGCATGGTTAATTAATTAATAGATAGACAATACAGCTCTTATGCCAGCTGTGGACATCTTCAGGCTGATGATGATGACCTGTAAATTGGTTGTAAGTATGTAAACATGCCATCTATCTACACACTGACATCTTGCCTACTGATCAAATGAACATGCATTTTTGGCCAATAAATTGCATAAGTGCCTATTTTTCAGTGAAATTTAATATGGGAAATATGTTTTGTTTGTAGGTATTAAGTATTTCTGTCAAGGATTATTTATGATGAATAGCCTAAGGTATTTTAATTTTCTCTGATATTGTCCCTCCCCATAGCTTAGTTTACCTATAGTTTAGTTATAATTTCCAAGTGATGTGTACCTATTTTGTTGTACAAATGGTGGTGTTTAATAAAGAATATTTATTATTATGTGTGTGCGTGTACATACGGGTGCGGGTCGAGCGTGATGAGGTCGAGGTCGACCCGCGGCGCGGGCTCGAGCGCGGCGCGCGGCGCCTCCTCCTCCGGCTTCGGGTGCATCAGGATGAACGGGAGCTCCGCGCTCAGGTCGCTGGAAGCCAACGGGACGTTATATGGTAACCGTACCCAGATCACTGCAAACGCTACGCTAATAGGATATTTTACTGATATTTTTAATGTTATAATATGAGCGACAAACAAGCATAACGGGGGGCCTGACGGGAAGCGGTAACCGCAGCCTATGGACATCTGCAGCACTAGGGGCGTGGTCGATGCGATGCCAGCTCGGTAAGGTTTAACTATTCGGGGATTTATTGTATATAATCATTTTTGTACTCTCAAAGACACTCGACTGTTATTCGCACCACAGTGGTACGCTTTTAACTGTTTATAGATTATTATGCAAATTAGCGGCACCCAAACGCGTAGACAATTGCGAAAACAAATATTGAATATCTCAAAATCAAAATTCAATGTTATAAGCAATTTAAGATCATCATCATCAACAGCCCGAAGACGTCCACTGCTGAACATAGGTCTCCTACAGAGCACCACTTTGAGCGGCTGCTCGCCTCCTGCATCCATCGGCTTCTCGCGCTTTTCACCAGGTCGTCGATCCACCGAGTCACCGGCCTACGCTGCGTCTTCCGGATCGTGGTCGCCACTCGAGAACCTTTCTTCCCCATCGGTTGTCAGTTCTACGAGCGATGTGGCCTGCCCATTGCCATTTCAACTTGCTAATTCTAAGAGCTATATCGGTCACTTTAGTTCTCCTGCGGATCTCCTCGTTCCGGATCTTATCTCGCAGGGAAACACCGATCATAGCTCTCTCCATAGCTCGTTAATTAGCCATTTAAGATACAAGAATAGAAAGAAACACAGATGCAGTGACGTTAATCATTACCAAGTTGCAAGTACCTGTATGGTAGCTCCACGCGATCTGTTTAGCGTATTTGCCAAGAAAGAAGCGCAGGTGATGCGGGACTTACTCCGTTTTTTAACAAAAAAGTTTATTTATTTTTAAAAGTATAACGTTCTTTTTTAGCCTATTTAGTTTAAGAAAATAATGTTTATATTTTTATCATGTAAGCGTTACTTATTTAATTAAGAGTGCTTTTCAAATAATATTGTACATTTTCTTACCCGCCAAGCGGTCCGAGACACAGCTTCACCTTGACTTTATATTGTACTATGATACCTAAATTTTCACGCTGCGACGGGTCTGCGATCCTGCATTACAAAAAAGGCTTATTACAGATGGAATTGAGTTAAAATCATGCAGATTCGTTTGACATTTTTGGAGGCCATAATCATAATATGAGATGAAAGAAATGCAAATGAAACAGTCTACCCGTTTTCAATGACAACCGTACAAACGGCTATCTAAGAAAAAAACATTTCCCCCACTCTGTCTGCTTGTTGATGAGTTGCATGTTAGAAAAAAAACCCGTTCTTTTTTTTTCAGAATATTTGTGAGCGGCGGCTTTTATTACACTTTTCATATGTGGTGTTCACTACAGACCTCCGCGACTAGAGCGACCTACTTCTTTATATAAATTCTTTAGATAAAGCTTGGCGTCCCTACGTCACCTTTAAAACAACAATGTTTTAATAGTTACGAGTGACGTACGAGCGCAACAAAATATTAATTATTTAAATTCTTCCATTTGCTTTCCACCTCTTCGTTACCATGAAAAAGGGTAGCACGTCAAATACATTTCTGATATTACAGTAAGGTAATTTACTAGGTGGTAGGACTTTTCTGCAAAGTTCGTCTAGGTAGGTACCACCGCTTTGCTAGTTATTCTGCCGCCAAGCAGTAGTGTGCGAGCACTGCTGTGTTCCGGTTTGAAGGGCATTGTAGCTAGTGAAATTACTGGGCAAATGAGACTTTATGATCTGATCACTCAGTCTAGTAATCTGATTACTAGACTGGGTGATGTCTCAGGATGACGTGCGCTGTGCAGTGTCACGCGAAACTTTATTGTTTTAAAGTTCCGGGTGACACTGCAACTGTTATGGGCGGCCGTGTCACTTAACATCAGGTGAACGACTTGCTCGTCACGTCATTCAATAACATAAAAAAAAAAAGGATGTGTTACTCACAGCGTGCTGGAAGCGAGGTTGGTGTCCTCGTGCTTGAGTTGTCCATCAAGCGCGAGTCCCCACTTGTCCTTGTTGTTGGCCAAAAGAGGGGTCAGCGTGAACACCTTGCTCAGTGTAAACCCAGGGCCTACCGGGCACCCCTCTCTGTCGACACCGAAGGAAGGGGTTAGTATTATCAGGCCTGGCTCATTCCGCGCTGTAGGTACGAAGCTACAAGTACATGAAACCGACCCGTCTAGACGGGTCGGTCTGTTACGCGTAACGCGTCAGAAGGGCAGCGCTATAGCGATAGAACGAGAGGTATTCTGTGTATCACCGCTGGGTTTTACACTTTATTTCCTGCTGGGTTAGCACGGACGGTAGACAAAATTGTCCTTCCCCTGTTTTACTCCACTTGACAAGTAAGCAAGTATGAAATAAGACAGAGAAAGATAATTTTGTCTACCGTCCGTGCCAACTTATGTAGCAGGGGCCTTCTGGAGAGCCTTCTCTGTTGGCACGGGGGAAAGGTTTAGTATTACCACTGCTTGGTATTTACACTTTTTTATTGTTAAATCTAGCATCAAATTATACCAGAAATCTATGGAATATCATTAGGTAGGTATTATTCTAGATGCAGTAGTAAATACTAAGTATATTGTGGATACTAAAGGTACGGAATAAGAAAATGGTTGCATTTTGTATTTCATGTTAGTACAAGTCACAAATAAATTCCAAAAATCACTTAACAACGTTCCCGACTTGCAAAAAACAATATCCCTCAAAAAAGATTAGCAAAAAGTATAATTTATTGTTTATACCGAAATATAGTTAATCACTTATTGTTCTGTCTATACAACATTTAGTTTTATTAATTAAATGCCAAAACCAAGTTTAAAAAACCTTAAAGTATCTCACAACTGCGATCGAACTCATGCGTAAATCAAAACACTTACAGCGACCGACACTTTAGTTTCTTATTGAACATTCCGAGGAATGGGAACTGAAATATATTCTTCTTCATCTCCGTTTTTGGTTCCCTGCACACGGAGATATTGTAAATTGATCAACCAAACATTATTTTAAAACATAATATTAAAAAAAAAACATATGAGAATTATTGTTCACAAAGTATTTCCAGAATTTAGCAATAATTTATCCCAACAGGGTGTAATCTAAGGAAATGACAAATATATAGCAACAAGAGGAAAAATAGGATCCAGGGACAGAAGAGGACTTTGGGGAAAGGAAAAATTAAATGGCAAGGAGTGAAATGTACTTAAACACAATCAAAGGTAAGCAGATATATAAAGTAGGAAGAGAAGAGAAATTAACAGTGAATTGAAGAGAGGACGAAAATTAAAAACTGGGAAAAGAAAAAAATACGTCATTACTAGCAGCTGCCGTCAATCTTTGTCAATCGTTCGCTGCGATCGCTACTTTGATGGGTGGCCGCTACAGCAAAAAGTGGTATTTACAACTGAGCGCTACCGTGCTACGAGGGCACGTTAAGCCGTCGGTCCCGGCTGTTGTCGTAAGATAATAGTCGTTAAGCCAAGTCAGAAGCTTTTGGGCGGCCTGAAAATTCTGATCCGAGAAGAAGAGAAGAATAAGGAAGAGCTCCAAGAAGAGATGGTAGATTGGAACAAGCTTCAAAGAGAGAGGGAAAAGGAAGTCTGTGTAGAGATTATTTCTCTTTGATAATGCAACTCATTCGCTTTCCGCCTCAGCGACGATGCACTTAAATTGAAAGGTGGAAAAAAGGAAGGGAGAGAAAAAACTTCAAGAAGATGAGAAAAACAAAATTAAAATGCGGGGGGAATAAGAGAAGACAAGTGAGATGGGGAAGGGGATAAGGTGGGAGCTATTTTGTTTTATAATGTAACTCACTCGCTTTCCGCCTCGGCGACTGTGCACTTATATTGAGCGGTGGAGAAGAGGCAGATGTCGGCGAACTGACGCACCGACACTTTGATCCGCTTCACGGAGCGGTTCGAGTTGTTCGCGATATGCACGTTCACGGCTATGTTCTCGCCGTGGTGGTACAACTCCTGGAATTGAGCAGAATAGGACTCTATAACCTTAGGTACAAAGTAAGTTTTACATTTCAATATCATTAGTGATAGGAATAGATTTTTAGTTTATATGGAGCATGCTTCCATTGTATGAAGACGTTAACGTGGTAATATGTACTTGTTACATGACAGATACAGGTTTACAGCTTCCAAAATCCATCAACAATGTTGTGTTGTGTTGTTGTGTTGTGTTGTTGTTGTTGTGTTGTGGTGTTGTGTTGTTGTTGTTGTGTTGTGTCGTGGATGTTGTGTTGTGTGTGTGTGTGTGTTGTTGTTGTTGTGTTGTGTTGTGGTGTTGTTGTGTTGTGTTGTTGTGTTTGTTGAAATTTTCACGAAAAAAAACAGAATTTGAAAACTATCGATGATTCATATTGGTGAATACACGGCTAAACTTTCAGGTCTAATTACAGTCGAAATGACATTACCAGGTTTAGGACATATTCGATGTCCCTTTCAATGGACATCGATTATGTTCGAATCCTGGTTCACCAATATAAAAAGCCTTCCTTACGGACCAGCTATCGATGATTAACATTCTAATTGCATTTAGTTAGTATGAATGTAGTAGTTAGTATCTTCTTCTGACTAACTTTAAACAAACAAAAGTACCTCGATTCTCTAAACATAAATTTAAAAAAATAAATAATAGAAAGCATTATGATATTGTAGTGTGGTTCAAATGTAATGGCGGCTGCGAAGTGCCATGCAAGGCCCCCGTACGCTGCGCTCACCGCTTACCTCTGCCCGTGCATATCTCATTTTGCTACTGCGCAGCGTTTCGCGCTGATTTCACAGCCGACATTGAGTTTGAATCGCACTCTACCACTATTATCGGCTGTCCCTGACTGATCCCTGTTTAATTACTTTTGAGAGTCCTGCATTTGATCAGATATTCAGAAAGAATAAATTTAGAGGTCGTGTTAAGTTTACCTTATCGAGAGAAGCTTCCAGGTACATCTTATTAGGACTCATCATAAACTCTTTGGATACTTCCACCGAGGGTTGCTCGCCCTGCTTGCTCGGCGCGTACATTATCTTCCTGATGGCAAGCCGCACAGAGTTTCTGGAACACAGAAGCGCTTGGTTCACAGGTAGTACGCCAAGGTGTCCTTGTGTAAGTAATGTAAAAGGTATTCTTATCAAGCGCGTCCTAGAACGATATGAGACCGGACTTAGTAGGAGCTGTCAACTTAAGTGGAGACGGGCATTAGAACAATAACTTAAGTATTTTATGTATGTATTCCTATTTTGACTTGTAAAAATGCTAAAATTAGCCTTCCTTGTAATAAATGATTTGAGTTTGACTTAGTTAACAGCCAATATAACGGATGTTACTAACAGCGTGGAATACCTCTTGTGCGGCTTATCATCTTGCGAGTCGGCGACGAACGCCTTCAGCTCGTAGTCGACCCCGCAAGGCTTGCCGGTGTCACCCGGCGCTGGTTGCAGAGTCACAGAGGCGGGGCAGTGCGGTGGCAGCTCGAAGTAGAACGGGTGCGCTGCGGGCCCCAGCTTGCGGACCAGTCGCTCTTGCAGCCGCGTTAACGGCCGCTTGGGCGCGCTTGTTACTGGATATATCTAAGGAAACGTGCTAGTCGATTAGAAGTCATTGACGTCGTTGGGCCGGCGGGCCGTGTGGTCCCGGCAGTGTGAGAATAGGACCACCCCATATCTTTCCGTGAGTGCCGTAAGAGGCGGCTATGGGAATATCCAAAAAATGAGAAGCAGCATGATCCTGCCAAGCGTGGTGATTACGGCGACGTTTTATTGGGGAGGCTTGTGTTCAGCAGTGGACGTCTCCCCGATTTCGATGCGCGAAGTGACGTCGTGAATTACTTACTTTGGAATATGATGTAATTGTGATGAAGCTCTTGTGCGGCGCAAGGTCAATATCGGCTATAACATAATACAATTCTATTGCGTGGAGCATGCCGCTCAATAGATTAATCATTTGATTTAAGCCTAGCAGTTGAACGAGTTAATATAATTCAACGTACTATACCTTTCGTTTAACATCAGTTGAGTTGCGGTCAAAGGTTGGCCTTATCATCATCATCAGCCTGTATCAGTCTACTGCTGGACATATGCCTCTCCTTATGCACGCCACTTAGCCCGATCCTCGTCTAATCTCATCCAGCTGCCGCCAGCCACTCTGCGTATATCGTCGCTCCACCTAGTGGGAGGGTGTCCTACACTACGTTTGCCAAGTCGCGGTCTCCACTCAAGAACACGTCCCCCATCACCCCAGCAGTCGTCGGTTCTGCGGCAAATGTGACCAGCCCACTACTACTTCAGTTTGCTCATTCTATGGGCTATGTCGGTTGGCTTATTAGTAAATATTTAAAAACAGAATAAACTCAGAAATATCTAAACCAGACTAATGTGTTTTACTAGGTGGTAGGACATTTCTGCAAAGTTTGCCTAGGTAGGTACCACCGCTTTGCCAGTTATTCTGCCGCCAAGCAGTTGTGTGCAAGCACTTCTGTGTTCCGGTTTGAAGGGCATTGTAGCTAGTGAAATTACTGGGTAAATGAGACTCTATGATCTGATCACACAGTCTAGTAATCTGATTACTAGACTGTGTGATGTCTCAGGATGACGTGCGCAGTGCAGTGTCACGCGAAAATTTATTATTTTAAAGTTATGAGTGGCACTGAAACTGTTATGGGCGGCCGTGTCGCTTAACATCAGGTGAACGACTAGCTCGTCACGTCATTCATTCGCATTAAAAAAATGTTCTTTTAAGCATTTCTAAATTGTTTGCTGTACGAGACTTTATACACTCACGAGGATAGATGATTTTTTCGTCACCGTTCCCCGAATCCACCAACAATCTAAAGTGCAAGTAACTATAGTTAAAGAACTGTGGGTAGGTACATATTTATATTGCGACGCCTGCCTAAGTGATGATGACACGTATCTACTTTCTATTACTGCGTTCCCCACGGGTTCCAATCCTATTCGCCGATGTACTTTGGGGAATTTGGAATTATGTATCTTTTAAATCCAAGAGATAGGCATCAATAAACTATTTTCACCAGGGTTAACTTACGTCTACATGAACATGCAACATTTACATGCAAATGTTTTATAATACGACCCTGATATTGTGACTGTATGAGTGGACCTAACATGCAATTTTCGTTCCATAGCGTCTGCTAAAATGGACGATGGACAACTCAACGCGTTTGCATAAATATATTAGATTCACCTCAGCAAGTTTAATAGTGTCAGTATTTCCCTAAACGTGTTTAAGCAAAAGCGGACAGCGGGATAAGAAACAAACTTCCTGGATTCCAGAAACTTTTCCTGTATTTTAGATCAATATGCTTTAACGTAAATATACCTTTTTATCATACTATCCCGTTTCCACATTCGCTTGCAAGGCGAATCAGCAATAGAGTTTAATATAATTTAAGTTTCTACAAATCGGTCCATCATTCATGTTCCAACACATGTGAGTAATTATTAGATACGAAAACATATGAGCATTATTAAATCCATATAATAATGTTGTAATGAATTATTTGTAATTGTAATAATTTTATGTCTCATCGCAAGCGCCACTATCGGGAAACCCTCCATTAATGTTGCCATCGTTTCCTTTTTTAATTTAATCCTATATGGCGTGGACTGAAACCGATGTCTATTAAATCAACGAGTCATTAAAATTTGACTATTAATTAAACCACATAATGAAATTTAAGAGTTTGTGTTTGTCACAAACACATTATCCGTTTAGGAATACCTGAATAGAGGAGCCGGGTTAGTAGTTGAAGCGTGATAAATTACCATTTTTTTCGTTACCTGTTCAGCAGCCAGATATAGGTCCTTGCGGAAGGTGAGCCCGAGGACGTCCAGGTCCTCGCGGCCGTATCGGAACGCGGCCAGAACGTGGCCGAACACTTTCCTGTCCTTGACATATTCAGGGTCGATTAGTACTACGCCATCTGGAATTATTGCAAACACATGTGAAATGCGAAACCATGTATGAGCATTGAACAAGCTTATAAAGAGAGAGGTACAGAGCTGGTGATTCTATTTTCGTCAACTTAAATGTTCCGATCATATTTATTTTTACTGTTTGATAGGCTTGCGCTTGACCACTATCTCATCTGATGGTATGTGATGATGCGGTCTAGGATGTAACGCGCTTGCCTAGAAGATACATGTAAGCTCTCGATTTGAAGACTCCATGATTGTAGTTTTCGGGAAATACAGACTCTGGCAGAGCGATCCACTTCTTGGCTGTTCGCATGATAAGCGTGGAAGCATACCGCTTTGTTCGCAAATTTGGGTTTTTTTTAACCTATTTCACAAATAGTAGTATTAAAAAAATGTAACCTAGCAGTTCTAATTGGTGAACCTATTATTTAGGTATGTATGTATGTATGTATTATTTAGGTACTGAGCGATGATTCAGCACTTCCCTAAAAATAACTAAAACTACGATACAATATGTATAATGTAAATAAACACTCCCTAGGGTAGGTCAGTTGGTGCCTACGAGCTCGCGCACAGTCGTGCCTAGCGATTACTCACTGGCTTTATGGCTATTTAGTAAAGGCACAATGATCTACAAAGATGGTAATAATTACTGTATAATATAACGCATATGAATATACACTTACCAATCGGGTCTACATGTGTGATGTGGTCTACGAAGTCTCTTTTCCCTAAGTATACTGTGATCTGCAATTAATTAATAAAAAGGTCTAAAGGTCTAATGCTAATTAGTTAATAAGAGTTTGATTGGTTTTTAATGAAGCCACATTTTAATGAGAATTTAATGGTTAGTTAATGAAAATGATTATTCAAACCAGTCTCTAGACGCGGAATGGACAGTTCAGAAATATACTATGGCAATGGTATGTTATGTACTCTCGATTATCTGGTCAGGGGCCTTATTACCATCATCTCTTAGCGCGCTTCAAGTGAAGACCTGAAATGAATTGCTACAATATAATTTGTACTGTAGCGATTCACTTAAGGTCTTAAGCTGAAATCACGCTGAGAGATGATGGTAAAGACCCAGGACTCATTTCACTCCGTCACAGAATACTTAAGTCCACCCATTTGTTGTATTACCAAATGTCTTTCTCTTATCCAATTCATTTATGTCTTGAACCAATCATGGATGGACACAGCTGTTTCCATAACTGTTCCCATTTCGACACCATCTCTATCATCTGTTATACTCTTTTACTTCTATCTTTTCTTCTGTATTTTATATAGGAGTAATATTTATGGTATCAAATTGTTAGTGTGTGTATTTCTTTCTATCTTTTATTTATGTCAACGAGTTTTCCTCTCACCTTGCCATTCGGCGAGCTCTTTTTGAACACTCTCGTGGCTTGCCGCTGCTTGTTGCTGCCGGCGTCGTCCATTTTGCCGCCACCTCCGCACCACTAAAACACGATGATTTTTTTAAGATTCTTTTGTATTGAAGCCTTCCCCAATTCTTCTGAACGTACTAATATATATTTAATGATCTACACTTAAATATTCATGATATTTTTCCTGCTCGCGGCCAGCATCTCACCTTCGTCACCGATCGACTCCGCATTGATAATGTCTATTTCCCAATTCACAGGAAAATTGATAAAGTTTTTGAATTCCAAATAACCTTTAATGATAAAGAAATAGCTGAAGTGATTAGCATCAAACATAAAACCATTTCGATTTAATACCTGCTTCAAAGCAAAATTGACTGAAGTCAAATCGCTTTATTCATTTGGTATAGCTGTAACTGGAATGCTACCGAGAGATCGTTTTTCAATTAAAAACCTCGAAAACTTATGTCTGGAAACTCTTGATTATTCTTACCTAACAACTAATACGGGATTGGACGTGGATAAGCCCCGATGGTTCCACCAAAAATGAGATAGACTTCATCATGACGACCAAGAAGCGCATATTCAATGATGTATCTGTGATCAGTAAGGTGAAAACCGGTAGCGATCACCGTATTGTAAGAGGCACATTGAATATTAGTGTCAAGCTTGAAAGGTCACGTCTGGTGAAGTCTACGCTCCGTCCGAATCCTGTCCAAATCCAAAACCCCGAAGGCTTTCAGCTGGAACTCCAAAATCGCTTCCAGTGCCTAGCCGAGTGTGACACAGTGGACGAGTTGAACAACGGGTTGGTGGAAACTGGCCAAGCTGTTGGAGCCAAGTTTTTCAAGACCCAACGCCGAAGGAGGACTCAGAAACTCTCAGAAAAAACTCTGGAACTAATGGCAGACCGGAGCGAAATGAAACTGCAGTCTTCAGTTGATATGTCAGCCTACGGTGAACTCAATAGACGAATCTGGAGTTCCATGCGACACGACTTGCGTGTTTTTAGTACTTCACGTATTGAGGCCGCAATTGAGCGGAACCAAGGCTCAAAAGTGTTCGCAAAGGATTCGTCTATTGGGCAAAGCCAAATGACAAAACTGAGGACCGAGAATGGTAGTGTCATTTCATCCAAGCCTGAGATTCTGAAAGAGATTGAAAACTTCTATGGACAGTTATACACCTCGACACGTAAGCCCGCTACCAACACAGCTCAGGACACCAGAGCCTAGTTAGTCCGACACTATACCGAAGATATCCCGGACATCAGCCTGTACGACATTAGAATGGCCCTCAAACAGCACAAAACAACAAGGCGCTAGGCGAGGATGGAATTACGACCGAACTTCTGAGAGCGGGTGGTAGACCGGCGGGGTAATTACGTAAAATTTGCAACAGCAATGCGACAGCAGTAGCAATGCGATAGCAGTAGCGAAGCATACATTCTCGACACCACTAATGACGTATGACAGCAATCACCGCGAGATTTACGCCTGTCGCAAACCTGTTGCGAGTTAGGTAATTAGGGGGCGGTACTTATAGTTCTCCAGAAGTTATTTAATTCTGTCATCCTTGAAGGTACAACGCCAGAAGCGTGGCACAAGAGCGTGGTGGTGCTCTTCTTCAAAAAAGGGGATAACAACTTATTGAAGAATTATAGGCCCATCTCGCTCTTGAGTCATGTGTATAAGTTGTTTCCGAGAGTCATTACGAATCGTCTCGCGCGCAGGTTTGATGAATTCCAGCCTCCCGAACAAGCCGGTTTCCGAAGGCTCCACTACCGATAGACCACATCCATACGCTACGCCAGATTATACAGAAGACCCAAGAGTATAATCGGCCGTTATGCCTAGCGTTTGTGGACTATGATAAAGCCTTCGATTTAATTGACTTGGGCGGTGCTGCAGTCCTTACAGCGATGCCAAATTGACTATAGGTATATCGAAGTGTTAAAGTGTTTATACAGTAAGGCCACTATGTCAGTCCGACTACAGGACCAGAGTACGGAACAAATCCCATTGCAAAGAGCCGTGAGACAGGGAGACGTTATTTCTCCGAAACTGTTTACTAACGCATTGGAGGACGTTTTCAAGCTCTTGGAGTGGAAAAGATCTGGCATCAACATTAATGGCGAGTATATGGAGCTATGGAGAGAGCTATGCTCGGGGTTTCCTTGCGAGATAAGATCCGAAATGAGGAGATCCGCAAGAGAACTAATGTCACCGATATAGCGTTGAGAATCAGCAAGTTGAAGTGGCAGTGGGCGGGCCACATCGCTCGCTGACAACCGATGGGGAAGAAAGGTTCTCGAGTGGCGACCACGAACCGGAAGACGCAGCGTAGGCCGGCCCCCCACTAGGTGGACCGACGACCTGGTCAGAACCGCAGAGAGCCGCTGGATGCAGGAGGCAAGCAGCCGCTCGAGGTGGCGCTCTTTGGGGGAGGCCTATGTTCAGCAGTGGACGTCTTCAGGCTGATGATGATGATGATGAACAACTAATAAACTCTTGTGTTTTATTAGATAGATTTCCAAAGAATCTAGTTTCGCTAGGGAAATATTATTTATCTGTAGACTACAGATAGATAGACAGACTTACTTCCCTAGCAAAACAAGTTATTATTCAACAAAACCATAAATCAGTATGATTTGTAGGACCATTAGATTCTAATAACCATATGTACAAATCTTACTGCTTTATAATTTAGTTTTTAATTAATCTGACAGACGAGACTTTAACACAAATATTTGTATTATTTCCACTAACTCATTCATAAGCTAGAATACCAAATGGCAATTTAGGTGAAAAAATGGGAACATATCGACGGGAGAATAAGGGCCGACCAGCCCGGCTAGTATGCGCACCGCGACAAAATTTTCTCGACACATTATCTCGTGAGAGACCGTGACAAGACTATGGTAGCGCCTAAGTGTGTCTCACTCTAACAGCGACGACAAGTTTTCTCGCTGTGCTCATGCTAAGCCATCTGGATACATCCCTATCCCTACTTATTATTCTTGAAATGTCTTATATTAGACAAGGGTTGAAATACTCATAAGCTTAGGTACGCGTAGCAAATAACCTCACCGAAGGAAAGTTTTGGCCTTACTCTGAAAAGGGAAAGATCCTTCGATAAAAATAAGATAAAAGAATATGCTTAGTGCTTTTCTACGTGAAAATGCGGACTCTAATGAATCTAAGAGTAGCTATTGAATTGAGTGAACACTATAAGGAGAACGGACTTTTTGGAGCCATAGTATCTCGTAACCTATATTTATGGAAATCTGGTGTTTGGCTATGAGGTATTTGATAAAACAATTTTTTTAAATGTAAATTAATGTCGTGACGATCGCCCGATTTCAAAAAATTCTGACTTGCCAACACGAGAAGAAGAATTTAGTAAAAAAAAGTAAAGCTTTGCACGAAACGAACCAATGAAATTCTATTTCCATGAAAACATTTACAGCCCAAATAAGCGTAACATCTCATTCAAATGGTTAGGGTCAGATTTTAAGAACTACTCGGGTTTCCATCTTACGTAACAATTGAGCATTTAAGATTTTTTAAAATAAAATCCAGTCTAAGAGGATTGTCGTATTCGTCACACTGTATAAGATATAGAAAATAATGCATTTGTTAAAAAAAAAAAGTATTTTAAATGAGGCAGATGAAAATGCCTCTTTTCCACAAGAAATAAATTCAGAAGTAGTTTTTGGAATTAATACTATCCCTAAAAACCAAATGCCTTGGTCTCTCATTTTTTTAGGCAATGCATTTGACGACTGAATTTTGACATCATCTATAGGTTAGTGGGTTAATAAGTCAACAAGATGAGATAACAAAATACTCACGTGGACCCCTGTAAGGCTCCAGGGTGCGCGTCACCGCAACACCTCACAGCGTCGCCACGCCGCCCTGTAACAAATGAAAAGAACAGTGAACTCCTACCCGGCTAGCATGCGCACCGCGACAAAAATTTCTCGACACTTGTATCTCGTGAGAGACCGTGACAAGGCTATGGTAGCGCCTAAGTGTGTGTGTCTGTATCATAGAAGCAACGAGCGCATCCACTTTTTAAAGAAAAATTAAAAGTTGGCTCATTCAACAAGCGTTCTATTCATACACGGAATTTGTTAATATCAAATATAATATGTTTAGTAGTGCTGTTCCACAATTATGTTTACTAAATAAATGACGAATGTTTTATGTTAATCTAGTGTGTATTTATGTACTTAATCGTACAAATACATTTATAATTTTACGTTAAAACTGTAAATCAAATAAAATTATAAATCACTGTTTTAAACTTTCACGGTTGAAAAAAGTTTAAGTTTTTTTATCATCCACCCGCATCTTCAGTCTACCCGTGAACATGGTGCATGTAACTGTGCCGAAATATCGGGAACTCAGAAATGATTCAAATCACGGTAAAGATCCCGTAAGTAATAGTTTTAACGTAGTGAACAACCGTGAAAGTTTAAAACAGTGATTTATAATTTTATTAATTTATATAAGTACTTAAATATTTTTATTGTAAAAAACTTGACATGTAATGAATATTATGAAATAAATGATTATGATTACTCTAACAGCGACGACCAGTTTTCTCGCGGTGCGCATGCTAGGCCATCTGGTCTTGTCAAACTTACTTAGCACTCAATAACGCATGATATCTTAAAACAGTATAACTGCAGTGGAAGGCTGTAGTCTAGCAGATTGGAATATCTGCTAGACTACAGACTACAGCAGTTTTTTTCCCGCATAGCTATGCGGCAAAAAAAAACTCATTATTCAGGAAGAAAAAGCTTGCCAGTGGGTTTGTTTAATTAGTAACGGAGAAGGAAGTCAATTATCCTAACCTCAGCACAGAAGCCAGCAGTACGCAATAGTGTTAGGTTTCGCCCCCGTAGCGGCAGATTGGATTTCCTCAGGTTATTGAAACAGATCGGCCGCAAGCTACCTTCAATACTTCTCTATTATTTACTTAGAAATCAGATATTTCATTACCAGCCCACAATTTCAGAACATTTTTTTATCTGGATACAATGTCAGATCTAATTTTCTTCCTTAAAATATCGAATATCCATTAGAATCGCCGAAACTGTGCCTTTGAATTTAATAATGGACGTCAAAGGGAAATATAAAACTCGTTTGGAAAATATTTATTCAAAAGGAAATTGCCCTGAAATTTATTATTTCTCAGAGCTTGAGAATAGAAGATAAATAGAAGTTTGCGCTATTGTTGTTATTTGTCATTATTTTGTTCGCAACAAGCCGCTTTCATCGGGAATGATCGGGTAATGATAAAGAAAACTCATTAGCCGAACTTTTCTAGAGCCTTGCGGAACAGAAACAAAAGTATGCGCCAGGAGCTTTCGATATCCATTAAAACTTTGTGTATTGGAAACAATCCTATTGAGAATAATGATGCTCGCTCAAACTAGTCAGTATTAATATAATACATTGATCATATTCTTATGGTAAACGATAGAAGATGTATAATATAATATTGATTAAATTTTTTTTCTCAAACATGCTTGGAAATGTGAGTATGACAACCTTCTTCGAGATAAATCGAAATTGCTGTACTGGCGAGCAGCGGCTTATCAAAGGTTTTATTTAAATTTCGAACTGGCTTGCAAATAGAAAGCTGTTTATTGGAAAAAGTAACACTTTATGGTGGGAAAAATTATTTTCAACTAAAAAATTCTTTGTTTTAATTTCCGCGCATTATTTGAGATAAGTACTATACAAGCCTTGGCCACAACAAGGCATTGATGGACTTACGTATGTGTGGCTCGGCTTCGCCTCGGCCCACGTTTACAGTTTGTCCATCAATGCCTCTGTTGCTGGCCGCTGCAGTAATGTACTATATTTCCTTCGTGTTTGCTACGTACGCTATACCAGTGTTTGTATCATTTTCGTATTTCAGTCATCCTCAATGATTTCAGTAGTATTATTTTGTGACCCATGGCCAACATAACCGAAGCACCTGCCGACCCGGTGCCCGTCAACAGAAACAGGATAGCATTATACGAATCGACACGGGCGATGATTGCCGAGATCCGGGTTCCATTCGCCGACTGCTGACGAGGGTTCGCATAATCAGATCATACCAGCCATCCGTGCGAATGCCCTCGGTCACTAACTTTAAAGGACATTTACAGGAAATTTGAAGATTTCATTAGCATGCGGACCGCAATTCGGAAGGGTATCCTCTATCGCGTACTCTTGCTGTAGTGCTATTGATTGATCAAAGCTATCGTGTCTTTCTCACCGTCTCACTATGGGCTCTTCTACACTGTCTAAAAATAACATATTTCAACATGAAGTCTAAAGGATCTGAAACGAGAACGTTAAAGAGCTACAGAGAAACTCTCCTAAACTACCTAACCTACGTTAATAATATTAAAAGAAATATATTTCTGTCGCACATATATTTCCCTAAAACATGACTAAATCAGGTCGAGTCTAATCGTAGCTTAGCAACATGGAATTTACCGAGGAATGTGAAAAAAGAAACGTTTTCCTCACATCATTGTCACATTACTCGACTGAGTTGTCCGGTCGTGTTTACTTTCCCATTTATATCTTATTCCGCTGGATTGTGCGTCATCCGCGCCCGAGAGTTGATTGGAGTTTTCGATCGCCTCATCCCCTCTTGCTGCTTGATTACAGCTTTTGAGGCGAAAACTAACTTCGTAAAAGCCAATATGCCAAAAGCTGTAAGAGCAGGGCTATACCTTATTTGGTACGAACATACGTCATGTTGAACTCTTGGAAGGTGTGTTTTATTAAACGTAGATTCCAAATAGGTACATTTTCTAAAATCTTCCTACTAACTTACGCGCTGTAATGTAACAAGATTGAACTAAGTTCTTTACCGTCGCTATCCAAGACTCGCCCGTATGGCGAAAATATTGACATGTATTCTGTGACGATCAATATTTAGCCAAGTTCAGGGTTACGACTTTGACCTAGAAATAATGCGCTAAGCCTAGCAGTTGTAGGTACGTCGAAACAGGCACACTACAACCTACAACTATGAGAATAACATAAAATTATATAATATGTACATAAATATTCATAAATATGCATCGATTTATTCCGTTTATTTCATGGATATTGAAAGATATTCAATCACCTTGTAAGTTGGGGACTTTTGACGCGAACACTCGAGAATTCGTACGTTCACCTTGATAAAGTTAAGTATATATAAGTTAAGTGTATATATTTGCTAGATACGGGGGAATAAGAAATCTACAAAACCGTAATATTTCACGAATATCTCACCAGCTTAGAAGGAAAACTGCGTGACGCATATTTACAAAATTGAATTTCCACAACGACGTCTCGCTAAACCGTTTATTTTACAAACATTTAAGTGTTAAACGGTTTTCTTGGAACTGAAATGGATACTCATATTATTGCAAGACATTATTATGTAAATTGGCTTTGTTTAGGACTTCACGACTGTGTTTCCTTCCAATTCTTGTCGAATAAATTTTCCATCGTCAAAGATAAAATAAATTGGATACTTTCCTTGTTAGATAATCCTCGTTCCAAAGAAACTGAAGAGATGGAATTACAAACATCGAACCAAATCGACAAAACATTTGGTTTAACAAAATAATGAAACATTCTGTTTAATATATATATAATTAGTTGATTCTGTTAAGATGAACAGTATCCTCAAACATTAGAACTCATGAAGGATCATTGAAGGCATCATGAGGGTGAGTGACCCAGCAGGGCGCGGCAGCTCGCTCAGAATCTAAACACAAGCCGCACGAGAACATATAAAACTTTCCTCTTTTCGAGCGATTAAAATAATCACAGTAAAGTGCTCAGTCGTAGTTTTGGAATATAAACAAAAAAACGATACAAGAAATTCAGATATTGTAACGAATTTTATAGAGCAGAAGAAATGATTATACATTTACGGCCGACCGTTTTCAATACCTAGCCTACTAAACGTAACGTGATAGATCTCGTATAAGCAGTGACTTTCAATCTATATCCTTTGCATACGTATCATTAGTTTCAGTAACTGTTATCCTTCTACGGAAAATGATAGCTATAGCCATGCCCTTGGAGAAGGCCGTTAGGAACATTTGCCAACAAAATAGCTACGCTGGTGCTGGTGCTGGTAATAATTCGTACCAAGCATACCCATGCGATTCCACGTTATAGGTACTGGTAATATTTCATCACTACGCTAAAGGTTAATTTGTCAAGTTTATTACGTCGGCGAGCGTTTCCTCAGGGACCGGGCCGGGGCTGTCTGGTCTGCTTTCAATAAACAACGCTTTCTCCTGCCTGCTTTGTCATTTCGCAGACAAAGCTTCATCGGCACACAATTATGTCAATATCCGACACAAAGACGTGACAGATTACCCCCAACGGCGCCCTTCCTTTATCAATATTGAATTTATAGAGCGTGTTTATTTTATAAGGACCGTTGAAATAATAAAAGCGTTTGTATCTGACAATAACATAGACTCAGTTGTTCGACAAGCACCATGATATCTTCGATGATTTAATTGCTCCAACATTTAGAAATACGGTATATATACACTTTTCTACTTGTAGAACGGGTTCCGGAGATAACAATGCAACGTCGGAATCAGAAGTACTTATTGAAAGAAATAAAGAGATAATAGAAGGTATATACGAAGGCAAACCCAAGGGCTCTTTCGACGTCATACAAAACATTCTCTCTCGACTCGACAGGTCACTGCCACCGCCGGTCGCCGGTGCCGGTGCCGGCGTCATATAAGATGAATGTTTAAAAGCGTAAACTCGACGCCGCGGACCTAAATGATGAATACTTTATAATATACCACAAAATGCTGAACGCCAGGAAAATTAGGTGTTTATTACATAGGCGAGCGCGCAATCACACCTGACTGCTGTATTTCAAGCATCGCGTGAACTGCGTACGGGAGAAAAACTATGCGGTGTTATTTTCAGGGAATAAAAATACTGCGAGCCATGTATTTAACTAAATGGATAAGTTTTAATGGAAAGGTAAAATTATTTTATTGTATACGCTAAGCAAACGATACTGCTATAGGTAAATCATAAGTCTCTCAATGGATAATCGGCATATCTTCGAGTAACATTCAGAAGACTGATTACTTTCAAATCAACATATAGACTCCAAATTTTGCAGTTCTTTCGGCGACTCGTTTGCAATCGGTGAAATCCACCCTTAATACAATTTCATCGGCCAAAACTGTGTCATCTTTTTGCCACAGATACATGTCCAGGCTCTGGAACAAAAACACGCGTGCAAGGTCGATCTTCATTGTATCAAATCTTTAAAGGTTATATCGATGTTATTGTTGGGCAAGTATTCAAATTCGGGTAAAACATCTTAATTACTGTAATGTTTATTCTAGCAGTAGAGCGATGCGATATCACTTGGGCAAATATTTATGGCATCCAGCCAAATTCTTATCTGATTACAAATTTCAAGAGCTAATACAAATAGTTTTATTTGGGACCTTTTATAATAAAACTATATTTTAGCTACATCAAGACGCACACTTGGAAAATCTGAACAATTATCAGGAGAGGAGAAAAAACGGCAGTCTAGAATATCCAATGTAGTTCTTTCAGTACCAAAAGACTGAACTCTATAAAACAAATATATATAATTACGTCAACTACGTACGAATCCGTAGAACTAGTTAATGGGAGTCACAGTAATAGTCTACTATTGGACACTTACTAATGGGTGAGGTAGAGAACAAAACTAAGTAGCCAAGTATGTATAGATAACTAGGCTGGCGTATCGACCCAAAATCACAGTAAAGATAATTATATAGTACTACGTACAAAATCTTAAATCGCCTCCGTGACGCCTGGTGTTCTTATTCTTTTTTAGCTATTAGATACAGTGAATGTGAATAGATAGACGATATAATAACAGTGTAAACGCGTAATTTCTTTTTATTTTCTATCCTTCCAACCTGTGACAAGATAATCCGATCAGGCTTTATACTATAAGGCTTTGTTCGTTCACCATAAATAAAGGTAAACTGGGAAGGAAAACAACTTCAAACGATTCCCAGTACCGTACATTACTAGTTTAAGTCGGAGAAGTTGCCCATTCAACTGAAATATTTACCAGCTATATTATGTACGTCATATTTTGTGTTGTGACTATTGCTGGTTTAGCTTTAACAAAGGTATGAATGAGGCTTAATTCTAGCAATTCAAAAGAAAACTATGCTAGGTATTCCTATCATAGTTTTCTTTTGAATTGTACCCTTTTTTCCTTCTCGTATTATTAATTTTAAACGCACACTCGAGTACACGTCAAGATTTCAGGAGTTTTAGATTCAATATTATCTGCAATGTAGAATCATACACCAGTACCAGCTCACTGCTACCAAGTAAAGTAGTTAGATAGTAAAGTCAAAAGATAACTCGTTTAAATCCAGCTATTAGATCAAATTCTACCTTTTTTCTGCAACAATTCTTATACTGTAAAAAAATATCTGGCACTGCACGGGCTAACTATACAATGAAAGGAAGCACCGTAAGAAAGTCAACATGTCTAGGAACTAGAAATGGTCAAATTCCTTACGATGTGACTAGCCTGTCTGGTATTTTTTTTTTGTCAACGATAGGCTAACATTTGACCAGGGTCTCACCTGCTGGTAAGTGGCGACGCGGTCGACGATGGAGCACGCTTGTCTAGAAGATACCGATTCACTCTAGCCTAAAAACTCCCAGATTATATTTGTCAGGAAACAATGACGCTGGTGAGGTGTTCCATTCCATTGCTGTCCGTATCATAAACGAGGAATCAAAACGCTTAGTAGTTATTTAGTTCAATAATGAAAAGCTCATGGCCATTTTCCATAACACAGTTACAGTTGAAGTGTCCAGCGCATCAGTATGTTGGAATATCAAAGCATAGGGACACGCGATGTGGACTTCCTTTCAAGAACGTCCGAATCAAAGATAATAAAATTTACCTCTCGAAAAATTAAATGGTTTTTCTCAGACTCAGTGAATTCTTTGGAACTTTCGATGGAACGATCCAAAATCTTAGGCCCTCTGAAGTGCACGTAAAGCAGGTCACGAGCGACGTTATGAGTCGAGACACTTTTCGACATCTGGCACTGTACTTTAAACTGTGGGTTGTTGTTTAATGAGAAGCCTCATTCTGTTGTGCCGCAGGAAGATTTTCAACTTGGGCATTAATTATTAGTTAGACGATATAGATATTGAGAATTGAACGATGTTTTCTATATAAGCTAAAACTACTACTTTGTCCACAACCCGTGAAGCCCTCCCTGGATAAAAGAATCTAATGCCCATTTGTGCTAAAGTTTTAGAGCTTCTAAGTTTCCACTTATTCCTGTGAACGTTCCTAAATGCATTGCAGTAGGTATGTCATACAGGGGTAAGTGGGAAATTAGGAGCTGCCTAACTTTAGTACAGACGAGCATAAGAGCAGCGTTTCGTTTGTGAAAACAATTTGTTCTCAAGATCTCTAGCTAGAATAATAACTAGTCTACCGTACGGCCCAATGACAGTCCGTTTATAAGCCTACTAAAAGCTTTGTATTTTTTTCCTACGTTTTGCGGCCTTTTATCATTTTTTTAAGCGATGTCTATTTAAAGACCTTAATACAAATAGTCTTCATAGAAGGTTTCTAAATCTAAAGACATTAGTTTGACTTTATTCTGTTACAGATTTATCCGGCTAAACCTTCAGATAAAAAGCTACAATATTGATGTATAGCATTCATAAATCTCTTTCAAAGAACCTCTTAGCGATGATGAAAACCTCATCAATATTCGTTGAGTGCTTTCCCAAATCGGTTCTGACAGACACGAACTGGTAAGAACGCAGCGGTTAAAATATTTTTATATGATTTGTTTATTCATAAAAATGAATTAGACGCTTCTAAAAATAAAACAGGGTGTAAGCCAGAATATCAACGTCTCATGGAGAAGTGAATAAATAAAACGGTACTCGGGAAACCACACACTCCAGTTAATTAAACCTCATTAGAAAGGGAACATTGTTTTAAGTAGCTGCCTCGGTTGTCCTCCAAATAAGCGATAATATTATATAATATTATTTTAAATTAGAAGGAAACATTTTCGCCATTTTGCTTGGTGTTTAAATGCACCGGCAATGCCCTCAGATGTCCAATGTCCATAGGCGGCAGTGACCACTTACCATCAGGCCCCTATTTCAGAAAGTGACAAATCATAATAAACCTGCAATTATCTGTCAATATGACTGACAATCATCAGTAACGTATAGTATTTTGTTATATGAAACGTAGGTTTGGAGTATTCGACTGATACCTATTGGTAGGTTTATTATGAAATGAAATGAGTTTATTTTTCAGATATAAATCCAACCTTACACTAATAAAACTATCTAACTTAACTAACAAAAAATATCTGAACCTAGCATAAGACACCTGCGTTTCTTTAGGTAATAGGTGAGTGGTAGGATTGCCACATTCGGTGTAGTGGGCTCTGGTCCCAGTCTCGCACAGCAGCCACCAGGGCGTTTGCAGAGCGGTATAACGCCGTACGCGCGGTGGCAGAGCGTCTTCTTAGTAGCGCTTGCCATCCTGGCGCGCGGCCTTTGGCAAACATGGCGCTTGCGCTGCAGTATCGAGGTAAACGAAATATCGCGCGCCATGCATCGTTATATTGTACCCTCATATCACTTATTATGATTTATCGCTTTATGAAATAGGGACCGCGTCTTTGTTTGTCACTCACTTCTTAAAAAAACATATTATTCATGGAGACTGCAAATGGAGACATTATCTAGAAACAATCAAAACTAGCGACAAGATCCCGTTCGTAATTAAAAAATTTCTTACATCAAAATTAATCTGAACTCAGTGAATGCCCCGAGTTCAAAGCAATCGACTTCTTAGTTGCCTAACATAAATGTAATGAAGAAAGTATACATAGCTAACATTTAATATAGCCTATTCCGGCGCTATAATAATTTTATGAGTCGTAAATAGTGCAAAAATAACAAAACTCTTATAGCTGAGTGTGGGCTTGCGGTTCTTCACGCCTATCTGTTTCTTATTGGCGTTATTTTTAGATTAAATGGGGAAAGGTGATTTAGACATAAACGTGTCTAATATTGAGATAGAATTCGCTTTATGGCATAATGGTCCGGCGAAGTTCTCTCATCCGAACTATAATCTATTCATTTTTATAGGATTTTCATTAGCAAAGCTTTCACCGCTCTGAATTTATTGGTTCAGTATTGCGTGGGACGTTTAATCAAACTTCCTGCTCTGCGAATGATCGATTTTAAAATACTACTTACTTTCAGATTGGAATAATGCCGTCCAATAGTAGAGGATCGTGGGCTAAGATAACATAATGTCAATGAATAGGATCTAACTTTTGTGGCCAATGTTCGATTGTTTGTGTTATATTTCAGGGCATATTTAAACTTCTGCAAGTTCTACCACAAAACCTACAAAGTCGTACTTACAAAATTATTTTGAGCTTAATTTTGCACCTTTATAAACAAAACAATCTCTGTTCACAGTTTCATTAAGCACCGACACATTTGCGTCAAAAAGTTATAAATTAATTAGCAGCAGAAACTGGGCCGAGGGAATGAGTACGAATGGACAGCGGCGTTAAAAGCGGTGACACTTGGCCACATCAAATATTAAAACGTCATTCGCCTGCCACACGAACACGAAACTGTCCGTGTTATAATGAAAATTTACTGAAAGCCCGCGGGGAGAGTTTTGTTAGAAAGTTGTTGCAGAGCAGAGTGGACCTGGCGCTGGCGATACTTCACTGAATATTTATCATTTTTATAGCACCCCCACTAGGTGGACCGACGACCAGGGGTCTAGCAAAGATCACTTTCCATCAGCGTTAACGCCAAACGATAACTCCAAAATGTATGGGAATGACATTACCTGTGGATGTCGCTTTTCCGCAGGTATTGTCATTCCCATACATTTTGAAGTTATCGTTTGGCGTTAACGCTAATAGAAAGGGCTCTTTGCTAGACCCCCAGGTCAGAACCGTGAGGAGCCGATGGATGCAGGAGGCAAGCAACCACTCAAAGTGGCGCTCTATGGGGGAGGCCTATGTTCAGCAGTGGTCGTCTGGCTGATGATATTGTATAGCAGTATCGCCTGCAACGTAATCAATAGATAACTATCTATCCAGTAACCTGGTTAAACAGGATAAAGGAAATGAGATCACCTGGCACGCTAGCTTAAGTAAAGCATGTATTAGTGTTTTAGGGACGGATGCGGATTCAAATCCCGCTCATGATCCAATTTTTTCCTTTGCATTACATTAAAAATTTATCTGATGCGTCAGGAGCAAGAACAAATGGTTCCCAGTGAACAACGAAATGTCACAGAGCTTTTGCCACACAGGTATCTGTAACCGTGCTCTCTCTCTGTGACAGTTATCACTGAGGCACTGCTTAGTTTTATATGCTTACTTAACTACTTCTCCAGTAGAAACGAATACAGATTTATCTACGCAACAGCACTTGGTTCTTTGCGATTTTCCGGCTTTGTATACGGAATTTCTGGTCACTTTGATAAACATATCGCAATGAATCACAACACAGTTTTCCAGACAGACCAGCAAATAGAAAAACAAGAATGAGTCGGCTAACAGTTTATTAATAATAATCTATATAAAATATAGCAGCTTTAAAGCCACAGGTTATGTTACGATAGCAACAGCTTATCAAGGGCAACAACCTACGTCAGCGATTTTCAGGTCGAAGTTCGCGCAAACAGTACCTACACTGCCTTGGGCACATTTTTTTACAACTACAATAATTTAATTACAAAAACAGCAGCAAAATCTTCTAATACGTACATTTCGAGTGAAATTATAATTATGGTAATTTAAAAACGCAGCAAATAAAAATTAAATGAATAAATAAATAAATGAGTAATTTAATTAAATAAATGAGGAAAAAAAATTCAGCACGCCACGAGAATGCAAAGGTGTTACTTAGGGGGCAGAGTCACCGTCACACCATTTTGTTACACAGGTTTAAGGCAATAGCAATTAAGAGGGCTTATGGATCAGCAATAAAGCGCTTATCATGAAAAAGGTTGTAAAAGAGCTTAGCGAACAATTATGCTGAAATCTGCGGCTGTCTGATTTCAGGTTTAGCAGCACGATACCTAACCTAAACCATATAAACGAAAATAACATTAGAACAGGGGCCGTACTGTAACCTCTTAGCGCGATTCAACAGTACAGCTAGTCTAAAACGGCCACTTTCAGCAATTCATCTAAAAGCTATTCATACTATGAATTCCTGGCAGATCATTAACAGTTCTGCTATTTGTCGTAAAATGGTCAATTCATTTGGTAAATCATACACAATTCAATTCATTTGCTGATTCATTTTAATTGTCAAGATTGCCAAACGAAAAAAAGAAAACCGTAACTTTCCGGTAATGTTATTTTTAATTGTTTTTATTATTTAGAAAGGTTTATTTTGAAGTACTCGTTTACTAAAAATGTTTTCTTTGATAAAAGATCATAATTGTAAAAGAAATATCCATTCGTTAGCCATAAAACTATCAATCAAATATTTCATTTTATTTGGTCTTTGCTCTGGCAACAAACTGGATCATCAACAACAAAAACATTCTAACCTCGCTCGAACCATAATTATTTAAAAACATTCGAAACGAAACGAAACTATTTTATCCATTTTATCTACTAATAATTTATTGGTTTTGCTGTCAACACGATAAATGGAAAAGTGAAGTGAACATTAGCACCGTCACCAACCGCCACTCGACCGACTCTGAAACTCGGGAGCACTTGAATAAGTCCCTTGTTAATTAAGTGGATTTTTTACAGTACAAGGGCTCTAAGTTTGTAAGAATGTTTATTTTCAATGAAAAAACATATTATCCGTGTCGCCGAAGTGCATTTCAACGCTCAAATCATTGGCTATTCCATTTGTGCATGTTGTGTGATATAGTACGTTGAAAAGGAAAAATATAGTAAGTGCCATTTATTTTATTAATTTAATAGTTTAGCACAAAGGTGTACATGGATGAACTTAATGCTAAATAGCATTATCTACCAGTCCTCCAGGGTGCCATCTTTTTCATCTTTATTTTCTATTACTGTCAAGGAAATATAAAGTTCTCTTATTTTGCAGGAATGGAAAGGCGCTCAACCAGAGTTTCAGAGGAGCAATGGAACATATTACTCGATTTCTTGGAGGGAAACCCAACTTTAGCCCGTGGCTATAATAATACCTCCCAGGGACGCAGAGAGTCTGCCCGTCTCTGGCAGGAGGTGGCCAGTGGGCTCAATGCCACGGGCTCTGGTACAACAAAAACCCCAAAAGAATGGTCCGTTGTATGTATACTCATTTATAATAATTACCTTCTTTAATAATATGCTCTCATATCCTAGTACATTTTTAACAATCGAAAATCCTACCTTTATTGTTCACAGTATGTCAGCAACTATAAGAGCAAGATAAAAAAGATAGTTGCTGATATCAATGCTGATGTCAGTGGGACAGGCGGAGGGCCTCCTCGGGGAAGCACACTTTCAGACCATGACACACGGTTTCTTGCTATTCTGGGTCCGGGATTTGGTCAGGCAGCACCTGGAGTCAGAGTTGACCCCTTTCCTACTCCGGTAATTTCAGAATATTATATTCTTTATTTTGAATCTCTTCATAAGTATTTGTTTACCAAAGAGAATAATTTTAATAATAATGGTTTAGGTTCCACAACCATCAACTTCAAGGCAGAGCCCTCTAGAACCCAGTGAGAACCATTCAACTGTAGAAGAACTTGATGTAGTGTGAGTAAAATAAGGCTTGACCGACTTTGATGTATGTGAGGTGTTGTTGGATTCCTTTGTGTTGTTCTCTGTGCATGGATATTGTCAAAGGCTACATAGTTGTCTCATTATTGGACAAAACAAGGAGACATGTGGGATATGTAAACCATATTTTTCAGTACCTATAATGTTTTTTTTTCCTTTTTCAGTTTAGAACTAGTAGAGCATGAGGCTAGTTGGGAACCTACGGATAGGCCTGTCATCCCTGAGCAAGATATTGCAACACCTTCTCTGCACCCAGGTGGTGCTGCAATATCACCACCACCCCTGTCTCCAGCAAGTGGTGCAGCCCCACCTCTGCCTCGAAGACAACGGCGCTCAAGAACTCGCAGTAAGTGCTAATAACAGTATAAACAGTTTAAATTACTTAATTATTATTGCAGTAGGTATGCTGAATTTTTTTATATGGTTTCAGGTCTTCCTCTGGCGCCGCTGGATGAGGCTCGGAGGGTTTTGTCCCAGGTGGAGATGCAAAGAGCCGCTGCTGATGCTGCGCAGGCTGTAGCTCTTGATTTGATTGGGCAGAACCTGGGGCGGCTGGCGAGTGCAGCTGAGAGATACTTAGATCATTATTTTGGATCTACTTGAAGGTGATCATTTCATTAATAGTAAAACTTATGTAAAATCAGCAATATGTCTTTATTTAAATTACGCAACCAACCGAATTAAACATTACCTGACACAAACTAGGTCCATTATCTTAACTAAGGGTCAATTCAGCTGAAAATAGTATGCAACATTAAAATATTACCTATTTTAATGTTGCATACTATTTTCAGCCTTGTCTAAATGGTCAAGGTTGATATTCCAATAGCCCTTAAAAAGTGCTCGAGCATTTTGCTGCTCTGTCTGAATTGAGCCTAAGCAAATTAAAATTTACCTAACACACTACACTGTCTTAAATAACCATATTAAAAATAACTTAACACACTACACTATCTCATCAACGTGCTGCCCAAAGCCGATCAACCAACGCATTCCTCGTAGCTTCTCCGGCAGCCAAATTATTATTTGTTGTAGTTTCAGAATGTCTTCTATGCACTACCTGAAAATTTTTTTTTTATCAGCACTTGTTGTATTATACAATTTGATTGAATGCATATTATAGTTACCTACACTAGTAGAAATTTACACAATCCAAAGTTTGTGAATGTGTTTGTATGTTTGTTACGCCTTCACACTCTAAGGGCTGGTCGGATTTGGATGAAATTTGGTATAGAAGTTTCTCATACCCTGGATTAACACATAGGCTACTTTTTACCCCGAAAACGGGAATGGTTCCTGCAGGAACATGAGTTAATCCGTGGGGCGCTGCTAGTATATGTAATTAGTGAGTAAACACCTGCATGGATTCCTCATGCTGCTGGTCTTGTGGTGCTAAAGGCTGCTCGGGGAGCCTGGCCGCATTGGCGATGTTGTGTAACACCACACAAGCATTGGTTATAAAGCCAGCCGTTGTGGGATGATAGTGCAGCTTCCTATCCACTAACAGACATCGCCAACGAGACTTGAGCACCCCAATGCAGCGCTCCGCCGTATTCCGAACCCGACAATGCAGGTCGGTGTAGTAACTGCGGGGGGACTCTGGCTCAGCGTCCACTATGGGCGTCATCAGTGTCGTTCTCAGGGGATAGCCAGAGTCACCTGAAATAGAGATTTAGTTATAGAATAATGTTTGTAAGCTAAATTACTATATAGGCATTTTGATAATTAATTATGCATTGACATCAACCTAAAAACCATACTGTTTCATTTTCAGCCTGGTGGAGGTGGTCGAGGTGTGTCTTGAGCGGATGATAGTTCCATATAAAGGAATCATGGTCGGCGCCGCCATGACTTGCATCCACGCTCAAGATGTTCATGTCCACGTCACATACCTATGTATTAAATAGCGATATTAATTGTCAAATAGTTTGTAAATACATGCAGCATGGTTTCTACTTTACTAATATTTTGTTACTTGAACATTACTCTTGTAAACAAATGTAAAATATATTGTAATTTTTCTACTATCTATAATTCTGTTTTTATTAATTTAGTGGCATGTTAATTTCTTTGTAAAAACATGTGATACAATAATTATTATAAATTGAATTACCTTACTACATAGTGTAACATGTTTTATTTTATCTATGTAAGTTTTATTAGGCCAAATCACAGAAAAGAGAGAAAGATACAAATTTCCCTCTTCTGTGGGTAAAGTTTACATTCAATTAACATAATTTAGGTACAGGCACATATTATTGTATATAGGTAGGTACTTACTATTTGAGCATTCAATGAATGATACCTTTTCCTGTTGAAAAACCTATCCTCAAATTCAGCTGGTCTTACTATAGCAATATGGGTACCATCAACACACCCCAAAATACCAGGCATACCAAACTTTTGATAAAATCTGAAATAAAAGGTTTACTGTTTAATTCTTTATACTATGTTTTTACCTTCCCCTGATAAACATAATTTAACATAGGTATTAATACCCATATTTTATGATGTTGCGTTCTTCCCGCGTTTGGGGAAAAGCAATGTATTTCTTCCTGAAATGGTTATTATTGAGGGCCTGTGTCACTGCCCTCACACAGTTTGACACACTCATCTGGTGCATCTTGTGGTGTGCATTTGCTCCTATAAACCTCTGGTATGAACCAGAGGCATAAAAACTCAATGCACTTAAAACCTGGAATGAAAATAAAGAATGATAATTACTATGCAGTAGGTAGGTTACACTTTGTTAGGTTAGATAAACTCGTATATTTCGCTTACCTTGGAGACAGTACTTATTCCACTTCGGCTGCTGGGTAAATAGGGCTCCAGCTCCTGAATAAGGTCACGACACAAACTTTTATTCAGCCTATATAAGCCGACGAACTGTGAATCTGGCATTTCGAATGCCAGCTCTATTTTTCTCAAATTCGCACTTCGCCGGCAATAATTTAAATTATCAAGAACACGTGCATGTTCTAAAAAAATCCGAAATAGGGCTAAATCCGCCATAATACGCTTCTTTTTGCCAAAAAGGTGCAAAATGAATTCTAAAAAGTTGCTCTTGAGTAACTTCTAACAATTCTGATATTCGACGTATTAGCAGTATTGCGCAATTCATCTTTAGTAGACCATTTTACGACTTCCCATACAAAATTGTCAAACGCATGAATTGCGGGGTATAAATCATACGCAGCATCCTAAGATGAATTGTCAGTATGTGACAATTTTACGCTTTATGAAATGAATCTTAATATGATCATCTTATGAATCGCTCAAAGCGGCCGTTTTAGACCCGCAGGTCGTCATTTGAATCGCGCTAAAAGGACACAGTACGGCCACAGGCCTGGTTTAGATCATAATTTTTCATAAGCACCTGCTGAAAGTTGCTGGACTATTTGATTGGCAAATAAATTGCTTTTAAAAAGATTCCTCAACTAAAAATACTTATTTCAGTTTTAATTTGGATCCCGTGAACAAATGATTTATGTATGAGCGCGGGCGCCAGCCAGTTTACTTTACCCATATGTTATACGCACCGTAACGTCGGCGATGGCAAACGAGGCCAGGGTATAAAAGTGATGTTTGTTATGCTTGGAATCTAATAAAACGAGGGTTCCCACGATTTGCGTAAATTCGCCAGAATAACACATGGTCGGCGCTGAGATAATAATGGAGTAACATTTTCTTCGGCTATGTGTTGATTGTTAATGATAACAGAACTTTTCAATGAATTTGATGTTCTAATGATGGTTTGGTAGAAACATTATCATTTGCAGCAGATCAATGTTTATACTTATGTTACAGGTTTCAATATATTCGTAGTTACAAATTGGAAGATAAACACCGCCTTGAAGCCTATTCAATCGCGAGTACTCCCTGTAATATGAAAAAGAAGAAACGAGAAGACCCGCAGTGTGTTTGATAGTCAAAGGCGGTGTGCGGTGTTACTGAGCTGAAATAAAATAATAAATAAACATTTTTATTTTATTGAATGAAACCGCGATCAAGTGCGTCAGTAGGAAGTAGCACGTCTAATAAGCATATGATAATTGTGTACATGGTTATAAATGTGGAGGCAATTTTATAAAATTAACAAAGAAGTGTAATTATTGGTACATAAATACTTACATATTATTTTAACAAAATGATTTCCATAAAGTCCAGCCCGGCCCACAGCCCACAGCGCAGCGACGACAAGTTTTCTCGCGGTGATCATGCTAGGCCATCAAGAGAGAACACACAGACAAAATCAAAGAAATACTTGATTTCGTGTCTAATTTAGAGTGACCACATTGCCAAGAATGGAAGCAAGAAGAAACACACTTACCTATATAAACAAGAGCCTGCCTCTGAAGTATAGACCATGAAATGAAAGTAATCCTATGAAGTATGAAATATGGTTGTCGCTTTGGTCTGCTCGTTAATACCGACCAGCAAATTTACCCAAATCCACTGAAGCCAAACATTATACAATGTCACGTTTAGTTTACTTAAGGCGTAACTAACGCGATTACTCTCATCTCAAGTTCACAACAATTACACTAAACAATGTATGCCTAACTCGGCTTAGTTTAAAGTTTCGCTTATGGAAATCGTAGTCTACTACACGGCTACGTTCGTAGCTTTCGTAGCATAACATCACCAGTAACTGCGGCTACATCACTACGCCCTTCGTAGCCAGGTAACTCAAGTAAAGTGAAATTATTATAGCGTAGCAGCTGCTATCGGGTTACGACTTACGTAGTGCTTATAGGTTTAGTAATCGAATAGAATAGACTGTGATGTGGTAACGTCGGGATCCTACCCTAGGAAATACCACAGACATCTAATACTATACAGTAAGCAGACCTAACATTATCTTCACTACTATATAGACGAGAATAAATAATATATCCAATACTTTCGCTCTTATTAAAATTTGATAACTTTATCTCTTTCCTTTATGCAGTTGCAACACTAACGCACCCATGGACAAAAAGGAATGCGTGCCCAAAACGCAATCTTGTAACCATGGAAATATGTCACAGAAGTGACATGGCGTCATAAACAGACAACCGTGCGGCCTGTTTTTTTTTAAATATTTTTGTGTTATAATTGATGTTAAGCGCTACAAATACTAAAACAAAATGGTAAAATGTAGTGCGCCTTTGTGCGGCAACGTTTCATATAGGAAAACACCCGAATTATCTTTTCACCAGTAAGTTTTGATGTGCATGTCACTGTGTGCGTGAGATTTGCATGTTGTAAAAAGTGGCACGCAATATTTCTCTTATGTTAAGTCTGCTTACTATAGTATTAGATATCTGTGTGAAATACTAATCTTTGACATTGACGCTATTTAGCTTTACCCGAAGGAATGATGCCGTAACTTGATTGGCCGTTAATAACAGTTTAGACGGTGACTCCTTACTGGTCGTACGTAGCCACAGATAACCCCCAATAGATACCGCATTACGGGATTTTTGTTCGGATTCTAGCTCACCAAAACTGGCGGAAGGCGCGGGTTGCGGGGACTGGAGCCAATGCGCTATTATTGGCTGTTTCGAGTGACGCCCTAATAATGAACTCTAATAATTGGTCGAAACTAGGGCGGTATCTATTGGGGGTTATCTGTGTACGTAGCCCTCACTTCGGTACTTCGAGAAGCAAAGAAAGTTGTTAATGCCAGTTGTTGTCTCATACAACCCCGTAGTTCTTCAGTTTTCGAGCTAAGCATGGACATTACAGCTGGCCACTTGTTGAAACCAGCTCATACAAGAATATAGATTGACGGTACGTGAAAAAAGGTAACAAAACCATTGGATCAGAAGCTCTGAACTCTGTTGATTGATAATATATTTACACGTTACTCATTATAAAAGCCGCCCACATGCAAATGTTGGACGTATCTTAACCAAGGACACATGTTTGCACTAGCTGATTGCCATAACAACTTGCAAAAAAAATGGCATTTGCGTTGACTGTGGCAACTGAAGTCGAGCGACGAAGACTGGGCGGCCAGCCTAACCAAGCAACGGTCCATAAGTTAGTGCTCACGTTCACTCGACTATTATCTAAAGATTTTAGAGATTAGGAATTCGGGGCTTCCCAAATTAACGCGTCATGCTCCGTGTAGCAAGTTTCGCATGTTAATTAATTCAAAGCAACCTGCGATTGACGAAATCAATTGATAAATTGGAATACAGTAATACCGGCGCACTGCTTGATAAGGCAATTAGCGAATGGGTTTATAAAGACTACAGTACATAATTACGTCATTATGCGGATACTGTAACGATCCAGGCTGTCTCGTGACGTCACAAATATTATAAATTTTACCTAAATTATAAAAATACTGAAATAATTTCATTGAAGCATTTTATGCACAAAGAATAGTCCAAAAATAAAGGAAATAGTCGTTGGCATCGCATTAACTGATAGAGAAAATGTAGAGATAGGTGTAAAAGTGGTTATCCGTGGTAAAATAAGGTAACAGTAAAAGAAATCAAACCTTCTTTATATTTAGTTTTACTTTTTTACCTTTTCTATTTTTAAAGTGTTTTTGATAGATAATAGGATTTTGTTATCTGTCAAGGATAATTCAGGGGGATTCTGGTAACCTTGGAGGATGGAACGTGTGTTTTTCTATATTTTGGCTTTTTTTAATATAATAAATTATATGTTAGTGATCTTTAAGTGTGCTTTAACTGGACCTGCTCATCCTCAACATTGGTGGCAGCTTTCGGCGTTCACGATGCCAACTCTCAGGTCCATCACGCGGAAAACAAAAAGGATTGAGGTAAGCGCTTCTATACTACCAGCAACGTCGTCAGGCGACACGCCTGCTAATCAAAACGACGAGGCTCTCTTGCAGGACACTATGCTGTTACCTTTACCCGTCTCATCGCCAACGCCAACGCCTATATTAAAAACGCACTCGGTTGCTTTATCACAAGCATCCGCTAAGGCTCAAAAGCTTGCAGCTGTGGCTAGGCATGTTCGTCAGGTTGCAGAGCAAGAAAAGAAGACCGCTGACCTAGCTCTTCAAGCGGAGAAGAGGGCCGCTGACCTAGAACTACAAGCGGAGCTGGCCGCTATTGTTACCGCAGCGTCCGAAAGGAGCTCTATGACGCGAAAGTGGTTAGTAGATTGTGGTAACAATCTTGGAGAACAAAATAATAATCGCACTTTCGATTTCAGAATTAATAACGACGGACGAAACCTCGATGGAGCTTGCAGCAGCTGTCGCGGAGCTCCCACTCCAGCATGGTGCCGTTTCACCGGGTCGCGCATGTTCGTCGCCGGGCGGTGACTATTGCATACAACCCTGCCTACAGCCCGTCACACAAGGAAACACTGCACACTCATTCAGATTAGGCACACACAACATTAATCCTACGCCTAATTGTTATTATGATAACACAAATAAAGTAAACAATGTAGAGACACCAGACTCTTTATTAAGCTGGCGAAAGTCATCGCGGACCTGGGGAGCAGATGGCAGGTCGGTGTCCTTCCTTTTCTTTGATGGTCACGTCTCTGGCTAGCTTTCCTTCAAGAAGGCCTTTTTACGGTCGGAGGCGGGCTTTACCCCGGAAGAAAACCTGGCCAGGTTCAGCGCCGCTTTACACGGTGCCGCCCAGGAGCTGCCCAGAATGCTATTTTAGGAAAGCTAACTCCTCTTCTGCGCTGTAGATGGGCAGATTATGCTTCAGCACATTTAGTTTCTGGTAAGTTCAAGTTAGAACTTTTGGCAGATTGTTTGGATGCAGAATCAAATCGCCACTTAAAGTTTTTAAATTATTAAAATTATAAAAATATAATCCAAGTTTTCTCGAAGGTTGAATCTGTGGGTGTTTATTGTAGGGCTAGTTTGTCGTGGACCTTGCTTTTGACGGATAGCTGGGTGATCGCAGAAGGTTTTAATGTACAGAGAACAATACGTAAATTTATAAATCTATTTTGTGGTAAAAGTACGTTGTACTATTTATCTATTCTGTGGTATAGGAAGGTATTTCTTCAGTTGGTTTTGCGATGTTCTACGGAGGATATGGGAAAGGTTCTATTCCTACGCGGTGATAGTAAACGCTGATACAAATTTCGCATTAACAAGTTATGACACTAGTGAGAAAATATTATTCTGGGCCTAATTCTGATGTACAAATTCAGCATAAATAGATAGGTATTTTCTTAGCGGATTCTAGGCGGAATTTTACTTAGGAGAGTTGAAGGGTCATATTCCTGCAAGGAAACGAACGTTTTGTTTTCTAGTTGCAAAATAGGTAATGTTTGACCGATAGTTAGGAAACTACCGGGAATTAGTAACGACTGGGAATTTATTTCTTTTACTTAGATAACTATTGGGAATTTATTCTCTGTTTAAAATCATTTGCGAGTAACTTAAATAAAATCGTAATTGAGTTTCACTCTTAATACGAAATAGGTAATACTTGTACAATATTTAAAAAAACTACCGGGAATTTATTCATAGTTTAGGGTTGTTCGTGATTGTTTCAAATAAATGATCATAGATCAATTTAGTGGAATTCAGGTTTGAGTTTATTTGATTGAATTTTCAAAAGAATTTTACCTTTTATTCTATAAAAACATTTAATGTACTAGTGATAAGAAATTGTCCTTCGTGTCTTGGGTCAAGCACAGCAGTACCTGTTAGTGATCTCCTTACCAAACGGATAGGGGTAGCTAATTTAAAGATTCGAATGAGAATATCTTGTTGTTAGGAAATAGCATCAAAAATCTATAATATTATTTGAAGGAAACATGTCCTTATCGTATTTCATAATAATGAAACATAATACCTAAATTATATAAACGGGTTTTAGATTACTTTTCAATACAAGTTCTGGAAAATAGAGACAACCTGAATATCACTAACAGATCATTGAATTCAAATAAATATTTACAGTTAAAATTAATACTACTGTTTAGTCCACTGCATGCTGTTGATATAGAATCTACGATAATATTGATAATCTTTAGACGAAAACTAGGAGATTTGAAAGTTGAGCTATTTTTAGAGTCTGTCTTATACCGAATGTAGTACGTATTAGATAGACTCACAATTAACTAAGGTGATGTCTATATTGTTAGGATTTGGAAAAAAATAATGTCCTCTTGTCCCTTGCACCTTTTGGAGTCCAAACTAGATAAGTAGATAAGAATAGGTAGATGGGGTACCTGACGTACTGACTTGGGATAAATAGAACAAAATTTAGTAAAATCAAATTTCTCTTAGTGTGGGGGAATTTCACACACGGTACCTCCGTGTGGGAAATTTCAAGCACTAAATAGTGGAGGGTTAACCAGCCAGGTAGTCGAGACCCACAGCATTGGAGCGGTGGCGGGGCTCCTATGCCAGAGTTATGATAAACAAATAGAGTTTACTATGACTTTGCTATATAACAAACTCAAACTCAGTTAGCAATATACTTACTTACGTTTTACCTATGTTTCACTTTCTTGTCTTGTTAATTTCAACATACGTTCGTCATGAAGCTTTAATTTACTTTCAGTTTTGTTTATGACTAGGAACTATAATGTTCAATTTTTTGCAAGAAAAGATTATTCATTCCTACAATTGAAACCTTTCGAATATATAGTAGGAAATATATTGATTGGTGCATAATATGATTTTATGTGGAAATTTCAGTTCGGTTACTCAGAGCATAGGAATAGTTTTCATCAGGGGATTAAATTGCAATTATTTGTAGGACGATGAATATTTTAAATTTATTTAATGTTATTAAATAGGTTAGATGTTAGTTAGGTATTGTCTCATTACTTTAAAAGGATTTGGATTACTACACTATCACAACGTACGGTTCTACCATTTATTAGGTGACGATTCACAAGGCCATAAACATTAAAATTGGTAGTCCAAAAAATTCAACAAGCTTTGATACCCATTTAGCGTCATATGATTAATTTAGAATAACTCTGAGATTTGAGGAATATTTATTATTAATTTATTATTTAATTAGGTTAAGAGAGGGTTCTGTTACAATATGTTGTACCGTGACCAGGATCTCAATTGACCAGGATCTCAAATGACCAGAATTTTACGTGACCAGGATTGACATTTGACTAGGATCTCAAATGACCAGTGTCTTAATTGACCAGAATTTCCAATTGACCAGGATCTCAAATGACCAGGATTTTACTTGACTAGGATTTTCGTGCGTTACTTTCGTTATCAGGATGATTTATTTTAGAGATAGTTTTCGATTAGAATGAGGATGTTGATTGTTTTGGATTGATATTATTTTAAGTAGCGATGGTATTTATTTACTATCGCACAATTTGCTGTCCGTGGAAAAGGAAAGGTTTTGAGACAATATGTAGGGGCGGTTTTAGATTTCAATAAATTAAATGAAAATTAGTTTAAACAAAGACTCAATCTTTTGAGAGTTTTAATCGTTACTTAATTAGTTATTTTCAATTTTCGGGGCTATAACGTTCAGGATATCATCGTTAGAATATCATAGAAGATGGATTAATTAGATGATGAATAGATAAACGGGATTCGAACTATTTATGCAAACATTGGGTTATTTCATTTACGAATATTAGGATTGACATTAAATAGATACAAATTTAAAATAGGCCACATTGCAATAACTCAACGGAATTTAAATAAATTCAACATTAGAATGTTTCATTACAATCATGGAAATTTGTTGTAGTAGGTTGGAAAGGAGTAGTAGTTTATTAATCAGATATGTACGTATACATCTGTCTGATTAATTTTATAATTTATTGATGCACATAATAAGGTTGAGCTTTCATTTAGGAAGTACGTGGGAAATTTATCATCATCCAATGTAGGAAAAACGACGGAGTCAATTTTCATAAATAATTCGGAAACATTAGAGTAAATAATTTACATTTCTTTCCTGTGGTTGGAACTAGGAAAGGTTAGAAATTTTTCATAAATAATTCGGAAATATTAGAGTAAGTAAATAATTTACATTTCTTTCCTGTGGTTGGAACTAGGAAAGGTTAGAAATTGGCTAAAATTATAAAACCATAGAGGGCGCTTTACAGTTCAAGATATTTAATAATTTTATTAGTGGTAGTTGATACGATGGATAGATTAAGTTCCGATTCAATGTTTATTGTATGATACACAATAATCTAAAAAACATAAAAATACTTAAAATAAATTATAAAAATCTCAAAATAGTGGTATTTAAAAACATTTCGGTTAGCTTGTTTGGTAGTTTTGCGCGTAATTCGAACTCAAGTTCGGGATTCTTGAGAAGATTATACTTATTGATTAAACTTTCAAATAAAATATTGCGTTTTAAAATTCATACTTTAATAACGATATTATATTTAAAAAGTAACAAAATAAATTATTTTTAGTAGAGTTTAGTTCAGTTCGCGAAAATTAATATTTATTAATTTTTGTTGTTATAACTTACCTATAATGAATAGATGGTTTCAGCATTGACATTAAATAAAATTTCAAACGAAATCTATCAACATATATAATTTTGTTTTAGAAATGAAATTGAAATAAAATTAAAGATTTTATTTTAATATCACGATACGTATTAAGCAATAACTTCAAAGAAGCCTTAAATCTATTGGGAATTGCTAGCCGTTAAGATAGCGAATAAGTTAGTTGACAGGGGTCAAATGTGGATTAATGATTTGTTATGTTGTTGTTTTTGCTTAAGAATGGGATTTGATTTTGGATAATTAATTTAAAAAAAAGAGGTCATTTTTATGTAAACAAGTGTGTTTGTATGGACATGGTCAGAGGTATTAACAGTGCAGGAGGATCTTAGTGGCTTAGCAAGATCTACGGTTTAAGGGATTTGTTGACGGGTGGCTTTGGATTTACACGACTCAACAAATGGGTTGATATAATTTAAGGCTAGGTGCTAGGTTAAAAGAGAAAGCCTAAGTTTAAACAAAACTGTTATAACAACCCCGTACTCTACAAGGTAGGAACATCCGATCTGCTACACTCTACATCCGAAATAATAGCGAATTACGGAGTGGGAAATATATGCGAAATATTGCTGAAGTCATAGACAATTCTATACTTTGAACTATTAAAGTTGACCTGGTTATCGAAGGGTTTTGTGGAGGGCAGCTCGGAACGAAAACATGGTTCTTAGGGGTACCTTCTACTTAAAGTTATTAGGACTGACCAGCCTCACAACCTGGTTTCTTTTGGTGGCTAGGTTAGCCTTGGGATAAGTGATTTTTGGGTATGATTGATGCGATGAAATTTTGGATATTGACTCATAAAGTAATTCACTGTTGTTACGGCTTAAGAGGGCGCTTAAAATAGAATAGTAATTACGGTTTGTTTTCAAGGATGGATTCAATAGTATATTAAAAATAAAAATATTATCATTGACAACATTAAACTTTTGAAAATAAATTACTCAATATTAGTAATATTTAATATTTTTCAAATGAATAACAATTAATAAGCAGTATGCTGCATATTAAACAAATTGAAAATACAAGTGTATTTTAGTTTTGCAAAAAACTTGCTATCGGGTTGATTATTTTTAGGTGCTCTCTTAAATTAAATTTAACGGTTAGGAACACTACAGAACTATAAATACATTTTAAGTTTGGAGCCAAACGTTAACAAATTATAATTGCTTAAGTGAGGTGGTGGAGTTATAAATATTACATAAATTATTTTTATTATAGTTTTGCTAATATTTGTGAATGTATTTTAAGGAATAAAATTTTACTTCGGCTTTAAATTTAAAACGCCTGCGCAAATATTTTAGGGGCGATTGTAACGATCCAGGCTGTCTCGTGACGTCACAAATATTATAAATTTTACCTAAATTATAAAAATACTGAAATAATTTCATTGAAGCATTTTATGCACAAAGAATAGTCCAAAAATAAAGGAAATAGTCGTTGGCATCGCATTAACTGATAGAGAAAATGTAGAGATAGGTGTAAAAGTGGTTATCCGTGGTAAAATAAGGTAACAGTAAAAGAAATCAAACCTTCTTTATATTTAGTTTTACTTTTTTACCTTTTCTATTTTTAAAGTGTTTTTGATAGATAATAGGATTTTGTTATCTGTCAAGGATAATTCAGGGGGATTCTGGTAACCTTGGAGGATGGAACGTGTGTTTTTCTATATTTTGGCTTTTTTTAATATAATAAATTATATGTTAGTGATCTTTAAGTGTGCTTTAACTGGACCTGCTCATCCTCAACATTGGTGGCAGCTTTCGGCGTTCACGATGCCAACTCTCAGGTCCATCACGCGGAAAACAAAAAGGATTGAGGTAAGCGCTTCTATACTACCAGCAACGTCGTCAGGCGACACGCCTGCTAATCAAAACGACGAGGCTCTCTTGCAGGACACTATGCTGTTACCTTTACCCGTCTCATCGCCAACGCCAACGCCTATATTAAAAACGCACTCGGTTGCTTTATCACAAGCATCCGCTAAGGCTCAAAAGCTTGCAGCTGTGGCTAGGCATGTTCGTCAGGTTGCAGAGCAAGAAAAGAAGACCGCTGACCTAGCTCTTCAAGCGGAGAAGAGGGCCGCTGACCTAGAACTACAAGCGGAGCTGGCCGCTATTGTTACCGCAGCGTCCGAAAGGAGCTCTATGACGCGAAAGTGGTTAGTAGATTGTGGTAACAATCTTGGAGAACAAAATAATAATCGCACTTTCGATTTCAGAATTAATAACGACGGACGAAACCTCGATGGAGCTTGCAGCAGCTGTCGCGGAGCTCCCACTCCAGCATGGTGCCGTTTCACCGGGTCGCGCATGTTCGTCGCCGGGCGGTGACTATTGCATACAACCCTGCCTACAGCCCGTCACACAAGGAAACACTGCACACTCATTCAGATTAGGCACACACAACATTAATCCTACGCCTAATTGTTATTATGATAACACAAATAAAGTAAACAATGTAGAGACACCAGACTCTTTATTAAGCTGGCGAAAGTCATCGCGGACCTGGGGAGCAGATGGCAGGTCGGTGTCCTTCCTTTTCTTTGATGGTCACGTCTCTGGCTAGCTTTCCTTCAAGAAGGCCTTTTTACGGTCGGAGGCGGGCTTTACCCCGGAAGAAAACCTGGCCAGGTTCAGCGCCGCTTTACACGGTGCCGCCCAGGAGCTGCCCAGAATGCTATTTTAGGAAAGCTAACTCCTCTTCTGCGCTGTAGATGGGCAGATTATGCTTCAGCACATTTAGTTTCTGGTAAGTTCAAGTTAGAACTTTTGGCAGATTGTTTGGATGCAGAATCAAATCGCCACTTAAAGTTTTTAAATTATTAAAATTATAAAAATATAATCCAAGTTTTCTCGAAGGTTGAATCTGTGGGTGTTTATTGTAGGGCTAGTTTGTCGTGGACCTTGCTTTTGACGGATAGCTGGGTGATCGCAGAAGGTTTTAATGTACAGAGAACAATACGTAAATTTATAAATCTATTTTGTGGTAAAAGTACGTTGTACTATTTATCTATTCTGTGGTATAGGAAGGTATTTCTTCAGTTGGTTTTGCGATGTTCTACGGAGGATATGGGAAAGGTTCTATTCCTACGCGGTGATAGTAAACGCTGATACAAATTTCGCATTAACAAGTTATGACACTAGTGAGAAAATATTATTCTGGGCCTAATTCTGATGTACAAATTCAGCATAAATAGATAGGTATTTTCTTAGCGGATTCTAGGCGGAATTTTACTTAGGAGAGTTGAAGGGTCATATTCCTGCAAGGAAACGAACGTTTTGTTTTCTAGTTGCAAAATAGGTAATGTTTGACCGATAGTTAGGAAACTACCGGGAATTAGTAACGACTGGGAATTTATTTCTTTTACTTAGATAACTATTGGGAATTTATTCTCTGTTTAAAATCATTTGCGAGTAACTTAAATAAAATCGTAATTGAGTTTCACTCTTAATACGAAATAGGTAATACTTGTACAATATTTAAAAAAACTACCGGGAATTTATTCATAGTTTAGGGTTGTTCGTGATTGTTTCAAATAAATGATCATAGATCAATTTAGTGGAATTCAGGTTTGAGTTTATTTGATTGAATTTTCAAAAGAATTTTACCTTTTATTCTATAAAAACATTTAATGTACTAGTGATAAGAAATTGTCCTTCGTGTCTTGGGTCAAGCACAGCAGTACCTGTTAGTGATCTCCTTACCAAACGGATAGGGGTAGCTAATTTAAAGATTCGAATGAGAATATCTTGTTGTTAGGAAATAGCATCAAAAATCTATAATATTATTTGAAGGAAACATGTCCTTATCGTATTTCATAATAATGAAACATAATACCTAAATTATATAAACGGGTTTTAGATTACTTTTCAATACAAGTTCTGGAAAATAGAGACAACCTGAATATCACTAACAGATCATTGAATTCAAATAAATATTTACAGTTAAAATTAATACTACTGTTTAGTCCACTGCATGCTGTTGATATAGAATCTACGATAATATTGATAATCTTTAGACGAAAACTAGGAGATTTGAAAGTTGAGCTATTTTTAGAGTCTGTCTTATACCGAATGTAGTACGTATTAGATAGACTCACAATTAACTAAGGTGATGTCTATATTGTTAGGATTTGGAAAAAAATAATGTCCTCTTGTCCCTTGCACCTTTTGGAGTCCAAACTAGATAAGTAGATAAGAATAGGTAGATGGGGTACCTGACGTACTGACTTGGGATAAATAGAACAAAATTTAGTAAAATCAAATTTCTCTTAGTGTGGGGGAATTTCACACACGGTACCTCCGTGTGGGAAATTTCAAGCACTAAATAGTGGAGGGTTAACCAGCCAGGTAGTCGAGACCCACAGCATTGGAGCGGTGGCGGGGCTCCTATGCCAGAGTTATGATAAACAAATAGAGTTTACTATGACTTTGCTATATAACAAACTCAAACTCAGTTAGCAATATACTTACTTACGTTTTACCTATGTTTCACTTTCTTGTCTTGTTAATTTCAACATACGTTCGTCATGAAGCTTTAATTTACTTTCAGTTTTGTTTATGACTAGGAACTATAATGTTCAATTTTTTGCAAGAAAAGATTATTCATTCCTACAATTGAAACCTTTCGAATATATAGTAGGAAATATATTGATTGGTGCATAATATGATTTTATGTGGAAATTTCAGTTCGGTTACTCAGAGCATAGGAATAGTTTTCATCAGGGGATTAAATTGCAATTATTTGTAGGACGATGAATATTTTAAATTTATTTAATGTTATTAAATAGGTTAGATGTTAGTTAGGTATTGTCTCATTACTTTAAAAGGATTTGGATTACTACACTATCACAACGTACGGTTCTACCATTTATTAGGTGACGATTCACAAGGCCATAAACATTAAAATAGGTAGTCCAAAATGTTCAATAGACTTTGATAACTTTTTAACGTATGATTAGTTAAGAATATGCGGTGAATTATTATTAATGTAATGTATTTATTAATTAGGCTAGGGGTTATTACAATACGTATACGTAAACTAAACCGTTTACGTTTGTTACTCAGACATCGCTTACTTCAACAGTTATTTTTCAGTTCCAGCGTCGTTACGGACCAAAATAAAATATTATTTTCATAAAGTAGGTTAAAAATGAATACAATAATTGAAAAAATAAGTAAAATCGGTAAATAAATCAAGGAGTAATAAGCTTTTAAAGTTTCTGGAGGGGGTATCGCCTGTCCCTTTCTCGCAAAACAGAGCATCCCCATTCCCCACAGTTACTATGAAAACCCGTGATTGTGACGTCACATGCCAGAGATTGTATGTAAAGCTACCATTACTACAGCTTAGTAATGAGGTACTATGAAGGACCAAATTCTAACGTCACTGCATGTTTGAGCTGTCTCTTTCTATTCCTGTAGGTATTAAAAATAGTATTCATCTAGCCCATTATTATGGTCCATATGGATTCATATAATTAACCTACTCGTATGTCATTAACATGATATTAAAATAATATACTATTTATATATAAATACCATTTATAATAAAAGTCAGAGATATCTGATTCACCAACCGCAGAATACCTTTAAATACACTACATGTCACTAGTAATATGTTTCAATGGGTTCATTTCGGAATTAATTAATATGTAATGTTATTTAAATACGGTATCTTGTGAAACACCGTTGTGTAACATTTTGGGACTAATGAGATTTGCTAGCGTCACCGAATAAATAGGTAATACTAGTGTTTGAATAATAGTAGAAGCTTAGTAGAGTAGTAGATTAATAGAATAGGCTAGTTGCCTGCAATTTTTTTATTGCATAATTTAATTTAAAAAAATTATATTCCTGAAAAAAAACCAACAGTCGTGAAAAGAAAAAATAAATACTTATCTTAAAAAATTGCAAGCTTTTTAAAATACAGGAATAGAAAGAGGCAGCTCAAACATGCAGTGACTTTAGTTTTTGGTCCTTCATAGTACCTCATTACTAAGCTGTGGTAGCTTTACATACAATCTCTTTGGCATGTGACGTCACAACGTGTTTTTATAGTAACTGTGGGGAAGCTCCACGCGATCTCTGTTTTGCGAGAAAGGGACAGGCGATGCCCCCTCCAGAAACTTTCAAAAGCTTATTACTCCATGATTTATTTACCGATTTTACTTATTTTTTCAATTAATGCATTCATTTTTAACCTACTTTATGAAAATAATATTTACTTGTTAATTTCTAATAGCAGGCAAGTAGCCTTAATAAAACATAATTTTTCAAATTTAAATTTACATAGGTGTGTTTGATATTTTTCAAATGCCTAATTACATTTTTGTGGCTACGACGGGCTATTAATCTATACATAGCTATTAGCTAATTACGTACGTCATTATATTACGCTGTAACACCTTAACGTTTTCCTTGAACACAATAAAAGTCCCTTAATGACGTATTACGTTTTACGATCAAGTTATATATCATAATTATCGTTATATACATGTACATTTTTCTGAATAGACTTGTTAGATGTTAGAACCAAAGTTTACGTTTTGTAAGCATGGACGTATTGATCCAAGATGCAAAGTAAAAGTATTTTATTTATAAGCAGGTTTACAAGTCATACTTAGTGAAGTCTAGTCTAGTATGCGCTTTAGTACAGCTACTTGTACTATTATTTATTCTGTGGTACAGGCACCGGCGGTAAATGAGCCATTTCTAAAGTAGGTACATTAAATAAAATAAATATGTGTGGACGTTTCACAGAGCGCCACCTAGCCCCGAACCACAAAATAGAAAAGGTATCTCCCTGTGAGTGACAGAGACAAGGCTCTACGAAGCCGACTACCTCCATGTGAGTGACAGAAACAAAACTTTACGAAGCCGACTATCTACCTGTGAGTGAAAGGAACAACGCTCTATGAAGCCAACTACCTCCTTGTGAGTGACAGAGACAAGGTTCTACGAAGCCAACTATCTCCCTGTGAGTGACAGAGACGACGCTCTACGAAAGCCGACTATCTCCCTGTGAGTGACAGAGACGACGATCTACGAAAGCCGACTATCTCCTGTCGAGTGACAGGGACAACGCTCTACCTAGCCGACTATATCGATGTGCGTTATTTGCTACACGTAGGGCATAAATGTACATGTTGACGAACACGTTCGACCATCAAAGAATTTCATTCAACCATAAATTTATACCTAGTATCTTTACTTTCCTTATCCACTGGAACAGCTACTATGGCACGAGGAAAACGCGTTAAAATCATATTACATATTTATATGTATCCCATTTATTGATACCTAATACCATAATTTTTTTGGTAGTTAACATTTTACCAAAGTAATCCACAATACAAGCACTTCTATTCCCCCGAAAACAGTATGCTTTAACATAGCATACTCCTGTGCGGTTCCTGTATACGATTGGGCGTATCGCAATAAGGAATTTATAATATACATATTGTACAATAATATCGGAAAACGCAACAACTTCGGTAAAATGTGGCTGCGGGGAGAATTTTTTTCGCTCGGTGTTTACCGGTTTTACCTAAACTTGGGAGCCGAGCCTGATTCTACTGATGATTAAATAATATAATTCAGTCAGTTTAATGTTTCAAACCTAAGCGCTCAATTATTTGATACACAATTAAACATGCTGACATAGTACAAAAGCTTTTCATGCACAGCGAACGTTTGCAACCATGTTATAATGCATGAGAAAACAGTGTGTTCAATAGTCTATCAAATAGTTTACATGAAACATGGAACTGACTAGCTTATTACAAAGTTCGTACGTACTCAGTTATTGCACATGTTTACAAATATTGCCACACTGTTTGCATTCGTGGATTTCTCGGCAACAAGGCTCTGGGAACGTCTAACGTACAGACTTAACAGACTTATGTGTTGTATGTATGCCAACAAAGCAATTTGACGCAGAAATTGTGTAAGATGAGGAAGGCAACCGTATAAACAAAATGCTATAACGTAGGGTAGCTTTTTTTACGAGCTGTAACTGGAACTACTGCCAAAATAGCAATCTTTTCCTTGTTAAGAAACGTTTCCAGATCGACAATGCCTTATAAGAAAGCTTTAATTATTAACACTTTCAAATATTTGGTTACATTTTACAGATAGAGACGAAATTTGCTTAAGCCGTTCGGAAACATGTCACCTCAATGCCAAACTTTTCTAAATCAACAGCTCGTCTCTAATCGGTAACCGACTCTACATTATACCACAGAATATAGTGGCTAACATCAATAACTATAGGCAGATAATCCAAAAGATACTAAATATTCTACTTTATTATGTCTTCCAAGAGCCATGTGAGTAATACTACAGCTGGGTTTGTGTGTGAAGTGTCACCAATGATGAATGGACCATATGGTTGCTCTCATTTACACATTAAACAGCGTGCGCTGCAGTATTGCAACATCGACTAGCTGTGTGCTATGTTATGTGTGTATCTTGTGCCAATGTTCCCTTGAATTGATCACTGCTTGGTTGATAATCTAAAGCTAAAAGTATTAGTACAAAGAATACCTACTTAATAAACTAATCACTTACGTTTTCGATGACGGCTAGGCGGCGCCGAGTAACCGTGAATTCTTTTGGTAATGCGACATCAACCTGTGAAAAGAAAATCTGGGTTAAATGACGACACAAACAAAAAAATCTCTGAACGTTTTAAATTAATCTTGAAATTTTAAACAAAAAACAGATATTTAGCCCTCAAAAATTCTCAAATTATATTAAACATAAAATAAAGTAGAACAAGACGAACCGCAAAAGTTTCTGAGGGTTCCGTTTTTACTTTTTAGGGTTCTTCTAAAATGGTACGGAACCTACTCAAGCAGTACAATCGAGAAACTTTTTATTCAAGTCAAGTATAAAAGTTACTTTATTCACAAAAGAAGTGAAGAGTATACGAATAATTGGGAAATGTAAAGCTAGCTTAATTTTATTTTCTTATTGGAATAACAAAGATAAAAGGAGATCAAAGAAAAATATAACATTATTTGTTGAGCTCGTTATTTTATCAGAGCCCGTCAAGAGCGCGGCGTGTAAAAGTTAGGTTTACATTTATTTGTTTAATAAAATCTACAAGAACATTTTCACGGTTACTGCTAAGACATCCGAGTCTTTTCGAGGTACACACATTAGAATCTCAACGATCCCATGAAAAACAATTAAATATTACCTGTTTCTGTTTTGATTTTTGTCTTCAGTCTGAAGACGACTTTCAGAACATGTAATTAGTTTATTATTGGTTATTAATAGTAGGTACTTACGGGATGTTTACCGTGATTAGAATCGTTTCTGAGTTCCCGATGTAGTGAACAAGCGTGAAAGTTTAAAACAGTGTTTTATTATTGGTGTACAGAAATATAATGACTAAAAATAAATAATAAATAAATTGAAAGAGTAAAGAACTTGAGAAGTTGGGTAGCGAAACACGTGACCTGCGCAGTAACCAAAAACTGTACCCGGGTCACGTGGTGCCCCACAAGAGCGTGCGTGGGTGGTTTGTTGAAATCGATAAAGTTACGTAATTAGTAAAAACTAAACCAATTAGCTTGTACTTACCAACTATCAAAAATATACAACGCAAGTAAATGGAAGAAAATCATCCAAAACGAATCAAATCAGGGGCATAAATATCAGGCCGCGGGGATCTAGGGGATAGGTTTACCTGATCTAAAACTGAAAAGTCCTGTCTAAAAGCCTGTTTTTCTATAAAAATACACAGTACAAGGTACACAGTATTTAGTTTACCTATTAAATAATAAAAGATTCTGACATTTCAAAAATACCCTGACATCCTGACAGGTATAGAGATGCTGACTTGTCAAGAACAATTCTGGCGATAAGACGTCATTTTTCCCGTATATACTTAATTAATTATGTTAACATCGACGGCAGGGAAATTTTCGTCTGGCACGTCATCATCATCATCAACAACAGCCTGAAGACGTCCACTGCTAAACATAGGCCTCCCCCAGAGTGCGCCACCTTGAGCGGCTGCTCGCCTCCTGCATCCATCGGCTCCCCGCGGTTTTCACCAGATCGTCGGTCCACCGGAGGGCCGGCCTACGCTGCGTCTTCCGGTTCGTGGTCGCCACTCGAGAACCTTTCTTCCCCATCGGTTGTCAGTTCTACGAGCGATGTGGCCTCTGGCACGTAGTTATCGTTTATTATCCTTATGCTAGCTAATACAGCGATAGATGAGGGCGGCACATGTCTGAACTTCTATCGCGTTACAGCTTTAACCTTCAAATTAACTACGGAAGGGACAAGGGTCACGAACGTGTCAAATCAATTGCGTTGCGAGACCGTTGTCCTGAACACTAGATTGTGTCCTATCTAGCACAGGAAATGAGAACCAGCCCGGCGAACCCTCAGGGGGAATCTGGCGAACATAATATTAGCTGCCAGCACAAGTACATTACATAGTCTACATGCATACATATTATGAATGTATGCGGACTTGTTATTAGATTTCCGTGGCATCAATATGAAGGCTTTTACCGGGGGAAGCGTCGAGCAACCTTTCCTCTGCGATTTTCAAATCCCCCTTCGTCTTCGCCCTTTTCGACAGGATTTCGTATTCTCTCATTCAAAATTGCGCCACGTCCCAGTTTATTTCTTACACACCTAAAAGGTTTAGCACCTACTTTACATACTATATACATATACGTATAACGTACGTTTGACGTATTTCAACCCCTTCCGATTTGTATACTTCGGCTACTTTAAGTAACATAATGAAAAGAGATAAAAATCTGCGTCAGGCTGATTTTTTTAACGGGATGGATTTCAAATTGTAGACCACACTTAAGGAATATCTCATTTTTATTTTTTATAAGTGGACCATGAATGGACCATGATTGTCCGCTGTCCACGTCTCGGCTCAATAAGTCCTAAAAGGTAGGTAGGTAAGGCGCACTGGTTGAAGGCTTGTTTTCAGGCACTGAGATACTTGCGATGAGAACATTGGGCGAAGTTCACCAAATGCTGCCCAGCGAGTGGATTCATGTAATCATACAGACAAAAAGCAACAAGCCGATAACTTACAGTAGACAAAATTTCGAGAATACTTCTTTTGTTCAAAAGGCTCGCTATATTGTTAGGAATTGTACTGTACTCTCTAATATTGATTTAGAAGCTAAGAAATTTTAATAAGAGCCGAGAAAATGTGATATTATAATAATGAAGGCATCTAAGGACGTGACAACCTTTTTATACGACGTACCTATCCTGTGTTATAACAACATAAATATCACTCCCCTACGTATAGCTCGTAGCTATTAAAGCGTTTTTTTTTTTGGCTCCACACTTAGTGTATTTAGCCAGTGTCAAGTTTTGTAATTTTTCATCGTATTATGGAAATTTTCACTTAAAGTCAAGTCATAGTCACAGTCAGTGTAGTCATAGTCTAGTCTAAGTCATAATCCAGTGTATGGAATTTTGGAAGCAACACGAAAAACCACGTTTTACTACATTATATCACTTGCCCACACTCATGCTCGTAATTCAGCACTTAATGCGTAAAACACCACCAATTTTAAACATTAACACTGGAAAAAGCATAAGTTTTGTAAAATAATACAATGCACCGGCGTGAACTTTTCCGCGTTCCCGCCAAAACTCTATTAAAGCGTTGTACAAGCGAGTACATCTACAATGTTGTTGTATATTATTTGACGCACAACAAATGCGGCAGCCGACCTTGCCTTGTTGTACTCATCCTGAATTGTATGCACATGCACATTGCATGCGGCTGGGAGGGACTTAAACGTCCAAGGAAACATTCTTAACGCAACGGGGTTGCTAGAAACTCAACAGGTGGAGATGGTTGTGAAAGACTATCCCTGCCCGCCTAGCACGGACAAAACTGCCTTTCCCCTGTTTTACTTCACTTGACAAGGAAGTATGAAGAATGTGAAATAAAACAGGGAAAGACGCTGGAAAGGTTTGACATGAGTACATTTATAAACACGGGATTCATATTTGTAATAAACGAGATGAAAATTATGAGTAATCGGTAATTATAATCAAAATCGTTGCGTTGACTACTAGCCAAAAATCTTAGCTTATTACGCAAAGATTTTACTCAATTGTGAAAATAGACTAATCCTCACATTAACCGGTGTGAAGTTAGCGGCCTAAAGTTAGCGGCCTAAGATAACCCTACCAAATTAAAAAGTCACGGCTTCCGACATCCTTCGGTATGGCTCTGTTGAGCCTGTCAGAAGAAAATCATGAACTCTAAGTGCTCGCGAAATGAAGAAATAAAAATCTGTGTAATTTCTCGGTGCTATGACCGAAATTAAGACACTTTGATATGAAAAGTGGGCGTGTGCCGGGAAAATAAAATCACCATTCAATGGGGCTTTAAAAGACCTTCCATACGAGGTACATTTCTATATCTCCAGGTACTTCAGAAATGAGAAAATAATAAAAACCTGTAAAAAAACTCGGTGGTATGGCTGAAATTGAGTCACTTTAATATGAAAAGTGGGTGTGTGTATGGAAAATGAAATCAGCATTCAATAAAGCTTTGAAAGGCCTTCCATTCGATGTACATCTCTATATCTCCAGGTACTTCAGAAATGAGGAAATAATACAAATCTGTTAAAAATCTCGGTGGTATGGCTGAAATTGAAACACTTTAATATGAAAAGTGGGCGTGTGTATGGAAAATAAAATCGGCATTCAATGAAGCTTTGAAGGGCCTTCCATTTGATGTACATCTCTATATCTCCAGGTACTTCAGAAATGAGGAAATAAGACAAATCTGTTAAAAATCTCGGTGGTATGGCTGAAATTGAAACACTTTAATATGAAAAGTGGGCGTGTGTCCGGAAAATAAAATAAGCATTCAATGAAGCTTTGAAGGGCCTTCCATTTGATGTACATTTCTATATCTCCAGGTACTTCAGAAATGAGGAAATAAGACAAATCTGTTAAAAATCTCAGTGGTATGGCTGAAATTGAAACACTTTAATATGAAAAGTGGGCGTGTGTCCGGAAAATAAAATAAGCATTCAATGAAGCTTTGAAGGGCCTTCCATTTGATGTACATTTCTATATCTCCAGGTACTTCAGAAATGAGGAAATAAGACAAATCTGTTAAAAATCTCGATGGTATGGCTGAAATAGAAACACTTTAATATGAAAAGTGGGCGTGTGTCCGGAAAATAAAATAAGCATTCAATGAAGCTTTGAAGGGCCTTCCATACAATGTACATTTCTATACCTCCAGGTACTTCAGAAATGAGGAAATAAGACAAATCTGTTAAAAATCTCGGTGGTATGGCTGAAATTGAAACACTTTAATATGAAAAGTGGGCGTGTGTCCGGAAAATAAAATAAGCATTCAATGAAGCTTTGAAGGGCCTTCCATTTGATGTACATTTCTATATCTCCAGGTACTTCAGAAATGAGGAAATAAGACAAATCTGTTAAAAATCTCGGTGGTATGGCTGAAATTGAAACACTTTAATATGAAAAGTGGGCGTGTGTCCGGAAAATAAAATAAGCATTCAATGAAGCTTTGAAGGGCCTTCCATTTGATGTACATTTCTATATCTCCAGGTACTTCAGAAATGAGGAAATAAGACAAATCTGTTAAAAATCTCGGTGGTGTTGCCGAAATTGAGACACTTTAATATGAAAAGTGGGCGTGTGTCCGGAAAATAAAATAAGCATTCAATGAAACTTTGAAGGGCCTTCCATTTGATGTACATTTCTATATCTCCAGGTACTTCAGAAATGAGGAAATAAGACAAATCTGTTAAAAATCTCGGTGGTATGGCTGAAATTGAAACACTTTAATATGAAAAGTGGGCGTGTGTCCGGAAAATAAAATAAGCATTCAATGAAGCTTTGAAGGGCCTTCCATTTGATGTACATTTTTATATCTCCAGGTACTTCAGAAATGAGGAAATAAGACAAATCTGTTAAAAATCTCGGTGGTGTTGCCGAAATTGAGACACTTTAATATGAAAAGTGGGCGTGTGTCCGGAAAATAAAATAAGCATTCAATGAAGCTTTGAAGGGCCTTCCATTTGATGTACATTTCTATATCTCCAGGTACTTCAGAAATGAGGAAATAAGACAAATCTGTTAAAAATCTCAGTGGTATGGCTGAAATTGAAACACTTTAATATGAAAAGTGGGCGTGTGTCCGGAAAATAAAATAAGCATTCAATGAAGCTTTGAAGGGCCTTCCATTTGATGTACATTTCTATATCTCCAGGTACTTCAGAAATGAGGAAATAAGACAAATCTGTTAAAAATCTCGATGGTATGGCTGAAATTGAAACACTTTAATATGAAAAGTGGGCGTGTGTCCGGAAAATAAAATAAGCATTCAATGAAGCTTTGAAGGGCCTTCCATACAATGTACATTTCTATACCTCCAGGTACTTCAGAAATGAGGAAATAAGACAAATCTGTTAAAAATCTCGGTGGTATGGCTGAAATTGAAACACTTTAATATGAAAAGTGGGCGTGTGTCCGGAAAATAAAATAAGCATTCAATGAAGCTTTGAAGGGCCTTCCATTTGATGTACATTTCTATATCTCCAGGTACTTCAGAAATGAGGAAATAAGACAAATCTGTTAAAAATCTCGGTGGTATGGCTGAAATTGAAACACTTTAATATGAAAAGTGGGCGTGTGTCCGGAAAATAAAATAAGCATTCAATGAAGCTTTGAAGGGCCTTCCATTTGATGTACATTTCTATATCTCCAGGTACTTCAGAAATGAGGAAATAAGACAAATCTGTTAAAAATCTCGGTGGTGTTGCCGAAATTGAGACACTTTAATATGAAAAGTGGGCGTGTGTCCGGAAAATAAAATAAGCATTCAATGAAACTTTGAAGGGCCTTCCATTTGATGTACATTTCTATATCTCCAGGTACTTCAGAAATGAGGAAATAAGACAAATCTGTTAAAAATCTCGGTGGTATGGCTGAAATTGAAACACTTTAATATGAAAAGTGGGCGTGTGTCCGGAAAATAAAATAAGCATTCAATGAAGCTTTGAAGGGCCTTCCATTTGATGTACATTTCTATATCTCCAGGTACTTCAGAAATGAGGAAATAAGACAAATCTGTTAAAAATCTCGGTGGTGTTGCCGAAATTGAGACACTTTAATATGAAAAGTGGGCGTGTGTCCGGAAAATAAAATAAGCATTCAATGAAGCTTTGATGGGCCTTCCATTTGATGTACATTTCTATATCTCCAGGTACTTCAGAAATGAGGAAATAATACAAATCTGTAAAAAATCTCGATGGTATGGCTGAAATTGAGACAATTTAATATGAAAAGTGGGCGTGTGTATGGAAAATGAAATCAGCATTCAATGAAGCTTTAAAAGGCCTTCCATACGATGTACATTTCTATATCTCCAGGTACTTCAGAAATGAGGAAATAAGACAAACCTGTTAAAAATCTCGGTGGTATGGCTGAAATTGAGACACTTTAATATGAAAAGTGGGCGTGTGTCCGGAAAATAAAATGAGCATTCAATGATGCTTTGAAGGGCCTTCCATTTGATGTACATTTCTATATCTCCAGGTACTTCAGAAATGAGGAAATAAGACAAATCTGTAAAAAATCTCGGTGGTGTTGCCGAAATTGAGACACTTTAATATAAAAAGTGGGCGTGTGTCCGGAAAATAAAATAAGCATTCAATGAAACTTTGAAGGGCCTTCCATTTGATGTACATTTCTATATCTCCAGATACTTCAGAAATGAGGAAATAAGACAAATCTGTTAAAAATCTCGGTGGTATGGCTGAAATTGAAACACTTTAATATGAAAAGTGGGCGTGTGTCCGGAAAATAAAATGAGCATTCAATTAAGCTTTGAAGGGCCTTCCATTTGATGTACATTTCTATATCTCCAGGTACTTCAGAAATGAGGAAATAAGACAAATCTGTTAAAAATCTCGGTGGTATGGCTGAAATTGAAACACTTTAATATGAAAAGTGGGCGTGTGTCCGGAAAATAAAATAAGCATTCAATGAAGCTTTGAAGGGCCTTCCATTTGATGTACATTTCTATATCTCCAGGTACTTCAGAAATGAGGAAATAAGACAAATCTGTTAAAAATCTCGATGGTATGGCTGAAATTGAAACACTTTAATATGAAAAGTGGGCGTGTGTCCGGAAAATAAAATAAGCATTCAATGAAGCTTTGAAGGGCCTTCCATTTGATGTACATTTCTATATCTCCAGGTACTTCAGAAATGAGGAAATAAGACAAATCTGTTAAAAATCTCGGTGGTATGGCTGAAATTGAAACACTTTAATATGAAAAGTGGGCGTGTGTCCGGAAAATAAAATAAGCATTCAATGAAGCTTTGAAGGGCCTTCCATTTGATGTACATTTCTATATCTCCAGGTACTTCAGAAATGAGGAAATAAGACAAATCTGTTAAAAATCTCGGTGGTATGGCTGAAATTGAAACACTTTAATATGAAAAGTGGGCGTGTGTCCGGAAAATAAAATAAGCATTCAATGAAGCTTTGAAGGGCCTTCCATTTGATGTACATTTCTATATCTCCAGGTACTTCAGAAATGAGGAAATAAGACAAATCTGTTAAAAATCTCGGTGGTGTTGCCGAAATTGAGACACTTTAATATGAAAAGTGGGCGTGTGTCCGGAAAATAAAATAAGCATTCAATGAAGCTTTGAAGGGCCTTCCATTTGATGTACATTTCTATATCTCCAGGTACTTCAGAAATGAGGAAATAAGACAAATCTGTTAAAAATCTCGATGGTATGGCTGAAATTGAAACACTTTAATATGAAAAGTGGGCGTGTGTCCGGAAAATAAAATAAGCATTCAATGAAGCTTTGAAGGGCCTTCCATTTGATGTACATTTCTATATCTCCAGGTACTTCAGAAATGAGTAAATAAGACAAATCTGTTAAAAATCTCGGTGGTATGGCTGAAATTGAAACACTTTAATATGAAAAGTGGGCGTGTGTCCGGAAAATAAAATAAGCATTCAATGAAGCTTTGAAGGGCCTTCCATTTGATGTACATTTCTATATCTCCAGGTACTTCAGAAATGAGGAAATAAGACAAATCTGTTAAAAATCTCGGTGGTATGGCTGAAATTGAAACACTTTAATATGAAAAGTGGGCGTGTGTCCGGAAAATAAAATAAGCATTCAATGAAGCTTTGAAGGGCCTTCCATTTGATGTACATTTCTATATCTCCAGGTACTTCAGAAATGAGGAAATAAGACAAATCTGTTAAAAATCTCGGTGGTGTTGCGGAAATTGAGACACTTTAATATGAAAAGTGGGCGTGTGTCCGGAAAATAAAATAAGCATTCAATGAAGCTTTGAAGGGCCTTCCATTTGATGTACATTTCTATATCTCCAGGTACTTCAGAAATGAGGAAATAAGACAAATCTGTTAAAAATCTCGGTGGTGTTGCCGAAATTGATACACTTTAATATGAAAAGTGGGCGTGTGTCCGGAAAATAAAATAAGCATTCAATGAAGCTTTGAAGGGCCTTCCATTTGATGTACATTTCTATATCTCCAGGTACTTCAGAAATGAGGAAATAAGACAAATCTGTTAAAAATCTCGGTGGTGTTGCCGAAATTGAGACACTTTAATATGAAAAGTGGGCGTGTGTCCGGAAAATAAAATAAGCATTCAATTAAGCTTTGATGGGCCTTCCATTTGATGTACATTTCTATATCTCCAGGTACTTCAGAAATGAGGAAATATTACAAATCTGTAAAAAATCTCGGTGGTATGGCCGAAATTGAGACACTTTAATATGAAAAGTGGGCGTGTGTATGGAAAATAAAATAAGCATTCAATGAAGCTTTGAAAGGCCTTCCATTCAATGTACATTTCTATATCTCCAGGTACTTCAGAAATGAGGAAATAATAAAAATCTGTAATTGCTCGGCAGTGAAAGCCCTCTTGGTGGCCTCTTGGTGGCTTCTTTTACCTTTATACATTCATCCTTTTCCCTTATTTTTTCCCCCCTCCCTTCTCTCTTTCCCATACTTTAGAATAGAAGTGGTTTTGGACCTAATACTGAAGGTTGAATGTCTGTAATTCCGAACCATAAAACCGACGACCTTGAAATATTTACGAGACAATTTTTTAAACACCCCCTTTTCAACAAAAAAAGAATGAATGAAATCGGACCACACGTTAATGAATTACAAATAAGTACACGTTTTTACTTTCATCCCCACTCCTGCGGGAACCGTACTGAATTTCGAGGATAAAAGTATAATTTAGTCTACCTCGTAATATGAACTCAAATCATACCAAGTTTCATTTGAATCCATTCAGTAGTTTCGGCGTGATGCTCAGCCAAGATACAGACAGACAGACAGACAAAAACGAAAAAAATATAGTTTTAGCTTTATATCGATTATAGAGAGCCCTTCAACATAAAATTTTCTAAATATCTTTAATGTACAGAACTGACCTTGTTACTTACAGTTTTAATATAAGTACTAGTATTTTGCCCGTGCGCGGTCCGCGAGCGGCCCGCGTGGGTGTTATCGTGCATGTTCTTTTTATAAAAATGTTATACATGGAGCTAAACTTTAAATTTTGCAAGTACTTGTACAAAAGAGCGGTATTTTTCATAGAAAATGATAATTATTCTGACTTGTGCATGGCAGCCATCTTGTTTGACTTGACAGCGTCATTTGCACCATTAGTAGATCGCAACCGGCACCAAGTGTGCAGGTGCGAGTGTTGGTCGTGACCGTCCGCTTATACCAAACTACAGTAAACTAACTCGCTTCGCTCGTCGTCGCATTTGGTAGGTTGGAAACCAATTGACATTTGACACCTGTCAACAGTTTGACATTTGACATCTGTCAAAAGTTTGACATTTGACATCTGTCAAAAGTTTGACATTTGACATCTGTCTACACTTGACAGCGGTATTAGAACAGTGCGCAGGTCGCAGGTGCAAGTGTTAGTCGTGACTGTCCAATTATACCAATGATAGTAAACTAACTCGCTCATCGCCGCATTTGGTAGGTTGGAAAAAAAATTGACATTTGACATATTCAATAAATTTGACATCTGTCAAAAAATTTGACATTTGACATCTGTCAAAAAATTGACATTTGACATCTATAAAAATAATTGACATCTGTCAAAATTTTGACGTTTGACATCTGTCACACTGACATCTGTCAAAATTACAACTATCTCAGCCCGAAACTATAGTACCATAGGCAATAAAACGGAAAACAGCAATTTCGATAATAGTATGTATATACGGCGGCCATATTAAGAAATGACATGTGAAAGTTTGACTAAACTATGTTGATCAGCATCCTTTGGGACCCCCAGATATCGATTTATATCCCGATCAGAGCACCTTTACTTTCAGACGCGGACCAATAGACCGCCATTTTGAAAAACATTATTTTTTACCCTCTCAAAACTGTACAATATTAGAACAAACCCTCCTCACAAAAGTCTTATGGTTTCGGCGTTAATTGCAAATTAAAAATCCTTAAAAAGTGAAATTGAATGTTCGCAATTGTTCAAAATGGCGGAATCAAAAAAGTGTTTACACTTTCCTACCAAGTGTACCGTGGAATTTTCAGATATCGATTTTACTATCGATTTACTTTTTGAAGTACCTGGAGATATAGAAATGTACATCGTATGGAAGGCCTTTCAAAGCTTCATTGAATGCTGATTTCATTATCCATACACATGCCCACTTTTCATATTAAAGTGTCTCAATTTCGGCAACACCACCGAGATTTTTTACAGATTTGTATTATTTCCTCATTTCTGAAGTACCTGGAGATATAGAAATGTACATCGTATGGAAGGCCTTTCAAAGCTTCATTGAATGCTTATTTTATTTTCCGGACACACGCCCACTTTTCATATTAAAGTGTCTCAATTTCAGCCATACCACCGAGATTTTTAACAGGTTTGTCTTATTTCCTCATTTCTGAAGTACCTGGAGATATAGAAATGTACATCGTATGGAAGGCCTTTTAAAGCTTCATTGAATGCTGATTTCATTTTCCATACACATGCCCACTTTTCATATTAAAGTGTCTCAATTTCAGCCATACCACCGAGATTTTAAACAGGTTTGTCTTATTTCCTCATTTCTGAAGTACCTGGAGATATAGAAATGTACATCGTATGGAAGGCCTTTTAAAGCTTCATTGAATGCTGATTTCATTTTCCATACACACGCCCACTTTTCATATTAAAGTGTCTCAATTTCAGCCATACCATCGAGATTTTTTACAGATTTGTATTATTTCCTCATTTCTGAAGTACCTGGAGATATAGAGATGTACATCGAATGGAAGGCCTTTCAAAGCTTCATTGAATGCTGATTTCATTTTCCATACACACGCCCACTTTTCATATTAAAGTGTCTCAATTTCAGCCATACCATCGAGATTTTTTACAGATTTGTATTATTTCCTCATTTCTGAAGTACCTGGAGATATAGAAATGTACATCAAATGGAAGGCCCTTCAAAGCTTCATTGAATGCTTATTTTATTTTCCGGACACACGCCCACTTTTCATATTAAAGTGTTTCAATTTCAGCCATACCACCGAGATTTTTAACAGATTTGTCTTATTTCCTCATTTCTGAAGTACCTGGAGATATAGAAATGTACATCAAATGGAAGGCCGTTCAAAGCTTCATTGAATGCTTATTTTATTTTCCGGACACACGCCCACTTTTCATATTAAAGTGTCTCAATTTCGGCAACACCACCGAGATTTTTAACAGATTTGTATTATTTCCTCATTTCTGAAGTACCTGGAGATATAGAAATGTACATCAAATGGAAGGCCCTTCAAAGCTTCATTGAATGCTTATTTTATTTTCCGGACACACGCCCACTTTTCATATTAAAGTGTTTCAATTTCAGCCATACCACCGAGATTTTTAACAGATTTGTCTTATTTCCTCATTTCTGAAGTACCTGGAGATATAGAAATGTACATCAAATGGAAGGCCCTTCAAAGCTTCATTGAATGCTTATTTTATTTTCCGGACACACGCCCACTTTTCATATTAAAGTGTTTCAATTTCAGCCATACCACCGAGATTTTTAACAGATTTGTCTTATTTCTTCATTTCTGAAGTACCTGGAGATATAGAAATGTACATCAAATGGAAGGCCCTTCAAAGCTTCATTGAATGCTTATTTTATTTTCCGGACACACGCCCACTTTTCATATTAAAGTGTTTCAATTTCAGCCATACCATCGAGATTTTTAACAGATTTGTCTTATTTCCTCATTTCTGAAGTACCTGGAGATATAGAAATGTACATCAAATGGAAGGCCCTTCAAAGATTCATTGAATGCTTATTTTATTTTCCGGACACACGCCCACTTTTCATATTAAAGTGTTTCAATTTCAGCCATACCACCGAGATTTTTAACAGATTTGTCTTATTTCCTCATTTCTGAAGTACCTGGAGATATAGAAATGTACATCAAATGGAAGGCCCATCAAAGCTTCATTGAATGCTTATTTTATTTTCCGGACACACGCCCACTTTTCATATTAAAGTGTCTCAATTTCGGCAACACCACCGAGATTTTTAACAGTTTTGTCTTATTTCCTCATTTCTGAAGTACCTGGAGATATAGAAATGTACATCAAATGGAAGGCCCTTCAAAGCTTCATTGAATGCTTATTTTATTTTCCGGACACACGCCCACTTTTCATATTAAAGTGTCTCAATTTCGGCAACACCACCGAGATTTTTAACAGATTTGTCTTATTTCCTCATTTCTGAAGTACCTGGAGATATAGAAATGTACATCAAATGGAAGGCCCTTCAAAGCTTCATTGAATGCTTATTTTATTTTCCGGACACACGCCCACTTTTCATATTAAAGTGTCTCAATTTCGGCAACACCACCGAGATTTTTAACAGATTTGTCTTATTTCCTCATTTCTGAAGTACCTGGAGATATAGAAATGTACATCAAATGGAAGGCCCTTCAAAGCTTCATTGAATGCTTATTTTATTTTCCGGACACACGCCCACTTTTCATATTAAAGTGTTTCAATTTCAGCCGTACCACCGAGATTTTTAACAGATTTGTCTTGTTTCCTCATTTTTGAAGTACCTGGAGATATAGAGATGTACATCGAATGGAAGGCCTTTCAAAGCTTCATTGAATGCTTATTTTATTTTCCGGACACACGCCCACTTTTCATATTAAAGTGTCCCAATTTCGGCAACACCACCGAGATTTTTTACAGATTTGTATTATTTCTTCATTTCTGAAGTACCTGGAGATATAGAAATGTACATCAAATGGAAGGCCTTTCAAAGCTTCATTGAATGCTTATTTTATTTTCCGGACACACGCCCACTTTTCATATTAAAGTGTTTCAATTTCAGCCATACCACCGAGATTTTTAACAGATTTGTCTTATTTCCTCATTTCTGAAGTACCTGGAGATATAGAAATGTACATCAAATGGAAGGCCCTTCAAAGCTTCATTGAATGCTTATTTTATTTTCCGGACACACGCCCACTTTTCATATTAAAGTGTCTCAATTTCGGCAACACCACCGAGATTTTTTACAGATTTGTATTATTTCCTCATTTCTGAAGTACCTGGAGATATAGAAATGTACATCGAATGGAAGGCCTTTCAAAGCTTTATTGAATGCTGATTTCATTTTCCTAACACACACCCACTTTTCATATTAAAGTGTTTCAATTTCGGTAACACCACCGAGTTTTTTTACAGATTTGTATTATTTCCTCATTTCTGAAGTACCTGGAGATATAGAAATGTACATCGTATGGAAGGCCTTTTAAAGCTTCATTGAATGCTGATTTCATTTTCCATACACACGCCCACTTTTCATATTAAAGTGACTCAATTTCAGCCATACCACCGAGTTTTTTTACAGGTTTTTATTATTTTCTCATTTCTGAAGTACCTGGAGATATAGAAATGTACCTCGTATGGAAGGTCTTTTAAAGCCCCATTGAATGGTGATTTTATTTTCCCGGCACACGCCCACTTTTCATATCAAAGTGTCTTAATTTCGGTCATAGCACCGAGAAATTACACAGATTTTTATTTCTTCATTTCGCGAGCACTTACAGTTCATGATTTTCTTCTGACAGGCTCAACAGAGCCATACCGAAGGATGTCGGAAGCCGTGACTTTTTAATTTGGTAGGGTTATCTTAGGCCGCTAACTTTAGGCCGCTAACTTCACACCGGTCTCACATTATAGCACAATTAAATTCAGGATAATGTATTCCCAAAGTGTTAATAATTAATGCCCCAAATATTACCAGACGAAATATTACAATAAGTACTTCCCTTAATTCAATATGAATAATGAATTGAGCTTCGGGACTGAATTTAATGGAAGAAATATATTAGTGAGGACGGTCCTAAACTCCAAACGTTACCAACGGAATTTTGAGAACAAATAGTCGTTCGATTTCGTATTTTAGTCGATTATTTTGTTTGTACTCTGTGGCGACAGTCGTTTATACGTCTCTTATCTAAGCAAAAGTTAAGTAACGTTTATAGGTAAGGAAATGATAATCATGGATTAGAATTTTTTGAACTGATTAGTTGAGAGGTGGCTAAGTACTACATAGCGTGGTTTTTATAAGTAAGACCCTTCATGTTTGGAAGACCAACAGCTGTTATAATAATATAGATATACAATTACAAATAAATAAGCCAATTAAAGGTCCTCACGTCACGTCAGATAGACGTTATTTTAAAAAAGAAGTACAAGTGAAATGAAGTGAACTCCTAAGAGCACTACCTGCATGAAATTACTGACTAAATTATACATATATACATAATAATTCCCCCACTCGGTGGACCGACGACCTGGTGAAAGCCGCGGGGAGCCGATGGATGCAGGAGGCGAGCAGCCGCTCAAGGTGGCGTGCTCTGGGGGAGGCCTATGTTCAGCAGTGGACGTCTTCAGGCTGTTAATGATGATGATGATGACATAATAATTAATTATAAGTACTTAAATAATTAAGGTAGCAACTAGCCTAGTGACGAACCCCCTTACTAATAAGCATTGTATAGCGAAGGAATATAGTTATTTAGTGTTTTGTTTCTTTCTGTTGAGTTTGAAACAAAGGTACAAGACAAAACACTGAGTAGCTATTCCACTGTTATGCAATGTTTATTAGTAAAGAAGTAAGAATATAACAGTAAACGACGCATTAATTAGTCAAAAAAACACTTCTCAACCGCTGCTACACAAACATTATACATATGCTAGCGCACCTGCCCCCTTTCACATTCATCCTTTTCCCTTCTCTCTTTCCCATAGTACAGGATAGGAGTGTCTTTTGACTTAATACTGAAGGTTGGATGTCTGTAACTTCTGAACCACAAAACCGATGACCTTGAAATATTTACGGGACAATATTTAAAGTACCCTCTTTCTAACAAAAAAAAAATGAATGAATGAAATCGTACCACGCGTTAATGAATTCAAAATAAGTACATATTTTTACCTTCCTCCCCTCTTACGCGGGAACCGTGCTGAATTTCGGGATTAAAAGTATCCTATAGCCTACCTCGTAATATGAACTCAAATCATGCCAAGTTTCATTTAAATCCATTCTGTAATCTCGGCGTGATGCTCAGCCAAGATACAGACAGGCAGACAGACAGACAGAAAGACAAAAATTGAAATAATTATAGTTTTGGTTTTAGTATCGATTATAGAGAGCCCTACAACAAAATTTTACAAAATATCTTTAATGTACAGAATTGACCCTGTTACAGTTTTATTATAAGTTATACAGTTTTAGTATATTGATTTACAATATGGAATCATCAATATAGTTGTGAGAGTTATTATTATGTTATATTATAGTAGGTCTGTAAAGGATTTTATGTAGTCCGATGGAGGTGGTCATAGTCGCGCATACATCGTATTCACATGTTTATACTGTTGTATAATTAGCAATCTCAGCTAGATTACGAGCTCTAGACTCTACGCCTTAATTAAAACGAAGCTGTGAGGAATAATAAATAGGTATGTAGGTAATATTCTTCGCTCTATGAATAATAATATTATGCGGACAAGAACGAGACTAAAATAGAAAAACTATATTAGGTTTTATTCAGACAAGCTGTGATAACGATAATGTATTAATCAAATTTTATAACCGGTATAAAAAATCTTTTTAAGGTGACGGGTAGAGCCATATAAGCAGGTCCAAATCCGTTCAAAGAAACATCAACCTTAACGTCGTAGTCTTAAATATCAATTCAGTCTGCACTTCAGCGCGGCGCTTACGACAAAGAAAACGCACGAAATGACTGATTTTTACGGTTTTTAACTAATATCTATTTTTATATAGTATTTTTCAAAGTTATTAAGTCATCACGACATCTGAATGTTTGTGGGGAATACACTAATTTATTTTTTGTAAATATATATTCAGTAGCAGCTCAGTAAAATAGGTACATTCAAATTTTTTGAGGGAAGTTTGCGATTTTTTTCTATAGAGATATATTTATTAATCTTGTATTTGCGGTCATCACAAACGGCTTAATGAAATGAATTACATGATATATTAAATTCGAAGCTCCACATGTTTTAATTACGCCAGGAAACGTGCCAAAAAAACATCTTGCTTGTTCTACCCGTTGCCTTAAGTTGATTTAAATGTCATAAACTCAATAATATTTAGCGGTGGCATTTCCGCATTTAAGTTATTTTGTTCGACAAATGTTAGTAAGTAATGGGTACTATAATTAATTTATGACAACAAAAAGATAGGCATCCATCACGACAAATTTTACAAACAAATATAGCTATACTTACTTACTTATAATAAAACTGTAACAGGTTCAATTCTGTACATTGAAGACATATTGAATTTTTTTGAGGGCTTTATAATCGATTCTGAAGGCAAAAATAAAATTGTTTTCATTATTGTCTGTCTGTATCTTGGCTGAGCATCACGCCGAAACTACTGAATGGATTCATATGAAACTTTGCCATGATTTGAGTTCATATTACGAGGTAGGAAGTAGGCTACTTTTTATCCCGAAATTCTGCACGGTTCCCTCGGGAGAGGGGATGAAAGTTAAAATATGTACTTAGTTGTAATTCATCAACGCGTGGTCCGATTTCAGTCATTCTTTTTGTTAGTAAGAGGGTACTTACTTCAAATGTTGTGCCGTAAATATTTCAAGGTTGTCCGGTTTGTAGTTCAGAAATTACAGACATCTACCTTCAGTATTAGGTACATATTACTTAAAACCCGGAATGTCAGGAAAATTTGAACGTACAGCTCATCTTAAACTAGCATCTGCCTTTTATTGCATAGGCTTCATGGATAGACTTATTGTCAAAATCAAACCACTCTAAAAGAGTTAGATATTGCCGAAAAATTACTAAGTTCGGTGATTTCATTGTTTTGGCTGGCCTACGCAGAGTGTACATATAACATAGATACTTACGAGACGTGATCCATACCCTACAATAAGACATCTTCGGTAACGAAAAAGAAGCCACTCCTATCCTGTAGTACAGGAAAGAGAGAAGGAAGAGAGAAAAAGATAAGGGAATGTGACGAATGGATGAAGGTGAAAGGAGGCAGGTGCGCACCTGCCTATTCATTCTCCGTTTCATCCATACATCCTTTTCCCTCATCTTTTTCCCTCTTCCTTTTTTCTTCCTTTGGACTGCATGGGATAAGGCGTAAAAATAACTAACCCGTGCGAAGCCGGGGCGGGTCAGCTAGTGTTACATATTATCAGAATAATGATATCACAACATGGAAATTACAAATTATTAGAACATATACGCCCCATTCTACTGATAAATAGTTTATCCTGCATGTGGAACGCGATTGAATTTAACAGATACATATTACGAGTGTACTGTACATAATGTAAATTTAAAATTATTATTGTACATAAACTATTTTTACAACGGGCCAAACGGAGAAAACTAAGAATAAAAATTTAAAAGGTAGGTAATAACTTATTATCATTTACATGAGTGTAACTGATACAATTTTTGGCGAAAAAATATCGAATTCGATACTGTTTCCGAACAGTAGACCTAGCACGAATATTTGCGTAAAAGTAAGTGTATCGTTAACGTAAGCCATTTGTATGGCATTTGATCAGCGCCCCTACCGAGCGTAAAACGAATCAAAACTTGGTAGCACGAAGGGTTATCGTATCGCCTTCGTAGCGCCGCGTAACGCTAACGTTAGACATTGTGTATGAAGACGCGAGCACGAATATTGCTTTGACGTAAACTCGAAGGATGGCTATCGTAGTATCATCGTAAACTTACGGAGGTTTACTCACTTGGAATTTGTTCGATATGATATTTCGATAGTTGTAAAATTTGCTTCGTGCTACCACCTAGCGTCGCCCTGCGTAAGTGTACGGTAAACTCGATACGTTAACCGTACGGTTTATTGAAATATTCGTGCTAGGCCTACATTAATAGTAAGAAAGAAAAAAGGTAAGAGCTATTTGTACACAACACACAAAAATAAGTATAATATAGTTTACATATAAGTTACAGGGTTCATTATTTCGCAACGTACAAGGTTCTACCATATGTGTAATAAATACTAATAGTGGGTCAACTTCTTTGTTATACCACAAAATACCTACAAGACCGTCTCAACGTCTAGTCCCTAAAAATAAGCAAGGGTTGTCAGAAAAACATTTTCTTAGATATTAATTTTGTGTTTCGTAATAATTTATTTTTGTCACAGTTGTTCGTACAGTGGCTCTTATCACACCGCTTTTAAGTTCATACTCCAAGATATTACGGACGCGTGCTTTTTACTTTACATTACCGCACTATTATTTTATGATGATATCTCAATTCAGTTAAGTTCTCAGTATTTTTCTGCAAGTTATACGTAGACTACGTAGTATCATCATGATCAGCCTGAAGACGCCCACTGCTGAACATAAGACTCCCCCACAGAGCGCCACTTTGAGCGGCTACTCGCCTGTATCTACCGGCTCCCCGCAGTTTTCACCAGATTCTACGAGCGATGTGGGTTGCCATTTCCATTTCAACTTGCTAATTTTAAGAGATATAGCGGTCACTTTAGTTCTCCTGTATATCTCCTCCTTACGTCACGATCTCATCTCGCAGGGAAACACCGAGCATATATGCTTGCTGCGAATCTTTGAGCTTAGGTATTAATGAGGCCAATAGTAAGAGACCATGTCTCAGTTCCATAAGTCATCACTGGCAACACATACTGATTGAAAACCTTCATTATATAGTTATTCGTATTTTGGACGAAAAGATAGGTCGAAGTATTCTTCTATTCACGTAGTACGTTCAATATACGTATAATAGAAGAATTCTTATACATAAGTACATACACATTTTCTTGAAGTAGGATCTAGGTAGGTAAGAGGTAGGTACTTCTGAGTAAACATTCAATTCTATCAAATTATATGCAAACAATGTAGTTCCATAGTATATTCTATACTAACGGATCGCAAGAGTAGCTTGAACACAATCCATGCAACTTGTTCTGTGTAAGCGACATGCCTGAACGGGCGTACCGACACGCAGGCGAAGCCGGTCGGTACTACCGCAGACGTCGCGGGCAGGGGGGGGGACCTCCGCTCTCCTTCATACCGCACCACATCGACTAGCCGCCGAGTTGACTCACTATTAGTATTTATTACACATATGGTTCTACGTGGTTCTACTATTCTCATAGATCGATTTATATTCATTAGTTTTTGGAATCTGTGACTATTCTGCTTACGTAATTATTTCTTTTAGGCCCGATTTTGCCAATATAGAATAAATTTTATTCCAAGTATAACGCTACTTGTTACTCTCGGATACAGGTGATTGACAAATGAAATGACAACATTTTGATTGTATCCAAGGAATAACTTCAAAACTGGTGTTATAAGGGTTATACTCGTGTAACTCGGTTGTTCTCGGAAAGTTATACTTGGAATCTTGGAATAAATCTTATTCTGCTTTGGTAAAATCGGCCCTTAATGGAATAATTACGTAGGCAGAATAGTCACAGCACAGATGATAATGCGATTAATGCGGATGATATTGAAACAGATGATGATGAAAAGAAGAAAGACCAAAAGGGCTCAATCTCGATTTAGAATCGGAATGAGAATCGGAAGTCGTCTTTTTACTGAATATTACAATGAGCACTTCGCCCACACTCTCCAAACGAACTATTATTCAAAATCTCGCTCGTGATAGGCTACAGTCCCTAAATCCCCTAATGTAGGTCGATCTTGTACATTGCGTAGTTGGCTATGTTAAAACGTATGGCAGTGAGTCAAGCCCTTGGACATTCCTGACATAAATACTCAGAAACCCTCTTAATCTCACGGATATCGCGAATCTACAAACCATGAGATAAGCCCGTGTTTACTCAGCCGTAGTTTAAACGTTACAGGCGTCAAATGTTTGCACAAATGTTTGTAGTTTACATCCCGGCAAATAATAAAATCGTTTAATGCCGGTTTAATGCCTATAGACTTTCGCAAGACTAGACTGTGTGTCTAAAACATTTTTGAACATATTAAGTGTGTTCGACTTTCATAGGTCTAAATTGGCTTTGGTCATGCTTTTAAGGACTGTCATGAGACTGTTATGCGCCTCAATGTGTGAAATAGCGGTATCCGCTATCCAGAACGCGTACGTACGGGACGTGCGTCTCTCATGCCGTCTTCCTTCACACGTCGACTCAAGTCGTATAATTATAATTCCAAGCGTTATGTCACATAATGGCTTCGCATTATTTTATAGATCCAAGTAACGAATTGGCAATCGAATTCCGAAATTCCGATGACGTAGAGTATTATGTTCATGTGTACAACAAATACCAAATTATTTCACTGCTTCGCTTTACAATTGAAAAACATGCATGCGTAAAACACAAAATGTCGTGAATAACTAAGATGGCGCTAACTCAGATGGCGTACACGCAGCTTGTCTTGTGATGTGTCAAGGTCCAAAATGTCGGAACGTCTTGGTTTGGTCAAGGTCAATCCCGTCATGATATATTAACACGTATTACGATAATAATATTTAGTATCGCAATTATGTCAATCTCTGTGGTTTGTAGAATAACACGCCAATTATGATAATCATCGGTAGTAGGTGATTATTGGGCATTTCAAAACAAACTTCAAAAACCAGTGGGCATTTCAAAACAGATTTTCCATACATATCGATGTCACTCTTCAAACACAATTTTTTTAAACCAATTGGTCATTTCAGTACACATTTTTCCAATAATGAGCTCACTTCGTGTTCACTCAGTTCGTTAATTATTGGAGAAATGTGTGCTGACCAATTGGTTTAAAAAATTGTGTTTGAAGAGTGACATCGATATGTATGGAAAATCTGTTTTGAAATGCCCATTGGTTTTTGAAGTGTGTTTTGAAATGACCAATAATCGTTTGTTCAAAGCGTTTGAACTGGGTGTGTTAACTGTGTTCACTCACCATAAACTATGTTCTGCAATATTACTTACACATACATTGTGAACGTTTACCAATTATATATGGGTACCTATATAATGATAGTGAATCGAAACGCGTGCTCATTGTTTTCTGAACATTCTTAGCTTTAATAACAATGAAGTTCGTAAAACAAATTCAATCACTGCAAGTTGACAAAATATATGGAGAATTAAAAAATAAAAGTTATCGTCACGGTAAACTTTTACCTAATACGATACGATGTTTAATTAGCGGCCCGTCGAACTGTGGAAAAACTAATTTAATGGTGGGTCTACTCTTACATGAAAATGGGTTGCGATATAAAAATGTATATGTTTATTCCAAAACTCTTTATCAACCTAAGTACGTATTTTTAGAAAAAGTTATTGAAATGGTGCCAAATACATCATTTATCAAGTATCAGGAAAATGAAGAAGTTCGTAGTCCACAAGAAGCGAAACCTCATTCTATAATAATATTTGATGATGTTGCATGTGAAAACCAAAATAATATGCGAGATTACTTTGCAATGGGACGACATAAAATCATAGACTGTTTTTATTTGAACCAGTCGTATACTAAAATACCTAAGCAGTTAGTTAGAGATAATGCAAATCTAATAGTTTTATTTAAGCAAGATGATATAAATTTAAAACATGTTTATGATGAACATGTAAGTACAGATATGACATGGTTTGAATTCAAAAACATGTGTTCAAAAATATGGTCAGAATCTCACAGTTACTTAGTGATTTGTAAAGACAGCGAAAAAAATAATGGTAGGTACAGAAAAAATTTTGATACGTTTGCTGTATTCAGTTAAAATAAATATAAGTATTTATTTTATACTAAATCATTTAACACATGGCAGTACAAAAGCAAATACGTGTTTCAAGTTTCTATAATAATATAATGGAGAAAGACCTTAAAAGGAAAATAATAAGTGCTGCAGAAGCTGTTAAAAGAAAATATCGCAAAATAAAGGCTATAGATACAGAAAATGATCAAGTTTTAAACAAATTTTTTAAGCCAATTATTAAACCCTTAAACCAAATGGCTATCAATTCAAAGGCATCATATTCTAATCAAGAAAAGACGTCCGAGTTCAATTCAAATAAGTTAGATACATCAAACGAAACAAACGAAACCAACGAAACTATGAGGAAGAGAGAACCTAATATTAGAACATCTGATTACAAAAACAAAACTGAAATTTCCGATTCAGATAACAGTGTTTCTGATTTAGAGCAGTCTGATAATGATGAAATGGAAAACGTAACATACGATACATCATTTAAATCAGCTGATTCTGGAGAGAAAATTGATGCATCATCATGGTCTCTGTCTTCAGAAGTTTTTAATGACATCCCCTTTGGTGTGAGAAATGAACGTGGAAAACTTATGATGGGCTTGACACGTGTGCTTGCTACTGATGATTATATACAAGTTGGAGGTCATAAATACAAAAGAACATCCGGACTAAATGAACTGTTATTTAAAAAAGTACCAAAATTACAGTTAGTAACTCAAGATGATAAAATGAATTATAAAAGTATGTTGTTGGACACTAATGTACACAGGAGAGATTATGATCCGAGTAAACCAATACGAAGTAACAGAGGACGAAAATACTTAACTATTATAAAACCGTTATTTAAATTACGGAAAGTTTCTGCGAGTACTGATAGTAGCTGCCATGGAGGGGGTCTGCCGCTATTAAAAAAGTGGAATGAGAATGTAGATTATGTTTATTGGGACAATCCTAATGAATTAGTCGATAGATTAAAACTATTAATCGCCTCTCGAAATGCTGGTAACACTGGGTTGGATAATGAAATCATATCGATTGTTGAAGAGCTACGTGAAAGTGGTATAATAAATAAATAAGACATAACTATCAAAATTGTTTCATTTGATCTTAATTAATAAAGGCTAGAGGTTCGGTTAAAATGAACGTAGATAAATTTGGCCATCATATACATAAACGATTGCGCTTCTCAGAATTCTTTGATATTTTTGATAAGACTTTAACGAAGAAAGAAAACGGTGATTTTGATTTAAAGTCTGCAAGGTTGACTGGTATCAAATCTCCGTTGTCTAGCAGTGATGCTGTTAATAAAGAATACGTAGATAAAATAACTAAAACTCTTTACACAAAAAAAGAAGTTAAAGATTTACTGGACTTAATAAAAAACGATATTCAAATCTTCATAAGTAGTTTTAAGCAAAACTATTACACCAAATCTGAATTGGAAAAAATAATAAAATCCAAAGCATAATGAGTAAACAAGACATCGTAAACGAAATTCATAAAGAAGCAAGAAAAAATTTTATTCGGCGACCTGTTATATTAAAAGGAATTGATGATTTGTGGCAAGCAGATTTGATAGACATGCAAAATTTGAAAAAATACAATAATGGTTTTAGATTCATATTAGTGGTGATAGACTGTTTTTCAAAATTTTCATGGGCAGTTCCAGTAAAGACTAAAACCAAGTCTGAAGTGGCGAATGCATTTAAAAACCTTTTAGTTCGAACTCATCGTGATCCGGTACACTTACAAACTGATAAAGGCACAGAGTTTTACAACGCTGTATTCATGAAGCTAATGCAGTCATTTAATATTAATCATTATTCATCCTATTCAGTTAAAAAAGCTTCAATTGTTGAAAGATTAATCAGAACTTTGAAATGCCGATTATATAAAAGTTTTAGCTTAAACGGTAATTACAGATGGATTGGCAAACCTTTAGACAGTATTTTGAAATCTTACAACAGCTCAAAACATCGCATTACAAAACATAAACCAATTGAAGTTTGTAAAGAAAACGAAGAAGTTGTCAAGAATAACATAAGAAAATCACAGCTTATATTTAACAAGCAAAGAAGCAAACTTAAAATTGGCGACTACGTAAGAATCAGCAAATTTAAAGGTTGTTTTGAGAAAGGTTATACGCCTAACTGGTCCACAGAATTGTTTAAAATTAGTAAAATTAGGCGTACTTCACCTATTACTTACTTAATTGAAGATTTAAATAAACAACCAATATTGGGAACATTTTATGAACAAGAATTGCAAAAAACGAATTATCCAAATTTGTACCTAATCGAAAAAATCATTAGGAAAAAAGGAGACAAATTGTTTGTAAAATGGTTAGGATTGCATGATAGTGAGAACAGTTGGATTGATAAACGAGTTATTATATAAAGTATAAAAATTGAGTTATAGAGGAACCTTTGCATTAGCATTTTAGTTATGCAAGGTGGAGGACTTATTAATAGTTTGATAAATAAATTACCATTTGAATTACATTTGCCTGGTTATAATTATTGTGGACCTGGTACCAAACTAAAGGAAAGATTACTGCGTGGTGACAGAGGGATAAACAGTTTGGATGAAGCTTGCATGCAACACGATATTGCATACTCTAAATATAATAATCTAGAAGATCGTCATAAAGCAGATTTAGAATTATTACATATGGCAAAACAGAGAGTTAAATCTAACGATGCAGGAAAGGGAGAGAAACTAGCATCCTGGTTGGTTAGCAAAGTAATGAAAACTAAGCTGAAACATGGAGCTGGAGTTAAATCATTTCAAAATGTTGTTACTAGGATACACTCTCGTTTGAAGAAGTTAAAACCAAAAAATATTACAACAGCAATAAAATTAGCCTATACAGCAGCTAAGAAGCTGGTAAAATGTAAAAATAAAAAAATTCATTTACCACGCATTATACCGTTACCAAAAACCGGTGGTATTCTACCATTAATACCTATATTTGCTGGACTCTCTGCTTTAGGCACGTTGGCTGGCGGCGCCGCAGGCATTGCAAAAACTGTGAACGACTATAAATCCTCGCAACGTAACTTACAAGAGTCTCAACGACACAATAAAGCGATGGAATCTATCGCTTTGGGTAAAGGCTTATATATAAAACCTTATAAAACAGGTAATGGGTTATTTGTAAAATCAAAAAACTAATGCAAAAGCTACCTAATCACGCCCTCACTAACATAGATATTCTTAAATATGCTGTTGATCATGTGCCTTATTTTAGAGGTGTATATATGAGAGATAAATTACCTAAAAGACCGTTAGTCATTGAATGTGCAATCGTGAATTTAGATAGTGTTGCCAACGAGGGGACACATTGGGTAGCCTATGTAAAGTTTTTAGATTATTGTGAGTATTTCGACAGCTTTGGTAATTTAAAGCCTCCGCTTGAATTAATCAAATATTTAAATATGGGTGTAACTTATAACTATTGCAAATATCAAGGTTTCAACTCATACATTTGCGGTCATTTATGTTTGAAATACCTAGAAGATTACTGGAAAAACCCAAACGCAATTTTACAAAAATATCTGCAGAATATTCTTAATAAAAATGTATAAAATGTAAGTAACCGTATTATTTTTATCATTCCTATAATGTCATTCACACTGTCTGTAACTGGTAACACATCAATTTTATCAACAAACTATTCTCCTGCTTTACAACTTGACGGTGAATATGAATGTGCTCTTTTGTGTTTGTCAACTTTTAACTCTGTTCCGAACATTGATAAGAAAAATAATAAATTTAATTATGGATTTAATGAAGTCATAGAAATACCTGAAGGAGCATATGAACTTCAAGATATTAGTGATTTCATAAAAAATAAGGTAAATGGTGCAACCTTAAGACTATATTGTAACAATAATACATTGAAAACTTTTATATTTTGTACAAAAGATATACATTTTGAAAAAGAAAATTCTCTTGGTGTGTTATTGGGATTTGGTAAACAGACTTTGAAAGCTAATATATTGCACGAATCACAGCTTCCAGTTAACATTTTGTCAACAACCGTGGTGAGGATCGAATGTGATATAGTGAGTGGATCGTATATTAATGGAAAATCAAGTCATATTATTCACGAATTTGCGCCTAACGTACCGCCTGGATACCGTATCATTGAAATACCTAAAAACATCGTTTACTTTCCTGTTAATCAAAAAACTATCAGCACTATAAATATTAGAGTGTTAGATGTAAATAATAATTTAGTTAACTTACGTGGTGAAGAGATTCAACTTTATTTACATCTTAAAAGAAAATGATTAACTACAATAAATACGTGAGCCCTGTATCGAAACCTATTAGTGCTAATCGCACAATCCTCAAAGGAACATCTAAACCGAAAATAAAAATAACTAAAGAAAATAAAAAATATCTCAAACTAATTGGATTACTAAAATGAATATTTTAGATATAACAAGTACTCCTGCCTACGATAATACCATCGATGGTGTTGAATATCATTCATACAAACCTTATGTAACAAGTTTTAACAGAAATGATGAAATCCGCATACCAATCAATCAGCAGGATTTGTACGTGCTACCATCAGCCAGTACTCTTTATTTAGAAGGAGTTGTGAATGTTTTTAAAAAAGATACAAAACAGAAGGTAACAAGTATTGATTTCACAAATAACTCTTTACTTTACCTTTTTCAAGACATTCGATACGAACTTAATGGAGTGGAAATAGATAAAATTAAAAACGCCGGAATAACTACAACGATTAAATCTTTAATATCAATGAGTGACAGTGAATCAAAAGTGTCCAAATCCTGGGCTTGGGATATCGATGGTACAAAGCATGAAGGAAATTTTTCAGCTTCAATACCACTCAGTAATATACTCGGTTTTGCTGAAGATTTTAAAAAAGTCATAATTAACTGTAAACATGAGTTGATACTCTTACGCAGCAATACAGACTTGAATGCTTTGAAACTGAATACTGGGGAAGTTCTGGAAGGTGTTGAAATCCGTAAAATAGTATGGCGTGTACCGCACGTTAAAGTATCAGACAGAGAAAAAATAAATTTACTAAGACTCTTAGAAAAAGATAGAGCGCTTCTGTTAGTATATAGAAATTGGGATCTGTATGAGTATCCCTTATTACCTCAAACAACAAAACATACGTGGTCTATTAAAACTTCAACACAAATTGAAAAACCTAGATACGTAATTGTAGGTTTACAGACTAATAGAAAAAATCAAGGTGATAAAGATATGTCACAATTCGATCACTGTAATTTACGCGATGTCAAAGTGTATCTTAATTCTACATACTTCCCGTATGAAAGTTTTGAAGTTAATTTTACTGATCACAAATACGCTATATTATATGAACAATATGTCAGATTTCAACAGTCTTATTACGGTCGCAAGACAGAACCCTTGCTGTCCACATCGGAATTTGAAAATAAAGCACCGTTATTTGTAATTGATTGCTCTAGACAAAGTGATAACATAAAATCAGGCCCTGTGGTAAATGTGCGCGTAGAGCTCGAGAGTAATAAAGAGATACCCGCCCATACATCTGCATATTGCCTCATTCTTAACGACTGTGTAGTAGAATATAAACCTTTAAGTAATCTAGTAAAGAAAATAACATGAATTCCGATACAATTATTGTAGATCTGCAAGGGTTCAAAGATTCCAAAAATACGTTTATCATCAAGGAATTAGCAATTTTATCTGCAGAATATACTCAAACATTTTTAGTAAAACCACCCTACTCGTATAATTATTTAACAAAAGAAGAAAAGAAGCAAGTGAGATGGGTAGAAAACAACCGAGGCATTTACTGGAGCGATGGATTTGTTGATTATAGAGAATTCAAACGTATTATTAAGCCGTATTTAACTAACAAAAATATATTATGCAAAGGTTTGGAAAAAATGAAATGGATTAAAGAACTTGGTGCTAACTGTAAAGTTACTGATATAGGAGAAAAAGGCTGTCCTAAATTATTTATGTTGTTTTGCAATTTTGATCTAAATAACTCTTTGTCGTGTGTAAACCATATTAAACAATGTGCATTGAAAAATGTTATATGTATTAAAAAATGGATGGATGAAAATCATATTCACAAATTCTCATTGTTTAATAAATAATTACGTAAAATTCGGATTTATTATAATTATCAACTATATTTATGTTTTTACTTTAATAATATCAAATATTGTTAAATGCTTATCATGGTTGTAATAAAACACTAAAATATCAATATATAAATTGTAGCTTTTATTTTCAATAAATTAATTTAAATACATAAATGATTTTTATTTCTTAATTTAATTAGTTATACAATGAAATTATTTATTTATCTTTATTCAGTAGGTATGTAGACCCACATTTATTAAAAACATCTAAAAATTATAATGTATAATTATTTTCATAACATCAAATGACTTCGTATAAGTACCTAACAATATTTATAGTCTAACTATTTACACTAAAATTACAATCTACGATATTTTTGTTTATTTAATCATTATGTTTTAGTAGTTTAGATACCTATTTCTACCTATTTAAAAAATAATTCTATTTTAATATTTAATCTAACTAACTATATTTACATCAGGTACTATTTTTATCTACTTACAAATTATAGCCACACAACTTTTTTGAAATTTTATTTATTAAACTTTCTGTTTGGTCCATAATTTCATCCACTGGTTCCGATATTACGTATTGAGCACTTAAAATTACACTTTCACTGTCTTCATTTTCATCTCCGCTCATTTGTTGCGATAAGTCATATACGCTTATCTTAATTAAACGGATTCCCTTTTTAGGCTGTCTATTGATTACGTATGAGGATGTTTGTAGTTTAGGGCTTTTTATTGTCTTGCTGCGTCGTGACTTTAATGATCCTTTTGGATCCCGCTGTTTACGGGCGAACTCCGGGAAGTCTTCGTCAAATCCAGCTAGCAGGTCCTGAGCATCTTGGAAAAATTCGCCAGAGTCACAGACTGTACGGGACTGAAACAATAAAACAATAATATTTCAAGACAATATATAAATACCAATATTAAATTTATTGTGATTATTAAAAGTTTGGTTTAGCAACTTACCGACATGATGGTGGTTTAATTATTTGATCACAGGAATACAACAAATAACAACTGTTTCTAAGCGTGGAATCGTATTGAATGAATATTTTCATTCATTTCATGTATAAAAGTGCAAATAGCAGCACAAACAGTCATGCATGATGTAAACTGATACCTAGCGCAAGGTTACGGAAATTGACTTGTCTGAACCTGCTTTTTATAATATTGATTAAATTATTAAAATGTGATAAATGATATTACAAACATTATTAGGTACCTACCTATCTATCAACCTACTTAATAAGGTATGTAGGTATATGTAGACAGACATCATTTAATTTTGTGGTTGATCTGATTGCCTATAGAAAAATGCATAGAACTATTGAGCTAGAGTGATCATAAATAAAATATAGGCGTTTATAGATTTTAAGTTCCAACCAATCAAAAACTTATATGTTCGTAAGGTACATACTTAATATTATAATAAAACAAATAAAATATAGAGAAAAACCATTTTATTTCATAAGTAATTGTACAAAACTATGCATATCTAGGTTACTTATTACAACGATAAAAACACCAATACTATAAATGAAGATAATTACGCAACATTAGGAGAAAATTAATTTTATTACATACGATTAAAAGATTATAGGTACAAAGCTATTTCAACTAAACTACCTACCTATTACAACAGTATCAAAAATGACAACTTTACATCTGTATAACGTAAAAATTCAAGAGAAACCCCACTTTATTTAATACAACTAATTATTCGAAACTACTACAACTAGACTACCTATTATAATCATCAAATTATAACTTTTTATACCTGAATATGCTATTACTAAAAATTATTTTAAAACATATACGAATACAAACACAAAATAAACTTCTAAATTAAATCAATTATATACGTTATCATCATCATCATCATTATATCAGCTAATAGAGTGGGTAAGTATTATTAAGTTGGTGACAACCTACTTATGGAGATAAGTATAAGAATATTTTTATTACAACAGTTATGTGGTTGATAAACATTTTTCGTACCTACCTAATAAATGAGGACCAGTCTGTTTAACACTTTTTGATGGTAATCAAACATAATATTTGTATAGATATATGAGTTGAAAAATTTGTTATTGAACATAATGTTAGGTAGTAAATAAAAACAGTGCTAGAAGTTCAGGTCTACATTAAATATTTTTTATGTAATATTTAGAGTTGCAAAATTAAACTCAGATTCAATATAAACACAACAAGAAGCTATAATTTTCATTCACGTAAATAAAAATGAAGATAATGGGAAGCTAAAACAATGATTTGTGACCCCACGATAATGTTGATATCTTGTTTCCTAACAAAATTCGCTTGTCATCATTAGAGGACAATGCTACTTTGTTAATTTTTTGTGTGAATATTTCATGCTTGAGAGATTTAAATATTATGTTACTTTTTCGTTTAACTTTATTCTGTAACAGAACTTCGTTATAATCTGCAAAATCTAAGCCATTCACAACATGTTTTTTTACACCTTTAGCTTTTTTTAATTCTTTATCTTGAGTTTTAATGCAATATAGTTTAGACCTTAATCCTACAAACTCTGTAATAAGTTGACCACCTAATTCGTCTTTAAATAAGCCTGGGACTCGTTTGTTGCAAGGTATTATATTATATGGGTTAGGTTCAGGAAAATTACTAGTATCGAAATAATGATAAAATTTTGTTTTTATATCTTGATAGACATCTTCTGTGTGGATGGAGTAAAGAAAACTGTCGGTGTCTGTATAACAAAGTTTTAATTTTGAACCATAAAAAGGTTTCATTACAGAGTAATGAAAGTCATACATATGACTTTTTGATACTTCTAAAACAGTAAATCCTATATAAATTGGTTTATCTAGGACTACGGTTTCTGGTTTCATTTGAATGGCAACAAAGTTTTCGGTAAATATAGTAGAACTATGATAATTTGGTCTCGCTATTAGTTGCTCAGCAGTAAATTGTTTTTTAGTTTTGTTACTTTCGTCTCTCCATTTATTAACCAACTTTACATCGAGTCTTTTTTCAGTATTCTCCAAGGTTTTGCCGAAAATACTGTTATTAAGCAATTTGTAGAAATTTACTTCAAAAGCTGATGTAGCACGCTGTCGTAATTCGGTATTCAAATCTATATATTCTTTAAGGAACGGACTTTGTTTAAATTGTATTACTCTATGTATTTTTTTCAATATCAATCCATGTTTTAAACATGTTTTTAAGTGAACATAATGTATCACATAATTAAATTTATCATACAAGTTTGGGATTAGTTTGGCAGTGTTTGAACCCAGTGGTGTATATTTTTGAGGGCAAAATGGAATATCGTTATGTAAATCATGCAAGTATTCGGGGTATTCCAAATCTACTTCTAGAATGTAACCATATTCAAAATCGTTTGGTACGGAAGAAATATCAAGTGCAGCCATTTCAATTGCATTCAGTAATCTAAAATCTGAATACGGTAAACATGCACACATTGCATAACCATATAGGTTATTACAATCTATATATAACAAATAACTCTCAGGAACAGTGTTATTGTAAGTGGCGAGGTATCGATTATTTGAGAACGAGTACCTGGTAGAACACAACGAAACGCCACCACGGGTTCCCTTTTGAATCATTCTAATTATCTCTAAGTCATCAATAAGTTGTAGCTTAACTTTCGTTTTAAGTAACATAGCATCAAAACTTAAACTTGGAGCCGTCATGTAAAAAGCTGGATCTAACCGATAATTTCTCCTGCAGGTTTTGCGAAAGTTTTCAAAAATATCGGCTAGCAAAATAACGTCTGTTTTAAGATATAAATCTGTATACTCTCCCAAGTTTTTTAAATTAAATGTATCCCAAACGCGTTGTGCATGAGCATAATCTAATTCTGATACTACTTCATCACGCAAGTAATTAAAAAAGCAATCACGTGGTGGCAGTTTCTTTTCTTCATAAGAATTCCAACTATTCATGTACTCATACGGGTAGATACCTTTACGTTTCAACAAACTAAAATGATTGCTTAAAGGGAAAAAACGTGACAAATGAATAAAATCTTTTTTGTCCAGATCCATCACCAGTTTTTCTAAACTTGAACCTAAAAATTTCAAGGTGTCTACAAAACGAACTGGTATATATTCTTCCTGATTGGTAACGAAGAATTTAGTGAACGATATGTAATTTTCTTTTGTTTTTGCTATAACTTTGATTCTACCAGGTAATTCTCCTAGTTGGCGAATGAACAAATGACAGTCGTAACCGGACAAGTTATGAAAGAATACGGGAATAAACTTCGGTAGCTTAAATCGAATGTTGCAGTATGAATGAGTAGCACCACGATATTTTCCTGTTAAGTGACAATGATCCCTAACTTTATCATCGAATAGTAGTGTATTACAAAGAAAGCAATATTTTGAATCTGTAAACTGTTTTAAATTTTCGTCGGTAAAAATTATTGGAACACATTTAGTGGTTGTTGCATGTACCTTGGCTATATCTGATCGAAGGTTCTTCAAAAAGACATCTACGCAATCTCTTCCACGATAATTAACATATCTACTGAGAGAGCTATTGTATGAACAAACAATGTAATAAGCAAAAGCTGCAGGCACATGCTTCTGTAATGTAGTTGTGTTACATGTACTAGACTCGGTTTCACTACTGTTAGGTTGTAATAAAGATTCGAAATCAGCATATACAACAAAAGGCATATCCTGCATTCGTTCGTAATGCTTAAACTGTATAAGAGTGCCTTTATCGGGTAAAATTGTTGCTATACCACTGCACACATGACAGTCTAACTTTTTTTCAGTACTAAAAAATAGCATACACTCATCACAGAAATACACTTTCCCATGGTGTTTTGTTAGTTGGGATCTAAGTAATTTACTTAAATCTGTAATTAAACAATAATGAGTTCGGTTACCTTTTTCTAACATCAATAAGTTGATGTGGTGTTTCCTTCTATTAATTGTTTTGTACAAAGGACCCACAACACTCGCATTGTTCTTGAGAGCATAGATGTTAATACTGATATTCCTATTATTTTTTTCAAAAATTTTAATGTCATTAAAACTTACTGGAAACGTCATATTATTTATATTGAGAATTCCATCAAAATGAGGATATGAAGAAGTTCTATGAGCATTATTTTTTGCTGGAAATAGTGCTGCGATAATGCAATATAAAAAACAAAAATTATCTGAATTTTGAATGTTAATGCATGCACGTTTATATTTTATACATTTCGGTAACTCAATAAACCCTGAAGATCTCAAAGGATTGTACTTATTAATATTGACTTCCAAATATAGATTTTTTATAAAAGCCCATCCACTATCTCTTTCTTCAAAATCGTCTACTTTTTTACATATACTACGAGAAACTTTTGAGTATATATCATTAAAATCATAATTCTGATGAATAACTATATTTTCGGTAGCAAAAGATTTGATTTCTAGAGTATCGCTTTTCGGTAAAGAAAACTCCGCGAATAGTTCAAAATTTGCTTTGATTGAGTTATACGTAGCTCGTCTAGCGTCGAGCAGACTGCGCACACGGGTTCGCAGCTGCAGCAAAAACTCTGCTGGCATTTTCAACGTTGAGCTGCTGGCCGTATCCGTAGAATTCTCAAAAACTCGATATGATGCTATACGGCTACGAAAAGCGCTATCTATTTTTTCAATGCCATCACTTAATTGAACAGTACTATTATTTTTATGAACATTACTTCGCAAATGTGCCGAAAATGCTTTACTTTTAATGGATATATCGCAAACTGAGCAATATACTGCTCGATTAGACATGATTTTAATAATTTTATGGAATGACTAACTCAAAAGCTTCTCCCGTATAAAATAAAATAATGATGCAAATTAAATACGCATTAAATTGAGTGTATCTATAGCCATGTTACTTTTTATAAAGTTGTTAAAAAGACTGGTCACTTAAATAATATAAGTCTATTTCCTACACACAACAAAATAGATAAAACAAGATGATAAAACAGATGATATAGATGTGTAAAACCCAGCTATTTTTTATGCTTGGTAATATAGTACAACAATTCACTTTTTATCTGCATAAAAAGTGCCTTCCCCAGTAAATTTTTTTTTACATTGATTTATAAATTCCCTTAGCGGTGTAAGCTCTGCACTATCAAATTTTGCACTGTATTTAAGTGCAACCACCGCTTTCTCCCAACGATCTTTGGGTGCTAATTTTAAAATATCGTTAGTATTATATAGTTTTAAATCAACATACACGTCTCCAGTGCGATTGGTGATGCGACGTAGCACGCCATCAGCGACTCTGCGTGTCAAGACGGATGGCAAATGTGATGCAGGCTCCTGTGCCCGCCGTACTGACTCCGAGTCAGATTCAGAATCGGATTCCTTGAGCCAGCTCGAAGCGTCCTTATTACGAGGTTTGGTGGTTACAGGAGTCGAGGACGCCTTCCTTTTGCCCTTTCCACACGCCTTCTTCTTATTGGTGTAAGAACTGAAAAAGCAGTAAATTCTAATAAATATTAACATTAATCAACAGGTGTTTACATCAAATTCTAAAAAATTTAGTTAACCTATACTATAAGAACGGTTGCTATTTATGTAGATAAAACTATGTGCTTGGAGCTCAAATTAAATTTTAATATAAATTGATCTTTCATCCCACATAAATAACATGGAAAATGTTTAGATTAGAGTGAATGTTTTTTAACACTTACCTGCTACCACTTTTCCCATATTACGTAATAATTAAATAAGTACATAATTATAGTCAGAAAAAAGAATAAAAATATTATAGTCAGTTAATAGGTACCTGAAATAGTAGCTTACCTTTCAACCTGGATTTCGTTCTCATCATCAGAGTCCAAAACAGCTTGCAGTGATTTATCAACTCTTTTAGCTCGTTTTTTGTTAGTTTCATAGTCCGACCTGAAATATAAAATTAGTAAATTAATAAACAAGATTTAAATTTACCACGATGTAATCCTGTGAAAACTCGTGTTAACTAGCTATTTCGTAAACATACAAATAACGTGATATATTAAATATGTTTTACAAAATATTTAAGTACCAATATGGAAAAAACTATATTTTGAAGTTTATGTCAGTTATTCCACTGTAAAACGTTAGTTTACCGACGACCTGGTGAAAGCCGCGGGGAGCCGATGGATGCAGGAGGCGAGCAGCCGCTCAAGGTGGCGTGCTCTGGGGGAGGCCTATGTTCAGCAGTGGACGTCTTCAGGCTGTTAATGATGATGATGATGAAAAACGTTAGTTAAAATATCTATTGTCATAATAATATCTACGTTAGAAGGTTAACAAAATTAACTTATACATAATTTCGTTACATGAAATGTATAAAAATGATTAATATATATATATATATATATATATATATATATATATATATATATATAACATATAAGATATATAAATAGTGATTGTAATGAAAAGTATTGAATACTAACAATTTACTTACATGTTGTACCGTAATCGCAGGTGCACTTGTTTCGCTCGATAAAATTAAAATGAAAATGGAAGCATTAAACAACCAGTCAACCACGCTAAGTCACTCATTTTTTGCAACAATGTAATCTCATAACAATGACAAAGTTAAAACGTATAGTAATAAATATAAGGTTTAATATTAAACCTACTAGATTACAGTACTTATTTCTTTCTGATATAATTGTGTCGGCGCTTTGAATACTGAGTAAAGGAAGTTTGTTATATGATATCAAGTTCGTGTTCCAAGTAAAGTTTTCGCTTACTTGCACATATGGAAAGAGTACCTATCCTCGAAGGCAGTTTTATGAAATTAACTAATCAGCAACATTCACTATTAGCTACTCTATGAAACGCATAAAAGTACAATCCAATGCATAATTCTTTAAATTTATAGTGCTTGTTTGAATCCTAATCAAATAATAAAATAAAATGATAGACTACAAAAATTTTGTCGACCAGCGGGGTTCAAGCCCACGTCTTCTAACTACTCACCAAATTAGACGCTCTACCAATTGAGCTACGGTTGCCTGCATGGGGACTGCGAAAATCTTTAACACTATAGTTACTTTAGTACTGTATAAGCGTAATTGGTAGGTATGTCGTTCATGTTGCAATAAACATAATTAAAATTTGAGCACATGAAAAATACGTAAAGAACTGTCTTTTTAACTCTTTAAATCTCAATAAACACGTATCTGCCCATACATACAACAGCAAGTGTTAGGAGCTATCATCCTCATTATGCAGACTCAGTAGTATTTACCTACACATTTTGGTAATTGCATAGACTTAGGAGAAACGAAAAAATTCTTGGTCTGTGGGTAATTGATGTATTTGTATTTTTTGAACTGACTGTACTTGCGCGGTATAATGCTAACTCAGCTCCACGTGCAATAATATAACCTTAACATGTAGATATGCTGTGTTAGATCTTTACACACATGGCACACAAATATATATTATCGTTGTGTATTGTACATAACATTAGTATATAACCCGTAATATTTGCTTTCAAATTCACCTTGTGAAGGAATCATCCTCTCTAGGTGCTTAGTAACTCGGAAATAAGTACGAGTAAATAGCACGAGCAATCTGCCTTGATGATGAATTGCCTTGAGCAAACAGCCGCATGGTCAAAACTAAATAGTCAAAATCTAATATCTGCTTACGATATTTTATCACTCTCACTATGAGAAGGAGCTGCAATCTCTAGGTGCTTACTAACTCGGAAATAAGTACGAGTGTACGGCAAGAACATTCAACCTAGACAATGAGTTCCTTGAGCAAACAGCCTCATGGTTAAAACTAAACGGTCAAAATCTAATATCTGCTTACGATATTTTATCACTCTCACTATGAGAAGGAGCTGCAATCTCTAGGTGCTTACTAACTCGGAAATAAGTACGAGTGTACGGCAAGAACATTCAACCTAGACAATGAGTTCCTTGAGCAAACAGCCTCATGGTTAAAACTAAACGGTCAAAATCTAATACCTGCTTACGATATTTTATTACTCTCACTATGAGGAGGAGCTGCAATCTCTAGGTGTTTAGTAATTCGTAAATAATTAGTATGAGTGAACAACACAAGCAAATCAGCCTAGACGATACATTGCTTGAACAAAGTTGCTTGGTGAAAATAAAACAACTGGTTTTTATTTGAAAAAAAAACTATGAGTAAGGTCTACCTAATACTACCAATCTGAAACATTATGTATACTCAAACAAGGCGAAATATTTATATTGGAGGCGCATTTCACGCGAACCACTCAAAACCTATTGGGCTTTTGAAAACATAAATAAAACTGAACCATATTTCAATAAATAACGAGTATTACAGAACAGATAATTCAAAACCTATGTGTGCTTTAATTAAAACATATTGGTGTGACTATTCAAAAATCTGGTTTAAAACCAATTGGGCATTTCGGAACACTGTTTTTCTAATAACGAATGAACAGAGTGAACATGAGGTGAGCTCATTTTGAAATATTATCGAAACTCAATCAAGGCGAAATATTTATATTGGAGACGTATTTAACTCAAACCTTTCTAGTCATCGAGCTTTTTTTGACATGTTGATAATAAATTAAATTATATTGTTCGAGAAGCGCAATACAACAGAAATTATTGGGCAGACAAAACACACTCCAAAAACCAATGGGCATTTCAAAACAGATTTTCCATACATATCGATGTCACTCTTCAAACACAATTGTTTTAAACCAATTGGTTATTTCAGCATACCTTTTTCCAATAATGAACGAACTGAGTGAACACGAAGTGAGCTCATTATTGGAAAAATGTGTTCTGAAATGACCAATTGGTTTAAAACAATTGTGTTTGAAGAGTGACATCGATATGTATGGAAAATCTGTTTTGAAATGCCCACTGGTTTTTGAAGTTTGTTTTGAAATGCCCAATAAACACCTACTATCGGTTTAATTAGATTTCTTTAAGCAACTCTTATTTGGAATTTTGGATATTTACTCACGATAAGAACGTGGCGTAAAATAGAACTACTGTGATGACTTCGTAACTCGTGTTGATCGCGCAACACACAGAATAAATGAGAACAATCTTACAAGTTAGTAAATAAAAGAGCACTACCAAGCCAAGACGACAAGTAATTTGTATGCTGGAACAAGCAACTTGTTTATCATTCAATCTATGAAACACGTCGTAGGCATTTAAACGCCTTCTTCCTGATTGCGGTTATTCACTCCTCGTGATGAATGACAGTGGCCTCCAAGAGGTGCCGAAAACCAGTTATGCAAATTTTAAATGAGACGAAGTACTTATACTTATTTATTTATTTTAAAGCAGGTGGAGATTAGAAAAATGAAACATTGTAAAGTACGTTAAAGCTGAAATATAAAAAAAATATATTTTGAATTAAGGCTGACCTGACAAAGGACAAGTAAAAATTTGCTAACCAATATAGCAAAACTTAAAACTGCGATGGTCACTATAATTTTTAAAATATTGTTTTAACAGGCAACATCAAGCAACAATTACAATATTTTAGAAGTGTAGCGAAGACGCAGCTTTTAGTCAGAATACTCAGAATACGTGAACGTGATGGATGGTCACAGTCATGACATTTATGACGTCCATTACAATTAACAAGACACCTGATATGAAAATAGGTACCGTTGGTGACGCATTAGCGCGTTTGTATACACTCATACTGGCGCTTGTATTTATAATTGAACTCCAAAAACGATTGCATGATTGATACGTAAGAATCCAATACATTCTTTTTTCAAATTATACACTATTTAGTCTTCTGTGATCCAAATCAGCAATGCAGCACGACCCCACAAAGACAATCAATTCTAGCAACTCGTATAGCGCGTAAGCGAGTGTATATTACTTATTGGGTTGTAAAGAATCAAAATTGGCTCGCAAGCAGTAAAAGATTTAAGAGGCGAATGAACGTGCCGTAAGCATTACGATGACGATTTGATGTTCGCAGGGGGCGGTAAAACATGCCCCTGTCACTGTCTTTCGTCAAGAATCGGTCGAGACAAGAATATAGGTACTATTATCGAGTTTAATGTGAAATCGTTCTGGATGAACGCAATGTTCTATTTCTATTAGAGAAAACAAACACGACGAACCCACTTTCGAAGATATTTTAAAATATATCAGTAGCAGTAGTAGTATCACGAATAAGTAATACAAACTTAGAATAAGTAGGTCGTAACTTGAAAGCTTGAAAGTCGTAACATGACAAATAACATATTAACTAATTGTCACAATTTACATGGTTATCCGGTAAATTCTTACTCCTTCCAATCTTCATATTCATGTTTAGTGAACTGTTCAGGTTCAGTGAACAATATTCCACGATCACCGCATTTTTGGCTTTTGAAGTGTAGGCCAGTACGCAGGCTCAAGGATTCGTTTGCCTCTATTCTTTGCGACTATTCATTGTGTAAATAGAAAGCCTCCTATTCCAACTTTTATCACGCTTCTTTATAAAAGTTTGCAGAAAATGCGTAAAGCAGGTAGAGAACTCGGCGAGCGTAACAATTTTGTTGGTTTGTACTTGGTAGCTTGGTAGGTATTCCGATTTCTGCGGTATACCTACTTCTCGTTTAATCTCCCGTCTTACCAGGGAAACAATTATTCTGTAATCCCCGTGAGCGCTTATCTCACAAAAGCGTGATTAAGCTTCAATCATGAAACGAATCTCTTGAGGAAAATTAATTTCAATATTAAATGAAACATTTTAATGTCTATTGAATTCGTTCTTATGCCTGCCTACTACGTTAAGAAAATTACACGTATAGTATTGTAGTGTATGAACACGCCCGAGTCGCCCGACCTACATAGTTTAGCCGACGTAGCATAAGTTAGTTATAAGTAATAAGCTAGAGTAGTCATCATGTAGAAGCCGAACAATACATTTGTGCACCGCAACACCATCTTTCAATGCCAACATGGCCCACCATCTACCATAGAAGTTCCCACCTGTACACCAAGAACCTGCAACTTTTACATGGTGACACATTACAGTAGGTATAGTCAGGTTGTTCATTGAGTAAAATTTTATGGTGACACTTTAAAAGGTCATAATTTTTACATGCAAACTTCCAGAGAAAAGAAAGCAAACATGAAATGGCAATAGGAACGTTTGCTATATTTGCATGCTATTTATCCTCAGTTGATTCAAATATATGCGTCTATTCGAGAACCACATCTGCAAATATCATATAACAAGGAACATATTCGACAAATATTAAATTGCATGAAGGGCAGAACGAGACCCCGACCTTCGTGTCATTGTACACACAACAAATATTCATCGTATTAATTTATGAATAATAAAAGCGGAATCGCTACCAAGTCCCGACCGTAGTTATTGTTATAAATTCGTATATAATATACCACTTAAACACGAAACTGTTGCTATGGAGGATAAATTGACTGAGGATATTTTACCTGCGATAAACAAGAGCCCATTGGCTTCTCAATCAATCAATCAAGGGCTTCCGGTGCCACCAAAAGAATAAGAAACTCGTGCGTCATTGTCTGGAAGATCTACCTTGACTTGGCATCTTACGTTGACATCAAAATATGCGCGAACTACGCCAAAAGCAGTCTCTACGTTTAGCTAGGTAGTTGAAAATTCCACGCGCTTGTACAGCGATGGTGATGTCTGACGTCACCGGTCATGTGTACAGTGCTGGACGGGCATCCGACGCTTATCTGCTTTCGGTTGGAAGCACATTCTCTAAAGTACACACCATTTTATATTTATAGCCCAATGTTATCGTGTAGGCCGTTACAATGGATATACTCCACGTTAGGGTCCGGGAATAGTTTGCATTCCAGAGCTGTGTGATGGCTTCCTCTTTCTAACCATAGAAACGAGACATCTTTTTTACTGTTTGATAGGCTTGCGTTTGACCACTATCTCACCTGATGGGAAGTGATGATGCGGTCTAGGGTGTAATGTAACACGCTTGCCTAAAAGATACCTGTTCACTCTCGATTCAAATTCTTATTTAGGTATGTAAAATCTACATTATAGGAAATCCGCGTTTGGAAGTTATCAAACTTATCTCTTTGCGTCGGCTACAGTTTATCGCGTAAAACAATTATGAATTTATGCAGTTCAAAATGGAATTAAAGTCTATGTGGGAAGCAGTTCTCTTGGGACTGGTCATTTTTGGTAGCCGTCTTTATGTGTGAGATCAATATGGTTATGGGAAGCAGCCATATTCGGATGCGATCTTTTTGAAATGTGGTATAATAGTAGAACTAAATCAGTGGTTGTGCATTCTGTAAGTTATTAATGTAGCAGTTTGTATTTATGGACATATGAACCGTGAACGTGATCAACATTATGAATTTTAGAAGGTATCATCGCCGAATGCTCCATACGATTCGTGACAAGAAAAACATACTCTTAAGTTGAACAAAGCTCCATAAACGTGGTCTTTCGACCGATAGAGAATAGCGCCAGTGTTATACCAGTTCCGATTGAACGGAGACGCATAGCGTGCCGTCGGAATGGCGGAAACAGGCGCCCATGCATACTTGATGACCCGTAGCGCTCAACTGCGTCGGCATTCCTAACCAGACAATATAATTGTGAGGCCACGATCATTTGTAACAACATACTAATTGAAGCTGACAAAAATAAAATCCTATAAATCCTAACCTTGTAAAAACGGGCCAGTAAACAAACTTGAGATAACTTAACTGAGTCTCGGAGTTCCAAAATTGACAGGCGACAGATGTGAATGAGTGAACGAGTTTTGATGAAGTCAACCCTACTGTAAGTGATGAATCAAGATTATGTCTGCGTAAAAGACAGACGGAAAAGGCTCGGGCATCCATTGTCAATTCAATTGCATTTGCTGAGCATGAGGTGGCATGAGTTACTATCCCCGAGGGTAGTGAATTAGTGATATAGTGAGGCAGGTGTGAACGCAAAGGAGACGTGACCGGAATAGTCATTGCCAAGTTTTAGCATTCGCAGTTCGCACAACCGGACTACATTGTTTTTCGTAGAACCATCGCTGTCACGCATAAAGTATTATCTACTGCTAATGGTTTAGATCTTTTATCATCTCTTTGATAGAATAGATTATTTGAAGAAAATTTAATTCGTTCTTTCTTTTTCTTCTCGTGTAAACAAGTGGTCTCATCCCTGGTGTCAGAATTTTTAGGCCGCCAAAAGCTTCTGACTTGGCTTCTTTCATTTAAAGCTACAGTGACACAATCTGGTCCTCCTATTTCTTCATTCTTCATGGCTTCTCTAAGTTTTCCTCTCAATGTTGTGTATTTCAATTGTCGTTCTTTGCAAGTTCGTGATTTACTAGACGTGTGGCAATGAGTGTGGATATTAGGTGTAACGACCGAGTGTTCGCAAGTACCGGTTTAGTAATGGTATACACATGTACGTCGTAATTCGCAGCCGGCTGCCTGGCGTCAGGTGGGACTATAAACAAAGAGCAAAAAACACGAGCGTCATTTACAGAGACTCACCTCGCTCGGTCGCGTTTGTTGTAAAGATCAAAAGATGCCAATAATAAGTTAAGCGGCCACTATGCTACTACAGCCCTGACGTACGTTCTAGTTCTATTAAGCGATGGTGACCGTAGGGTCACTGCACTGAGAATTGACGCACGCATCAGACTGGCTTCTTCATTGCTCTCGTTTACTTTCTCTATCAAAAATTAATTCGTAACTTACCATACGATAGACGTTTCTGCAAATCAACAGAAACTGACATTCGCATATTATTGAGATTCGAAGCGGATAAGATTCTCAACTCGGAAACTTAAAACACCCACATCGAAGCCATAATAGATAGAGCCAAGGTCTTATCGATTACAGGATACGGGATACATCTACATAGCTAATAGGTACCTACATATGTGTTTATCGTTATCGGTGTACTTAAATTTGCAAATAAACAAATTGTTGTGATCGTCGTTATCGGGGTGGGTCAAAGAGGACAACAAGCAATAGAAACCAATCTGACCCTTGATTCGTCTATTGGAATAGATAGCACCCGTGGGAAAGTACAGACAGGATGTTATGACGTAGCAGCCGGATTCTTGCATGAACGGCTTTTAATACATGGCTTATTTGCACGCGCTTAGTAACTGCCCAGTGGGTTTTAAGATTTAATGATCCAGAATAATACGTAAGCCACCACTAGTAACATTCTATCTAAAACGTGTGTTATGTGATATCACGGCAAAGGCATGTGAGAAGGAACCTATGGTAGTAAAAGTAGTAGATCAACTCATAGAAATTAAAGAATCAAGAGTCTGACGAGCGACAGGCAGAACTTGCAGACCGTGATTCATTTTTTAAACTAATACATTGATGGTATCTAACCACAGCTTCCTAGAAACCCACTCGAATAAGTTTCTCGACAACATACTTAACACTCTATATTAGGTTTTTTAATGTATTTCCAGAAACGTCTTCCGTTGTGAATATCTAGCAGCTGACTTTGGGCATGACACGAGACATAAGTAACGTGACGTGATACCGTCACGTTAAAGTCTCGTTGATGTTTCTGAACGTCCGTCCGTGCAACTTGCGTGTCCATGTATTGACACTTTCTACGAAGTCAAAAAAATGCTTTGTGTTCGTATTCACACATTTGTTAAGCTCTAACAAGCATTGCAACGTCTTTTTCAGTGCGACCGGCAATAGCCCGGAATAAATCGTCATAGTAATTAATGCCTATAAAAATACACGTCTGAAAATTAGGTAGGTAGGCACAAAAATTGTATTCATGGTGAGAACCCTCAAGGAAAATAATTTCAAGCACCGCCACCGGGCGATGAAGATGTATTCTTTTTGTATTATGAATACAGAGGAAAAGCCGCGGAGCCCTAACATCCTATGTACAGGCACTCCTCTAGTTACAGATAAATTCAAACTGAGTGTTTGTACACTTTCATATCGCAAGGGATTAGCTAATGACTGATTGTGGACATTACGGCGACGCGGTTCAATATTAGTGAGCTTGAGCGATCGACAAATCTGCCGATTGGAGATTATATCAATACGATTAGACAATCGTCGCATTAGAGAAGACAATAGCCAGATTATCTATTTTACCGCAGTTGTACAAAGGCGCCATAGGTAAAGTCACAAAATAGAACAGAAGTCAATCACATGTATGTACTTCACTTTTTATACCTACGCTCGGCACTCGCGCTAGGGCCGTCAGCTTTGGATTATGCACAAAAACTATCGTGGTAGTGACCTCATATCTAGTTGTTTTATTTATTGTTTGGAATGAAACGGGAAGAACGGAAATATAACAACTAAAATATTTCAATTTTATTGTTAGTCGCGTAACTCGGGCGCTGCGCCCGCGGCTGGCTCGCCAAGCTAAACCTACCCTACCCATATAACTATCCTAAAGGTACCTTTAATTACTTACCTACCTACCTAACTGTTCTGTGTTACGTTAAGACGAACCGTCGAAATACAAACAAATACCTAACTTCTCTGAAACAACTGGTAGCTTATAAAACGACAATTCACTGTTTAATGTTGAATTTAAACAACACTCCACTAAACAATTATTATAACTTTTTTTTGTTGCTCCATTTTTGCACAAGGTAGTTCACAGACGCGTGTCTCAAGCGGATGGCACTCGCGCTCGCACTACTCCGAAAGACTCCGAGACATCGTGTCGGTAAGCGGTGTCTATGTGTGCGTTGCTCGAGCGCACTTACTATGTTGATTGACTTCTGTTGTATTTTGTGGTAAAGTTCAATGAGTATCAGTATACCTAGATCGTATACCTAACTGGTTTCAATCAATATAACGTTTAAAACCCCTTTTTTAAAAGGAGATTATACTGTTGGAAATATACTGTGGCTACAAGAGGCTCACAACTTACATACATAATGATAATATCATCATCAGCATCATCAACAGCCTGAAGACGTCCACTGCTGAACATAGGCCTCCCCAGGGAGTGCTACCTTGAGCGGCTGCTCGCCTCCATCTTTTGGCTCCCCGCGGTTTGTTTTCACCAGATCATTGGTCCACCTAGTGGGTGCTCGGAGGGTGGCCTACGCTGCGGGCTAATTTTGACAAAAAGCAACATAAAGATCATCTTCCCTTTTTTTCATTATATATCTATTATGTTTAATAAAACGATTGAATTAACTTTAGTAAGCACATGTTTATTGAGCTAAGGAGCAAGACAATCAAACAACTGCAAAAACAAATGACAATCAAAATAACAAAAGAATACAAGAAAGAAGAATAAAACAATATAAAAGAGGTTGACTGTAAACTGATATCTATGAACCATTTTCAATACACAACAATATCTATGGTTTATTTTAGTAGGTAAATAATTATTTTTTTCAGTAATGAAGTACCTACATTAGAAAGTTCTTCATTAAAATTACAATCTAGCCTATAAATGGCTAATAAGTAATATGAATTTAATCTAAATTGCTAAGTAGAGTAATTCTAAGGCCCCACCCCCTATACACATTCAATTTTATGGATCAATCTTTGTGATTCATCAATTTTATTGACACTGGTGTGTTCTTTTTGAGTATCACTCACTACACTATGGTACACTAACACTAGCTGAAAACTTCGGCTTAAACAAAAAAATAAATAATGGGCTATGTTATGTTAATAAACTATATATCGTCGTTGCGCTTGCCAAAACCTCTATGTGTGTTTAGTGAAGTTTTGAGGGGAGACAAAAAACTGGTATTTAATGATTGAAAGACTTATCAATTAATTAAAAATGCAGTATGGTGGCAAAAAATATTATGTATTATCGATTTCTAGAAGGAAATAACACATAGTTGTTTTTGTAGTCGATGCAAAATTCAATTTTAAAACAACCTAGCGGAAAAAACATGAATACACATAACGGTTTGGGCAGGCGCACCAACGATATGCTTCTTTTTTCTTGCAATAAAGCCAGCCCGCATTAAACACTGGTTGGAAAACAGTCATGGATGTTACTGATACACCTATTTAGCAACCACCAGCATTAATCGCTTTTTTTTAATCGTGTCTGTAGAAATTAATTAACACTTACAAGGTAATTGGTAAAATTAAAGTGATTGGGATATTGGCATAGTGAATAGTTGCTTTCTACGGCTGGCATAGTTTTCAACCTCAAGTGATTTTGGGTATCTGTCGTTTTTATACCAGATGGATGAACACAGTCGAAAACTGGTATGTAAAATGCATGTGTTTTGTTGCACCTTGCATAGCTTTAAAATAAAATAGGGGATTTTTGTATAATATTTGTTACAAGACATGACCTATTTGGACATGTGTAGGCGGGTTTCCGAGCACCCGGTTGAAATCTACATTTTCAAAGTAAATGATTCACCTGTTTTCAACCACCCCTATTTTAATAGTTAAATAGCAGAAATCATGTTACAAAATAATTAAACATGTTTAAACAACAGTCACTCCTGCTAACAATGATAAAGTAACCAATACTTACTATGAAAGATGCATCACCACACTCTTTACCTGTAGGAAACGCCGCATCTTAGCCCTCTAAATGATTGCCACTATTTGATACTTATTTTTTTTCTCTCTGAATCTGCTTGTGATAGAGGAGAAAAATGTATATGTTTAGGGTTGACATCTGAGTAGCCAATAAAATATATTTTAGAGATGTGTTCAACTCAAGCATTTTATTTTTTATATTTGTTTATCAAAGGTACACTAACCGGTTGGATATAGGAGGTGGTTGCAAAACCGGCGAAATTACCCTAGTCATACTAACTACCACTAAATGGAACTAGCTACTATGCTCATAATTATATAGAGTAGGAGTAATTCAAGTACTTATAAGTATTACTAGGTACCCATCTTATCAATGAAATCTCTTGTGTGATAGATAACATATCACATTTTCAACAAGTACTCAGGCATTTTATCAAAAACATAATAAAATGCAGTAACATCTACTTACATTTAGTAACAGTATGTACTGTATGTCTCACCATCCGGAAAACCTGAGATCTGGACTTATAGAATATCTATAAACGGAACTCGACCAATTAGTTGATTGTAGAATGGTAAGCTAGGAAATATATATGATGGGAAACAAGTTACATAAGGTTAAATATTACTCATTATTTTTTGAAAAATGATAATGGGTATAATTATGTACCCACCTACACTATCTTCATGAAGTGTTATATGTCAGCTAGTGAGTTGATATACATATGTCCAAATAATAAATTACCAATTAACTAAAAGGATATTGCGGTGTTATACTGGTTGTATATACTCAACTAATATTTAATTTGGTGGTACTGTTACCACACATAGATAGATGTCACTTAAAATTAAACAGAATTATACCAAAAATTTATACTGCTTCACCGTTATAATATCTGCCATAGCCACTACCACTACACTAAAAATGCTGACCATATAAAATTCAAGCGATTTTTGTAAGATGAGAGGTTGCTTTTAAAACTAGAAACAAGTACCTATATAAATTACTATGATCTATGTATTAAAGGTTGGTTCTGTGGATATTTGTAAATTTAACCTGTTTGTGTAAATGGAATGCTCATTGCATTGCTACCTCAGGACCTTGGTAATTATTTGAAACATTATTTTGCTCTAGAGGAAATTAGTGAATAATGAATTGATCTTCTCTATCTCAATATTAATCACAGGGAAGGTGAAGGTATAAATACATACACGCATGGATAAAACAAAAAAAAGAAGCGATTCGCATGCTTACTTACAATTCTTGATGATGCAAAACTCGTCGCCACTTAGTTTTGTGATCAGTAAACGACTTCAAGAAACATTTCAGCGAAATAGCACAGTGTTCCGTGAGATGGAAAGAATATACGTACGTTGCAAAATATTATAGCACTATACTATAAAATTGTGGCACAACGTTTACAGGGTTAACTATAACCACATTAAAACACTCAACAACATAGACAAAAATAATTCGTCAACCCGAATGCCCGAAACAAATTCATCAAATCACCAACGAACACCATTTGTTGCGCACGAAAACTCGAAAAGGAAAAAGGACGACACAGACTAACAAGACAAGAATCAATGGCAAGAAAAAAATACATATTCTTTTTGACTCTTTGTCAATGGTGACCACAGAGTGGCACAGAGTACTTTTCTACTTAAGTATCCTCTACACTATTAGTGAAGTTGGACGAAGTTAAGAAATACGATAATATGGAAAGTAGGCATGGATCATTTCACAAGGAGCATGTGAATAATCATATGATTTTCTTTTCATAAGGCATATCTTCTACTTTTTGTCACATACTCTGCTACAAATCACAGTACGATAATCACACTTAATAGATCATGGCTTCATATTTCATAATACGAGAGTAACTTTGGCGGTGAATATGAAAACATAATTATTATGTTATATTTCAGTAAACATATTGAGACCAGCCTGTACAGTATAATAATAAAAAAACCGGTGCCTGTGCTGTAGCAGTGAACATTGATCTTGTTTAACTAAAGATCCGAGAGTAGCATTTTTCTTTTTAATCATTAGTAGCAGGTCGCAACTTCACTAGGTTGCTTCTAAATCACATCTCTGTTCCATTTCGTAAATCAATACCAATCGCCACTCATCTAATAGACTTGTGGCCTGCTATTTTCTTTTGCACAAATTAATAATATTCGTCAAAGCATAAACAGTCGTAAAAACAAAAATTAAATATCTCAAAAAATGATAAAGCTACAAGCATTTAAAAATACAGGAATAGAAAGAGACAGATCAAGCATGCGGTGACGTCATTCTTGCTTCTGCATATTACCTCATTACTAAGCTGTGGTAGCTTTATATAGAGTCTTTTTAGCATGTGACTCACAACGTGTGTTTTTCATACTAACTGTGGGGAATCTCCTGTTTTGCGCGAAAGGTACAGGCGATGCTCCCTCTAGAATCTTTAAAAGCTTATTACTCCGTGATATGTTGACGATTTCACTTATTTTTTAAGTTTTGCGTTTATGTTTAACCTACTTTATGAAAATAATATTTACTTATTAATTTTATAATAGCAGACAACTAGCCTATGCATTAAGTAAATGAAAAAGTCTGTGACAAATTGTAGGTGAAATCACTGCGACTAAAATAAATCATATGACCAAATGACAGTGAATTGAAAGTAGCAATCATTTCCATACTTAGTGGAAGGGTACTTCGTGCTACCTCGCCTCGCCTCGACCGACTTCCGAAAGTTCCGAAACCCTCCACACTATTTGTGAAGTAGAAAGAAGTCAGGCGAATGCAGTGTGAAGGGGGCTTCGTGCAACCTCACCTCGCGCGCGTCGGCCGTCGTCTTCTGAAAATTGTTGGTTTTTGCCACTGACCTCTATAATACAAGTACGCTGTATTATAGAGGTCAGTGGTTTTTACCCGAGTCAAAGGACCGAGCGTCTCACTTCAATACTTGGCTCACTTCACTTCAGTTCGCATCGAGACAAATACACGCGTATAGTCTATATATACTCTAAGGATTGATCTTTGTCTGCTAAGGTTGTCTGTGAGTTTTGGCGGGAACGCGGAAAAGTTCGCGTCGGTACATTGTATTATTTTACAAAACTTATGCTTTTTCCAGTGTTAATGTTTAAAGTTGGTGGTGTTTTACGCATTAAGTGCTAAATTACGAACATGAGTGTGGGCAAGTGATATAATGTAGTGAAACGTGGTTTTTCGTATTGCTTCCAAAATTCCATAGAAGCCTCTAGTAAAGTTGCCACCACTTTACTAGGGCATGCCTTAGACTGGATTATGACTTAGACTAGACTATGACTACTCTGACTGTGACTATGACTTGACTTTAAGTGAAAATTTCCATAATACGATGAAAAATTACAAAACTTGACACTGGCTAAATACACTATGTGTGGAGCCAAAATATAAAGAAAAAAAAAAAAAAAGGTTGTCTGTAACTGTCAACTTAAGCTGTCAAGCAACTGTCAGTGTGAATTGTCATTAGTGTCACAGATCACAGAATTCACACTAGTGTCAACAAATCTGACGTAACGTAACGATGACGTGTCTATCTATTTCTATTCATAAATCATAATATTGATATAAATTGTTAATTGTTCATTTCATTTCATAATTTTCTTTGTATCAGTGAACTATACATAAGTATTAGTAGCACAGAGTACTTTGTTATATATGATTAGTATTCTGTGATTATACATTTCTAATCTGGTTTTCTGTTTACATCTATGTATTTGTAATTAAATAATGTCGGACACGGAAAGACTAACAGATCGAGGAGGGCCAGCAGGGGAGGATGGAAACCATAGTGGCGAGGGTGACACGACGACTGCGGTATCGGAACGTGAAGCTTATTTCCAGGCATTACGGCTATGGATTCAGCAGGCCCAGATGTATCAGAACTTATCCACATGCTTCCCATATTACATGATGACCTTCCAAGGGTTACAGAGCAACCCGACCAACATACCGTTGCTGAACAATAACTACCAGGTCCAAGGGCACCACTTCCCGTTCCAAGTGCCAAATCCGCCTCGTAACATGCAAGAAAACCAGGCACATGTTGGTACGCTTACTCCAGCAGAAGGTATCATAATTTACTTAATCGTTTTTGATACATTACTGTGGTAGCTATTTAGACATAATATAGGTCATATTTGGATTAGTAAGCCTAGAGAACTTCTATGGGAGCCTATGTGATCTTGGTAGGGTAATAACTCACCCGATGATCCTGTAAAGGTTTTATATTTTGAGCTATTGATGCTCAAAAAGTACCAAAAAAAATTTTAAAATGAAATTGTACCTATATGCTTAGAAGAGGTGTATCTCTTTTGTTCCAGTAATAGCCCGTCATGGTGGCTACGAATACATAATACCACCATTGTACAAGAGGCTTATAGCTGAATTCATAGACTTTATGCTTTTATTCATCCTAAAACTGATTGTTACTTTTGTGGTTGTGGACATGTTTGATTTAATGTAAGTATCCATTATGGAAATACTACTTTTGAAACCTGTACAGTGTGCATTGTACATACCAATTTTTCATACACTGTAACATTTTCTACTCCTTTATTTTTAGAGGTAATAAATCTTAAGTATTATTATTATCAGTGACAATAATAAATTTTTAAAATTACATTTCAGAGATATGGAAAAATTTGATTTCTACAAATTCAGTGAAAATTATGATGACTATAAATTTGCAATGGAACTGACATCAGACATATTGTTCTTGGAAGTTATTTATCGAATACTTGTATGCATCTATGAGGTAACTGCAATACACCACCAAAACGAAAATTTGACACAGAATAATTAATCCTGTAATACCTCTATATTTATCACATGAATCTTTGCACTTCCAGGCATTCTGTTTATGTGGTAGTGTGGGTCGGACAGGAGGTGCAACCCCAGGTAAAGCTCTGCTTGGTCTGCGGGTTGTCACAGCGTCTGCAGTAATCCCAGTTGAAGGCAGACCTAAGGAAACAGTGCTCCTTTACCCAGGCCGGTCACTTACATTCTTCATAGCTCTTGTACGTTCCTTCATGAAGAACTTCCTAATATCTCTACTATTTCCATTGTGTGTTGTCCTCTTTGTATTTCGTCATAATCGTACCGGCTATGATCTCCTGTGTGGAGTCATTGTTGTTGAAGAGAACATGTATCCAGTAAGAAGATATGCACCATAAACTGTCTATGTTACCAAAGTTGTTGAATTTTTGTTCCTTTCAATGGTTTGTTATCTTCAGCCTTCATTTTTTTTATATTATAAGCAGTATGCAACTGGTGTATTCTGTGACAATAGCATATGTGTATTAGTATTTATTACACATATGACAATAGGTAGCAGTAGTAGGTGAATACATTTTAGTGATTTTCATTTTGTGCTAGTTTTATTAATGTTTTAATGGTAATAGTACAAGCTTTGCTCAGTTTTGCGGGTTTGGGACTAGATGGCGCTGTGTGTCATATCCACAAATATTTATTTATAAACAACGTGCATTATTATTGCATAAAACTAATTTGGATACTATATGTATACATTGTATCTCTATATGCCATAAATGTGGGGTCACTTCACAACTTCACATTTGACAGCCTCTGTGGTGTGGTGGCCCAGAGGCGGCGGGTTTGATTCCCGCGACAGTACAAGTATTTGTGTAGAAAAAAAAGCGCAAATATTTGTTCTGGGTCTGGGTGTTGTGGGACCATGGTCCTCGTAGTTCCTGGGTCCCTAGATTCAGGGAATCCTAGTTAGGGTCCAAGATCTATGTATGTGACCGTTGGGCGTTATAATTAAAAAAAAAAATTACATTGCGTGCTCCGCGCACCACACTGTAGATCAGTATCAGTAGGTAGGTAGACATAATGTACCTACCTCAGTGAGATGGAAATATAACCTAAAGTAGGTACCTATTATAACTGTGCCATTTGTTAGTTAGTTTGAAGTTTGATCGTCATTTCCAAGCTATAGAATGGATATCTACTTCTGAATGCAGTGTCTTGTTCATTGAAACACACGATTCAAAATTAACTTTTATTAAGGTATGAACTTAAGCCCTATTCAAACCGGCGCGGTATTCGTACCGCGGTGGGTAGCGGTAAATACCGCGCAGGATCCCGCGTGGTATTATGTACTGAAGTTCCGCGGCTAGCGCGAAACTTGACCGAAACTTCATACAAAATACCGGGGCGGAATCCCGCGCGGGACACCGCGACCCACCGCGATACGAATACCGCGCCGGTTTGAATAGGGTTTAGGTACTTATAGTTGTGTGATTTTGTGATATGATAAAGATGAAGTATAGAGTAAATATTACTTAAATAAAAAATATAAATACAATAGACATGTCTGTTAAGTTTTTTTATGTAAAAAATAATGTGACGGGGAAATCTGTTCGCCGGTATATTCCCAGTTGCCCCCACATGGTTCGCCCCCGGGTGGCAACTGGGAACAAAAGTCCCAGTTGCCACAAAGCCAGCTTTAGAACACGGGCAGCAATGGGTATCTACAATAGTGGCCGATTTTGACGGTTCACTGACGCCACTTGACGCGCTGGTGTGGCTGAAGCTTAATACCGGAAAATCTTTAAGAAACCTAAATAGCCGGTGAAACCGCGGGGCGCCTTGTCTTGCCTAAATCGCCACCACGTGAGTAGAGCACGGCCAACGGCCAACCGTGACTCCAAGAAATCGTGGGTTAGACAATAGATTGGATTGTGTCGTGAGTAGCGTACTAAAACCAATAGATAGGTACTCTGTGAGCTGATCTTACAGAGAAAAAAAACCGTTACGTCAATTTTCTGTCATTGTCATGTGAGTCACGTCTATCTAGCTGTCACTGTCACTGTCAGTGTTATTGTCAATTGGTAATTTGTCATGTCGACAATTTGAATAGTTTTTCCAAAAATTGTAAAGAAATAGAAAATACTGCCTCAAACCACTTGAAAACCGAAGAACAAGGAAAAGATTACTATTTGTTTTATTGCTCATTTAAATTATCTATACTCTCCGTGAATAATTTTTGCTGAGTTGGCTTGCGCGTCTCCCCGTCAGTCTGCCGTAACGTGGCGGCGCTGCGCTCGTCTCTGCCGCAGGAGTGGCTCGGTGGCTCGTTCTGACTGTCACTGTTCATGTAGTTTTCTGTGATAAGAATTACTGTGAAATTATAGTTTAGCAAATTAATTTACACATTCACGATGTCCGCCTCGGGAGAATTCGGTAATCCTCTACGCAAATTCAAGCTAGTGTTCCTGGGAGAACAGAGTGGTGAGTCCATGTCGATTTAAACTCCTTACGTTGTACATTTATAATTTATAGTATTGAATTTATGATTGGTAGGTATGGATCAGTCTAGACTTTATTAAATTACTGACCTACATTGGTTTGGGAGGCTCTAAGTTGTCGATTATATGGGGCGATGTTCAGGGTATGTCGTGCCGAATTACGGGTGCTTAGGATGTAGGTTACACATTTCGAGTGCCTCTTTAGAGCCACAGTAGAGTTCTCACGTTTAACTGCCGTTACATTATCTCAATCTGTTATGAGGAGATGATACAAATGAGCAGGTTCATTGACACCAGCCTTGTTTTTTTTCAGTGGGAAAAACTTCGCTCATCACTAGATTCATGTATGATAGTTTTGACAACACTTATCAGGTGAGTCATCAAAGTTTTATTTAGTAACTTAAAGTTAATAATAGAAGTTGATTGACTGGGTTAGCATGGACGGTAGACAAAATTGTCTTTCCCCATTTTACGTCACTTTCTTCATACTTGCTTGGAGTAAAACAGGGGAAAGACAGTTTTGTCTACTGGCTGTGCTAACCCTACAGGAGGTACATACCTAATTTAAGAATAAGGTGAACTTTTGTATATCTATATATATAATTTCAGAGTGTGTGTTATATTATAACACTCAGTTTTAGTGTTCTTCAATATATCAAAGTGTGTTGAGTGAGTAGAAAAATCAATGTAAGAATAAGAATACACTTGACCTGTGGTACTCTGAGCACCAGGTATGAAATTACATCATTGTTGAGTCATAACATCTCATGAATAATGTATTACAACATTATTAAAGTGATGTTTATATGCAAGATAGCAATCACATCTCACTTTTCATGAAAGGAAAGCAACTTCATGACATCGGAATTAAATTAAAGAGTTGTATGTCAGAACTTTTTACTGTTATATAGTAATTTTAGCTGTGATGAATCGTATAATTTATCACAGCTAAAATTGCTATGTAGTTTTATTTCAGTGAATTAACAAAGTCAACCAGGAAATGTAGATGTGATTGAAAACATTAATCAAAATTCTTTATTAAAAAATAAATTTTAAATGTTATAATTAATATATAATAAAAAAAAAATTAAATTTTGTTGTACAACTCAATGTAGTGCACAGAGCTTATTTAATCAAAATATGTAGGTATAGTGCCCGTTTTCATCAAAGATCCCTAAACACACCCTAACTAGGAATCCCTTTGGCTAAAGGCCCCTTAGATTTGACCCTTACCTAAATTCGTTTTCACAGCGCTGAGTGACACTTAAATTGTAAAGTGACAGTTTATTCTTTTCTACTGTTTCCAATAACCATACGTTGCCGATTTTCGTTATTTTATATATATATTTTAGAGAATAATCATCAAAAATACAAACAACATGCTTTATTGATACACACGTCACGTCACGTTGTTTATTTATTTATTTATTTATTTGATCATCAACATCGTGTACACTGATACATTCTATTATTATTATACTAAAAGTAGTACAAGCCAAATGCCACGACAATTACAGATGAAGACAACATGCTACTGTTTACGTTTTTTTTTATTTTTTTAGCACTAGTTTTTAATATATTATGCATCCGAAAAAATTAAAACAAATACCTTTTCTGGCATTATGCAGGTAGAAACAATTGCCAAATACAATTGAAAAAAAAACTGGCGTTTTGATAATTTAACCTGCCACTTAACGCTAAGGGGTTGAGCTTCGGCCCCCTAAACTTAGGGGATCCCTTAAGCTTTGTATGTCCCTTAATTGCCGGTGAAAACAAAATTACTGTCAGAAGTCACTTAAATCTTTTTAAGGGTCCCTTAAAATTTAGGGATCTTTGGTGAAAACAGGCATAAGTGCTTTATTGCCATTGATGTTTATGCTGCCACACATAGTGAATGTGTAAACATGGGCTTAGATCCTATTGAATGAAAAAAAGTTAAAATATTTAAATTTACTTTTTAATTTTATATGGATTACATATTCAAATGTTTATTGCATTCCATAACATTACATTAGATGGTGTAGTTAAGGATTGAGATCATTATGGACCCTGTTGGGCAAAACAATATTATTATTGTTGGAGGAGAGGAGGGCATTATAAATAACTACTTAACAAAAAACATATTAATAAAAATAAGCATAAAATAAATTAATATCTATAGTTGCTATTCTATTCTATCTATGGAACATGGGAAAATGATGGCAACTATGCAGAAGCCAATAAGAAATGGATGTTACAAATAAATACTTAGTAATATACTTAGATAAAGAAGTAACAGAGGGAAGATAAGGCATTTAGCTGCTAAACAATGGTCCACTTGAATTAGTTGCAACACACACAACATAGTGAGATGCAGGCCCAGATTTTTTACCACACAATGTGAAGATGTATCTTATCTTCCCTCTTCTGGTTACATCTATGGCTATATCATATTACAATAAACCATACAGATAAGAGGACTGATATGGACTCTTCCACAACTTACTATACATTAACATTACACACATAACAATAAACTTCAATAATAATGAAAGTCAGTTTTACTTTTGGCAGTTTAAAAGTATTTTATCATCGCACTTGTTTGTTGGCCGGGTTTTTTTGTGCTTATGTTACTGTTACTTAATGTAATACACTTTTAGACACATTGATCAACATTTAAACCAAATCCTTTTAAGTTACGTAACCAGTTGACTAAAACTATTTCTAAATATGGGTTCATGTTTTCTTCAGTTACCGGAAATGAATTTTTTATATTAAAACAAACTTTCGCATTTACAATACTAGTAGGATATATGTTACTATGATATAAATATATACATAAAAAATCACAAAAAAATAAATAAACATCACAATTATTACAAAAATTACCATTATGAAGTGACTTTCCAACACTGTGGATATAGACACATCAGCAGTAATGCTGCTTGTCTATTATCAAATAATAATAACAATATAATATAAATAACTTACAAAATCACAAAATGTTTACACCTTGCCCTTTTAAAAGATTATATGGGTTATCTAGCATTGCTGTCAGTTTACCATAATTTAAAATGTTGCCAGTCGTAGAAAGTAAAATAGATTTTTAATCTTCCAATGGAATCTTAATTAAGCAATTAACAAATACACATACAATAACAGGTTTGAGTCCCATCACTTTTTGTAAACAATTTGGTTAATTTTGTTTATATTCCACAGGCAACTATTGGTATAGACTTCCTCTCAAAGACAATGTACCTGGAGGACCGCACCGTGCGGCTACAGCTGTGGGACACTGCCGGGCAGGAGCGCTTCCGATCCCTGATCCCGTCTTACATCAGGGACTCTACGGTAGCGGTTGTGGTTTATGATATTACTAGTGAGTATTTCTTTAACTTTCAAACCAATAACAAAAATTAATAATGTGAGCAGCAAGTATTTAAATTCATTTGTCCATTCAACTATGGCCAGTTGGCCAGTGTGGCTCTAAAAGCCTTGCAAGCCCCAATTACACAATAGTTACATTTTTTAACAATAACAGAATTTAAAATAATAAAAATTTCATTCTGCAGTCTTGAAATGTTTTTAACTGTAATAATCTCTGATGCATGTCTTCATTCAGAAGAATGGGCATAGAGCCTGGTTAAATAAGTGATTCATACATTTTGGACAAATGGTTAGATGGTGATGGAGTTGCTACAGAAGCCACAAAAAAGAGTTGTAGTTGACTGAATTGGTCCATAATGTTCATCTTGGTAGACCGTAGTAAACCACGATATTTCTAGTCATGCCATTTACTTTATCTTACAGCATTCTGCTTCTGCACAGCCACTAAAATCTCGCTAAATGGAACCGCAACACTAGCCAGTATTTCCTTTTTTGTTTCATTTCAGTGATCACCTTTGTAGAATGCGTTTTGTAACTTATGAAACTTTCAACGATGAGCAAAAAACACGACGAAGTGGTCTAGTCTAGACTCTACCTAACAAATAGAATCTCGTTTCATAATGCACTTTCGGGAAATGCAGCTGAAACTCGATTTATTACGACCTTCGATCGGAACCTTCTGAAAATGCTGAAAGTGGGTCGTTGACCTCGTCGGCTCGTACGCTGCACTTAATTCTACTATTTCATACTAATACAACAGAATACTATAATACTAGTCGATGGACAACGGGTTCTCTCGCGTTCGTTTTTATATTTGTCAAAGGAAGAAACGGTATCTCAGGAAGCCATATTTTAATCAGCTAAGTTTAGTTTTAGTAGGATCTTCGGATTTGCGTGTTTAGACAATAATGCAAATGTTTTACATGTTCTTTAATTTTAATACAAAATACTGCGTGGGATCCCGCGCGGTATTTACTGCTACCCACAGCGGTACAAATATCGCGGCGGTTTTAATAGGCCTTATGTAATGTCCTGAGCTGAGACTAGACAATGGATGGACCGCATTGTTAGCTCAAACTTCGGTCGATAACTTAGCCATCTTTAAAAGCCACTTACCTTATTGCATTTCTTATTTAAACAATTTTGCGCGGCTGTACGATCATTTTGGCATAATTTTGGAATGTTACTGTAAATAAAAGAACACTTTCATATCCACAGACCACTGACGATCAATCTAATAGAATGCACCACTGTATTAAACGGAATGGTGAAATTATAAGAAAGTCATCGTTATGATATGAATCATCGCTCAGTAATATTAGTCTTAGCTATTCTATTACAAAAATGAACTGGTTCCGTTTTGGAAAATAAAAATAGAAATCAACGAAATCAATGCAAAACGAACGTTTATTCTAATATCACATCACAATAAAACAATATTATAAAGGCGAAAGTTTGTATGTGTGTTTGTGTGTATGTTTGTTACTCCTTCACGCTCAAACGGCTGGACAGATTTGGATAAAATGTTGAATAGGTATAGCTTATACACTGGATTAACACATAGGCTACTTTACAACTGCGAGTGAAACCGCGGGGCGCAGCTAGTTAGGTAATAAATACCAGTAATATTAAGACTATTAGTTGGGCACTTGTAGTGGGAAAGAGAACTTCGTTTTTTTAATAGTCTTGTTATATAATATTTAGCATTAAGCACTTTGTAACGTTACCATAATTATGCATAGTATTTACAATAATTTCATTTTAATGTATTATCTAATCTATTTTGACTTGTAAAAGTGCTAAAGATAGTCTATATGCAATACAATTTTTGACTTTGACTTTGACTGTGTGGTATGGTATTATTAATGTAGATATGATTTTAAGTACCTAGGTATACCTAAGAAGAATTTAAACCTTTTTTATACTAGAAGTTGAATATCATTTTGTACTACATAATTTATTGATAGTTTTTAAAGAGAATAAAGGGCAAATGAAAATAAATTACTTTTGAAAATTGTGAAGATTGCTGGCGTCTAACGTAGTTGACACACATGATTTTGATACTTCTGAAATTTATTGTTAACTTGTATATGTAATCATTAAAAGGAGTACATAATTATTTTAATTTAATATGCACTGCAGCAGTTGATTGAGTAATAATGAATTAAATTACACCCAGTTATAGGCTTGCGTTTGACCACATTTCTCTTAAGCACCACATTTCAGCTAAGTTAACACTCATTAGTCTTGTAGCCAATAAGTTCATCATTAGTTCGCGATTGTACCCCGCCATGAAGAACGAAATCTTAATTAAAACTTTATACAGGCTAATATACGCCTTGTTGGAAGGTAACAGAGCTGACATTTGCCGCACGAAGGTCAGACAGCCGCCACAGCCAAATATTTGCTTGCAAAGGGGTGGGTGGAGCCTTGGCCCAGTCTACGCCGATTCCACAGATCAAGTTAATACGAAACCGATACCGATGCTCGCAATTTATATTGTTTTTAGGTTTACTTTGTCTAGCGTGTATTTCACTAGGCGTTCTAGTAATCTTTTATGTTAAAACATGCTACGTTTTAGTATTTAAGTTAAATTAATTTCCATATACTTAGCGAAGTATTGCTCAGAAATTCATCTTAAAGATTTCAAAAACAAGTTAATGAATTAAATTGCTTCCTGTACTATATGATTTTGAAAGATCCATAAAAATTCTTTCTCGTATTTAAATAATCGTCGCTCATAGATCCATAGTCTTGAACAAGTATTTAAATGTTTTATAACCAACAGCGAATTTCAATCAGCGATAAGGCGATAAAGTCGTAATTGCTCGTAAACCCACTGGGACTCCGCGATAAAGCAAAAAAGGCGCATTATGTTTACTGACCTTTCGCGGAAAACTTTCCCGAGATAAAACATTAGCATGGGAATTATTTTAGTCTGGGCCTGGCTACATACAAAGACCTTTACTTATAACTCTTTGGTTTCTTTTACATACGGTAACCTTATTCAAACTTGATAAGCTCTATCAAACTTAAGTTAAAATGGCAATGGGCAGGCCACATCGCTCGTAGAACTGACAACCGATGGGGAAGAAAGGTTCTCGAGTGGTGACCACGAACCGGAAGACGCAGCGTAGGCCGGCCCCCCACTCGGTGGGCCGACGATCTGGTGAAAGCCGCGGGGAGCCGATGGATGCAGGAGGCGAGTAGCCGCTCAAGGTGGCGCGCTCTGGGGGAGGCCTATGTTTAGCAGTGGACGTCTTCAGGCTGTTGATGATGATGATGAAGTTCTATGGAATCATTAACTGAGCGAGTTTCGCCTTTGTATTCATATATTCATTATGAACTATTACAAGAGCGTTTATGGCTCAGCGGTAGTCCGTGCGACTTTCAAACCGACCGCAACCAGGTTCAAATCCTGCTCGGTGCTGCATCAATGACTTTTGAAGTTATATGTGGAATCAGAACTGGCCCTTACAACGGTGAAGGAGACCGTCGTGAGGAAACTGGCATATACAAAAATTACAAAATTCGAGAAAACGTGTCCATCGACCTGCACTTGTTTTGGATTATGGCCTAAAATCTCCATGTGAGCGGAGCCCGTGTCCCAGCAATGGGAACGGCCGGGCCTTGATCATGTAACTTTGACTGCAATACAACAGGCAAAATTACATTCGTAAGAGGCTGAAGGCTCCCAAATCGACTAATTTGAATGTAATTTTCTCAAAATGTATATCACTAAATGAATTAATAAAAATATATATTTTCTCGAAGAGAAAAATCGTGAAGTGACCTCTGAAAAATTATTTCAATGCAAAAAATGTTACATTATAATAAGGCACCCCACCCCATAGAAATAAATCAAAGTAATAAGTTATCTAATGACTTATTTTTTTACAACAATAAGTATTTTTTTTATAATTATTTATTTGTACCGCAAAATGGAAAAGTCGACGCGCAATGCAAACTAATCGGCGGGGTAATTACGTAAAATTTGCAACAGCAATGCGACAGCAGTAGCAATGCGACAGCAGTAGCGAAGCATACATTCTCGACAGCACTAATGATGTATGACAGCAATCACCGCGAGATTTACGCCTGTCGCAAACCTGTTGCGAGTTAGGTAATTAGGGGGCCGGTCTATTCCGGTTTGAGCCCCTGAAACGATCCCTTGAGGGATCAAAAATATTTAACAATTAATTTTTATTCCGGTTTGATCCACCACTAAGGGATCATAATCGCCATATTTTTGCTACGCAAAAAGCGACCCTATGCGATACAGTATACGTTCTGTGTTCGACTGCTGTAATAAACATGCTCGCATTGGGTGCTGTCTTATATCCTCAGTAACTATCCACATAAACTGCTCATTGAAACTGTCAAATCCATATACAAATTAAGTAAATTTACAAGGTATTAAAACAGACGAATGATTGTTCATTCCTATATTCCGTGTCTAGCTTAGTTGCACCACAGATAATATATAATACTGTACTGTTGCACCAAGTATAGATAAAAAAGATATCTATGTAGATTATCTACATAGCATAGCGTTGTTTTGCTACAGAATGGCTGCAGGGCTTGGATTCAGCAAGATAAAGAAAAAGGAATTTAGGTCTTAGGTGGAGGGAGGTATAGCGGGTGTTCTAAATAAGAAATGAGCGGACGAAGTCAACTTCGTCGTTAAAATCGACTCAATGTTGGTTCTAGATTGTCCCAGTCCTAGACTAGTTAAAAGCTACTATAATGTTTAAGGGCATAGCCCGATCGTCTCCCAAGAGAGATGAGAGACTCGTCAGAGAGTGAAGAAAATACCTCTACGCGAGGCCCTAACTAAAATGAGACTAGCATCCCTAGTGCGGACTGGATACAAATCCCCTGTTGTCTAAAAAGTGGATAAAAACAGGAGATAGAATTTTTGTCCCCGGTACGCAAGTAAAATTACTTATTCTGTGTCTCCCCGGTCGATAAAGATGCAGGTCATGCAGGGCAAGATGTTTCTATTTTATTTGTTTCTACTTGAGAAAGAAAATATTCTATCTAAGCCTGTAATAGTTTGTATTTGACAGTTTGACTTCACCAACACCAACGCCTTTATGCTTTGTTTCCAGTTTACAATAACTTGCCGCTGTTTGCACAAGTGTTCTCTTTGAAAATGTTAAACTGTGAAATGCTAGATAACAAGAAATTACGCCGTGTCTTAATGGATATTACAAGATACAAAAAGATCGAGATGTTATCGATCCTTTAGAAGTATTGCGGATAATTTATTATCCTGATAACGAACGGATAACAAGCCTGTATTATCTTTTAACAGCTAATGTGTTTATTATGTTTGTTGGCGAAGTTTTTAAAAACATTTATTAGTGACATATATATCATTTATTAGTGACATATATAGACAGTTATAGTTTTTGAATTTATTAATATTCACAACATCACTATCAGCTGGAATATGTCCACTGCTGTTGTCCCCTTTGCCATCCTGAAGGATGGGACAAGGGACAAGAAAAAAACGTGTCATTGTCCCCATCAACGGGGACTTGGCAATGGACGCAACGTCAATACATCCACTACACCATAGACTAAAATACACTCGTAAATATCCACAAAGTGGGAGATGTTCGGCTGGTGTCGGGTTCGGACTCTTCGTAGACCGTCGCGTCGTCTCTATCACTCAGGATATTATGTGAAGTTTACCTTCTAGTGTTCCGTGTGACAGAGACAACGCTCTACGAAGCTGATTATCTCCCTCTTTAGCACGATGTTCATTATTTACTGCCAGTACCACCTGTACATCCGATATCCACCAAGTTTTTCCACCTATCAATATCTTCGTTTCAGACGCCAACTCATTCCATCAGACCTCGAAATGGATCGACGATGTGCGCACAGAGCGAGGCTCCGATGTGATCATAATGCTGGTTGGCAACAAGACCGATCTGTCGGACAAGCGACAGGTCTCCACGGAGGACGGCGATCGGAAGGCGAAGGAGCTCAACGTGATGTTCATTGAGACGAGTGCCAAGGCCGGGTACAATGTTAAGCAGGTTGGTACAACTTGGGATTCAACGAGGCAATGCTGCCAGCATGTTGGGTACGCTACCTATGTGCTGTGTATTGGGCTGGAGCATTTGGACTGTCTATAGGTCAGCGCGGCTAGTACACAGTCCAAATGTTCTTTGTAGTAGGTAGTGTAGCTATAGCATTTAGATGTAGCTGTTATTATTTTAGCAGTTAAAAAATAAAGCCCAAAATAAATTTAAAAATACTTGCCTCATTTTATTTATGCTTTTACCATTCAGTGCAGTACTGGTGATTCGCGGAAATTTTTTAGGATAAAACGTGTGCAATGTTTATCGTAACCAAGATTTTATCCAAATCAGGCCCTTTTTGCGTAAGTCTGGTGGAGATGTTGACCTTGTGCTCTCTTGCCTCCCACTCACGGACTTGTAAATTGGCGCGTGCAGGATGGCAGGCGAAGTCCATGTCCAGAACAGTTACGCAATAGGTGTGCTGGGGGTCTAGCAAAGATCCCTTTCCGTTAGCGTTAACGCCAAACGATAACTCCAAAATGTATGGAAATGACATTACCTGTGGATGTCGCTTTTCCGCAGGTAATGTCATTCCCATACGTTTTGGAGTTATCGTTTGGCGTTAACGCTAATGGAAAGAGATCTTTGCTTGACCCCCTGTTCAGCCGTTTTAGCGTGAACAAAATGTATTATTTGAAACGGTACACCGACTCGACTTATAGTTACCAAGATCCACAGGTATACCTACTTTATCTCGGGGACTACTTGCTGGTAATGCCAGATTTTTCTGTTGCACCTGTTCTGTTCTGTCACCTGTTCAACCCCTCCACAATTTTACCCTCCATTACTCCTTCAGGCAGAACAATGATGTGAATCAATCAATCAGTCAGTCAGTCAGTGAGCCGTAGTTAAATTTTATATAAGCTAAAAATAGGGATATTGCTTTTGTATTTTTAGAAGCTATATATCAAGTTTAATTAGCTTGTCTTGGTGGGGAAGGGTGGATGCAAGAGGCAAGCAGCCGCTTAAAGTGGCGCTCTGTGGGGGAGGCCTAGGTTCAGCAGTGGACGTCTTCAGGCTGTTGATGATGATAACATAATACATTGATGTATGTATAATTTTGGTGAACCTGAAATTTGACGCTCTTTGCGTTTGAACATACAAGTTACTTTTGTTATTTCAATACTAACCGGATATTTTTAATTTACGGCTTGTCGCGGTTCTTGCATTCAGCCAATGTTATGTAATAGCAACATTTCTTTGGCACCACAAACACTTCCGATGTTTTATCACTTACCGTATCAGTCGCCACTCACGAAAATAACAGTTTGTATGTCTGTATGTTAATAACCTTTTAGTGACTAATCGGCTAAACCGATCTTGATGAATTTTGCTATTGAGATAGTTTGAACTGTGGGGAAGGACATGACATGCTTTTATCGTAATAACCTGGACCTCCGGTTTCTCGTGTGTTTGTTAAACTCTTATCAACTTTACACATCAAACATAGATCACTCATTGGTTGCCTATTGAATATCGGCGCTCTTGAACCAATGAGTGTACAGTATTTGGTGTGTTAAATTGACATGAGCTTGACAAACCCCCGGTTCCTAGTACGTATGTTAAAGTTAAACTCATTATTATCAGCCTGTATTTTCCCACTGCAGGGCAAAGGCCTCCCTACCTTCCTTCCATTTCTCACGGTCTTGAGCTGTTAGGGGTCAGTCTGATTGGTGGGAGTCGAGCTCGTCACGCCATCGCCTTCTTGGTCTGCCGCGTGGCCTCCTAACATTGCGAGGGGCCCATTCGGTGGTTATTCTGGCCCAAAGTTCGTCATGCATGTGAATGACGTGACCAGCCCACTCCCATTTCAACCGGGCAGCTATTTGAGCGTGAAACTCATGTCAAATTAAAAATAGGGAACGCTCATTGGTTGCTGGTTGATCATTGGCTGTCTTCAACCAATGAGCGTCCAGTATTTTTAAGTTGACATGAGTTTAACTTAAACAATCGTATGAGAAACCGGGGGTATGTCTATCTGACGAAAAATGATTATTAAATATTATTTTACAAATTTCCAGTTGTTCAGACGGGTGGCGGCGGCTCTACCCGGCATGGACTCAGCTGAGAGCAAGCCTCCCGAAGACAGTATCCTTTTTAAAAAACAGGCATACACATATAAAAAAAACCTATGTATACGCTACATATTTTACGAGTTACACGAAATAACACGCTCGTCCATACATGCACAATATAACACGATATTTAATTTATTTATTTACCCCCTTACTCGTAAAGACATACATTTTTTGAACCTTATTTAGCTAAACAGTGTTTTAACTCCGCGTAGCAAGTTTCAGTTTAGCGTGACGTAAATCATTGTTTTAGTTATGTAACGTTTAAAGAATCGTTGTACTTTATATGAGTAAGGTTTACAGATGTCATATTGCTAGAATATCATGTCGTTTTGTTTACAACGGGCTTCGGGAAATCGGATGATTGAATTGAGACGTTTGTTTCAATGTGAAGTTAGCGGCGAGTCTGTCTGTACGGTTGCTAGAATTATAGTTTTTTTTTAATAATTATGTTGTTACTGGATGCTAGTGGACTACGTCATAATTCAATACGCAGTTAACTAATGGCAAACAGTCAACCTCAAGATTGCGTCTTAGATACAGCAGCGATTTCTTTTAAATCGTCGCTGACTGAAGTCTTACTAATCAAAATAATCCAAAGTCATAATTAATTCTTATGAATATTTTTTTAGTTATTGCATTAATAATGAACATTAAAAAGTTGCCGTAACGGGTTTTATTTAATTACCAATCACGTGCATTACGACCAAATGCTGATCAAAGACTTCGCAGCTAACTTCATCCCATTCAAAATTGTTATGAACTAGTGCTGTGCCTCGGATATCCGTGGGTGGTGGTAAATAACGGCTAACATCAGGTTGTAAGTAAACTTACTAATATTTATGTTATTAATATTATATGTTTATCATATTAATGTGATGTAGGTGTTATTATAAATATATGTTCATGGTATGACATTGCTTTTTAAAAATGCTTGTATAATAAATTCATGGCAATAATTAAGTTGATCAGTTGTAAATGTCGGGAAAATATTATTACATAATTTATGCCAGCCTTTTGTATGTCAAAGGTATCAATAAAACTGAATTTTGGTAATATACATTTTGAAATGGCATCACCATACTTTGTGAGCTATGGAGAGAGCTATGCTCGGAGTTTCCTTACGAGCTAAGATCCGGAATGAAGAGATCCGCAAGAGAGCTAAAGTCGCCGATATAGCTTTTAGAATCAGCAAGTTGAAGTGGCAGTGGGCAGGCCACATTGCTCGTAGAACTGAACTGATGGGGAAGAAAGGTTCTCGCTGGTCAGAACCGCGGGGAGCCGATGGATGCAGGAGGCAAGCAGCCGCTCAAAGTAGCGCTCTATGGTTAGGCCTCTGTTCAGCAGTGGACGTCTTCAGACTGAAGATGATGATGATCACCATACTTTTTTCTTTTATATCCAAAGAAAAAAGTATGGTGTTCAATTGTCTACACTTGTTACAGGGACATAACTGGTTGAGGTTTTCCGAGTAACAAATGCTATTTCAAATATTCTTATATTATCAAACTTAACCGTAATCATGAGGATGTGGTGGGAATCGCTCCGGTCCATTTGGGCTATTTCTTAACTTGACCGTTTCCATAATTGTGCTCTTTCCTAATTGGCCCACTCCTAATCATACAATATTGGTGCCGTGAATTTAATATTATATTGTACATACTTATACTGATAATGTTTGTATTTATAATTTGCGCTTTATTATACGTATATATATATTTGTATCGACACAAAATATACATATTATAATCTGTTAATATTACGAGTGTGTAATAATATAAACTGAATATATTTCTTGTGTTTTCAAAGTGGATATCGAGATGGTTTAAAAAAGGCACTGTTTATTGTTTTTTTCTAAAAATTAACAACTAACTTGGACTAAATGTCTAGCAGAGAAGCTTTACTACCCACAATAATTGGTTTTTCTCAATTGAGTTAAAACATATATCAGTAGAGCCAAAATTTTTAGAGCCTTACACAACTTGATTTGCAGGAATTAACTGCCGTATTCTGTGGGCCTTACTCATAAACGTAAATTTAATTTAATCAATTGTTAAAATACCTTGTTTTCGCTGCTGAAGTTTCGGGTCAGAACATTTTAAGCATTGATTAAATTTACCTAGCGTAAATAATTGGGGCGGTCCGTTTCGGACCGCGTGTGGTACACACCGCGGTGTGCATCGCCCAAGTGTTATAATAGCAGAGGGCGATTCACACCGCGGTCCAAAAGGGCCTATACACTTAGAGCACTTGGGCGATTCACACCGCGACGTGAACCAAACGCGGTGCGAAACGCCCCACTCTCCATTAATTAAGGCCGTTAGTGTCCAGTCATTGAAAATGTTTCATCACACAAAGGCATAGCCCACATCTCAAATGATCACTTCCTAAAACGGCTACTTCCCACATTAATCGCTATTATAAAGGTCATTTCCCATGACTACTTCCAGTTCCCACTAGAACTGCCCAGGTATGCTACATCCCATTGGTGGTTGGATAATTACCTAGACAGGCGTTCATATCATAACCACGATTATATAATAACTAACATATTTTAAACATAACATAAGTTAGGTGAAAGTTAATGATGGACTGCACCATCTCGATAACACTGTAGTAGATCGTACGGGACTGGAACTGTAAATAAAAATGTCTTAGGTTAAACATATTGAATGTGACATTCCTTTTTAGGTTCCGTACCCAAAGAGTAAAACCATTGACTATAAATCCAGTTGACCAATGATACAACTTCCCCTCATACGAAAATGAGTGTTGTATTGCAACCACTAATTTCTAATAAATACTATGAATTTCTAATAAATCACGGGAACTCGTTGATGTCTTGTTCCATCTTGCTCTGTTCTTTGTAATTTCGTATGACTTTGTCTCGCTTTGTTACCTCGCACTCTGCCCGCGCAGGTGAGTCGTGTTTGTACGAGAAATTATGTTCACGAGCTATCAACGGGCTTTATAATCCTTGGGTAAAACGGACCTTATTACTAAGGCTCCGCTGTCCGTCCGTCTGTCGCCAGGCCGTGTCATGATCCGTGATAGTTAGACAGTTGAAATTTTCAGATGATGTATTTCTGTTGCCGCTATAACAATAAATTACTAAAAAACAGAACAAAATAAATATTTAAGGGGGCTTCCATACAACAAACGTGATTTTTTTGCTCGTTTTTATAGACAGTGGTACGGAACCCTTCGTGCACGAGTCTGACTCGCGTTTGACCGGTTATTTCTTCAACAGCCTACCTAAGTGGCAGCTTTATCTATTTAGTGATAGTTGTAACAATGACTATAATTCTTACCACTGTCACTTGTTACATAATAACGACTAATTACTATCAATTAAAACTAAGAACTACAACAACTAATTGCCAATTAGTGAACAGTGCAGTCGCGTACGATCTCTCTCTCCCTTTCTCTCGTACATATAGTTAAGTTAAAAATCGTAGTTTCCATCTATTTTCCTTAATGTGTGTGTGTCCAGTGCACGAGGTGATCCTGAGGCAAGCGCCCGGCGACGCTAAGGAGCCCGATGGAGGCTGCGCCTGCTAGTGCGACCGAAGCCCTTTCACCACGCACTTGAGTAGCGGCGCTTACCTTCGACCGGCGGGACTGGGCAAGTCACATATTACAGGTGTCAACAGCAAAACTAGATTTGGATTTTTGTGTAATGTTGGGACTAACTTAAAATTATATCATATTAGAAATCATTCCCTAGAGGTTGAGCTTGCGCAACAGGAAAACTGCGCAACTTTCTTAATTAGGTCGTAAATTCGTCGACTCCATGATCTCGTTAACTCAACCCTTTCTGCATGGTAGAGTCTTTGGCATTTGCAAAATTATCGTTGTTTAAAGCGTTCGGTTTGAGAATTTCGCCAATAATGCTACTTTTGCTCACTACCCAAAACGAACGCAAAACAGCATACTCTAAATGAAAACGATCAATTTTAACCCCACCTTCGCAGGTGGGTTGAAAGTGGCAGTTCACGATGGCATTTTTGGCTGTTTTTGAGCTATCCGAACACAACTTTTGCTCACACATTCCCAAAACGAACGTTTCATTGCATGTGATTGTTCTTGGCATTTTTAACTGTTAATTTTGGCACCTGTAGGCTTATCCGAATGCACGTTAGGTACATCCCTAATGCCTGCATGAATAGAGACACTATGCAACAAAAACAAAATTTTGAAGTGATTAATCTCGTACTTCAACGTGGGCCAAGCATAAAGACTTTTTTCGCAATTTCGTTATTACAATTTCCGGTTTTACTTTCTCTTTCAAAATCAATGTTCGCCATTCACATATGAGAACACCGGTTGTTTTCGAATACCATACTAAAACTAGTATGTATTCATTATATACTCGTTTTAGTATATTTATACTCCTGTGCGGTTTGTGATTGGACGAATTCAATGATTGAATGAATGGATTTCGGGACGTCCAATAGCAAACGCAAATTAGGCAGCTTGCGTAATTAGTTTTTTTTTAGTAAATATTTTCACGTACGCGCGATCAGCTGGTTTTCTGACCTGTGCCACCATTTTCATACATGTTAAAAGTAATACCGTCGTTGACACTTGTAGTGTTTCTTGTCCAGTAAACACGTTACGCCGCAGTTGGAAGATTGCACGCGCTCGATTCTAGAAGCATTTCTTATTGTTTGTCCCCCTCCCGCACGTTTAGCGTAGTGGATAAGCTAAATCCGTACGCAAGGACGTGCGTACCCCGCGAAATTCGACCTTTTCTCTGTGTGTTACGGTTGAGAATTTTATTTGTAACTAGCAGAATTTTACGATTTACATGATAATTGATAATTATAACACCAAACGTCTTTTGTTTCGTCAAAGGCGGCGGAAAATGCACTGAGGTCTAAGACCCCATTCGCACGACCGCTTAAAAAGCGTTGCGTTAAAACCCAGAGTTAGCGCTATTAAAACGTTAGTAGCACTTTGCTTGTTCATATGAGCGCTTTTTGATTACTTTTGTCTCATTTTTTGCTACACTAGGACAATAAATGAAACTATTCGTACAAATACGCTTAGCGTTTAAAATAAAAAAAATAAAAAAGCGTCGCGTATAAAAAGCGCTGTCGTGTTAATAAAATACTTGACATCCATTTGTTTCATTTCAACGCTTTTATACCGGACGTTGAAAAAGCGCTCGTGCGAATGAGGTCTTACTTGATTTTTCTATAGTAACACCAGCACCAGAGTGAAGGTTGAGAAGTCCCCGCTAGGCGTATTGATGATATAGGCATAACTTGAATTTATAAACGAAATCTGCAATAATAAACAATTTATTTAATAAACATATTTAAATAAGAACTGCTCTATATTTTGTACATAGCTTTTGGTTGCGGCGACACTTTCTATGAATCGGACTCTATTACTACAAAATTATTTAATTGGTATACAAAATTCAGCTAAGATTTTGGCGTAAGTTATTGTTTTAAATTATGAGATTATTACGGTCTTGTTTCATAGATATGTGTCGAAGCAGCCTGTTGTACATTAGTACTATTTATTGTTTAGCGCTTAAGGATTACTTATGATTCTATAACATAATTAGTGAGATAGAAAGTCACTATAGCTTTGAATTATTTAAATGTAATTAGTAAAATTAAATGTGTCGACAATGTTTTGGAAACGCGTTGGAGTTAAAGCGAAATTTTTGGAAGAGCATGAACTCTAATAAAATGTAGGTCACGCGAAATCATTTTAAATGGCATAAATGTAATAATTATAAGTTGCAACACAGTTTCATTAAATAATTGTAGGTCGGTGATACCCTACTATTAGGGACACTATTTCATAATGAAACATAAATATCTCATTATACAGTCAACATTCGTTCAAAACCATTGTCGACGTATTTAATCAGCCATATTTTTTACCAATTTTTATTAAACTTTAAAACGTTAAAATAAAATGTAGCATTCCATTGGGCTTTGAGAATAATTAAAAAAAAATCCACATTAATGTAATGTTTTAAAGGAGTTCGAAGATAATTCTAGAATTATATTTATTTATTAAATTGTGTAGGTGCATTTACAATGTAGCAATTCTATAAGACGCATGCACAGTATAATGATAGTATGGACACTGCCGGCAAGTCGAGCCTAAAGTCACTAGTGTAAATGACTCCTTTCTGAAATTAAAAATAAAATATAAAAGGATTGTATGGAGTGCCCATACTGTTATTATACAGTGCTACAGTGCAAAGCACGTAGTAAATGCTAGTTATAATATTTATACACGTTTTTAACAAATACTAATATTCCGGCTGCCATTTTGAGCTAATCACTTGACTGATGATATCGACCGATTTTGTAACTGCATAAATTCATTATTAAAAACCTAATTGTAACAGTTTTGGTTCTGAGGCCAAGAATATATACTAGTGGTGAAAGCCGTTCAAGCGACAGCGCATGTATAAGGCTTGCGACTGTTTGAATATTCTGTTTCTGTTTTTGATAGTCGCTGTGCTAAGGTGAGCGGCAAAACCTAGTGTATTTTTGGCCTTTGCTTCGTTGGTGTTAGATCACTGTTTTTTTTTTCATCTGCCTTTAGCAGGCACTAAAACTGTGAAACTTACACTGCGCCGAATTTTTAACATTGCTTTCTCATCGACTTAAAGTAACATCCTACGAACGACACCAACGAAGTGGGTTTATTGTCCTGTCGCTATACGAGGGTAGTTTGCGTTGATGGGTGCCACCCATCTGAGATGGCTCAGAGCTATTTGACGCGAACGGCCCCGCATAGTCTATAATAGTGTGCTATCATTTTATATATAGCACATGCATAATATTTGTTTTCGTACCAATCTATGCAAGTGTTTATTTCTGTGATCGTCAAATATTTTTGCTGACCGCATCGTTAGGACTGATCGTTGACCGTGTACTGCTAAATGCATCTGACTTATGATTTGTAAATAAACGTTTATCACGCTGATTTATTTTTTAATAAAAGATATTTAAAACACTACTTTCTGTTTTTTTACGACATCATTAATTTTAGAATAGAATAGAAAAAGAATAAGATTTAAAAAATAGTTGGGCCATAACATATTGCATTTGCTATAATAGTTTTTAGTTTCGAAGCTTAGCCGCGCGCGGTTTGCTTAGATTTAAATGAGGTCTAGACCTACCCGCACATGAGGTAATTAATCATTGTTACCACAGAAGACTTAGGGTGGGGTTTTTGATCCTTAGTTTAGTATCCAATGGTTAAAAACACTAACAAATTCTATCCAATGGTCAAAATATGTTAGTTTTGAACCATTGGTTCGCAAATCTTGACTATGGATCAAAAATCCAACCTTAGTAGTAGGTACTCACCTACAACAGCCTCATAGATAGTATGAGCTGTACAAATCAACATAAATCTCTTCTTTCGGGAAAGCGCTTGACCAAAGAAAACGCAATAAACAACGGCTGACAAAAACAATTGAACTAATTTAATTGGGGTAACTCCAAACGTAACCGATTTTTTAAAAATTGCCAGCCGTTTACTGATTTACTTCAACAGCCGTCCACTGCTGAACACAGGTCTCCCCCATAAAACGCCACTTTGGACGCTGGAATATGCCATAATCACCACACTTGGTAGGCGGCTTGGTGATTGCAGAAGATTTCAATAGTGGGGAGAATGCTGCTGCCCAATCTAACTGATTAGTTTGCCGTTTAACGCTAAGTTAGTATTAGCGTTAGCAATATGGTCCTTAACTCCGCGTCAACAGCTGTGGACCTCCAGACCCAGTCTCCGATGGGTTCCGAGCAGGAAGGCAACGAGGGCGGCTGCGTGTGCTGAGCCTCCCCTCCCCGCCTGCACCCCTCCCCGCTCGCACTGCTTCTCTCCAGCGACACTGTGGTACCTAGCTTCGCTAGGATGTCTTAACTTAGTCTGCGAATGCAGTGATGCAGTCGGAGCTCGTTCTTTACTCGCGTTTCTCACGTTCAACGTCCTATACTGGCGTTTCTCACGTTCAACGTCCTATACTGTGTTTATTAGGCTGTGATCCTGTTTGAAATTTTTCTGTTGTGTTACTGCTTAGTGTTTAAGCTGTGCTAGTGTTTGAAACTGGTAGAACGTACGTAGTATCTCTTAGTAGTCTGTGAGATTCATGACGAGGTAAGTGCGAAATTAAGAGCTGTCTAACTTTAGTGCAGACGGGCGTAAAAATTTAAGTAGGTTTTTTATTTCCCTTACATCTTTTCAGTTTTTAGTAGTGCGAGTTTACGTAATGTTTCAGGGGGTCCAGCAAAGATGCCAGCGAGAGGCGTTTGCGCCTCACGCTTACTAAAAAATGTATGTGAATGACATTAGCTTTGATATTAGCTGCGGAAAACTTTTCCGCAGGCAATATCATTTCCCATACATTTTGGAGTTAGTGTGAGGCGTTAACGCCTCACGCTGGCATCTTTGCTAGACCCCCAGGTTTGTTAAATCGAGCCTGTTTATAGGGTTTAAGTTCTTGCGTAGGTATTTATTTTGCCAAATCAAGAAGGACAAAATTAATTATTTAAATTATTTTTCTTTTGCATTTGAACTTTGTCTCTATATTTGAACGTTCCATTACAAATACGTAGAACATGTGGCCGCGAGTAATGAAAACTTGTAGCTTAGGAGCTTCGGCTGTACGGGACATCGGCGAGACGAAAGAGCGCCAGCACAAACACAATAATATGATACCATTACGGCGATCTTTCATCTCGCGCCCCTTCCGGTGCAGTTTGTTTCTAACAGACATCGCTTGAACGCGAATCCAACAATTTGTAAATCTTTGTCTGTAATAGTTTTTGACGCTGTACGTTTGTAAAAGCGGTTTTTTCTGGTATTATCATTTGTTACGATTTACATGTAGACGTGAGTGAAATATTCAGATATTTTGCGAATAGCGTTAAATACCGACTCGAGTTCTAAAGACGCTTTAAAAGTTAATGACCAATTACAACAATGTCCAATATTCCAAAGACAGAAAACATTCGGAGCTGACAGTGAGGAATACTAATAAACATTGGTGAAACTTGCATAAGTAGTGGTTTTGCATCATTTTTCTGTTCGATAATTTACTACATAATATAATTACGTACTATGGTTCAGGCATGCACATGTAGCTGAAACAGAACAGTGACTTTGATGGTGTAGGTATAGGTAAAAGTCTTGGCAAATTGGGCATAGCCCTTGAAATTACTGTAAGTAAATATTACCTATTCACTGGAAATCACAAAAAATACATGCAGGACGATTTGGACAAGGCCCATACCTTTCCGGGTAAAACCATTTTCCATCAAGTCGACTTTTTGTATGATACATTTAATGCTCTTCATAACTTGGTTTTCTAATATATTGACTATAATAGGAAGGCGTACCCATTCTTATATCTGTTTCGACGCACATTAAAAGACTTGGAAGGATATAATTATTAAAGATAAGATAGGCTGGGCTGGGCCTAGCTTCATAATAATGTCAAAAAACAAATTAATTTTTGAGGTTAAGATATGAACGTATCAAGCGTTAGTTTGATTTCTATTATTAGGATTGGAGGCAGATGTGGCGATGGTTAAAAATAGTGTATTATGAATGGACAGAAGAAGCAATATTGGGCTTGCAAGAATCTATGTAGGTAGGTAGGTACCTACCTATTCACATAATATACCTGAGTACAATTAAATAGGCTTTTGTAGCAATCTAATCTTAACATCTTTATGGCTAGTAGATAATTATTTAATTTGGCGTTCGCTTTATAAGTATACTTTACGCACAGTATTTAATAATGTATGGGTTGGTATATGTTAGGGCTTTCGTCCACTAATGAGCAGTTTCTCGGCCATTCGAGTACGACATAGGGAAGTTTTAAGGCCTTTTCTTTCACATTGGTTTTAGAATGTGTACGAAAGAGAAATCGGATGGTCGAGAATGGGCAAGTGGGTAATGATTGTGATAACTTGGGCATCGTATTGTTTGTCTCTGGTCTGCGTGAAATAGACTTATATTCCACTAGCTGACCCGCCCCGGCTTCACACGGGTTAATTAGTTGTTTGTATGTCCTAACCTGTTCATGGGAAGAGGGAACGGAAAGAGTACGGCAATAGAAGGGAGGCAGGCGAAGCCTGCCTTCCTTCGCCGGCGCATACATTCATGCTTTTCCCCTATCTTTTTCTCTTCCCTCTTCCCTTCGACTGGAAACTTTACGGATTTGTTATAAGTATGTGTAGATGTTTATTTTGGAGAGATGTGGTGGGGGAAATCTACTTAAACATCAGCTTTAACGATAAAGCAATAAAGTTGAATAATTAAGATAAATAAAGATTTCCCCACTGGTGGGTATTCAGGTTAAGAAAGGAGGTGTGTAGTGGACGATCGCTCTTTCAGCGTTTTCTCATTCTCTCGTCAGATATCGCTATCGGGAGCTTTTCGTCTCTTTCAGACAACCGATGTATGACAAAGATATCAGTTCAGATAGCCAATAGCGGTGCAAATTTTAATCTCTTTCATACAAAGATGATCCGACAAGGATGCCGCTAATATTCTGCCGGGAATGGGAACTGGGAATTGGGAAACGCTTTTATTAAAATGTATGCTCCCTCGTAGAGTGTCTTAATCGTTCTCTACATTATCTTCTATTTGTATTATTTTAATACATAATGTATATTTCTTAAGATATAAAATTTATTTGTTTAGAAATATGATAATGTGTACCTACACGTTGTATTCTTTATGTAACATACATTCCGTTAACGGATTAAAGGTGAGCGTTTTATTTAAGAACAGCTATATAGTTTTAGTATACTTTTGTTTAATAATACGGTAATACCTATTATTGTATGGTGTATATAAATTTATACCTAGTGTTTGCAATTAAATTATCATAAACTTATGAAGTATACCTACCTACTTATCGAATGACACAAACCTAATTTAAAATTAATCACTGCCTTACGGTTGGTTAAATAACTACATTATTTATTTAGACCATAAGTAAAAGTTTATTTTTATTCTGAAGCATTTTAAAACTATCGTACTTATAGTGATGTTGTAATAAGTTAAATTGTCTTCAAACATTATGGAATAATGTATTGAATCCCTTGTGGCGGCTACTCCGATACGAATACATCTACACATTATTTATTTCACAGAGTGCAACTTGTTGACCTAAAAAGTGCATTTACCCGCGTGTATTAGGTATTTATTGTATTCTATATGTATATATTATATTGTGTTGTATATATATGGTATCATAAAGTGAGAAGGAGAGTTCTCACGGCCGGGACCGGCTCATCCTGCAGATAAACTCTTGTTCAATCGAGTGCTTGGGTGGAGTTCACCGACGTTAAAATGACTGATTATAAGTTAAACGGCTAGTATTCATTTTTGATTTTATTTAAACTGTTCAGTAATTGTGCAATCAGCTGTTTAACTTAACAAAAGCCATTAAAAAGTCAGTAATCTCAATCGTTAGTCTTTTTTTGACTGGAACTTCGATAAATAGGTGATAGATACCTTTTCGGTACGTAGGGTTGAAGTGGTAGCAAGATGTCATTGTTGTGCAAAGGTATGCAAAGGCTGAAAGAAGTTTTTTAAAATGTGGAGGAACATAGTTACTAACGTTTCTGTTAACTTTAAGACGAAATTTTTTTTGACGAGTAAAACTTTGTAACGAAATAGGCTCAATTTTTCTAAACTATATGAAGTGGTGCCGGGTATCGACTAAAGATTAGTCTGCGTGTAGCTAAGGTTCACGAACACTGCTCACGGATATCCATGTCTTACAGATGCGACGGTTCTGTAACCACAAAACTAATTGCTACGTCATTATTAGGTACAAATCGATTCCTTCTAATCGTCTGATCCAGTGAAACCTGCACACCTAATATATACACTATACAGGATGTCCCGAACCTCAACGTCATGCGGGTACGGGGCGGGAGGGAGAGGGGGGGGGGGGGGGGGTCGTTACCAGGTCCGGGAAAAAGGAAAAATTCCATATCAGTTACTTCAGCTGTAACTGGCAAATATGATATTAAAATATTTAAATTTTAGGTCCCAATACCAAAAAATATAATTATGGTGACGATTTTCCGGAACTTTCCTTTTAGTTGACAGCCTCTGTGGTGTGGTGGTTGAGCAGGTCGGCTCAACCACCGCACCACCGCCGGCCGGCCGGAAGCGGCGGGTTCGATTCCCTCGGCAGGATACGTATTTGTGCACATGAAAAAAAGCGCAAATACTTGTTCTGTGTCTGGGTGTTGTGGACCATGGTCCTCGTAGTTGCTGGGTCCCTAGATACAGGGAATCCTAGTTAGGGTCCAGGATCTATGTATGTGATCGTTGGGCGTTATTTATTTATCATCATCAACAGCCTGAAGACGTCCACTGCTGAACATAGGTCTCCCTCAAAGAGCGCCAATTTGAGCGGCTGCTCGCCTCCCCGCGGCGGACCAGAAATAACGTGCCCGCTTGACGTAGTGTTTCACGACACTGTGTATACCTACATTAGGTACCTATCTATGTAGGTACTTAGGTAGAGTGTAACCGTACTGCGTTTTTTATATTTTATAGTAGGTATTTAAGTACTTTTATGTAAACAAAAATTTAAAAATAGTTTAGACGTGGTTTTTGATAATTAATGAAGAATATTTAAATAAAGGCAACGGTACTCATTGAGCAGGATCGTGAGCAATGTAACACATGTATCTACTTAATATTTTTACGAATGTATTTTAGCTTACGCAGATGCAATACATACAACAATCAATTTTGTACTTTTTAATGTTCATATCGCATCACGTGGTTCAATAATGCTTTATAGCAGTTTAGAAATGATTGTTTTGTAAAAAATACATTTTTAAACTAGCATCGTGTTCTAAATATTTTTGTGTTTCATTTTCAATGTCCTGTTTAAAGGTGGTACAAGTACTATATATCTATTCTGTGGTACAAACAAGCAAGGAAGTTGAACGTATATTCTAAACGGTAAAAGTTCATAGCCGACTGCAGACAGTATATCCCAACCTGAGCCTGAGCCCCTGAGTCTACTAACAAAATTACGATTGAACTGTTCTACTGTCGAAAGTAAATCAATGCAATAACAATTTTATAGAGTTATTAGTAGTTAGTAGACTTGGGCCCTAAACATATTCCATAATAGAGAAACAAGCCAATAGTGTCGCGGCGACACGTCGCGTCGGTTGCTGTCTGCCAAAGATTATAAAGCTCGTTGATAGCTTGTGAACTGAACATGATTTCTCGTACAAACACGGGTCTTATGTGCGGGCAGGGGGCGAGGTAACAAAACGAGACAAAGTCATACGAAATTACAAAGAACAGAGCAGGATGGAACAAAAGACATCAACGGGTTCCCGTGATTTATTAGAAATTAGTGGTTGAAATACACCACTAATTTTCGTATGAAGGGAAGTTGTATCATTGGTCAACTGGATTTATAGTCAATGCTGTCTGCAGGCGGCTACGAAGAAGAAGTTTTCACCTTTATCACATTCTGTTTTGTGCCTTTATGCTGAGCCTAAGGCTCAATTCAGACAGAGCAGCAAAATGCTCGAGCAGTTTTTTAGTGCTATATGAATATCTACCTTAATCTATTTAGACAAAGCTGAAAGTAGTATGCAACGTTAAAATAGGTAAGATTTTAATGTTGCATACTGTTTTCAGCTTTGTATAAATGGAATAAGGTTTATATTCCAATAGCACTTAAAAACTGCTCGAGCATTTTGCCGCTCTACGTGAATTGACCCTAATATTGCAGAGATCGGAAGAAAACACCGACATGATTTCAATGTTCTTTATTATATAAGTATATAAAAAAAATGAATATTATTGATTATGCGAAGAGTAAAGATATGATTATTACTTAATTATTTATTTACTATTTAGACTTTATTTATTTATTTATTATCAAATTTACATAATATAGCTTACAGACTAAGTCCAACACACTATACTGCAAAACTAAGGTAAGTAAATACAACATTTTCAAATGTACCTACCCTATCAGTAAACAAATCTAGTTCTGGATGTTGAGCGAGTATGTTATTAAGTAACGCCACAGCTCTGGCAGTTGGGGCGTTGTAAGCACGTACGGAGTGCAGGTGCGCGGGCGCCGCGAGCAGGCGGTGAATGCGGCGCGGGCCGCGCTCGGCGTCGGTGCCGCGCGGATAGCGGATCGGTACGCGCAGCCTCAGCCCTTCCAGTACAGAGGGGTTGTCCACCTCATTGTGGAAAAGTAGGTAATAATGTAAGACCAGAAACATTTTACGCCTAAGCTCGAGAGTATACATTCCGACCATGCCGGCAACGAATAGCGATGGAACATATATATATATATAGACTTAACATATAGGTAGGCATGGTGCCTATATAGTCAACTTAATGTTTACGAGCATTGTTGTACAATATTATGCATTACAAGGCTGCTAAAAGCGATATTCTGGACGCTATCTTTACACCCCCTGCAAATAAGAAGCGACCCCATAGATCCATAATATCAATAAAATAAGTTTTAAGGGTTTGAAGAGACCCACAGACCCTAAGATCCTAAAATCGGCAGATTTAGTTCCCGAGCGAGTGCACGCAGTGGGTTGCAGTATAAATCATAACCGTCCGCTAGTTTCTGAAAATAATTAAATATTTATTTTCCTATTTATGTCAGATAAGTATGAAGCATAAAAATTTGTGTCGTCTTGAGTAAAAAACGTTGAAATAAACATTGATCGCATGTTCCAATATGTTTTGGGGAAATCGGTGTTTGCTCGTGATACCTATGTCGAAATACTTTATTGTTTTTCACTCAAGATTTCGTTACATTTAACAGCAACTTTAGACAGCTTGTGATTGAGCAGGTCGGCTCATAACCCGGAGGCAGCGGGTTCGATTCCCGCGACAGGACAAGTACCTAAGTGAAAATAAAAAAAAGCGCAAATACTTGTTCTGTGTTGGGTGTTGTGGGAGCATGGTCCTCGTAGTTGCTGGGTCCCTAGATACAGGGAATCCTAGTTAGGGTCCAGGATCTATGTATGTGATCGTTGCGTTGGGCGTTATTTATTATTATTTATTCCTACAAAAACTATCATAATATACTCAGGCCCGGCCCGTATTGCAGAACTATGCTTAGGGTGAGTTTCTTGATCCATGTTAAGGTAACCAATGGTTAAAAACCTAACAAAAATTGACCTAGGATGAGTTTTTTCACCATAGTTACGGTAACCAATGGTTAAAAACTCGTAACCAATTCTAACCAATGATCAAAATTTGTTAGTTTTTAACCATTGGTTAACTTAACTATTGGTGAAAAACCCACCCTTATTGGTCGATTGATGCTCGAGATTTCATTCACTATTTGATCACTTTGTGAATGAATCTCGTCTTGAGCAGAGATTTACTCTACTGAGCGTAGTATATAGGACTACGCTCAGTAGAGTGAATCTACTTGCCTTAGATGCTAGTATCATATGCATTTGATTATTACCGTCTTCAGCCTATCAAGGTATTCGTCCCCGTCCTCGTCCTCGTCGCCGAAGGACCGGCGGCGGGAGTGGAAGTAGGCGATGGCCTCGACGCAGAACCGGCCGTGGTACTGGGGCAGCTGGACCAGCACCTTGAGCAGCCACGGCACCAGCGCCAGGGAGGTTAGTGAAGGCGCGCACTTCACCTCCATGCGGCGGCTGTACTCCCCGTACGCGGCCGTCACTAGCACCGCGTTGCTGGCCTCGTTCATCCGAGTCAGCTCCGCGTAACGCTCTTCTAGCATCTTTATCAACACGACATTATAGGTAGGTATTTAAATCATGTGAATGACATCTTGAAACCGATTCGTGACTGGGATCCTACTGATATAGTTTTTGTGTGTTCGGGTTTGCCGCTGCTGCAAGAAACTATATAGATCACAGCGACAATGGGTTATGGTGGATTCGATTTCACAATTTTCACATAGAGAAATACATTTCAACACAGAAAATTTCAACTGTCTTATTATCGCGGTTCATGAGATACAGCCCGCTGACAGACGGACAGACAGACAGCGGAGCCTTAGTAACTAGGCTCCGTTTTACCCTTTGGGTACGGAACCCAAAAAACAAAATAATTTTGATAGAAAGTAGAACGTGCCTATAGGTATTCGTTTTTTAGACAAAGTTATAAGCTAAATTTATAAACAATGAAGGTAGCTCAAAGTGGCGCTCTGTGGAGGTGGACCACCATGTTATGGGGGTGATGATGATGACGATGAATAATACCTGCTCTAGCAGCATCTCATTTTCGCCGCCCTCTACGTCGGCCCGCAGCGAAGCGCGCGCGGCGTCCCGCGCAGCCTCGTGCTCGGCGCGCAGCGCGCTCGGGTGCATGCAGGTGTGCGCGCCGCGGCCCCCCGCGCCCGCCGCGCGCGCGCCGTACGCGCCCACAGCCTCGCGGAGCGCCCGCTGGCACCCGCGGCTGTTCGACGACTCCCACCGACTGAACTGCTGCTCTATGCTCTGGGGACAGGATCAAATCTGTTATCCGATACAATAAGTAGGTAGGTAAGTGTTATACTTATAGTTTGTTGGGATAGTTAATTACTGTTGGTGCTGGTAGAGCGTGAATGGTAGTTGATTTTTTCAAGCAGTAGTAATTAGTTAGTAGTATAAGAAAATTAGCGAGTTAAAATGGCAGTGAGCAGGCTTCATCGCTCGTAGAAACTGACGACCGACGGGGAAGAAAGGTTTTCGAGTGGCGACCAGTGGCGCTCTATGGAAGAGGCCTATGATAAGCAGAGGAAATCTTCATGCTGTTGATGATGATGTATAAATTATAAGTACCTACGTAAACCCGTTTGTTCTGATTAACTTTATTGATTCATCAAGTCATACCCAAGTGAATGACACTGCAGTCTCTTTCATGCATCGTTTCATACTCAATTCGTTAAATGTTATGGAAATAGCTTAATTATAAGCCTTGAATATTTGAACCAACAGTAAAACTAGTAAATGAACTGTAATAGATATAGCGGTCGTGACAATGATGAAGACATCGAGTAACATATATGTATTATGTAAATTTTATAATGTTTCCTATTCCATATAAGTTGAAATGGGCACATTACCATACTAAGTAGGTACCTTACCATTACCATATTAATATGGTAATGCCTACAAAAAAGATTGTGTGAATGAACGTATTATCTCTAGGTGTCTTTCTTACTCTGATTAGTTCAGTCATGTAGCAGTCTTCGTTGTCAGAATGTTCGGAAGAGCGCACCCTGGCGTCCCGCAGCGCTTGCACCGCGGCTTCCCGCGCGGCTTCGTGTTCGCTTCGCACTCGCTCGGCGCCGAGCGCGCCAGTTCTCGACGAACGCGCCGTCATCTCGCCATAAAGCGCGCCAGCGGACACGCGCGCTGCTGTATTGTTCGCATCGTTGCTCGCCTGCATCTCCTGCCCTCGACCGTCAAGCCACTGAAAGTTGGACACAATTAATAAGTAGGTAAGGCAAGGGCTTCGTTATAAATATATTGCTACTTTCACATGTAAATATTGTGCCCCATCACCATCCACAATTCCACATAGGTACCTGAACCCGACCTAGCTGCGAAAACTTTGCGAGATTGCTGTAGCTTTATTTAATTAAGCATTAGTAGATATAGTAATACTTATTAGCTTTAGCTTTATTTCGTACTTGGAGCATCTCCTTTCTGTCGGGATCTTCCATTTCTTCCTTTTCGGTCTGCCTACTAGTGCCAAACTGCGTCATTGCTGCAGCGCTCGCCTCTGCGTGCAGCACAGACACATCTCGCGGGTGGAGACACAGCGGGCGCCCGCCGCACGCCTCGCTCACCGCGGCAACGTACGCGGCGCGGGCCGACATCACGGCCGCGAGGATCTTGGCGTGGTTGACCGCGATGAAGTTCGGTAGCATCGCGTCCAGCTCCTGTAATAATACCGCGCTATGAGAGGGGTGGTGTAGGGAGCATAACAACTAAGCCACATCAAATCCGATATAAAAAACTGACCTTTTTAGTGGTCAAGGGCAATTTTATATACACGTGCCCCGGGTAGTGGCGCGCCGCTTATCTCCGATAATATGCACATTGTAATAAATACTTTTTACTTGAAAAACTTGACAAAAGCTGGACGGTGCTTGTATAAAGTTATAAAGGCTGGAACGTGGACACGTATATGGCTGCGGGCACTTGTGCCTATATCTATGCCTTACCAGCAGCAACGCGTTGAGGCGCGCTGTGGAGTCCGCATCATCTCCAAGAATTCTGCGGGCGGCAAACGTGGCACGTGCGGCGTCAAGCGCGGCACTGTGCAGCTGCAGTATCGCGCCGCGTGGCAACCTGCCTTCACCGCCCGTGCTGCGCTCCATGTACGAGCAGTATTCCTCGCGCGTAGCCCTCAGCGCTACCTGCAGGCCTGCCGACCGCGTCGCCTGCATTCAGATTACGTTTAGATTAATAAAGTGACTCGTGCAACACATTCACAAAAACAAGCTAATGGATAAGCGATGGAGACCTCGAAAATGCTGACTGGTGTAGGCAGATCCCGATTGTTGAACATTTCTGTGTACGTTCGAAAGTAAGTTGGGAGCTCCCCGAGTTTCACCTCGTGCCCGTTGATAATCTTTGGATTGAGCTTTGACGGGTGGAACAGTAATGGCACAAACTCCAGTAATGACTTTCTGAATTCAGGCAGTATATCTGAAATACAAACATTTGGCCATCAGTAACGGTATTGGGTATGTTGGTGTTGATTTTTTATTCTGGCTTGCATATCACCTACCGCATAAACGACCACTGAAGTTCTGATCGTCGACAGCCATGCCCGGATGCGGCGTCAGGAAACAGGAGACAGTCTTGAAACTAGAGCGGATGTATTCACGCAGGTTTTGCATCTCTCTGTTGTTGGTTTGTGCCTGATGGGATAGCAATAATAATTAACTGATTCAAGGAACCACCCAAAATGTTTCACTAAACTAAACGTCATCCTGGTTATGTGTTAAAGAGAAGACCATCTTAACACTAATGCCACACCACATGCATATAAATTATATAATTATATAGTACACAATAGGTATATGTTCTTCTTGTAAACCATACCTGTAAAACAGTTTTTAAGTAACTCTCCCCTCCTTGAGCTCCATATGGGTGTTCGTAAGGACACATCCAGTCGCGGACGCGTAACATCAATGCCTGGAACGGTTTCACATCTTCCTCCGCGCGGGCTAACTTGCCGTATTCTGTAAATAGCTGCAATCAGGCAAAATTAAAAGAATGATGAATGGCCTTTTTTAGTTGCAACCACATTAAATAACCATAACTTTAATAAAAATAGAACGCCACCTGTAAATGATGTAAGTCATCTTCCTTGATGATTTGAGACAGGTTGTATATCTGGAGCGAGGAAATCAGTGTCGAAATCGCGAAGATAGTCGTGCTGTCCTTCACGGTGCTGTCATTATCGAAGGTGCCTTGCGTGTCCATCAACAGCACTGCGATCTGGTACAGTAAAACCACAAAACGCATTAAGCTGATTAGTGAAGCAATTGTGTCAAAAAGCTGCCAAAAGATTGAGGTTTATTTCAGCGTGGAACGTTTCCTCAGCCTGGGTTTTCATCGGTCGTCGGCGGTGAAACACAGTGTAGGTATAATTATTAACTAAAATGCAGGCAGTTAAATTTTTCTAAATGTACAGTTAAGCTGTAACCTTAGGACATACACATAGGCACATACCTACTAACAAACGCTGATAAAAACTTTGTGTAACAGTATCATGCTGGTGCAAAAGTGTTCTTAGTTTTAATCATCTTATACACCTTTCTGCTACGTCCATCGACTTCCTGCGTCACAATAACTGGCTCCGACCACAGCAGTATACCAGTAGTGTTGCGCTGCCAGCCTCCGCGCCAGCTGAACCCGGTGAGCGGCTCATGGTCTGCCCCGAGCCAGTCGCCGCTGCGGCGCGCCGCCTCCTGCAACAGGCGAGCGCGGCGGTGAGCGGGCGCGCGGGCTGGGGAGCGGGGGTGCGGGGGCGGGGGCACGCACCGGGGCGCGCAGGTAGCGCAGGAAGAAGTCGAGCAGGAAGGACTTGCCGCCGCGCGTGGCGCCCGCCACGCTCACCACGGCCACGGGCAGCCCGCGCGCCGCCTCGTGCTCCGCCACGCGACGCAGCGCCGGCTCGTCCAAGCGGTACGTGCCACCCTCTTCCACGAACAACACTTGTACACCTTCCCCAGCCATTCTCTCTGCAAATAAAAAATACCTTGTAACTAAAAAAAGGAAAGCTACCTACTATTTTAGCTCGTGGAGCAAGATGAATTCGATGAATCCTTAAATGAACTTTCATTCAAGAATTCATCGAAAACAAACAAAAGTACCAAGGTCATCATCAACAGCCTAAAGTCGTCCACTGCTGAACATAGACCTCCCCCAAAAAGCGCCACTTTAAGCGGCTGCTCGCCTCCTGCATCCATCGGCTCCCCGCGGCTTTCACCAGATCGTCGGTCCACCGAGTGGGGGGCTGGCCTACACTGCGTGTTCCGGTTCGTGGTCGCCACTCGAGAATCTTTCTTCCACATCGGTTATTAGTTCTACGAGCGATGTGGCCTGCCCATCGCCATTTCAACTTGCTAATTCTAAGAGCTATGTCGGTCACTTTAGTTCTACGGATCTTCTCATTCCGGAGCTTATCACGCAAGGAAACACCGAGCATAGCTCTCTCCATAGCTCGTTGCGCGACTTTGAGCTTACTAATGAGGCCAACAGTAAGAGTCCATGTCTCAGTTCCATAAGTCATCACTGGTAACACACATTGATTGAAAACCTTCGTTTTCAGGCTCTGCGGTATTTTGGACGAAAAATATAGATCGAAGCTTCCCGAACGATGCCCAGCCGAGTTGGATTCTTCGTGCGACCTATTTGTAGAAGTTGGACCTACCTAGTATTCATAAGTACAACTAGTAAACGGCTAGAACTCACGTAATTTTAGTCGAGTAACTCGACCGGTGTTCAGGCAATAAAGATGCCCATCTTCATGGAGTATAATATGCACGGCCACGACGCGCGACGCCGACGGCGGCTCTGCGCTGACCCACTAAAATTACGACTAAAATTACGCGAGTGCTAGCCGTTTACTACTTGTAGTTAGTAATAAGTTGTTATAAGCTATAAGGAAACAGATATACACTGCAAACATACAATACATATCTGTTCAAAATTCCTCCTTTTTGCTTCGCCTTAGTCTGGTAAAAACAGACTCGTCAGAATCGGTTTAGGTACATTTGGTGGAGATATCGAACTATTCTCCTACACCATAAAAAGGGTTGAATTGAAAACAACTCCTTTTGTTAAAGTAGCGTGAATAATATATATATATATAGCATTTTTTCAAATTAAGACCTTTCCTTTTATTTGTTAATGTTTGTTTTGTTTCCTTTGTTTGTTTGTTCGCTATGGGCCGGAGCAGTATTAATACGGGATGCATTTTTCAACAGGTTCCATTCCCAAAAAAACTCTTCATAAAATATAATTATTATTCTGTGGCTGTGCACTTCCTTGTAGAGACTTGGTAACCATAACGAGCATCCATAAGCAACCATCTAACTAGGTACTTAAAGAAGATAAAAGAGGGACTAAAATTTTACTTACATGGGATGGGATTAGCTTTTGTCATAAACCACTTATATAACAATCTATAGAAATTAAAACATAAATAATATATCTGTATGAATAATCTACGAAAACATCTTCAATTCATAGATTTTTACAGCACTGAACAAAGAAAACTTAAAACTGTAAAACCATGAAACAACAATACTACCAAACCAACCAACTTTGTTTGTTTATGCACAGAATTACAATGTGTTTATATGTTGAACAAAATTAATAAATATTAGATACGAGCGTCGTAGTCGCGGGATACGCCCTGTACCACCGCCGGCCACTACACTGCTATCGCCATGCAGATTACAGAGTACACTGTTTTCGCGAATCGTTTATCAAGGTTAACTATAAATAGACACCTACAGTGTAGTCTATACATATAAAAAAACTGTAGAGATAACCTATCTATACATATAATAAAACTGTAGAGATAAAAAAATCTGTAATTGCAAGATATCAAGAAAAAAATGACACAGGTAGGCTTACAATTAGCCGCTGATCACGTTAAGCCACTTTTTAAACACTTTGTCTGTTTGTTTGTTTGTTTGTTTGTTTGTTTGTTTGTTTGTTTGTTTGTTATGACTGAACTCCTAAAATACTGAATGGATTTTCATGCGGTTTTCACTAATATGCTTAGAAATAACCGGCGCTTAACATAGGATATATTAAAATTGATATATCGTCAAAAAAAATTGATGACAATTATTGAGATTTCATTACGAAACGAATCGGAGTTTTAAACAACATGGCCGATTGATTTTTTTAATTGTTTTCAACACAGAATTCCCACACTGGAAGGCACCTGTGAAGCTTATGTAATGTCATCTGTCACATGTCAAAAAACAATTTTAGTGATGTGTAGGCCAATATTCGGTTCGATAATTAACGATTATTTTAGATACATAATACCGATTAACGATTATTTTTAGACACATATCATATAATCATGATATCTATCTTAGGTAGACCTACCTACCTTAGAGTGCGTGGTAAATAATATATTATTCCCATTGTTGAAATTAGAGGAAACACAAGTACACGTGGGTGGGGTATAAAACGTAGGTGTCGATTTAGATGATAAGAATTTATTGAGGAAATCAAACCCTTGACGTATTGTCATCGGAATTGTGTATCTAGTATCGTCAAGATTCGCTGAAAACTATGACCTGTACGCGAGTCGTACCTACATCCAATTCCGGACAGACGAAAGCAAAAGTTGCGAGTTGAAACCAGACTAGCAATGGATGAGTGCTTATTTGTGGAAATTCGATCTCACGGTATCTTTTTTTATTTCAAACTATCGATTTTTCTTTTAAAAACCGATTTTTCAGGTAATTTTTGGCGAATATTTTTATTACGGTTGGCAACACCGTATTTTGTGCCCACGCTATTTAGCAATAAAAGTAATCCAAACGATTTATCATTTTGTTTTCGATTATTCTTCGATTGTAGTTATCGTTGATGTCCCGCCCCTATGGTCAAGTGTCATTATTCAACAGTAGAACGTAATTTTGCAAGCAACGAATTTAATATTTTATTTATATCTTTTTTATTGAAAAGTGAGTTAAAAGCGAATTAATTGCCTTCATTCCATTTCTTGTATATTTTACTGTTCCTTTTAGTAATTTTTCTTAAACATTAGCATTAAATTTTCCCCACAAAATAGAAATGTTTAATGTTTTGTATGACGTCACCTGTTTTGCTTACATAACAATTTACGTTCTATCACCCTGTCACAAGTTAAATAGATACATATACCAACAAATATTAAATAGTGTGAAAGCAGATTTTTTTTATATTGGCATTAGACGATATTTGTATTTAGCCAATGATACGAAATATTTTATGAAAAATGTTTTAAAAGGGTACTTAGATGTAGGTAAGTATAACTACATTAGGATAGGATAATATATAGGATAGGTAAGATCCTCGAATTAGCAACATGGCCGTGTAACGTTCAGTTTTCATTTCTTCTTCTTCTTTTACGTAGGTAAATGATTTTTAAAGGTTTTAATAGTTAAAATATTTTAGGTCTGTGGGCTTCTCAATGAACAAACTGAGCGGTTATATTCTCTTTAGGACAAACTACAGGTTAGAGCAAAATATTATTGGTTACTCGATTGCTCCAAGAAGGTTAATTATTAAAAGGTCTTTGAAAGTGGGCGTCTTCAGGATGTCGTTGTTGATGATGATGATGATGATAGCCGTATTTGAGTTAATTGATCATAGATATCAATTTCAGCTTAATTCTTTCCTTTATTTCTAAAATAAGTAATGGTCTCGACAGATTCTTAGAAAGACAAACACACGGACAACAAAGTGATCTTACCTATAAGTGTTCCTTTATTTCAAAACTGTTACGGAACCCTAAAAATGAAACGTTCTTTGCAAAAGCGAATCTGATTAGAGCTTTGTACACATGTTATTTTCTCACTCTCACCACTATGTTGAAAGTGCAGTGGGAATGAGACAACCTGAAAAATAGCGGCCGTAATATAAATGTCGACTCTTTTTACAGTGGCGTACGTAAGTATTTGTGATTTCTAATTAGTATTAACAAAATTAATTATGTACGCATCGTATAGGTAAATGCAATACTCCAGCTATAAATTATGTATTTTATAAACTTATTGTTGACACTAGCTAAATACTCAATTCGTATGGACCTAACTTAAGAAAGTAAAAAAAAATGTGGTGAATGCAACAAAGATACTCTTTGGGAACGAAAAGCGCGCGGATATAAAAAACTGACCAATGTGTGTTAGTTTAGTATTTTTCTAAACTGCCTAAATAATAGGTATGGTACTTATGTAGGTATACTTACTACCTAAACAAAATTCACTGGAACCTCTTATGAAGACTTGAACGGTTTTTATGGTGAATACACAAGAACATCTGTTGAAGTGAAAATGACAAGGAAAAGATCGACCGTATCACTGGTATGTAGGTATGTGTGTGGACATGTGTGTGAAAAGGTATACCATATTATAGAACTTTTATTAGTTAGATGCCTAGACCTATCGTATATTTAAAAAAACTAACGTCTAAGTATAAAGTAGGTCCAAGTAGGTACATATTTCATTAAATATTGTACCTATGATTTGCAGTTTCTAACCCACTATTTTATCAATGTGTAGGTGATCTGATGACACGTGAAAAGCCATACTTACCTACTACCCAAACAACATTTTTAGACGTGTTCTACCTAATCTGCCAATACGTGCTGAGCTCCGAAAAGATTTAGTGGATTTTGTTGTTTGGTATATAGGAAATGCATGAACTAAGCTATTATTAGACTACCTAAACGTAGAAATAACACAATACAAGCGTGCGAAGCCGCGGGCAAAAGCTAGTCGAGTATAAAAATTATAATCGGGTATTCACCGAATGATGTCTTGCACGTGTTCCTCCTCATTCTAGACTTCACAAGGCATACAGAATGCCTTGTTTGTCGTGTTGTCTCCGTTGTTATACGTATCTTTACTTTCAGTACGCAAGTAGGTACAATATTTAGTGATGCCCATTTTCATTTCGATATTGTCAAATTAAACACATATCTATAAACTAAATAGATTTATTTTTATCAAACTATTTCCGAAACTAAAATGGGAAGTCTACGCAAGACTGTAAAATGAATTTCGCGGTCAGGATAATATTTTAATATATTCGCAATACTTACTAATGTACGATTTTTCATGTCGCGAATTTGTCATTATCCTATAGCATTAAGTAAATAGGTAGTTATCTTGATTGCAGGTAATTCGCCATGGTTTTGTAGGTACCTTGTATAATTATCAAGCGGTAGGTTCTCGTGTGTAAGATAAGCAATAGTTATTTGTTATACTAGGCTGCAAAGGTGGTTTATGGCGCGAGTACTTGAATTGAATCCTGAGCGTAGCGAAGGTGTCAAAGGTACGAGACGCAGAAAAACTATACTGCCGAGTGCAACACACAACTTTTCACCTCACTACAGCGAGGAAAATGTAAGAAAAACAGCTAAAAGGCTAAGAAAAGATTAGTTTTTAGCTTATTAATTTAGTTATGGGTGGCGGTAACGCTTGACATCAGGTAAACGACTAGCTCGTCACGTGATTCATGGAAAATTAAAGATAAAGTGTTTTCATCCATTTTCTATGCAGTCGCCGTGCTGGTAGCGTATTGGTTTTATACTCTTTGGTGCTGGACAGTGCGATTATTCTAAAAATGAGGTTGGTGAACGAGAAAAAGATGGTATCTTTTAGGAGGTAGTCTGTGGTATTAATGAGTTTTCAGTGGACTGGCGATATCAAGAAGGGTAAATTCGGGCAGATCTGTGATTAAATCCTCAATTGTTGACGAGAAAATTATTGAATAGAAACCTTCCCAGATAGCAATTTAAACTTGAATCAGACTTGCAGCAACTTTGATGTATCAAAAGTGAAAGTTTGTTTCAAACTTGTCATGGCAAGTCTATACACTTGAGGCAAGTTTGCATCAAACTTTCTAGTTTCCCAGCATCAAACTTGCATGATGTTTGTTTCTTCAAAGTTTAAACAAAGTTGCAATAGTAAACTTGTATAATGTTTGCTTTTACAAGTTTCTAATTTAGTTTTGATGTTTTCTCAAAATTAAAATAAAATAATGTCCTTCGACCTTTTAAAATATATCGTCCGTCCGTAACTCCGTACCGTACGAACTTGACCTGGTACAACTAAGACTTGTGATATGTGATATTAATTATTTATAGTTATTGATTCAAAAAGATATTCAAGCACGTCATAAAGCTAGCGTAACACAACGTTTGCGCGATTCAGGATTTTGGAACTACGAGAGTAACGCCATCTAGTTTCATTCGTAGTAACTAGATATACAACTTAATTTTATGTACTGCGGATGAATTTTGACAAACATTTAACAAAGGAATAACAAAAACTAAGCAAGCTTGGTTGCTAGCCTGATGGTAAGCGCTAATCTGCACGACAAAACTGCCCCTACACTTCCTTTTTTAAAATTTGTTTATAATATGTACATTTAAACAATTACTTAAGTTAAATTAAAGGTTCTGAACGTAGCCCAGTTGGCGTTGTGAGTGATAAATACAATGCCATAGAGCGTACATGTTTGGAACACAACTATTTTTTTTTGCCATGAAAACTATTAGGTAGACACCATTAAAAAACAAGTTTGTGGCAAGTTAAAAACAAAATTGAGACATTATCTTTGCAACATAAAACAAAATTCAAGATTGCAGCAACTTTGATACAAACTTGAGCCATCATCCTTATACCAGCAATATTGCAGCAATATTGTCACAAACTTGCCTTATCATATTTGACATAGCAAGTTAAAATCAAAGAATAGCAAGTTTGCAGCAAGTGAGCTTGCTATCTGGGTTCGAATTTTAAAAACACTTTTCACGCTAGCGAGCAAAATGCGTTTTTACGCCCAGATTTTGAATGACAAAGAATTCCGAGCTAGTGAGGTGAAAATAAAATTAAAATATAACTACCTAGGTACCTACGGAAACAATAATTATATTGGTTGCTTTACATAATATTAAACAATACTTAATAATACCTAAGCATAAAAAGTAGTCGCAATAAATGTAGGTGCACCCAATTTATAGACATTACATTGCCTATTTGAAATTTAATTTTACAGATAATGTCACTACCGATTGATTGTAATATCAGCAGAGGTACGTTATTTGAAACTTATAATACATACTTACCCAGCACAGTTTTGACAAAACCGGAACGTCAATTGTATAAAAAAACAACTTAGAAGAAGTGTTTCTACCTAGATAGAGATAATTGAAGTGTTTGTTCTAGTATTATGGATAACAAGTTGTGTAAGAATGTGTAGTGCGTAGATTTCTATATGGGGACGTACATGGAGACTGCAGGACCCAAGGCGTGAGTTATCTAAAGTAGGGAAATAACCGAGTCGGGGCTCGCAGCAGCCGATCGATGGCGATACCGGATACGCCTGCCTCTCTTTCGCACTGACAATAAATATATTTCATCACAGTTACTCGTAAAGTGGCTCTTATCCTACCGCTTTTAGGATCATAATCCAAGTAATTTCCAACGTGTGTTTTTTACTTTACGTCACCGCACGATTCATTAAGTTTGTTTCTCACTGCAAGTTATACCTACGTACATTTTTGTTGTTTCGTTTTGTTTCGTTCTAGTTCCAGCTCCAGTTCCAGTTCACGTTCCAGTTCATGTTCCAGTTCACGTTCCAGTTCACGTTCCAGTTCACGTTCCAGCTCACGTTCTAGTTCCAGTTCCAGTTTTCGTTTCGTTTCGTTGTAGTCGATGTCGATTTTGTTCGCGCCATCAACACGGGTTTTCTCTGATGGCGCGTGAAAATAGGAAGCCTGCACGACATTTTACACAAAGGTAACTAACTTTACAACTCTATTTTTTCCTCGCAACTGTGATGAAAAATGTCGTATGACATGCATGTGCATTGATTATTACACTCTCGGCTTCCACATCGCGCTCGCTTGTTGCTCGCGCGCATATTACCGCCTTGAGTGGAATGATCAACTTTGCACACTTATATCAAAATGTACTATTGCAGATAAAACTTCATTCGCTTGTGGCTTAGCGGCGAGTGCTTGTGTTGATCCCAATTTCAATTAAATTACATTCAACGGGTGAGTGTTAGTTGATGTTAGTTTACTTATAGTAATAAGGCATTATAAGTGTAATAACTTAATACATAAGCTATCTATTTTCGGATGCAAGTTTCAAACTGGATATCTTCTGACGTAGATAGATATTCAATCTACCTGGTACCTATTTTTCGAGGTGATAGGTAAGCTTTTGATTAACAAGATTATTTGCAACTATTCGTAAACATAATATTCATATTGTAGACCCCTACTCTACCTCTAAACGTAACTAAGAGAGCAAAAACACTACTCCAAAAAAACATCAAAAAACAATGGCGACCTAGATGTAGAAGATAAACACAGTAGATAAAAATAATAATAATTTTAGTGCCTAGGTACTTTTAAACATTCCGAAAAGAAAAACAATATTCATAGTTACATATGCACTTAGGTCACATTCTTTTACCGATTGGATCCAATCATTGAGTTATCCACTCGAAAGAAGGTAACTAATTCATTCATTGCAATATTTCTGTACTTACCTATATGAAGCAATTCAAATGCTACGTCCTACCATGACTCTACCGCACTACTGTACCCTCGCCCCCGAACAAGATTCGAGTTTGTATAGTCCAACGATAAACATTTTGCTCATTTTACCCATTATCGAATATCTTATCAAACAAATGCAATATCATTGCAGATAGGTATTATAACAAGTATTTTTGTCATAAATATGTACCTAAGTGCTGCGCCGGTTTTAAAGGGACAAACAGTATGTAAGTAACGTGACTTGAAATAAGAGAAAATCCTGCATTTTTAAACTATTATTTTACAAAGAGGAATAATGTACTGTATACACAAAGGTCTTTGATTATTTATTCAGTGTCATGGTGCTTTTTGTTTACAAAGAGTTCTTCAATGAAAAATTCGAATTCACCTAGCGCTTAGTGCTAAAAATAAAATTTTAGCTTTCCTTTTAGTTACAAGGTATTTTTTATTTGCAGAGAGAATGGCTGGGGAAGGTGTACAAGTGTTGTTCGTGGAAGAGGGTGGCACGTACCGCTTGGACGAGCCGGCGCTGCGTCGCGTGGCGGAGCACGAGGCGGCGCGCGGGCTGCCCGTGGCCGTGGTGAGCGTGGCGGGCGCCACGCGCGGCGGCAAGTCCTTCCTGCTCGACTTCTTCCTGCGCTACCTGCGCGCCCCGGTGCGTGCCCCCGCCCCCGCACCCCCGCTCCCCAGCCCGCGCGCCCGCTCACCGCCGCGCTCGCCTGTTGCAGGAGGCGGCGCGCCGCAGCGGCGACTGGCTCGGGGCAGACCATGAGCCGCTCACCGGGTTCAGTTGGCGCGGCGGCTGCGACCGGGACACCCAGGGGATCCTGGTCTGGTCGGAGCCCATTGTAGTCACGCTCGGACCCGAGGAAAATAACGAGAAAGTAACATACGCAAGCACTGTAAATGCAAATAGGGACTAATCTTCCCCAACACGTTGAATTAATATAGCTCTTAAAATTTTCATGGGCACGTTTTCACCAAGCATCGGAGAAAGATTTTTTTCGTTTCAATTAAAGACGTAGGTAAAAGATGCTTTAACTACGTAGGTACCTGTTGGTTTCTCCAGGTGGCAATTGTACTGATGGACACCCAGGGAACCTTTGATAGCAGCAGCACGGTCCGGGACTCGTCCACCGTGTTCGCTATGTCCACGCTAATATCTTCGGTACAAATCTACAATCTCTGCCAGAACATTAAGGAAGATGACCTGGAATATCTGCAGGTAGGTACTTCTGTGGACTATCGAACTGGCAACCAACATAATATGTTCTTGTCATCCGCAGTGCTTTATTAGTTAAGTAGCATCATCGCAAGTAACACACATATTTTAATTAGTCAAAAGCTGATAGATCTTTCCTAAATTTCATGTGCTTTTTCTTTCAGCTGTTCACAGAGTATGGTAAACTAGCGCGAGCGGATGACGTCGAGTGTCCGTTCCAGATGCTCCAGTTCCTAGTGCGTGACTGGAGCTACGCGTACCAGCATCCGATCGGATCGGTGGGAGGACAGCAACTGCTGGATAAAAGACTCGAAGTACGTACCTATACCAGTAGACACACAGTACAGTAACAGTAGGTACTGTGAAACAATTTTAGAAAATTGCAGCTATGTTTGTAAGTTTTGTCTCAATTTGTATAAAAACAAAACGTGACATTATTTAAATTTTCATTGCACAAAAAACTATTTTGAGATAAGTAATAATACTTATCTTACTAAGGCCCGATTTTACCAAAGTAGAATAAGGTTTATTCCAAGTATAAGGCTTTTCGTTACTCTCGGATACAGCTGATTTACAAATGAAATTACACAAAAAAGACGCCATTTTGATTGTATTCAAGGAATAAGTCTTATTCCTTCACAAAATTAGTGGTATAAGGGCTATATTCGTGTAACTAGGTTGTACTCGGAAAGTTATACCTGGGGGCGTACCGTGAGCTCTTAGCGCGATTCAAAACAGAGCCTATACTGGCTCGCTTGTCAAAATCACCATACAAAAAAAACAAAACGACCCAATATAGGCTCTGTTTTGAATCGCGCTAAGAGCTCACGGTACGCCCCCTGCAATAAAATTTATTCTTCTTTGATAAAATCGGACCTAAGTATAAGTACTTATACTTTATTTTTTTCCGGAAGTTTCTCAAACCAGGCGTAAACTTCAGCGCGAAGATAATAGATCCGATGGAAACCTGTAAAATACAGGATGGATGTCCGTTCTTGCGCATTTTACCTACGAGTTACCTCGCCACGCCAGGGCCACAAAATAGCCAGGGCTCAACATGACTTGCCCCGTAGTTTTACTGGCTGTAGTCTGCGAGCTATGAATTCAAAGTGGAGGGATCCACTTTGAATTCATAGCTCGCAGACAAAAAGAAGAATTAAATGTGTGAAATGGCATCGACAGTTAGCGGATTGTGGATTCAAGTAGATAGCATAGAAAGATATTATTATTTTTGGATCCCCTCGTTTGCGGATCGAAGTGGCATATAGAAATAATGTTTATTCTTGAATCCCCTGAGTGTGGATATAAGAGGAGATAAAGGTATCCACGGATCCACATGTGGAGCCGATCTGTGGTTCAGCCGAGCTGTGGTTCCAAGTGGAGAGAGGCGTTTTATTTGTAGGTTTCAGATTCGCAGTGACCAGCACAGCGAGTTGCGAGAGATCCGACAACACGTGCGCTCTGTGTTTGAAACCGTGCGGTGTTTCCTGCTGCCCCACCCCGGGCTCACCGTCGCAACCAGTCCCGATTTCAGGGGATGTCTTTACGGTAATTTTACATTATTATGTTACCGTTCATTCAACAGGCAACATCTTAAGATATCTCGCGGGTCGATAATTTAGATTGAAATACTTACCTAATCTTTAATTTTTTGTATCTCGCGTCCAGATAAAATTATAACTTACACCGTAAAATATACTTCGTGGGTTTGATTTTTCTAAAAGCTGAAGAATACATGTCAGTAAGTATTTTTCTTTACAAAACCTACTAAAGAACTGTAGTAAAAATAAGAAAATAATAGTATGTACCTATAAATGTCTTGTTACTTTAATGGTGCGAGCTGTAACGTAGGTATGTTTTCTCTTTCCAGATATATCGTCAGAGTTCAAAAATGCCTTGTTAGAGCTGGTCCCTTCTCTGTTAGGCCCTGAAAACTTGACACTGAAGATGGTCAATGGGCAGAAGATAACGCTTCCAGACTTGCCAGACTACTTCAGAACCTACGTCGAGATATTTAACAGCGACACTCTTCCAACACCGACCACAGTGATGCAGGCAAGTACATGAAATTGGGATAAGTACTGTTCTTTTCGATCACATTTCGAAATGGGCATGCACGAAAAGACCAAAACTAGTATGAGAATTCCTTTTATAGATATTAGACACATGATTAATTTCTCACTCATGACCAATTGACCATAGGATAGTATAATATATTATGTAAGTAGTATCGATGTGCTCAGTAGGTACCTACTAATATGATTCACCATTTTTGATAATAGTGCTGCGTTGTTAATAATGTACTTGACAATTATTGTAACAGTAAGTTGAACTGAAAATAGGCAGGACCTGCATAGCCCCCAGGTTGAGGAATAATAGCGATGAAGCACGAAAAGAATGATTTAAAAGTGTTACGATAATTTGCGCAGGCGACTAGTTTGGCCAACCTGGAGGTAATTGCGAGAGCGTCCCGAAAAGCATACTGCGCGCACATGGAGGGCAGTGCCGGCGGCGGCAGCTTGGCGCGCGCGGCATTGCCGCGGATGCACGCTGCCGCGCTGCAAGTCGCGCGTAACACCTTTGCAGCGAGGAAGACACTCGCTGCGCCGGCAGTGTCTGCTGCGAGGCTTAACGTGCTGATGCTGGTAAGCCTCGAGTTTGAACTTGGTCGAATATAACCACAATGTAAACATAAGTACCTTTTATCATCATCATCATCATCATCAACAGCCTGAAGACGTCCACTGCTGAACATAGGCCTTCAAAGAGAGCGCCATTTTGAGCGGCTGCTCTCGCGGCTTTCACCAGATCGTCGGTCCACCTAGTCGGGGACCGGCCTACGCCAGTCAGTTCTACGAGCGATGTGGCCTGCCTATTGGCATTTCAACTTGCTAACGACCTATAACTCTGTTATTAAGAAATAAATGATAATGATAATTCTAAGAGCTAGGTATATCGGTCACTTTAGTCCTCCTGCGGATCTCCTCACTCTGGATCTTATCTCGCAGGGAAACACCGAGCATAGCTCTCTCCATAGCTCGCTGCGCGACTTTGAGCTTGCTAATGAGGCCAACAGTAAGTGTCCATGTCTCAGTTCCATAAGTCATCACTGGTAACACACATTGATTGAAAAATTTCGAGTATCTTTTATACCACGGCCAAACTCCTGTATCCAGATGAACAACTAGGGTGGACCACGAACAAGCGAACTATGCACAAGGCTTTTAATAAACGATGCTTTCGTCAATATACCTAGCACCTATATATATACACCGAGTAGACCTATAATATTTTTAAAACTCCTGCGATTTCATTGTTGTAAGTCCTCAGGTGTAAACAAATTAGGTACATAACATACAAGTACCTATTCTTTTTACGTCACTTCTATCTATATCTATCTATACATATAATAAAACTGTAGAGATAAAAAAATCTGTAATTGCAAGATCTCAAGAAAAAAATGACAGAGGTTGGCTTAAAATTAGCCGCTGATCACGTTAAGCCACTTTTTAAACACTTGGTCTGTTTGTTTGTTTGTTTGTTATGACTGAACTCCTAAAATACTGAATGGATTTTTTATGCGGTTTTCACTAATATGCTTAGAAATAACCGGCGCTTAAAATAGGATATATTAAAATTGATATATCGTTAAAAAAATTTGATGACAATTATTGAGATTTCATTACGAAACGAATCGGACTTTTAAACAACATGGCCGATTGATTTTTTTTAATTGTTTTCAAACTGGAAGGCACCTGTGAAGCTTATGTAATGTCATCTGTCACATGTCAAAAAACAATTTTAGTGATGTGTAGGCCAATATTCGGTTCGATAATTAACGATTATTTTAGATACATAATACCGATTAACGATTATTTTTAGACACTATCATATAATCATGATATCTATCTTAGGTAGACCTACCTACCTTAGAGTGCGTGGTAAATAATATATTATTCCCATTGTTGAAATTAGAGGAAACACAAGTACACGTGGGTGGGGTATACCCCACCCACGCCATCTATTGAGAAATTCGATAGATGATGATGATTTTTTTTTTTTGAGATGGCGCTGCCAACCCCGTAAGTTGGTTGTAAAAGGTGAAGGATAAATTCGGACACGAGACCACTTGTCACGGTAGCTTAAGTAAAGCATGTCCCGGCTTTAGGGACGGATGGATGCGGGTTCAAGTCCCGCTCGTGATTCAAATTTTTCCTTTACAAATTAATCTGTAGATTACGCTGAGCAGGCGATACTGCTATAAAAATCATAAATAATCAGCAATTTATTTGGAACCCTTTGGAATCGCGCTCCGATCGTGCGCGGAATCAGCAATTTATTTGGAATCCTTTGGAATCGCGCTCCGATCACGCGTGGAATCAGGGATTTCTTTGGAATCCTTTGGAATCGCGCTCCGATCGCGTGCGGAATCAGGAATTTCTTTGGAATCCTTTAGAATCGCGCTCCGATCACGCGCGGAATCAGGAGTTTCCTTGGAATCCTTTGGAATCGCGCTCCGATAACGCGCGGCAGCAGGATTTCCGTTTGCTGTTACGTGCGATGTAGCGCGGGGATCGGCCAGTGTGTACAGTGTAACGCTACGTAGGTATTTATATATTTTTGGCATCTTATTGATTCGTGAACTTTTTTTCAGGAACTAGCGGATCTCTGGCCATTGTGCCGCGAGAAGAATAAGGAGCGTATAGCGTGCGCGCACAAGAGCGCGCATAGTGAGTACACGACGCATATGCGCGCCGGTTTTGCGACGAAGCCCTGTCTGCACACTGCGTCGCTTATAACCCTCCATAATGCTGCGCGGAGCGCTGCGGATACCGCTTTCGAAGGCCTCTGGATGACTGAATTTCTGCCGTTAGAAGAAGTAAAGAAGCTGCATCGTGTAAGTTTAGTTTTCTTCATTTCCATTTAGTGCTTTTGGAATCCTCAGGTTTCTCTCTAATATGCTTTCTCTATCTATAATGATCTAGGCCCAAGTGAAGCACTAGGCACAGAGTCAGTGCTAAGGCACTCTCGTGCAATGGTCAACTGGCGACACTGGCGTTCCAGGTTTCCTCTTGAAACATTAAAATAACGTCGCAAGTTTGACGTTGGATTCTCCTGTGCGTAGTTTTGTCAGTAAAATACTCAAAGTGGCATGAGCTTGAGTAGGTATAACTAGGTACCTACAACTTGAGTTCTTGAACATTCTGTTCGAGCGATGAAAAGTGAATCACGAAGCAAATGCAGCGGCAGCTGTCGAGTCATAGATGTCGAGCGTTATTCCATTTTCAGACGCCAAGAATTTTAACACTTCCGCTGTTTTATTCTTCATAATTATTTGAGACGATATCGAGGTTTATAGGGATCCAATGTACTATCTCCTAAAGAGCATTTTAGATTTAAATAAGTAGGTACACATCGTTCCGTAATAGCTAGAAACGGTGCAAACCGGGGGTACGCTACTAATGCAATAATCATATTATCTAACGATTCCGAATTTGGCCGGACTACTGCTGGGTCTGCTGGCAATGGACAGACGAAGCCCTTCGTTTCAATATTGTCTTAATTATTGCCGTAATAATATTAATTTTGGTTACAGGACCTTGAACCGGCATATAAACGGTTTGAGGAAGAAAACCACGTCAACAATCAGCAAGCGGTGAATGAGTTGACTCAACTGTACACCAACCAAATGGCCGAAGTCTGCAATGACGGTACGATAATCACAATAACCAAAACAAGTAGCACCTGCCTCCATTTGCCATTTCATCCATTCAAAACTCAAAACTCAAAAATTTTATTGCAAATAGGCTATTTTTAGCACTTTTACAAGTCAAAACTATATAATGAATTTAAAAATAATAAAATAAAATAATTTTACCTACTAGCCACAGAGTACCTTTTTATAAACTGAAACTACTACACTTTATCAAATTTAAGAAGTCCACTATGAAGTTGACATGATTAGTGATTGACACTGTCAGATTAACTGGTCTAGAGATGTGAACTAAATAATCGATATCGGATAAACCCGATTTTAAAGAGTAAAGGATACTGATTCTACATATTTATTCAATAATCGTTTAGTTTTTTCATATGATATGATCTCAGTAAGAGAACTAATGATTGTAATACTTATAATGAAACGAAAAGGTACTTTCGTATGGAGCCAAACTTAAGAATCATAGTGTGTGATTCTTCCATATTTTTGTAAACCGTACCTGACTGCTTAGGTAACTACTACCTAAACAAAATTTACTGAAACTTCTGTTAAATACCTGAGTGAAGTGATGATGATATCTTTTTGTTGTAATATGAAGAGGTACTTATAAAATTGTAGTTTTTTGTTTGAAACTTCTTTTACTGTTATAAATCTATATTAGACTCAAAACATTTAAATTTAGGTAATGGCTTAAATAGCTTCCACTCACGGCTATGCTTGCGTTATACCTATACCTATGCTAATACAGGTTACTGTGCTCAGCTTCGAAAAGATTTAGTGGATTTTTTGTTTGGTACGAAATGCATTATCTATTATTAGACTATAACGTAAAAATAACATAACACAAGCGTGCGAAGCCGCGGGCAAAAGCTAGTTTTGAATAAAGTAACACTTACATTTTGACGGATAAACAAAAGAGTGGCTGTCATGTAAAAAAAAATAATTATAACATGGTTACTCACTAGAATGAAGTTTTTATTTATAGACATATAGTTTTTAGCTAATTGTCACTAAATGGTGCTGAAAGTTTGAGTTGGTTTAGAATTGGTTTCTCTCGTCAAAGTGCTGGAGCCAAGAACTAGCTGCTATTTTCTGAAATGACTGGCTTCAAGACGATTCATGCGTGGACTATTTCGCAAATGTTCCATAGTGCTTTTTAAACTTTAGATCAAACAAGAATGAAAGCAATCCGTCTGCACTAAAGTCTATTAAAATACACTTCCGTGTTTAAGAAACACCAAAAATATCAGACTTACTCACTTACTTACTGCATCAACCCATTCACGACTAGAGCTGACGATTCGTATGAATGAAAGAACTATGCATTTTCATGATTCTATAAGAGTGTTGCGAAAATAAAGGATTTCACTTTCACGCGATAGCTTTCTGCGCCCATCGATGCTGCGATGCATCGCTGTACGCGGCCACATGAGCGTTCAACAGCGAAGATTCGCTGTTGCTCCGCATGTCTGGCCGCGCCATAACACCAAGAGGCCTTTTTGAATACAAAAGATAACACGGTCACACTATTCATATACTTGGCGTCAATGGCGTGCATTTCAGCGAGGACAGCTAGACAAAGTGACCGAGTTGTACTATTTATTTCTTACATGTTGGCATACCTATTCATAACTATTTTGTTTAATAAATGAAGGTAAAAATATCTGGGCTATTGTGGTGAACTTTTGATGGATTATTATGATCTGGTTTATGGAATGAGATAAAATTTGTCTCATCATATCAAATTTTTGAGGGAGGTGATGATTTGCCACACTATAAATGGGGCACCCGTAGGGGCTACTGGCTACCGAGGAAGCAACATCGGTGTGGGGCGGCTTAGGGTGTGGAAAGGTGTGCTGCACTTTCATTGAACGCTACTCGCGGCGTTATGCCCTTTAACATTTCCACCCTGGAGCTTTAGGATTGTATACTATATAATTATTATAATTAAAATCACCCTTTCAAAGTAATAACTAGCTAAGTGATAATTAGCGAACTGCACAAGATTATATCACTGAATTATGCTCGCCCAAAGATTTGATTCGATTAATTACCTTATACGAAAATTTCACCGATTAATCGAATGTGTAATAGTCGCATCACTATTGTTAGAATAAAAGTGCTGCCAGTTCCTAAAGAATTTTTTCCCTAGATAACTTAAATCCCCTAAAAACCCCTAAGCTTTTTTTGTATTCCTAGCATATTCATTGTATGTTGCAGGTATATAAGTATTTGAAGCTCATAAAATAAAGCAATAATTAAACAAGGTTTCTTAATAATATCTAAAACGCAATAGTCGTGACACGGCGACCTCAAATCCTTATGCTATAGGAACATTTGTAACATGAAATAAAAATGAAAGATTTTCTCTATATGGTTATAGTTTTTATATTCTTTACGTTACTTCCTCATTTATAAACTGATTTGAGAAATACATAAATTTTTAAATTAGTACCTTTATCTTTTCTTATTCTTGAATGCGTACTGCTTCATGCGTCATCATTAAAACATGTTAACACTTATAGTTATATATTCATGTAAAAAACAATTCGTTGACCACAGCATGAACAACAGATGTATATTAGGTGATATACATCGGTTGCATCGCCTGATCGCACGGATAAATTTTAATAAATAGACTTTTTTCCTTCTCATGAGATGAATAATCTTAAAGTGCGAAGATTTCTGCAGCAAAAAAACGTAAACAATCTTGCCATCAATTTATTATTATTACTATTATTTTTAATCCCCTAAGAACCCCCATTCCTATTTTACCTTAAAATTTAGGGAAAAAAATCTCTAGCTTGGTATCCCTCGAAATGTCATACTGTACCTATTAGATTTGATAAGGTATAGCCAAGCATAATTAAGCAAAATTACATAGTGCTTAATGTTAAAAATGTCAAAATATTATAATTATGACAAGCATATTACAATACGAGTTTGAAAAAAAAAGATCTCTTTCCCACAACAGGTGCAAGCAATCCGGCACAATGTAGAATAGAAAACTCCGAACTGTAGCTTCGATTACATATGTAAAGAAGAAGCTACAAGAAACTTTAGTGTCATTTTTTGTGCCATTTTTTTGAAATGTGTTTACAACATTTATAATTTGATACAATTGAGACAACATAATGAAACATACTGCAAAGTAGGTACCTACTTATATTTCACACCAGTGTAAGAGGAATATTAGAATGATCTTAATATTAAACTTACAAGTACTAAAATAAAAATTATAGGTATAGCAAAGCACATGCAATAGACACGGTACCTAAGATTTCATAACGTTGAGCTAAGGGCAGTTAGGCTGCTTGTCCACCGCCCGCCGATACCGACCCGACAACGGTAACGAGATGGGAGAGAGATATACATTGCTAGTAATGTATGTCATGGCTACTTCGGCGATACGTACATTACTAGCAATGTACTTCGATGACGACATCTCGTTCTCAGATGACGGCTCGGTGACGGTGCGGTGGACAAGCGGCCTTAGGCCAAGCTTTTTGTCTGACAAATAATCATTTATTGTGTAATAGGCTTTTTTATGTTGATGGTTTTTTTTTGTTCTGATAATATTAGAAGGTGGTTGCTGCCTGCACCCACAGGACCTAGTGGCACTCCACCAGCGCTCGCAGCACTCCACTGTCTCCGCCTTCCGGGAGCGTCGAGGCCAAGGCATGTTATTGTCCGCCGCTGATGAGCACCAGGCATGCTTCTGCAGGGTACGTGTCACATGCAATCTTTATATAGTGCGAACCGCTAATATACACCTTGCCATCGATCTTGTTTCCAGCTGTAAGCTGGGAGTATTCAAGTCAAAGTTATCACTCTACATCATTAAGGTGAGACGTTGGTCAAATGCTTTGCCAGTTCCCTCATAATCAGCAGCCTGAAGACGTCCACTGCTGAACATAGGCCTCCCCCACAGAGCGCTAATATGAGCGGCTGATTTCCTACTGCATCCATCGGCTCCCCGCGGTTTTGACCAGACCATCGGTCCACCGAGTGGGGGGCCGGCCTACGCTGTGTCTTCCGGTTCATGGTCGCCACTCGAGAACCTTTCTTTCCCATCGGTTGTCAGTTCTACGAGCGATGTGGCCTGCCCATTGCCATTTCAACTTGCTAATTCTAAGAGTTATATCGGTCACTTTAGTTCTCATATCCACGGATCTCCTCATTTCGGATCTTACATCGCAGGGAAACCCCGAGCATAGCTCTCTCCATAGCTCGTTCCGCGACTTTGAGTTGAATGCTTTGCCTAAAAACTACTAAAAAAGCATTAAAAACACCGCTAAAAATAAATAGTGTCACGTCATCAGCTTTTTCGTTTACTGCTGAACACAGACCTCTTGTACGAGGTACTATTTTTATATAATCTGTGGACTGTTGGTTAGTTATTCTCCTTGTAAAATCTCTTTTACCTTGGACAATAAAATATATGCGATTATTATCTACATTGGATGAGAGCCTTGGGCCCGATCTCACCAAACTAGAATAAATTTTATTCCAGGTATAACTTTCCGAGAACAACCGTGTTACGCGAATATAGCCCTTATATCACCAATTTTGTGAAGGAATAAGACTTATTCCTTGGATATAATCAAAATGGCGTCTTTTTTGTGTAATTTCATTTGTCAATTAGCTGTATCCAAGAGTAAGGAATAGCCGTATACTTGGAATAAACGTTGGTGAAATCGGGCCTTAGTCGGATAAGAGTAGGAAGATAATGCTTCGTTTGACGTTATTATGTACCTACCTGCGGAAATGGTAGTATGGTAGCGATGCTAATTCCTTGCAAGATTCCATAAACGCAAAATAGATTCGATGTTAGTTTATGGAAGCCCATGACAACTATTTGCGATTTCAGAATCAGAGACGCATTTACTTATACTAATTGAGAATAGGGTCGCGTGACTGCTCAAGTGCGAATCTTGTAGGTACCTACAATATTTCGGAAAGTTTCATATGACTAGAATAAAATCAGCTCTGTCAACTTACTTTGCAGAAAATTGCTCAAATCTACTTGGAGTTTGAAGAGCGGAACGAAAACCGAAACGAGGAGGCAGTGAAGTCCGCGCACGATTTTTATTGCACGACGATCGCTCCCGGCGCACAAGGTGAGCTCATTTTTATAACACCTGTAGGGTTAGCACGGCCGGTAGACGAAAACTGTCTTTCCCCTGTTTTACTCCAAGCAAGTATGAAGAAAGTGACGTAAAACGGGGAAAGACAATTTTGTCTACCGCCCATGCTAACCCAGCTCCCCAGCTGCAAAGATCCCTTTCCATTAGCGTTAAAGCCAAACTCCAAAATGTATGGGAATAAGATTACCTGTGGACGACAATAATGTCATTCCTATACATTTTGGAGTTATCGTTTGGCGTTAACGCCAATGGAAAGCAGGCGCGGATACAAGGGGGGGGGGGTGGCAGGGGATCAGCCCCCCCCAGCACAGACAGTCCAACACCACGCGGTAATTAGCCAATTTACCAGGAAGATATAGGTGCATGGAATTCATCATTTAAAGAAAAGAGCACAAATTGGTCTTGTAGCGTATACCTATGTGTTTTACCACCATATCCCCAAATTCCCCTCTTGGGCTCCCCTACTATAATGATTTGTGCGCCCGCGAGAGAGCCCGTGTCCCAGCCCCAGCAGTGGGAATGGGAACGTATGGACGGAAGACGACGAGGGAAAGTGATTAAGGTGACGAGTAGAGCCAGATAAGCAGGTGCAAATGCGTTCAAAGAAACCTCTTAAATATCAATTCAGTCTGCACTTAAGTGCGGCGCTTACGACAAAGACAACGCACGAAATGACTGATTTTGATGGTTTTTAATTAATATCTATTTTTACATAGTATTTTTCAAAATGTTTAAGTCATTACGACATCTGAATGTTTATTGGGGATACACTAATTTAATTTTTGTAAAAATATATTCGGTAGAAGCTCGGGAAAATGGGAACATTCAAGTTTTTTGAAGGAGGTTTGCGATTTTTTTCTATAGAGCTATATTTATTAATCTTGTATTTGCGGTCATCACAAACGACTTAATGAAATGAAGTAGGTACATGATATATTAAATTCAAAGCTCCACATGTTTTAATTACGCCAGGAAACGTACCAAAAAAATCCTTGTTTGCTCTACTCGTCGCCTTAAAGTGCTGAATGCTCCCAGATCGACTAACTTGAACGTAAAATTGCCTCAAAATGTATATCATTTACAGGATTTAAAAAAATGCACGTGATTCATGGTCTTAAATGCTTTCCATCTGCAGAAATCAAAACACGTTTACAAAAATTTTCTCGCCAGAAAAAAATCGTGAATGGCCTCTAAAAAAATCATTTAAATGGCCTATTTAAAATGTTACATTATAATAAGACACCCCATCACCCCATTGAAATAGTGATAAGTCATGTTTCAATGCATCCATATCTACAAGCTTATTTTTTTATAACACTAAGCATTTATTTTATAACTAATTATTTGTACCGCAAAATGGAAAAGTCGAAGAGCAACGCAACGTAATCGCCATATTTTTGCTACGCAAAAAGTTACCCTATAGTATACACTATGCGTTTCATGTTCGACTGCTGTACTAAACGTGCTCGAATTGGGTCCTGTCAGCGTCTCAATACTTTATTTTGTTAATTTTGTGTCGCATTCTCTAAAGTTAAATGAAGTTAAAACATCTCCTACTTTTTCTTTCGTCTCTCCCCTATCAAACCCGGTATACTTTAAGTGATTATTATTACACAAGGTTTCATGGAACTGTTCGAAGTGGACCTCGAGGTGGTGCAACGGCACAATACCGTCATGAACGAGGCGCTGCAGCTGTTCCATCGGAGACGGCATCCGGGGGGAGATTACAGCGAAGACCTCCATCTAGACGATCTAAAAAAGGTAACGTTTCAGCACTACACAATGTACCCTAGTCTTATCATAGATCAGAAACCAGTTTATTGCGCTTCCACATACCTACGTTGACAAATTCAATAAACTACAAAAATCACACATCAACAGCCTGAAGACGTTCATTGCTGAACACAGGCCTCCCATGAAACGCCAATATGGGCGCTTGTCATAGTATGCGGTTCCCCATAATCACTTCGCTTGTCAGGCGGCTTGGTGATCGCAGAAAAGTTTAATGTGTAGGTACCTAGGAGGATACTGCTGCCCATTCTCTGGTTATTCTCTCAGCCGGCTCTTATACGAAACCCACAGGAAGAGATGGGATGGTCCCTGCTTTCACACCGCGCCGTAACCACACGGCCCAAACATAAGCGTATATAGAGGGGCCGGGTGGGCCGTGCCCACCCCAGATATGTCTGGTGCCCCAGGAATCCCAGGATGTACAAATCCAAAATCATATTATATCACAACATATAATTTCACACAAAAACATTTACAAATGATTAAAAACGTCACTACCTACAGCCGAAGAATAAATATATACTCAATGTAATTTTAAAGCTGAAATCTAAGCTTTATTAGTTCCATTTTCAAAACCTCTAATGGCTTATTTTATTATTCTAAGCCTTTAAGAAGTGGACCAAACCGACCGGAGGGCCTCATACCTTTGCCTTGCTTTAATGGTCTATGGATCTATGGGCCTCTTATTTGGTACGTAGGTAGGTACACTTAGTTGTTACGTACCAAGAATAAAATGCCTATACTTTCAAAAATCATGAATGGATTCATAATCTAAGCTCAAAGCGTAAGTTTCAATTTTGATAAAAATTACGGAAAAACGAGTAAATTGTTCCAAACACACCAATATTTCTGAGCAGTTTCGGATTCACGAGGCTAAGGGCTCAAGCCCGACCCAGAAGCGCCTGAGTTCTTCCTAAAATAATTTTGTGCTTCACCTTAGACAACTTCGTCACTTACCATCAGATGAGGTGTTATCAAACGTGCTCATTTCAGCATGAAAAAAAAAATTATAAATAATTATAAATAATATTTTTTTAATATTTTGTATATGGTTTACAGCTCTCTGAGGACTGCATATTATAAACACGGCTCGGATACACCTTTTCTGGGCCTTAAACAAACAGTAGGTGCCCTTACATTAATTATTATAATTTTTGCAGAAAATCCAGGCTAGTTATCGGTGGCTGCTATTACGGCTGCTCGGGACGTTCATGACTCACAGCAACACAGCCTTACTGCTCAACATGCTGCTGGGCGGTGGTTTCACTTTGCCCGCGAACTTAATTTTTCTAGCTTCCATGTTCAAGCGGTGAATACCACGAAGCTAGTAGTGCCTTCGATAGAGGTGTGTAGTGAATGATAAGCCCGTAATTTTAGTATTTAGGCTTTATTCAGCAAAATTAAACATTATAAATATATTGACACCATCAACCCTGACATGACAAACGATTCTCTTCTTTTTACTCGATGTCTATAACCTAAGGAGGTTGTGATATCACCACATTCTCCGGAGCTTTTTATTGTACCACATAGTCAGCCAAATAGGCCGGCTGGCGTCGAGCTCTTCCAGAGCGTCGCAAACTCTCCTCCCCCTGTGGCTGAGCAATCTCATGTAAGCGTTTCTCCCTGGTCATCAATAGCTATGTCTGTTTGATCTGCTTCTTCAATAGCATCAATGAAGTCATCATCATCATTTGAATCAGATCCATCTGATTCAGTAGAGCATTCACCAGCAGGAGCTAAATGGCGATTGGAGATGACTACTTCTCTACCACTGCTCAACCCCACACGAGGATGTTGAGGATTGCTCTCTAGCATCTCGACTTCCTCATCTAATGGATCATATTTGCTAGCCCTATTATGGTTGTGCATCAGTACTTTTCCAGGAATGGTTAGTCATGTGGGCATTGACTGTCCATTTGAGGATCTTCTGGCATGGGAGAACATTCTTTCATGAGGCGTGTTGTTAGTGGCCGTGCGTATAGAAGTGATCGCACTGTTATACGAAATTTCGCGGGAGCGTTTTTAAAAAACACTTTTTTACAAGAACTAGAATTTATTTGGATTTAGTATAAAAATAATTTGATTTAGAAGATGTGTGGCTCGTGTGAGAGTTGGGACGAGACTGATTCTGGCCGCTCCAATTGTCTGTTGGCTGGAAAGTGCGAGTTGGCACTTTTCAGCCTTACTCATCAAAAACGCTGACAAAACAGGGTTATAACAACCCCCCGCTTAAGTGAAAACTTACGCTGGTTTTGCGAAGTTTTCAGTGGATTCGGATTCGCGGTTGAGATTCTAGAGGGATGTTCTGGGGAGTCTGGTTTGTATTACTAGTTTCCCCGTCAGATATCGTCAAAGTATTATTCGGCCTGATTTTACGTATGAGAGCCACGCATTTTCCATTACAAAAATAATACACGATAAAAACAATAAACAAAACAACAAACACATAAGACATCATAGAATGTGGGGCGAGTGGAGGAATAGAGTTGTTTTCTAATTCTAAATTTTGTACAATTCGTAGCATATCATCAGCTTTACTATTAATCTGGTCTAAATTCTGGGTCTCAAGGTTAGATATTTTACTATTTTCATTTATGCTGTAGTTAAGTTCCTTAAAACGTGACAAGTTGCAACATGAGTCGTTTATCAAATTAAAATCTGAGTGTACATGACTAAACTTATATCTAGGGTATCTCTTGCCGATCAATTTAATATTTCTGCATAGCCCGGTACAATTAGCCCTTAGGGTTACAATGCCAGTACCAGAAATAGTGTACTCGGTAATATCGTTGTTACATTCTATATTTAATTTTCTAGGTTCAGAGTGAGTAAAAACCCATCTGTTATTGTTCAAAGATTGCCAAATATCAGCGTGACCATACAAAAAATTTGTTTTACATTGTTTGGGCAATGATGTCAGGACTTTGGTCATGATCTCAGTTTCACAAATGGGATAGTCTTGTATATTATATTCATCCAGCTGTTCACAAATATATGTTTCGCTTACAATGGTTTTGCAACTAGACAGATCATTCAGCGTGACGTATTTGGTCTTATCTTGGTTCAAGGCGACGTATGTCGCTGTAGGTATTATTAAGGCATAAGATTTGAATGTTGTTACATTGTGTGGTACCGGTATAGGTATATTCCTAAATAAACTAAACTGGCTTATAGACACTAGAGGGATCTTAAGAGTAAACATTAATTTATTTTCTGTTATATAGGTTACAATTTCAGTGAGGCCTATCAATGTATGCATTGTATCTAATTCCAAATTAATAGGGAATTCAGAATACTTTGGTAGGTGTTTTACATTATTCAACAAGTCATAATATAAATCCTTAGGTGTTATTATCGACGGATGTAGCGTATTTGTTTTAGCAAACAGGATAGAATTTACAATATTTTCAAGTTTGTATGAGAGGCTAAGCATGCTAGATTGGAGCACACTAAACATTTCGTGTATGACTGATTTGAACAACAGAGAGTTTGTTATAATTGTTAGGTTATTGGTATACGAAGATAGGTTTTCAATCATAATATTTAATCTTTTTTCGTTTTTATTAATTTCTCTGATAGATTCGTTAAACCCGGCAAGAGCCGTTTTTGAAAACATTATGTTGTCCTTTACTAAGTTTAATAATTTAATATTATTACTTTTCAAAGTTTGTATGGCGTTACTGTATTGGACGGCATCGTCTTCGTCCATAGTACCAAACAAATGCTTAAACAACGTGCCGATACCGGAAATCCACGCGGACCTCTTTGACTTACTGGAAATCAAGTGGGAAACGGATTCATAATCATTAGAAATATCCTCGTAGATTGAAACAAGTGGTTGGAAACTGTTTTGACATTCGACGTCGTCAATGGCGTCGCTTTTAGCACATAGATATTGGGCTGAATTAAGAACGTCTTTTATGTTGTTCATATGTGGCTTTATGTAACCTATTTCTATTGGTATCAATACGTGTAAACGATCACTGGTTATTTTTATAGAACCTGAGGGGTTAAAATATATTCCAGGACTTTTCGTGATCTGTTCTATGGTAGCAAAGTCTTGGGTGCGTGAGACACCTTGACACAGCACCAGCAGGCTGTAAGAAATATAAAATAGTTCAATTACTAAATTCTCTTAAAGTAATTTATCTATTCTAGGTCAACTAATAATGCCTATAGCCTACTGGTAACGCCAAGTTATTTAACTTAAATTAATGATAAATAATTTATATTATGGTACAATCCTTTATTCCATTTTCCTACCCATACATGCAAGTACTACCGCACCGCCGAGTAGCCCTCTAGCGGCTACTGAAGAAAACAGATAGTCTTGAACGTCTCGCCGCAATGGCCGCAGACGCAACTGCGCGAATTGTGCTTATAATTCGATACTATATTGTCCCGCAGTCAAGCATTGTGCTTTTGTAATTTCCCCACAAAACAATCACGCTTACGCGAGTGCAATCGGATACGGTGTTGTTGATGGTGTTTGAGGATTCTGGACACCAGGACCTCGTGTGTGGCGGGCCCGCCGCGGTCGCCGTTCCCAGGAGGATCTGGAGCTTTCCCTGTGCTCTCAGAGGTATGTGCTGCATGTCCTTTCTTCTCATTCTCCTTGCCCTATTTGATTGTGCGTACCATAAATTTGATACAGTCCACTAAGTTTCTCCATCGAAGATATTCGGTAACATATTGGCGTGAACATTTGTGTGTGGTCCTTCCGACCGGATAAAAGTTTCGGTTCTTTCCGACCGAGACTCATCCAGCCGCCCTTATCAGGATACTTTTATAGGCCCTAGTAAGAGATTTTTAGTGTATTAATTGCGAATATTACTTTAATAACCCGCATAGGGTAGACATTGCGTCACCCACTTATTTCTTAAGAAACCGCCCGTAACATTGAGTTACGTGAATTCTCGCCTAGATATAATATTTATCTACGTACTACATAAATTATATTATATATTTATCCCGCTAATTAATCATATAATTGATATTAAAATCTCAATATTCATTGTAATATTTTTCTACCCACATTTTACTTTATTCACCGCTGTGACTCGTTCGACCTTACCGTTCGATATAACCCTACCGCGTAACGAAGTCACGCGCAGCGTCTTGCGCTTGCCCCTTCTCGATACTATTATCTTACCTACTTTATTTATCCGCATAATATTGACCTAATTTATTTGACCGAGTTCTACTTATTTGTATTACATAATGCCGCCTAAAAAGGTTACTTCACATAGCGAAAGTTCCAATGAGGAACAGCAGGATGCGCAACTAACCATCATGCAAGCAAAATGTGAAGCCATCTTTGAAGTAGTACAAAGTATCTATGATCTATCTTTAAATATTCATTCGAACGCCGCAGATAGGGAAAGTTTCCTTGACGCTTCCTCGCAAATCGATTCCTTACGTCTTAGGTTCGAAAAGAATTTAGATAACCATAATTCTCGCACCTTATCATTAAATCCTTCCGCGAAGCCTAACTATAAGAGCCTCGTAGCTTTCGAGACTTTGTATAGCAGGATTAAACGACTCCAATTGCAATATTCGCAACCGAGTAATAATATACAGGATTCACGAGATGGTATCGCACCGCATAAGGCTAGGCCTACACTGCCGCCAATCCAGCTGATGGACTTTTCGGGTGACATTCGCTCATGGCCGTTATTTTATGCCAGTTTTAAGTCTACCGTTCATGATAATCCATCGCTCACGGACGCCGAAAAGTTGTACTACCTATTAGGCAAGCTGACAGGCAAGGCTCAGTCTGCATGCGCAGGTATATCTCCCTGCGCTGAGAATTATGAACTTCTATTGCAGACGCTGATTGATAAATATGAAGATCAGCGAATGCTCGCATCCGCGTATTTAAATCAAATGTTTGAATTCAAACCTTTACAATCTGCCTCCGCGACGAACTTTGATTTATTTACAGATAACTTTACTAGTGCAGTGCGCGCTTTGAAGAATCTAAAGTTAGATAATCTAACCGATTTAATAATACTTCATATCGCGCTCAAGAAGATAGACTCAGATACTGTTCGCGCTTTCGAGTTGAGTTGTGGTTCCAAAATACCTACTTTCGACAACTTCGTCGACTTTATTACCGCCCGCGCCAAGGTGTTCGAACGTACTCAGCCAGCTCACGCTCAGTGTGCCTCGAGCACATTGAATGCTCGTCAAAATAATAATCGTCGTACTAATACCGCTCCGCCGCCAAAGTACCAAGCCTACTTGAGTACCACGGTTGACCCGCAGTGCAAATGTCTTTGCACTAATATAACGCATCAACATTTATTTAAATGTCCTGATTTTAATAAAATGACTCCTATCGAACGTTTTAAATGCGTGAAGGATAACAATGCGTGTGTGAATTGTCTCAGTTTAAAACACAGAGTTTCTAATTGCTCATCTAATTCTAATTGCCGCGTTTGTAAACAAAAACATCACACAATGTTACACTTTAAGCGTATGGAGACCGGGCGCGAACCTCCGCTAGCCACGTCGCGACCCGCGCCGCCAACCGCTGCGCCAGCGCAGAGCGATAACACCGCCGCCGGCCGCGCACCTCCCGCGCAGCCGCTGCAGCCTCCCCTCGTCCCGAGCGCGCGCTCGGACGTTGCGTTATGTGCTACGTATGCATCTATAGATAACCGCTCACCTGATGCGCCCGCGCGTAGTAAACAATCAACTATTTTATTATCAACCGCACAAGTCGTCGCGTATGATACTAAGGGCGATCGACATATTATTCGCGTGCTATTAGATTCCGCTTCACAAAGCCACTTTATAACAAAGGAGTGTTGTGATCAGTTAGGTATCCAGCTCCAGGATGCCGAACGTACTATTGTTAAGGGGTTCGGTGGAGCTGAGAAAATAATTAAAACTAACTCGATCGATTTCAAATTTTATTCACGCTTTGACAACAATATTAATTTTAATATCTCGCCGCTAGTTGTTGATCAAATTACTGATTTATTACCCACCGCTGTGGTAGACACCTCTGTCTTATCACATTTATCAGGAATACCGCTCGCGGATGAGAGCTTCGGTATGCCTAATAAAATTGATGCGCTTATCGGAGCCGCTCTCTTCCCGCATCTTCTTCTCCCCGACGTAGTTCGTGCTCCCCGCGACTCGTCGGCGCCCCCTGCTTTACGCACGGTGTTGGGGTATGTTATTATGGGTTCCGTGCCCACGATACCCACACATCATAACCACCAGGCCTTGACATGTTGCCTCGCTCAAGAGCCTGCCGCTATTGACTCACTAGTCAGGCGATTTTGGGAGCTCGAAGAGCTTCCCTCCGCACCGCCCATTCATCATCCCGCCGATGTTGAATGTGAAGAATTTTATAAGTCGACTACAACCCGCGATCCCGTTACTGGTAGATACATTGTTGGCCTACCATTTAACGATGATGTTTATTCTCTCGGAGATTCTTTCGAAACCGCTCGTAAGAGATTCATGTGCCTCGAAAGAAAGCTAGAAGCTTCACCTAAACTTAGGTCAGCATATGATGACGTCATTAATGAATACCTCGCAAAAGATTATATTGCCCCCGCGCCTCCGTACGATCCTCATGACCCCGTTCCTATATACGTAATACCGCATCATGGAGTCGTCCGCGAGGACAAGACATCCACTCGACTTCGCATGGTTCTGGATGCTAGCAGTAAGACTAGCAGCCGCTCCCGACTTTCGCTGAACGACATCCTGCATTCAGGACCGAACTTGCAGGGCGATTTATTTCAAATTATTTTGAACTTCCGCTTACACGCAGTCGCAATGACCGCTGACTGTCGCCAGCAGTTCCTACAAATCGTTGTTCGCGAATCTGACCGTCGTTACCAGTGCTTCTTGTACCGGTTCCGCCCACAAGACCCCCTCGTGTTGTACCACTTCAATCGTGTGTGCTTTGGGTTATCGTCGAGTCCATACCATGCACTGCGCACGGTTCGACAGCTCGTTGACGACGACGGCGCTAATTTTCCGATCGCGAGTAGCATTGTGCCTACTTCGTTGTTTATGGACGACCTTGCTTTCTCGCTTCCTAGCGAACGAGAAGCGGTCCAAGCGTCTCAGCAGCTGATTGACCTATTTAAAGGTGCACAGTGGGAACTTGTCAAATGGAATAGCAACAGTCGATCCGTCTTGAATAATCTACCCGCTTCGCACAGACTCCCCACTGAGGTGGAGTTTGATAAAGCCGTGCAACATAAAATATTAGGCTTGCACTGGTCCACAGATAATGACGTATTTTATTTTAAAATTTCTTCTCCCGGCGAAGTGAAGTGCACTAAGCGCTCCATTTTGTCTACCGTCGCCCGTCTGTGGGATATAATGGGTTTCGTTGCCCCCACAGTTGTATATGCCAAGATGTTAATAAAACAGCTTTGGCAGCTTAATCTCGATTGGGACGATACACCGCCGTTGCACATCATTAAGATGTGGCATCAGTTCTGCGTCGAATTACCGGCTCTTAATAACTTACTCATCCCGCGTCACGTAGGCGTGTCCGCGGACTGTGACGTCACCCTATTGGGGTTTTCTGACGCCAGTCTCCACGCATACGGTGCCGTACTGTACCTACACGTGAGCGCCCCTACTGGCAATACGGTCCAGCTGGTGTGCGCGAAGACTAAGGTCGCACCTACCAAACCGCTTTCGATCGCTCGTCTCGAGCTCTGCGGAGCTGTCTTATTGTCTAAGCTGCTTCGCACTGTTCACGATAATTATTCTCGTCGCATCCCAATCAACACTTACGCGTTTATCGACTCTAAAGTCGCGCTATATTGGATTAAGAGTTCGCCACACCGGTGGCAAACGTTCGTTGCAAACCGCGTTGTTCAGGTCACGGATAATATTCCAGCTGACAACTTTTATCATGTCGCGGGTACTGAAAACCCCGCTGACATACTTTCACGTGGCATTACGCCCCATAATCTTCTCGCGCACCCCCTGTGGCTCCACGGGCCCCAGTGGGCTTCATCAAATCCGTCTGAGTGGCCTCTTAAGAGCCTCGACGGACAGTCTATTGCAGACATACCTGAACAAAGGGTACTCGCGCACCCTGTGTGCACGCCTGTAAAGCATTGCGCTTTATATGAGCTCGCTCTCCGCATCTCCTCATGGAGTAAGCTTCTGCGTATAATTGTGTACGTTTGTAAGTTCGCTAAGTTATTACCCCGCCGCAGCACTACTGCAGTTACTGCCGATGATTTTCAGTTCGCTGAGAATAATATACCCCGCGCCCTGCGAAGCCAGTGCTTTGCAGAGGAATATTCTAATTTTTTGCATACCGCTCCGCTAAAATCATTACCCGCGCCTGATGTCAAGTCTAACCCTGTCAGTTTGCTTCATAGGCACTCGCTACTGGACAAGTTAGTTCAGTCGTTTTGGAACCGATGGAGGCTGGAGTATCTGCACGGTCTGCAGGTTAGGCAGAAATGGAACGCTCCTTCCGCACCTATCACACCGGGAACGATCGTGGTAGTGATGCATGACAACGTACCGCCCCTAGCCTGGCCGTTAGCGATTGTAAAGAAGGTTCATCCCTCCAAGGATGGAATCGAGCGCGTTACGACTGTGAGAACCGCCAAGGGAACTTACCTCCGTCCAGTCGTTCGCTTATGCCCTCTTCCAAAACAGTAATATATTCGCCCCGCAATTTAGTTATTAGTTTATATATTTACCACTATATTATTATTACTTAATTATTTTATACCGCATCGCTTATCTATAATTTATATTGTTATACTCCCGCTTCGCCGTGACTCTTCGGACTTCTTATTTCGCCCGCGCGCATTGAGCGCTCTATCCTAGAGTCATAGACTTATTATTTTGTCGCCTTATGGTTGTTTTTAAAGGTGACCCATTAAGGGCGGGTGGAAATGGTAACGCCAAGTTATTTAACTTAAATTAATGATAAATAATTTATATTATGGTACAATCCTTTATTCCATTTTCCTACCCATACATGCAAGTACTACCGCACCGCCGAGTAGCCCTCTAGCGGCTACTGAAGAAAACAGATAGTCTTGAACGTCTCGCCGCAATGGCCGCAGACGCAACTGCGCGAATTGTGCTTATAATTCGATACTATATTGTCCCGCAGTCAAGCATTGTGCTTTTGTAATTTCCCCACAAAACAATCACGCTTACGCGAGTGCAATCGGATACGGTGTTGTTGATGGTGTTTGAGGATTCTGGACACCAGGACCTCGTGTGTGGCGGGCCCGCCGCGGTCGCCGTTCCCAGGAGGATCTGGAGCTTTCCCTGTGCTCTCAGAGGTATGTGCTGCATGTCCTTTCTTCTCATTCTCCTTGCCCTATTTGATTGTGCGTACCATAAATTTGATACAGTCCACTAAGTTTCTCCATCGAAGATATTCGGTAACATATTGGCGTGATCACCTACAAATATTAAAACTAAACCTATAAAATACCTACTATTATACTTAGCTACTTATGTAATATTACTAACTTATTTATTTTATGGTTAGGATATTTTCTTAAAATCATTTGGATTTTTAGGGTCTAGGAAGTACTAGCCCTCCATTGGCTAATTTAACCTCGTCATAATGGTGCCTAACGTGACGACGATTTATTAGGAGAGAAAGAGTGTGGTTCCCGTGGATTTTAACCACTTTATAGGGTCCTTTCCACACTGGGGATAGAGCCTTTCGTAATCGCACATGGTTTTTGAGGTACACCATGTCGCCTACTTTATAAGTAGTGGGGCGAGTCCTCTGATCGTAATATGCTTTAGAAGTTTCTTTAGATTTTGTAATGTTTTCATAAGCTTTGTCATGGGCTAGCTTTAGCCGATGGTTTAGCATCTTTACGTATTCATGGTAGGTTCCAGTGGGGTTGAGTTCATAGATTGAGTCAGGGAGATATGGTTTATGACCAAAGAGTAACTCGTATGGTGTGAACTTGGTAGTGCTGTGTACATTGGTGTTGTAGGCCAAGATTGCCGTGTAAACGTATTTGTGCCAGTTTGTCTGGTTGTCATTAACGTATGATTTTAGGTATTCTTTCAGGGTTGAATGGCTCCTTTCTAAAGCTCCTTGTGTTTGGGGGTGATAGGGTGAAGACCACAATTGTTTGATTTTAAGAAATTCGCATGTTTTCTTGAACAGGTCGGCGGTGAAGTTGGTGCCTTGATCGGTAAGTATTCTCCTAGGTATTCCGAATAATGAAATGAAATGAACAAGGCATTCACAGCATTCTTCAGCAGTGGCGTTAGGAATAGGGTAGGCAATCGAGAATTTCGTCAAGTCATCCTGTAAGGTAAGTATATACTTGAGATTTATTTGACCAGCTTCTGGCAGAGGGCCCACTATGTCTAGACTGATTCTTTCGAAGGGTGCTGTAGAGGTGGACGTTATTTGCATGGGTGTTCGGTTAATTTGGCGTAGGGCCTTATTCGTTTGACATTGAGGACACTTTTTCACATAGTCCTCTATATCTGATCTCATACCTTTCCAATGGTATCTCTCTTTAACGCGGTTGTACATTCTGGATGAGCCGACATGGCCAGCAATAGGTAGGTCGTGATTATTCTTTAAAATCTTAGGGATCTCGCTAGGGACTGGGAAAATGATCGAGTTTCTATAAACTTTTATGGAAATATTGGTGTTGTGAAAAAGAAAAGCTAGAATGTTGTAGATTTTGGTGAACGAGGGCTTGACAAATGGGTCGTTAAGATCTGAGATAGCAATTTCATTTATGGTTTCATTGCATCCGACCAGAAGTTCGTTTCTTAGATTTTTCAGAGATTGGTATATTTCGGGGTATTGTATAGTGTCAAAGTGATGCACTTTAGTAAAAAGGAAATAGTATAATTTGTCTTTTACTGTCAGTGGTAGGAAAGAGTATAATGTTCTTTCTTTATCTAGGAATTCAGAGGAATCCCCGAGGTTACTTAGGACCTCCTCGACATAGGGGTTTGATTCGTCCAGATCAATGGATGTTGGGATAATAATAATCTTGGAGTCTGAGGTTAGTAGAGGATTAACATATTCATGTATTTTTGTATTGCATGTATAGTTTCCGTTGGACATAGCTTTGAGAAAGTCGGAGTATGAGTTGTCTTGAGCTTCAGGGCTTGGTAAGTTTACGGGTGAGTTTGTAGGGAGATTAGCGGGTGAATCAATTGTAGGGAGGTTCGGATGTGTATTTACAGGGGAGTTAGCGGGTGAGTTTGCAGGAGGATTCGGTGGAAATGTCACAGGTAAGTTTTCTTCATTGGTCGTTGTCGGATTTGGAACGTCAGAATTAATCTCGTTATTTTCTGTTTCAGAATTGGAAGGTGGATTTGGAAGGAATTCGAGACATTGTAATGGTTCCAGAAAAGGTAAGTCATAGCTGTCAGGGTTCAGGGGGCTCAACGTGATAGAGGGAGGACGCGCATCTAAGGAGTCTGGATAGGGATTGGTAGGTACTTCAGAATTTTTAGGACCGGTCGTGTCCGTAGGATTTGTATCCGGAGAGTTTGAGATGGGGAATGCCGGAATATTAGTGGGATATCGCGATAATGCATCTGCAGCAGAGTTAAGTTTACCCTTTCTATAGGTGATTTCGTAATCATACTCTTCCAGCTTTAATCTCCATCTCTGCAGCTTGCTAGAGGGATCTTTGTGTTTGAAGAGCCACCTCAGTGGGTTGTGGTCAGTAACAATTAAGAATTTTCGACCATACAGGTATGGTCGGAATGTTTTACAGCCGAATAGTATGGCTAGTAACTCTTTCTCAGTGACGTTGTAATTAATTTCATTTTTATTAAGTGTTCGAGACGCGTAAGCTATCGGTTGTTCTTTTCCAGGTTCGCCTTGGGAGAGGATGGCGCTGATTGCGTAATTGGATGCATCGCAGGTGAGTGTGAATGGCTTTGTAAAATCAGGGTATATGAGTAAAGGAGGAGAAATCAAGCGGTTCTTGAGTGTTTCAAATGCAAGCTGTTGCTCGTTTTGCCAGATGAATTGAGTGTCCTTTTTTAGAAGAGAAGTTAGAGGTTTCGCTGTTCTTGAGAAGTCTGGTATGAATTTTCTGTAGTAGGACATAAGACCTAGGAAGGATTTGACATCCTTTGGAGATTTTGGTACCGGATATTCGGATACTGCGCTGATTTTGTTTGGATCTGGCTTCACGCCTTTGTCTGTGATCTGGTGACCAAGGTAAGAGACTTCTTTGCGAAGAAATTCGCATTTGTCTGGTTGTAGTTTGAGGTTGAACTCTCTGAGACGTTTGAATACAATTTCTAGGTTTTTGACATGGGAGTCAAGGTCGTAGGAGTAAATGACTATGTCATCAAGATAAACGAAGCAGCGAGACCCTTGTAGGCCAGAGAGTACGGAATTCATCAATCGTTGGAATGTAGAAGGGGCATTTTTGAGCCCGAAGGGCATTCTTTGAAATTCAAAGTGTCCTTGAGGAACGTTAAATGCAGTTTTTGCTGCGTCTTGGGGTGACATTTTGATCTGATGGAAACCAGAAGCAAGATCTAGTGTCGAGAAGTATTTTGATTTTCCGAGTTGGTCTAGTATTTCATTTATATTGGGGATAGGATAGGAGTCACCAATAGTGATATCGTTAAGGCGTCTATAATCGATAACTACTCTCCACTTCCGACTTCCAGAAGCATCTAGCTTCTTTGGTACAACCCAGATAGGGGCGGACCATGGGGACATGGAAGGTTTAATTATCTCGTCTTTTAACATTTTGTCAACTTGATTTTGTACTTCTTGTTTATGACATTCGGGGAATCTATATGATTTAACATGAACGGGTTCGTTTGTTGTTGTTCGGATTTCATGTTGTAGTGCATTGGTGAACGTTAGTGGGTCACCAGGTAAGTGAAATATGTCAGAATAACTTGAGCAGATATGGAAGAGGGCGTCAGCTTCCTCGGCATTTAAATGTGAAACTCTGAGTTGGTTTAGGACCTCTTGGGTATGTTGATATGAACTTTGAGTTTGTAGAGTATTTATTGGATATACCATGCACTGCTCTTGAAGTTTCGCAAAAGATTCAGGGAAATCAATAGGAACTAGAGTCAACCGTAGGTTGGAGTTTAGAGATTTAGCAGATTCTGATACATTTACGACTGTTATGTTTATTCTGTTATTGTCTTTTACTTTCACTAGACAGTTGGCTATCAAAATGTCTTCGGATTGAGTCTGGTCTAGGACAAGGCCTTCTTTTATCTCTGGGTTAGATATGGAACATTCTATCGTCATTTCGGATCTAGCAGGAATGGTATAAATTGGTTCGTGAAATTGGAGAGGTAATCTTATGTCATTGACCTTGAGTTCATTAGTGGTGTAATCTATGCTGCAGCCGAAGGAATTGAGCATGTCTGTTCCGATGATTCCATCATAGGGCAGATGGATTTTATCAATTACATGGAATTTATGACTGATGTATGTGCGAGACGAGTCAGTGAGTAGCATTTTTAGTGAAAAATACCCTATAGTTTTTGTTGAACATTTTTCAGGTTCGATACCTTTAAGGTTTATCTGTTCTTTTGTCAGTTTCGGTAATTTTTGTATACACGAGAATTTGATCAGGCTTACTGCTGAACCGGAATCAACCAGGAGAGATAATGGGAATTCGGATACTGTCGAATTTATTAGAACATATGGGAGGAGTACTTTGGAAGGGTCGGTTGTAATCTCAAAAATGTCCTTTTGTTTCATTTCGGCACAGGGTTTAGTAGGTGTCATTGATGTGGTAGACTTGGTAAATGCAGGCCTAGCAGCGGGCGCAGTGGATTTAGTATGTGTAGTCGACGTAGTAGATTTGGTAAGTATGGGTTTGACAGAAACAGTGGATTTAGTAGGTGTAGTCGACGCATTGGACTTGGTAAGTGTAGGTTTAGCAGAAACAGTGGATCTAGTAGGTGTAGTCGACGCATTGGACTTGGTAAGTGTAGGTTTAGCAGAAACAGTGGATCTAGTAGGTGTAGTCGATGCAGTGGATTTGGTAAGTGTAGATCTAGCAGAAACAGTGGATTTAGTAGGTTTGGAAACGGTGTCAGTATTAGTTGGATGGTGTCCCGCACGACACCGATACGAGCCACTTAATCGTTTTTTGAATCATCATCATCAAAGGAATTACCGGCGTCCTCGTTGTCAGGTTCCTCGACGTAATGAACGCGGTGTTGTGGCTTATAGCCGGAAGTAGAAGGCTGTTCGAAATTGCGAGCACGATTATTATTGTATTCCCGTTTCCTACAGTTTTCAATTGAGTGTCCCGGGAATTTGCAATATCGGCAAACGTTGGAATCATTTTTAGTATTATGATTTTGATTCTGGTTTTGGTAGTTACGTGTTTGAGCCTGGTTGTTATAGTAACTATTATTGCGGCTCTGCAAGTTGGTAGGCCTATTGGGCTTAGAAAATTTATTCTCTACCTGTTGAGTGCGTTTATACACGCTCTGTTGAATGCGCTCCTCTGAAATAGCAAGATTAATGGCCTCATTAAGATTTTTGGGTGCCCTGCATCTCACAATCGAAGAAATTCGGGGTAGTAACCCGATAGTAAAGTGATGCAGCGCGAGGTCTTCCATAGCCGCTGTGCGACCTGGCAATTCTTTTAATTTCGGGGTAGAAAGTGTAATCTCAGTTAGCAATTGTGAGAGACAGGTTTCAATTTTTAGAGCAAAAGCGCTAACGCTCTCTTGCGGGCCCTGCTTGCTTTCTTGCAGTTCGGTTAGGAGGTGAGAGTAATGCTTCCTTTCACAGAACTGGGTTTTCAGAAAATCTTTCAACTGTTTCCAGCTGGTATACTCTTTAATCGAGCAAGCAAGCTCCGCTTTTCCACGTAATTGGCTTAGGATATACTTAAATATAATTGGTTTTTGAACTTCTGAAGCAAGGTCATTCACATTATCACAATTTACTATAAAAGAGTTCAGGGTTTCTCTGCTGCCGTCATAGGTGTTGATGAACTTGAACAGGATGTTAAGATCTATCTCAATAGATGCAGATGATTTGCTGTTGGACCCCATGACTTTTGGGGAAATAGAAATAATAGGTGATTTGTTTTGATCAGGCATATCCAGGTGCAATTTATTGTCGTTGGTAGACATGACTTAGTAATGGATTCGGCGAAATAGAATGTTTAGGCTAAGTCGGACTCACTGTGCGTAGGCGGCGAGGTACGCGATAAGCATCGCCGCGATAGTTCCTGGCGCTTCTTAAGGCGATAGTTTGATGAGTTATTTTTAGAATAGTTTTATAACTTTTATTTAATTTTATTTCACTGGTTAGTTCGCTTTATGCGCACTGGTATAAGCACTACGCAGTATGATGCACTTGAACGTCTGGCGTGCCGGGATGTCGCAGTGTTTTTACCGCTTTTCACGGATTTTCACAATTTTCCGCAACTTGTCACTTTTTCGCGACTTTTCACTTTTCCGCGACTTTCGGAGACGGACCGAGGGACCTTTAAAGATCCCCTTGAGCTGCCACCAAATGTTATACGAAATTTCGCGGGAGCGTTTTTAAAAAACACTTTTTTACAAGAACTAGAATTTATTTGGATTTAGTATAAAAATAATTTGATTTAGAAGATGTGTGGCTCGTGTGAGAGTTGGGACGAGACTGATTCTGGCCGCTCCAATTGTCTGTTGGCTGGAAAGTGCGAGTTGGCACTTTTCAGCCTTACTCATCAAAAACGCTGACAAAACAGGGTTATAACAGCACGGAATGCAATGCTTGCGTTAAAGCTGACTCCCATTTGGTTACAGGTAGATCACGGGTTTTAAGAGCAAGTTGGACAGTCCGCCAAATTATTCTATTATACCTCTCTGTTTGTCCATTTCCTTGAGGGTTGTACGATGTAGTGTAGCTTGTAGCAATGCCTTTCTCGTGAAGAAAATCTTTCATCTCTTTTGATAAGAACGAAGTACCTCGATCAGAGTGGACATAAGTCGGCATTCCGAATATGGAAAATAAGTCCGTTGGTTTATTTATCACCGTTTTCGTACTCTAATCTGGGCAAGGATACGCCCATGGAAAACGAGAGTATTCATCCACAATCGTTAGTATGTACCAATTGTTACCAGTCCCATCTGAAGGAAGAGGACCTTTAAAATCTACTGATATCTTTTCCAAAGGTGCCATCACTTTTATCAATTTTCCAATGCTTGGTGTGAAACGAGGTTTTATCTCTGCGCACACGGTACAGTTTGAAGTGATACGTTTAATTTCTTCTGTGGAGTACGCCAAATTCTTACTGTGTACCAAATGTAGCATCATCGTTACTCCAGGATAATGATAATGATAATAAATGAAATGGTCACTTGCTAAAATTACATTCTTTTGAGAGAAGTTTCAATGCTTGCAAATACTGGTCAACGGACTCACCCGGTTGTTGCGATCGCTTAGCTAGTCTGTGTCTGGAAAATACTTAGTTGGCGGTTTTAAAAATAACGCATCTAGTTTCTTTATAGCGATACCATAATCAGTAGGTACAGTCCTTAAGGTGAGCATATATTACAGAACACAGCAGCAGCAGTAGCAGAGTTATTGAGACATGATTAGATCTGAAATTTAGCTTCTTGTGAAAGAGGTTTCTCGTTGCTGGAGATAGCCGAATTCTAGTATCGCTATTTCACTCGATGGTTCGCTCTCTCTCTCTCTCTCTCTCTCTCGCTCTCTCTCTCTTTCCTACGTGATCTACGGTATCAACAATTTCAAAATTTTTAAGAAAAAGTAGTTGAGGTAGGTGAGTCGGCGATTGAAGCGGCGATAGTAGATCTTGGTTTAAATAAGTAGGTAGGTAGTAGGTACCTATTTGAAGAGTGGACTGCAAGTTCTCTTCCTCATGGTGAATAGGTAGGATCTCTGTACCTAATATAGGCACATCCAGACTCCGACCACGGTGTATAACTACGGAACCGGAGTTTCGGAACCAGCTTCGAAGGAGGAATAATATTTACACTTCTAAAATGGTAACAACAACAAAAAGAACCGTGTAAAGTATGAAGTGTGCTTTTGAAAAGTTCATAATAAATGAAAAAAAGAACCAATAAATATCATGTCAGTTACGGAACACATACATTTTTACGAATCAATTATCTAAAAAAATTAACAAAAAAAGAAAAATAATGTATTCATGACAAATATGGCACAATATGGTACAGTGGTGTGTACTCATAAAATCCACTGTGATTGCTACAATTAAATATCAAACATAAAATCAAATATTTTTTTATTTATAAAAAAGATACAACATTCTTGTAGGATGGCGAGGTAGGCCTTATATAAATGTAATTAACTACAAAGAATGTAGTCTATTCATAGGTAGGTATTTACCGGGGTAGTTAGAAAAATGGAAAGTATAGCAAGTGGAGGCACAAAACAATTTCTGCAGACGCTTATGTTTCTAGTGTGTATTTTATAGGACTAGGATAAATTACCATTTCTTCATGGGTTTTTGTGAAATATTTACGTTGTGTACTAATCGTAAAACCCTTACCTACATTGTATATGTATATTGTACGGCATGCGGCAGTGGAAACGCTAACCGAAATATTTACAAGATGTTTTTTATCTATGTGAATGTTTTGTCGGTGGAAAATTACGGTTGGCTGTCTTCATCATCATCATCATCATCATCATCATCATCATCATTGGGTGTAGGTTTTTTACCCGACTATTTCAAAAAGAGGGTTATGATTTAGTTCTTTTTATCTAAGGAGGCGGGTTCATCGGAGTGTTTCAATCCTCAACCTCGGGATTATAAATGTTATTGTGAAGGCATTTTTTTGTTTCAGAAAATCCAAGCTATTTTCCAGCGGCTGGTTCTGATGCTGGCTTGTCGCGTGGTCTTGTTCGGACCGCTTGGCTTATTGCTGTTTAAAAGACGGTGAATAGTGGTTTGTGTGTGCAGTGGTGGAAGCAAGGTGGGAGTGACGAAATATAAACAATTGATATACTTACGCCATTTAATACTATTCCAAAATACATTAGGGGCACAGATTGATTAGGAAAGAAACAATTATGTGCGTTTTTGACAGACGAGTTTCTTCAGCGCTACCATACCTCAATGGCGCCACCTATCCAGGTGACGAGAGATGATTCGGACAATCCCTCATTGATACGCAGAACTAAGAGAATATATTTGTTATCTACTAGGATTTTAAAATGCACTGAGTAGGTACCTACCTATTAGACGGAAATAATTTATTCTGAATGATTATTTTAAATAAATACCTCTACACAAAATATAAAAACAGACCTAGTATGTTGTAATGTGGCATGGTTTTGCCACATAAAGGTTGCAGGTTCTTGGTGTGATGGGAACTCTTATGGTTGATAGTGAGCCATGTTGGCAAGGAAAGATGGTATTGCAGTGCACAAGTGTATTGTACGGCTTCTACATGGTGACTAACTAGTCTAACTTAATACTAACTTATGCTACGTCGGCTAAACTATATAGGTCGGGCGTGTTCATACACTACAATGTACCTACCTAGGTACTTATTAGGTACTATTTTTATTTGTGTGGTACGTAGGTATACTAATTATTGCCGACTGACTTACCTTAGGTACTAATTTTTTATGATCATGTTTATAAATTAATCAATTTATTTATTTTTAATTTCATGTTGATATTCGTAACTACCTACATATTCTTATTTATACTTTACTGATTATGTAGTAGGTACCTATTTATTTAGGCCGGCCCCCCACTCGGTGGACCGACGACCTGGTGAAAGCCGCGGGGAGCCGATGGATGCAGGAGGCGAGCAGCCGCTCAAGGTGGCGCGCTCTGGGGGAGGCCTATGTTCAGCAGTGGACGTCTTCAGACTGATGATGATGATGATGATGATGATGACCACCTATATTATCCCTTTGGTCCACTTCCATAACCATTTTCCGTAACTGAGCTATATCTTGCCTATAATATTGTGTTTCAGTGTTGTATCGGATTTTCTGCATAGTTTCTGTAACCATACATAGGCAGAGGTAGGGGCAGATTCTATCTGCCACCGCGTGGGCAATGCTCGTGGGAGCAAACGAGAAGCAGTTATAGTAAAGTAATTTTTCGATCTTCTCACTCAATATTTTCATGTAAGCTATGTTAAATCACCAATATTAAATCAACATCAACTTGTTATTATGGCTGCGAGGTTGCCAAAATTTCGCCAATGATAAATCAAACAAAGATGTCAAATGTTTAGGTAGTAAAGTTTATTAATTTTATGGGTAACAAAATGAGCAAATTCTACACACTATATACAGGATGCAATTGAATTCATTCGCATAGATTGAATACATGATAGCATATCATTTACTAATGATTATTAGATAGTAAAATATTATCCGAGTAAGTTCTACTGGCTTTAAGATAATATCTACAATCCGCGACCAGGGACCCACTAACATAGGAGCCTTAAGACTTTAAAGGAGTGGCACAAGGGCGAAGAACATAATTTTGAAATGGATAACCATAAAGTGTTCAATAATATCTTTGATGTTCCTCATTTATTTAAATCGATCCGCAACAACTTCTTAAAACAAGAAACAATTAAAATGGAGGAGCAGACAGGCAAGTGGAGCCATATTAAATAAGTGGAGGAGCAAAATAGAACATTCCTCTATTTACGTAAAATAACACCCACACATGTGCATCCTAAGTATAGGGCAAAAATGCAGCCCAAATTTTGAGCCAGACAGTGGCAGTAGTATTAAAACTACTCGCAAAAAGTGTTGAAAACCAAAATACGTCTGAAGGAATTCTTCAAACAGCGTTAATAGTTGAATATCTAAATAAACTGTTTGATTATACAAATGGGCCCTCTTCACCAGACGATATCAAAATAGGCATAAGAGAAAATGTGTCCGCGAAATCGGATCACGTAAGGGTGTTAACTGAATTTCGCAAGAAACTGTCCACATTAAAATTTGTGGGAGAGTATGGAAGTGACGCCAAAAACGTGAGATGCATTAGAGGCTATATCCATAGACTTAGGATGTACAAGACCAACAATGACAGTTTGAAAATGGGACGAGAAATTAAAGAAATTGTGTGTGTGAAAAACTGTTAATATGATCGAGATATTGAATATTTGCGACAAGTTAACTGTGTTATTTACTGAATATTGAACCTACCTATAGGGCCCCATAGTTTTTTAAATAAAATAACAGGCATTTTATTTATTGAGATCATTCAAACTTTTTGAGTAACTTTGCTGAATAATAAAAAACTGAAACACTTAAATATTGCAATATATCGGAAGGAGCATTCCTAATCTACAAAATAAACAGGTTTTACATCGAGATAGCACACCAAAATTAACAAAATATGACTATTAATAATGCAATAAAGTTTGTGATAAGTTTGCTGTGATACGTGTATTGTTCGAGTTAGTATGTTTTGTAACACCACATTCACGTACGGAATAACATTAAAAAACCGCAAAAATAGTATTTTGCACATTGATAACGGAATTATGGTACATGATCAATTTATGCTCTTCGTCGTAAAACAGATTGAGCCGATATTGGGCGATCTTGTGCTAGTACTTTGACACATCCGTCATTATTTCACTGTCTCTTTTCCTCTCGGGTAGTGTGTATTTGATTTGTACTTCTCGCTCCCACGCATCGTCTTTTGACAGTAACGAAAAAATTCTAGGTCTGTGGTTATATAACCCTGAAATCATTATTACATTTAGAGTGTGTTGAAAGATAGTGGTTACACTTACTTGATTTTACGGCAGTTGAACCAGGATGCTTTAGAATATTTGTTTGGTGTGTTATAAGGCAACATAGCCCAACAAACAGACACCCAACATTCTCAACATTTATGGCTGCGTTGAAAACATCGGTGATATCAGGAATGATAGCCCCTGCTATGCCCAGTTGTGGAAATAACTGTCGAATTTTCATGATGTAATAATATTCCAAAATGAAAAAGAGCCACGAACAGAAGATGAAGAAAATGAGGAATTAATATCTCTGGAATTATTAAGTGACCTGCCAGTGCTCAGCCTACCGGACGAAGTCGAAGACATAGAAATAGAGGCAGATTTAACAGAAATCATGGAACAACCACTTGTGTTTGTAAGCGAGTATATTGCCTCGAAAATAACTAAAAGAAAAAACAAAATGTACAAACTGCACAAAAAGCTTACCATCAATAATTGTTAAATAGTAATAAGTGCAAATGAAAACATGTTTTAATGAAAATTGTGATATTGCCGCGGCGTCTAACGTAGTGGGCACGAATGATTTTGATACTTTTAAAACTTTTTTACCTTGTATGTAATAATTAAAAGCAGTACTTAATTATTTTAATTTAATTTTGTATAATATGATACCTAAATACCAAATTGATGCGTTAGATTTCATAAATTTTGGTCCACATGTGACCGTGTTAAGACTGGGTATCTAGTTTCAATGGATGCTAATGAATTCAATTACTTACACCCAGTATATTAGGTACTAGCTTCTGCCCGCGGCTTCGCCCGCGTGGCCAATAGGAAATGAACGGCATATTTTTCTGCCGAAACAAATATTATAATGCTCTTAAGCTCTCGATATATAATACAAACTGACAATACCCCAAACAATGCAATAATATGATTTTTTTTGTAAAAAACCTCTGGGATGAGAGTCAGAAATCAAAGCATGTGTGAATAGATCTAGTTAGCGAGTTACCACAGGTCAACTTCGATACACAGTCGCCGTGCGGCCCAGCCGAGCTAGTCGTTCGCCTGGTGATGCAGTATCACTCGGAACTCTATTATAATTATGGGGTAGGTATATAAACTTTTAGAAAATCTGTATACATATGTATAGGTATGGTCATTAATAATAAGTATAATAAGTTTTGTATTGAATTGTCAGTTTTATTTTCATAGTAAATTTAGATTAATGATAATAGTATAAAATGTGAACTTTGATTGAGTTAAGGATATAAATATTATTATTGATAAGTGTGGGATTGCGATCTTTAAATAACTATTAGGCCCGATTTTGAAGGCTTTAGTTGACAGTCCTTAAAATACTAAAAATATATCCGTCTCTTACATTGCCGTCTATTTGACAAGGACAGCAACAGTTTTAGAAGTTTTAGATCTGTCAACTAAAGCCTGTAAAATTGGCCCCATTGCCTCTGTAAAAACTGTAACCGTAGAATTGAATATTATTTAACTATTTAAATCTCGGACCTTAGTTAAAAAGTTAGTGAATGTAGTCGAACAGTCTTGGATATTTTAGGCGTCTATTACACGTTCATTCACCGTGCGTCAATCCCATCAATCAGGAATTACAGGGATTGACAGATAGATGTAATACAAAGCGAGTTAACAACATCCAAGGAAGTTTCATAGACGTTCAAGTTACATTATGGAACTACCTTGACATCATCATACACATCACACACATGGTTCAAAAATAACCGTGTAGTACTTGGTTATGTTGAAAAATAACCGTATAGTACTTGGTTATGTTCAAAAATAACCGTGCAGTACTTGGTTATTTTCAAAAATATCCGTGGAGTACTTGGTTATTTTCAAAAATATCCGTGGAGTACTTGGTTATTTTTGAACCTTGGCAAATGCACGACAGGGATTGATTGACGTGTTTCCTTATGATCAAATAAAGGCATTATGTTAGAAACAATAATAAGATGTATTCTTACTGTAGTTGGTATATTATATTTACAAATAAGTAGATCTACTCAATGAGAACTATATTATACCTAACTATTTTAATATATTGAGTTAACCTTTATAATTATATCTATTGTACTTATATTTACATTTTTTGCGAAATACTTTGCGCGGGGATTTAATATGGCACAGAGTATATAAAAACTTACAATTTGTAATCAGCTGTGTCTATCTACATTTCTAGTAATATTATCATTATTTACTAACTTTCCTACTGCTCATCATCACATATTTATAAAGAATATTTCATTGAAAAAAAACCGCTTACATAATTTTATCATACCTACTTAAACATAGGTATCAGGTACCTTTAAAATTACTTTTTACATAGTCTTTTTAAAAATTGAATAGGTATAATATGTAGTAAGTAGTCAGCTAAATTTAGTACCTAACACTAGACTAAACACAAATAATAACTTAACATGCTTTGGCAATGAAAACTGTTTGGTCCACAATAAGTCAAAATCAGTTAGATAATGTAAAAAAACCCTTTAAAAGAAACTCTAATGCTACCTATTATCATTTATTGGAAGTAATTTCAGCTCATTGTAAAAATGCGTTAAAATGTATGAAAATAATATAAGTTACATAAAATTTAAAAAGGATAATATAAGTTATATAAAAAGGACAAAGTTAAATTTATTTACATTGTAAGAGTCAATTTACTTCATATTATCAATTTCGTAATATATATCTATGTAGTTAGGTATCATATAATAAGTAATAATAATGTCTAAACGTATAACTATGCATAAGTAATAATTTTACAATATCCACATAATTAATATGTAAATAAAATTAAATTTCAAAATTATCTTTTATTTACTCTTCGACTATTTACAATGTTTAGTCAAAACAGCTTACGGTGTGATTACATTCTCAAGCTAAGCGATTAGCGGGTTTCATAATGTAAGGGTAATGAAGGTAGATCGAAAGGTAGTTTAATTTTTAATATTTTACTATTATTCATTCTGTGGTAGTACTTAGTAATGTCAACTGAATAAAGGAGGTCAAAAATGCATGTAGGTATTAATAAATTGTTGCTGTCTATATCAACGTGTGTCGAAAAGTTTAAATCTAAGACATGTAACATGTTAACTGTCACCTATAATAAAGAAAAATACAGGAATTCTAATAATTACTTTCAATAGAAACTATGTGGTTAAGTATTCTTTTACTTTTATACATAACAATAAAACAATACTAATACTTTTGTTGCATAGCTCCTTACCCCGTTTGTCAAGAAGTCGAATCATAACACGCTATCGCTAAGGATCGTTGTTTCTACTTTGGTTACAATAAAATAGTTACATATGCTAGGAATGCCTTTTTATCACTTTCAAAGCGACGACGTTAATGGTCCTAAATGTCATTTTACACAAAATACAAGTAATTATCAAATCGCTCAACACTTCATTACCCAATAAATCCTACACACAGTAGTGTTTAGGTACGAAATTCTACATTCACGTTTCAATAGGCAATCATAATGTTGTCCATAGAAGTAGAACCAATATAATCTAGACAATCGTAAGCACAAACTGACTTCCAGTCAAAGAGCACCTAGTGATTATAACTTCGAGAGTTCGAGTAGCTTCTAGAAGGTTCTAGAATTGTCTACACGTCGAAGAGCAGCGCAATATTGTGCTGCGAGGCGCGTCGCTAGTAGTGATCCTGTGGATGCGCTCGGTAAGGAGGCGCGCGCGAGTACGTGCCGTACGCGCTGTCCTCGGAGGGGAGCCGCCGCGTGCCCCCCGCCCCTCCTGTCACCCCCGCGCCCGCCCCCGCACTGTATATCGACTCGCGACGCTCGCTCACCGCTGCGCCTGTTAAGAAACACATGCCTTTACGTTGATTAGTGTTTAATGCCTGTTTTTACCAAAAAAACCATAAAATTTTAAGGGAACCTTAAAAATATTTAATCGACACTTACAGTAATTCGTTTTTACCGATGGTTAAGGGACACCTAATAGGTGGTCAATTAGTCCTTGCATAAGGAAACTATTTTAAAATATCACACTAATATTATAAAGGCGAAAGTTTGTGCGTATGTGTGTATGTTTCTTACTCTTTCACGCTGTAACAACTGGACGGATTTGGATGCAATTTGGTATGGAGGTAGCTTATACCCTGGATTAAAACATAGGCTTGCTTTTTATCCCGAAAACGGGAACGGTTCCTGTAGGAACGCGGGTGGAACCGCGGGGCGCTGCTAGTTTAAATATAAGTTAAACATCATAAGAGGCAAAAGAAAATTACTACGGTCTAGTTATGTCTTCTCTTCTCATAATTATGAGTGATGCGGTGTCCTCTGAAATGGGAACATCAAGGTGTGCCACAGTTCATTGAGGGCTTGGAATTTGGGGGACTCTGTAACCGAACCTCGAATATCACTGTATGGTTTGCACTCTCTGATCCCCGCCCCCCCCCCCCCCCCATACCATATCAGAATCTCGAATATAATTGATTTAATACACAACAAAATAATTCTATCATAAATAGGTACACGTTGGTATCAAACCAGTGTACTGACCAGCGGGTCCAGGTCGCACGCCATTAGCAGCCCCGTAAGGCGGGTCACGCTGCGCATTCTGCGCGTTCTGCGCGTGCGCTAGCGCGTGCGTGTGTGCGTGTGCGTGCGCGTGCGCCGCCGGGCGAAGCACCAGAGACTGTGCTGCCGCGAGCGAATTACTGGCTCCACCAGAGACAGTCGGCGTCGCCCCGCCGCCTGCTGCAGAGCTACCTTTGCTGTACACCGACTGAGACCTGGAACGTGTTTAAACAGCATACGTTTAGGATAAGCAGCAGAGAGAAAAGTTCTATTGGATCAAACAATCGTTGAAATACAACAAACTTATTACACCTATAGTATATAAACGTACCTGTGCAGCGCATGCCTGGCGGGTGGCGGCGAGCGGCAGTACAGCGACTTGGTACCAGAATACAACGGCTCAGCGGTGTCTGGTCTTGGCGCGGCAGCACAGTACGTAGGGCGGTAGTGATGTGGAGCTGTGAATGCTGGCTTGTCCAGCTCGTCGAGATCCCTGGGGGAGGAGGCGCGCGAGACGCCGCCGCGGCGCCGGCCCCACCACTCGTGCGCGAGGCCGGCCAGCGCCCCGCCGCCCAGCCCGCCCGCCCAGCTCACCCAGTGAGCTTCCCAGCGGGACAACACGAACGATGGACCCAGTGAACGCGCCGGGTTCAATGATGGCATCTGAAATATACCATCGTACACGTTTTTTACAAGAAATGGATACTGTAAAAACTTGCCAAACTATATCCGGAGATACAATGGAGCGGAGTGATGTAAGTATGCATTTTGACCTCTCCTAGGGTATCGAAATCTTCACGGAAATTGACTTTCTTGTTTTCTTGTATCTTTATGTGATATTTGGTGAGCTCTTTTTGCTCTCACACGGCGATTAACTTCAGAGTTAGGTATAGAAGTTGGACATATACGGACAGAGTCTAAAAAGCGTTGATCTATATTTTAATGATAAACGTATCCCTAACATATTCATATTCCCCCTATGCTAAGCGTCCAAAGTGGCGTTTTATGGGGGAGGCCTATGTTCCGCAGTAGACGTCTTCCACCTGATGATGTGGGTGACTGTGTGATATCCTAATGTACCTTAATTAAGCTAAAAAAGGCGGACATGAATAAGCCTGCCGTCTCGTGGCATCATTGCACCATCATCGCAGGAACTGAAAGTGTAGTTTAAACCTATAGGAACTGCAACATTTTTAAATGTGTAAAATATTAGTGCCAAATATGTTTTATTCACAAACATTTGTAAAAGCAAACGTCTTTCAATACCTTCCCTTTCTGTAACGAGTAGATCTTGTAGGTGGATATTTTTTGTCTGTCTCGCACTTTTGTGCCACAGATGTGGACGCAGCAGCTGTCGACGCACAAAGGCAGGTAGAGTTCTTGTAATACGTTCACTACATAAAGGACGGCACGAACGTCCACAATGGCCCAGGAACTGTATTGTAAGGCCCATCCGATTCGCTCGAGATTCATACAACATACAACGGTCTATATTCATAATGAATGGTGAGTTTAAATCAATTGACGCTAATAGGTAGGTACATCTTCGATAGTGGACTGTCTATCAGACAGTGTCTGTCTACTACCTAAATTCTGTATAGATTTGCTTATAATGTAGGTTTTTCAACATTTAAGTCCATGATAAATAAGTTTTTTTTAGTTGAATAACGAGACAAGGTAGTCTTTCGCCTGATGTTAAGTATCGTGTATTATATGATAGGTAAATATGATCCTATATGCGATGCTAGCAAGACACTTGTTGCGCCGTAGCTTATTCAATTGTTTTTTTCCTTGACCTGTCTATATACTGTCTATATCTTGATCTGTCTGTATGCGTCTTGCCCTATAGGTCTGGGGCATTCTGGGGATTCTATAGAATCATCCAAAGGAGCAGCCGCAAGGAAGTTGGACGTACCGCAGAGATAGATAAGCCAGTCAAAATCGACATCCAAAGTATCATCATCATCAACAGCCTGAAGACGTCCACTGCTGAACATAGGCCTCCCCCAGAGCACGCCACCTTGAGCGGCTGCTCGCCTCCTGCATCCATCGGCTCCCCGCGGCTTTCACCAGGTCGTCGGTCCACCGAGTGGGGGGCCGGCCTACGCTGCGTCTTCCGGTTCGTGGTCGCCACTCGAGAACCTTTCTTCCCCATCGGTTGTCAGTTCTACGAGCGATGTGGCCTGCCCATTGCCACTTCAACTTACTAACTCTAAGAGCTATATCGGTCACTTTAGTTCTCCTGCGGATCTCCTCGTTCCGGAGCTTATCTCGCAGGGAAACACCGAGCATAGCTCGCTCCATAGCTCGCTGCGCGACTTTGAGCTTACTAATGAGGCCAACAGTAAGAGACCATGTCTCAGTTCCATAAGTCATCACTGGCAACACACACTGATTGAAAACTTTCGTTTTCAGGCTCTGCGGTATTTTGGACGAAAAGATAGGACGAAGCTTCCCGAACGCTGCCCAGCCGAGTTGGATTCTTCGCGCCACCTCTTTGTCGAAGTTGGACCTACCTAATTGGACAATCTGTCCTAGGTAGACATACTTGTCGACAACTTCGAGAGTATCGTTCCCAACAATTACCGGTATAGGTGGAACATGAGCATTAGACATGATCTTTGTCTTGTCCATATTCATCTTAAGACCAACCTGCTGGGAGACTCTACTGAGGTCGTTGAGCATGGTGCTAAGGTCCTCGAGCGATTCCGCCATTATGACTATATCATCGGCAAAACGAAGGTTAGTGATGTACTCGCCATTTATGTTGATGCCAGATCTTTTCCACTCCAAGAGCTTGAAAACATCCTCCAATGCGTTTGTGAACAGTTTCGGAGAAATAACGTCTCCCTGTCTCACGCCTCTTTGCAATGGAATTTGTTCCGTACTCTGGTCCTGTAGTCGGACTGACATAGTGGCCTTACTGTACAAACACTTCAAAACTTCGATATACCTATAGTCAATTTGGCATCGCTGCAAGGACTGCAGCACCGCCCAAGTCTCGATTGAATCGAAGGCTTTCTCATAGTCCACAAACGCTAGGCATAACGGCCGATTATACTCTTCGGTCTTCTGTATAATCTGGCGCAGCGTATGGATGTGGTCTATGGTGCTAAAGCCTTTTCGGAAACCGGCTTGTTCGGGAGGCTGGAATTCATCAAACCTGCGTGCGAGACGATTCGTAATGACTCTCGAAAACAGCTTATACACATGACTCAAGAGCGAGATGGGCCTATAGTTCCTCAATAAGGTGTTATCGCCTTTTTTGAAGAAGAGCACCACCACGCTCTTGTGCCATGCCTCTGGCGTTGTACCTTCAAGGATGACAGAATTAAATAACTTCTGGAGGACTAAAAGTACCGGTCTACCACCCGCTCTCAGAAGTTCGGTCGTAATTCCATCTTCACCTGGTGCCTTGTTGTTTTTAAGCTGTTTGAGGGCCATTCTAATCTCGTACAGGCTGACGTCCGGGATATCTTCGGTATAGTGTCGGACTAACTTGGCTCTGATGTCCTGAGCTGTGTTAGTAGCGGGCTTACGTGTCGAGGTGTATAACTGTCCATAGAAGTTCTCGATCTCTCTCAGAATCTCAGGCTTGGATGAAATGACGCTACCATTTTCGGTCTTCAGTTTTGTCATTTGGTGTTGCCCAATAGACGAATCCTTTGCAAACACTTTAGAGCCTTGGTTCCGCTCAATTGCGGCCTCAATACGTGAAGTACTAAGAGCACGCAAGTCGTGTCGCAAGGAACTCCAGATTCGTCTATTGAGTTCACCGTAGGCTGACATATCAACTGAAGACTGCAGCTTCATTTCGCTCCGGTCGGCCATTAGCTCAAGAGTTTTTTCTGAGAGCTTTTGAGTCTTCTTTCGGCGTTGGGTAGAATTTCGATCCAACAGCTTGGACAGTTTCCACCAACCCGTCGTTTAGCTCGTCCACTGTGTTACAGTCGGCTAGGCACTGGAAGCGATTTTGGAGTTCCAGCTGAAAGCCTTCGGGGTTTTGGATTTGGACAGGATTTGGACGGAGCGTAGACTTCACCAGACGTGACCTTTCGAGCTTAACATTGATATTCAATGTGCCTCTAACAATACGGTGATCGCTACCGGTTTTCACCTTGCTGATCACAGAGACATCATCGAAAATGTGCTTCTTGGTCGTCATGATGAAGTCTATCTCATTTTTAGTGGAACCGTCGGGACTTATCCACGTCCACTTCCTAGATGGCCGCTTCTCGTAGAAGGAGTTCATCATAAAGAGTTCCTCCTTCTCCATGAAGTCAGCCAGCCTCTGTCCTCGAGGGTTCCGCTGCCCGTATCCAAATGGCCCCACTCTCAGCTCATCGCTATTCCTTGTGCCCAACTTCGCATTGAAGTCTCCCATCACAACGGTGAAGTATGTTTCGGAAGTATGCATGGCTTCGGATATGTCCTCATACATAGCTTCTACTTCATCGTCTGAGTGTGCCGACGTCGGCGCGTATACCTGTATAACCTTCAACGAATACCGTTTGGTTATTCGGAGTACCAGGTACGCTACCCTGGCCGACACACTGTCGACTTTGACCACGTTGTTGACGAGAGACTTGCGGACGAGAAACCCGACACCCCCTTGGGAGAGTTGGTCTCCCTCCCGGTAGAAGAATAAGTTACCGGAATTTAGGATTATCGTGTCCTGTCCCTGTCTTCGGACTTCTGACAATCCCATTACATCCCAGCGTAACTTACCCATCTCCGCCTCTAGCTCGACCATCCAAAGTATAGAGTAAGTATATTGGTGTAGTGTATATTTATGTATCCAAAAAACACTTCCATAGAGAAAATATATCGAAAAAACTGAAACAAGTACCTACAAGAATTCCAAACTTCACAGGGGTAACACAGGGTTTGCGGAGTTGCAAACTTAGGTATTAAACTACTCTCAGGAGTCCTAACAACATCAAAAAAAATCCGTTTGTGTAGTTTGTCTTTTATGTATGGATATTGACTGGACAAAGAGAGGTAAGGAAAAAACAAAAAAAGGCGCGCCAAGTAGCGCAGGCGGGAGCCATCATACCACGGCGCCAAGCGTAGTCAACACAGACCAAAAATCATCCAAAGAAACAGCCAGAAAGAGGTACATACAGAAACAAAAGAGGCGGCAGTATACGCGGCGCCAAGCAGCGCAGGCGAGGAGCCAGTCCACCGGCGCTCGCGAGCCGCGCAGTGGGCAGCAGCCACCAGCGCAGTAAGCACCAGCTCCGAGCCAAGCCGCTCCCACGCCGCGCCGCCCCCGCCTGGCAGCGCAGCCGCCAAGCTGCCCGTGTACCCAGGCACGCTAACACTGGAATAACAACAATATTATAGGTCAATTTAATGTACAGGAATAATTTGATTCAAAATGGGTTGGTTTTTCCTTAACCGCAGTTTAGATGCCTTAATTGCCTAATTATGCACATAATGATGCCCAAGCGGTGAACCTGGTGGGGGCGTCGGTCGGTTTGCAAGTCACACGGGTTTTTGTTGAACCACAACTCGCTATACTAATAACTGGGCTGTTCTGATAGCTCAGTTGGTAGTAGCTCTGCCTTCTGAACTATAGGTTGTGGGTTCGATTCCCACCCAGGACAAACATTTGTGTGATGAACATAGGTGTTTGTTCTGTGTCTGGGTGTTATATTGTATTCTATGTATGTATTTACAAACAAAAAAGTATCTAAGTATTCTATCAGTTATCTAGTTTCCATAGTACAAGCTATGCTTAGTTTGGGGCTAGATGGCGCTGTGTGAAATGTCCACACATATTTATAAAAAAAAAAAAACTTACTACAAGGTTTCCACTCATTTTTCAGCTTGTCAACTGAGACGTTCCCACTTCCACTGATATAGAGACACCCTCGCCTCTCTCTCTTCGTAATGTTATTTTTACACGTTCAGACACCAACAATTAGATTTATCTTACCAAACTAAACGCATTATGGGTGGCATAATGCGTTAAGTTGTACCTAAGTGTACACAATAAAACAGGTAGTACCTAGGTACCTCCAGGACAAAATTTTCATTACTTAGTAAGGGGAGTTAAGTGCGTCTTTTAAATGGCTGGGGAGAAGGCTCCCGCAATAGGCCGTTTTTGAAAATATAACGTATCCTAAATGTTATTCTGAAAAATTTGCTACCTATCAGTGAAATCCGTTCAGTAGGTAGTTTCAGCGTGATGGATGCGTGTTCAAACGCACGGCCAGAAAGACAGACAAAAAAAAACTTCTAAGATCGATAAAAGTGTACAATGCAAACAAAATATTAAAAAAAGTTCAATGTACAGTTTTAGCCCAGTTACAGTTTTATTAATGTATCGAGTGACGCCAGCCTACGCTGCGTCTTCTGGTTCGTGGTCGCCACTCGAGAACATTTCTTCTCCATCGGTTGTCAGCTTAAGTACCTACTTAGTTATTTTTAATATACTACAACTTTCAAGGCTTTAGTTGATACTTTCTAAAAATATAGCCGTCATTTACATTGCCGTCCATTTGACAAGAACAGCAATAGTTTTAGGTAGGAATACTAGATCTGTCGACTAAAGCCTTTAAAATTGGACCCGCTTATACGTCAGTTATAGTCAAACGAAAGAACACAATATTATGACATCTTGACAACTATCCCCAGCCCTAACTTTTTTATTGCCATCCCTTTGTAGTGTGACCTTTTTAAAGTAACCTACCTATATTTAAACTAAACCCTCAGGGAAGTTAAACACCTACGCTACAGTTGAAAGTCCCGGTCGCCGTAATTGCTTGGGCAGATACAAAACAAAGTTCAAGACCTTCTCACAAAATTATAATGGGTATTTGTCGCGAAACTCGAGAGTAACCATAATGGTTAAAAAGTCTAACAAATTCTAACCAATGGTCAAAATGTATTAGAGTGTTTAACCATTGGTTACCTTAACTATTGGTGAAAAAACCCACCCTTATTCTCCGAAAGGCTAGTTTCACTGAAGGAATGTTATATGTACGACAGTCATGCGCTTTTTTATTATTCATATTCATATTCACTCATTGTGCTCACATATAATACAGACTATAGATGTATATATATCAGGTTGTACTAATGATCAATATAATATGTGCCCTGTAAAGGCGCTGCACATTTACATTTCGATTCATCTATTATTACGCAAATTAATAGCATCCGATCGATGAGTCAATGCAAAGTAAAACGTTTTTAGACCCAAAAAAATAGCCACAACCACAACGCTAGTGGGAAGCGATTCACCCCGTATTTATTCATTAGATTTATTTCGCTTTAAAAAAGCGAACTAGTTTCTGTGAGAGTTAGCAAATCGTTTAGTTTTTATCAGTAAAAATCTCGGGTTTACCCCAAAAGTGGACCTTTTCAAATTGCGTTCATTCATTCATGCATACTAATCGGCTGATAAAAAAACTCCTAATGCTTAGGGTTGTAATCTGGATACAAAGAGCCATTAGAAGAACGTTAGGATTTGTTTATCTAATCACGTTAGAGCCATGGCGTAACTTTTTTATTTAGTTAGAAACAACCCTAATGAAGTACGACGCAGGTGCAACTGCTTTACATAAGCGGTAAATAGTATATTATGATATTAGTGTGCAAAGTTGATCATTGCACTTGAGGCGGTAATATGCGCGCGAGCCGCAGGAGAGGTCGATATGGAAGCCGAGAGTGTAATAATCAATGCACGCGCATGTCATACGACGTTTTTCATCACAGTTGCGAGGAAAATACAGAGTTGTACTGTTAATAACTTTGTGAAAAATGTCGTGCCAGCTACTTATTTTCACGCGCCGTCAGAGAAAAACTGTGTTGATGGCGCGAACAAAATCGACATCAACTAAAACGAAACGAAAACTGGAACTGGAACTGGAATTAGAACGGGAACTGGAACTAGAACGAGAACTGGAATGTAAACTGGAACGTAAACTGGAACTTGAACTGGAACTGGAACGTTAACTGGACCTTGAACTGGAACTGAAACTGAAACTAGAACGAAATGAAACGACGAAAATGTACGTATAACTTCCAGTGAGATACAAACTTAACTGGAAATTTCTTGGATTATGATGCTAAAAGCGGTAACATAAGAGCCACTTTACGAGCAACTGTGATGAAAAATGATGTATTTCACTACCACAGCTTACGCAATAGGAGACTATTCAATTCAATGACATTTAAGTAATTTCTTATTAATAAAAATTGGTGCTACGACAGTGCTACGCGCTCTACGAAGCGTAAATTTTTTGTTAGAATTCGCCCTATACTTTATTGTATTTTTCATAGTAACTGCAATGCAACGTTGCAATCATAGATGTAATTACACGGGGGACGATAAGGCACGTCCTCATAATCGCTAAATCAAAAACTAGCCTTGCGTTGTGCGGTTCTTGTCGCTCAAGACGGGCACTGCTATCTCTTTATATTACGGTAATTGCTGCGCGATGCCTAATGTAAGCGGATTTGTTAGCTAGAGATTTAGCATTAGTGTCGTTACATAGGTGCTATAGGACTAGGGCATCTATACGCTAAATGGCTAAGCAGCGAATCAAGTTGAGCCAGTCCTTAAAATAATTGGACCAGAGAAATACCTACTTACTTGTGCTCCCAAATCGACCCATTATTGATTGGGGTTTGTATTCTTGTCTTTAAATTTTAATTTCCATTAAACTCGGCGGTAATTATGGTTTTTAAAAGGATTACAGAATATTACAGCCCGATCCGCCAGTCAAGGCGCTCGTGAAAAGCGTTAATTTTCTCGCTTTTTTCGCTTAAACAAGACGTGGCTGGCGCCACTCCTCATTTTAATTAAAAACGCTAAATTGTTGGCCGTGAGCTTTCTTTCACATCGCAATAATGACGTGGATAATGAAGTATATTGTACATATATTTTATAAACTAAGTATATGGCTGGCCCACAAACTGCCCTGACAGCTCTATAATGCAGATAATGAATATTGATATAATAATGGAGTTTGTATTGGGTACGCTACCTACCGGTAGTGGGCTGTGGAGCACTTGGACTGTCTATAGGTCTCGCGGCTATTATACAGTCCATAAGTGTTCTTTGTAGTAGGTAGTGTAGCTAGTTTACTTTAGTTTACTTTTTATTATTGTAGTAGTTAGCTTGCGTATGTTTGTGTAGTCATGCTATTATACTAAGGGGGAGTTTTTTAGCCGTCGTTAAGAATGGTTGAATTCTCTAACAAATCCTAATTAGTACCTAATTGAGATTAGATACTAAATACTAATATAGTATAGGTATTATATACCTACCTATAGCTACAGTGTGCTACAGCTTCGACACAAATACGCAAAAATTCTAGCTTAGGATAGGAGTTTGAAAGCTTACGTTTGTGCTTTCAAATTATATCTTAAAAAAGTTTACCGCTGGAAGGAGGAAAATAAAAGTCTCGATTATTTACCAAAACCAAATATGTAATGTAAAATATAATAAATATCTAATTCCACTTTATAATGTCATTAATTTGTCATGTTTGTCATGTTTTTTGTATACCTACAATATAGTTATAGCTTATAGGCTATGGTGTCCTATAAACGCCGCCGGCCGCGTACAGCGTCACGCCATACGCCGCGTGCTTTCTATAGAAATGTAGTGTTGTGGTCTCTTTTACACGCTGATGTTGGCGTGTGGACGCCGTAGGCGGCATTCAAACGCTTTACGCCGCGTCTCTAGTTATTTTGAAGCATTGCAGCATGAATGTCGTATTTGGCGTCAGTACAAAATGTTGATATTTGACAAGGAAAAAGACGAATTATTGATTAAATCAGTCAAATGTCATAGTACATTATACAAAGTAACACAAGCGCCGCCAAAAGTGTCGAATTTATATCCATTATATATCACACGACTACACGCTAGCACTGTTTGTAGACTACTGTTGTGAACGTAGTGAACGAGACGTCATCGTTCGCTTTACTTAGATGTATTGACCGCAGACGCTGTGCCTGGCGTTCAGACGTCGATCGGAACGAAAACGCTGAAGTCGGACGCCGCATATACCGAGGCCTTAACGAATAAACACATTGCCCGTTTAAAAAAACACTTTATAATGCAACCTAATAAAGATGTAATGAGACGTAAATTGCCTTAAAGTAGGTAGTGGGTACATCAAATGTCTCGTACAAGCGTTGGTATAATAAGAGACGACGATACGAAGTCAAGTTGGAAATGGTACGACCGCAACGTTCCAGTTAACAATGGCTATTGAGTTCGCTCGTCACTGCCACTGGACTGGACCACTGGACCACTACATTAACGATACAATGTCTGTAACGAACGGCTATTTTGATTCGATGTTGTAAGTAGGTAGGTACTTTAGAGGCTATGGTTACTTGGTTGACGCTTTCTTGGACTTAAGGAAATTCAGTACAATTATAACCATTTCGCGATCGTCCACTTTCAACTTCGTAGAGGAATATAATAATAAATAATAATAAATACCTTTATTTGACCTAATAAGTAACACAATTTTAATGAAGCCCTGTCTCCTGGAAAAGCGTTAGCTGTGGCCCAGAAGGCAGTTAACCCCCAATATAAAGTCTAAAACAAAGTTCGTTTAACTAAAAATCTTAAAAATGTTATAAAGGTAATTTTAAATAATTTTTGTAATACTTTTCTTACATATACACCACTGACAAAGCTTATTTACTATAATAACATTATTTTCGTGTATGTGTATAAATAGTCATTGATATTATTGTAATAATATATTATGTATTTTATGAAGTAGAATGTTGTGTTTAGCTACTACGTATTTTGTTATTTATGCATAATTATATACTTATGTATAATAAATTATCTATATGTAAATATATATATTTATTAAGGTAATACTTTAATATTAGTATAAATATATTTGAGTGTAGGAACCTATCTAGCGTTTATCTAACACAATTTATTGATACTATTTAGTTTCATTTCATTCTAGTATAGTTTCTGTATCTTTGTAGTCATATGAATTTAACCACTCCAATATTTTGCTTTTTATTTGAAAGTTGCTTAATGCCCTGATTCTAAACTTTGCCTCAATTTTATTATAAAGTTTCGGTGCAATGTAATTGTAATGCCTGCGTGCTGTGCCACTTTTAAAATAGGGAACAAAGCATCGATTTATCCTCTTGTGCACAACTTGTAACGTGGGAGCGACTGTGCGATGGTACCTGCGAATGCATTGGTAAATGTACAATTTGCGCACACTTAGTACATTCAACTGTTTGTATAACGTGGTAGTAGGAAACCGAAATGGTAAGAAAGACATTGTTTTGAGAAGAGCTCGTTGTGCACGTTCTACTTCCAGCATATGTGTTTTCGCTGCCCCTCCCCACGAGCTAATGCAATAATTTACCACACATTGACAGAGAGCTTTATAAGTTTGCAACAAAAGTTCGGTGTCTGCAACTGACCGAAGATTTTTAAAAATGTAGATGAGCCTTCTAGTTCGTTTCGCGGTTGTTGTGATGTGATCCTTCCATTTCAATTTATCGTCTATTATAACTCCTAAGTAGCGAATATTAGCCACTTTGAATATTGATCTATACTTATAATAAAACTGTAACAGGTCCAATTCCGTACATTGAAGATATTTTGAAAAATTCTGTACATAAAGATTTTTTGATTTTTTTTGAAGGACTCCCTATTATCGTTGCTGAAGCCAAAACTATAATTTATTTTCATTTTTGTGTGTCTGCCTGTCTTTCTGTCTGTCTGTCTGTCTGTACCTTGTCTGAGCATCATGCCGAAACTACTGAATGGATTCAAATGAAGCTTGGCATTGTTTGAGTTCGATATTACGAGGTGGGCTATAGAATACTTTTAATCCTGAAATTCAACCCGGTTCCCCGGGGAGAACGGATGAAAGTAAAATGATGTACTTAGTTGTAATTGATAAACGCATGGTCCAATTTCATTCTTTTTTTGTTAGAAAGGGTACTTAAAATATTATCCCGTAAATATTTCAAGGTCGTCGATTTTATGGTTCAGAAATTGCAGACATCCAACCTTCAGTATTAGGTCCAAAGCCACTCCTATCCAGTACTATGGGAAAGAGAAAAGGGAGGGGGGAAACGATAAGGGAAAAGGATTTCCCTCTTCCTTCTCTCTTCCTTTAGACGAGATAAGGCGTATATAAAACTAATTATCCCGTGCGAAGCCATGGTGGTTCAGCTAGCATGTGAATAGAATTGGTCGTAGACAATTCTAATTTATAAGACACGCTCCCCTCTCACAGATTGCAGCCATAACCCACCACGCTGGCCAAGTGCGGGTTGGCGAATGACACAATATAATCGTGTTTTGTCATTCTTGGTTATATTATACCGATTTTCTCACGATATTTTTCACCATTATAAGAACGAGTGCAAATTCCACACAATAACTTGGAAAATCGTTGGTTCAGCACCGAGCGGGACTCAAACCAGGGTGTGTCGGTTTGAAAGCCGCATGGGCTACCACTGAGCGACGTTTTTCGTTAAGGTGGAACGTTTCACTAGCGCGGCAAATTCAAATTTTCTTGCGTTCTTTTGCCAATAATAGCTTAATTACTCAACGTGATTAACCTTAATTACAAAATTGACGATAAACAAACACAGAAAGGTAAGAAAAGAGAAAAGTGAACTACATAGGTATCTACTTTTGAGTCCTTTTTAGTTATTGTAGGTACCCATAGACCTAGGAACGAAACATTCTAGGTCTGTGGTTGTACCTAAGTAGTATAAACCGTACATACCTATGTAAATAAATAGTATATACAATACTAATAGTCTATATGATAAATAACATAAGCCCAATAATATTTATATAAGTATACGTAGCAAGTTTTATATACCAAAAAAATATAATGCGCCACATTGGCCACAAACTATTCTATTCTATTTATTATTTTCTATTCTTCCGAAACGTCAATCTGTATTGTAGATGATTATGCATAATTTATGCACACGTAGGGTCAAGTGGGGTCCGTAAGGTCCCCATGGTCCATCTTTTATGTGTGTTTTACTGAATGGACAGCAAATTGGGCCATTCGCACCTTATGGCATGACTGGACCGTAAAAAGCCCTTGTGGTGATGCAGCTTATTTGCTTATCATTGAATGACAATGATACGGGGTACATACAAGTACCTACATATAAAACATAATTGATATAACAATATGCATGGCAAGTTTTAGTATGTTTTTTACATTAATAAAAAAAAAAAACAAACAAAAAAAAAACAAAAAAAAAAACAAATAAAAAAAAAATAAAAAAAAAATAACCATAAATGGCTATGGTTTTTTTGTGTTATGGATTGCGCATTGCAATGAAAATAATGTCGTAATTAAACAAAACTAAATGTATATTAACAACATGCAATAACTTTTCGTATTAGCTCCGTACTTCGTTTCTCCCGCGGCGGTAATTGACACCCTTCCCAGGTAAATATCTGGAATAATAATGTAAGAGCAGGCATTTGTTTACATGGATAGATACAAAACTTCAATGTATTATTTTGATAGATTTCTATTCACTTTGAAATATATTTAGCATGGAATTTTATAAACCAATAGGTATCTATGTAAAATTCTTATGTAGATCACGGCACAGATGTGCTAACTGCCAATAACATTAGAAAAGCAGAATGCATAGGTACTTATTCGAAAAAAATTGAATAAAATATATCGAAACAAAAAACGATCACGCAACACCCCTCGTTTTAGTTAACAAGCGAACAATTACATTTAATTTACGGATGAGTTTTTAAAGTGTCCCAATATGGCATGACCTCCCCCCGCCTATGAAACCGCTATCATTTAATGTGCGGATAATCCACCGCGACATTTGTTAAAAAACTTATCCGAGGGGTATCGCGTATTGTAAACTAATTCAAAAAATTCAATTGTTGCAAGTGCCACTTGTCAGCCTACTCTGTAGACTCATAATCTGGCAACATTAGCAGCTATCGGTTTTAAAAACAACTCTTGTGTCATTGGACATAAGAATCATTATTTATTATAGTTTTAATTTTAATGGCAGTCAATTTTAATTCATTGTGAAATTGATCTGTCTACAAGTGCTGATTTCATTATGTAACTTTCGTTAATTTCATGAATTGCATTACACTTGAAGTGTGATGTAAAGACCTAGGTACTGCGGACATGTCTGTTACGATAGTAGGTAAGTATTACCGAAGTATTAGACTAGAGTCAATAGATACACCCTTTCAAATAATGAAGACGTCATATAATTTTATTATTTTCCCATAACGCAATCCACAATTTTGGCAAAAAGCGCAGCATTAGCAGTTAGGACACAGCGGGCGGTAGGCGCGAACTTGTTACCCTTTGGCCTCTGCCCTTTGTTTAACAGAACCATAAAGAAAACAACGTTGTCCTAGCCCTTACAGATAACCCTTTGGCGCACATGTCGACAAGCAAGCCGTGGAACCGGCAGTAGTAATAAATACAACTTAACAATGACTGCGGCATTCTATTTTAATCTTTACACACGCGTAATAAAGCGCCTGGCGAACATTTAATAAGCCACGATACTTTTTGAGTAAATATGTGGAGTGTGTTTTTCGTTTATTGTGCTCCGAATGGAGTTTTTATTGCGAATGTCTGCGGCATTAGTCGGATTGTCGGATCCCGCATATGTCGTTATTTGCGCATGCTATGATTTTGCGGGAAATCTGTGTGGGATCATTTTTATCTAGTCATATGATAAATCAGATGCTGTATCGGAAGATTTCCCGGGAGTGCGAATGGAAGCAAGCATAGACAGCTTTACGATGTCAGAATGGGGAAAAGACTTTATGGGACACTGCGGTGTGATTTTGACCATAATAAATACCAATAAATAAAATAAATAAATAAAATAAATACCAGATATGGTTTGTTTCCTATAAATATCCAACGAATAGAATAGAATATTGTTTATTCTACTTCAAAATGCTTACACAATACCCAATAAAAAACAAAGAGAACAAACAAGGAACTTTAATTAATTTGATGATACTGTGCATATAATCTATTTAAAAAAATTCGTGATGAAGCTGAAAGGGCACTAAGCTAAGCATAAATCTCGGTGCCATAAGACGCTGACATTCAAGTGAACCCGGTTTGCGGAAAAATGTTATAAACAAAATATACTAAATGACATTAAAATGATATGATTAACATTGAAATGAATAAATTACCTAGGTGTTATAGATATAATACGCATAGATATAATACGCATTTATATTACGCATGGTGTAATTTCCCCTGAATTACAATCCCACCGGTTTCATACAGCACAGCACGCAGCAACTACCACACCAAAAGCGCCACATTTACCTAAAATACCACGCATTTTACCAATTTTAACCTAACGCACTTTCTATGAAATCTTCAAACAATCGTCCATAGTAAAATCGTTTGGGATAATAAACATGGAAATTGCAGTAAAACTGCCTGAAAAGCTAAAAGCTTTTCCACAAGAGCGCAGTTTGCCTCATTTACGTCGACAGTGGGAATGGGCTGGGAGTTGAGAACTCCTTCACAATACTTAGGAACTATCTGTTTCTTGAACAGACAATATATTCAAAACTTAGCCCCGGCTGGGAATAACTTCGCGAATCCACAACATGCTTGAGTTACGATAAGCAGTGTGCGGCTGGAAACTCGAGATAACTATTGTAATCCTCAAGATATTTTAATACAGTTTTATAGTTGAAAGTTGTTTTTTCTCTAATCTATGATTGTGAATGGCCGTTACTGATTACGTCATTTATTTAATGTATCCACTTTACGGAAATCCCAGATTAATTGAAAGCGAATCATGAGCGTTCAACATGCCCCTTACCGGCCCGCATGCAACTAATGACGTTCAATATTGAAACCAGCTTAATTGAAATATCCGGTTGAATTATGGCTTATTTGAATGAATATTAATTTAGAAGACTTTCTGCTACATAAACTTCTATAAGTGCAGGTCAATGTGGGGTTCCCACGCTGATTCATAGCTCGTACCTATTGGTTCTAATGTTGATTTTATTGTTTCTATTTAGCTTTAAATACAAACATAAATAACATATAATAATATACTAAACTATACTAGACCTAAAAACTAAAATATACCTAAAACTTTAAAACTAAAATTTATTGGTGTTTATATATTAAGTAGGTATAGGGATTGGTATGACGCTACTTCTACTTCTCAACTCGATTAATCTTAGCAGATTCCTTTTATGCATTAAAATCCATTTTACTCACATTGACGAAATTAGTTACGACATTTTACCATCCAAAAACACTTAATTTCGATGAACTTGAAAACACAAACTTCATTGGATACCGATTTCTTTTCGACAGAGTAAATCCACCCGTAGCTTTCCCGCGCGCCGCGTACTGTTAATCCATTAGATTCGTTCCGCTCTGAATTTTTCTTTGGGTAACGCTCCTTTTGTTAATTCAACTTCAATTGTGCATTTTTTGAGAAGAAAATGTTCTTTTTAAAGCTTCAAGTAGCGTTACACAAATCCGTAAAGAGGATTCAAGGCTATACGCCCTAAGATTTCACTTTTATACGAAATCTAATCGGCAAACTGTAAAGCGAAAATCTAATTCAGTCCTTTGAGATAGCAATTTTTATACGGGTGCTATGCCAGCCAAAAATACCTTCCAAAAAGTTTCAGCCTATAGGTAATCCGACAAAATTGGAAGTTAAATTTTTTAAACTCTTGATATTACGTCTTAGAGTATGTACTCATATGACCTAGATCCTAGATCCTAAGTCCTAGAATATTTTCATTACCATCCTATCTATGACATTTACCAGAATTCGATCCAGGCACTATCAAATGGTGTAATAATATACAGGTTGTGTTTTTGAAAATCAACTGCTTCAATTCATGGCTATAGGAATAGTGATTCTTCAAAAATTCAATTCAAAAGATTTTTAGTTTTCATCAAAATCAGGCCCGTGACTCCTTTGAGTACCTATAGTACCTACCCACCTTTTTTGCTATTCCTCCTATTTTCAGATTTAGTCTACCACGCCCAACTGAAAAAAATCACCCTGTTTAGTTATACTGAAACACAAAGATTATACAACCGCTGTAATTATTATGTGATGCCGGTTTATTTGATCAGTCAGCAGCAACTCGCGGCCTATATGTATAACAGTATTTAAACCGCCAAATTGGCATCGTGCGCTCAACAATAACAATTTCCCACTAGACTGCGAACAATGGAGCCCGGCTAAGTTTTGACAGGCCATCACAAGTGCATTAACGTAGCTTGTAGGATGTAGGCCCAAGCTAATATGGCCCGGATACGTCACAAACAGAAACTGGCTCAAACTGCTAAATTAGCTTTCGCACAACACTGCCACTTCATTGTACACACTCATGCATGACGTAAATTATTTATACAACACCAGACCAAGTAGAGTATTTAATAAGCTGTTCTTATTAGTTAGTAATTTGCATGTGCCCATGTCATAAAAACAAGTAGGTCCGAAATAATTTGGGACTTTTTTTCGTGAAGAGGAAAGTCACATGAAACAAAAAGCCGCGGCAAAATCAGAATACGTAATTCGTAAACTTTGTTTCTTCTTGTCAGAGTGACGAACAAAAGTAGGCCTCTCTGTGGCATAGGAAACATATCATATATATCTATACCTACTTGTCTTGTGGTTACTGTACCTATTCCTATTTTATTTGAGTTCTCCCTTCGCCCGGTGTTTTAGATCCTATTTATATAATTCGATATTATAGTATTAAAACGGGTCTCATCGCGCACAGAAATTTATCTAAAAAGTAGATCGAAGAGACCCATTTTAATGCTATGTTGCAAGTCGCGAATGTTGTGTTTATACAGTGCTATAATTCGATGTTAGTTCTTAAAGCGATCTTGAGTTGCAATCGTGAAATGGGGTTTGTGTTGAATTGAATATTGTGCCAAATCGGTATTTAAGTATTATTTTAAGAGCGCATTAGAGAATCGAGAACGGTTTATAAAATTGACATAAATATTCTTTGAACGGGCATGAAGTTGATCGGTTTTTATAGAAATAGCAAGCTGCAAGCTAGCAACTGGCGGCGATGCATCAATTACTAATAGATGATCAATTTCAGTGGTTACCAAGATTTACTTAGGTATTAGGTACTTATACCCTCCCAGTAACGCTGTATAAAGGTCGGAACAAACGAACAGCAGTAACTCTTTAAAAAAAAGGTTGGCACCTTGCAGCGAAACAAGTAAAAAGTTACCTCACCCCCGAAGACAAAATTGCGTAAACAAATTTTGTAACTTTTGTTATTGTACGCATCGGGGCAAAGAGTTTCAAAGCTCTGCGACTTATCAGCCTTTGGAACCAGCCTGAAACTTCCTTACTCATGTTTAATTAATTAAAGTACATTGTACTTTAGCATGTATTTTTGGTAAGCAAATTCACGATAAAATTTTCCAACTTCTTCACTTTGATGTAACCAACAATATTTCCCCATTTTTTTAACCGGTTCCAAGTCTTGAAATTGTAAATATTTCAGGATAAAATATTGATTTCATTCTTTCTCATGAATTAATTAAAAATAGTTATAATGGAATTGAAGTCGTAATTATTCATTCTTATTTTAGCTATAGCATAGCATCATAGCTTCAGATCGTCCATATCGTTAATTAGCGACAGTCAATTACCTCACATACATAAATATATAGATCCGCGGGGTAATTACGTAAAATTTGCAACAGCAATGCATACAGCAGTAGCAAAGTAACGGCAGTAGCGAAGCATACATGCTCGACACCACTAATGATGTATGGCAGCAATCATCGCGCAATCTACGCCTGTTGCAAACCTGTTGCGAGTTAGGTAATACGCCCGCCGAAATGAGAGGATCCGCAGGAGAACTAAAGTGACTGATATAGGTAGCTCTTAGAATTAACAAGTTGAAATGGCAATAGGCAGGCCACATCGCTCGTAGAACTGACAATCGATGGGGAAGAAAGGTTCTCGAGTGGCGACCACGAACCGGAAGACGCAGCGTAGGCTGGCCCCCCCACTAGGTGGACCGACGATTTGGTGAAAGCCGCGGGGAGCCGATGGATGCAGGCGGCGAACGGCCGCTCAAAGTGGCGCTCTTTGGGGGAGCCCTATGTTCAGCAGTGGACTTCTGCACGCTGTTGATGATAATGATGACATAAATATAAGGTAACATATTATATAGATACGAATTGTCTTTCTGCTACTTGAAAAATGATACTCATTCTTCCTCCATGAAAATACGAAACATTCCTCAAGTCTGGTACATTTACAGGGTGGTAGCGATTCAACAAGCTATTTATCAGCCGTGTCCCAAGCCCCATCAAGACGCACAACAATACTTTCGGTTGGAGATCTCTTGAGAGATGCTTTTTCCAAGGCGCTCGTGTGAAATGTTTTTTTAACCGCAAGCGTTTGTTGGACATCTTCAATCTGACTTAAGCACTACCTATCTATATAGATAAATAGTAGATATTTTACACAAGTAGGTAGCCCAAATTAGTAATTTATAAAAAAAATGTGTTTTAATATGTAACTAAGAAATAGGATTATCCAATGAGTAAACATTTGTTTTGTTTTTTTTTTTTTGTAAACATTTTTATTGTCATACATTGATTAAAATATAGACATTTTTTGGAGAAGGCATCAATACTTTACAGTATAGTTATGTATATTGATTACTCTAACTAAACTATACCATAAGGAAAGTGTCGACTCGATTCTGGACTCAAAATAGTTTTTTTTTTTTTTTTTTTTTTTTTTTATGTGAATGAATGACGTGACGAGCAAGTCGTTCACCTGATGTTAAGTGACACGGCCGCCCATAACAGTTGCAGTGTCACCCGGAACTTTAAAACAATAAAGTTTCGCGTGACACTACACTGCGCACGTCATCCTGAGACATCACCCAGTCTAGTAATCAGATTACTAGACTGAGTGATCAGATCATAAAGTCTCATTTGCCCATTTTTAGTGATTGATAAAATTGTTGTAAAATGTTGCCATCTCTAAACGCAAAAAGAAGCCAAAATAAATAAATTCTCTATTCAATTCAATCCAGAACTTTTCCAATACCTATTGTATTCGCATACACATACCTAGGCCCAACCAACATGGTTAGCATCAGTTTTTTCGAGCACCTGCTCAAATAATACGAAAGTATACGAACGCCTGCTGAATGACGAACGCACCGCATAATAATATAGGCGCAGCATACATAGAATGTATTGGTAAAACGTAATTTACTAATTAGGTATTCTTTGACACTGCGTAAATCTAGGCAAATGTGCTGCAGATTTCTTTAGTGAATGTTTAGTTGCGTGCTATGCTACATTACAAAATATTATTCACTATTTACCCGACATAATACGTAAGTAATACTTTTGGCCGTGGCCATGTTTGTGGTCCTGGCGATGTGAGAATAAGACCACGGATGCCATAAGAGCTAGTCTTGTGTAGCTCACGAACGAAGAATGATTAGGTATGAATTCCCACTTCTGAACGACAACGAACTATTCCCTGACGTCATCCTTATTAGTTCAAATGTACTACTAGCTCTTTACGAACTAGAGAACTGAAGAACTACAGAGAGTTCAATGTCTTTATGAACTACAGAGCCAAGTGAATTTGTTTTGATGCCCGCTCTTTCATTCAATGAAGGAAAGAGCAACAGTACTGACCGATAGCGGTTTGTGCGTCTTCGTTTGCTCTCGTAAAGTAATATTAAACAATAACATGATTTTATTTCATTTTTTTTCGTCTCTGTTTCATACTATAAAAATACGAAATTATCGTTAAATCGAGAGGATGAACTATTATGAGCAGCCGCTCAAAGTGGCACAACAGAATAAATAATAGTACTACTAGGTATAACTACGACCGTAAATAGCAGATACCTACAAACATATGTGAAATCGTTCTATAACAGTGAACTAATAGTACTAATAGAATTAGAAGACTGAATTAGTACATTAATAATTAAGAATAATTACATCTTTGCTCTTACTAAGAGCCGGCTAGGGGAATATGCAGAGAATGGGCAGCAGCATTCTCCTGTAGATAGGTACATTAAAATCTTCTGCGATCACCAAGCCGCCTGATTCATATTGGTTTTGAGGTTGGTTCCATATCAAAATCGGTTCTGTAATTTGACTTTCAAATTAAAATAACTAGAAATAATTCAACAAAGTATTTTCTACGTATGTAATTAAGGCGATTATGGGAATATCCTGAGTCGGTGAAGTCGATGTAGCCCCTTTTTTAAGTTAATATTATTTTAATATCTAACAAGGTAGAGCTTGACTATGATCTCACTTGATATTAAGAGCCTATACAACGCCAAAATGCTTAAAATGGCTTAGCATGAGGCCGTGTCCAGGGGGCGTACTGTGAGCTCTTAGCGAGATTCAAAACTGAGCCTATATTGGATCGCTTTGTTTTTTTTGTATGGGGATTTTGGCTCTGTTTTGAATCGCGCTAAGAGCTCACAGTACGCCCCATATCAACAATATTGCAACAATGTCTTTGAAATTCATATATATATTAAAGCTCAGGACTAATGCTTATGTATAGTGAAAACACGAATCAATAAACTTTTCTCGATAGAAAAAAATTACAAAGTTACCTAAGTTTATGTATAAGTATAGAGACAAACATGGATATCATATTACGTGACGCTCTATATCCACATTGACCCAAACCACCCCATAATTATATTTTTTGTTTTAAATTTGATGCAGGTGCTAACGTTTTTGTCTCGCATTCCGAGGCTTCACTAATTTTAGAACATCGTTAGGGCAAAAACAGAGGCCAGATCCATACAGGGTGTTATGTTGTTTTGTTTTAGTACGTTTCCAAATAATTCTTGGAGTATTCTTTGATAGTAATTCAGAAACTATGAAATTAGAAGTAAACTAAAATTCATTTTAAAAAGTGCCAGTAATGATGCTCACGTATTTTTTTATTGCTTTTAAAGTGGGTATATACAATCACAATACTTGCATGTAGATATGAGTGTATGATTAATGAATTGTACTAAAGTTTACAAGATTAATCAAAAGCTGTAAAGTTTTCATAAGATTTTTGTCACCCTTTACATAAAATGTAATTTTACCGATATAGCCAAGGTTCAGATTGAGCCGAACGCGGAATGAATCCTTTTAAAGCAGGGGCGGAAGTAACAGTTAATGTGAACAGAGACCCTTATAATGAGCCGCAATGAACCGACATCATGGCTAATTTTACCTTCATATAGATGAAAGCTTTGTTTTTATTGCTGTAAATATTAGCTTTTTGCTTCGCTACCTCCGCGAATAAACATGTATTTTAAAAACGGAGTAAGAAGGTATGTATACTTTCTACTAAAATATGTCGTTAAACGACATAATACTAATACGACTAATAAATAGTACTACAAGTACATACTTAGTAAAGATGAAGTTACTTTTAAACAAAACTGGAATTATTTACTCTATGAAGCCAGCTTATTAAAGATATAGTGGGCCTAAACTACTATTGTAAGTATGCCTAAGTATAATGTCAATAATTTTAGTAGTAAGTATTTAGGCAATTCCTTCATACTTTACCTACAGTATTTTTATTGAGTAGAATCTAAAACTGACTTGCATGTTATCATTTTGGTTAAGGCTCTATTTATCATAGCGCAGAGTTGTGGGTCAAAGCGCTTCTATGCGGTATAAGTTAAAAGAAAGCGCGGTACAAGTAGGACGATGGTTTAGAGAAAATAATCCAGCAAGCAAGTAGCTTTATGAAAACAAAAAAGGATTACGAATCGTTGCCGTATCCTATAATTTCTAAGCTCTACGACGCTATAAATATGTTGTCCCCAAAACAAACAAAAATACTGTCACGGAGATACGATTTGCGCGCATTAGGTTAATTTTGAATTCATCCGGTATTTGACGATGACGACGTTTAAAATCGCTACCTTCTACATCTTGCACCGTTATCAAACAGAAAAGCAATGTCAGATACAGTGACAGCATAATCGCAGACGATAAAAGTAAAGGACGGAAGAGGTCACTGCGTCCACTTTGATATACGGAGAGATTGTTGAGGATTGCGACAGATAGATACTCGGCTTCAATGTATGAGCAAGCTTTTAAATTCCGCATATAAAATTAGCGTCAGCAAAGCCTGCTGATTATACCCCTATTAGGTATCTATTCTATGCTGCTGGGTCCCTTCGCAAGTGTATCTGACACTGGCATAGGATCACATTAGCTCACTCGGGTTTACTACCTTTTAGAAGATAGATAAGCAGACATTAAAAAAGCTGTCCGTTACATGAAACTTGTTACTGGACGTTATTATACTCGGATAACATTTTAATGAACTGGGTATTTAAGTCCACGGATTCATGCTGGTACTAAAAAAACCGTTGCTGCCTCGGCTCACGAAGTAACGATTAAGTAATCTGTGCCTAAGCTCCTATTTTATCTATTACAGCGCTGATGAGCGGTTAGATTTAGTCTTGTGTTAGACGAAAAGTATAATAAGTACCTAATGGAACATGAAACCGGGCCACAGAAGCCTACCAATTATTTCATCAGATTTTTTCAATTCACATTAGGAGCCTGTCTTGTTTTTCGGTTGCCACACTGTGTTCTATGATCACTACGACCATGATTCTTCTCGAAAGTTCACAGTCTTTATTAGTCGAATGCTGACATTTGACATAACGATTGATAAACAATTAAAAGCTGTACGGGCATCCGTTCATCCGACATTCTTTGGACAAACTGTATTTTATCGATTAAACAATACAGGCGTATTACCTACTATGAATTATGTACCTATGTGTGTAATTTACACTAATAGCGCTGAAGCGACTGAAAGGATTAGTTTTTGGTGTGAAATTGTGAGACTTCTATGGGAGTAATTATTTAAATGCACATAAAGCTAAAAAGAAAACTAATCGGCTAGTGTCGGTTCTGTAAAGCGTTGCCTGACACTTAGCGTGGCGTTTTGTCGCTCTATTGCTACGTGTGACAAACTAATCTATGTATAAATATTTATGATTTTTATAGCAGTATCGCCTGCTCAGCATAATCTCATCATCATCATTAACAGCCTGAAGACGTCCACTGCTGAACATAGGCCTCCACCAGAGCACGCCACCTTGAGCGGCTGCTCGCCTCCTGCATCCATCGGCTCCCCGCGGCTTTCACCAGGTTGTCGGTCCACCGAGTGGGGGGCCGGCCTACGCTGCGTCTTCCGGTTCGTGGTCGCCACTCGAGAACCTTTCTTCCCCATCGGTTGTCAGTTCTACGAGCGATGTGACCTGCCTATTGCCATTTCAACTTGTTAATTCTAAGAGCTACCTATATCAGTCACTTTTAGTAAGCTCAAAGTCGCGCAGCGAGCTATGGAGCGAGCTATGCTCGGTGTTTCCCTGCGAGATAAGCTCCGGAACAGCGTAATCTACAAAGGAAAAATTTGAATCACGAGCGGGACTTGAACCCGCATCCATCCGTCCCTAGAGCCGGGACATGCTTCATGCTTCATGCTTTTTTTCCTTTACGAATTAATCAATCTATGTATATATTACGATTATTCCAAAACTGCGGGAGGCTACTGCAAAATGTTTTTTTTTTTTTAATTTTCTGGGTTCAATTTTCATTCTGAGAACTATTGAGAACAGACCTAGAATAGAATAATCCCATAATAAAGAATAATTGAATTTATCAAAATGGGCGACCGTAAAAATATGTGTTTTTTGTTTTCGACCAAAAATGTTCACTCTAGTTCTTAGTTTTATTTTGGAACAATATAGAAACAAAGCTAGGACAATTCAGCATAACAAAAAACACTTGATTTTAATAAGTGCAGGGCTAATAACTTCTCACACGTGACACAGACGTCGCTTTGACCTCTTTAGTTCGATGTGCAAACCCCCACCTGTATGATGACTTATAACAACTAAGTACAATACAATAATATGTCTCTTGAGTTAAATTGAGTCTGACTTCTGACTTCATTATTCTGGTCTTGGCACTAATTTAAGCGAGTGGAGCAGATGCGGGCTGTTACAATGATCGCTTTGTTCATGAGAGTGGTGAGTGCTGCTAATTAATCAGGTTCAACTAAAACTGTACCGTGATGGTTGTGTGTAGGTACAGAATAAGTAATAGTACGAGCGGTATGGGTGTTCTGGAAACATTGACAGCGAATAGGACATACATGCGTGTCTTTGTAATAAGGGAAATATATATATGACGGGGGTACACCCTCACCATCATCATCGTTAGCACTCATCGTTAACTTTTCAACTGTGGGCGTCGCCGGTGGGTAGTGGTGGATGAAGAAAACCAGCTCGTATGACTCAATCAGCTATTATTATCTCACAGCACAGTAATTATATCCAAGCACAAAGTAGGTAAGTACGTATCGTAGAACGCGCGATGGTTCAGTATCGACCGCACGCGCCGATCGCCGAGGGAAGAATGTGTCAAAAACGATTTGACGTTTGACAGCGCGCACGTCACCAACTCCATCGAACGCCACCAGGTGGCGCTGGCGTCCCGGATACGACTTGATTGCGACACGGCCATCCTGCTTGCACACGTCCTCGTGTGATGGTTACCCTGCGAATAAATAGTCCACGAGAGAAATTTGTTCACTCGGTCACTCCTGACCAAATTCTACAGCTCATTGGGTAAATAAAGAAATATTTAGAACTCTATGCTTTTATTACCGTCAAACCTTCAACTCAATCAAACATGGAGAAATCAAAAATCAGAAAATACAATAATCGCTAGCCTAGGCCAAGTACCACAGTCGTTCGCATCAACTTTCAAAACTCTACATTATCACAAACCGCCAAGCTTACAGAAACTCTCGAGTAAAACCTCTAACGCCACGGCTCTCCAGCCGACGAGCAATCACATTGCTCCCACATCCATTGCATGGATCTCTGTGCGCATCCACAGCGTGGATCGCCCCTGTGCATCACCCAGTGACTACACACCACGGTCTTTCCAGACCCCGACCTCCGCCAGAGTTAAACGCACACCGCGCACCCACGGACTACTTGAGTTGCCTCAAGAGACACCGATTTCTACCGGGCTACGACTACGTAACAACTACTGGTACGGTCGAACACAATACGGCCGATAGAGTTCCCTACTCGAGCTTCTACCACAACTTAAGCTTGCTCATTTTCATCAAAATCATTATCATCATCAACATCGACTGGTACTTGACCCTCTGGCATCTTTCTTAACCTATCGTGTGCGTATTTGTAGGTACGCTTCGAGTTTAAAGCTTTCAGTGAATAACGATCACCATCCAAAATCTCAATTACTCTAAACGGACCTTTATATTTTGGATCTAACTTAGTTTGATTTCGTTCTTCATTTTGTAATAATACAAAATCACCAACCGCAAAATTTTGAATTTTCGCCTTTGTTTTATCAAATCGAGCCTTATCATACTCCGCAGACTTCTTAATATTTTCAGACGCACGCTCGCGAATGTCCTCTATTTGTACCTCGGTCTCTACATCGCTACTCATCAACGACAATGGTCTCGCAACTTTCCCGATTAAAAGCTCTAGAGGCGAAGCTTTTGTAACTCTATTCATAGTGCAATTTAACGCAAGTTGAACCTCTCCTATACAGTCCTGCCACGATCTGTTATCGCTAGTCTCTATCGCAGTTAACATCGATTTAAGGACACTCATGACACGCTCTACCTGCCCATTAGCACGAGACGAACCTGTCGCTATCAGATGCAAGTCGATATTCTTGCTCACGCAAAAATCGCGAAACTCTTTGCTAGCAAAACAACGGCCTTGATCTGCAATTATTCGATTAGGAGTGCCAAAAAGCGCTACACTTTGAGTTACTGTGTGAATACTACTCTTGGAGTCGATATTTTTCGTATGATAGAGCAACACGTACTTCGTAAATGCATCAATTAGCACGAAAATATATTCCTTCTTGTCGTTTTTTCCGCTAAGCTTACCTGTCGCGTCTATATGAACCGTGTGCCACGGGCTCGTCACCTTAGGTATCGGATGCAATTCAGCTTGAACTTTACCGGAATGAGACTTCGCGACTTTACATGTTACACAGCTATCTACGAATTTCCTAACGTACTGAGACATTCCTGGAAACCAGTAATAATCAAAAAGCTTTTCAGCCGTCTTTTCAGCGCCAAGGTGTACGATAGAGTCATGAAAATTATGAACTACCGACCATCGGAGAGCACGAGGTAAATAAGGTAGGATTTTAGACCTACCATTGCGCTGGATTTTACGGTGAAGGACGCTTGAACGTAGCACATAAGTTTTGGCTAGTTGCTCATCTAGGTGATCCTCTTCTAAATCGGTTATGATTTTAGAAATTTCTGCATCGCGCTGTTGTTCGGCTTGCAGCCAATTTGGAGAGAGTTCAGTAATGTCAATGCGTTTTGGGCTCACACGGGACTCCACTGATTTTGAATCAAGCGGTATGGGGTTTCGTGAAAAGAAATCTACATGCGACATACGCTTTCCCTCCCTATACACTACGTCAAAATCGAAAGATTGCAGGAAAGCCCACCATCTATGCGCCCGGGGTGTAAGTTCTTTCTTCGTTTGTGAAGATTTCAACGAGTTACAGTCCGTAACAACGGTAAACTTCCTACCATGAAGATATTGTCTAAAGTATTTGATAGAATTCACAACTGCGAGAGTTTCGAGCTCGTACGAATGATACTTGCTCTCTGCAGGGGTCGTTCTCTTACTGAAGTAAGCAACCACGCAGCGCTTACCATCCTTGGCTTGAAACAAGATTGCTCCATAGCCTAAACTACTCGCATCTGTGTGCAGTTCTATCGGAAGTTCTGGGTCATAGATCGTCAATACCGGATCACTCGTCAAAGTAGAGATTACTTTTTGACGAATATCTTCGTGTTCCGGTTTCCATGTCAATTCGCCTTTCAGTGAAGTTAGTCGGTACAAGGGGGCCATGATTCTAGAGAAATCCTTTACAAATTGACGAAAGTACGAAGCAAGTCCGATAAACTGACGTAGTTGGGTTACTGTTTCTGGAGGCGGTAGAGCCGTTAAGGCCTCTACCTTTCTGCGATTGGGTCTGATCTGGCCAGACTCTACTTCAAATCCCAAGAACTCTACCTTCGTCTTGAGGAAGGAGCATTTCTTGAGATTCAAAGAAAAGCCAGCTTTTGTCAGCGCTTCCAACACAGTGTGAAGCCTCTGCAAACCTGACTCTACATTGGGAGAGACGATCAAAACGTCATCAACATAGACAATTACGTAATCGTGGGCTACATCACCTAGAGCATTCATAATAGCTCTCTGAAAAACTGAAATTGCATTTTTCAGTCCAAAAGGCATAGTCAGGAATTCATACTGACCCTCGGCTGTAATAAAAGCAGTGCGCTCTATGGACTCTTCACTTACAGGGATTAAATGAAAACCGCTAGCGCAGTCTAATTTCGAAAAATAATGAGCACCATGAAGACGCGCGATTTGATCGAAGATTAATGGAAGCGGGTAACGATCGGAGACGGTGTTACTATTGAGCTCGCGATAGTCTATACACATGCGGTCCGAACCATCGTTTTTCTTTACAAGCAGAGCTGGACTTGCAAATGGAGAGCAGCTAGGTCTAATAATATTCGCTTCTAACAGCTCTTTCACACGATCGCGGACAACGCTACGCTCATCCGCAGACATCCTGTACGGTCGCCGCTGCACCGTGCGATTCGAATCAATCATTTTAATTTTAAGCTCGCCCGTATTTACTCGCGTCGTAGGCAAACCGGTAATGAAAAATTCAGAAAAATAATCTAACGTTTGCAAAAGCTTAGACTTGTCTTTGCCAGTTACATCCGTCACGATAGCAGTTACATCCGATTGAAACGCGTTAGTGCTAGTTTGTGTTATCGAATTTACACAAAGGACTCTGGTAAGAGTCAGATCCGTTGCCGTCATGTTTACTGCAAAACCTCGATTTAAAATCTCGCGGCCTAACATGACATCACTTTGCAAATAATTGTCAGGTAAAACATGCAACAAAATTTCGAGAGGATGATCGTTAATCACTACACAACATAAAATCTGTTCTGTACTGAATACTCGTGTTTGACCAATACCAGTCATGGCAACAACATTACTAACTCGTTTACCATTAAATTTCGATGCGAAACTTTCTTTTATTAACGAGCATTCAGCACCAGAATCGTAAGTAAAACGTATCAATTCACCTTTGTGTTGTAACGTGCCCGATGGCGGTTGTACGACGCACACATCGACGCGCCGCTCGCTGCGCGCTCCGCTGTCAGTCGGTCCGCTGCCACTGCCGCTTCCGCTGCCGCTCGTACACCGGACGGCTATGTGACCAGGCTTGCCACACTTGAAGCAAACCAATGGCCTCGAGGACGGCTGCTGGGTTGCTTGACTCGACGATGATGCAGTTAATGTAGGTCTTCCTCGTGTATCCATCGGTTTGCTTCTGCACTCAAGTCGCTTGTGACCGGTTTTTCCGCAGTTAAAACATTTCAGCGAGGTCATCTTCGCTCGCTTAATGTCAATCGTGTTCGATGACTCACCCGTAATACTTATTTTTCGCTTTAAATGTGAAAAAGCACTCAGTTCTTGCTGTAACTTGTCCCTTGAGATTACGGTCGTAGTGAACGCCATCCGCTGAAGTCGCGGGTCAAACTGCGATATGTGAGCAAGCACAGTTGCTACGGCTATCTCTTCTTTGTTCACATCTTTCCAAGAATTAGTCAGCGAAGTGATCAATCGACTCGCGAATGCGGGTAGTGTTTCCTTTTCAGTCGGTTTTTCTCCATTTATTTTAATGAGGGTACCCGCCAATGTCTCGGTCGAAATAAAACGTGTTGTGAAAAGTACTTTGAATTCCTTCCATGTCATTCCTTCGTAGGCAATCTGAGATAGCCACGTCGATGCTTCACCTCTAAGCGCCTTGCTTACCGCCAAAACAAGTCGACCGCCGCTTGGTGGATTTTCAGAAAAGCACAGATCTGCAGTCGCGCACCATGATCTCGCATCGGCATTTTGCTTTTCAGGATCGAATGCAGGTAGTTCTTCACGGTAGGCTGGTTTCGTTGATTGCAGCGCCTCGATCAATGCTCGCATGTTCTTATTTTGTTCTTCGAACATGACACGCCAGGGATTCGTTTCCTTGTTCTCATCCAACACTGATCCCACTTCTGATGACGGGGGTACACCCTCACCATCATCATCGTTAGCACTCATCGTTAACTTTTCAACTGTGGGCGTCGCCGGTGGGTAGTGGTGGATGAAGAAAACCAGCTCGTATGACTCAATCAGCTATTATTATCTCACAGCACAGTAATTATATCCAAGCACAAAGTAGGTAAGTACGTATCGTAGAACGCGCGATGGTTCAGTATCGACCGCACGCGCCGATCGCCGAGGGAAGAATGTGTCAAAAACGATTTGACGTTTGACAGCGCGCACGTCACCAACTCCATCGAACGCCACCAGGTGGCGCTGGCGTCCCGGATACGACTTGATTGCGACATATAAATATTTTTTTTTATGTATCGAACGATGTGACGAGCTAGTCGTTCACCTGGTGTTAAGCGACAGGGCCGCCCATAACAGATTGCAGTGTCACTCGGAACTCTAAATTATGATTAATCTAAATAATGTGATTAATTTCTAATTGTCTATTACTTACTTCATTTTATGACTAAGAGCCCTAACTCACCGGGACGCCATGGCGTCGTCGCCGGCTTGCCACTGGCTAATCTTTCTGTATCAAACATTTTCATTTTCTATTAAAGCAATATCAATACACACATACATGCCAGAGACAGAAAAATGCTCAGAAGAGCTGTGGCAGCTTTTTGAATAGTTACCTGCGGCATCGCAATTGTCCTATGCTTAATGCAGGGGTCTTCCCCTTTTGGCTTAAAATAATTTCTTTATCGAATTCAATCAAAACTGGTTCCGCCGTTTAGTAGTGAAACAAACTAAAATCAATATTAGTATTACAATTTTACAATTTATAATACTTATATGGATTTCTATTAATGAGGCTGTAACCATGTCGTAAGTGTTTTTCTTACTGGTTAGGTAAGGTAGGATTAGGTCTTAGGTAAAATTCATACAAATTGTAATTTTATGTATTTACCTTACCTGACTTAAGAATTTATAGGTACATCTACAAAATACAAATAATGGAATATAGTACCTACTACGTGCATATCATGGATATTTACGTTTGCAATCTCCAATTATTAGCTACATTTCTTAGATTTGTAATGGAATAGCACCTACATATTTCCACGAACCGAGAGCCAATATCGGCGTCAAAACAAATGAAAAGCACAGTAAACTCCACTCTGAAATTAAAACAAACTCTGCGAAATTGAGGAAACGAGCAGAATTTGCTGCCCATTGATGCATGTTGAACAAAACGCTTTGTTTTCCAAGTCTGTAGTCAAATTGGCCCCACAAGTCCTTTGAACCTATTGAACGGCATGAGGTCGATATCGGTCGTACTAGTAAACTAGTCTTCTATAATATATAAAGCTAAAAAACGGTCATAGATGACTGATTGATTGACTGATTGACATGAATGTTCTGGCCGATCGAGCCATCGGACGACTTGGCAATGTACTAGAGATGTGTGCGGATAGGTTCCGTGACCCCAAGTAAAATCGAACATCATCAGAAAATCGTCTCCAAGGTGGAACACCAGATCAGATCTCGGAAACGGTAAGGCCGATCGAAAAAGTTTATGATCAAAAGTTGTAGTAAACCTTGGGACGATTCCATGTAAACAATAAAAAAGGTACCTTTCATACAAAAAAAACATATTTTTCATACAAAAACCGAAAACCGGAAACAAGTACCAACTTCTTAATACCTACGAACTCCAAATTATGACTCACAGCAAAAAAAAAATACAATTACGAAAGCTTGATGCAGTTTATGATTATTTTATCGACTATTTCTCGTTTATTACTTTGAAGTTTTAAATAATTCATTTAAACCTTTATGCAAAGCTGATTTGACGTCGTACGTAATGCAAATGACAATCGCGTTCAGTGTTGCCGTTTTAAACAATTCATACCGTATTCATACCGTATTATATTATTGTAGGTTTTCGTAAGTTTTAGTATTATACTGTTCGACGAAAAAGTACCTCAATATTAAAATTTAAACAAATATTTTAAAACAATATACGATTATCCTAGGTTTCGACTATTATTACATATTTTGTGGTTAAGTAGAAAGGAGACGGTTATAAGTAGGTGTTAATTAAAGTGTTAAGTAATAGTGGTTTTAGATTTTTTTTAAACCTCCAATTTAGATTTGCAACATTAGAGCACTATATGTTACTGCGTCAATAGAAATGTAAAACAAATTAGAAAACCACAGACGATACTTGACATTGACAAACATAAATCACAATCACTGCATTGTACAGCCAGGAATGCATAACCAAATAATGCACTTACGCAGTATTACAAAGCTATGTACACGGATTCCTGCTGTACATTGTGGGTCGTGCATTACTGCCTGTAGCAGTGATATTGTACAGTCCGATATTTGGAAGCCATGCACACCAATTATGGGCCGTACATTCGTGCTGGTCATACAATACAGGCTCTGCAATACTTTGGTTGTGCATTCCTGGCTCCCAGACCGCTACATATAATATAAAACATTCAATTTGCCAACTCCAGAGATGCAAGCATTAAATATTTTTCGTTTTGTTTGAAGCCAAATATAAATATTTTAGAGGTGCGAGAATTGCGATTTAAACACATAGACTTAATCACGCTAAAAACATTATTTATTTACTTCGACGTTTCAACCAAGTTGCATTGGCCATGGTCACGAGTACTGTATTGTAAAAAAAAAAACATTATAGCTTTAATGTTTCATTTTACATTCACTGTACGCTGATTAATGGCACTCAACCTAGCAATACTTTTGTAGGTCGAGCAAGCAAGATGGAGACCTGTCATGTCGATCTTTTCTGTATTTACTATTATTTTATCTTGATAATTAGGTAACTTTAGGTAGACTGTGTGTAAACGCTGTGTTTGATCAAATGCATACGAGTTTATGACTCCAAGTTTAGCTCCGGAAGTTTAAGCGATTATTGTTTCTTATGAATTGTGATGTTAATTTGATAAAACAGTTGGCCGTGTGGTCCCGGTCATGTGTAATAGGACCAGGAAGCAAGTACCGTCCTTTCCCGTAGGTGCCGTAAGAGAAATCAACAGCAGCAATCAACAAAAGCAACAAGTAAGTCTTCATACTGCACAAGATAAACAAAGTAAAAAAGCATGATGAGCAAGAGCAAACATGTAATTTAGTAGTAGTAGGTACCTATATAGGTACATACATAGTAGGTAAATAAAATACCGATACCAATTAGGATTGGCAAGTTGAAATGGCAAGGGGCAGGCCACATCGCTCGTAGAACTGACAACCAATGGGGTAGAAAGGTTCTTGAGTGGCGACCACAAACCGAAAGACGCAGCGTAGGCCGGCCCCCACTAGGTGGACGGACGATGGATGCAGAAGACGAGCAGCCACTCAAAGTGGCGCTCTCTGGGGGAGGCCTTTATTCAGCAGTGGAGGTGTTCAGGCTGTTTATGATTTAGTAGAATAGACTTAAGTTTGGTACTTCAAGAGTATGTAAATAACAATGCACATAACACAGAACAAATAATGGTAATTTGTAATGATCATTTCAAACATTTTTTTATCGCCTAAGCCCATTAGAGAAACAGTATGAATGAAAGCTTACAAAACACAAACCTCCCATTTTAAGTGGAAAATGCTAAACATATTATTATTTAATTTTTTACAGTTTTATTTTTCGAAGAGTTATACTTACCTGAAAATTAATTTAAAGCAGAAATACACCTGCGATTAAAGTTCAAGGTTCAGTAATCACAATAAGTACTTAGTTGATACCTTTATAACACACAAGTATAGCCATGGCAAAAAGGAAATTATAAAGTAGCAGAAGCAGACAATGATTTAGTATGGATTTCAGCAACAGCTAACAGAAACAAGTAGAACCAGAACCATACCAGATATTTGACTTTGCATGGCCGTTAAAATGGACAATGTTTACAAGTAAGTATCGCAAACTTTTTTCCTCCCAATAATGCCATACCTAATGTCTACATTCACAATGTAGGTATGCTTTAGAAAATAAGGAGGAATGGAACAAACTGTTACCATGATTAGTTTTCCTGAGGTGTGAAGGGTGGATTTGACCAAATTTGAATTTATGCACGAGTAACTATACCAGAATAAATCATTTCACGATCTTGAACTTGACTTTGTCGTATATTAGTTACAAAACAGTATAGAATCATAACCATACCTAATATGGCGCGCTGCTGCCGTTATAATGTTCTCGGAATAATCTGTTAATCCACCAAAAACGGCAGTACCTATTGCAATTATTCTCGAACAGGCTTGCTATTTTTAGATTTGTAGATGGTAAAATGGGAAATTGATTTACTCTCGGCTAACTGGAGATTTATCCTTTTACTCTCATTTGGTTGAATCCACCCTTAGTGAAGCAAGTTAACTAATTTATTAATCTTGTATTTGTATTTGGTAGGTACCTATCTAGACTAGATGTTAAAAAATAATGAGTTAGCTAAAGGAATTGTGTGAATTGAATGGCTATAGTGAAACCAATAAAAGTAGGTAGGTACATTACGTAATGTACCTACCTACCTATCTGATGTAAAAGTAGCATAATACTATAATGTGAGTTGAGATGAAAACAACTTGAAACAGTAAAGTAATAATTAAAAAAAAGTTAAATAAAGGGTAGGTATAAACTTAAGTATTATCTATACATGCAATAAAATAAAACTGTAACTGGGCTAAATCTGTACATTGAATATTTTTTGAAAACTTTGATTGCATTACACTTCTTAATCGATATACTTAGAAATAAAAACATTTTCTTTTGAATTTTGTGTCTGTCTGTCTGTATGCCTGTCTGTCTGTCCCTTTGAACACGCATCATGCTGAAACTACTACACGGATTTCGCTGAAACTTGGTGTGGTATAATAGCAGGTTTTTCAGAATAACATTTAGTGTACTATGTTTTCAAAAACAGCCAAGTGCGGGTTGCATGCCGCAAGCGGCTCGTGACTGTGTAGCGAAGGTGATCTGTGATGGGAGGTGGGCTTTTTTATTTTTCGAGGTTGCTCTGTTTGCTGGGCCGCAAGCGGCCTCCTTCTGCGAGGCGGAGACGCAGAAGGAGGCTGTGGAGTGGGCTAGGGAGGATGATTATAACTCTGACCCCCTCCGGCGCAGACGGGCCGGGGGACGGAGGAGGCGTTTCGCGCGCCTTCTCCTTCCTCCGTAGTGGGGTTGCCGGCGGAGATTCAGGGGAATCTTCGCCGTGCCTACACGGTGCCACACGTCTGGTGGGTAACCGAGGTGTAAGGTTACCTACTCATTGGCGCAGAAGCCCGAAAGGGCCTACCGCCGGGGCGAGATAGTGAATGCTAGCGCGACCCTATCTCGCCCCATCCCGGTGACGGATGGATCACGGGGAGGTTTAGTGGGTTCAAATCCCACATACCTCCTGCCATCACCCCCGTGGTGGCAGGGGAGTGGGAAGGCATTTCCCCATTAAAAAAATACAATTCTTAACTATGTCGCAGAATACACAGCTTATTGGCCTTCAAGAGTAGGTAAATAACAATTAGTGTGAGAATGTTTTGCAACATTTTTAAACGCCCTCAGTCAATTGTGCGGGCAAACCTTCAATTTAAGTGGAAAAATATAAAAATGTATTATTTTATGTTTTACAGTTCCTTCAAAGAAATACCTGCCTGACAAAGCGTTGAAAACAGAAACTCATCAAAGAAAAGAAGAAATGTCATGTCTACACTCACAATGTATGCTGCAGAAAATAAAGAATGGAAGAATGGGACAAATCATTACCAAGATTCGTTTGTCTAAGATTTTAAGTGAAGCAACCTACCCAGACTAGACTAGATGATTAAAAAAATGGGTTAGCTAAAAGATATTGTGTATTATGTATAAATTATAACGTTACAGTAAAATCATACCTATGCTTAGTTTGGGGCTAGATGGCGATGTGTGAAATGTCCATCCTTTTTTTTTATGTACCTACCTTTCCTACCTCTTTAATGTAAAAGTACCATTATACTATAACCTAATGCGGTTGAAATGAAAACAACTTAAAATCATAAAATAATAATTGGATGATATAAGTTAATATATGTAGGCACAAACCCGGTAGCTCCGTCGGTAGTAACTCCGCCTTCTACACTTTAATGTTCTGTGTTCGATTTTCACCCAAAACACAAACATTGAGTGTGATGATCTGATAATAGATGTTTAATCTGTCTGGGTTATTGTACTTATTCTAAGTATGTATTGTATCAGTTGTTTGGTACCCCGTTGTACAAGCTTTGCTTAATTTCAGGCTAATCAGCACTGTGTGAATATGTGTGGACATTCCACACAGCGCCATCTATCCTCGGAACTAAACTAGGCTGACTCTTATAAGATCTAGGTGGTGGTACATATTAGTAGAAGACCGACGACTTGGTCAGAACCGCAGGGGGCCAATGGATGCAGGAGGCAAGCAGCCGCTCAAAGTAGCGCTCTATGGGAGAGACCTATGTTCAGCAGTAGACGTCTTCAGGCTGTTGATGATGATGATGTCTGTTTGTCTGTCTTTCTATCTGTCCCTTTGAACACGCATCACGCTGAAACTACTGCATGGATTTTGCTGAAATTTGGTATGGTATAATAGCAGATTTCTCAGAACAACATTTAGTGTACAATGTTTTAAAAAACAGCCAAGTACGGGTTGCACTCCGCAAGCGGCTCGCGACTGTGCACCGACGGTGACCTGTGGTAGAAGTTAGCGATTTTATTTTTTGAGGTTGCTCTGTTGTTTGCTGGGCCACAAGCGGCCTACGACTATATGATGAAGGTGGCCTGTGGTAGACGTTGACGTTTTTTTTCGAGGTTGTCCTGCTCGCTGCGCTGCAAGTGGCCTGCGACTATGTGGCAATAGTGAACTGTGGTCAACTTTGGCGTTTTTTTTTCGAGGTAGCTCTGATCGCAGGGTTGCGGCACGGGGACAATGAGTTTTGTTGAATACAATTCTTAACTATGTCGCCGAATACACAGCTTATTGGCCTTCAAGAGTAGGTAACAATTAGATTGGAAAATTTATTACCAAGTAGTTTCTCTAAGTTTTTATGTGAAGCAAGGTGGGTTCATCGATATAAGTAGGTACTTATTTATTTATTTGTTTACTATGTACTTACTTACATAACTAATGTAAAAGTAGCATAATACTATAATGTGAGTTGAAATGAAAACCACTTCAAACATAAGAATTTATTAAAGTAAGTTAAAGAAAGTGCAGGTACAAACTTAAGTATTATACATATATTGAACATAATATATGTTGTCATAAAATTAAAAAATTGAAGTGGTTACTAATGTAAGCAGTACTTGCGGTATTACTACTAAAATACTAGCCCGGTAGCTCAGTTGGTAGTGACTCCGCATTATGTAATGTTCTGTGTTCGACTCCCACCCAATAGGCAAACATTGTAATAGATGTTTGTTCTATCTGGGTGTTATATTGCATTCTAAGTATGTACACAACAAAAAGTGTAAGTATTGTATCAGCTATTTGGTGTCCCATAGTACAAGCTTTGCTTAGTTAAAAGCTAAATGGCACTGTGTGAATATGTGTGGATATTCCACACAGTCTCATCTACACTCAAGGCTGACACTACATACATACGAGGTAACTAGATGATAATAAAATATTTATGATTTTCATAGCAGTATCGCCTGCTCAGCGGAATCTACCGATAAATTCGTAAAGGAAAAATCTGAATCACAAACGGGACTTGAACCCGCATCCGTCCGTCCGTTTTATTTTTCCATTACAAATGAATCTGTAGATGATAATAGATAAGATCTCTTGAACTTGCCTACTGTGCGAAGCAGGCCTTAAAATACTGCTTTTTGACAAAGCACTTTAGGTGCTATGTTTGGAAGTAAATCATTAATAACTAAGTTTGACTTGTTATGGAACATTATAATCGTAAGATCTATACTGCTGCATTAGCAGGTACCTACATAGTTTTACAATTTTCCCTACCTGCCTTTAAAAGGAGCTGTATAATTTGGTTTGGAGTCTGATCTGTTAGTTAATTTATTTGTAAGTTTTTAGAATAATGTCTAATCGTAATCATTCATAACCCACACAAATTGTAGCTGAGCAGTAAGAGTACGTAGGTGCCTGGTAGGTTTCCCGTCTATGATTAATCAAGGGCTTGAAAAAAAACACTCATATTTTTTATTATTTTTAACAAGTATATTATTATATTTGTAACTACAAAAAAAAACAGCTTTCACACCATTTCGATGCTTCTAAGACAGACAGTCAGTGAGTCAGTCTCTGCGTCGGCAGCTGTGGTGGTGCACTTGGCAGCGCAGGGTCCCTGGCGCGACCGACGGCATATCCCGTGTCGCGACATGTGGCGACGGGGGTAAATTCGTTTTCCGCCCTAACCCCTGTCCAAGGGAAGAGGAAAGTGAGTGAGAAAAGATAGGGGAAATGGGTGAATGGATGGGACGGCTATGGAAGGGAGGCAGGCGGAGCCTGCCTCCGTTCCATCGTCCCATCCATTCACCTATTTCCCCTATCTATTTTCCTCTCCCTTCCTTCAACAAAATGAGTATAGTGGCTTTATGCTACTATTATTACATGTAAGTGCGTTTACTGCAAAGGAGTGAAACGCATTGGCTTCCTTTGTAATCCTTGATTACTATAACCTATCTTCAAGTCTTAGAGTCATAGAGTATTATTCCTTCTATGATAGCTCTATGTGCTCCAATCTCGCTAATATCGTCACTCTTTCCATCAGGTGTGAAACAGGTAGATAGATAGATTCATGAGCAAAGGTATTGTACAAAAGTATTCTGTGGTATTGTATGAGAACAATACAAGTGTCTGAAGTGGGGTGTTTTTTTTACTACGTTTGACTTATGTGACGTCATTCTAATCTTTTTTTTTCTAATGTAACCTAACTTCAAAACGAAGATATCTTTGACTAAGATCTGATTATTTTCGGAAACGTTGATATAAAATAGTCACTTTTTTGGACAAACAAATCAAAATGGCCGGCATGCATGCAAAATTTATACGTGCACAAGTTAGAGACTTAGAGACAGCCATGGCGTGTTCAGACTCATGGCAAAGAGAGCAACGATGACATTTTTATGGTGGTAAAATAATTCCAAGATGGCAGATTCAAATTGGCGCCAAATCAAAATTGGCTCAGATCCGGCTGAATTTTTAAATTTGGGGTTTTTTGGGGATGCTGATTATAATTTTTGACATTTAAATTAACTGACAGCATTTTTCAAGATGGCCGTCACGCAAAATTCAAACGTGCACACTTCCGAAACTAACAAAGGTAGGCATGGCGTGTTTGGAATCATAGAAAAAAGAACATCGATGACTTTTTCACGGTGTTTAAATAATTCCAAGATGATGGATTCAAAATGGCGCCCGATTTGAAATTAGCTCTGATCCGTCTGGTATTTTATATTTGGGGGTTTCAAAAGACGGCAATTACAAATTTTGACATTTTACTCCACTGACAGCATTTTTCAAGATGGCCGCCATGCCAAATTTTAACTTGCACACTTTCAAAACTAACCGATGTAGGCATGGCGTGTTTAGACTCATGACAAAGAGAACAGCGATGACTTTCTCACTGTTTTATAACAATTGCAAGACAGCGGATTCAAAATGGCGCCCGATTTGAAATAACCTCTGATCCTGCTGAAATTTTATATTTAGGGGTTTTAAGGGACAACGTTTACAAATTTTGACATTTTACTTGACTGACAGCATTTCTCAAGATGACCGCCATACAAAGTCAAACGAATAATCATTTTCTTTGAGAAATACCACTGTTTTGTACTAATTCTTGCAAAATTTAAAGTTTAGCGTAAAGTATAACTCTTTTATAAATAAAACAGCCCCAAAAACGTACTCGCGGGCCGCTCGCGGCCCGCGCACGGGGCAAAATACTAGTTTACTTATATAAAGTTAAAAACCCATGTACTGACTCACTGACTGATGATTGACATAATTGATCTCAGCTCTCAGAAGTGGTCAGTCAAAACTGAGTATGAGGCTGTATAGTGATAGGTCATGTCACCCCAGGAAAAATCTGACATTACCAGAAAATTGTCTCTGAGATGGAACAGGTCAACGGATCTCGAAAATGATCAGAGATAAGGGGGTCCAGTTTTAACTAAAGTTGGAGTAGACCCTGGGATGTTTCCAGAGAAATGAAAAAAATGGGGGCCCCCGAACAAAAAACGGTGGCCCCCATACAAAATTGAAACGCTCATAATTCGGAAACGGTAAGAGGTATGTGGGTAGTGCTCGACCAAATGTCATAGAGGATAACGGGGGCTGTCAGATGGTGGTCATGAAAATCCAAGATGGCGGATTCAAAATGGCGGCCATTTTGAAAGTTGGTCCGATCGGGGTGATTTTTCGCATGGGGGGGTTTTCGGGGCCGCAGATTCGATATTTCAAAAAAAATTTTGGATTCCGCCATTTTTAAAGATGGCTGCCATACAATTTTTTTTTTTCATTTTTGACGCATTGTTTCTCGATACCTATGGAAAATTTTGAATGTCTTTGTTGACTTTTGTGTCCAGGTGGTTGAGGTGTCTTCAAAAAAATTCGCGACCTGGTCTTCCGACCTCCGGTCACTCGGACGGTCAACGGCCTGGCCAAACCATAAAAGATAGGTCATGTGCGTTTTAAGGAATGTCATAGCAAACCCTGGGACGATTTTGGAGACGTCAAAAAAAATTCAAAATGGCGGAAAAAAAAATCCGCCATACAAATTTTAACCGTAAATGACGGCGAAACTATGACACTTTAGTATAAAGAGCTCGAACTAATATTGGTTGGAGGTCAGAGGGGAAGATTGCAAAAATTTTTTTTTTTCAATATGGCGGAAATTTTGGCCGCGGCGGGAAAAAAAGTTTCACCGATCCGGATGAAAATCGATATCTGGGGGTCCCCAAGGATGGTGATCAACATTCTGTAATCAAATTTTGACATGTGTCAACTTTCAATGGGGCTGCCATACAAAGGTGCTTTTATTGAAATATCAACTTTGCTTTTTTGCGCCTCCGTTGCGAGTGCTTTAGAAAAGTCGTTTCTGGGGATCAAGTATAGATGTTATAAGGGTAAAAATGCAATATCAGTGAAATCAATTTTTTTCAAGATGGCGGCTGTAGACGTACCGACTCATAGTAAAAGTTGTCCGATCCGAATGAAAATCGATATCTGAAAATCCCACGGTACACTTGGTAGGAATGTGTAAAAACTTTTTTGATTCCGCCATTTTGAAATATTGCGAACATGCAATTTCACTTTTTAAGGATTTTTAATTCGCAAATAACACCGAAACTGTGAGACTTTTGTAGGGAGGGTTTGTTCTAATATTGTACAGTTTTGAGAGGGGCACACAGTGAAAAAGTACTTTTTTCAAAATGGCGGTCTATTGGTCCGCGTCTGAAAGTAAAGGTGCTCTGATCGGGATATAAATCGATATCTGGGGGTCCCAAAGGATGCTGATCAACATGGTTTGGTCAAATTTTGTACATCTGTCATTTTTTAATATGGCCGCCGTATATACTATTATCGAAATTGCTGTTTTCCGTTTTATCGCCTATGGTACTACAGTTTCGGAAGGAGATAGTTGTAATTTTGACAGATGTCAAACGTCAAAATTTTGACAGATGTCAAATTTTTTGATAGATGTCAAATGTCAATTTTTTTCCAACTTACCAAATGCAACGACGAGCGAAGCGAGCAGCAAGTATACTGTAGTTTGGTATAAGTGGACGGTCACGACCAACACTTGCACCTGCACACTTGCACCATGTGCGGGCCGCGTGCGGCCCGCCCACGGTGCAAGTGTGCCGCTTGCGACCTGCGCACTGTTCTAATACCGCTGTCAAGTGTAGACAGATGTCAGTTTGATTGATTTTAAATGTCAAACTTTTGACAGATGTCAATTGTCAAATTTTTTGACAGATGGCAAATTTATTGACAAATGTCAAATGTCAATTTTTTGGACAGATGTCAAATGTCAATTTTTTTTCCAACCTACCAAATGCGGCGATGAGTGAGTTAGTTTATTGTCTCTCATTGGTATAATTGGACAGTCACGACTAACACTTGCACCTGCACACTTGCACCGTGTGCGGGCCGCGTCCGGCCCGCGCACGGTGCAAGTGTGCCGCTTGCGACCTGCTAATGGTGCCAATGACGCTGTCAAGTCAAACAAGATGGCCGCCATGCACAAGTCAGATGAATTATCATTTTCTTTGATAGATACCGCAGTTTTGTACAAGTACTTGCAAAATTACAAGTTTAAACACAAGTATAGCGTTTTGAACAAATGGAACGCCACGAAAACACACACGCGGGCCGCTCGCGGCCCGCGCACGGGGCAAAATACTAGTTACTATTACTATAAAATTGGATACCCATGAGTCACTGACTGATGATTGACATAATTGATCTCAGCTCTCAGAAGTGGTCAGTCAAAACTGAGTATGAGGCTGTATAGTGATCGGTCATGTCACCTCGGGAAAAATCTGACATTACCAGAAAGTCGTCTCTGAGATGGAACAGGTCAATGGATCTCAAAAACGACAAGAGATAAGGGGGTCCTGTTTTAACTAATGTTGGAGTAGACCTTGGGATGTTTCCAGAGAAATGAAAAAAATGGGGGCCCCCGAACAAAAAACGGTGGCCCCCATACAAAATTGAAACGCTCATAATTCGGAAACGGTAAGAGGTATGTGGGTGGTGCTCGACCAAATGTCATAGAGGATGACGGGGGCTGTCAGATGGTTGTCATGAAAATCCAAGATGGCGGATTCAAAATGGCGGCCATTTTGAAAGTTGGTCCGATCGGGGTGATTTTTCGCATAAGGGGGTTTTCGGGGCCACACATTCGATATTTGAAAAAATATTTTGGATTCCGCCATTTTTAAAGATGGCTGCCATACAATTTTTTTTTCCAATTTTTGACGCATTGTTTCTCGACACCTATGGAAAATTTTGAATGTCTTTGTTGTGTTTTGTGTCCAGGTGATCGAGGTGTCTTCAAAAAAATTCGCGACCTGGTCTTCCGACCTTCGGTCACTCGGACAGTCAACGGCCTGGTCAAACCATATGGGATAGGTCATGTGCGTTTTAAGGAATGTCATAGCAAACCCTGGGACGATTTTGGAGATGTCAAAAAAAATTCAAAATGGCGGAAAAAAAAATCCGCCATACAAATTTTAACCGTAAATGACGGCGAAACTATGACACTTTAGTGTAAAGAGCTGGAACTAATATTGTTTGAAAGCCAGAGAGGAAGAATGGCAAAAAATTTTTTTTTCAAAATGGCGGAAATTTCGGTCGCGGCGGGAAAAAAAGTTTCACCGATCCGGATGAAAATCGATATCTGGGGGTCCCCAAAGATGCTAATCAATATTCTGAAATCAAATTTTGACATGTGTCAACTTTCAATGGGGCTGCCATACAAAGGTGCTTTTATTGAAATATCAACTTTGCTTTTTTGCGCCTCCGTTGCGAGTGCTTTAGAAAAGTCGTTCCTGGGGATCAAGTATGGATGTTATAAGGGTAAAAATGCAATATCAGTGAAATCAATTTTTTTCAAGATGGCGGCTGTAGACGTACCGACTCATAGTAAAAGTTATCCGATCCGAATGAAAATCGATATCTGAAAATCCCAAGGTACACTTGGTAGGAATGTGTAAAAAATTTTTTGATTCCGCCATTTTGAAAAATTGCGAACATGCAATTTCACTTTTTAAGGCATTTTAATTCGAAAATAACACCGAAACTGTGAGACTTTTGTAGGGAGGGTTTGTTCTAATATTGTACAGTTTTGTGAGGGGCACACAGTGAAAAAGTACTTTTTTAAAAATGGCGGTCTATTGGTCCACGTCCGAAAATAAAGATGCTCCGATCGGGATAAAAATCGATATCTGGGGGTCCCAAAGGATGCTGATCAACATGGTTAGGTCAAATTTTGACATCTGTCATTTTTTAATATGGCCGCCTTACGTACTGTTATCGAAATGGCTGTTTTCCGTTTTATCGCTTATGGTACTACAGTTTCGGTTCGAGATAGTGGTCATTTCGACAGATGTCACTGTGACAGATGTCATATGTCAAAAGATTGACAGGTGTCAAATTTTTTTAAAGATGTCAAATGTACCAAATGCGGCGATGAGTTAGTTAGTTTACTGTCTCTCATTGGTATAATTGGACAGTCACGACTAACACTTGCACCTGCACACTTGCACCGTGTGCGGGCCGCGTGCGGCCCGCGCACGGTGCAAGTGTGCCGCTTGCGACCTGCGCACTGTTCTAATACCGCTGTCAAGTGTAGACAGATGTCAGTTGGATTGATGTCAAATGTCAAACTTTTGACAGATGTCAAATGTCAAATTTTAATTTATTGACAAATGTCAAATGTCAATTTTTTGGACAGATGTCAAATGTCAATTTTTTTTCCAACCTACCAAATGCGGCGTTGAGTGAGTTAGTTTATTGTCTCTCATTGGTGTAATTGGACAGTCACGACTAACACTTGCACCTACACACTTGCACCGTGTGCGGGCCGCGTGCGGCCCGCGCACGGTGCAAGTGTGCCGCTTGCGACCTGCGCACTGTTCTAATACCGCTGTCAAGTGTAGACAGATGTCAGTTTGATTGATGTCAAATGTCAAACTTTTGACAGATGTCAAATGTCAAATTTTTTCACAGATGTCAAATTTATTGACAAATGTCAAATATCAATTTTTTGGACAGATGTCAAATGTCAATTTTTTTTTCCAACCTACCAAATGCGGCGTTGAGTGAGTTAGTTTATTGTCTCTCATTGGTGTAATTGGACAGTCACGACTAACACTTGCACCTGCACACTTGCACCGTGTGCGGGCCGCGTGCGGCCCGCGCACGGTGCAAGTGTGCCGCTTGCGACCTGCGCACTGTTCTAATACCGCTGTCAAGTGTAGACAGATGTCAGTTTGATTGATGTCAAATGTCAAACTTTTGACAGATGTCAAATGTCAAACTTTTGACAGATGTCAAATGTCAAATTTTTTCACAGATGTCAAATTTATTGACAAATGTCAAATGTCAATTTTTTGGACAGATGTCAAATGTCAATTTTTTTTTCCTACCTACCAAATGCGGCGATGAGTGAGTTAGTTTATTGTCTCTCATTGGTATAATTGGACAGTCACGACTAACACTTGCACCTGCAGATTCGATATTTCAAAAAAAAATTTGGATTCCGCCATTTTTAAAGATGGCTGCCATACAAATTTTTTTTTTTTATTTTTGACGCATTGTTTCTCGATACCTATGGAAAATTTTGTTCCGCTTGCGACCTGCTAATGGTGCCAATGACGCTGTCAAGTCAAACAAGATGGCCGCCATGCACAAGTCAGATGAATTATCATTTTCTTTGATAGATACCGCAGTTTTGTACAAGTACTTGCAAAATTACAAGTTTAAACACAAGTATAGCGTTTTGAACAAATGGAACGCCACGAAAACACACACGCGGGCCGCTCGCGGCCCGCGCACGGGGCAAAATACTAGTCTTACTACTATAAAGCTAAAGAACGGTGACAGATGATTCACTGACTGATTCACTGACATGAATGTTCTGGTAGGAAGGAGCCATGGGACGACTTGGCAATGTACTAGAGATGTGTACGGATAGGTCAGGAGGCAAAAAATAAAATGTGTCAGCATCAGAAAATCGTCTCCATGGTGGAACACCAGGTCGGATCTCGGAAACGGTAAGGCCGACCAAAAAAGTGTTTCTATAGAAAATGTAGGAAACCCTGGTTATATACCAGATAAACAATAAAAAAAGGTACCTCCCATACAAAAAAACATATTTTTCATACAAAAACCGAAAACCGGAAGTACGTCACGCGCTTGTACCTACTTAGTTGCAAGGAATATATTCCATAGACATTATTATATAGTGATATTTTAATACAAACCCGCAGAAATAAATAGAAAAACAATAAAGAACGTATATTGCTATTGTCTATTGCGTCGAAACGGATAAAATATTTGGTATAATATAAATTGACTACATCAAAACCGTACATAGACAGTCGTATGTTCCAGTCCTGTCATCCAGTAAGACACTTTATTACTATCACCATAATGTCGATAATTGTATGGAATAGGATGGCCGCATACGGCAAACTTCAGTTCGGTGCTCGGGAATGTGCAGCAAATGTGACCGCTTGTGGTAGATTTCTGCCATTTGGTGGATTTGACTTTGGTACTTTTTAATTTTTACATATCAAATATAATAGTTACCTTACCCAAACTCTTTGTTTTTTATCTTATGTTTATTAGCAAATCGCAATCCTGTTTTGCGCTCACGCCAAATTTAAAGAAAATAAATTAGAAGCATTTTTTATTAATATTATGTATGTAAAATCCATAAATCCATGAATCCATGCTTTGATTAACATTTTTCTCGTTTTTAGTGTTCCGTACCCAAAGGATAAAACGAACCCTATTACTAAGGCTCCGCTGTCCATCCGTCTGTCTTTCTGTCCGTCTGTCACCAGGCTGTATCTCATGAACCGTGATAGTTGGACAGTTGAATTTCTGTTGCCGCTATAACAACAAATACTATTCTATACTATCATCAAACGGGATATTTTTGCTCATTTTATAGATAATGATACGGAACCCTTCGCGTGCGAGTCCGATTCGCACTTGGCCAGTTATATTATCGTATCTATCCGGATTTTGGATTCTTAAATTAATAATTCATTGGTTTTTTTTTTAAAGCCGTTGGCCGATTATGGCAGATTTCTAGCCTATTTAAGGTTAGGGCAGAATCTATAGTTTACAGATGGTGACACAGTTGGGGTCTGTGTTTGTTTGTTTGTAGGGATGTTCCGATACCACCAAAGTATCGATACCTTCTCATATGAGTAGTACTCAAATCATGATTCGATACTACTCATGATACCGACATACCGATACCGATATTTATTTTAATTAAGTATAACAACTACCTCTACTGTAGTGTACTGTGTGTGTGTGTATTCACCTTCCTTGCTTTTGCTTCACAGCGTGGACATAGATATGCAGAGAGTAGCTGTTTATAGTTTATGCATAAATCACAGTATTGTTTTTTTCTCTAATCCGTGGCATAAATTATCGAACACAGATATTCTCGGCCATGTCTCATCAACGCCATCTACCGGATTTTTTGCAACTAATTTTTTTTAAATTTGGTTGCTAGAAAACCTATTCTAAGAAGAACACAAAGAGTACGAAACGCAGTGAATAAATAACAGATCTGTACCTGTAGATTAGAAAAATATGATTGTAAGAAAAGGATGGTAAAAGGTATCTTTAACCCCAGTTGCAAAAAAATGTAGTTAACTCTTTTGAAATGAAATGAACGAACACAACCCATACCAATATACTCTTTAATATTAATCCATACCCTGCTTTAACTTAGGGATGATCCGGTACCACCAAAGTGTCTGTACTTTCTTTCCGATTCCGAATTAGTATCGCGAGAAAGATTCGTTTTTAATTATGTATACCAAGTACCTTTAATGTACTGTGTGTGTGTCTGTGTGCGTGTGTGTGTGTGTGTGTATTAAATGTGTTCGTTGCTTTGAATTATATTTACATTCGATTTAATCCTGCTTAAATTAAAAATGGGGTTGTTTTAGCCCTGAGTACACATTAAAAAAATCACCTTTTTAGGCTCTTGACTTAAAGTTAGGCCACACTATGCTATTTAAAGCGAAATATGTTATGGCGAAATAAAGCTAAAGCTGCTAGGCATTGAATTTTTGGCGTTTCTATCCTGTTTTGACTTAGCGGCATTGATTTGATTCGATAAAAGTACTTTGTTTCCGATACCAAGTACCAAGTATGATTTTATGCTATAAAGTACTCGGTATCGAAAGAAAAGTATCGAGTACCTGTATTTACTGGTATCGAAACATCCCTACTTTTACTTACTTTTTCTGTGTTGGTGCGATTAAAAATGGCTATATGGGATGGGTTCTTTCTTTGTTATTATATTGCTATTTTATGGTGTACCTGTGATTTTGTGGTATGTATTTGCTACACCTTCTTTTTCTGTGCTCATGTTTGCAACTCTTATCAAATTGCACGTGGCTCGCTCGCCCCTCATATAAATTGAAAATGAAATGCCTAGCATAGGCATTATTCTAAGTTGGATTTATGTTGGTGGAGCTAAACCTTTCCTATTTCAAGGTAATACATGTTTTACAAGAAAACTACTTAGATGAAAAAAATCTAACCTAATTTTTTTACTGAAACTATGTTCCGTAGGTTTTTGGTATTTTTTACGATGGGTACGAATAATAAAATAATTTACTAAGATACTCTGCCCAACAGCCTAAACTTATGCATTAAAATAAACACCATTTTAACTATTTAAATCAAACCGCACTAATATCTTTCCTAAACATGCCATATAACATAATAATTTTTTAAACAATATGTAGCTTACCTACTGATCACATTTATTTGTTTGATTCCAAAACAATCCTTCAACCTCTAGACACGCTTGAATGTGCTGCTTGAGGGCTTCAAGTCAAGTAGCATTTATGTTCATAAAATATGCTTTCCAAACTAGAACATAATATGTAGGGAACGGGATGGGATGGGATGGATGGTGCATCATCATCAACAGCTTGAAGACGTCCACTGCTGAACATACGCCTCCCCCAGAGAGTGCCACCTTGAGCAGCATCTCGCCACCTGCATTCGGGCCGCTGAGTGGGGGGCGGGCCTATGCTGCATCTTCAGGTTTGTGGTTGCCACTCGAAAACCTTTCTTTCCCATTGGTTGTCAGTTCAGCGAGTGATGCGGCCTGCCCATTGCTATATCAACTTGCTAATTCTAAGAACTATATTGGTCACTTCAGTCCTCCTGCGGATCTCCACATTCCGGATCTTATCTTGCAGGGAAACACCGAATATAGCTCTTTCCATAGCTTTCTTTAGCTTTGAGCTTACTAATGAGGCCAACAGTAAGAGCCCACATTATGGATGGTTAGATTTTATTTTTTACTTACTAATTAATAATTTGATTTGAACTTCAGAGATGGTTGGTCAGCAGAGGAAACGTAAAGAGCAATGCTCTGAATATGACTCCCATGAAAAAGCAAAAGGATGTGAAGAGATTTTAAAGACAGCTTCACCTCAGAATCAAACGAGAAAAGAGGTAATTCAATTACTGTGACATTTTGCATAGCAAATCGTTATCAATTATCAATTAAAATCTGTATGGTAGGTTCTTATTCTAAATGGGGGTGATAAGGCCTGCACTGACATCCCGCTTGGGGTGTATTGTACATTATGGTATGGTTGTTTATGTGTTTAACATTCTTGGATTTAGTATTTACTAGCTGTGTCCCGCGGTTTCACCTGTGGATAAAAGTAGCCTATGTGTTAATCCAGTACATAATAATAAGCTATCTATGTTCTAAGTTTCATTAAAATCCTCCAGCTGTTTGAGTGTGAAGGAGTAACAAACAATACACACAGACAAACTTTTCTCGCTTTTATAATATTAGTGTGATAAAGGTGTAGGTATGTACATTTAGATTTTGGTCTGTTTCCATTTTTATATATATAGTGAGAATATATATATATAAAAAGTTGTTTTTTCAGAGTGAATTGGAGTCACCCTTAAAAAAAATTTGTACATCAAGGAGCTGGGATACAATTGAGATTTCACCAAACTCAACCAGTTTCTCCTTGGAATTAAGGAAGGTAAATATATCTTTATATAATACAGCATATATAGTAGTATATAGTAGTTCTTATACATACAGAAGAAGATAGATAATTCTCGCTTTATAGTTATTCCTTAATTCTTTGTGCAACCCGCACTTGGCTGTTTTTGAAAACATAAAGTATCTATCCTAAAAAAATGCTTTAAACATACCAAGTTTTATTGAATCCTGCTCAGTGAATCATGTTAAAAGGGCCAGATAATAAACACAAAAAAACATTTTTACCGATTTTAAAAAAGAATGAGGTTCTATGTGGGTACTGATTTCTCCGGCATTTATGGACCGTTGTATGTGATTTTTCTCTGGCATTTATGGACTGTTGTATGTGATTTTTTGTTAAGGGCTTGTGGTAGGCCAGCGCGAATCCAAGCCAAAGCCACAGAATAGATATATATACTACTAGGCCAAAGCGGGGATGAGTTGGGGGGTTGAGTGGCAGGGGGCAAGTGCGGGGGGGAGTCAGGGAGGTGCGGGGGGATGGGTGAACTAAGGGAGGGAGAGGGGGGCAAGTCAGGGAGGTTCGGACTAAGGGAGGGATGGGGAGGGCAAGTGCGGAGGGATGCTGGGAGCTGCAGACTAAGTGCGGGGGGAGGGGGGCAAGTGCGTGCGGGTGGTGGACTAAGGGAGGGGGCAAGTGCGGGGGGATGCTGGGAGGTGCAGACTAAGTCCTACTTATCCCTGGATAGGATTGGGCTGAATGCTTACAAATGCAGATACAATTCTACAGTTCCAAGTGGAAGATTTGATGCTATTTATTGCACAGGTAATTATTTTCATGCAAGTCATTACACAAATTTTAGATGTAAAAACGATTTTACTCATAAAATTCAAGAACATTTATCATCCACAAAACCACACTTATACTCTTCATCTTCTCTGTTGATGAATCTTAGTAAAAACTATATATTGAAGTTTTTCTTGTAGAGAGGGTGCGAATGATAACCCTGAGCAAAGCTCACCAATTTCTCCGAGATTTATGGACTGTTGTATGTGATTTGTTTGTTAAGTAGAAAAGATGTATAGAATCTGATGCTTGATCTAACCATCCTTGTTACTGGTTCCTAACGGGTTGCGAGTTCAGATGGCAGTCGCTCGTGTAATTCTGGTAGCTCACCGCTACAGGTTAGGTTGGGAGCAGGAGGATGATGATTGAGATACTCTGCTGAACTGGCCATACTTATGCAAAAACTTACCCACTCTATAAATCAAACTGCTAATATCTTTACTAAACTTGCCATACTTATATCCGTCCAGCTGAGTTAGCATGGATGGTAGACAAAATTGTCTTTCCCCGTTTTACGTCACTTTCTTCATACTTGCTTGAAGTAAAACAGGAGAAAGACCGTTTTGTCTACCGGCCATGCTAACCCTGCTGCTGTTTGTGTGAAGGAGTAACAAACACACACAAACACCCATACAAACTTTTGCCTTTATAATATTAGTAGTAGTAGTAAGTAAGTATATGGTAATTCAGATTGTGGCAATTTCAGAGATGGTTGGTCAGCGCAGAAAACGTCAATATACCTCGTGCAAAGAGCAATGCTCAGAATATAGCTCCCATGGAAGAGGAAAAGGGTGTGAAGAGATTTTAAAAACAACTTCACCCCAGAAAGAAACGAGAAAAGAGGTAATTCAATGACAGTGACATTGTGCATAGCAAATCTTTATCTACAACCCTACGTCATAGAATCAATGTATCTTAGAAATTTCAAGATTTAGTGGTTTTGGCTGTGCGAACGTCTTATGATGGGACCTTACACTGTTTTTTTACCACCTTAAGGGATGAAATTAAAAAATTCCCAAGACCCATATCTATTTTTATTGTATATATTTAGGTACTTTTATGCAGCGTTAATTTCTATTACAGTCTCAAAATACAAAGGCACCTATACCTATATATAATATAATAATATAAGAAGATTTCATTATATTATTTTTACATTTATACACATTTTATTTAAAATATTCAAGGCCGGAAATTTCGTTGCATTCCAGGGTTTTCTGATGGTCGCAAGTGCTGCTCGGACTCAACCTGAAACCTGAACGGCGAGCTTCGTCAACGCCCGTTTTCAGCCCCCGCTATTTACTGAAGTTAAGTCCCGTTTTGTTCAGATGACAAGTAACTGCAAGCAGAAACTGATCATTTTTCTGTTGATGGATCTTAGTAAAAACTATATATTGTAATTGTTAGTTGTAGAGTGAGTATATGGCTCGGCGGTTACCGGCGATAAATCGATGCATATAGGTTCAAATCTCACTCAGTCCTATACCAATGACTTAACAAGTTATGTGTGGTATTTATTAGTTCTTATAACGGTGGAAAAATATCGTGAAGAAACCGACACGTTTAAACAATCATAAAGTTCGAGAACGTGTCACCCGCCAACCTACACTTGGCCAGTTTGGTAGATTTTGACCTACACTCTATGTGTGAGAAGGCCCGTGCCCATGTCCTAGCTGTTGGAACATATTGAGTGGATGACGGCTATTTATATATTTTAATATAAACAATCAAAATCATGCATTATAATCTACATGAATGTTTTTTTACATACATATAAATGATGTCTGTGTTTTCAGTAACGTAGTCACTGATGCAAGCACTCAAATGGCCACAGGGAAAACCACTGCGTCTAAAAGGTCAAGGCGTATTTACAAGGTAACTTTAATAATTCATATATTTTATATATAGTGGTAACTATTCATCATGTCAAGTTTCTATTATTTGCCAGTCATCATTAACAGCCTGAAAACGTCCACTGCTGAACATAGGCCTCCCCCAGAGCACGCCACCTTGAGCGGCTGCTCGCCTCCTGCATCCATCGGCTCCCCGCGGCTTTCACCAGGTCGTCGGTCCACCGAGTGGGGGGCCAGTGGTGCAACAAATATAGGGATAACCAACGTCAAAGTATGACGAATATTCCATGGTGGTTTGATAAAGATCGGCTTCAATAATTTTTTAATTCATTGCGCAATGCTTGTGGAACGTTTCATATTTATTGAATCCTCAAATACTTACAAATATACATTTTTATTTCTTTCTAGGACAGTCGATTTGTGACCGATCAACACCGGCTGCGGCGCCAGGAAGTAAAAAGGAAGAAAATATAGCAAATCTACCCGCGATAGGGAATAACGCTCTGGGGGCGTACTGTGAGCTCTTAGCGCTATTCAAAACAGCCTATAACTGGATCGCTTTTTTTTCGATTTTTTTGACACTCGATCCAGTATAGGGTCTGTTTTGAATCACACTAAGAGTTCACAGTACGGCCCCAGGTCTAAATAGGCCTTTATGTAGGTACCTATCTAGGTGTTAAAGAAAGTAATGAGTTTACTGTATCTTATTTAAGTAAAAGAAATGTATAAATAATCAGTAAAAGTAAACAACCTACCCATGTTTATCTGTAAATAAGAGATAATTAAAAAGTACCATAACATACCAAAATGTGAGTTCAAAAGAAAACATTGAAAATGTTAAAGGGTGTGTATAAATACAAATAGTTTAATGCAAATCAGTAATTAGGTTACATCAGGTGAGCTCTGCCTTTTGCTTTAGTTATTAAACTGTGTTGTAAAAGGCAGGGTCTTCTCATAATTTATCTTCTAGAACTATATGTTTTACAATAGTAGACCATATTTTGTATTTACTTATAATACCTACCCATAAATCTAAAACTGAACATTTTATATTATTTAACCTCTTAGCCTACATTATAATGATTCAAAGAAATTGACCTAATAAGTACGGCTTAATACAGCAGGTTATCAAGAGTAATTTAATGTATATTATAAATTAGGTAGATATTTTTATAGGGGCCCAACACATTCTCACCTTGGTAATAAATTATTTCATTGGGACAGAGAAACAAACTGATACATACAGGCTTCAATAAATTATCCATTTGTGTCTACTCTTGCTTCTTTTATTCTCCTGGTATATTTTTGACTTATAAATGGGTTAATAACAGCCTTCTTGTAATAAATTTTTCCGCACATGGGCCTATGATGGTGTTTGAGGCATAAATGCTTACAGGGTTCGGCACTTGTAAGTACCTTTATCTCTGCCAAATTTCCACCCAGTTGCAACTAGGAATTTTATTCCTGATTGTCAACTAGGAATACCAAATTATTTATACATTGAAATTCTCCTTGGTCTGTATTATAATGAATCTATTTGGAAGTCCTATTTTCAGCAGTGGATGGCTAATGATAAGAAAAATAAAATATAATATTTATTGCCAAAGATAAAAAAAACTACAGATTGCAACCAGTTGTTCGGTATTGAACAGATTCGAAATCAATTTGATTATGTGTTTCTCCTCCTTTCATTATAATATACATATTGAATGAATACCTCTTATGTTTTAGCCAATTAATTATTTCAATATGAAATCCTTTATCCAAGTTTGCTGAAGTTTTGTTTAGAAACAAACTGGGGCATATTGAACTTAAGTCATATTTAAGTGCAAGATGTGGACCCCAGACAAGCATATATTAGTATTTACCTCCAGCTGCTGTCTAACCTACTATGGCTATGGCTTCTTGGATTCGGACAAGAAAACACATTTAAACCATTTATTACATTTCAACAATCAAACTTATAAAATTGTATTATTAAGTACTAATTTATAATCTTGTAATAGAGCATTGTGTGTCATGCTGAACTATCCTCACTTAAAATTGTGTTGGTTCTGGGTGTCATCTGTAAAAAATAGCTAGGTATTATTATCATTAAAAATGTCAGTTTCTTATGGTAATAGATTTGATTTTACACATACACATTAACTTACTTTAAAAACAACAAACAAATCTTTAAGTACAAATTCATAAAAATAATATTTAGGTTCACCCTTTTACCCTTTACTGTAGTTTAAATAACTAGACTAGATACCTAGAGTAAAAGGAATGGAGAGGAAGCTTCACATCAACAGCCGCAAATCGAGAATGTCCACTGCTGAACACAGGCCTCCCTCATAAAACACCACTGGACGCTTACCACAGATAGGGAGCTTTGCCACAATCACTACGCTTGGCAGGCGGCTTGGTGATCGCAGATTTTAATGGTATCTTTTACAAATTAACAGTGTTAGTTAGTAAATATGTAATTTGTTTCGTTTATTAAACTAACTACCTGTTTTGCTTCCCGTAATAATTCCATATCAAAGTGACATTTCACAATGTTTGTTTATGTTTACCGCTCGAAGCTGCGGCCACAGGCTGCGGCTGCGTCTGTGAAAGTGACAGCTGACAATGACAACCCAGATAATAAATGACATGATTGATTGACAGCCTATAATGATGTTCCGTCCACAGAGTCATCAATTGTTTTTTTCTTTAATCTGTGGTTCCGTCCGACAGATTAGAAAGAAAAAAATCGACCCCCTAATTACCTAATTTGCGACAGGCGTAAATCTCGCGGTGATTGCTGTCACACATCATTAGTGGAGTAGCGTAGCCTAGCATACGTGCTCGACACCACTAATGATGTATGACAGCAATCACCGCGAGATTTACGCCTGTCGCAAATTAGGTAATTAGGGGGCGGCGGATTCGTCCGTATATAATATGTCACTTTTAAAGTTGACTCAACACTATTAGCGCATTTAGCCAGTATCAAGTTATAACTTTAGGCAAGTGCGGGGGGATGAACTAAGGGAGGGAAAAGGGTGCCAAGTGCAGGGGGATGCTGGGAGGTGCGGACTAAAAGCAGGGGAAGGGGGGATGCTGGGAGGTGCGGACTAAGTGCAGGGGGAGGGGGGCAAGTGCAGGGGGGTCCAACTAAGGGAAGGATAAGGGGGCCAAGTGCGCGGGGATGCTGAGAGATGCGGACTCAGTGCGGGGGGAGGAGGGCAAGTGCGGGAGGATGCTAGGAGGTGCGGACTAAGTGCGGGGGGGAACGGGGCCAGTGCGGGTGGTCGGACTAAGGGAAGGATGAGGGGGTGCTGGGAGGTGCGGACTTAGTGCGGGGGGAGAGGGGCCTAGGGAGGTGGGAGGGGGCAAGTGCGGGGGGATGCTAGGAGGTGCGGATTAAGTGCGGGGGGAGGGGGGCAAGTGCCGGGGGTGGACTTAGTGAGGGGGGACCCAATGCGACGACGAGCGAAGCGAGGAGGAGCTTCGAACTACCCAACGCGACGACGAGCGAAGCGAGGAGGAGCTCCAAACTACTAAGCGCGACATTTACTATATTTTACCAAGTGTTTTTACTTAATGCCTAACCTTTCCTTACTACTGACTGTATTTATAAATGAAAATGATCTAAAATTATTTTCTATTTGGCAAACAAATTAAAATGGCCATGCAAAATTTAAACGTGCCCTCTTTCGAAACTAACAAAGGTAGACATGGCGTGTTTGGACTCATAGCAAAGAGAACGTCGATGACTTTTTGTTAGTGCTAAAATATTTCCAAGATGGCGGATTCAAAATGGCGCTCGAGTCGGAATTAGCTTAGATCCGTCTGATACTTTATATTTGGGAGTTTTACAGGATGGCGATTACAAATTTTCACATTTTACTTGACTGAAAGCATTTTTCAAGATGGCCGCCATGCAAAATTCAAACGTGTAAATTTTGGAAATTAACAAAGGTAGACATGGCGTGTTTGGACTCATAGTAAAGAGAAAATTGGTGACTTTCTCACGGTGTTAAAATATTTCCAAAATGGCGGTTTCAAAATGGCGTAAGATTTGGAATTTGCTTAGATCCTTCTGATATTTCGTATTTGGGATATTTGGGGGTTTTAAATGACGGCGATTACAAATTTTGACATTTTACTTCACTGACAGCATTTTTCAAGATGGCCGCCATGCAAAGTCAAACGAAAACACATTTTCTTTGAAAAATACCGCTGTTTTGTACTAATTCTTGCAAAATTACAAGTTTAAACTAAAGTATAACTCTTTTATAAATAAAACAGCCCCAAAAACGTACTCGCGGGCCGCTCGCGGCCCGCGCACGGGGCAAAATACTAGTTTACTTATATAAAGTTAAAGACCCACCCATATAGTGACTGACTGACAGAATTGATCTCAGCCGTGGGGTATGGTGGGGAAAAACCAAGTATAGGGTTGGATAGAGATGGGTCACGTGACCACCAGAAAAATCTGACATTACCAGAAAGTCGTCTCCAAGATGGAACTGCTCAACGGCTCTCGGAAACTACAAGTCGGATGGGTGTCGTGCTTTAACTAAAGTTGTAGTAAACCCTGGGATGCTACGTGAGAAATGAAAAAAAATTAGGGTTGCCATACAAAAAAATAAAAATTCCATACAAAATGGAAACGCTCATAAATCAGAAACGGTAAGAGGTAGGTGGGGGGTGTTCGACCAAATGTCATAGGGGACGATGGGGGCTTTCGGATGGTGGTCATGAAAATCCAAGATGGCGGATTCAAGATGGCGGCCATTTTGAAAGTTGGTCCGATCCGGCTGATTTTTTGCATCGGGGGGTTTTCGGGACCGTTGTTTCCATATTTGAAAAAATATTTTTGATTCCGCCATTTTTAAAGATGGCCGCCATACAAATTTTTTTTTTCGTTTTCATCGCATTGTTTCTCAATACCTATGGGAAATTTTGAATACCTTATTTGACATTCGTATCTAAGTGTCCAAGGTGCCTTTAGAAAAATTCATGACCTGGTCTTCCGACCTTCCATCATCATGACCGTCAACGGCCTGGCTAAACTATACGAGATAGGTCATGTGCGTTTTAAGGAATGTTATAGCAAACCCTGGGACGATTCTAGAGCGAATAAAAAAAATTCAAAATGGCGGAAAAAAAAATCCGCCATACAAATTTAGACCGGAAATGACGCCGAAACCAAGAAACTTTAGTATAAAGAGTTCAAACTAATATGGTTTGGAGGCCCGAGAGGAAGATTGCAAAAAAAATTTTTTTTCAAAATGGCGGAAATTTCGGTCATGGCGAAAAAAAAAGTTTCACCGATCCGGATGAAAATCGATATCTAGGAGTCTCCAGGGATGCTGATCAACATTCTTAAATCAAATTTTGACTTTAACCAATTTTCAATATGGCTGCCATACAAAGGTACTTTTATCGAAATATACACTTTCCTTTTTTGCGCCTCAAATACCAATATTTTAGAAAAGTCATTCCTGGGGATCGAGTATAGATGTGATAAGGGTAAAAATGCAAAAACAATAAAACCGATTTTTTTTCAAGATGGCGGATATAGACGTACTGACTTTTACAAAACGTTATCCGATCCGGATGAAAATCGATATCTGAGAATGCCCCTCTATACTTAGTAGGAATATGGAAAAAAATTTTTGATTCCGCCATTTTGAAAAATTGCCTACGTACAATCTAACTTTTTAAGGATTTTTGAATCGATTTCACGTGGAAACTATTACACATTAGTATTAAGGGTGTGAACTAATTTTGTTTGGTAAGACAAGAGGCAAATGGTGGACAAAAATTTTTTTTAAATGGTTTAATTTTTGGGTCACTTTCGAAAAAAAAGTTTCTCTGATCCGAACAAAAATCGATATCTGTAGGTCCCAAAGGATACTTATCAACATACTTTAGTCAAATTTTGACAACTGCCGTTTTTCAACATGGCCGCCATACATACTGTTGAAACCACCAACGCGACGACGAGCGAAGCGAGGAGGAGCTTCAAACTACCTAACGCGACGACGAGCGAAGCGAGGAGGAGCTTCAAACGACCTAACGCGACGACGAGCGAAGCGAGGAGGAGCTTAAAACCACCTATAGCGACGACGAGCGAAGCGAGGAGGAGCTTCAAACGACCCAACGCGACGACGAGCGCAGCGAGGAGGAGCTTCAAACTACCTAACGCGACGACGAGCGAAGCGAGGAGGAGCTTCAAACCACATAACGCGACGACGAGCGAAGCGAGGAGGAGCTTCAAACTACCCATCGCGACGACGAGCGAAGCGAGGAGGAGCTACAAACTACCAATGTCGACATGTATGTTTTACTAATGTGACATCATTCTAATTGGTTTTCGCTAATTTAACCTTACTTCAAGTCTAAAATATTTTTATCTAATATCTAACCTTACCTTACAACTGAATATTTTTCGAACATAGATTTAGGATTTTTTGGATAAACAAATCAAAATTGCCGCTACCTATGCAAAATTCAAACGTGCACACTTTCGAAACTAACAAACGTAGGCATGGCGTGTTTGGAGTCATAGTAAAGAGAACATTGATGACTTTCTCACGGTGTACAATTATTTCCAAGATGGTGGATTCAAAATGGCGCCCGATTTCAAATAAGCTCAGATCCAGCTGGTATTTTATATTTTGGGGTTTTAAAGGACGGAGATTACAAATTTTGATATTTTACTTGACTGACAGAATTTCTCAAGATGGCCGCCATGCAAAGTCAAACGAAGTATCATTTTCTTTGAAAAATACCGCTGTTTTGTACTAATTCTTGCAAAATTACAAGTTTAAACTAAAGTATAACTTTTTTATAAATACAACAGCCACGATAACAGCCACGCGGGCCGCTCGCGGCCCGCGCACGGGGCAAAATACTAGTAAATTAATATAGAGATAGAGCCTTTCCTGAATTGCTAATGCTCCTTATTTCTTCGAAGACCAACTGTAGAAGGACGAGTACAGTAATTTATGGGGTTAGACTATATCTGTGAATTACTACCCTCTGTTTGTTATATATGAAAACTGTACGACTGTACCAATTTTCATGAAATTTGCTATACAGATAGTTTGAACCTTGGGGAAGGACATTAAATACTTTTTATAGCGGTAAACCGACGCGTTGGAAGCCACGGATAGAATACAATTTATATTATTGTAAAAAGTTCGTAGCGAACAGCTACGCCGTAGTGGTACTACGCCGAAATTAATATTACTTTGAATTTGAAGTAATATTACGTAGTACTGTTATATAACTGTGTACTAGGAGCTCCAATTTGAAGTTTCTAACTTTATAAATCAGTTTAATGATCGTTGTTGGCTTCTTGGAACTTGTCCATCAGTCCGATTGTACAAAATGTTCGCCATATATCTTGCACCTCAAAAAAGTGTTCTGACAGCGTTTATCGTTTGTTTTATTCTCAACTTTTTGACTGGTATCAGTTGGGAGCTCAACATAACATTTTGTGGTATTAGTTGCAAAAAATATTAGGTGGGATCCGTTGGGATCTACCCTTATTGTTTCCAACGTGGCTTGTTGACTCAAAGTTATGCGAGAAATTGCTTGCTTGAAAAATTAGCAAGCTTTGATATATCAGTACATAAGTAGGAGAATGAGAATGAGGACATGCACGAGATCCCGACATAACTTTTAGTCTTAGAGAATATTGTTTTGAAAAGTGGTGTCAATGTCAAAGCCATTGACTATAAATCCAGTTGACCAATGATACAACTTCCCCTCATACGATAATTAGTGGTGTATTTCAAGCACTAATTTCTAGTCATCATCATCATCATCATCATTAACAGCCTGAAGACGTCCACTGCTGAACATAGGCCTCCCCCAGAGCACGCCACCTTGAGCGGCTGCTCGCCTCCTGCATCCATCGGCTCCCCGCGGCTTTCACCAGGTCGTCGGTCCACCGAGTGGGGGGCCGGCCTACGCTGCGTCTTCCGGTTCATGGTCGCCACTCGAGAACCTTTCTTCCCCATCGGTTGTCAGGAATTTCTAGTAGATACTATAAATTTCTAATAAATCACAGGAACCTGTTGGTGTCTTTTGTTCCATCCTGCTCTGTTCTTTGTAATTTCGGATGACTTTGCCTCGTTTTGTTACCTCGCCCCCTGCCCGCGCAGGTGAGTCGTGTTTGTACGAAAAATTTTGTTCACTAGCTATCAACGGGCTTTATAATCTTTGATCAAAGCCAACGAATTCAAAGACTCGTTTCTTACCACCCAATATCAGAAATGTAACAAATATAGTAATTAATGATGATGGTAATGATGATAAATAAATAAAATAAAACAAGTAACGCCCGGCGATCACATATTATCACAGAGACATAGATCCCGGACCCTAACTAGGATTCCCTGTATCTAGGGACCCAGGAACTACGAGGACCATGCTCCCACAACACCCAAACACAGAACAAGTATTTACGTTTTTTCCTGTGCACAAATACTTAGTCATGTCGCGGGAATCGATCCGCTGCCTCCGGGTTATGAGCACATCCATGGTCCATGGCCGATGATGACTGATAATAATTATTATTCTTTTAATATTCTGTCTAACTGCACAGTATTGGACGCCCGCTCGTGTAGAAGGCGCCTTAGTTCGAAAATTACATTTTAATATCCACTTGAGGTCCGCGCTGCTTTGAACATGCCGAAATAGTTACTTTGATGTTTTAGAAGAGTTGGGCTTGAATCCAATTAGGGAAGCCCCTCTTCCAAGCTCCTCTTCCATTTTAACAACTTATTTGGAATTTCTAGTCAAAGTTTAGCAGACCCTATACTAACTTTACAATTGGGGGGTAGGTAAATTGAAATAGTTTGGATGTAAATTGTATTAAACTGTTTAATTAAGTATGTATAGGTAATATTCTGTATCATTGCGGCTGTTCAAGCGGCAAATCTCACGTTTCTGCAAAGTATTGTCTTGAATTTGTTTGACTCTCCATCCTTACTAACAAAAATCAAACTCCAACTAGAACAATTTGTCGCAGAAATTATCTGAAAACACTCCTTTTTGTTCTGCTAATTACCGTCAAAACGCTTTTTTCATACGGACTGTCAATCTTTTTAACTTTAATTGTTCTGTAAATGTAGATTTGTTCACAATGAGGCGGAATTTTTTCAAATCACTTATCAATAATCCATTTTTTAATCAATAATTTATAATTCTGTTCAATCGCGTTGTAATCAATTATCATCTCATTCCAATATAATTGATATGGCTTTGACTAATGTGCTCAAAATTTATATTTATATTTTCTCTTCACTTGGTATTTATCTATCACCGCTATCTGCTGTATTTTTATCTGTTACGACTTAGGACACTGTAAACTCTATATAACTACAAGCGGAAGTTATTTAAAGGCTTTCTTATATTTATAATCATAATAACTTCTAAGCAGCTGTTAGTTTTCCATGTAAAACAGAAATAAAATAAATAAAATAATATTTTTTTTAAATCTTTATTTATTTTAGGGACTTTAGGGTATGTCAGTCCCATCATAACCTAAGTAATCATTCATTATCGTTCTTGGTAATTTTGTACATAGGTACACATACACCCTGTAGTATAGTATAGACCCTATACTAATAAACATTGTATAGCGGAAGGATATTTTGTTTTTGTTTCTCTCTATCAAATTTGGAATATACAAAGATGAAGCAAGAGAAAACATTAAGCATGCTATTCATCTGCTATGCAGTGTTTATGAGTAAGGGGGATAGTGTGTAAAATTATATTATGCCTGCTATAAAAATTAACAAGTAAATATTTTAATATAATTAGGTTAAAAATGAATGCAGCAATTGAAAAAATAAGTGAAATCGGTAAATAAATCATGGAGTAATAAGCTTTTAAAGTTTCTGGAGGGGACATCGCCCGTCCCTTTCTCGCAAAACAGAGATCGTGTGGAGCTTCCCCACAGTTACTATGAAAACACACTTTATGACGTTACATGCCAAGAGATTGTATATAAAGCTACTGCAGCTTAGTAATGAGGTACTATGAAGGACCAAGAACTGACGTCACTGCATGTTTGCGCTGTCTCTTTCTATTCCTGTATTTTAATAAACATCATTCATTCATTCATTCAAAATTTTTTTTTAAACCCTTAATTTTTTTTTATATACTGAGTTAAATCAGTCTCAATCAAAAATATTTCATCTTTTTAGAGTTTTGCAACCCACAAGCCGTTTAATTAAGACGAATTTAAACATTTAGATGCAAAGTGTTATGTAATGTAGGTACCGACATTAAACCCGGCGTTAAATTTGGGACACTCATTAAAAGCGGTACACACTATAAACCATATTATGTAAACGACATGAACGTAAAACTCTACTCTATCCCATACAACGTAACTACCAAACTTATGTTTACGAATCACGGTCGTACATGTGCCTGGCACATGACTTGGAAAAACAATTGCGGATCAACGTTGCATTATGACTCTTGATTTAATAACATAAAACAATTGAGGATCAACGTTTCCGTAATTTGTCTGAACTACTTACTGCCTGACCATTGGCCGAATTATTCGTCCCAGTCGGTCAAGCAGCCCTTGATTTAGTAACATATAACAATTAAAGATCAACAACGTTTCACTATAACAAAACTATAATATAAACTTACAACAAGCTTAAAACAATGAGTTATTATAAGGTTATGAGTTCAAGTGTAATCTCGAATATAAATATTACTACAAACAAAATGTCAATAATTAGTGTTCTTGGAACTTAGTTGGACTGCTTTGAAACATTGTTTTTTTCTCTAATCTGTGTTTGAAACATAGGTACGTTAATATAAAAAAAACATCGAAAAACGCTTCGATGATTATTTTTTTAAGTATTTATTAATTTATTATTTACACATGACATTACAATATAGTATGAAAATTTTGCACCAAAATACGACGGTAGGCTTGCCATGGTGTTCACATTCATTAATAGTAATGTGCATTCATTATTCAGTTTCAAAATCTATATACAAAAATATATGCACATTTATCTTCGAGGTACACTTAATACAAACTGCTCCAGAATGTGTGGATTCCGTGGATATTTTACACTCCTTGTTTGCTTGATAAACAGAAACTATGGTCCACATCTTGGATCTGTAACTACCGGAAATCCAAGTTATGGTCCAAGCCATATGTGACCATTAGTATGTGATCTTTGAGAGGTTATTTATTTATATAAATTATCTTAGCGTGAGAGAGCGTAATCAAATATTTACTCGCAATTACAAGGACTGCGGGCGCATATGGCTCAAAAAATCAGAGCTTCAGAATACTGAAAACCAGACTCCACTGTACCATAAAAAATATACATTATACATACATGAATAAGTCGGTTCGTCAGCATACGTACGTATATTCTGAATATTTCATGCCTCGTATTCGGTACTCGCCTGAACTGTTCAACAAATGTGCTCTCTGCTCTTACTAACTATTTGCTCCTTGAAATGAATAATTTCACAACATGATGTGCTTGATTTAGAAAACAAATTTTCAATGGATTTTCACGAAAACTGGCTCGTTGGCAACTATCGAGAAAATCTATTGAAAAATTATATTAGCTGGCTAACTAAAACGCACAGCACAGATGAACGGCTAAATGAAAATCCGGAAAAAAACATTTTTAATTTTGAGAAGGTGGCACTTTGCTAGCGGTTTGCGTTTTGCATAGCTGGCATTATGATTTGAGGTGAAACGAAATAATGCAGAATATCTAATGTGCTCTGTTCAGTTATCATTTAAAAGAATTTTCTCTATCATCTGAGTGCAGACGGTCTTAAACAAAAACTACCTAAATACAGACCGCATAAAATGAATTTTAAGATAGAAATTTGAGAAGAGACATCGTAATAAAAATTTAAAACTTAAAACATAAAGTCGAGTCAGTAAACTCTTGGTAGAGGCAGAGCATAAAAAATTCAGCAGTACGCCACCTCAGGCGCTATTAGGGACATAATTCTGGAAAATGAGATTTTAACTACTCTACATTAATAACCAATTGCGTAAAAGAATTGGTTGATAAAGTATGCGATCATTTTATATACAACACTGGGTTGCGAGTGGCAATAACCTAAAATTCCTAAATCGTCACGGTTTGATTGTTAAATTGTTATCCTGCGTTGCAATTGCAACCCTCTAATTGGTGATATGGTGCCTAATATAACAATAACACTTGTAATTTTGTATTCAGATTCAGATTTGTATTGCTACTATATTAGTATAACTATGGATTCCGTCGGGCCCAGCACATTTAGAGAGCGTTACGTAGGACAATTTATAAATTGCTGGAATAAAGATGAGTAAGTACCTACCTAGGTATTAAAATATTATTATTTAAACAGTTCATTAAGTAAATTGCACTATTCAATTCCTAAATAAGCAAGCGCTGTCTGGAGATTTCCGAATTCATTCATAAATTGCGTCCGAAATGAAAATCGTTCACCGAGTCCTCGACATTTCGCAACGAAGACAGATTTCGACGACAAAACATCGAAGGTACCGAAACCGTGAAGCAGGATGTGAAGTGTCACCAGCCGCCAGACAGGCAGCGACGGTTCTTTGTTACCCTCAATTGTACAAAGGAAGAGTACAGTCCTTTGTACGCGCATCTACCTGCCCGTGGCTACTTCAATTGAAATAGGCTCAATTCTGCTATTTGGATGGTCATAAGTTCATAACAGTTGTACCATGGATTCTATAGAGTAAAATATGCTGTGCTATAAATTTCAGTTTTATCAAAATCTAAAACGCCCCCACATATTTGTCTATTTTCCTAGGAGAACTTTAGATATTTAGAGATGTAAATAATTCTCAACTACTTATTCACTCGATGATGTTTGTCTCGGCAGAGCATTGTAATCTGAGTACAAAAATATTTTTTTATGTGACTTTGCTACATTCGCAAAAAATCGCATGTAATTACTAAAAAAATTAAATTGATTCGTTGGGAACGAATTGAATAAGTAACATTATTTTTTCTTATTAATAGAGACGTAGAGACATATAAATGGAAATACTTGACGCGTCTATACCAAATCAATACTATTATGTACTAAGCTTCAAACGAATTCCTAAATATAATTCCTTGTTTTTACTAAAATTGAAAGCACACCATCCATTAATTTTAGATAAGAGCAATAAATATAGTCAATGGGATTTCAAAAGCGTTTGCAAGTCACAAAGGCCCAATCATAAAATGTACATTTCCATTTCAAAAATAAAACATTTTTCAGCCGAAATAAATAACCCGTAACGTTTGCTTCAAACCCATGTCGTTCGCATCGATAAATAACTTCCAACTACCCGCAACGACCTCAAAACCACATAGACATTATCACGCCTAACGTTACGACGCCATCTTCTCACACAGCCAAAGTATTTGTGCCAAACAAAGGCCTGAAAGTGCCACTTCCCCCGTCAATTAAGGACGTAACTCCCCCGAAGCTTCAAGTGGAGCAAACAAAAACCTAATCTAATTGAATTGAAAAACTCCTTTAATTAAACGTTCCGGACAAAAGATCGCGGTGCCAGTGCCAAAGGCACTTACCTATTAATTAGAACTACTCTCTATTCGTAGAAGTGCTTGGCTCTGGATAATATTTTATTTTTATCTTATTAGTTTACATCCTGCGTTAGATTAATTTAAAATAAATAAGGGAGTATTATGTTGTTTACATGAAGTAAGTATTATAACATGAATGAGAGATGTTTGTAATGAAATTGTGAGTTTTGAGATTATACATATACCTAAGTTATGTGTGTGCAATATGTGCATAGGGGCACATCGTGTTTTGATTTTTCTTTGTAATATTTATATCAGAGTGTCATGGTGAATGCGACGCGAGGCCAAAAGTCTGGCACTTATTTGGCACAATGTTGATTTGCATTGCAATTCAATAGGGCAATGTTTATTGCCAGCATGTTATACGTACGGTACCTAAATTCAATTTGGAGATTGCAATGACGCTCAAATAAATGTGTTCAACTCATGTTCACGCTAATTATACAGTGTATTTCATTGAATTCGTGAGATTTTATTCCCACTAGTTCTACTGAAACTTGCTACCTTTAGAAACAAAAGATCTCAACAGTACGTAGTGCTCCACGTGGAAAACATGGGTTAGCAGCATGAATATGGCTAACTCTTCTATAACTATAATATTCATTAGAAGTCTGTGTGTAACAGCTACTTAGCAGCGTCAGCTAATACTGTTTTAAGTGAAGACAGGAGCTGGCAGAGGCAGCCTCATAATATATTAACGATCATTTCTGTCTAGCTTAGAACAGTCAGTGCAGATTTAACTAAGCAGACAGAGACACAATTTCATATACTAATCAGAAATCTATACTTTCTACCGCGGCTGAATAACTGCTGTGTATACCTACTACAGCCCAGAGTCCACACACATTCAATTAGAACTATAGGTACCTAGTTGGCAGGAAGCTGCCTCGGTTTTTAGTAGGTAAATGCCTAATGCTTTGCTCGTGGAGCGCCTGACACTGTTTTTCTGGAAAGGCTCTGCGGAGGTATAAATTATTTAATATAGAAATGAATAATAACCACGCTATACAATTCAGTTCAACGTTTAATAAAACCGAAGCTGTTTTAGTTACAGTGTGCCGCACATTGCTTAGCGAAGCGTGAAGCATCCAATTTGCCTGAACGCGGGTGTGAGCATTTTTTGGAATATTACGCTTAGTGGCCATTTTCTTGTTTTTGCAAGCCTGATCATCTTCATGGCTCATTTACTTTTTCATCTTTAATCCTACCTATACTGGATGTGCTTATTTGAATTCATTAACATCCTTTGAAACTAGGTACCTTCTCCTGACGCCGGCCAAGTGTGGAACAAAATTTATGATATCTAACGCATCGATTTGGCACCAAAAAATAGGATAACTTACTTAATTAACTGCTACAGTACAAAATTAAGAGCCAATACAACGCCAAATTGCTTAAAACGGCTTAGCTTGAGGCAGTGTCCTGTCAACAATATTGCAACAATGACTTTGAAATTAATATATGGTAAAGCTCAGGACTAATGCTACTGCAAATGTATAGTGAAAACACGAATTAATAAAATTTTCTCGATAGAAAAAAATTACAAAGTTACCTCCAAACCGTGCAAATAAACAGCGATTATTCAATGAATACTTTAAATAAGATCATGAAACTTTGGGTAGTAGTTGAACTAAATATAATGGAGGGCTTATGTATAGCGGATTTTTAAAATACCCTTTATATTCAGTGTAACAATAAATTACCTAAACTATTGCGCGTTGGAACCAGTTTAACTTAGACCGCCCCTGCCGCTCGGCCCCTGGCTCATCCCCGCTTTGGCCTAGTACTATACATCTATTCTGTGGCTTTGGCTTGAATTCGCGCTGGCCTTGCACAAGCCCTTAAATAGAAATAATTAAATGCTGTTTTTAATTATTAACTAAAAGTACAAGGTAACAAAAACTTTTAAAAGTATCAAAACCATTCGTGTCAACTACGTTAGACGCCGCGGCAACTTTCATAATTTTCAATAAAAAATATTTTCATTTGAACTCTTTTACTTTTGTAAAAATATTTTCTTTTGTGTGTTTTCATAGTAAAGTAAAAGTAAAAGTAGTAAAAGTTCGCAAGCTGTCTTCACCTATAATTATATCGACACTTAGCCATATTATTATTAATTTTATTCTCAAGCATGAATTGGTGTTTGTTATGTTGGTGTTCAATAAATAAATAAATAAATAAAGCGTGGGCAAGCTCTGTTTTGCGAGAAAGGGACAGGCGATGTCCTCTCCAGAAACTTTAAAAGCTTTATTACTCCGTGATTTATATACCGATTGTACTAATTTTTTCAATCATTGCATTCATTTTTAACCTACCTTATGAAAATAATATTAAGTTTTTAATAGCAGGCAACTAGCCAATTACTTACTTAGAAAAAAAAATTAATACTGCTGCTGTTTTATGCTGTGCTATGCACCACTTGATTATTATTTTGTTCGCTTTTTGTGCTCTAGTTTAATTATTTATTATTTATCTTTTTGCACAGTCTGTACATAAGTTTAAATTATAATCAGATCTAAACGATGTTATGTTAGCTTTCATAATTGATTACTACGATTGTAATTTGTTTTTGTGCATAAATAAAAAAAGGTTTCGAGAAATGTACCTACCTATAGAAATTATGTAGGCACTAGATACCTACCAACATAATCATAACAAATGAAATGTTTTAGAATTGCAAAGTGTCTTATTCAGGATTGTTAGTACTTAATTAAAAGGCATACGATTTACTTGCCCGTTGCTATTAGTTGCTTGCACTCTTATACGTGTGTGGGAACTATATTACAACAGCAAACTAAACTATGACTTGACTATAGTGTACTACACACCTACACACACACATCACAGTATAGATATAGTAAATCTGTTACTGTAGTAATACAGTTCACACATAGAGCGCAAGCAGCAAGCAACATACGGGACGGGGCGGGCGAGTTCATCATTATTTGTTTAGTTAACTCGGCACCGTGGGAGCGAGGGGGCGCTTGTATGGGGAATCAATCAACACTGTGGACGGCTCTTCCAATTTCTCGGATACATTGTTTGCTTTCATTTAGTGCCGTCGGGCATGTTTACGATTAAACACTGTACGTGGTTGTGTTTTTGTATCTTTAGGATAATAATTATGTTGTTCATATTCCTTGTACTTGTTAGGTAGCGTACCTACTTGGAATGAAATTTCGGGTCGATTTATTTCATACACCATTATAAATAGTTACATAATAACTCACACATAATAATGAAAATACCAAAAATGTTTGCATCTGCTTACATCTCATTTAATGCTAAATAAGCTCTACCTTAGAGCTAGCTAGCTAGCTTGATTATGTGGGTATACTCTTAGACCTCTACCTAATACTTGCCTTTTTCCATCCACGCACAGACGTCGCAATATACCTACCTATTTAGGTACGCAAACATTATTACTGTGCAAATGCTAGTTCATAACAAAAATGTAATCGGGAAAAGCAAAATAAACGCCAATCATTCTGAAACTCTTGAGCATACCTACTGCAAACAAGACAAGAACATTTTTAAGATTTTATATTTTTCCATAAAACATCCCTTCTTTTATTTCCTCCATTTAATTTTCAGCATAAAAAGAAACATCAATCACATGAGAGAACCCGTCCGCTGAGTCCCGCTAAGTCTAATAAAATGTTGGAATTGCTCGCATTCGCCGAATCCGATTAATTATATTTTCGACGAAGTGAGTTGCAACGTAATTTAGATAGTTAATGGAGGGCGGTACGCTTTAGGAATTCTTGATGCTTGCCGCCTCACACCGCACGTACAAAGTGTAACCACAATACAGAAAACTAACTTGGAGTTTCAACTGGCTGAAAACATAAAACTGATATGAAAGAAAAGCGTATAATAGAGATTAGCATAAAACGATAGGATTTTTTGTATTCAGCAGCGCTTTCACACAGTAAATAAAAGTAGAGTGGTGTGACCGGAATTAAATGGAATTTTTAATGGCAAAGTGGATTTTATTCTCAATCATACTACTAAAAAAGCAACACTAGCTACTACAAAAACACTTGAACTGTGTAATGGCCGCGGCCGTGCAAACCTATGTCCTATAAGCGGTCCAAATGCTCCAGCGCACTACCAGTACAGCGTAAGCGTAACGAACATGCTGGATAGACCATCGATAAAAGGAGTATAGGATAGACTAGTCTGAAGAAGTGGCGGGTGAAAAGCTATGCTGAAAAAATCTCGGTTGTACATATTTAATAGAATGTGTTACGTATGTTATTACTTCCCAGAATTTGATCCTAGCGACACTATTGAATGGTATAATACAGAGTTAGTAGGTACCTATGTGTTTTTATAACAAAATCAACAGATTCAATTCTTGGACTTCGACTATTGATTAAAAAAACAATGATGCAGTTTACATCAAAATCGGGCCCGAGACTCCTTTAAGTAATTTTCGCTATTCCTCATAGTTTCGGATTATACCACGCCCACTTAAAAAAATCACCCTCTATTAGGTATATACTAGCTATATTCTAAAATTCTATAAATGAAGCTACGATACTGACTGTTTGTAAATAAATTGTGCTATGCGATGCTTATTCATTAACGCTGCAAATCCTCGCACTGAAATTAAGTTTAAATGAGGGTTTGGTACTCTGGCATGTCAGCGTCGTGTGCAAAGCTTGGAACTCTCAACTAGTTAAATATGTAATCTAGTAAATTTTCAACAAATAGAAAGTGAACTGTTTGTAGTGCATCATCAACAGCCTGAAGACGTCCGATGCTGAACATAGGCATCCCCTACAGAACGCCACTTTGAGTGGCTGCTCGCCTCCATCGGCTCCCTGCGGTTTTCACCAGATCGTCGGTCCACCTAGTGGGGGCCGGCCTACGCTGTGTCTTCCGGTTCGTGGTTGCCACTCGAGATTTCGAGAACCTTTCTTTCCCATCGGTTGTCTCGGGTGTATGTATAGCCGCCTTATAGGTACATAGCCAGTAGTGTGCCTAATACAATTTCTTACCTATTCTACCTTAACTACGGATCAAAAACCTACCCTTATTTGCTTGGTATATTGCAGTGTTGCCATCCAACCATGGAACAAAATTGAGAATAAGTACTGTCTTAACTGTTCTACATAAGCCAGATTCCAGAACAAATTATTTATTCTCTTATACATATACCTACTATTCCATATTTCCCAAATTTCCCTAAAGCTCCACTGTGTTTTTGAGTGTCTTCCGTGGGCAGTTCTAATTTTTCGTGTGGGCAAATACCTAAAGGTATAGTGAGCTTTGGTCCACAGGCCACTGGCACAAACATCAAAGACAAAGGCTTACATCAACATCACGATTTTCCCTTGATCTCTATACTACCCTATCCCATTAATTCCATTCTGTTGTTCCATCATGGAACTGGGGACTTCTTCTCCTATAGTTAAGGGTAGGTATAATTTTTTATTTTGACTGCCAACTATCGATAAAGGGCTTTATCCCGAGTGTGCTTTCGACTGAAAGACAACGAATAGCCCAAACCGCTGGACGTAGAAACTCATTAGAAACTTGATGTTATGAGAGGTCTTTCTTTTATGGCGTAAAGCTTTAGCCAAACCTGCGCGTATGGGAATCGGGGGTGTCTATAACGCGAAACTATTCGGTACTCATCGCTGCCCGCAGCGATCGCGGCGTGGCCGTTCACGAAAACGGGCAGCAATGGTTACCACGCGGCAGATGCTTCCGCTTCACTGATGCAACTTAACGCGCAGGTTTGGCTGAACCTTAGGGATGTAGACCTACTAAGAAAGGTTTTTTTTAATTCAATCCTTAAGGTGTAATGTGGCGTTCAATTTTGTATGAGAAAACGTGGCTAAAACCGTAGGCTGCCTCTAGTACCTATATTAGGTACCTACAATTAATATCATTTTTACACATTGCTCTCTAAACTAAAACTAAATTGCTAAACGTTCAAGAATCCCGCGGCGGTTAGCTTATACCACACCTCCGTGACCCGTAAACTAACGAAAATTAAACATAGTTTAGCTAGGAAGGCGATTGGTCTCACAAGCTGTTGCACCATTTATTTGTGAAGCAAACGTGACCAAAATGAAAGTTGGCCACCGTGCCAACTGCCAACCGTTGAGCGGTGCGGTAACGATTGTAGCTCTACAGGTAAACTGAAATTAAATATTATGTTAAATTGTGGTCAAACGCTAGCCTATATGTGCTAACTCATCCACTACATTATTATAGGATATCTCGGATATCTCTATTCCAAATTTCATCCAAATCTAGCCAGCCTTTTGCGGCGTGAAGAGGGACAGAAACACATTACACAAAAATTTCGCATTTATAATATGAATGTGAAGTGTGATTGGTAAAGATGTCGCAAAATAAGTAGGTATATTTGCTACAGTATTGCAGCCCTCTTACTCTTTCGACTTCGAAGACTTTCTTATTTAAGAAATAAGTAGGTATCTCCAAAAACTAATGTGGTTCTAAATAGGGCATAAATCACTATTACACATTAATTTTCAGTTGAATATCTACTATATTATATAAGTACATGCAAAGCTTGCAATTGGTGTATTAATGATCATATAGATATACATATACTTATCTAACTTTTGACATTTTCTATTTAGGAAAGTTATTATCGAAACACTACACTAACTAGAGCCATTATTATAGTAGAACGAATAGGTACATATACGTATACAAATGTAGTCTAATGATTACCGTATAGATAGAGTGAGGCAGCAATGTTGTTGAAATTGGAACCGCCTTAGCTGGTTCCTTTGTGTTGGAGCCCTACTTCCTGTTGAATTTAGCTGTAGCGTCTGTAGGCTTCTATACATAGTGCATTTTGGTGAAATTCGAACAGTTCGCGGGAACAAAAGAGGTGCGTTATCGATCGAACCTCCGCCCGCCCACCTGCAACCGTTTTTAGTATCAGATTGAAATGGCTTGACGGGCTCTCGAATTTGGATGTAATGGGCAGAGTAATAGGTAGAAAAACGCTACTGAAAATGAAGTAGGTACTTTATGCTAATATTACTAATAAGCTACTAATTTACTTTATCATCATCAACAGACTGAAAGACGTCATAACGTAACGGAGCGCCACTTTGAGCAGCTGCTCAAAATTGACATTGCATTACAGTACGTAAAAGGCCTATTCTGTCATAAGCGCTAGGGGCCGTCCATAAATTAGGTACGTGGTTGTATACACATTTTTACATAATACCTGATAGTGTGAGTCCAGAATCGAGTCAAAACTTTCCCTAATTGGCGACTTTTTGTTAACTCGCTACTTTCCCAGATTCGACACTTTCTTGAATTGGGCACATTTCTTACTGGACACTTACTATTTTGTTACTTTTCAGTTATATACAGTTGAGCTCAATATCTTTTTAACTGACTTCAAAACAAGGAGGAGGTTCTCAAGACGTCGGAATCCTTTTTGTGTATGTTCGGATCCCCATTTACACGAACACGCCTGGGCCGATTCCATGTAATCCAAAAGAACTTGAAATATTTCACGACGCTGTTAGTGGTATTATCAGCAACTCTCAGGCCAAAGTCACGTTAAAAAGTATCAAAATGTAAAAGTTTAATACAATCAGCAGGCCTAGCATGCACACCGCGACAAAATTATTTCGACACTTTTTCTAGTGAGAGACCATGACAAAGCTATGGTAGCGCCTAAGTGCGTCTTACTCTAACAGTGTTGACAAGTTTTCTCGCGGTGCGCATGCTAGGGGGTCAGGTGTCTCGCTCACCATCCCAGTTCCAATAGAAAGTTGTTAAATAAATCCCCGTCGGTATGTAGACAGTGGTAGGGTACATACCCTAAGGGTATACCTAACAGAATTTAATAACACGGACAAGAAGCGAGTGATGCTTGCCTCCTGAGGGTTCCGCACACATTTACCTACTTACCTACATACCTACATTCGGTGATAAAAGCAAATAAAATAAATCTGTAAATTAGTACTTGGTGTTTATACTACAGAGCATCATCAATATCATCATCATCCACTCTAAAAGTAACAGTAGACACAACACACAAAGCTGTACGACCCCAACCACGTAAGAAAAAAGTTAAACTTTAACTACTGACTATATCTGTGGTTATAGTTTATACGTTTTGTACAAACCACACATGAAATGACTCAAAACAATGCCGTATTCAGCGCACGGGAGATATAATAGGCAACTGAGAATGTTCAATGCTTACAAACATATTTTTATTTTGTTTGTTTAAATGGCTTCCGTTCCCCGGAGCAATTCGTTTCGTACTCGCGAATAAGTAGGTATGTTTACATTACTAGATTTATTATAAGCGAGACACGTAAATCTTGTTATATTACTTGACTTTATTACGCTGAAAGATGTATTATGTCGCAAGAAGCGTCATGAAGAATAACCTAAGTACTCCATATCGCTGCCCTCATAGTGAAGAACGCAGTAACTAACGTTTTTTGCAAAATTGAGTTAGACACATATTCGGAATCGCCAAAAAAAAACTATATTCTGTTCTTTCTCACGTATCAAAATTCCACCTGGAACCCAAAAACTCAAGAAGTAAGAATGCAGCAATTCGACTACTCGCAACTTTTGTTTTCGAGTTTTTCTCGAAAACATGTTTTACCTACTTACTGCATTTTTCATAAGGACGGCAGATCGTCTAAGTGGATACCTACTTGTAACTACTTATAGCAGAAAATATCAAAAACACAAATTCCTAGCAATACATATAAAATATCGACCTATAACTCTGTTATTAAGAAATAAATGATAATGATAGGTGGTACCGTACCAACCAATAAAAGCGATCGAGTGTGGCTTACGCGATAAGTTGTATGTATGACTTACAAACCGACGACGCAACCAGGTTCAAATCCAACTCGGCCCTGCTATGGCCCTGCACAGTAACATATTCAGTAATCTGTGCCTGCACCAACTACTTTTCAAGTTATGACCAAAGTTTGCACTCGCTCTTTACGCTGAAGGAAATCATCATGAGGAAACTGGCAAGTTCAAGAATCACCAAATCGGGTGTGACATTTATATGCCATCCACCTACTCGCACTTAGCCAGTGTGATTGGTTGATGGATTACTGATTATGCTACCATACCTCTAGTTACGCTATAAAAGGAAAGGATAATAGATGCTATTGTCTATAGAAGACACCTTCCAAATTTTCCGATTACGGTTTAACTGAAAACTAAATCAATCTTCGGCTGACAGATTTATGTGATTCAATAAAATAAAGTCTAGACCAAAGAGATAATTTACAGGAGAAAGACGGTCAACGACTGCATGTCTTTGACCGTTCGTCTTCGTAGTACCTACTCTACCCAGAGCGGTCAAAATCTTCTCGAAACAATATGTGGTAATATGGACAGCGTTGTAACTACTTAGTATTCTGTCCCGCACCCCATCTGTATCGTGTAAATGCAGCTTCCCTCCACCCTCCCTCTTTCACCAGGCGCGGATACAGAAATTTCTCAAGGGTTTTTCTTTTTTTTTTCTTTCTTTATTTTCTTTTTTTCAATTTCTTTTTTTTTGTTTTCTTTTTTAATTTCTCGTGCAAACCATTATAGTAGGAGAGTCCAAGAGGGGAATTTGGGGATATGGTGGTAAAACACATAAGTATACGATACAAAACCAATTTGTGCTCTTTTCTTTAAATGATGAATTCCATGCACCCGTATCTTCCTGGTAAATTGGCTAATTACTGCGCTTGGTACTGGACTGCCTGCGACAAGGGGGGGGCGCGCGCCCCCTGCGCCCCCCCCCCCCCCCTTCCCCCTCTGTATCCGCGCCTGCCTTTCACTCGTATTTTCACGTATCTATACTACCTACCCTCCAATTCTAAAGTCCCTTGCATTGTGAATAAGTACCTATTGTATATCTTTGCGTTTTTATTTAGCCAAGCAGGGCATACTATGTCCTGGCTAAATAAAAACCCATAGGTCACCAGTCTGTCGACCTTCTATTGGTTATATTTTAGAGTGTGCGCATGCATCCATCAGCTCATCCCGTCATCCCCTTTCCATCATAGAACTACAAGGCTTGGTGATTCTTTACATCCTTTCGTCGTAAGTGTACCACCAGTTCGCACTAATGCTCTACCAGCAACAGTATTTCCTTTGGGTATATGGGTCTTTTCAAGTCAAGAGTGAATGGGCATCTCATGGACAAGCGTGCTCCACCTTACACAACTTCGTCGATTACCAACAGGTGAGATGTTGTCAAACGTATATATGCCCATTTTAGCATAAAAAACGTACTTTACTTAGGCCCGATTTCACCAACGTTTATTCCAAGTATACGGCTATTCCTTACTCCTGGATACAGCTAATTGACAAATGAAATTACACAAAAAAGACGCCATTTTGATTGTATCCAAGGAATAAGTCTTATTCCTTCACAAAATTGGTGATATAAGGGCTATATTCGCGTAACTCGGTTGTTCTCGGAAAGTTATACCTGGAATAAAATTTATTCTAGTTTGGTGAAATCGGGCCTTAGAGGTACTATCTAATTCGTCAAGATGTGTACATCGCTAATATAAATTCACATTTCGTCTTATTTTCAGCCCTCTTCAAGACGCCTGTCAAGATTTTCTTTACATGCCTAAATAAACTTGTTAAGCTGAAAGCTTAGGATATCTACCTACTGAAAGGTTTTCTTTTAAGCAGACGTACCTAACGTAGGTACCTAATATTGGCTTAGCCTATGTCTTCTTCTCTGGGATGGGGGTTCAACGGTTGGAGGCTCTTTGGCCCATGACGATAGTATGGAATATATGTTTTCAGCACTTAACTTTATTCGATTGATTAAAAATATACTTACACAAAATGAAAATAAAAAATTGGGTATGGGTTTCGCTTCCCATACATTCGCTTGTTTGCACCCGTTTGACCATTGGTTAGAATTTGTTAGCATTTTTAACCATTGGTTACCTTAACTACGGACCAAAAAAACACCCTTAGAGACTGTTGCAGAACACCAAGTTGACAACTGGAAGTAACTACATAAAAAATTAAAATTTGCCCAAATAAATAGAAAAATTGCGCCCTTTTACCAAAAAAATCTTCACCATGTATCTCACACTATTACCTAGATATTTCCAAAGAAATATAAGTACCAGAATAAAATTGATATTTGACTGACCCTTACGAAGGCGAGAACATACGCTACCCACGGCTAGGTTGTGCGTAGGTCGTAATAACAGCACAAGGTGAATCCAATCGGCTCTCCGAACACGTCCCAAATATGTACGAAATGTACGAATTCAATAAGTAATAAGGGGTTTATACCTGGGAATAATTTAGTAGCACACATATCATTTTTGGGTTGGAAACGTATACTTAATATTGAATCCATGCATTAACCCAAAAATAATTTAAAGAATATTTTTATTAAGGTACCTACTTATCTAATTTAAGTAGTACATATTATCAAAATATACAAAATACTTTTTAGGGTTCCGTACCCAAAGGGTAAAACGGACATTATTACCGCTGTCTGTCTGTCCGTCTGTCACCAGGCTGTATCTCATGAACCGTGATAGTTAGATAGTTGTAATTTTCACAGATGATGTATTTCTGTTGCCGCTATAAAAACAATTACTATAATAAAAAACAGAATAAAATAAACATTTAAGGCGGCTCCCATACTACAAACGTGTTTTTTTTTGTTTGTTTTAATAGATAATAGTACGGAACCCTTCGTGCGCGAGTCCGACTTGCACTTGGCCGGTTATTATTTTTCTCTGCCAAATTACCTATTTGGCTACAAGAGAAAATGTACATTATCACATTTCTCTTGTAGTCAAATGGGTAATTTAGTCATTAACTTATGCCACGAAAGTCTAATCTAAGCACGAGCTCTTGGTACACAGAAACCAACTCTTGATCAATCACTGTCTACATCCCTCCATTCATTAGGATAGATAGCAAAATAAAATATATTTCAAACGTATTTGCATATGAATTAGGATTCGTAAAAAGTTGGCCAAACCTATCTTCCACCTAGTACCTAGTTACCTTACCTAGTACCTATCTAAAACCTCAGAGACGTGCTCCGGAACGAGGAGATCCGAAGGAGAACTAAAGTGACCGATATAACTCTTAGAGTTAGTAAGTTGAAGTGGCAATGGGCAGGCCACATCGCTCGTAGAACTGACAACCGATGGGGAAGAAAAGTTCTCGAGTGGCGACCACGAACCGGAAGACGCAGCGTAGGCTGGCCCCCCACTCGGTGGACCGACGACCTGGTGAAAGCCTCGAGCAGCCGCTCAAGGTGGCGTGCTCTGGGGGAGGCCTATGTTCAGCAGTGGACGTCTTCAGGCTGTTAATGATGATGATGATAATTTTACTGTAAGCCAGTATAATACATATAAATATGTATATATATAAGTGTTTAGATGATGTCAGAGTTTCTTTCCAAATTATTAATTTTCCAAGTTATAGTATTGTCCATATTATTATTTTTCTAAAATCTGTTTTCTTTATATTCTGGATTTTACACATTCTTTTTAAATAAAAAATGAATCACACTCATAAGGATTTTAATTACGTAAGTACACATTCTTAATTTTACAAATCCGTAACTTTCCATATTATGAATTTTCCATATGGAAGTGAATGTATACCTACCTACCTATAGGTATATCTATGTAGGCGCTTACACAAAAGAAGGAACTTATACTTAGTACTTCATAGATATTGGGTAGGTAAGTACCAATGTAAAGTTGTAACTTAAAAATAATGTAACCTCTCAGTTTTAATAAGGACTGCCTGACACTGTTTTTTGTAGTAGACTGGTTTCCTTAAGCAAAAAATATCACCTTATCCTTTAGTATTCTTAAATTGATCTCCAAACTGATATAAATAAAGTAAGTTTTGCGCTGGCGTTGTGTCAAGCTGTAAAGGCGCATCCACACGTGCGTCACGGCTGCACGTGCAAGTCGCGAGACATCTGCCGCTCGGGTTCACTGCACTTCTCCAGGCTCTGGGTACCCCTTAAGGATATTGATAACTGGTTTCCTCTAAAGCGATAAAGTGTAAAATATCGGCCAATCGAAGAGTTTGCTTATATGATGATGGAGCAATAAGAAAAAAGCGGTTGTCATAGATTGATTAAGATGCACAGAATATAATATGTATATTTGTACTATGTAGTAGTTGCAGATTGGAACAACAAGTGACTTTAGTTTAATTAAAGTTTTATGGCAACTACTTAGTTAATTATGACAAAACAAACATTGTCCCTTATTATATTTAGTTAAAAACTATAATTCAATTATTTGGATAATGTATATATACTTAAGTAGTGCTTCTTTCCTTATGATATTTAGGCCTAATTTTAAAGGCTCAGTTCTTAACTTACTAAAAATGTAGCCGTGTTTTGCATTGCCGTCTATTTGACAAGAACAGCAACATTTTTAGGAGTAGATCTATCAACTAAAGCCTTTAAAATTGGCCCCATTATTCGTCCAAAGGTTTTCTGGAAGAGATCGCTGGCAGCATTAAGAAGGCTTATTGTAACACTATTGTACTTATGTCTTATCTATATCTAAACATCCCCATTTCACGACGGGTTAGTGCTTTAGAAAAAAATCCATAAACGATAGGGTAGGCTGACAAAAGTTAGCGAGTAAAAGCTTTCGCTTTCGCTAGGCGAAAAGAGAAAAAGGTTAAAACAACACCAGCCAGGAAACTTGGCGAACATAAAACTACAAAGTACAGGCTAAGCTACGACACGGCTACGACCCATAAATTACAACTTCCACTAAAGAAATAAGATCTTCCCAAATTCTGTTAGCAACGCGACCCTATCTACTTTTTACTTATTGAGGTGTGTCCCACCTGCAACTATGGGGCTATTATTATCCTATTTTTTTCTGCCAACCAGGTAGAATTTCTACTCATCGCTGTGGAATTTCATTGTAACGGAATGAGCGAACCTTAACCATATTATGTGTTATTGTGAAAATATAACGTGTTACAGATAGCTCCATTGTTGTGTTGCGACATGTGTTAAATCAGAAACGCTGGAAGGTTTTAGTGAAATATTGGCCGGCCATTGATATTGATATAGGTAGAAAGCTTTTTTGCCGCGGAAGCATACAAAAAGATTTTTACGAATATGTAGTTTGATTTTGTTTAAATCCAAGCACAGCCAAAATGGTTTTGGTGGTGATGTATCGATTGTTCGTATATGTAGATAAAAATTCCTAAAAAAATTGTTGTGAGTTAAGTTTATTAAACGTGTGTTGTGTGTGTCTCTATGTAGATACCTATGTGAGCTTATATAATTAACACGACTCTAGGGAATATTGGTTAAAGCCGTATTTATACTTACTTTACTTTTTTTTTTTACTTTATGGCCATTTTTATGTGCCTTATATAGCCTTTATTTCACATATTAGTAGTGAAACATATACACCTTAGACGTAAGACAAACATTTAAAAAATTGTTCAGTTTATGACATGGTGATTCATGGAAAATTGTCTTGGATTTTGGTATTTTTAATTTGAATTTTATTTACGTGCAATAATTTAGTTTGCTTGGCTTGCATTATGTAGACCGAAACGTGGTAAATCTGCACGTACCTAAAGATGTGCGCTATATCTGTGTTCAATTATTATACACACACATTCACACATTGATGTTCCCATAAAATAATTGGTAACTTCACAGTCAACTAATTCATTACATCCTTATATATACCAGATTGACAATAGCCAGACGTATTACTAAATGTCGTTGTAGAAGATAAAGTATGTCTTCAGCGTCACGGTTGCAGAGTTATTTCAATAGCTAGTTATACTCCAGAACCACCTACGCCACAAAAGACAGCCGTGGCTCGATCGATCGCCGATTGTTATTTTGTAAAGCTTCCATAATAAGTAGGTATCTACCTACCTACCTAGGTACTATTAGCGATGAGATAAGCTTGTGCTGTGTTGTAAGCTTCAAACAGTTTAAAAATCACTTTAAACAAACTAAGGAGTTAGAATTTCAATTTCTACTACTTAAAATCCTATAGCAATTGAACTAAAAGGATAAACTAAAAATAAATCCATTTGAAACCAACATGTAAACATATCTACATTTATTTTCGAAAATGTAGGTAGGTATAGCTATGTAAATGTAAAACACCTAATTATAATTTTGTTCTTGTTTTCATTAACTAATTCTCGTCGCATTGGTTTCAAATCAACCCAAGCAATTAATGTACCTTGAATGATGAATGACCTCTCAAATCTATGATGGCTCTTGTCTACGTTTTGCAACTATGTTATAAGTTTGCTAATAAACTTATTACAAGCTCTAAAGTTTACAGTTAGTCAGGAAGCCAAACACTGAACTGTCTCCTAAGAAACTGTATCAATATATTACTCTGAGACCTCTGATATCACTGTAACTAAAACTGTAAACATGTCAAATTGGGAAATTTGACGGCTCCACCAACTGATAACTAAGTTTATTTATAGGCTGAGATAGAAATATCAATTTTATGACTATTTCTCACTATCAGTATGTATTTGGGATGTGTATGATAACATTTTTTATTTGTGGATGCACCAGTGGAACGGTGCAGCTGATACTGCCTTGCATATAAAAAAGCTTTAGGCCGTTATTGTGTTCAAACAAAACTGAAAGCTTTTATTTAATAACTCGGGTTTCAAATCTGTTGGGACGATATTCGTTAAAATAATTGGAGCAGCACTGGATTAAGAACGTACTGTAAAATAAAACAACAAATAAAAATGAAAATAGATGATAAGATAAGATAATTTATTTATCCAAAACAAATAACCATAGAATAACATTTTCACAGTTTATAACATGCATTAAACTGTGCCATAATTAATTAATTGAAACATCAATATTATAATTTAACTACAGGCCTCAAACTAGGTCAGGCCTGTAACTTGGGAGCCCATGCAATTGTTACCGGAACTAATTGTGCATAACTATTGTGTACATGTTGACTCCTCCCCCAACTCGTATGAAATACCGTCGTACTTTAATAATCTTATTAATTAATAATATGTAGATATAAAATGATAATGAGGACCAAGATGATCAAAACTTAGTCATCCATTATCAGAAGGTACAGCTGAGCAGATGACTTTTATTAATTGGCAACCCATAGATGTAAATAAAAGTGGGTCATGTGCGCACGCACATCAGGTGCATGTTGCAACGCACACATTTTCCCAATGCGAAAGAAAGAGCAATACGTGACTTGAGGTCTAGCGAGACGTTAGGGTCATTTTTGAATAAGGGTGGGTTTTATGATCCGTGGTTAAGGTAACCAATAGTTTAAAATTCATACAAATTTTAACCATTGGTTACCTTAACTATGGATCACAAACCCCATCCTTAGCGTTGTGTCTCATACTTTTTAAGTAGGTAGGTAGGTAGTAAATCTACTTAGGTATGCTTCAACCATGCATTAGAATACCGACTTTAACCTTAGAATACAAAAATAGGTTCCATTTTACACAAATAAATCTGATTCAAACATAATAACACAAAGAGATAGTAAATAACAAGGTTTACAAAGAAAAAAGTAAAATGGGATCGAGATCCTAAGTCCATGTTATTAGCTCGAATTCCCTTCGGTAATCTCAACGAGATTATCTACGCAGACTTATGTGTTACTTTACAATACCTACCTATATCTAAGGTTTTATGAAACTCCGATTTATCATTGCTAATTACGGAAAAATGGATTTACTTAATAAAGTAAATTTAAAAAAATATATAATTTATTTTTATTTTTTTTAATTGTTTTTGTTTTTTAGTTTTATTTGATTAATGATTATTTAACCTATCTTTAATTAATGTAATTAATAATGCCGTGTTAATTAATTAATGAATAAATAAATAAATGAATAAACCAAACTTAACTTTTAGATTTAAGATTTATAAAAATGTAAAAATAAAACGAAGTGTGGATATTTAACTCAGTTGGTAGAGAAATACGGGCCCGCGGATCGCACCTCACGGGTTGTGGATTTAAATCCTACGATGCGCTTGTGCTTTCGGTGAATAGACCAGGGTAGAAGCCTTGAAAAATAATAAAAAGTGAAAAAAAATAATAGTAGGATGAAACCCATTAGAAAAGGAGGGAAATATTATAAAAATGAAAGGAAAAATAATTTACGGGCGATCTGAGGTCGGGAAGGGGATGGGGGTGAGTTTTTCAGGGTAAAAAATGGTTTTTCTCGATTTCCGGCAAAACTAAAAGTCGTATCGAAAAAAGTCAAATGGCAAAGTTGTAGGTAATAAAAAGATCTAAAACTTTTGTATGTACACTTTTTTCACATAACCTCAAAATTTATGTGAAAAATCCAAAAAACCAAGTTTTTGGTTTTTTATTTTTATCTTTTACAAATTTTTTTTTTTTTAACGAAATTTGGTGAAAACTTACCTTTTTATGTCCCAAATACGCTGTAACTTATTTGATTAAAAATATTTATTTTTTCACCTTATTTTGAATTAATATCAAAAAAACACCCTAATTTTCAATCGAAAATTCACCCGTCAAAATATCAGCTTTTTTCAAAAAGTTGGTATGGTTTCTGTTCGTTGAAATCTCTACTTTCCGATGGTGAAAAAAAAAAATATGTTACTACAGTAAATCTTCTCAGAAAATGCAAAAAATCAAAAAAAATATTGAAGAAATAAATGTCAAAATGTATAAAAAATATATTATAAATGTATTAAAAATGTATTAAACATATATGGAAATCGGCCAAAAGTTTGTTATTAAAAATACATTTACGATATATATTTTATAGATTTTTAATATATATTTTTATGTACTTTGAAATATTTTTTTTTTCATGGGATTAACTAAATTTGTTTGTGCAAAATTAAGGAGATTATTATTTTTTTATCTTGTACTAAAATATCATTAATTTCAATCTTTAGGTTATGTTACGTTAAGCATACTATTTTTTAAAGAAAATATTACGATTTTTATGTGTGAGTTGATTGATACAGATAAAAATAGAGATAGTATTTACCTTCCTATGCAGATTCGAAAAGTTTTTTTGTTTTTTTAAGTAAACTTGTCACAATTATCTTCAAGAAACTCAGCGTGCACGTGTATTTTTATAAACGATGTTGTATACTGTACTGTATTTCGAATACTGGTTAGGCTAACGGTTGTAACAGCTGCTACGAAATATATAGTATATAATAGTAGGTATGTATGTAGTAAGACCCAGACCCGCCTAGGCCCTTCCCCACTTCTCCACGAAATACCTTTTGATGGGCTACAATTTTTCGTAGGTCACTCAGGTATATCTACTCAGGTATATATAATTTATCTTTAAATAGTTATAAATAGGCATCTACGCACATAATTTAAAGAAGATTCGACAACTTTCTCCAAATATTGTAGATGTCTTATTAAATATTAATTTTATTAACTTATTTGTTTGTTAATTATAGTAGTATATTTTTATTTGCAATTTTTTTGTTATCAATGTCACATGTAATCTAACGTTTTTCGAGTAATTAAAGTGTAAATTTTAATAAATAGCTCAAAATTATTCATAATAATTAAAAAAAAATTTTCGAATTCAAGTTTTTTTTGTTTTTTTTTTGCATTTTCTGAGAAGATTTACTGTAGTAACATTTTTTTTTTTTTTCACCATCGGAAAGTAGAGATTTCAACGAACAGAAACCATACCAACTTTTTGAAAAAAGCTGATATTTTGACGGGTGAATTTTCGATTGAAAATTAGGGTGTTTTTTTGATATTAATTCAAAATAAGGTGAAAAAATAAATATTTTTAATCAAATAAATTACAGCGTATTTGGGACATAAAAAGGTAAGTTTTCACCAAATTTCGTTAAAAAAAAAAATTTTTGTAAAAGATAAAAATAAAAAACCAAAAACTTGGTTTTTTGGATGTTTATGTGAAAAAAGTGTACATACAAAAGTTTTAGATCTTTTTATTACCTACAACTTTGCCATTTGACTTTTTTCGATACGACTTTTAGTTTTGCCGGAAATCGAGAAAAACCATTTTTTACCCTTAAAAACTCACCCCCATCCCCTTCCCGACCTCAGATCGCCCGTAAATTATTTTTCCTTTCATTTTTATAATATTCCCCTCCTTTTCTAATGGGTTTCATCCTACTATTATTTTTTTTGGTTTTAAAAATTATCGACCCTGGTCTAGAAGGAAAACACAGTGATGAAACCTTTTCAACCGACTTCAAAGAAGGTTGTCAATTCGGTTTTAAAAAAAGTAAGTAGGTAAAAACTCCGTCATTTAAAAATCGATTTGAAAAATTTTGTTTTATTTTAAAGGACATGGACTTTCAGATTGGTCCCATAGAAACTTTATCAAAACTTAAACATCATCGGTTCGGTAATCGCACAGAGCATTAAAAAATATGACGCTTTGGGGCGAAGCGTATTTGTTTTGCTCTGTGGGTAATCGGCTTTAAATAAAAATAATTGGAAAAATATAGATGATGAAACTCGCATAAAAATGACATATTTTTGATACACCAGCTGGGTTAGCATGGACGGTAGACAAAATTGTCTTTCCCCGTTTTACGTCACTTTCTTCATACTTGCTTGGAGTAAAACAGGGGGAAAGACAGTTTTATCTACCGGCCGTGCTAACCCTACAGTGGTTCGTTCCAGTGGATAAACCCGAACAGACCATGATATACATCATCATCATTTCACAGCCTGAAGACGTCCACTGCTGAGCATAGGCCTCCCCCAGAGAGTGCCACCTTGAGCGGCTACTCGCCATGTTTATCATCCAAGTATTTTTCAGTACGAATTTAAGGCGACGGGTAGACCAAACAATGTGGTTTTGTTTTTTGGCACGTTTCCTGGCGTAGTGTGAACATGCTTTGAATTGGATATATCATGTAATTAATTTCATTAAGTCGTTTGTGATGATCGCAAATACAAGGTTAATAAATATAGCTCTATAGAAAAAAATCGTAAACCTCCCTCAAAAAATTTTAATGTTCCCATTTTACTGAGCTTCAACAAACATTCAGATGTCATTTGACTCTGATTCAGATGACTTAATATCTTTGAAAAATACTATATAAAAATAGATATCATAAATAAATCAGTTATTTCGTGCGTTGTCGGGGCTGACGAATCTTCACACACGGGTAAACCATGTGTGAAGATTGGTCAGTGTCGAATCCCGCAGCATCATTTGAGAGCTTGTTCCCAACTCAGGCGTAGCGTGCTAGCGTGGCACCAACTTTGACCATATTCTTACTTATTTATCACAGGTGAAATGCGGTTAAAAAGTAAAATGCTACTCTATCATTAAAAAAAAACTAAAACTTAGGATGGCTTTTTTCACCGATAGTTAAGGTAACCAATGGTTAAAAACTCTAAGAAATTCTAACCAATGGTCATGTTAGAGTTTTTAACCATTGGTTACCTTAACTATTGGTGAAAAAACCCACAAGGTAGTTAAAGGAATCAATGGTTAAAAATGCTAACAAATGGTCAAAATTTGTTAGAGTTTTTAACCATTGGTTACCTTATCTGCGGATCAAAAAACCCACCCTTAAACAAATGTACCCACATGGTACATTAAATCGCTTTAGTCTTACTTTGATAACGAACGTACATTCGTATAAATGAAATATTATAGGACCTGATATAGTATAGAAACTAGTTCAGGGTTCTATGGACTCATCAATATAAAATGTAAAAACCTGTATATATGCTAATAAAATATTATTTGATTGATTGATTGATTGATTGATAAATTAGGTAAGGAAAGGCAAAAGTTAATTAGTAAAATCAGCTGGGTGTCGCTCTCGAAGATGCCGAAACATCAAATCCCGACTTTCGTTGACAGAAAAGGGTTACGAATACGTATCATCTCAAAATAATAAAAAGTATTATTATGATTTTATAGTAGCGGCAATATTCAAGTTAAACATGAATATAATCTACGGCCCATTAAAATAGGAGAAAGGTTACACCTACCTGTCGTTTAAAATGAAACCTGATACCTAGTAGACAATTTATACAAAGGATTATAAGAGGTGGTGAAACCTTACACTATAGGTATCTGCATAATGCATAACAATAACCCGTCACAGTGTAGGTACCTATTAGTAAGGATGGTAAGCTACCAAATTGAGGCACCACCTAGGTAACCTAGCTGGACACACGTAATCTGTGACATAATGCCACGCCAGAGTCCATATTATTAATTTATTCCTTTTACATAAAACACAAAGAACTGGAAAATGTAACTCTACCATTCTTATAGCTTTCGGTATCACCACAGATTACATGATAGTACCTGCTACGTATCACTCACCCATATATCGCCGCAGCGCCAGCAATGCCGCCGCCGCACTGCGCAGCAATGTACAGCGCTGTCCGCAGCGGTGACACCAGCCGTCGCACGCATAGCGCCGCTGACACAGCTGGGTTCACGTGTGCACCTGTATAACACAACCTTGTTTTACCAGTGCATGTTATAAAGACAAAATAAACAGAAAGTGTGATACATCAGTCACTTCCGGTAGTTCCAGTACCTCCGATTACTTCAATTGTATTATTGACTCGAAAAAGAATAGGTACTTCCGGTTAGTAGTTTTTCACATGACATGCGGTGGAACGTTTCACTAGCGCCGCAAATTCAAATTTTTTTGCGTTCTTTTGTCAAATTTGAATTTGCCGCGCTAGTGTAACGTTCCACCTTAAAGAATATCGAAAGTTAACTGATTTATTGCAAGTATGTACCTACCCACGCATTTTTGTCACCATATTGTATTTCGATTCAAAGCATTGGATGCAGTCAGAGTATTTTGGCGAAATGGCTTTGACTTGTGACAAATTGGTGGACGTGTTCAGCATTTAAACGACACTATGGTGTTTAAGTGTCTTTGCTCGTATAAAGCGTAAGCATAAAACATAATAGAGATAGTAAAATTTTACGAGACAGACATTTTACGAAGAACTCCGCGGTCGACTCGCCCACAAACCACCTTTATGATAAACAATAGAAAGTTATGACGTGCTTCAGATAGGAATAAGATAGGGAACAAGTAGCTTCCGATCGGAGGGTTTTAGAAAAAACTTTTTATGGTTCAGCGGGGTTAGCACGGACGGTAGACAAAATTGTCTTTCCCCGTTTTACGTCACTTTCTGCATACTTGCTTGGAGTAAAACAGGGGAAAGACGGTTTTGTCTACCGGCCGTGCTAACCCTACAGAAGGTAAGTATAACTATATGTTTTTATTTATATGTGACGTCAAACGTCATACGCGAGACTATAGATCGTGATTGCACCAAGGTTGCAGCGCTGCCTTTCTAGAAACTAAGATGACCTATGTCATCATCATCATCATCAGCCTGAAGACGTCCACTGCTGAACATAGGCCTCCCCCAGAGCGCGCCACCTTGAGCGGCTGGTCGCCTCCTGCATCCATCGGCTCCCCGCGGCTTTCACCAGGTTGTCGGTCCACCGAGTGGGGGGCCGGCCTACGCTGCGTCTTCCCGTTCGTGGTCGCCACTCGAGAACCATTCTTCCCCATCGGTTGTCAGTTCTACGAACGATGCGGCCTGCCAATGCCACTTCAACTTGCTAATTCTAAGAGCTATATCGGCCAATTTAGTTCCTATGTGAGATGACCTATGTGAATAGGATGAATTCTGTGGATAAGCCCCATATTTTCAGTAATCAGAGACACCCGTGGTTTGTGAGTTGGACTAGTATTAGTGCGGGTAATTTAGGTTAACAATTATATGTATCATACCTACTACCTACTCGTATACCTAGTCAGTTCTCAATCAATGTCACAAAATTTCACGTACCTGCTCAGACTTATTAAAAGCCACATCATACAACACAGATCACAATGAAAGCCAAAAAGCAAACAAAATCATACGCGATCACTTATATTTTAGTAGGGATTGCAAACTCTACTGAAATATTCTGGTCATAACAGACAGATGGCGCCTCACATTCGTACAACATCGTAAAAATGGCAAGTAAACCGGCTGACGCTTTTTTATTTTCTCGAACTTGATTCTGGCGATCCGAACCGGGACCGGACAGCTGTTGCAGAAAGTTTAAAGTTGAATCATTTGCCTGCAATAAATTCTTTTCAAACACAAGATTAGCCACAGCCAGGGTATAATAATAAATTAATAATCTAGTAATCTTTGAAGCTTACCAGCTCCATGCTTCATGAGCCAGAGTAATAGAATATGACGACTCCGTTCGGAGCACGTTCTGAGTCTTCGTATGAAAGTTATGTTTGTTAACATTTATTGTTTTGTATTTTAAAAACCAGCCGACCGCAACCGAAAAAATGAAAATATTAAGTTCCCCGATGATTGGCCGAATTAAATTACCTAATTATCAAAACAGAATCCTTCATACAACACTTTTTCCTAGCTAGTCAAAGTCTAAACTCTATAAACACTGCTGAAACCCAGCAACTTAGAAGTATTGAGGTTCAATAGGTCTGTGCGCCACACGCCACCCTTTCAGAATAGCAAATTCTCTGGTGATATAGAATCTGTGGAAGCCCTGCTTAATATTCGTACTGGGTATATCCGCGTGACGGAAATATAGGAACTATGGAAACCTTTCAGTGGAAAATAGTGGTTCCTGCTTACTTGATACTCCGCTGATCCCGAGACTTGTTTTATATCCACCCACGACCCTGCCCACGTCAACTCACCTGACACGTTTAGGGATCAGGTAGAAAATAGATTATCGGATGGTGATTTTTATGCTGGGATACTTGGGTTTATGTAACTACCTAAGGTGAAATGATTAGCTGTTAGAAATGTTATGGCAATTAAAATACTTCAAGTTTAATATTATTATATTGGCTTATTTTCACTTTTTTTATATAACGGGCATAGTGCCGTTATTGTTTTAGCTAATTACTACAATAATATACTAACAACCTACATAGGTATCTAATATTTTCACCTGATGTTGCTGGGAACGGTGGCAACATTTTGAATCTTGAAAATATAACTGAATTAATTTGCTGTTTTTTTTATTTTTGGTTTTTTGCTGTTTTTCTGGTTTTTTTTTAAGTTTTTGGGGATTAGATTTGGGGGGAGGTATTGGAGTTTTGAGGTTTTTGAGGTAGGTGATTAGGCAAACCATCACAGTCACACTTTAATTATTATAATATCCACGGCAGAGAAATACTGCTGCCCAAGATTTCTGAAGGGGCATTGCCAAAGACTTTTGAAAAGGCCTACTAACAAAGAAAACATCCATTGCAGATGGTAGATTTACTTAGACCCTCGGATCCCCTCCGTAAACACATAATATTTTTATATGGATCATATTTTTATCAAAATGAACCCTAGCTGAACCCGTATCAATTACTCAGTGAGGTCGAAGGTCGACCGCGAGAAAAATAAACAGACTTTATGGAGCGAAGCTTTCTGGATTTACTTCTACTCCAGTACGCAAAGTAGATACAAGGAGAGAAATGTCTCATGTTAGTCATCTCTATTACCATACACTGCGGTGCAGAGTAGGTTCAAAAATAAAAGTACTTCAACGACTGTATGTATACGTAGGTACTTCCTGGCACTGACAAATGAATGTGCTGCCAGAATCGAAATAAAAAGCCTCAAAAAAACATGTAAAACTTGAAGCAGTCCTTGATTAAAACGCATCACAGTGAGAGGAGAGAGAAGGGAAGCAAGCGCTTTGACATAATGAACTATTTACTTGCCTTTAAGAAATAGAATGTTGTATGTACTGACTTTTTTGTGGAAAGTCTTCACATACTTAATCCAGTATATACCTACAGACATCGTTTATAAATATGCCTTTTAAAGTAGAAATTTAATCCAGTAGCACCATAGAAATAGAAACGTAGCGTCGTACGTGAAGTTGTGACGTTTAAAGCAAATCGATCTGCAACTAAGTCCTTCTCAAAATAGGGTCCTCCAGCCGGCTATTAGTGAAATTAGGGCGGTGGAGGCGAGACACTTTAAAATTCATCACGGCTATCCGAGGACATTGTCGAGCCTCGCGAGAATTAACCACGATTGTGCGAGCTGCGTGCGACAGATCCATAACTTATTATTACCGCGCTATGATATCATTTTAAATGTCATTGTCCCTCGTAAAGTTATAACGAGGGGTCCAAGGGTGAAGGGTGAAAGCACGTGTTGTATCGATTATGATATTCCGGTTTAATGTCCTAAGTTTTTTATAGCTTCGAATCTTCTTCTCGAATAAGTGTGATAATCTCATGGAATAATAAATTGACTCAATAAGTTGGGAGTGAATTGCCACCTGCGCTGTGGCTCGGAGGAAAGTGGATAACTTTTAAAATAAAGTGTTTGCGATTTCCATCTTTCATGAGAGACCCGCACTACTCGTTTTAATAAGATTTCTAAGTTATTGGATCCATTACACAGAACAGGTAGGTAAGACAAACCTACAACTTTTTTTCATAGGTTATTTAAAGGTTAGGCTTTTAATTAATTAAATTTTACTTGGGTTATACAAAAACATTACGTAGGCGAGTAATAAAAACATTGTAAGAGTTGCGATCGTGCCTTTTTCTAGAACGAATTTCAGACGACACTGAACCGGCCCCAAAGGAAGACCAGCGCTGGTCTCATGACCAGCATTAAACTGAGTTGGGACCGATTTGTGGCAAATGGCAATTTACTGTTGATCGTATTTGTACTGTTTATTTCGTTTTTTGTCACAAATAAATTTTCTTTCTTTCTTTCTTTCTTTAGTCGTGCGTGAATCAGTCAGTGCTCTCACAGAGATTTTTCCTGTTTGTTTTAAAACACTGCGCTCATAGTTCTAGGGCCCAAAACAAGATAGCAAAATTAGACACAGATCATAATGTTATAAGTAATTACCACTTTGCTAGTAGAGGTAAACCAACATTTTTCATGGCGATATTCCTACATGAAACCAGAAATCTTTAGAAAAGTCCCGATAAACGTTTCCAACTTAAAACCCTACTTTCGCCTCACAGCCGCCATTAACAAAAAGCGGGTAATTTAGACCATCTGCACGCAGACCGCAGTGATGGCTGTGGTGCGATAAATTACTAAGAAAGCGGGGGTTTAATTGGCCCAGAGTCCAGAGTGAAACTATCCGGGAATAACCGGGACGTCTTCGAATAAAGAACGGCTCTTAGAGTAGGTATACATAGTTAAGCGTACGGCTCTTTTCACCTTTCCTTGTTGGTGATTACCTACTGGTCAGGAGATAAATAAGTACTCTAGCTAGACTCTCTTCTTATCTAATACTGAGACAAAACTCGGTTTGATTCATAAAAGTTGAAAACGTAACTTAAAAGTTTATGTTACAAATACTTAATTAACATTAGTTTTGTATTAAAAAAAAATGTAAAGCAGTACCCATCTCTTTCACAAGTATTTTTGTATGTTGAGGTTGTGGAGGACTGGCCGTGTCTATAGAAAATAGAAACTTGGATTATTCTTCTTATCCGAAATAATAGAAATCGAAGTATTCATAAACATTGTACTCGAATAAGTTAGAACATTGAAATTATATGCTGGGTAACAATATCTTGAGAATAGCTAAACTGGGTTGAATGTTGTTTTGCCGTAAGAATCCATAAATAAATGAAAGTAATACGCATTGTGTTTCTATAAGTACTCTACAATGGCGTACACGCACCTAGCGGAATGGTATAATAAATTACCAAAGAAAGCAGGGTAAGCAGGGGTTTAATTGCCTTAATCCCAAAACTACCCAGGGTGCTTCTTCTAACGGGAATAAACGCTTCTGCTTCCTAATATGGCTCATTTCACACCGACAGGAAGCTTTGTCGGAAAACAGGAACCGGAAATACCGACACCATAGAATAATTACTACAGACAGGTTACTCGTTTCATTTCATTTGATTTCATATGCTTCGCTACTGGGGGTGATTACGTAAAATTTGCAACAGCAATGCGACAGCAGTAGCAAAGCAACAGCAGTAGCGAAGCATACATGCTCGACACCACTAATGATGTATGACAGCAATCACCGCGAGATTTACGCCTGTCGCAAACCTGTTGCGAGTTAGGTAATAAGGGGGCGGGTTACTCACACCTCACAGTTAAGTTATTAAGTTTAAGTAATACGTTATATTTGGAATGATTTTTCTTAACAGATTAATTTTAATGTAATCGAAAAAATTTAATGCGGGATTATTGTTTCTTGTTGTAAAAATGCGGTACTGGTTCTTCTGGTATATTTTTTTATTAACTTATTTTCAGTTCCATGAAGTTAGGTTATTCGAATAGTATGGACACGAAAAGTAAGGGCCTATTCACATCGAGACGGTTTCAACGCGGTCCGGTTACTTACTATCCGGCCACATGGATTATATGTAAGTATAATATATTGTCCCATTTGCGACCTCACGATGACGTTATTTACTTTTATTTGTCAAATCAAAGGGGATGTTAAATAACTCAATTTACATAGATTTCACATTTTCCTCTCCGTAAAAAGGTTTATAAAGAGACTCAAACAGAATTCATAATTTTAAAACGTTAATGAATTTAAAAATTAAACATTCTCTACAACTGAGAACTTCTATTTTGTGTGAGAACGTAGAATTCACATTCATAATAAAGCCAACGCAAGGATCTATCCTCCAAAAAAAAGCAGGTAGGTAACACGTGGACCATCTTCCACCATCCACCTTTTAGTCAATGGTCTACCTGCTTTTTTTGCCAATTACAGTTGTGCAGTTGCGTACTCCCCTACTCGTTGGTTACTGACAGAATAATAGACTTTACTTTTTTTTTAAGACTTTCGTGTGATATTTCAGGACTTATTTGATGCCACCTTGGTAGCAATAGCACACAGTGTTGCCACCTTAGTGGTTTTACCACTAGAACTGGTGGTTTCGACCCTTCGTTTAGTGGCGAAAAATTGCGTTTAGTGGCTGGTGGTTTTTTCTAGTGGTTTAGTAGTTCTAATCAAACAAATTAATCAGTACTAAGAATCGTATCAATATGAAACCAACAATGACGAAGTTACAGACAAAAAAAATATTCATTAGCCGTTGTTTTATTTAAAATTATTCAAATTATTGAAATCGTGTGAAGTCAGACCCAAAGTATTTCTCAACAAAAATGTACCTATTTACTACTACTACTATCTATACTTATAATAAAACTGTAACAGGTCCAATTCTGTACATTGAAGATAATTTAAAAAAATTTTTGGAGGGTTCCTAAGTTCATATTACGAGGTAGGCTATAGGATACTTTCAACTCTGAAATCCAGCATGGTTCCCTCGGGAGAGAAAATGAGGATGATAATTATTAATTATGTACTTAGTTCTTATTCTTTAACGCGTCGACCGATTTTTTTTTGTTAGATATGGGTACTTTAAATATTGTTCTGTAAATATTATGAGGTTGTCGGTTGTGTGGTTCAGAAATTACAGACATGCGACTTTCATTATTAGGTCCAAAGCCACTCCTACCCACCTCCTGTTCTATGGGTAAGAGAGAAGGGATGAAGGTGAAGGCGCCGTTTCATCCATTCATCCTTTTCCCTTATATTTTTCCTTCTCTCTTTCTTTAGACTGAGATAAGGCAAAAAACTAATTAACCCGTGCGAAGCCAGGGCGGGTCAGCTAGTTGGTAAAATGGCGGCGGAATTCCATGGCATTAGTTGTTGTCAAATAGTGTAGTTTTAGTCTAGTTTGAACAGAGTAGCTCAAATTACCCCATCATAGAGCCGCATTTAGCGCAACATAGTGTGAAAATGGCTTAGCAAAGTTGTTTTTGTGAATACGGTTGATAATCTAAGCTCAAAGTCCTCCAAGGCTCTAATGTAGGTAAGCGTAAGTTTCGATTTTGATAAAAATTACGTGAAAGGAGTAAGTTGCTTCAAACACTAATATTTCTGAGCAGTGACAGATTGGTCAAAAGCTTTTGAGCTTTTGAGTCAAAAGCTCAACACAAAAGCATTTGAGTTCTTCCTAAATTTATTTTGCCAAATTCTGTCAGGGTGTGATTAAAAATTTTTCGCGCTCGCTCCGCTCGCGCTTTTCAATTTAGTTGATCCTTATGTGCCTAATGTGCCTTGTGTTACAGTGGTGTTTATTTGTGCATATTATTATATTTCTATAGTGATGATTGTCTAGGTGAATTTTCGCGCTCGCTGTGCTCGCACTGTCGTTTCAGAAACTTGGACCAACCAGGATTTTTTTTATTTGGATAACCAGGATTTGGTTTAGGTTACCAATTTCTGAATCCGCGCCTCTACTGTTCGCAGAACTACTAGTTGCAGTTGGTTCAAGCATTTGACCACTGTCTCGCCTGATGTTGTTAAGCAATGCCATGTCCTACGATGGGGTATACTTGCCTGGAACTACAAGATACGTGGTCAGTGATCACTCAAAACTCACTTTGACTTGTTGATTCTAATAATTTTATGCATATTTACTGATTATAATTGCTATTATACATTATTTTCTTTCGTAAAAACTGGTAAAAACTAATAAAAATTAGTTGCGTGGAAAATTTAGCGAAATCGAAAATAGGGCTGTTTTTGTTAGTGGTTTTCTGGTGGTTTTAGAAGTTGAATCTGGTGGAGAGTTAGTTAAACCGTTGGCAACACTGATAGCACAGCTATTAAGTCTTCTGTGGTACTAGCGTAGGTGGAGATAATATGAGAAGCCACCTACAACGTGAACCTTTTTTGTCGGATTAGGGTAAAGTGGGTGGAGTCATTTTGCTTCGAAACTAATTAGATGGAGAAAAAGGAACATAATACTTACAGAGAGCATAATTATAACTCATTCTTTTAAATATATAGGTACTATTTTATAGAAAAAACTTGTATGCTGTAGGTTTTTAACACTGTTTTAAACTTTCACGGTTGTTCACTACATTTTTAATATTATTTACGGGATTTTTACCGTGATTAGAATCATTTCGGAGTTCCCGATATTTCGGCACAGTTACATGCACCATGTTCACGGATAGACTGAAGATGCGGGTGGATGATAAAAAGTTCTAAATATACTATTACTACGATACTAGTAATTATACTATTTTATCAAATATTGCAGATCTTATTTTTTACTATTCATACAACCAAGTTTTTATGCATATAAATGCATTTATTTGATTCAACTATTGACCCTAAACTGCTTTCGCCATAGACACTCAAAAAAAATAAATGATGAATTGATTTTATTTATATCAATATGTCCATACCAACAAGATGCAACTCTTAAATTGGTTTACAGACTTACCGGAAATCTTAGCGAAGCACATTGACAAAGTGGCGATGGCGCAGCCGGAAGCGAGTGCGGTGGTGAGCAGAACAGCTGAGGCGGATGCACCGACACCTGCGCCACCAGCCGCGCCGCATACTATGAACACATACAGGAAGGAGGCTGCACACTCTGCCACCACGGCCTTCCACAGCGCTAGCGTCCGCAGCTCCAGCCGCGCCGGCACACGACCCGATAGGTCCTCGCAGGTCCCTGAAGCCTTCGCTTCCTTCCTCATAGATTCCAACTTCTCAAACAAAGTTATGATATGCTGTTCCAGATTATCATCTGGTATATTGAAAGACGTTTCCCCCATTTTTAATTGAAAAATAACTAATCAACGCACATTTTTAGTAATTAAACTTTTAAAGTCATACGATGCACTATATAAATTATAAACTAAAGTCAAATGACGCACATTTCTACCGTATAAAAAACAAAAGATCAAGCGAAGCACTTTATATTCAGAAAAAAATAATAAGTCAATGCACTATATTTTTTCTATCGCGCGCAAATCGTCCGTGTTCGAAAATACGGGAAGCGAGAAGACAGGAGATAAGACGACCGACACTCGCAGTGCGCGCGGCTGAGTGAATGGCGGGAGTCCGGGACGGCAGTGAATGGCGCGGGGCGCTTTGCCCGGGACACTTGACACTTGTTACTCCGCCCTCTGCTGCACTGCACCCTGAGGGTGTAATCAAATCGCCAGCTCGCCACTTGCCACTCTGCACTTACAATAGCGTTTAATTGGATCTCGTGAGGTTTTACATACAGATGGTTTTTTGTTGTTTATGATTTTTTAATCGTATGTCCACATGGGCGGAAATTATTTGAATAGAACGCGATGATAAAGAAGAATGATGGACTCAAATGAGAGTTGGAGCCATTAATACGTTTGTCTTCTTTCCTTCTTTTATTATAGCAGAGCAACATAGCAGCCGTACGTAGGTAAGTTGCAGTCGGTAGGTAGGTACACTTATATATTAAATATAGGTACCTAATATAACTAATTAACTACCTACGTATAGGTATACATTTGACACGTAATCAGATCAGCCTCAGTCAGATACTTAGTAGAGTCGGCAGTATTGAAAGCAGGTCAATGTCCAATCGACCCTGCAGCGATGACCGCTTCACTCCAATAGGCCGGCCACTGGGTTACGCTAAGGTGACGTAGGGTAGGTGTTAGTGGGTACCATACATACCCACAGTCACAGAATGAATAATAAGTACCTGTAAGTACTTAGTTCATTTCATATAGGACGGCAGGACTCCTGGCAAGTTGAGATCAAAGCGCCTCGCGATCTCGCCTTGACTCTTGATCATCGGTCGGTTCTCAACTGAGCATCGTACTGTAAAGTAATGAGGCGCCTTGGAAAACACCGGTTTACCTTTTCCGCTTCCGGTCCTTCACTAAAGTACTTTTATCATATCATATTCGGTGACTACAATTTAAAAGGAGGCTCAAAAAAGAGTTATCAATCACAGGGTAAGCAAAGCATCATATCAGTGGCACGTCTAGCGTTACAGATAGATGTCTACGGGGACCTCTTCCCATCAGGGGGGCCGTATTTGCTATAAAGGTACCTATAATGTATGTATATACAGGGTTATTGGTAATTCGACGTATACCCGTTAGGAGGTGATAGGGGTGACTATTTGCAATAATTTGAACCCCCATAATGTACTATGCAAAAGTGACCCATTTATGAGTTATCAAAATTTTTTGTTTTTTCAAAATAAGTTTTTTTTTTTTTTTTTTATGTGATGGAATGACGTGACGAGCTAGTCGTTCACCTGATGTTAAGTGACACGACCGCCCATAACAGTTGCAGTGTCACCCGGAACTTTAAAACAATAGTTTCGCGCGACACTGCACTGCGCACGTCATCCTGAGACATCACCCAGTCTAATAATCAGATTACTAGACTGAGTGATCAGATCATAAAGTCTCATTTGCCCAGTAATTTCACTAGCTACAATGCCCTTCAAACCGGAACACAGTAGTGCTTGCACACTACTGCTTGGCGGCAGAATAACTGGCAAAGCGGTGGTACCTACCTAGACGAACTTTGCAGAAAAGTCCTACCACCTAGTAAATACCTAGTAATAAGTCAATAATTATGTTTATTTCAAAACTTAAATAACATATTATAATAAGTATACTAAACTAAACTAGACCTAAAAACTAAACTATACCTAAAAACTTTAAAACTAAGATATAAAACTAAAAATAACAATCTAAAGGAATCTTGAACTATCTATAGACCGGCAAAGGTCTATAGATAGTTCAAGCAATCCGTGGAATCTGGCAACGTTCCCATAATGCTGGCAGCGTTACCCCGCTGTATAGCGAGGCTGATCCTTTGACCAAAGTAGATGCCAGCATTATGGTCACGTGCCGACTCAACTAAAAGTAATGTAATAAATAAACAAGTCAATAATGCAACTGCAATAATTTATTTTAAAAAAAGTATTAATTTAAATCTCATTTTTTCTTCTAATTTATAAAAACGATTAAACACTGGTTATTTATCACTGTTAAAACAACAATTATCGGCCCAAATTTAAAAATGTGAGACGAAAAACGATATTATTTCAATATTTGTTTGAGATTTTTTTCCACTTAAACGCCTTAAAAACAAAAAAAAAAGTTATGAAACTTGGCTTGCAGATAATTTAAAAGAACTTATATCAAAGAAACTAAAAAAAAAATGATCACAAAGGAAGCAGGCGGAAATTCGTATACGAACTAAACTTAAAGTCGTTCTTTAAAATTTCCATAAAATTAATTAAAAACAATAGATACCCAAAGTAAATTTAAAAAAAAAACAAATTTAACATTATTTTTAAATGTAAATGAATGACGTTCACCTGATATTAAGCGTCACGGCTGCCCATAACAGATTGCAGTATCACTCGAACCGTTTTGCGTGACACCGCACTGCGCACGGCATCCTGATACTTCACACAGTATATTAATAAGATTACTAGTCTCTAGATCTGTGATCAGATCATAAAGTCTCATTTGCCCAGTAATTTCACTAGCTACAATGCCCTTCAAACCAGAACTCAGTAGTGCTTGCTCAGTACTACTGCTTGGCGGCAGAATAACTGGCAAAGCGGTGGTACCTACCTAGACGGACTTTGCAGAAAAGTCCTACCACCTAGTAAATAAAACTTAGAACCAGTAACAGTTTAGTAGTAATAACAATTAATAATAAGTAAGAATTAAGACATTATGTAATTTAGCCTAATTAAAGTTCTTGCTCGAAGTGACTTCCCCTATAGTGTACATGAAAGGCAAAACATGATATACCAGCAAGATGGATGCCCGCCACATTTTGGTGTCAATGTGAGGCGTCTGGGGTCACATGAAATCCCTAGTTTACGACGTCTCACCTGTGTCATCCGCGGAAGAACTCCAAACAAAAATAATAAACGCAGCAGAAAAAGAATGCGACTTGGCATACGCAATAGGGAAAGTCACTTCGAGCAAATACTTTCATTAGCCTAAATTACAAAATGTCTTAATTGTTACTTATTATTAACTTTTATTACTACTAGTAAAATTTTATTTTAATTTTGTCATTTTTGTTTTATTTACATTGGGTAGGTATTGTTTTTAATTAATTTTATGGAAATTTTAAAAAACGACCTTAAGTTTAGTTGTATACGAATTTCCGCCTGCTTCCTTTGTGATCATTTTCTTTCAGGTATTTTGATATAAGTTCCTAGTTGTTATGCATTGTTGGAAAGCTAATAAAACGGTTATGTTTTTAAAATAACCTGCAAACCAAGTTTCATAACTTTTTTTTTGTTTTTAAGGCGTTTAGGTAAGTGGAAACAATCTCAAACAAATATTGAAATAGTATCGTTTTTCGTCTCACATTTTTAAATTTGGACCGATAATTGTTGTTTTAATATTGATAAATAACCAGTGTTTAATCGTTTTTATAAATTAGAAGGAAACACGAGATTTAAATTAATACTTTTTTTAAATAAATTATTGAAGTTGCATTTTTGACTTATTTTAAAAAAAGCTAAAAAACATGATAACTCAAAAATGGTTCACTTTTGCATAATACATATCGACGCTCGTATGACTAAAGGTCCTATCTCATTTTTGTCCATTGTTCAGAAAACGCGCTTTAAGGTTTTGACATTTCTAACTTTCAGATAGTTTCGTTCCTCGCAAGTCCAGCATATTTATTTTTATATGCTTTTGTAGATAATTTCAAGTACTTTAATTACACGATGAAACTTTTAACCTGTTTGCATTCTAAATACCTGTTTTGATTAATCAAGACAGATAGGTCACTTAGTGAAAACTTTGTTTTATTTAAAATAAGCTGTCTGTTTTTAGTTACGACTTTTTTTTAGACTAAGTATGGAAATAAATATACAAAATTTATGTTGTTAATGCTTTATTAGTGTGTTTGTTTTTTTTTAGTAAGTTTTAGTAAGTTTAATGCTACAATACTGTATTTAATTCAACACAACACCATAACTTTACCAAGTACCTAACAATAAAAAACTACTTAATCAGCCTCATTTTGAGGTTGCAATAAGAATTGAATATTATAAAGTTTAATTGTAATAATAATTAATTAATTATCTTGTGATCCAAAATGTTAAGAGGTACAACGATTAGTCAGATGGATAGAGAATTTTGCGTTGACTAACATAGCGGTCCTAACTCAAAACAGCCAAAAAGTGAGATAGGACCTTTAGTCATACGAGCGACGATAATAATATGGGGGTTAAAATTATCGCAAATAGTCACACCTATCACCTCCTAACGGGAATACGTCGAATTACCAATAACCCTGTATATATTTTATGTTTTACGTTATTTACTAAATAAAATCGATATTCACCAAATATTTTATATTGAAATTTGGGGGAGTCTGAAATAGTAGAAGTTACGGAATTGAATTGAATTGAAATTGAGTCGTGCGACTTTGACGATGCGTCTGCGGGTCATCTTTCGTGAGACGAACTCTACTTACACTACCTATTAAAGTCAAGTGGAGTCAAGTCTTTATTTTATCGATACTTACTCGTCATAATGAAATGACAAGTTAGTAGGTACCTATGACTGTAAGTACCTGTGTAAGTATTTTGAAAATGAGATGACTCGTTCGAGTTTTTAAACCGACGCACCCAGGTTCAAATCCCACTCGGTCATGCTACCGCTATATACTTTTCAAGTGATGTCTGGAATTCGCACTCTTACAACGAACGGTCAAGGTAAACATCCAAGGAAAGCATACAAATCTAAATAAAAGTGGATTTCTATGGGGGAAAGTGACATGTTCAGAACCGCAAAATCGGCCAGCGTGATGGATTATGGCCACAATCTCCAATCTCCATGTGAGAGAAGGCCCGTGTCCCCCGGCTAGCATGCGAACCGCTACAAAATTTTCTCGAGACTTTATCTCGTGAGAGACCGTTACAAGACTATGGTAGCGCCCACGTAGCGCCTAAATGTGTCTCACTCTAACAGCGACGACAAGTTTGCTCGCAGTACGTATGTTAGGCTATCTGCAGAGGGAATGTATTGGGCTGGTTATACCATAGTATCTTTGAAACTTTGACCAGCAGAATAAATAATGATATCATAGCATACCTACCTATAAGTATCGTGATCGAGATAATATATATGTTAGGTTTCTACCATACCACCGAGGAAAAAATAACGCGTGTTGTTTTTAGGGTTCCGTACCAAAAGGGTAAAACGGACCCTATTCTAAGGCTCCGCTGTACGTCCGTCTGTCTGTCTGTCTATCTGCCTGTCTGTCTGTATCTCATAAACCGCGATAGTTAAACAGTTGAAATTTTCACAGATGATCTATTTCTGTTACCGCTATAACAACAAATACTAAAAACAAAATAAAATAAACAATTAAGGAGGCTACCATGCAATAAACGTGATTTTTTTGCTCGTTTTTATAGATAATGGTACGGAACCCTTCGTGCGTGAGTTCGACTCGCAGTTGACCTGTTTTATTTTATCCTCTCTTCTCTACCTTACAAACCTCGAAACAGAAATACAACACACATTTATAAAGTTTTGAAAGTAGAGTTAGTGATGGATTCTATGGTGATGGTTATGTTTAGCAACACACCAACAAACATTATTTAATTCATTATTACTTTAATAATTAAAATTGGTCGCATTTTACGCATTGTGCTGAATTACATGAGTGTGGGCAAGTGATATAATCACAGAGTACCTTTTTGGATATAATGTGGTGAAACCATAGGGTGAAAGGTGAAACATGGTTTTTCATGTTACTTTCAAAATTCCATAGAAGCTTCTAGTCCATAGAAATATATATATACCTTGTAATTCTGTGTTATATTCACAGAATTCGCCCTATTTACATAGTCAATGTTTTTTTTTTATATTGGCTACTGTTTTCGCCAAATGCGGCACAATTTTGCCACTAACCGTGTAGTCTATGTTTTATCCCCTATTTGGTTTGTGCTGTGCTATGCTTTAGTAAAGTTACCATCACTTTACTAGGGCGTGACCAAGGATATGTATAGGTACTGGACTGTGACTGCCTGACTTAGACTGGACTTCACGCGATTCAATAAAGAAAAGTACTGAAAAGAGCAAACATTTCTATTGCTGTCTCACTCCCTCTGCACTCAAACACAATAGTGGAAGAGAGAAAACAATAATTTAATGTTGGCGTCAGATTCGTTACTTTAATGACATGCGTTATATTCGCTTAACTTCTTCCACGGTCCAACTTCACGAATAGTGTGGAGGATACTTTGAGTTTACAGTCTGTGGTCTTAGCGTACATACTCTTTGGATCAAAGATTAATAATAGTTGGGGATGTTCCGATACCACCAAAGTATCGATAGGTATCCATATGAGTAGTACTCATGTTTATTCGATACTACTCATATGAGTACCCTTAAAGTATCGATACCTACTCATATCAATACATTTTTTTATATTAATATAAAACCGTGAAATTAATACGTTTTATCTCATTGCAGCAAAGTTTTGTTGTTTCTTTGAATTAACTACATGTCCAAGTGCGAGTGAGTGTGTGTATGTTGGTGCGATTAATCAGACATTCTAGCACTAGGATGCGTATAGTTATTTTATTTGACATTATTCGATACAAGTACTTTTTATCCGGTACAAATATGTTCTTTCCGATACAATATGTACTCTCTTTATTTTCTTCTTTTTTTTCTTTCCGATACTTAGTAGGTATTGTGAGAATGGTTCAATTCTATTTCATTTTATTTTATATTTTAACATTATTTAAGGCTTTTGGGGTTGTTTTAGCTGAATTATAATATGTTAAAAAACAGTTTCTAAGGCTACTAGATTTAAAATTAAGCGATATTAAGCTACTTTAAAGAAAAAATGGATTAATGCTGTTTGGCATTCAATTTTGCCGAATATATCCTTTTTTACTTATTCAGTATTTTATTATTTAGCAATTTTACTGCAAAAGTTTGAAGAATCTCAGTAAATAAAATGCCTTTTTTTTATTTACAAATCTATGTGGCCTATAGGTAGGTTCAATATTTAATAAATACTACCGATAACTAATTTTTTATGTAATTGAATGACGTGACGAGTTAGTCGTTTGCCTGGTGTTAAGCGACATGGCTGCCCATAACAGTTTGCAGTGTCACTCGAAACTCTAAATTAAAGTTTCGCGTGACACTGCGCACTGCGCACGTCATCCTGAGACATCACACAGTCTAAAACACTTTTCTAGACTGTGAGATCAGCTCGTAACGTCTCATTTGCCCAGTAATTTAAGATAAGATAATTTATTTATCCAAAATAAATAACCTTTGTAACACGGAACGCAATTGCTGGGGACGAGGGGACGCTAGCGCCCCCTGTTCAAACTACGGATGCGACCTATGAGGTACCACCTCCCTCGCTCCGCACCTGCGAAAAACGTATCCGGCGCCGGCCGGCTAGATATAGATAAAATACTCTACTCTGTGGCCTCACCCCACGCCGCCGGGCCGTCATGGCATTACGTTTTTGTTTTGTTCTTAGTTTTTTGTATTTTTCTTTCCTCTTTTTGAATATAGTAGTAGATAACTGTGCTCCTCATAGTCAATAGGATAGTTAGGGTAGTTATAATTGATAATTTTGTGAGTTTGTGGTGATAAAATAAAACAGTGCACGGAACTGAATCTTTTTTTGCATCAAGTTTCCCTGAGGAGTTTAGCCAGTGGGCTAAACCTTAGAATAACATTTTAACATTTTTCACAGTTCATAACATACTAAACTGTGACATAGTTAATTTAAATTGAAACATCAATATTATAATTAACTACGGGCCCCAAACTAGGCCAGGCCAAATTTCACTAGCTACAATACCCTTCAAACCGGAACACAGTAGTGCTTGCACACTACTGCTTGGCGGCAGAATAACTGGCAAAGCGGGCGCAAATATTCAAGGTCTTAATCATAACAACAGTTTTTCACACAGAATTTCTTAAGCTTATCCCATTTTCAAACTGTCATTGTTGGTCATGTACAATTATACATCCTAAGTCTATGGATTCGATGCCAAAAGTACTTGGTATCAAAAGAAAAGTATCGAGTACTTACTCGTATTTACTAATATCGAAACATCCCTAATAATAGTCAATTGTAATGGTGGCTATGGTGGTTTTTCTATTGCTTAGTTTTATTAGTTTTTAAAAGATTAATCTAATTATTTAGTGATAATCGTTAAATTAGTATCGGGGCTGCGGCCATACCATGCAATCTTATGTCGGGCTTAGCTAAAACGTCAGTTTTGGCCGAGGAAGGTGGTAATCAGTCCAGAAAACGTAGCCTTCACATCAGCGATCAAAGTAGCAAACGAATAAAATCTGACGAGATGAGTGCCAACGAGAAGAAATCTAATTTCTCCTTGATAAACCCAAGTTCCAATGGGAACGTAAAGCTGACTCCGTCGGCGATGAACAAGCCCGGTGCGACGACGAAGAAGCTTGTTATAAAGAACTTCAAGAGTATGTTTACGATATTACCGTGTGTAATATAACCTCTGTTGGTGCAGGTGATGAGTATGCAGTGTTGTAGGTAAGCCGAACCTGCCGGAGAACTACCAAGAGACGACATGGAGCAAGCTGCGGGAGGCTGTCGTGGCCATCCAGACGTCGAAGGCGATCGACTACTCTCTTGAAGAGTTGTACCAGGCGGTGGAAAACATGTGCAGTCATAAGGTAAACACAAACTGCTTAATTCTCTTAAGCAATAGTTTTTTAAATGAGGTGTATTTACATCCTGCCAGAGACTGGTAGGTACTCCCTTTTTAGTTGGCCATGGTGGGTCAACTTTTTTTGTTATGCTGATGAGTTAGGCGTTCACCTGATGTTAAGTGTCACAGCCGCCCATAACAATTGCAGTGTCACTCGAATTCTAAAATATAAAGTTTCCTGTAATGCTGCACTGCGCACATCATCCTGAGATACCAGCACAGTTTAATAATCAGATTACTAGACTGTGAGATCAGCTCATAAAGTCTCATTTGCCCAGTATTTTCACTAGCTAAAGTGCCCTTCAAACAGAAACAGTACTGCTTGCACACTACTGCTTGGCAGCAGAATAACTGGCAATGCGGTGGTACCTACCTAAAATTTGCAGAAAAGTTCCACCAACTTTATAAGTTACTACTAGCTTAGGAATAAATATGAGAGCATACCTTTATTAGGCTTGGTCTCATCCTCCCCGGTGGCGCTGCCCCGGTACCGGGGACGATGAGACAAAAAAGTGTCATCCTCCCCGGTAGCCTCAACAATGGCGCTCACCGGGGCCGATGAAACAGTAAAAGTGTCATCTGCCCCGTTATAGTCGGATCGATGAATTCATCTCGGTGACAGCGGGGCCGATGAGAATTAAAGTCTCATCATCCCCGGTACGGCCAGTGCTGGTGCTTTTAATGGGGAGGATTACACAAATCTAGTTTCATCAAGCCCAACATGGAAGGTAGGGTGCTATAATAAAGAATTTGCCTAATAATGTATAAATGAAACGAGTCTGTTTATAATGAATATAAATGTAATAGAGCAATAAAAATATACTAAGATTAAAATTAAAATAACGATGATTAAGTAGATAGAACCAGACATCGTAGTTCACAGAACAAAACTATAACTAAATAGCTTCTAGTAAAATAAACGTGTTATTTACCTCTTAATTTTTGTAATTCAAACTCAAACTCTTTATTGCAAATAGGCTATTTTTAGCACTTTTACAAGTCAAAACTAGATAACGTATTTATAAATAATAAAAATTAAATTATTATACATATTAAGCAAGCAATTACAAATAATTATTACCTTACCTTTTTTTGGACCTATCTACATTGACCCATTTTTATTTAACATTATTTACATTCAATACCACAGCTAGTTGATTTTTGTGATAGCTGCTGTTAGTAGTCAAAACTCATATATATATATATTTAGCTTACAATTCTTAAAAAATATCCTTTTTTTTCATCTTTTTCCATTTAAATATTACTCACCTATATAATAGTCATCATCATCATTAACAGCCTGAAGACGTCCACTGCTGAACATAGGCCTCCCCCAGAGCACGCCACCTTGAGCGGCTGCTCGCCTCCTGCATCCATCGGCTCCCCGCGGCTTTCACCAGGTCGTCGGTCCACCGAGTGGGGGGCCGGCCTACGCTGCGTCTTCCGGTTCGTGGTCGCCACTCGAGAACCTTTCTTCCCCATCGGTTGTCAGTTCTACGAGCGATGTGGCCTGCCCATTGCCACTTCAACTTACTAACTCTAAGAGCTATATCGGTCACTTTAGTTCTCCTGCGGATCTCCTCGTTCCGGAGCTTATCTCGCAGGGAAACACCGAGCATAGCTCGCTCCATAGCTCGCTGCGCGACTTTGAGCTTACTAATGAGGCCAACAGTAAGAGACCATGTCTCAGTTCCATAAGTCATCACTGGCAACACACACTGATTGAAAACTTTCGTTTTCAGGTTCTGCGGTATTTTGGACGAAAAGATAGGACGAAGCTTCCCGAACGCTGCCCAGCCGAGTTGGATTCTTCGCGCCACCTCTTTGTCGAAGTTGGACCTACCTAATTGGACAATCTGTCCCAGGTAGACATACTTGTCGACAACTTCGAGAGTATCGTTCCCAACAATTACCGGTATAGGTGGAACATGAGCATTAGACATGATCTTTGTCTTGTCCATATTCATCTTAAGACCAACCTGCTGGGAGACTCTACTGAGGTCGTTGAGCATGGTGCTAAGGTCCTCGAGCGATTCCGCCATTATGACTATATCATCGGCAAAACGAAGGTTAGTGATGTACTCGCCATTTATGTTGATGCCAGATCTTTTCCACTCCAAGAGCTTGAAAACATCCTCCAATGCGTTTGTGAACAGTTTCGGAGAAATAACGTCTCCCTGTCTCACGCCACGTATATAATAGTAAAGTGCTAAAAACAAATGCAAATTGAACTTTTATGACTGTGTATTGTTAAGCACCTGGGTACTTATTCCCTTTTTTAAATGCCGCACTGACAAACAAGTTTTTATAGAAACAACGAAAGAATAACAAGAGACACAAAGGAGCACCATACTTAGATTCATTTATTACATAACCGTATGGTATAATTGTTTAATCCGATAATAAATTTTGTACAGTGCGGGTATAAATATAAACACCCGAAGAGATTTTATATGTAGACCACAAATTATAAATTCCGTTTGAGCTTATTATTTTTAGCAGAGCATAGCAAATATCATAAATAAAATCTATTTTCTACTTACTTTCAAAGTTAATACGAGTTTTTACTACTAACAGCTACCACAAAAAACAACTATCTGTGTTATTGAATGTAAACAATGTTGAATAAAGAAGAGTCAATGTAGATAGGTACATAATAATTATTTGTAATTATAAAAATAAGAGGTAAATAACACGTTTATTTTAATAAAAGCTATTTAGTTATCGTTTTGTTCTGTGTCTTACGATGTCTCTCTACTAAATCATCGTTATTTTAATTTTAAGCATGGTATATTTATATTGCTCTATTACATTTATATTCATTATAAACAGACTCGTTTCATTTATACATTATTAGGCAAATTCTTTATCATAGCACCCTACCTTCCATGCTGGGCTTAATGAAACTAGAATTGTGTAATCCTCCCCGTTAAAAGCACCAGCTGGGTTAGCATGGTTTACGTTAGACAAAATTGTCTTTTCCCGTTTTACGTCACTTTCTTCATACTTGCTTGGAGTAAAACAGAGGAAAGACAGTTTTGTCTACCGGCCGTGCTAACCCTACAGCACTGGCCGTACCGGGGATGATCAGACTATAACTCCCTATCGGCCCCGCTGTCACCGAGATGAATTCATCGATCCGACTATAACGGGGCAGATGACACATTTTTTGTTTCATCGGCCCCGGTGAGTAGCATTTTTGAGGCTACCGGGGAGGATGACACATTTTGTCTCATCGTCCCCGGTACCGGGGCAGCGCCACCGGGGACGATGAGACCAAGCCCTTTATTAGACTAAAATAATCATGGTTTATTACCCAGATGGCATCACAGCTGTATGTAAACCTTACAAACCTGGTGGAGGCCCATGTAAAGGCCAACATTGAGCAGTTCCTCTCAGAGAGTATGGATCGGCAAGTGTTCCTCAAGCGCATGGATGACTGCTGGCGTGCCCACTGCCGTCAGATGATTATGATCCGCAGCATCTTCCTCTACCTTGACCGGACATATGTTCTGCAGAATCCTAGCATACATTCTATTTGGTGAGATTTGTGTTTGATTTCTATTTTATTTAGCAGACTAGCAGCAGCTGCGGCTTTGCTAATGTAATATTAATAAATGTGGTGTTTATTCTGTTCAATCAATATGAAGTGATACCTAACTTAAGCAAGTGTCACTTGGCACAGTGTAGCTTTCTACCAGTACTAAAGTTTTATAATTGCATTCTGTAGTTACAGAGGATTACTTAGCATACAAAAAAACATATATAAAATATGAAACTATTGGAAATTGGAAGTTATTGTTGAGAGATTGACAACAGATTTTTAACTTTAGTGGTAGCACTAAAAAACCACCTACCTCTTTTTTAATATAATTTCATTGTGTTCCTTTACCGAAAGATAAAGTAATATAACTTAGCAAAAAGATGATAACCATGCAAAACTGCATAATTTAGAGTTCTTTGCAAGTGCAACTGCAAGACATGTTATTGGTGGCTGTGACACTAAACATCAAGTGAACATATAACTTCACACTTCATTTGTAAATAAATCAAGCACATTTTAAGATTTTTTGGTATACAAAAAAATATGTATTTTTCACAGAAATTGATCTAGGGTATTTTTGCATCTAAAACTCCGGTTCTTGGTTCCAGGGACATGGGCCTGGACCTGTTCCGTCACCACATTGCGATGAACACGCTAGTGCAGACTCGCACGGTGGACGGATTGCTGCTGCTAATCGAGCGTGAGCGTGGCGGAGACGCCGTCGACATCTCGCTGCTGAAGACGCTGCTGCGGATGCTGTCTGACCTGCAGATATACCAGGATGCCTTTGAACACAAGTGTGTATTAACTCCATTGAACAAGTCCAAATTCAACACATAGCAGTAACCAGTAGACATTTTTTGTTTGGAACTATTCCCTCTTGCTAAAATGGGCTCTGTTTGTATTTTTTAGAAACATCTAAAACTAGATGCATCCCTCTATCTTCACATGAAAGCTTTTTACATATTATTAATTTATTCCAAAATAACAGCCCATTATGTTCATAGTATTTGTGCTATTGGTAGCATAATCATGGATAGTATTATATAATCTGCGATCATGGCACGATTTATACAAATTGGTTGAGCATTTTTTATATCAAAGCCACAGAAAGATTGCTTAAGCTCTCACCCTATATATGGAACCATTGTGGAGCTGATGAATAGTTATTTTGTGTTTTGTTTCTCTCTATCCAACTTGAAATAGGCAAAGAAGAAACAAGAGGAAACACCGGGTAGCACCGTTATGCAGTGTTAATTAGTAGTATTGGTCAGACTATAAATCATCAGCATTTATGCATCCACTACTGAACATAGGCCTCCCATTAGAGGGGGGGTGTTTGCCATAATCACCACAATGGGCAGGTGTAGTGGTGATTGCAGATTATAATGCAGATCAAAAAGAATGCTGCTGCCCATTCCCTGGATATTCTCTTAGCTGGCTCTTACAGCACCCATGGAAAGGGATTGGATGGTCCTATTTTAATGACTGGGACCACATGGGTAGAGTTCATCACCATCATCAACAGACTGAAGTCATCCACTGCTGAACATAGGCCTCCCCCAGAGAGCGCAATTTTGAGCGGCTGCTCGCCTGCCGCATCCATCGGCTCCCTGCGTCTTTCACCAGATCGTCGGTCCACCGAGTGGGGGCTGGCCGCGTCATCCAGTTCGTGGTTGCCACTCAAGAACCTTTCTTCCCGATCGGTTGTCAGTTCTACAAGTGATGTGGCCTGCCCATTGTCATTTCAACTTGCTAATTCTAAGAACTATATCCGTCACTTTAGTTCTCTCATGAGTAGTGGCAACTAATGAAACAAAAATTTATAAAACATAATTCTTTGTTATAGATTCCTCCAAGCGACAGAACGGTTGTACGCGGCGGAAGGCCAGCGACTCATGCGAGACCTGGCCGTGCCGGAGTACTTAGCACATGTAGAGAAACGCCTTAAGGAAGAAAATGAGAGATTGCTGCACTATCTTGACCCTTCTACCAAGTAAGAACTATCATAACACTAATAAGCTAATAACCAACCAACCAATTAAAAACCAACCAATCAACCATTCAACCAATTTAAAAAAAGGAAGTGCCTCTTTTATGTTTGTTACTTCAGAACTCCGTCATTATAAACCTATTTGGAAAATTCTTTTTTATTTGTATGTACTGATAATATACTGTGATATTGATCCCATAAAAAAATCATCAAAATGAGTTCAGTAATTTTTAAATCAAAATGACTGGAAAAGTTGCATCATCCTAGTATTCTCAGTATGAAATTAAGGACATAAAAGTAACCCCTTTTTTCAAAAGTTATTACTTTCATACAACCTGTCTACTTCTTGACTACAGTGAGTTTTACAAATATAACTTTACAAACCTTGCTAGGATGCCACTAAAATCAATGTCTGGTTTCCACAGATGGCAACTAATCCACACAATAGAAAAGCAGTTGCTCAGCGAGCATCTGACGGGTATACTAGGCAAGGGACTGGAAGCATTGATGGACGGACCACGGTTATCAGATCTCTCCACACTTTACAACCTGTTCAGTCGAGTCAAGGATGGCTTGACTGAGCTCTGTAGTCATTTCAATAGTTATATCAAGGTATGGTATACAAGTGCATTATACTTCACAATGTAATACAATAATACTTCCAATAAAAGAATGGTAGAACAATAGTACCACCACGGGTGCCCTTATTGCCTCATGGGGATCGGAAATGCGACCATAGCTCGGGAGAGCATCTAATCTGGTGAGTTGGATAGCGCGGGTTCAAATCTCACTGGTTCCTTTTCTAGGAACTATAATCATCGTCATCATTATCATCATCAATAGCCTGAAGATGTCCACTGCTGAACATAGGCCTTCCCCACAGAGCGCCACCTTGAGCGGCTGCTCGCCTCCTGCATCCATCGGCTCCCGTGGTTTCGACCAGATCATCGGTCCACCGAGTGGGGGGCAGTAGTATATGTGGTCAAAAATCCGATATACAAACAAATCATTTTCAGAAAAAAGGTAGAACAATAGTAATAGAGCCGGAGCGAGACAAGACGATGGTGAGCGAGCTGCTGGACTTCAAGGAACAACTCGACCACGTGGTCACCACGTGCTTCCAGCGGAACGACAAGTTCCTCTACTCCATGCGGGAGGCCTTCGAGTTCTTCATCAACCAAAGACAGAATAAACCGGCGGAGCTTATAGGTATACATATAACAATACAAAGGGAAAATTTGAATCACTAGCGGGGAGTCACGTAAGTTGGTTGTAAAAGGCGCGTGTACTCAAAATATTAAAAATCGAGAAATAATGCCCGTCTGCACTAAAGTTTGTCAGCTCCTAAGTTTGCACTTATCCCTCTATGACGTACCTACTGCAATACAACGTATTTGGGTATGTCCTAGAGAGATAGTACCAACGTAAGAGCTGTCAAGCTTTAGTGCAGAGGCCGTAAATGTGTTAATTTAAGTCGAGTTTTAAGTCTGGCCTTAGCTATCACACATAAATTAAATATCATCGTCGTCTTCATCATCATCAACAGCCTGACATCTACTGCTGAACATAGGCCTCCCCCAGCCCACAGAGTGGTAAGCTCAAGTCTCACAACGAGCTATAGAGACAGCTATGCTGCGGTGTTTCCCTAATGCAATGTATAACCTATTAATTCCACGTATACTGTTGACAGCTAAATTCGTTGACGTAAAGCTACGGGCCGGCAACAAGGAGGCAACGGAGGAGGAGCTAGAACGATTGCTTGACAAGATCATGGTGCTTTTCCGGTTTATACATGGAAAAGATGTGTTTGAAGCTTTCTACAAAAAGGTAACATGGCTAGATACTAGCGCCCTTAATAAACATGCAGTGGAATTTCTCTCTACCGAGTTTGAAATAGGCAATGATAAAAAAAGATAAAACACTGAGTAGCTGTTCCATTGTTATGCAGGTTTTATGGGGTCGTCCATTACTCACGTGATGTTATTTTGGCTATTTTTTGTGATGAAAACAGATTTTTTTTTTTATGTAAGCGAAATACGTGACGAGCTGGTCGTTCGCCTGGTGTTAAGCGACACGGCCGCCCATAACAAATTGCAGTGTCACTTGGAACTCCAAACTTAAGTTTCGCGTGACACCGCGCACTGCGCACGCCATCCTGAGACATCACACAGTCTAAAAAAGTTTTCTAGACTGGGTGAGACCAGTTCGTAAAGTCTCATTAGCCCAGTAATTTCACTAGCTACAATGCCCTTCAAACCGGAACACAGTAGTGATTGCACAGATTGTATGTAAAGCTTAGTAATGAATACTATGAAGTAATCATTCCTGACGTCACTGCGTGTTTGAGCTGTCTCTTTCTATTCTTGTATTTTAAAACGCTTGTAACTTTGTAATTTTTTGAGATATTTAATTTTTATTTTCACGGCTGCTTAATTGTTTATTTATGCAATAAAATGTTATCAGTCAAATACCTTATTCAATGTGTTCTCAGGACCTAGCCAAGCGGTTGCTGGTAGGCAAGTCAGCGTCGGTGGACGCCGAGAAGTCAATGTTGAGCAAACTGAAGCAGGAGTGTGGCGGTGGCTTCACCTGCAAGCTGGAGGGCATGTTCAAGGATATGGAGCTGTCTAAAGACATCAATATCACTTACAAACAGGTAACAACACACAAACAAGCTTATTATTGACATTTCTAATTTGTAATAAAAATTTTGTCCACATAAAATGAATGGAAAGTATACAGAAAATGTTGGGAAAATGTATAAATCGTTATCTGCATATATTTATATGATGTCTCTGTGATGTGGTGGTTGAGTAGGTCGGCACATAATCCGAAAGCTGCGGGTTTGATTCTCGCGACAGGACAAGTATTTGTGCATAGAAAAAAATCGTAAGTTCGTGTTCTATGGCTGGGTGTTATGGACAATGGTCCTCGTAGTTCCTGGGTCCCTAGATACAGGGAATCCTAGTTAGGATCCAGGATCTGTGTATGTGATCTTTGGGTGTTAATTTTTTTTTATACAAATAAAAGCAATCACACTAATATTATAAAGCTGAAAGTTTGTATGTGTATGTGTGTATGTTTGTTACTCCTTCACGCTCAAACGGCTGGATGGATTTGGATGAAACTTGGAATATAGATAGCTTATGTACTGAATTAACACATAGGCTACTTTTTACCCGCGGGTGAAACCGCGGGGCGCAGCTAGTTAGTCATAATATTCTTTAGCAAGCCATCATATTTTATTATGTTTATTTTATTATTTAAATTATAATGATATGATTTATTTATTTATTTCATTTTGGTAGACCAACAGCTGATATAATAATATAGATATTCAATTATAAAACAATAAGCCAATTAAATACAAAATGAAAAAAGTATATCTAGTGTAATTCCGCTAAAAATAACATATAAGATTATCTATATTGGCGAAGCTGCAAATGATTGTTGTAGGCAAATGTATTACAAAAATGATAGAAAAAGTTTATAATGTATAATATTTATTGAAACCAAACTGGGACGCCTAAACCGGTCCAACATTCGTTGCGCAGGATTAGGAAAAACCCAGCAAAAACCTAATCAGACTAATAACAAACTAATATAAACGATTAAAATTAATTTTAAACAAATAACTTATAATACTGGTATTTAACTATTAACTCAGAATACTTAAATATAATAATTAAATTAAATAAATATAAATAATTCCGAGAAGTAATTTAAAAGAATATAATAATAAATTTAAATGAATATAATCCAAAATTACATATACCTAAAATATATTACATATAACTTACAACAATCATCTACACTAACCCAATATAGATAATCCTTACCGACACGTGTTTCGCCTCTCCACGAGGCATCCTCAGGATTGATGTTGACTCGACGAAGGCTCGTGCGAAAATGCTTGACTTTCGCACGAGCCTTCGTCTAGTCAACATCAATCCTAGGTGGTTATACCAGCTAGCTGGTATAACCACCTAGCTCATAGCTCCAGTAATAGTGGTCGGGACAACACATCCTCCCACAGTACCTAGCAGCGACCCCGGAGCCAGCGAGCCTGGAGCTGTCGGTGCACATCCTGACGGCGGGGTTCTGGCCGACGTACGCGGTGGCGGGCGTGCGGCTGCCGGCGGAGCTGACGCGGCAGCAGGACCACTTCGCCAAGTTCTACCTCGCCAAGCACTCCGGCCGCAAGCTGCAGTGGCAGCCCACGCTCGGACACTGCGTGCTGAGGGCGCACTTCTCACAGGTACTATATGCAAATATATTTATTGCACTAAATGTGGTATATAGTTTCGTCACATTCAGCTTGAATTAGCATACAATAGTCATGCAATTTATTAGGTATCTATTATTATTATTTATTGTTCATTTATTACATTTTCTTAGATTTGGGTTTTTTTTACAATATTTCTATAAAAATAAATTACAAAAATACTATAAAAAACCTAAACCTAGAGTGCCGCCGGCAGCGGGGCAGGTCCCAAGCTACCGGCTGCAGAGTGAGGAACCTCCTTACATTACGTACCGTGTCGAGGAGTACAGCCTTCTGAATCTGACCCTTGATCCAACCATCTAGCGAGAGCTTCTAAGCCTTATTATTATTATTAAATCATTAATGTTTAAAATTATGGTCATACGTAAAGTAGATGTATCATGGACATGGACAAACTATCATTGCTAATTAATTTGTTTTTATAGACAACTTTTAAGGAAGAGTATACCCCCCTAAGCTGCCCTAGCACGGACGGTAGACAATATTGTCTGTTTTACTCCACTTGACAAGTTTTTTTTTTTTTTTTTTTTTATGAGATTGAATAACGTGACCAGCTAGTCGTTCACCTGATGTTAAGTGACACGGCCGCTCATAACAGTTGCAGTGTCACCCGGAACTTTAAAACAATAAAGTTTCGCGTGACACTGCACTGCGCACGTCATCCTGAGACATCACCCAGTCTAGTAATCAGATTTCTAGACTGAGTGATCAGATCATAAAGTCTCATTTGCCCAGTAATTTCACTAGCTACAATGCCCTTCAAACCGGAACACAGTAGTGCTTGCACACTACTGCTTGGCGGCAGAATAACTGGCAAAGCGGTGGTACCTACCTAGACGAACTTTGCAGAAAAGTCCTACCACCAAGTAAAGTATTACAAGTAGTTCAAGTAAGCAAGTATGAAGAAAGTGATATATAACGGGGAAAGATAATTTTCTCTACCGCCCGTCATGGTATGCTAGTTCCATATAAAAAGCGCCAACGTTTTTCTTTCTCTAAATGTTATCCGATTTCGATGATTTTTTTATATATTGTCTGCACAGAAAAAACTACGCTCGTACGCCGCCTTCCTTTTTTGAGTTTTCACAATATCTTCGTAGTTATCACGCGTAAGCGGTTATATTCTCTTTGGTTATCACCTAAAGTGAAAAATGTTTTTCTTCAAAATTACAACGAAAAAAAGTTGTAAGTAATAAAAAACAAAACAGATTCTTTAAAAAAAATCAAAACTTTTATACTTTCTTTTAAACTGTTCAAACGATTATACTTCCTGTGGAAGATAAAGCGTGTGAGAGTGAAAGACTCCCTCTCAGTCACACATATCATCTCCATCACTCAACTTATCTTTCTGTGAATTAAAACAGAGGTCCCGTTCACAAAAATATACCAATTATATTTTTCTTCATAAACCCTGTTTTAATTTTTTGTTATGCTATTTCCAGGGTAACAAAGAGCTACAAGTATCGCTGTTCCAAGCCCTCGTGCTGCTACTGTTTAACGACGGGGACAATCTCTCTTTTGAAGACATCAAGGCGTCAACCAACATAGAGGTAACACAGATTACATTTATACCTATCCCAGTCCCTACTAATGATAATAACTAACCCATGGTGATGGGTTCCGACTGAAAATCAGTAATTAAGGTATTAAGACTTTTTTACCTTAATTACATCCTGAGTCGGGACTTATGACGTCACGCAACATTACATTTTGTACGATACCTATTATTCATTATTTATTAATAACGCCCAACGATCACATACATAGATCCTGAACCCTAACTAGGATTCCCTGTATCGAGGGACCCAGCAACTACGAGGACCATGCTCCCACAACACCCAACACAGAACAAGTATTTGCGCTTTTTTTTCTGTGCGCAAATACTTGTCCTGTCGCGGGAATCGAACCCTTCGTCTCCGGGTTATGAGCCGATCACTGGACGAAAAGCGTCGGACACAAAAAGAGAGACCTAAGCCTTCCTACATGTATACCTACAATACTGAAGGCCAACTCTATTGTTTTACATGTGACCGCGTCATCGAAACCGGTGAGGAGGATTATATATGAGCCGACCCGCTCAACCACCACGCCACGGAGGCTGTCATATGTGTGTTGTAGTTGTTGTTCATGTTGTATGTAAGAATGTAATGTTGTGGTGATGACCTAAATAAATGTATTTTCTTTCAATTTTTACTAATATATAAAATGAGCCGTTGGTTTGTATGTGTCGCTTTCACGCTAAAACGACTGAACGGATTTTTACACAGTACACAGCTTGCTTACGCTACCAAGATCACTGATCAAAGTGAGTGATGAGTGTCCACCTTGGGAGCAACACTAAGCTTGAGTGATTTATTTTTAATTCCTTGCTGCACTCAGGATTCTACTTTAGTATCGGGTATTGCCCGTGGTCCACCTGTTCAGTTCACCTTGGTGGACCACGGGGTTTTTTTTTCACCTGGATTCCTCTCTGCACGGGATGCTGAGCACTCTCACTTTAGAAATAGTTGTATGCTCCCTACATAAACAATCTAGTATTTCTGGTAGTGAAAGTGAATGTTCCCACATAAAGGAGGGCGAGCTGCGGCGCACGCTGCAGTCGCTGGCGTGCGGCAAGGCGCGCGTGCTGGGGAAGTCCCCGCGCGGCCGCGAGGTGGCCGACGCCGACACCTTCGCCTTCCACGCCGACTTCACCAACAAGCTGTTCCGGATCAAGATCAACCAGATACAGATGAAGGAGACTGTGAGTGCTCGTCGACTCGAGGTTCATCTCGTGACAGATTTGTACTGTGGGAGTGTTGGGAGTAGTAGATGAACAGAATATGAGTAGAATAATTTTATTAGCCTTATAAAAATATATGTAAACTGGGTAAATTAAACATTTTAAATAGTTCAAAAAAGTTATATGAAAACAACAAACATATGCTAATTGAAAATTAAATTAATTACTACTACCACCAGCTAAGTGCTCTTTGGTGGACTACATCCATCCAGGATTAGTTTTCCCAATATCTTCCGTTCTGTTCCAGGAATGAAAGAATACACTTTTTGATGTGCCAGCAGGCTGGTTGATATGCATTAATTGTTTTATAAATTTATTCCACAGCTTCGTGTGTCTAGGGTTGTTCATTGGTTTTGATCAAGATTTACAAGTGTTTTTGAACATTAAAACATATTAAAAGTCCGAAGTATTCCCAGATGGTTTCAAAATATTTCCCGGGAATTCCCAATTCCAGGGTCCGGGAATTCCCGGGTCCTGGGAACCTTGATCACACTGAATTCTTCACCAATGTTTTCCTTCACCTAATCACCATTTTAAAAGAGAAAGTGCAAAGTAAAACTAATTAAACTAATTAACTAATTATTGTTTTAAAGTTCCGGGTGATACTGCAACTGTTATGGGTGGCCGTATCACTTAACATCAGGTGAACGACTAGCTCGTCACGTCATTCAATCACATAAAAAAAAAAAAAAAAAACTAATTCTAGATATTGATAAAGTACCTTGGTATGTTTAGAGCGAGGAGCAGAAGGCGACGGAAGAGCGCGTGTTCCAGGACCGGCAGTACCAGATAGACGCGGCCATCGTGCGCGTCATGAAGATGCGCAAGGCTCTCTCACACAACCTGCTCATCTCCGAGCTTTACAACCAACTCAAGTTCCCCGTCAAGGTAAACTAAATAAATCAATATTTATGAACACTTTACACAACGCCATCTAGCCCCATAGCTGGTAGAATACTCGGATATTTTTTGATTGTAAATATTTTTTTATGAGAATGAATAACATGACAAGCTAGTCTTTCACCTGATGTTAAGCGACACGGCCGCCCATAACAGTGGCACTCGGAACTTTAAATTATAAAGTTTCGCGTGACACTGCAACTGCACTGCGCTCGTCATCCTGAGATATCACACAGTCTGGTAATCAGATTACTAGACTGAAGTCAGGTCATAAAGTCTCATTTGCCCAGTAATTTCACTAGCTACAATGCCCTTCAAACCGGAACACAGTAGTGCTTGCACACTACTGCTTGGCAGCAGAATAACTGGTGCGGAGGTACCTACCTAGACTGTGGATAAAAGTCCTACCACCTAGTTTCATACACAGAAATTAATACACACGGAAACAGAACAGAGACTGGTCAATTTGTGAATGAAAGCTCTCAGCTCTACTTGAGCACCAATCTAGCACCGTCTCTGTTAGAGTGATGACGCCGTTTTCACCAAAGATCCCTAAATTTTAAGGGACCCTTAAAAAGATTTAAGTGCCATCTGACAGTAATTTTGTTTTCACCGGCGATTAAGGGACACCCAAAGCTTAAAGGATTTCCTAAGTTTAGGGGGCCGAAGTTCAACCCCTTAGCGTTAAGTGTCAGGTGAAATTATCAAAACGCCAGTTTTTTTTTCAATTGTATTTGGCAATTATTTCTATCCGCATAACGCCAGAAAAGGTATTTGCTTTAATTTTTTCGGATGCATAATATATTAAAAACTGTAGTGCTAATATCAATAAAGCATGGTGCTTGTATTTTTGACGATTATTCTCTAAAATATATAAATAAAACAACAAAAATCGGCAACGTACGGTTTTCGGAAACAGTAGAATAAACTGTCACTTTACAAATTTAAGTGTCACTCAGCGCTGTGAAAACGAATTTAGGTAAGGGTCAAATCTAAGGGGCCCTTCAGCCAAAGGGAATCCTAGTTAGGGTGTAGTTTAGGGATCTTTGATGAAAACGGGCGTGAGACACACTTAGGCGCTACCATAGTCTTGTCACGGTCTCTCTCGAGATAAAGTGCCGAGAATTTAGTCACGGTGCGCATGCTGGGGCTGCTGAACACGCCGGCTATCTCACTGTTTTCGTTCCCTGTTGTAAGAGGGAGTGCAATTCGTCACCATCATGATCAGTTCCCCTCGGTCTCTCGCCACTCTGGCGGGCCATAGTTGACCTGTAGCCCGCTAGTTTTTTAAATACATCTTTTAATATAAACAATACGCGCAAATCTTGAGACCTTCTATTTTCGGATATCTAAAAAAGCAGTTCGACATTACCAGGGGGGTCTCACTCCACAGTTTAGGTATGTTCGGCTGGCGCTCACCTCTGTACATTGTCGCTCGGCTTGCATACTAGCCGCGTCGCTATAGAATGAGAGGCACCTTTTGAGTAGGTCAGTAGCGCTGTGCGATCTGAGTTGCACTTTATTGTGTAGTAGCAAGGTCGCTATTTATTTAAACGATTTTGCGGAGTGGACCTTCTGTACATAGTACTATATTTATATTCTGTGACACGACTTATTCCGGAATCTATTTAACGTTTCTCCTCTTATTCCAGCCGGCAGACCTCAAGAAGCGCATCGAGTCCCTAATCGACCGTGATTACATGGAGCGTGATAAAGATAACCCCAACCAATACAACTACGTGGCGTAGCGCAGCCACACCCGCAGCTACCGCCACCCTCGCCCCGCTCTCACATGCTATGTCACGTGACACTAGTGGGTACACGTGATACTAGTGGGAACGTGTGACATTAGTGGGCTACATGTGACACTAGTGGGCTACATGTGACACCAGTGGGTACGTGTAACACTAGTGGGTATGTGTGACACTAGTGCATACACGTGACACTACTGGGGCGTGCTACACCACCGGGTTACGTGACACCGCCGGGTACGTTTGACGCCGGTGGGTTGTGACGCCGGATGTCACCGGAGTGCAGTGCAGTGATTAGTGCTGGTTATAGGTTACTGTCTACAGTTCTCCATCGTACGCATTACATGTATCGCATCAAAGTGATTTTAGAATTCTATAGAAAGCCACATATTGGCACATCCACTGATCCGTGTTTCTGGGATTCCCATCTCTAATGACTGATTGTATCATACGGACTGACATGCAACTCCAATTACTGCAGATTTTGTGGGAACAGGACTGGAAATAACACGGGGGCTCGTTTGACCGTAAATATCGCGTAAATCCCGATACATTGCGTGTTTAATAATAATTTAGATAGATAGATCAACTCTTTATTGTACACCGTAAAATAACAAAAATTTACAAATAGAAAAAACTTAATTAACTTATACTAGTACAATAGGCGGTCTTATCGCTTAGAGCGATCTCTTCCAGACAACCTAGACTAGCTAGCTAGACTAGCTGTACATATTATGCACAATTTAACAGCAATGTATGTTGCAATTCTGGAGACACGCTATATAACCATGGCATGTCTATCTCATCGGATTTGACTAATTTGCATAACAATTTGCATAATTGCATAATAGAATAATAATCAAAAGTGTACCACTGTCATACAAAAATAAACGTTGAGCTCCTGTTTGTCTTACTACATATGTATTTGTGTATGTTCTGTACAGTGAACGCAATACACACACTAATTTAAAACTGATAATGATGCTTCTAATATGTACGATGGGGACATGTGGATGTAAACCTTATGGGAGAAGTGTCTTCAGTGGATACACCGCAACGTTTGATAACTACAGTGCAGTGATATGTGACAGTGATTCAACAATATGAACAACTATTTTATGCTGAGCTATCTTAGTTAATTCAGGATAATTGGTCTGTTTATAAAATATTGTTTATCAACCAAATATTTACCATGAAATTTTAGTTAAACCCCATTAATAAACAGTATTTTAGAAATATTAGTCGCTGTTTAAAACTATTGATTGTCTGTTGTATTATCGGATGGTGTCTTTTTACAGTGAATTGGACAGTGACTGAAAATAATTCTCTGTACAAAGCTTCCATTCTATTCTAATTGTAAATTACACTTGATCACTATGGTAAAGGACAAGACTTGTTGGGGTGACTGTAGTTGTTTTTATACTGCCAGTATAAAATTGCTTAAGCAGTTTATCTGTAAGCTCCTAAGCTATAATATACATTGACAACCTGGGTGTGTCTCCTATATACAATACATCCTCCTGATATACAATTCTGTATGGGAAACATAAATCCAATGATGAATAAAGGAACAGTATAGCTCTTTACTACATGCTTAGTATGGCTGTGTAAGGAAAAAGCAAAGCAAGGCAGACAGGTGTGGAAAATATGTGGGGTTTAATGTTTGTAAATCAGATATGTTGTTGGAAAATCCAAAATCTAATTTGACAGCTCTAAAATGTTGCTGTAAAATGTCCCTTTCATACATAACGTAATGATAACTACCACAATAAATTTAAAGCATTTAACAGCTTTAAATTTATTGTGGTCGTTATCATTACGTAGTTTTAATTTAGGATTTTGTACAACAGAGAACACCATTGGGTTTCAATTTAACCTGTACTTTACATAGTAATCTCTCCATGGAAGTGTAAAAAGTGTAACTTTGAGCGCATAGTATTATTAAATGTCGTCGTGTTGCCGCGGGATGTGATCCGGATTGTAAATAGAACTCGGACTGACTGACTGATGACTGCAGGCTGGCATTACTGAGAGTGCATCCAACATTGAAATACTGGGACTTCACTGACAATGCTAATGTCTGTGTAATTATATTAGTTTAAAACATCAGTTTGCTTTTGTGTACAATCTGCAATAAATACGTGTCAACGGCATTGCACATGATTAGCGGTACGATTGCTCGACGTTTGCAGCACATTGTAAAACGAGGATGCGTATGTTTAGTCAGCAGCACTGGGGGTCTAGCAAAGATGCCTTTCCATTAGCGTTAACGCCTCACGCTAACTCAAAATGTATGGGAATGACATTGCCTACATTTTGGACATGGAACAAGGAGGAGAGCAATGCCAATACACCAAGAAAACAGCGTAGGTCAAAAATATGCCTAAAACTAGATGGCGTTGCAAAATGAGCGGGTTATAAGTTGAGCGCAGATCAAAAATATGCCAAAAAACCGTTTTAAACCTGGATGGCACTGCAAAATGAGCGGGCTATACGGGTAACTATGGCGTGCTGGCTACGCTGTTTTCTTGGTGTATTGGTGCTCTCCTCCTTGCTCCATCATTTTGAATTAGCGTGAGGCGTTAAGGCTAATGGAAAGGCGTCTTCGCTAGACCCCCTGGTAGCATAAGTGGTAGAAATCGTCATATCTCTGCTCTCTAGAAAGCGTTTGACCAATGACAACCCAACAAAAGGATCATGACGTGATCCGCGCGATCGTTCATTGGTCAAGCGCTTCCTCGAGGGAAGAGATGTTTCGATTTCTACATCTCATGCTGCCCGTGCAGAAGTGAATAGCTTTGAAGCTGATTTCAGACTGTACATGGCTGCGACCATTGACTATAAATCCAGTTGACCAATGATACAACTTCCCTTCATATGAAAATTAGTGGTGTATTTCAACCACTAATTTCTAATAAATCACGCTATCCCGTTGATGTCTTTTGTTCCATCCCGCTCTGTCGTCTTTGTACGAGAAATTTTTTCAGGAGCTATTAACAGGCTTTATAATCTTTGGCTGCGACGAACTGGTTTATGTCGACGTTAAGACTTACAAACTCGTAGAAAAAGACTGTGCTCTTTTTTAAAGGCATGTTATAGTTTTTCGGAGTGTGATAGATACAATAAATAAGAATAACTTAGCAATTGTAAAGCATTCATGATTGCTCAATGTCCAATCATCTATCTAAATAAAATACAACTGTTTGTTCTTTTATACTTGCCAGTCTATTGTACATACGTTTTTCAATTATAATTAATTTAAAAAGTAACATTGTTTTTAATTTGAGCACTCGCGCTGTCTGGAGCTGTTGAAATGGGTAGCGTAAATAGCACCGGTCCTTACAGTCGGGACTACTGTTTACCCCAACTTATACCTCATACCTTAGACCTCAGTGTAACTTGAGACTTCAGCATAACTTAGCACTCTCAGAGTTGGCTTGCTATGGCTTGAGTGCCCAATGTGCACCCATGCATACAATACTACCGACATTAGAAATTGACAAGGAAATGGATATGACTATGGTAAATAAATTGTATAGTGGCTGATGACGTTGTAGTAGGTAACATTCCCTATAGGATAATCTCTGTCTTGATATATGTATATAAAAAATTGAATAATATTGGCAATAAAGCCTCCATAATGAACCACATGTGGCTGCCACTGAATACCATAATCCTGCTGATGCTGAATCACTTCTCAACCAAATGAGTGGAAATAATTTTATATATAAAATATAACAGATATTTAACAGAACCGCTAGATGTAGACTTGCAAGCCGTTTAGGTTACACTGCAAAGTAATGATGTTATGCAATAATTTTAAGGAAACTACATAATAAACCCTTGAGATTTAACGTGTGATATTAAACAATCGAAGACCCTCCTAAACCACTATTTCTGGCTATAACTTTGGAATTATTATAAATAACTGGGCTTGACTTATGACCATGCGTTCATACGATGGGTTTCCAACAAGAACATCCATTTGAGTCACGGTAAAAAATACCTAAAAAAAACACACACACACACACACACACGTGATTAATGGACCACCCCTTGCCGCTTGGTTCACCATTTTTATAACCAAATTTAATTTAATGTAAGCTTCCCAATACGACGCCCATTTCGAAGAAAATAATACTGTCAAATGTATATTTATGTTCATGCATTAACTATGTGTAAACTGAGCTTATTGATTTTATTTAATAGAACGATTACGCGTAGAATAGGTAATTATCCGCTGATTTTATAAAGGTTATATATAAACTTGTCTGTCCACTGAAAGGAGATGGATTAATATTATCGCAAACTGTGCCAGTACTATTGTATGCTGCGGGAGGGATCACTAATTAAAACTATTTATAACTTTCTGTAATTTGTTTTATTTTATGGTTAATGCGAGGAAAATAAATTACATGTTGGTTCCTAAACTAAGAAACAATCATTATTCATCATAATCAATCAATCAATCTTCATAAATAGTTACTGCCATACATTACAAAACCACAGAAAACATTAACTAGACAGTACCAAAATAAAGTAAACGCGTACATTGAACTGAAATGTACAATATATACATTCATGTTTCTATTTTTACAAAATAATAGTCTCTTTTATGAAACAAAAAAACCTTTATATTTTCAAATATAAGGAAGACATGAGATTTAAAAAATGTATTTTATATGATATTGATCTCATAAATAATTAAAATTAAAACCACCATATAAATAAATCGAGATATGTTTCGGGTCTACCCCACTATTTCGACGTCAATACAACACGAGGTTTTTCACCACAGAATTCAATAACATCAACCACAAAAAGCTCAAAAAGCTATTCTTACTAGTTAGCCTACCCAGCCCAGACATAGCTTAGTGTGGCTTTACTTAAAAAGCACATTATATTAACCTGCTCGCATCTTTCAAGATCTTGTTATCACTACCTATTGCAGCTCAAATACCACATTTACTACTGCGATAAGGTATACTATTGAGAATACACGCGTTTTCGTAGTATTTTTGCTACAAACGGGGAAAGACAATTTTGTCTACCGTCCGTACCACCGTGGTAACCTAGCTGTGAAAGAAGCAGTAGCCCAGAGCCCAGTCAAGTACTTTGATTTTTGAAAGGCAAAACCAACTCGTTTATTGCAATTTGTCTATTACTACTACCTGCGCCCCGCGTTTCCGCCTGCAACTACATAAATACTGACTACATCCCGTTTTAAAATCTATCCTTTATTAAAATCCGTACAGCCGTTACAAAAGAGATATCACTTATCATTTCCATAACTTTTGCACCTAGCTTTCAAGTCAAAACGGCAGAACAGTTAGTGATGTAATTTTGCACACATGTGGCCGCCACTAATGTCGTTAACACTATCTGACATTATGGTAAAGGTTGTGGACAGTTGTCTCAGAAGTTGTAAATAGAAAGTGTCATCACTAATATAGAATATGTATTAGCTAAGGTGTTCACTTGTTGGCGATTTTGAAGACTGTGTCGAGATGGTCCTTGTGGTAGTCCAGCTCTTCAATCAGCGCCATCGCCAGAGTGTTCGGAGTTATCTCCGTCTCCAAGTAGTCTCGGAGTAGCTTCTGTAATTTGACAAATAGTAGTTTTATCACTTGTTTTAAATTGTTATAGTTTACGCAGTCTGCGTAAAATATTTCCTACTGTGGATGCCGGAACAAATAGGATGTTTCTTTCTTTTTATAATTTACAGGCATAACATTTTCTTCTTAGTTTTAATGTTTACCATTTCACCATTTGCCATACTGCGTGGTAGATCAGATGGGACTTTTTGCGTTCAAACAGTATAACAGCTGTAAATAGACCACACACCCCCGCTAGGTGGACTGACGAGTATCGTATCCTACGTGTTTCGTATTGGGAGAAGGGGCGTAGGCTAGTGCCCAGTTTAAGCTGACCTGCGGCGGCAAGGCGCCCCCGTGGCGCAGCAGGCCGCGGCGGAGGCCCTCGCCGGCTGGTCGAGCGAGCGGCGACCGCTCGAAGTGTTTGTTCCAGATGCTCCACGCGATCCCGCGAGATATAAGGTACGAGTAGTACTTCGCGCCGTAACCTATCAGATGGCTGAACCGGTGCTGCCACGCCTGATAAACAAAAAGTACATGAATTGATGTATAAATAAAATAGCAATATCGCCTTATTAATGTTATCAATAGATTAATTTGATAATTGTCCAATACTACTATAAATGTAGAACGTATTTATTTTACGCTAGTGCAATAAACACCTTCATTGAGAGAAGACGTCAATTTTATTTATCACCGGCCCATCAGACAAAAATGAACCCTAACGCAATAAACATAAGATTCCATATCGAGACGGATCGATGATGGGTCGGCCGCGTGGACTCGGACAATAGGCAGCCGCATTCCTAAGATAACGCTCGGACGTGTTTACGAAAAGAGTGCAGAGTTACAATTAAAAGTTTACGAAATGAATATAACGATTGGATTGAAGTGTTTTAGTGAATAAAAAGGACTTTAAATAACTAAAAATGACTGTACCGACTTCGGAACAAAGTGCATATATATCTACGCTAGAAGATACAGCCAGTATGATACAAAGAGCTCAAGCCAACATGAAGAAATGCCCAAAAATAAGACTTACTGAGGGTTATCTTAAAGTAAGATTGAAGACTATTGAAGATTACTGGGAATCTTTTAAACAAGCACATAATGCACTTAACAAATGTACGCCCCGGGAACAAAAGGGAATATTGCCGTATTTTTTAAACCTCTGTTTACAAGGTGATATGAACAATTTGTTATCAAAGATAGTTACACAACAGAGAAGTGCAGAATATGTTTCCAACACGTCAACTGCTTCGCAAGAAGTACAATTATCAAACGCTCGTCTCCCGAGGATACAGTTGCCTACGTACTCAGGCCGCTATGAAGACTGGCCTACCTACCAAGATTTATTCACTGCGCTTGTCCACAATACTACACTAAGTGATGTGCAGAAACTACATTATTTAAAAACAAGTGTCTCTGGGGAAGTTGAAATGTTATTACGTCACATTCAGATAACTGAAAATAATTATACACAAGCATGGGAACTGCTAAAGGGACGCTTCGGGAATAAAAAAATGATTGTGAACTCTCTTCTCAAAAGATTATTCAGCCAGAAGAAGGTGACTACCCAGTCAGCCAGTCAAATTAAATCAATCCTTGATACAACCACAGAATGTATTAATAGTTTGAATAATTTGCAAATAAAAACAGATTCTTGGGATCCAGTAATTGTATTTCTGGTGTCACAGAAGTTGGATACAGAGTCGTTAAAGGACTGGGAAGAGCTCGCGCACAAGGAGAAGAGCGATGACTTGTCAACATGGGAAGAAATGAGAAAATTCCTTGAGTCTAAGTTCCGCACACTCGAACTCATCGCTCCGCTTCCGTCATCTTCGAGAGAGAAACAACCAACTCCAAAATCTTTCTACTGCAACACACAAGAAGAAGATAGCATATTCCAGTCTGCACACGTAACAAGCGTAAACGCACAACCATCATGCACTTATTGCAAGGGTGGCCACTATATATTCAGCTGCAAAGAGTTTGCAAAACAATCTGTGGAACAGAGGCGAGACTTCGTGAAGAAGAATCATCTATGCTACAACTGCCTAGTACCGAATCACAGCGTATACACATGTAGACAAAAAACAGCGTGCCGAGTCTGCAGAAGAAAACACCATTCTCTCTTACATGAAGTTAGACAACAAACAAATCAGGAGAAAGATGCACCACCACAACAACCAGAACAGAAGATCACAACCGCACACTTTTCTAATGAACAACCTGGCCGCGAAGTTTTATTAGCCACAGCACAAGTAGAGGTGAAGTCAAGTAATGGTGATACACACATGCTTCGTGCTTTAATCGACCAGGGATCCGAGGCTTCATTTGTATCGGCAAGCGTAGTTGAGTTATTGGGCCTGAATAAAACCCATATCAACGGTGTCGTCTCTGGAGTAGGAGAAGGAACTCAAGTACCAATAAAATACCTAGTTGACCTGTCAGTTACATCGCGATTTAAGGAACGGGAATCTATACATGTGAGGGCTTATGTGCTGAAGAAGATTTCTACAAGATTACCGTCAAAACACATTACAATGAACTGGCCGCAGCTCCAAACTTTACAATTGGCTGACCCTACCTAATACACACCGGGCAATATAGACATGTTGCTCGGCGCCGACGTCTTTTGTAAGATTATAGAAGATGGATTGGTTAAAATGCCTGATGGTGTAGTGGCTCAGAAAACAAGTTTTGGATGGATTATTTCCGGTCAACGGGAAGATGCAAAGATAAACAATCACCACAATGTAATCACAATGCATATCACCAGTATGGTTGCAGAAGATAATGACATGTTAAGGAAGTTCTGGGAAATAGAAACAGATTTGTACAAGAAGAAGAAGATACTCACAAAAGAAGAACAAAAATGTGAAGAGATATTTAAAAACACAACTAAAAGGGATGAAAAGGGAAGATACATAGTACACTTACCATTAAAACAAAGCATTGAAGAAACAGTCAATTTGTGTGGAGATACAAAACAACAAGCTATAGTTAGATTGAAACAGTTAGAAAGAAAATTTCAAAGAGATCAGAAATTGAAAGAAGAATATACACGGGTAATTCATGAGTATAAAGAGATGGGTCATATGAAAGGAACGCAGGTTCAGGATGAAAATCTTGCAATTTACTTACCTCATCATGCAGTAGTACGGGAGGACAAAGACACAAGTCAAGTACGAGTTGTCTATGATGCTAGTGCAAAGGGATCAAATGGTCAAAGTTTGAATGATGCCATGATGGTCGGACCTGTTTTACAACCTGATCTTAGAAGCCTAATTATAACTTGGCGAACACATAAGGTATGTGTAGTGGGTGATATAGTTAAGATGTATCGAATGATACTGATGACAGAAAAACACACAAATTTACAACGCATTGTCTGGAGAGACACTCCTGAAGAAGAGCTCAAAAGCTACAACTTGAACACAGTGACGTTTGGTACAGCAGCAGCTCCTTACTTAGCTGTACGAACGTTAAACCAATTAGCCGATGATGAAGCACACGAGCACCCAGATACAGCACCTGTAATTAAAAGGTCATTTTACATGGATGATTTGATGACGGGGAATGACAATATTGAACAGACAAAGACAATGTGTGAAGAAATAAGATCTATACTAAAAAGAGGTGGATTTAAGATGCAAAAGTGGTCAAGTAACTCAGAAGAAGTTTTGAAATATTTGCAAGGAGATAACAGCACTATGGATATAAAAGAAATCAAACTTGATAAGGTTATAAGGATTCTAGGATTGACATGGGATAGAAAGGATGATACATTTAAAATCACGGTGAACTTACCTGAAATGAGAAGTCCTGTAACAAAGCGATCCGTTCTGTCTGACGTTGCACGCTTGTTCGACCCGTTCGGATGGGTGTCACCAACAATTATCACGGCTAAAATGTTGATACAAAAACTATGGCTCTGTAAGATTGAATGGGACGATGAATTGCCGGTTGATATAAGAGAAGAATGGACACTATACAGGAAAGAGTTGACACATTTACAAAATGTCAGAATACCACGATGGTTAAAAACTACTACTAATAATCACAAAGACATACAAATACACGGATTCGCAGATGCGTCAACTCTTGGATATGCAGCTGTCACTTACCTTAGAATTGTCGAAGAAGACGCTGTTCATGTCACATTGATTTCTTCTCGAACTAAAGTTGCACCGTTGAAGCAGCTCTCTGTACCTAAATTAGAGCTCTGCGCTGCAGCATTACTAGCAGAGCTGGTCAATGACCTAATGGAACTGCTAGACATTCCTAAGAACAAGGTCTTTGCTTGGACCGATTCCATGGTTGTTCTGTCATGGTTACAATCTCAGCCTAGTCGCTGGCGAACATTTGTTGCCAATAGGGTGGCAGATATAACACGAGTTTTGGGCAGCGACCGGTGGAGACATGTTCAGTCTGCCGATAATCCAGCTGATATCGCCACAAGAAGCGTACAAGCAAGCGATCTAGCTACTCAAGAAATATGGTGGACTGGACCAAGGTGGTTAAGCCAAAAGAATGTTGAATTTGACACTTGTGAAATTCCACAAACAGAACTGGAAATGAAAGGTTCATTTCACGCAACCCTAGAAGAAAAGCCAATTTGGGAAAGATTCTCAACCATGTCAAGAATGAAGAGAGTTCTAGCTTACTGTCGAAGATTTCTAAAAAAAGAGATTACAGAAGAAAGAGAAAGATATCTCAAATGAAATGGAAAGGATACTAGAAGACTGCATAAGATATTATCAACATTTAATTTATGGCAGAGAAATAGAAGAGTTAAAGAAAGACGGGAAGGTCAAGGAAAGAAGTACACTAATCACAATGTCACCATACTTAGATGACAAAGGATTGATACGAATGAGAGGTCGCCTACAGAATGCTTCAATAGCTGAAACGACTAAACATCCTCTAATAATTCCTGGCAATCAGCACATTACTAAATTGATAGTAAATGAAGCTCATACGAAGACTCTTCATGGTGGTATACAGATAATGATGGCCTATGTGAGAACTAAGTACTGGGTGATCGGACTGAAATTCGCAGTACGGAAATGTATTCATCAATGTAAGACATGTGTGGTGGACAAGGCTAAGGGAAAGAACCAGTTTATGGGTCAGCTGCCAGCAGTAAGAGTCAACCAACATCGAGCATTTATTAATAGTGGAGTCGATTTTGCTGGCCCTATACCAATAAGAACTTCTAAGGGCCGTGGACACCATGCCACCAAAGGATATATTTGCTTGTTCGTATGTATGGCTACTCGTGCCATTCATCTAGAGGCAGTCACAGATCTAACTTCACAAGCATTTATTGCTGCATTTCGGAGATTTGTGTCACGCAGAGGTCGTTGTTTACACGTATGGAGCGACAACGTTACCAATTTCGTTGGTGCTGCCAAAGAATTGAAGGAGATGTTCCAAAGAGGCAAGAATAATGTGGCCAAAGAAGTAGCAGAACTACTAGCGAATGACGGAACCACATGGCATTTTATTCCACCAAGAATGCCCACATGTGGAGGACTATGGGAAGCAGGAGTTCAGTCTGCCAAACGGCACTTGACAAGAGTGAATAAGGATACCAAGTTTACCTATGAAGAGCTAACCACACAGCTTGCACAGGTTGAAGCGTGTTTCAACTCTCGCCCTCTCTGCCAGATAGACAATACCACAGACACCCCCCTCACTCCAGGACATTTTCTAGTGGGCGAGTCCCTAATCAGTGTCCCTGATCTAGACTATGAAAATAAGAAGGTCAGTGTCTTAACTAGATTGCAACATATTCAAAAGACAACACAAGATTTCTGGCATCGATGGCAAACTGAATATCTGAATACGCTGCAACAGAGATATAAATGGCAAGTTCCAGTTCCATCGCCTGCTGTTGGAGACATTGTTGTAATAAAAACCGAAGACATGCCTCCAACAAAGTGGTTACTAGGCAGAATAAAATACCTACATCTTGGAGCAGATAATTTGGTCAGAGTAGTAACAGTTCAGTGCAAGGGGAATCATGAATTAAAAAGACCATTATCGAAGCTAATACCACTGCCAAAGATACCAGAATATGATTAACTAGTGGTTGTCTAATGGCTATACAAAATGAATAGTGTTGTGATTGTAATGTGATAATTGCACAATATTATGTGGAAGTGACAATTTATTATTTATGCATGAGAAACCTATGTGAAACGATATTTGTAGTGAACTATGAAGTGTTTATCTATACTTACCTGAAACCTTAATATTTACAGTCCACTGGTTTAACTTAAAGTTGTTCTTAACTAAAATATACAATACCTAATTTATTGTTAACAGTTCATACATAAAATTGTACAAATGTTAATATAACATTTGAATTTAATTAAAATTGTTCAGTATAATTAACTTGTTCATACATACTAAATATTGTTTACTATACAAAAATTGTTCATTATAAAAAAAAAATGTTTAAAATTATTCGAACTTGTTAAAATGGTTAAAAATACTTAAAATTGTTCAAAATGTTTAAAAACAGTAGTTTTTGGTGGGCGGTATGTCCAATACTACTATAAATGTAGAACGTATTTATTTTACGCTAGTGCAATAAACACCTTCATTGAGAGAAGACGTCAATTTTATTTATCACCGGCCCATCAGACAAAAATGAACCCTAACGCAATAAACAATAATGTAATAGAAATATTAAAAAAAAGTGAATGCATTGAATGCATTTTTCCTTTAATAATCTGTAAGAGAATGTTTGTTTGACAGAGACGTCATTGTTGGCTTTTATTTTGCACAAAGAACTGCATTGCCACCCAACGTTATAATCGTTCTTTCCCTCCCACAATGGATTTTTATGTCTATACCTTATCAAATTTAAGAAGTCCACTATGAAGTTGACATGATTAGTGATTGACACTGTCAGATTAACTGGTCTAGAGATGTGAACTAAATAATCGATATCGGATAAACCCGATTTTAAAGAGTAAAGGATACTGATTCTACATATTTATTCAATAATCGTTTAGTTTTTTCATATGATATGATCTCAGTAAGAGAACTAATGATTGTTGCGAATAAGAGTGTTGCGAAAATAAAGGCTTTCACTTTCACGCGATAGCTTTCTGCGCCCATCGATGCTGCGATGCATCGCTGTACGCGGCCACATGAGCGTTCAACAGCGAAGATTCGCTGTTGCTCCGCATGTCTGGCCGCGCCATAACACCAAGAGGCCTTTTTGAATACAAAAGATAACACGGTCACACTATTCCTATACTTGACGTCAATGGCTTGCATTTCAGCGAGGACAGCTAGACAAAGTGACCGAGTTGTACTATTTATTTCTTACATGTTGGCATACCTATTCATAACTATTTTGTTTAATAAATGAAGGTAAAAATATCTGGGCTATTGTGGTGAACTTTTGATGGATTATTATGATCTGGTTTATGGAATGAGATAAAATTTGTCTCATCATATCAAATTTTTGAGGGAGGTGATGACTTGCCACACTATAAATGGGGCACCCGTAGGGGCTACTGGCTACCGAGGAAGCAACATCGGTGTGGGGCGGCTTAGGGTGTGGAAAGGTGTGCTGCACTTTCATTGAACGCTACTCGCGGCGTTATGCCCTTTAACATTTCCACCCTGGAGCTTTAGGATTGTATACTATATAATTATTATAATTAAAATCACCCTTTCAAAGTAGATAATTAGCGAACTGCACAAGATTATATCACTGAATTATGCTCGCCCAAAGATTTGATTCGATTAATTACCTTATACGAAAATTTCACCGATTAATCGAATGTGTAATAGTCGCATCACTATTGTTAGAATAAAAGTGCTGCCAGTTCCTAAAGATTTTTTTCCCTAGATAACTTAAATCCCCTAAAAACCCCTAAGCTTTTTTTGTATTCCTAGCATATTCATTGTATGTTGCAGGTATATAAGTATTTGAAGCTCATAAAATAAAGCAATAATTATACAATGTTTCTTAATAATATCTAAAACGCAATAGTCGTGACACGGCGACCTCAAATCCTTATGCTATAGGAACATTTGTAACATGAAATAAAAATGAAAGATTTTCTCTATATGGTTATAGTTTTTATATTCTTTACGTTACTTCCTCATTTATAAACTGATTTGAGAAATACATAAATTTTTAAATTAGTACCTTTATCTTTTCTTATTCTTGAATGCGTACTGCTTCATGCGTCATCATTAAAACATGTTAACACTTATAGTTTCATGTAAAAAACAATTCGTTGACCACAGCATGAACAACAGATGTATATTAGGTGATATACATCGGTTGCATCGCCTGATCGCACGGATAATTTTTAATAAATAGACTTTTTTCCTTCTCATGAGATGAATAATCTTAAAGTGCGAAGATTTCTGCAGCAAAAAAACGTTAAGCAATCTTGCCATCAATTTATTATTATTATTATTATTTTTAATCCCCTAAGAACCCCCATTCCTCTTTTACCTCAAAATTTAGGGAAAAAATCTCTAGCTTGGTATCCCTCGAAATGTCATACTGTACCTATTAAATTTGTGTAAGTATAGTCATTATATTTATATTTAGTAAATATTTATGTTAATTTAAGTTTTTTAGGTTTACTATAGAAATAAAATTTGTAAGGTATTACAACCAGCATTATATCATTGGAACATATATGAAAATAAACAAGCATTGACATTTTTCACAAGTACTAAAACTTTCTTTTATAATTATATTAATGTAAACTACATAACACTGTAAAAGCCATTCATTTTTTAAACTCATTATACCAATATATCTATCTCTATATATATATATATATTATATATTGGTATAATGAGTTTAAAAAATTAAGGACTTTTACACTGTTACGTAGTTTACATTAAGAGCCAATACAACGCCAAATTGCTTAAAACGGCTTTGCTTGAAGCAGTGTCCTGTCAACAATATTGCAACAATGACTTTGAAATTAATATATGGTAAAGTTCAGGACTAATGCTACTGCAAATGTATAGTGAAAACACGAATTAATAAAAATTTCTCGATAGAAAAAAATTACAAAGTTACCTCCAAACCGTACAAATAAACAGCGATTATTCAATGAATACTTTAAATAAGATCATGAAACTTTGTGTAGTAGTTGAACTAAATATAATGGAGGGCTTATGTATAGCGGATTTTTAAAATACCCTTTATATTCAGTGTAATAATAAATTACCTAAACTATTGCGCGTTGGAACCAGTTTAACTTAGACCGCCCCTGCCGCTCGGCCCCTGGCTCATCCCCGCTTTGGCCTAGTACTATACATCTATTCTGTGGCTTTGACTTGAATTCGCGCTGGCCTTGCACAAGCCCTTAATAAGGCCTTCCGCGTGCAAGTTACGTAATAACTGTTATCTAATCTGTGACGTGGGTATGTTTCCACTGACCGTATTCTCAACGTACGGCAGTCCGTAATACTGCTTCTGCACATTTTGCAGCACTTGTGTCGTGGAACCATCCGCGCCCGGCGCTCGGCTGTGGTACGCTTGGTCGAGGGCCGAGTAGAATACCTGCAGCAAACACACGATTGGAACAATTACAACAGTGAGTCAGTCATCATCAACAGCCTGAAGACGTACACTGCTGAACACAGGCCGCCCCCAGAGAGCGCCACTTTGAGCGACTACTCGCCTCCTGCATCCATCGGTTGCCGCGTTCGAGTGAGTCAGTAATAATAAAATAGTAGGATGTCGTGAAATTACTGAAAAGTACACAACATGAATACACTCTAGACCTACTACATTTCTCTTTTTGAGGCTGCAAATCATCATCAAATCCCTTTTAAAAAGTAAGAGAGACAGAGAGAGAGAGAGAGACAGAGAGAGAGAGAGAGAGAGAGAGAGCGGAAGATAGAAGGAGAAGTTACAGCTTTTATACGAGGGAAGTAACTAAATTACTATAATATCCCTACCAAAGAGAATATAATCCCTACTATAATATACTTCCTTTATATAAAAGCTAAACGTTGTCTGTTTCTTTGTGTGACTTTCACGCCAAGGGCTGCACCAATCTCGATGAAATTTTGCACAAAGAATACTTATTGTTCCGTGATCAATTTAGATTTATTTGCAAAAGTCAACAATTCCCGCGGGTAAACGACAAAATATTGGGTAAAATCACGAGCCGTGCGAAAAATTTACATCCCGCAATCAAAGGGGTGTGTATACAAAACTACGCTACGCTCAGTTATGAATCGGTGCTCAAGTCGAGATTTCATTCATAAATTGGTCAATTTGTACTTATAAGTACGGGCCAAGATTTGGGCGAAAAAAATTAATGTTTCCAGCAAGTCTGTTACACTCATAATCATAAATCCAAGGTACCTACAAAAATGAAGTGGAGATTTGGCGGGAACGCGGAAAACATCACGTAACTGCATTGTATTATTTTTCAAAACTTGTGCTTTTTCCAGTGTTAATATTTAAAATTGGTGGCGTTTTACGCATTAAGTGCTGAATTACAAGCATGAATGTGGACAAGTGATATAATATGGTGAAACGTGTTTGTTTCATATTGCTTCCAAAATTCTATAGAAACTTCTATACGCTTCTATTAAAGTTGCCACCACTTTACTAGGGCACGACTAAGGGTGAGTTTTTGATCCATAGTTAAGGTAACATATGTTTAAAAACTCAAACAAATTTTGACCATTGGTTAGAATTTGTTTGAGTTTTTAACCAGTGGTTACCTTAACTGCGGAACAAAAACCCACTCTTAGACTAGACTATGACTGAAATATTTGACCCAGACTGTCACTAAGACTTTACGTGATAAATGTTCTATATGTACATGATGAAAAATTACAATACTTGAGACAAACAATGAAGTGAATCAATCATTGTTGGTACCTGTAGCTGCATCTCGCTAGCCCCGAACAAATGCTTGGAGGCGCACAGTCGGTGCAACATGTCCTCCGGCATCGGCTCGCGGGTCTGGAAGTGGCGCGCGAACCGACGCACCACCTGAATACCGAAAATACATACATGAAGATATAATATACGAATAAAATGTAGACAAGTAATAGTTGTAGTAAGACAAGTATTCTATCAGATATCCGGTTCCCACAGTACAAGCTTTGCTTAGTTTGGGGCTAGATGGCGCTGTGTGAAATGTCCACACATTTATATTTATACTAGCTGCGCCCCGCGGTTTCCCTTGCGGATAAATAGTAGTCCAATAATAAAAAGTAATTTTATTAGGTGGTAGGACTTTTCTGCAAAGTTTGTCTAAGTAGGTACCACCGCTTTGCCAGTTATTCTGCCGCCAAGCAGTTGTGTGCAAGCACTTCTGTGTTCCGGTTTGAAGGGCATTGTAGCTAGTGAAATTACTGGGCATATGAGACTTTATGATCTGATCACTCAGTCTAGTAATCTTATTACTAGTCTGTGTGATGTCTCAGGATGATGTGCGCAATGCAGTGTCACGCAAACTTTATTGTTTTAAAGTGACACTGCATCTGTTATGGGAGGCCGTGTAGCTTAACATCAGGTGAACGACTAGCTCGTCAAGTCATTCAATCGCATTTTAAAAAAAAGTAATCCAGTATATGAGCTATCTATATTTTAAATTTCATCCAAATCCATCCAGCCGTTTGAGCGTGAAGAAGTAACAAACATACACACAATCTTTCGCCTTTATAATACTGGGTGGCGCAAAAGTAAAGACCCTATTTGGTTCAGCTATAACATTTTTTCTAAATTAGAAAACTAGATTTAGGTTTTTTTAAATGTATATTTGTGCCATTAAATTTCGTACCATTAGGATTTAAAGATGATGTCTTTTAAATGGTGACCTCCAGAGTTGATACACATTTGAGCCCTATTTATGACATTTTGCAAGATGATTTTCCTTCAAAATTGGTTATGAGTGACGAAGCGCATTTCCATCTCTCAGGGCATGTCAATAAGCAGAATACTCGGTTCTGGGGCACTGATAATCCGCGCATTATTCAAGAAACACCTCTACACCCACTAAAAGTTACTGTATGGTGTGGCATCTGTGTTGACAGAGTGATCGGACCCTATTTTTTCGAAGACGCTGGAGGCAATGCGATAACTGTCACTGGAGAACGCTACAGAACCATGTTACGTGAGTTTTTGATACCCAGTTTGGACGAATTGGGGCTGGAGCACATCTGGTTTCAACAAGACGGCGCTACGGCACACACAGCGCGCGACACTATGGACTTAGTGAGGGACGCTTTTCCAAGCCGAGTTATCTCTCGTTTTGGCGATTTGCCTTGGCCTGCAAGATCACCCGATCTGACCAGTCCAGACTTCTTTCTTTGGGGTTTTTTGAAATCTCGGGTGTATGTGAACAAGCCACAGACTCTCGCAGCTCTAAAAGAAAACATTCGTCAAGAAATAACGAACATATCGCAGGAAGTGTTACGGCAAGTTATGCAAAATGTCATAAATAGGGCTCAAATGTGTATCAACTCTGGAGGTCACCATTTAAAAGACATCATCTTTAAATCCTAATGGTACGAAATTTAATGGCACAAATATACATTTAAAAAAACCTAAATCTAGTTTTCTAATTTAGAAAAAATGTTATAGCTGAACCAAATAGGGTCTTTACTTTTGCGCCACCCAGTATTAGTGTGATGTGATTATTATTACTTTGTGTGTGTGTGGTGGTTATTTGTGTTTTTGTGGTTGGTAGATAATTATTATGTACTGTAGATGGCCGATATGACCACTGAAATCTTTTTATATGACAACTAGGCTAGCTGACCAGCCTTGGGCCACCTAGTTGCCTCCGCACGGGTTAATTAGTTTTAAGCCATTACTCTGTTCAAGGGAATAGGGAAGCGAAAGGAAAAACGATAGGGGAAAGGGGTGAATGGCAAAAAGAGGCAGGTTTCCCTCTCCCTTCCCAAAATTAAAACTCTTCACTGGAAAGCTTTGACCAATGAAAAGGCAACAAATGTTTATGACGTGTGATCCGCGTGATCGTTTATTGGTCGAACGATTTCTCGAGAGAAGAGATGTCGATGTCTGCAGGCCATTTTTTTTAAAATAATTTATAGGCATAGCTATTGACCACTGCCTCACCTGATGGTAAGTGATGACGCGGCCTACGGTGGTGCATGCTTGCCTAGAAGATACCTGTTTACTCTTAACTTGAAGACACTCAGGTTATAGTTAGCTGGACGACGGCAAGGTATTCCACTCATTCGCTGTACGCACCATAAAGTTTGATGCGAAGCGCTTAGTGCGGGCTGTAGGAATATTAACGATATAAGGATGCCGAGTGTCTGTGCGCCTTGTAGTCCGATGAAAGTATGGAGATGAAGGAATTAGAGTATAGAATGTGTTTATTTTATAACAAAATCTGTCAAAATGTTAACATCTTCGTTGCAACAGTCTCTACAATTAAGAGACATTTAAAAACTTTATTTTCAAAAAAATATAGGTACATAATTTATTTTTTATCATCTTTCAAAAGTACGCTAAATTATTTTAAGCATGCTGTGTTCACATATAGAAGGATGTACACGTCTGCACGTGCCCTATGTATTATTTTAAGTTTATTAGTGGATTCCCATTTTTGTGAACATACAATTTAGAAAAGTAGACTGTGTAATTCCATCGGACAATCTCCAAAATGCAGCCTATATAGTACCGATGAGCTGGCAAGTTTTCGCCGGCTACCCGCGTCGGTAGTGAAGGCGAGGTACCTGCGGGCTGCGGGCGAAGCTCTCCATGAGCACGGAGGGCACCTCGGCCAGGTCGGTGGGGCAGCGCGTGCCGGCCACGTGCTGGTGGCGCGCGCGGCCCAGCATGGAGTGCAGCGCGTGGCCCGCCTCGTGGAACAGGTTGTCGACCGCGCCCGCGCCCAGCAGCGCCACTCCCGACCGCTGCGCGCCGCACAGCGACAGCATCACCACCACTATCGGGTTCTACGGACCGACGGGATATTGGCCTCGCATACTGGCTATACATATACATATACATATATCTTATGTTTTATTCTTATTTCATTTTGAGATTTTAAGAAAACTTACAGCTAGATACAAGTATAGAGAAATGAACATATAAAGAAGGCCAATTACAAGTTTCTTAATTACCAAAAAATGCACTACTCATCAGCTTCTTCAGCTGATTAGCAGTGGTATCAACAGTATGATGGTCAACATCATGTGCCTCGGTCAAGTAATTGACACATGCTATGCTGCACTTTTTTTTTTTTTTATTCTTATAGTTTGGCTCCACACATAGTGTATTTAGCCAGTGTCAAGTATTGTAGTTTTTCGTCGTATTATGAAATATTTCATGTAAAGTCAAGTCTTAGTCACAGTCAGTCAGGGTAGTCATAATCCAGTCTAAGTCATGCCCTAGTAAAGTAGTGGCAACTTTACTAGAGGCTTCTATGGAATTTTGGAAGCAACACGAAAAACCACGTTTCACTACATTATATCACTTGCCCACACTTATACTCATAATTCAGCACTTAATGCGTAAAATGCCACTAATTTTAAACATTAACACTAGAAAAAGCATAAGTTTTGTGAAATAATACAATGTAACGACGTGAACTTTTTCACGTTCCCGCCAAAAACTCTATGTTGCACTTGCATGTTAGTCATTTAAAAAAAATATGAAGCAATTTATTCAAATCAAACATTTTACTTAAGTTTGCCATATGTCATGTTTCTCACAAACATTTGAGAACGAGAACTTTGAAAAATACTACTTACAGTAAATGAGTTTGACAAAAATAATCAATCCCTTTTGTATGAAAAAGCACAGGCAACACCGCGGGATGGTACCTGATAAGTTCCGTCAGGCAGTAGCTTCCCGCCCTGTATAGTGAAGTGGCAGTCCTGGTGCGGCTTGCCGGGCCGCTCGTACAGGTCGCAGTACATGTGGCCCAGTAGACCTTCCGTTTCATGCACCACGGCTAGCTTGTACACATCTGGGGACCATGACTCTCCTGCAAGATAATGGTGACATTTACTATTCACACAAAATATAATTACAACATCCACCATCGAACATCCATCAGTCCTTAACAATGTTTTTTTAAATTTGATTTTTATATAATCTGGGTGGGAATCGTACCCACAACCATGGAACAAGGAGGAGAGGACTGCCAATACACCAAGAAAACAGCGTAGGTCAAAAATATGCCTAAAACTAGATGGCGTTGCAAAATTACCGGCCCCCTAATTACCTAACTCGCAACAGGTTTGCGACAGGCGTAAATCTCGCGGTGATTGCTGTCATACATCATTAGTGGTGTCGAGAATGTATGCTTCGCTACTGCTACTGCTGTCGCATTGCTGTTGCAAATTTTACGTAATTACCCCGCGGGTTAAAAGTTGAGCGCAGATCAGAAATATGCCAAAAAACCGTTTTAAACCAGGATGACACTGCAAAATGAGCGGGCTATACGGGTAGCTACGGCGGGCTAGGTTTAAAACGGTTTTTTGCCATATTTCTGATCTGCGCTTATCTTATAACCCGCTCATTTTGCAACGTCATCTAGTTTAAGCATATTTTTGATCTACGCTGTTTCCTTGGTGTATTGGCATTCCTCTCCTTCTTGTTCCATGCCACAACTTACAGTTTAGAAGCCAGAGCTACTACCAACTGAGCTATCAGGCCAGTCAAATAAATGGGGTTTGAAAACATACCTGGTAACATCTCTTCCGACTTCAATGTAATGCCATACAATTCCTGACAGAGCATATTGAGACCTTCCATGCAGCCTCCTAGCGAGAAATAGGGACTAAAGTCAGAGTTCTTCACATCAAGTAGGTGTGTTTTTGCTTTGTGAGTGAAGTATGGTGTGTCCCAACACATAAGATCGTTCTGATATGAATTCTCTTGCTTTTTCATCTTGAGCATAGTGTCAAAGTCTATTCTAGCTCGGTCATATAGGTTGTCAGAGAGGATGTCCAGGAACTGCTGCACGTTTGCTGCTGTTTCCATTGTGCTCGCTTTTATTGCTCTGAAAATAATGAAATTAAACGATAACTATTTATTCTCAGTTAAAACAAAAACGCGAAAACTGTTCTACGTGATTTTAATAAAATCAAAATCAGTAAAAGGCTAATTGCCGACAATCAGAGCTGCCTCCCAGCGCGTCTGCTGCTCGACTACTGTCAAAATTGTATGAACTTTGACAGCATTTGAGCGGCAGACGCGCTGCTAGATTCATCGTAATAGGAGGGCCGGTCTTCCGTTGAAATCGGCATGTCACATTACACACGCTTAGAACGAAATAATATTTGGTCTTATTTATATCAGTTTACAGCTGGTCTTGCAATGTAGGGCAGTTAAGTGACATATTAGTTTTGATGTAGGAACATAGACAAACATTATCTTGAGAAAAACACGACCATAACAATTACAAAACTCATAGCGTACCTACTTTATATTTCGGCATGGTATTACGTTGAATCCGGCGACGGACAGGAATGGTATTCAAGATCTCACAACTTGAACCCACCCTGTATTTGTACTAGCTCCTGCTATCATACACACTCTATTATTGGATAAGCGATTTTGACGTTTTCCAAGTAATAAATAAATAAATAAATTACCATTAACTCCAAATGTATGGGAAAACTTACCTGTGGAAAAGCGATTTCCATACATTTAGAGTTATCGTTTGGCGTTAACGCTAATGGAAAGGGATCTTCGCTAGACCCCCAGTTCCAGCATTATGTTGAAGGTGCCACGAGTGAGACAGCAATTGAAAAATCTGCTTTCATCTTGTTGTGTAATACCTGTCTGCATAGCAGTTGAACCCAGTAACAGATGCCATTTCATGCCTAGCTTCTAGCGTGGCGGTCAGCAACCGGTCCTGTGTTGTATCGGGCGCTAAATACAGCCTGTAGGCCGCCTCCCGGGCTGCCGCTTCTCCGCATTCTGCGTATACTCCACTCACTATTATGTCTTCGCCTTCTGTACTAAAACTAGAAGAAAAATGCGAGTTATTTTTATTTCAGATTGGTGTTACATGTCTCTTTCTTTTATACTCGGTTGATGCCATTGAGATGGTCTTTGTCACTCAGTATTGTTTTTATATTTAGTGAAAAATCTTGAAATAGATATGGGTTTCAGTTTTTGCTTATGAAGATATTTACATACAGTCAGCAAGGGGGGGGGGGGGTCAGGGGTCGGGGGGAGTCCCCTACCTGATATATAAAAAAAAATATTGAATAAGGTTTACTTAAAAAAATATTATATTAACGAGAACTGTGTTGGGGAGTTATAATAAGATGTTCATCTGTCTTACTGTATGTTTTTTAAAAAACTGCTGAACCCAATTTCAATACAGTATTTTTTGTTTTTGAGGACTCACGTTACTAATTCACGTTAATAATTATCCAATATCCAAAACAAAATAATTTCTTAGTACTTTATACAAAAATTGCATACTTACAACTGTCTAACATTCTGTGGCACTGCACTTCGTTTCACCCGTCTTGGCTTTGCCGCGCCTGCCATGAACCTCTGTCCAGTCTGAAGTATCACATCATTCAACGCCACCACTTTCCTTCTCGGCCCTTCTTCTAGGTGGATGCCACTTTGCTCAAAGTCGAAGAGGAATAACTCGGCTAAATGCTGGTCTCCTGATGTTCCACGTTTGACAGATTCTTTGAGGGCTTCATATAAACCTTTGTGAGTGTTCAACCTGTTCAATTCAAATGAGAGTGAATACTGAGTAGTAGACAATACCCCCAAAACAATAGTAAATAAAAATACCAAGATAACTTTATTTGTCAGCTCTAAAAATGCTGCTGTCACCTTCATATACAATGTAAAAATATGCAGCAATGTATTATATACAGGATGGTACAACATATATAGGACCTTGGGTAGGTACCTTATTCTAAAGAAAAATATTTTTTTTTGTTTTTTTTTTTCAAGTTTTTGTATACTATTCTTAAGAAACAATACAAATAAACTATTTAAATTAACGAAAAAAAAAAAAAAATTAAAACCGGCTCACAGGCTCACAAATAACAAAGATATCAAATAACACACAGGAAAAATACTTTGCAGTTAGCTTTTGTTCTTATTATTAGTAAGATTTTTAGATAGTTGAATTTTTGGAACTTTTAAAATGTAGTCAGCTTAAAAATAAACAAAACTGTTTGTAAGTTACTTTGGAAATAGGGTTCCTGGCGTGAAATAGGTTTCATTAAGAGTATTGAAACAAGCAAAATTCGAAAAATGCAGGTACTTATGAACTTAATGTTTTTTAAGAACAAAATCTTCTAACTGCAAAGGTATTTTGTCTAGTCTGTGAAAAATGACAAGGACTCCCAATAGTTTTGGAGGAGTTTTGGCGGGAACGTGAAAAAGTTCACGTCGTTGCATTGTATTATTTCACAAAACTTATGCTTATTCTAGTGTTAATGATTAAAATTAGTGGCATTTTACGCATTAAGTGCTGAATTACGAGTATAAGTGTTGGCAAGTGATATAATGTAGTGAAACGTGGTTTTTCGTGTTGCTTCCAAAATTCCATAGAAGCCTCTAGTAAAGTTGCCACTACTTTACTAGGACTTGACTTAGACTGGATTATGACTTCCTGACTAAGACTGGACTATGACTACCCAGACTGACTGTGACTAAGACTTGACTTTACATGAAATATTTCATAATACGATGAAAAACTACAATACTTGACACTGGCTAAATACACTATGTGTGGAGCCAAAATATAAGAAAATAAAAATAGTTTTGGAGCTCTCAAGATTTGAATCAACACCATTATTATTTAATTTATAACTTTGGAATATATGATAGGGACAGAGTATGAGGACCAATAGAGTCCATTGTTAAGCTAGATATTCTCATTTTTTCATATCAGCCAATTATTTATTTTGCAAGCAATAACTGGATTTAATATCTATATTCATAGTTTATAAATTAATTTTCTTTAGGCAATTATTGCTTTGAAATTCCCAATAAATACTTTCTTACTTTTCAACTACTCCACTGACAGTGATACAAGCTTCTTCAGCAGCACTAGCAAAGTGTGACTGTGGGTGAGCTATTCTCACAAACTCGGCCAAATCTGCAACTTTGCACAATGTATCTGACAGCTCATCAAATATCTCCACCATAGGTCTTGTGGGATTTGAGGTTGCTTCTTCTATGAGACGGTCAGTCGCTGATATAGCTTGCTCTTTCAGGACATGGAAGCCTTCAAATGATATCAGTTCAGGTTTGTTGAAGAGGCCCTGAAATTTAAAAGTCCATTACCATGATATTTGCTCTACCGCCAAGTCTACAAACAAATTTTATTCAACTACCCGCAGGACTGATCTACTATTAAACACACGTTTACAACTGATTATGAAAGTAGGAGGCAAAACTTGCTAAGTAGGTATCATATAAGAAATAGGTGGAACATTTCACTAGCGCAGCAAATTCAAACTTTCTTGCATTCTTTTGCCAATAACAGCTTAATTACTCAATGTGATTACATGAAAACAAATTTAGCGCAAATAAATAGAATGTATCAATAAATTACAATTAAAAGTATCACCTACATATCATTGGTTTAGCAACAAATGGCAATAGACTGAAAAACTAAAACGAAATTTGTTTATTGCCATTTGTTGCTAATACAATGATATCTAGGAGATACTTTTAATCGTAATTTGTTGATACATTCTATTTCTTTATGTTTAATCAGTTTTAATGTAATCACATTTAGTAATTAAGCATAAGGTATTGGCAAAAGAACGCAAGATGAATTTGCCATGCTAGTGAAATGTTCCCCCTTAAGGTAATTTAGCATGACTATTACCAAACTGAATACTTTTTATAATTATTATAAGTAATGCTTTTGATAAATACCAGCACTATTTATTTATACTATTTATATGAGTAGAATATTGTTTATTCAACTTCATAATGCTTACACAATACACAATAAAAAACAAAAAGAACAAACAAGGAACGTAAATCAGTTTTATGTTACTGTGCATATAATTGTTTAACTATTGAAAAAAAATTTGTGAAGAAGCTGAAAGGGTGTTCAGCTCAGCATAAATGTTAAATGTCAAGTACCTACCCTTGGTACCAGACACTGAATTTCAGCTGAAACCCTGTTATAATATGTGTGTTATGAAATCACTAAAGTGAATTATACAGTTGTACCCTTTTCACCGCTTTTACTCCTGGCAAAGGACATTAGATAGACTACGTTTCTCCAATGCTTACCGTTCTCTCCCTAAGATTATCAAACATTGGTTTGGAGCTGGGGCGAGTGTTGAAAGCTGTGGCTAGTGGAGACCAAGTGCTGACGCAGCAACCTGGCTTCTTCCGTCGGCCTTGTCTCAAAACCCATAGAGGCTTGAGCAGCTTCATTATGCGTGGTCTGGCCAATAAAGAATTATTATTGTAGTAGATTATTGTTTAGTAAAAGCACAGAATATACAAGTTAACAATTAGAAAAGCTTTGCTCTTTATTATATATACCGATATATTAACAACAAGCAAGGTAAACTTTCTACTTCCAAATGTGTACTTAGGTGTAATGTAACCTAAAGCTAGTATCACCACAGAACACTATTACTCCTAGCAAGGTACTCTGTGTGGTGATGGCTACTTTGTTTTGTACATGGTACATATTAGCATTACACAGAATTCACACTATTTAAGTTTTTTTGATCATTACCAGTAACACAATTTAATTCTGTAAACAAACAGAACTCAGATACTCACTTTACGAGTTATTCAAGTGTACCTTAGTATTATTCGTGCTATGGATGGAGCTATAAAGTAGTCAGAAACTCAGATAGATCGTAATACAAACTAGATAAGAGATACTAACGTATGATCGTAATATTAATCAAAATACAATAACATGAATAAATTAAAATTAATGTTTTTTTTTTTCTTATATTTTGGCTCCACACATAGTGTATTTAGCCAGTGTCAAGTTTTGTAATTTTTCATCGTATTATGGAAATTTTCACTTAAAGTCAAGTCATAGTCACAGTCAGAGTAGTCATAGTCTAGTCTAAGTCATAATCCAGTCTAAGGCATGCCCTAGTAAAGTGGTGGCAACTTTACTAGAGGCTATTATGGAATTTTGGAAGCAACACGAAAAACCACGTTTCACTACATTATATCACTTGCCCACACTCATGCTCGTAATTCAGCACTTAATACGTAAAACACCACCAATTTCAAACATTAACACTGGAAAAAGCATAAGTTTTGTAAAATAATACAATGCACCGACGTGAACTTTTCCGCGTTCCCGCCAAAAACCAATTAATGTTTAACTTTGGGCAAATGTCATAAACAGCGCTGCCCGCCATTAAGTGTGATTATCACACTGTGATTTGTAGCAGAGTCTCTGACAAAAAGTAGCAGAGTGATTTATGAAAAATAAAATCATATGATTTTTCACCAGCTCCTTGTGATTTGATCCATGCCTACTCCACAGAGTACTTTTTTTGTATCCCCTACGTAGGGATGTTCCGATACCACCAAAGTATCGATACGTATTCATATGAGTAGTCCTCGACTCATTACTCGATACTATTCATATGAATACCCTTAAAGTATCGATACCTACTCATATCGATACAATTTTTTTAAAGATAAAGATAAAGATAAAGATTCTTTATTTGTATAAACATGTGGTTCGTTATAAACATAATGCATGCAGTTATTCTGCCGCCAAGCAGTAGTGTGCAAGCACTACTGTGTTCCGGTTTGAAGGGCATTGTAGCTAGTGAAATTACTGGGCAAATGAGACTTTATGATCTGATCACTCAGTCTAGTAATCTGATTATTAGACTGGGTGATGTCTCAGGATGACGTGCGCAGTGCAGTGTCGCGCGAAACTATTGTTTTAAAGTTCCGGGTGACACTGCAACTGTTATGGGCGGCCGTGTCACTTAACATCAGGTGAACGACTAGCTCGTCACGTCATTCAATCACATAAATAAAAAAAAGATGTTACAAAATAAAAATAAAAAGTTCTACATGTTTTTCCCAAGTAGGCGTACAAATGGTGAGAGGTGCCAAATTTTAAAATAGTCTCTAATTAAATATTCAATGTCACATGCAAACAAGTATCAAAACATAGAAATAAATAACACATAATAAATAATTAATATAAATAAAAATTCAATTAAACACACGTCATAATGGCAGTCAATAATAAAAATAAAACCAACGAACAAAGACTTATTTCAATTGCTTATCATTAAGAAAATCGTTTACTTTGTAATAGCATTTTTCTGCTAGAATAGTTTTAAGCTTAATTTTAAATATGTTCGCGTTTAGCTCTCTAATAGATTTTTGTTGTAGATTATAGGGCCCATACAGAAAATACTATTCCGCATGAGTGCCTTTTTTGCCGTATGTAAGCGAAGAACATTTTTATCGCGTCTATTACGTTATGTAATTACTTGGCAGCGCTGATTCAATCCGAAGTTAGTACTTTCTTTCCGATACCGAGTAGGTATCGAAAGAATGATTCGATCGATGCCAAAAGTATTTGGTATCGAAAGAAAAGTAATATCGGGTACTTACTATTACTACTCGTATTTTCTTGTATCAGAACCAAAAGGAATTCTGTGATCGGAACATCCCTACATGCTCCAAAGAAACATTTTTTTTTTTTTAGAATTAGTTCTTGACCTGGATACAAAGTCCTTCAGTCGCAATATTAAAAAGTCTACAAAGTCTGCATTATAATATATTATATTTTACTTAGTCATAGTCACAGTCATAGTCCAGTCCAAGTCAGGTAGTCATAGTCCAGTCAAAGTCATGCCCCAGTAAAGTGGTGGTGGCAACTTTACTAGAGGCTTCCATGGAGTTTTGGAAGCAACACGAAAAACCACGTTTCACCACATTATATCACTTGCCAACACTCATGCTCGTAATTCAGCACTTAATGCGTAAAACACCACCAATTTTAAACATTAACACTGGAAAAAACACAAGTTTTGAAAAATAATACAATGCAACGACGTGAACTTTTTCGCGTTCCCGCCAAAAATCCTCCAAAGAAACAGTCAAACCAGTGTTGCCAAATCAGCTCTTTTAGAGCTAAATTTAGGTCCTTTTTCACATCGGCACCTCGAAAAAGTTTAGCTCCTTAGCTCTTTTTTTTCGGGATATTTGGCTTCTTATTTCATTAGGTGCATATTTATATTTTCTCGTGAATGTATGTTCTATGATATCTGAATGATTATTTTTCGCTTTGTGTATGAAACGGTACTTATCCGGAAAATGAAGAATTTGTAAAATTAAGGCTTTGAACTAATAGGATTGCGTATTACTAAGAAATCGGAAAATATAGAATGTGGAAAATCCTGAATATAGAGTTTATCGCTAACACCACCGTAGTCATCCACTACTCGGTGATCTTTCGGAATATATAAACGAAAGTTTTGTGGCCAAAAAGTGTCTCTATCATTGCCATTGTCTTAATTTTGACATTGAGAACTCATGTTAAAGGGAATTTTCCTAAAATTGTACTTTTTAAACCAATTTTTTTTTTTTTTTGCTAGGGACTTGAGATGTGGTTCTGTAGATATATTAGTCGAAATAAAGTGCTTAAGTCAAAAATTACATGATGAATGGCCTTCAGAGGCGCCTTTTCAGGATTGGTTGAAAGTAGTGTTCAATGAAAAGCTCAAAGCATACCTACTGTAGATATTATCGCTGCGAATTAAAGCCCGAGAGGGCTGATATATTGAATCATTAAGTGTAAAAACCGTCTCAAAGCTGCCGAATCGTATTCGTTATTAGTGACAGAAATTGGTATTCCTTGGTTTAGCTCCTTTTTTCTGATAATTATAGCTCTTTTGTAGCTCTTTTTTTGGGACACTTTAGCTCCCTTTGGCAAATCAGAGCTGGCAACACTGAGCCAAACAAGATTTTTTCAGGCCCGGGTCAGCTTTAGTACCGATGTCTCCACGAAACGCTCGTGTCACACGCATTCCGACATTTTCTTTGCATCAAGTGACTTCTATAATGTCAAAAGTCAATTTTGTTGTCATGGAAATGATGTACATAACACAACCTAATTAATCGGTATAATTCGTAGTTTTTCTGGCTTTTTGTGTATAATTTCAAATTAATATATCATTATCATCATCTTCTTTGCCTTTTTCCCATTTCGCATTTGTTATTGGGGTCGGCTCCCAAGCTCCCAGTCTAATCTGTAGCGGCAAGCTACCAGAATTACACGAGCGACTACAGGATCGGACCGTGAGTTTGCCTAATTCTCAGCTGTTCTTGTTTTTCGTTAATCCTGATAGTTTCAGGTTTCGCACATTTATAAGTAAATCTAGATAAGACCCGTTAAATTTCAGTGGGGGCTGGGGGCCCTTTATCTCCACGGCGCACTGGGTTGAAGCTCAAATTGCCCTTATACAAGATCTGGCCCTGAGCGACTGCCATCTGATCTCACAACCCATAAGGAACCAGTAACAAGGATGGTTAGACCTGGTATCAGATTCTATCAGGCGTCTGATTACCCGTAACGATTGCCATAGATGGTCTTATGACAACCGGGACCGACGGCTCTCGGAGGCACGGATGGCATCGAAAACTGCACATAACTTACTAGATAAATCATTGGTGCAAGGCCGAGGATCGAACCTGGCGCCGTAAGATTGTGAAGTGCACATGTTACTGCTCTGCTACCATCGCTCTAACTTCAAATTATATACCAATTATCTTAATCAGTTGAGCATGGGCAGTGACTATGGTTATTGATCAACACTATGGCGACGCGAAAATGTCATGTTGAAGCTTGCAACTAATAAAACTCATCGCCTGTTAAGTATCCCAAGGGACGATAAATTACGAGAATCATGGTTGTCTTTTCTGATTCCTACAAATACTGAGCTCAGTGGCTTGTCTTAGTGAACAAACGTGTTCGCCAAAATCACTTTGATATACCCCCAATTTGATGGGATGGGTAACCGTCTTCTGCATTGATATCCTTGTTCACTGCAAATGAAGTGTTGCACGGGATTCCCTTGAGCTTATCTGGTGAGTAAACTCAATTTGAATAGCAAAAATAAATAATTAAAATAAAAATGGTTTCAACCCAAAAAATGGCCTAAAAATGGCAGTAAAAATACAAAGCTTAGGCTAAGAAATAAAAATAAATAAAAGCTATTTCAGTCTCATTTGTTTCATTTAATCCTTATTAGCGGGTGCTTCATCTTCCTGTAGTATTAAAATGTAATAGGTTAAAATAATAATAATAACTTCCTATGTAACTTCCATGTCGATATTTGTTTGGCGTGGCGCGTCACTATGGTATCGATATCGATATTTGAATATGGAGCTAGGTACATCACTATGGCGACACCAGCGTTTCGTGGAGACACGGGAACTAATTGTCGATGATATAGAGCTGTCCTATCTGTCTTTGACTAGTATAGTAGATATCTGTGATTTTTTTTATGAATATCATCAAACATCAAAATTATCAAAAATAATAAATGACTTTGTTATAATATAAAATGCAAATTTACTAGCGTAGTGTATGTTTATTCTATTCTTCTATTTCTGATACTGGTTAGATTCTGAGTGATTTGTTTGTCTTCGTTATGGTAAGTACAAGTACATCATATTATATTATATGCATCATTGCCATTGGCATTGCCGTACACATAGATCTCTTATTATACGTCATTGGTCGCTCTGGCGCCAGTTGTAGACTTGTAGCTTTGCGCCTTTTTATCCTGGTGTTTGCAGGTTGTTCACTATATAAATAAATGTTGGTTACAGTCAACGCCGACTCCCCAGCCGCCACGGCGCTCCGCCGGGGATGGCAAGAAAGTAACGCTACCCACCTCTGGTATCGTTACCAGAAACGGTGCCCGCAAGGCCAAGATACAGACACGGGCAATGTCAGCTGGTGTTAAAGTAACTATTTTTTAAACTCACTTCAAAGCCGTAGGTGTTTTTATTATCCCCATAGGACCTCATGATGACGATAACATTTTCATAAAACATGTGATAGGAAGAGTTTCGCAAAAACTACTAAGTACATACTGCTTTTTAAAATAAACTTGTTGAATGCTGAAGTGTATTATTATTATTATTGATTGATAGATGAGCAGCATGACTGCTGATTATGTCCACAGTGTTGGATTCACTTCTAATTTTCATTTTTGTAACAGTGATAATTTGTTTGTAACCAGTTGTTGAGTTTGTTCTGGAAGTTATTCACAGAGGTAGCAGCAAAGACATCTCCTGGTGGACTTTTCCAGTTGTGGACCACTATATTACTGAGGAAGTGATGTTCAGTGTTGGTCCTAGCGGTTGTGTGGTTAAGGGAGAGGAGATTATTAGTGAACACCCTTGTGTAGGTCTGCCCTGTCTCATCAAATAAATATTGTGTATTATTCCCGGAAAGTTGTAATTGGCAGAAATAATTTTAAATGTTTCAATGAGTTCACCACACATACAGGTGTAGCACTTGGAGTCTATCTTCATAGGACTTGCGCCGAAGGGCTTGGGGTATTTTGCTGGATTTCCCTTGAACACTTTCCAAGAGGTCAATGTCTTTCTGAAAGTATGGGCTCCAAATTTGAAACCCATATTCTAAAAGGGGCATAATGTGTGTTTTATAGATTTTAAGAAAGACCTTGGCTTTTTTAACTATTGAGATGATGTGCTATTCCCACTTTATATTTCCTGTAATAATTACTCCTAAATCTTTTTGAGTGTCAACAGGTGCTATTGTGTTGCCATCCAAGGTATATTCGATGTAAGGATTGGCATTACCTAGATGTAAAACACTGCATTTTGATATATTTAATTTAATATTCCGGTCCTTGGTCCAGTTCTGTATTCGATTGAGATCATCCTTTAGCTGTTTAGCTTATACATTTAAAAGTTCCTGGAGACAGAAAAGATTATTGAAAATTCTACTAACTACTAGTACTATTCTTAATACTTTTCATATGGGGTGTTAAAGTTAAAGATATGAAACTGTCTCTAACTATTTGTAATAAACTTCTATTCTAACTCTGGCTATGTGTGTAAAAGAAAAGTTGGTATAATGAACAACATTATCTCACAGTGTGCATCTTAGCCCGGCAGAGTTCAACATGTTTGCTGTACCAATAATAAGTGTTTCTATTTGCAAAGTTTTAATCTACCATATCTAATTACCTTATTCTACCTACTTACCTTATTATCTTATTCTTCAAGTCACCTTATCAGTTACAAACCAAACATCATACACAATACACATCTCTTTTCCTCTAACACTGTCTGACGAAGACAACACTAGATTATAAGTATGATGATCTTATCTTTGATGTTATTTCGTATGTTGTAGCCCTCAGCATCACTGCTAGCGGCTAAAAAGAAAGCACAGCAAAAGAAGAAATCTTCATTCAGTACAGAGCTGAAAGACCCATACCAAATAGTAAGTAAAAATTGCTGTAACAGAATTATATGCTTGCACTCAGCTGTATGGTATTTTACTGTACAATGGCCTAACTTGGCTCTGACTGTTATTGTCTAATCTGGACTCGATGGTGCAAGAGCCCACTGCAAAAAAATAAAAAAAAGGGCTAAAATTGTTCGGGTAAATTTTGACAAAAAAAAATACATCAAAAAATTTCAATTATTTCTATGACCCAGCAGGATCGGAACTGGCAGACCTGATTTTTTTACATATTTAGATGTCTGTTAACGATCTAAAGATAGCCTATTGGGGTACCCGATGACGTAGTTATTTGTGCAGTGGGCTCTCGCACCACGATTCTCGAGAAATTAGATATAATATCAAACTCGATATTATCATATTGAATCCTCATATCTATGAAAAATATCGACCGCGTTAAGAATGCGTATTCTCGATATTACAGTGTAACACTTTCTACGTATTGTTGTTTCACTTTCATTGTTGTGTTTAGTTCATGAAGAGGTGCGACAGCAACATCTGTACTTACTTTATATCTGTAATTGTTTTATGGCACTAGTTAATACGGTTGTAAAATATACATGAGATAAAAATTAGAGGCTATGCTAAATAGAATCAACAAGTCGAATGGAAATTCTGCTCTAACATAATTATTGTTTCTTGCCAGGCTATGGATTCAAAAGCTAAAGTAAAAGGACAAACTGGGTTTGTTACTGAGCCCCGCATGGCTGAACACAGGTGTCTGTGGGATGACAACTACCCAGAATGTCCGGAAAGGCTTATCAAAGTTATTGACAGGTAATTCATAGTACTTTCAGAAATAAATCATTTATTGTAGACCTTGGGCTAACACACCACTTTGTGTTTTTTACACAAAGCAAACTGCTTACACTGGTGTTCCTGGGGTCATCTGATCTGATTTAGCCCGGTTGTCACAAGGTTCCCCCCAGCAGGTGGCGAGGGGGCGGGGGGAAGAGCGCGCCTTAATCTAATCTTCATATAAAAAGTAAAAAATTTCCTCTCCAGAATTAAATTACGTATACCTTAAGTGTGGTTTGCTCTTTAAATCCATTCCGGTTCTTCGGAGGTAAAGCTCAAGATTCTGATTTCCTCTATCTATTCACAGGTGCAATGAACTGAGGTTAATAGAGCAATGCAAGCAATTTACCCCTAGAGAAGCAACAGAGGAAGAGCTCAATGTCCTGCACTCACCATCGGTCTACTGGATGCTGGAAACTACCCATAAAAATGAGGACCTGGAATATTTGGAGCAGTTGTCTTCCAAATATGATGCTATCTATATACATCCTGTAAGTATTTTACACTAATGTTCTGCATGCATCAATTAGGATGAAAAAGCAGTAGTATAGATGCCACTAGTAGCGCTGTGCTGGAATTCATATAAAAATTCTACTACACAGTAATATACATTAATACATTTCTATGTAATATATGTATCAAATATAACGCGAGCGTTGCTGCGGCCGGATGCCTGTATTAAAGATCGACGTATTTTTTAATATCTAACGTCGTTCTGTAATATTATTTTTCATCACAGTTGCTTGTAAAGTGGCTCTTCTGCCACCGCTTTTAGAACTAAAATCCAACAAACAGACGTGTTTTTTATTCTAAATTACCACACGCGTTATAATATGATAACCCGATTCAGTTAAGTTCGTACCTCACTGCAAGTTATATGTACATTTTCTTCGTTTCGTTTCGTTCTAATTTTCAGTCCCAGTTCCAGTTCCAGTTTTCGTTTCGTTTCATTTTGTAGGATGACGATTTCGTTCGCGCCATAAACACGGTTTTTCTCGGGCCGTTCAAATAACGCAAGGTGTTTCTCAGAGTACCCACTCGCTGGCCCTGCTAGCGGCCGGCTCCACCATCGAGCTGGTGGACCGGGTAGTGTCGGGCGCGGTACAGAACGGGGCCGCGCTCGTGCGCCCGCCCGGACACCACGCCATGAGGGCGGAGCCCTGCGGCTACTGCTTCTATAACAACGTGGCGCTCGCGGCGAGGCATGCTCTCGATAAACGGGGGGTTAATAGGTAACTTTTGTATGTACTTAACTGGTTAAATAATTTGTTATGCGACTTGTAATTAAATTAAATGATCTTAATAATTAATTTCATCAAGCCAAAAAGACTTTTTTCACATAATTAAATTAATTAGGTAGTGTGATTCAAACGTAATGGCGGCAGTGAGTCGACGCGAAACGCTGCGCAGTAGCGAGAAGAAAAATTAATGAATTAGAAGTGCGCGGGCAGAGGTAAGCAGTGAGCGCAGCGTGCGGGGGCTGCGAATAAATTTTATAATTTACTCGTAGGCGGGGGGCTTGCGGCGCACTTCACAGCCGCCATTAAGTTTGAATCACACTTGTGTGTCTTCATGTATGCAATAAAGTATTCTTCTATACTGTTTTTGTTTTAACACAATTTCTTTTGATTCCAGGATATTGATAGTGGATTGGGATGTGCATCATGGTCAAGCGACGCAGCAGATGTTTTATGATGATCCTAGGTAAGTCATACCTTAGAACTTATTCTAAAGCTATTAACTTTATCTTAGTTCATTATGATATAAGTCTTCTGCATGAGGCTAATTAGTGCTGGAGGAGGTTTTTGTCTCAAACAAACCTTGTTTGTATTAGTATGGGCTATCAATGCATATTACAAGTTGTATGTGTGGGCGATATTAAAAAACCAAGTGTATACTAAAACGATTATAATTCCCTTTGCTTAGGGGCTTTTCCTACATGGCATGCCAGCCCCCATTTTATTTCATCATCAACTACCCCCACAGAGCGCCACTTTGAGCCCCTGCTTGCCTCCCGCATCCATCGGTTCCCCGCGGTTTTAACCAGATCGTCGTCGTTGTTGTCGTCGGTTTAAACTCTAACTAAAGTGACCGATATGGCTCTTAGAGTTAGCAAGTTGAAATGGCAATGGGCAGGCCATTTTATTTATTTATCTATTATTATAAACTATAAAGATATTATAGTTCTTAAAATTTAGCAACCAGTGGGATTTGAACCCGCTCCTTCCAACTCACCGAATTAGACGCTCTGCCAGCTAAGCTATGGTTACATGATTGCTGACTGCGAAAATCTTATCACATCTTATTTTATTACTACTAATGAATAGATTACCTGTCTTATACAGGTTCTATAGACTGCTTAGTCGGTATAAACACATAGTCCTAAAGGTTTTCGCAGTCAGCGATCATGTAACCATAGCTCAGTTGGAAGAGCGTCTAATCCGGTGAGTTGGAAGGCGCGGGTTCAAATCCCGCTGGTTGCTAAAATTTTAAGAACTATAATATCTTTATCTTTATCCTTAAGTGTGGTTTACACTTTAAAATCAACTCCATGATTTTATTATAATCGTTTCAGAGTGTTATACTTCTCAATCCATCGTTACGAGCACGGTGCGTTCTGGCCGAACCTCCGGCAGTCCAACTTCCACTACACCGGCGCGGGCCGCGGCCGCGGTCACACCTGTAACGTACCGCTCAACCGGACCGGCATGGCTGACGCCGACTACACCGCTATATGGCACCAGCTGCTACTGCCTATGGCTTTAGAGGTGAGCCACTGGTTCATCACCATCAACAGCCTGGAGACGACCACTGCTCAACATATGCCTCCCCCATACTGTGCCACTTGAGCGACTGCTTGCCTCCTGCATCCATCAGCTCCCCGCGGTTTTTATAAAGTCGTTGGTACACCTATGCCCATTTTCACCAAAGATCCCTAAACGATACCCTAACTAGGAATCCCTTTGGCTAAGGGCCCCTTAGATTTGACCCTTACCTAAATTCGTTTTCACAGCGCTGAGTGACACTTAAATTGTAAAGTGACAGTTTATTCTTTTCTACTGTTTCCAATAACCGAACGTTGCCGATTTTCGCTATTTTGTTTATGTATTTTAGAGAATAATCATCAAAAATACAAGCAACATGCTTTATTGATATTATGCATTAGATTTTTTAATATAATCAGAAAAAATTAAAACAAATACATTTTCTGGCGTTATGCGGGTTGTTGCCAAACACAATTGAAAAAAAAAATTGGTTTTTTGATAATTTAATCTGCCACTTAACGCTAACAGGTCGAGATTCGGCCCCCTAAACTTAGGGGATCCCTTAAGCTTTAGGTGTCCCTTAATCGCCGATGAAAACAAAGTTACAAAGTTTGTCAGATGTTACTTAAATAAATGTACGGGTCCCTTAAAATTTAGGGATCTTTGGTGAAAACGGGGCACTAGTGTACCAACACTGGTAATATATATTTCTTTAATTTAATTTGTTCCCTTTTGCATTGTTTCACGATACGGCGCAGTACCAACCGGAGCTCATCATTATATCGGCCGGTTACGACGCGGCGCTCGGCTGTCCCGAGGTATACTGTCCCTTTCTGTCCTACGCACAATTTATCTCTGTCTCTTTCAGTTTTCGCCCGAGCTTGTGATCGTGTCTGCTGGATATGACGCCGCGATGGGAGATGAGAAGGTAGATGTGTGTGCGGAACTGTGTATCTGCTTTATGGCGTTTGTTCTACTGACTTGTATAAACATATCATTTTTAAAGTTTGTGCCTATTTTAACCGTTATCACACACATCACACCTTTAGTCGGAAGACGTCCACTGCTGACCATGGCCTCCCCCATAAAACGCCACTTTAGACGCTCATTATAAAGGGGCTTTGCCTTAATCACCACGCTTAATCGTAACCGTAATGCCGTCATAATTTCTTTTGTGTAAATTAATTAAGGTGGAACGTTTTACTCAGCGTGGCAAATTCAAATTTTTACTGTACATTATGACTGCATTTTGTCTCTGTTTTCTGGATCTCATTTGCTTTACCTCGTTTCAAACTAGATGGCGCTCTAAAAAATGTCTATGAAATCATCTAACGGTCTTTTACTCTATGGTTGTTATTATAATTTATAACTTTACATATTCTCCGTAGGGTGAAATGGAGCTAACACCGGCATGCTACGCATCCCTTACGCACATGCTAATGTGTGTGTGTCCCCGAATATGTGCCGTGCTAGAGGGAGGCTACTGCATCCCTTCTCTAGCGGAGGGTGCAGCTCTCACTCTAAGGACTCTACTGGGGGCTGCGCCGCCCGCTGTGCCTGTGGCTGAGCCTTGTGACTTGTGAGTAAAGGAATAGGGATCATTTTAGCTTGAAATACTGTATAGGGCGGCGTCGTGATAAAAGCAAAGCAGTTTTGTCATTAGTGAGCGTTGGAATAAAGTTTATTTAAGAGATCATTTTAGCTTGAGACAAGTCAATAAATGAGGTCTTTGTTCTGGCTCCTTGTGACTTGTGTGGGAAAGAATAGGGATCATTTTAGCTTGATATAAGATAATGTATTACGTGTGTGTGCTTACAGTGTGACAGAGCTCCCAATTCTGTGATGTGTACGGTTTAGGTTAGAGTTCATTTTTGCTTGACACACGTTTGTTGTTGTGTCGCCGTGTACAAGCTCCGTGTTTAATTTTAAACTACTCCGTGATCCGTCGTCTGATCGTGAGTGGCCACTCTAAAATGATATCTATTCTAGCAAGAATAGAGATGATTTTAAATCAACATTCATTCATTTATTTTACAAAGACAAACTTTCCTAATAATTTGCTTGAATAATTCCCATTACGTTCACAGAATCCGCGACACGATTTTAAACTGCATATACGTTCAGAAACGCTACTGGAGTTGCTTCCAATACCAGCCGCTCTACTCAACCAGCGGGCTCAATGTTTGCGACCAGGGGAAACAGAAACACGTCGTCTCGGTGAGGTAAATCTTATCCTACCCTCTAATTTAGGCGCGTGGTTTGAACCTATCAATTGTTACAGAATTGTTAAGCCACACAAAGACTTCTGACATGTCATAATGACCATAACATAATATATGAAGTTAAGAAATCAATTCATATGAAACTGGCACCAGTTAGTGATGGGATCCTTTAGGTGGTCTCAGTGCACCAATATTTTTATGGCGTAGATGCTACAATATTTTTTTTTTACACTTAAATTTCACACTACAGCCTAAGCCGAAACGCTGGACATGTTATACAAAATATTAACAATAAAAAAAATCGGTCAAAAATTAAAGTTATTAGGATTGAAATAAATACTGCCTTTCTGACGTAGGAAAGGAATCATCGTTGGTGGAATGACCACTACCAGATCTTTCCCATGGGTGCCGTAAGAGCCCAGTTAAGAGAATAAATATCCAAGAAATGGGCAGAGCAGCATTCTCCTCAGCCTGCAGAGGTATAATCTACTGTAGGGGTGAGGCGTATTTATCGTCACAGGTAAAAGTCACTGATAAAAGAAAGTCATAGTCAGTCACAGTGACAGAATACCACCAGGCACAGCGACACTGTGACTTGTCATTCAGTGATCTGCTCCGCGCGAGTCTGTGAGAGCGTGCTAAAATAATAGTTGCATCCTTTCTTCACGTAGGCGTCTGTAGCGTTCCAGAGAGGGACACATCTATTATTTATCTACGTACAGTGAAAGTGACTTGTGCCGGCTGCCGATGCCGCGAGTAAAAAATACTAGCTGGTATTTTTTCACAGGTATTTGTCACAGGTATGGCGAAGTCACAGTCACAGAGTCACCTAGTATCTCGATAACCCCCGTATTGGGAAGGCCTGTTCAACAGTGGCCGTCTTTCAACGAATGATTGTGTGAGGGATTCTATAAATTCCGAGCTCCGACTATGAAATGATGATATCTTTCGCAAGGAACTCTAATATGAACGTTTTCAGATGGGAAGGTGATGAAACAAGGGCGCAAAAGTTCGACACAAGAGACTGTTATCCGTTACAAGACAATGAAACTAAAAGGCGGATACTCGAGAAGTTGAACCATTTAAGAATAGGTAAATAGTTTTTTTATTTTACTTGCGTTTCAGTACATTTCTCCTGATGTTAAGTGACAATGTAGTCGACGATGTACCATGTACTGTAAAGTAATTGATATTAGTGGGGCCCAAGAGGAAAAAATATTCCTGTTGGGCCCTATGGGGCCGAAGACGTGGGGGACAACAGGAACAACCCACAAATTGTGCTGTAAATATTTGTCATAAAAATTTTAAATCGTTATACTGTCAATATCTAACGGGCTTAACTACCATTTAATAAAAGTCTCGTTTCATAAAAAAAAAACATAGTTTGTGACAGTCTCATTTTGACCAAGGCTTATTTAGCGCAATTTAACCTGTATTTAATTTGGTACGGCGAATCAGCATTGCAAATCAACGGGGAAATGCTGCCAGCATCTTGGGCTCCTACTGAGAGAGCTAGAAGCATTTTTTTTTTTTTATGCGATTGAATGATGTGACGAGCTAGTCGTTCACCTGATGTTAAGCGACACGGCTGCCCATAACAGTTGCAGTGTCAATCGGAACTTTAAAAAAATAAAGTTTCGCGTGACACTGCACTGCGCACGTCATCCTGAGACATCACACAGTCTAGTAATCAGATTACTAGACTGAGTGATCAGATCATAAAGTCTCATTTGCCCAGTACTTTCACTAGCTACAATGCCCTTCAAACCGGAACACAGTAGTGCTTGCGCACTACTGCTTGGCGGCAGAATAACTGGCAAAGCGGTGGTACCTACCTAGACGAACTTTGCAGAAAAGTCCTACCACCTAGTAAATAATTTGAACTGTCTATAGTCAATGCGGCCAGTATACAGTCCAAATTTTTTTCGTTGTGTTGTAGGTTAGTGTAGTTTATTTAGCAGGGGTATGACTGTACCTAGAATAGATTAGAATAGAATAATACTTTATTGCACACCAAAATAACTATACACAAAAGATACTACACAAGTAAGTACCTAACAAACAAAAATATTTCCAAAAGGTAGTTCAATGGGCGGTCTTATCGCTTAAAGCGATCTCTTCCAGACAACCTTTGAATGGCCAGAAATACAGATAAACTAGAGAGGCCAGAGGTGCACAGTAAATATCTAACACATACGGAGTATGACACTAAATACTTACTATCTATATAATCATAAGTTACGAATTCACATACATACTGTAAATAGCATATACTTACATAAACTTACCTCAACTTTTATGATACATAGCATAAACTTACTTACTATTAAATAAATAAATAAATTTACATAAATATTAGTTACATAGTTACATAGTTTAGATATAAACGCACTAAGAAACATTCTTGCTTCGATGTTATAAAACTCTTTATCTATTTGTTCCAGTGACAGATCTGAGCATACCAGAGCATGCGGTGTGTTACGTGTACGACCAAGCCATGCTAAAGCACAAGAATATTTGCGAACCGTACGTATTTGGGATTTAATGGGCAGGCCACATCGCTCGTAGAACTGCCAACGGATGGAGAAGAAAGGTTCTTGAGTGGCGACCACGAACCGGAAGACGCAGCGTAGGCTGGCTTTCCACTAGATGGACCGACGATCTGGTGAAAGCCGCGGGGAGCCGATGGATGCAGGAGACGAGCAGCCGCTCAAAGTGCTGTTCTTTCTAGTGGGCAGGCCTATGTTCAGCAGTGGACGTCTTCTGGCTGCTGATGATGAATTTATATTTCAAGCATACTTACATCATAGCATAGTTTAGAATCTATCACTAAGGGTGGATTTGACCAAACTTAGAGTTATGCGCGAGTAACTATACCAGAATAAATCTATTCTACGATCTTAAACTAGAATAACTCATTAGTCGTTTTACCATGCAATACAAAGTATAGAATACTTATACGCGAATAGCGGAGTGAACGATGAACGAAACTATTACACAGGTAACAATTATTGTTCTACAACGCCAAGGTATTCAAGTTTATGTCATAGCAACTCAATTTTGTCGTATTATAGTGCAGGAAAGTAAATGTTGGAATTATATGGCGCGCTGCCGCCATTAAAATATTCTCGGAATAGTTTATTATTCCACCAAAAACGGTAGTATAAGTTGTTATTCTCGTATAGGCTTGAGTGTAGATGGTAAAATGTGAAATTGGTTTACTCTCGGATAACTGGCGATTTATTCTAAGTATAACCCTTACTCTCGTTTTGGTCGAATCCACCCTAAGTACTTAACACTGTCTTAGATAGCCTCGCTTGAGAGCCAGTTCCCAATCCACCAATGAACGATCGCGCGGATGACGTCATAAACTTTTTGTTGCATTTCCATTAGTCGACGCTTTCTCGAGGGAAGAGACTCAAAATTTGGTATTCAAACTCTAGTGCTACCCATCAAATATTATATTAAAACGTTTTTACCAACATTCCCTGAATCTAGGGACTCAAGAACTACGAGGACCATCGTCCCACAACACCCAGACACAGAACAAGCATTTGCGCTCGCAGCTGTTTATAAACAACTAGCGGATCGCCCCGGCTTCGCACGTGTAGTGGTGTAGCCTATGTTACTCAGGGTGAATGTAGCTTTCCAATGGTGCAAGAATTTTTGAAATCGGCACAGTAGTTTTTGAGTTTGTTCATTACAAACATACACATAAAAATACAAATCTTTCCTCTTTATAATAGTGGTGTAGATACAAAGTTTAATTTATATATACATCATTCTGCCAAACTGCTGAGCAGTTTGTTGGCACTCACAAAGTCATTTCTCTTCCTGAAAGAGATTTACTGTTGCCATGAGTAAAACGTCAAATAAAACAGCTTCTGGGTTAGGAGCCGACCTGCTCAAACCACCACACCACCGGCTGATTGTCCATCCATGTCACAAAAAAAACCTTTCCATACGAATTTAAACTAAAACTGTACATTTCCAGCGGGCACCCAGAATGTCCGGAGCGTATAATGCGGATCCACGAGCGACACCGCGACTACGGCTTGTTGGACCGAGTTTACCAACTACCCGCACGAACTGCCGTCGATGCCGAAATACTGGCCGTGCATACACAGGATCATTTGAACAGGTTAACACTACACAGATTTCAATTTTTTATATTGAAATATTCGATGGATGGTTTTAGGGTTCCGTACCCAAAGAGTCAAACGGATCCTATTACTAAAGCTCAGCTGTCCGTCTGTCACCAGGCTGTATCTCATGAACCGTGATAGTTAGATAGTTGACATTTTCACAGAATAAAATAAATATTAAAGGGGGCTCCCATACAACAAACGGTGATTTTTTGTTCGTTTTTATAGATAAATGGTACGGAACCCTTCGTGCGCGAGTCCGTCTCGCACTTGGCTGGTTTTTTTTTACAACAGTCTAACCTAGCATTTGACCACGCTCGACGCTCTCATCTGATGGGAAGTGAGTATGCGATCGAAGGTGTATCATGCAGCTAGCAAGTAAATACCTATTCACTCTTTTCTTGAACTCGCCCGGGTCATAGTTTCGCAGACGCCGGCTTGGCATTCCACTCCTTAGCCTTTCTAATTATGAACAAAGGATCAAGTCGCTTGGTACGAATGGGTGGTGTTTCGACCATAAACAGAATTGGATATACCCCCCAGCTGTAACCCGCAACCAACTATACTTACTATAACAATCTGCTATCAATAGTATTGAATGCATTGAGTTAAATCGAAGATAACATTCGTAATTTTTGTTTCCAGATTGAAAGAACTGGCAACAACAAAGTTGAGGGATTTAAACTTTCAGAAAAAATCGTTCGATTCGGTGTATTTCCATCCGGACACGTTAGAGAGTGCTTCAGTTGCGGCCGGCTGTGTTTTACAGGTAAGTAACACTCACTAAACGTACATACTTTCTATTGCTGTCTCACTTATAATACACCTTTGACGCAGTAGTGGGAGTGAGATAGCTGTAGATTGAGCCAGAACCTCTTTTCTAAAGGACGCGTTATAAATGTCTCATACATTTAGAAAGTTGCCTCGTATCATTAATGCTTGTAGAATTTTACTCTGTTTCCCCTACCTAGCTAATTAAAACCCTATTCCAGCAGGCTGTGACTCGATATTACAGGCAGCCCAACTCAGCAGTCTGCGTGAATCTTATCACGTTGCTCCTGAGTATCATATAATTTATACTACCAAGCAATTCAAACCCTATTCCTGCAGGCATTAGATTCAGTATTAGACAATCCAATTCCGAGGTTTTCATGATCTGACTACCCGATATAGTTTATACTGCTGGTCTAATATGAACCTTATTTCCACAGGCAGTAGACTCGGTATTGAACAGACAGTCCAACTCGGCGGTCTGCGTGATACGGCCGCCGGGTCACCATGCAGACGACGAGACTCCTTCAGGGTTCTGTTTACTGAATAATGCGGGAATAGCGGCCAGATATGCCATAGACAATCATGGGCTAAAGCGAGTGTTGATCGTAGACTGGGATGTGCATCATGGGAATGGTACGCAGAGGATCACTTATGAGGATGATAGGGTAAGTTGTTTTTTAGGGTTCCGTACCCTGTACCCTGGGGGATGTATTGCTGTTGCCGCTCACGTTTGTTGTATGTTGGCTCCCACACAACAAACCTGACTTTTTTGCAGTTTTTACTAATTTTTTCAATTATTGCATTTATTGTTAACCTACTTTATAAAAATAATCTAGCCTATTGTTCTTTTACAGTGTACTTACTATAAAGGGGTTTTTTTAAAATATAATATAACCTTTCGTTTGACCACATTTCCCCTGATATTGGTGACAGTAAACCGGGTCAGCAACAAGAAATCGAAGTTACAAAACTCTTTGAATAACATCTGATATTGTACAGTACCTCATCTCTTTCCGTGGGTGCTGAAAGAGCCGGCTAAGAATATCCAGAGAATGGGCAAAAGCATTCTCCTTGGTACATTAAAATCTTCCGCGATCACCAAGCCAAGTGTGGTGATTATGTCACCCTTATAATAAGCGTCCTTAGTGGCGTTTTATAGGGAGGCATATCTTCAGCAGTGGACGTATTCAGGCCGTTGATGTGGTACAGTACCTCATGTCCTACAATCCCCTACAGATACTGTACATATCGATACACCGGTACGACCATGGTACCTTCTTCCCGAACTCAAAAGACGCGGACTTTACTGCGGTCGGGAGCGAACGAGGAGAGGGGTACAATGTCAACATACCCTGGAATAAGGTAATATACCACTTATAGATTCGATAACAACTCTCTTTCCATGTAGCCTGTTTACGGTTAGACGTCTGGGCCAATTTTGATGGAATTTGCAATGGAACTTCCATTGGATCGATTGGAAATGAGAAGGGATACTGTAACTGCGAGCAGCAAGTGCCACAATATAAATCATTGATGAGCATTGTTTAGTGGGTAATTTTATTAGTATAAGACTGAATTAATCAAAGAAAGAGACGCTTTATTTGTACAAACTGTACACAGTGATAACTAAGAAAGAAAACAACCCATTTCTAATTTAAAAACTTGCACATAGCCTGCCTATTCTTTTTACTTCTTGTGCGAACATTGTTGCTGTGTAGTGCTCTACAAAGTGGTCCGAGCTCAGCATGTGCTGTGGACGAATCCACGGCGCTGATTTTCATCCCGAACCTTGAGTGACGAAGATACTAATGATAATTTAATAGTAATAACGGGTAGTGTAACCAATTTAAAAATAACAATCACAGTTCCCTAAAAAAACTTTTTAACAGAATGATAAGGTGAGTTGCAATAGGAAAGAAAAGTAATATTGTACTGCTTCCCAGGTTCTTATCATTTTCTTCAAACATATGTCCAATCCAATGTCTCCAATTTCTGACAAATATTTTAATAGTTCCTAAAGAATTTATATAACTAGCGTCTTTTTCAACTCACCAGTTAAACATCTTTTTACGTAGTTCTTGTTAAACATAATTATAGAAATATGCATTTGCATGACACGACAGCTCATCAAAAGACCACCAAAAGAAGTAGAATGGTACGAACAAATTATAAGTTATCTCTAAAATCTTTACCAAATGGAGAACTACATCAATATTTTGCACTGCTACACCCATCGCCGAGTTCATCTAGATAGGTGCCACCGCTTTGCCAGATATTCTGCCGTCAAGCAGTAGTGTGCAAGCACTACTGTATTCCGGTTCGAAGGGCACTGTACCTAGTGAAATTACTGGGTAAATGAAACATCTCACAGTATATCAATGTGATTTCTAATCATATTACTAGACTGTGCTGATGATGTCTCAGGATGAGTTCTGAGTGGCACTGCTATGGGTAGCCATGACGCTTAAACCAGGTGAATGTCTAGCTCGTCACGTAATTTCTAAAATGCTGTTAATAAGGGATATTTGCCATGTAATTTATTTGTTTCGAGTTGCCGATATTTCGATGCTGTTGCAAGCACCATGATCACGGTAGAACTGCAGATTTGATCATGGTGCTAAGTTAAGTTATGAGCAAACGTAACGCGGTCTACTATCCTTCGCACACGTTTATTACGTCACGTCATTCGTTTACATAATATAAATTGTAATTCCAGCGCGGTATGGGCGACACCGAGTACCTAGCAGCGTTCACACAAGTGGTACTGCCGGTCGCGTACGAGTACAACCCGGAGCTAGTGCTAGTGTCGGCTGGATTCGATGCTTGCGTCGGAGATCCGCTTGGAGGTAACTGGACACTATTTTCCTATATTTTTTTTATTGAACCATCAAAAAGGATACAGCTTATCTTCGGTAAAATATGTCTTAAAACCTAGGTTAGGTTTGTATACCCGCATGTTTAGGAAGGATTGTAATTTATATTAACTACTTAATAATACCGAGCCTTGTCAGAACTGTGAGGACCCGATGGATGCAGGGGACACAGTCGCTCAAAGTGGCGCTCTGTGGTGGGAGGCCTATGTTCAGCAGTGACGTCAATTTCAAATACATTAAACCTAATTTAAAACCTATGTCTAGATTCGCAATGAAATGGTGACCTGTCAAAGTTAATAAAAAATGTTTTGGTTTTAGGGTGCAAAGTAACGCCGGAGTGCTACGGTCGCATGACGCAACTATTACGAGGCCTCGCAGCCGGTCGCGTCATACTTTGCCTAGAGGGAGGGTACAACGTCACCAGCATATCTTACGCCATGACAATGTGCACTAAGGCATTACTTGGAGACCCTATTTACCACCACAACGAGCCTAAAACGCCCTGTCACCACTCAGCCGTAGAATCCATCATAAATGTCATCAAAACCCACAAAAAATACTGGAAGAGCCTAAAATTCCATGTCGCGTTACCCGCTGAAGATGTACTAGAACCTCCGTCACCATCGAGAGGACTCATGGAAGACAAAGATGACAATGACAAATCGGAAACATCGCTGTCAAGCGCTTTAGACGTTTCTACGAAAAGCGCACCGCAAATAGACGAAATAGCAGACGATTTGGCGACTATGACTCTAGAGAAATGCTCGGATGGAATACACTGCGGTACGGATGACGAAGACGATGCATCAAGCTCGAAACCAAAAAATAATGAGAATAAATCAGCCAAGTCCTTAGACTCGCAAAATGTTGGACAAGGAAGTTCGAACCCTAAAACATCCAGCTCGAAGGACCAAAATAGAACGCTAGTGGACTATTTAGCCGAGAACATGCATGCTATAGTAGACGGAGACATGTTCGCAGTGATTCCTCTAACGTGGTGTCCACACCTTGAGATGTTGTATGCGATACCAAGCGACGTGAACTTCGAGCAGGGAGTTAAGTGTATAGACTGTGACCATACGATAGAAAACTGGGTGTGTCTGCACTGTTATATCGTAAGTACTGCTCCACTTTTTTTTTATCAACAATAGGCTAACATTTGACCACGTTCTCACCTGATGGTAAGTGACGACACGGTCGACGATGGAGCATGCTTGCCTAGAAGATACCGATTCACTCTAGCCTTAAAAACTTCCAGATTATATTAGTCAGGTAACAATGACGCTGGTAAGGTGTTCCATTCCTGTGCTGTCCGAATTATGAACGAGGAATCAAAACGCTTTATAAAAGGAAAGGTTGTTTACCCGTGTTGATTGTTGATATCAGTAGTGTATGTGTTATGGACGAAGTAATAAATAGGGGTATTTTTCATAATGCCCGCGCATTATGAATAATGACAAGCTACTTAGGGTGAAGTAATAATAACATATTTGTCACTGTGCGATTGTAGTCTTAGAGTATAGATAGACTAAAATCATGGTCTTTGAAGAAAATCCGACAATGGCGGTTGTAAATTTTGAATTTTTTACCAAAGCCTGTGTATTTTTGAATTTTAATGTGTAATAGGGGTGGATTATTATTCGTTAAGTGTTCGTGAACGTGCACGAGTGTTGGCAAATGGTTCCAAGTTTATATAACCATGCATTTTCGTTTTCTCTTCAACGGCTTTTTAGAGCCTTCATTAAAATATCCACCATCTTACTGTTGGCATTTTGACTGACAAAATAGGACTTTGACGTGACATAACCGTACAAATTTTTACTTACTTGACATTGGCAGAATTATCGCTAAAAAGCGATAGAAAGCCATAAACGAAGAAGAAGAAGAAAACTAAAATCATAGAGAGAACTTCATTATGTGTCAAGTGTACCACTTTTTTGGACACTTTATATGAAGTGGACACTTTGATGTGAATGAGTATGACAGATTTGTATAGAAAAAACAGTTGACTCGAGTTGAAATAATGGTACAGTGACTTTTCGTTATGTAGCGTAACTAATTACTATATGTTTGTTCCTTTCCTTCGCCACTGACGTAGCGATATGTGTGATCAGTACAAATATAATATCGTTTTGATGATCTCTCTATGCTTTTAGTCTATACTCTAAGATTGTAGTAAACCCATATAAATATTTGTACTTGATCCTCTTTTGTAGACTTATTCGAAGATAAAAAATGTATTCGGACACCAGTAGGTTTGTTAGGTTGACATGAAAGAAACCAATAAGTTCTAAACAGATAATATTGATTGAATTGTTTTTTTTTTCAAACTTCTAATATTTATTTCGCTCATAGCAGCTTATCCAATTCATAAAGCGCGGGCGTTATGAAAAATGCTCCTATTAATCACTTGGTCCATAACATATGGGCCGACCAACTGGCCTGTTAGCTCAGTTGGTAGTAGCTCTGCCTTCTGAACTATAGGTTGTGGGTTTGATTCCCACTCAGGACAAACATTTGTGTGATGAACACAAGTGTATGTTCTGTGTCTGGGTGTTATATTGTATTCTATGTATGTATTAACAATCAAAAAGTATCTAAGTATCATATCAGTTATCTGGTCCCTATGGTACAAGCTATGCTTAGTTTGGGGCTAGATGGCGCTGTGTGAAATGTCCACACATATTTATTTTTAAGCAATGTGTAGAAAACATCATCAAAACTGGTTCATCTGTTTAGGCTTGAAAGCCAAGAATAAATAGGCGATTTTTTTGTCTGTTTATGTTTTTTTTTATTTAGTGTGCCCTTTTGATTGGCGTACTTTCTAGTTGTGAGTGCACAATCTTAACATTTAATATTTACCTCTGCACTAAAGATCCAAACTCCTACAATAACCTGTCTTTCTATGACGTACCTATTGCAACGCATTTGGGTCCATCCTAAAAACATAAGTGCAAACCTAAGGGCTACACTAGTGCAGACTGCCATTACTGTAAATAGTTTAAATATACTGATAAATTTGTAAAAGAAAAATTTAAATCACGAACGGGATCGATGAAAAACCAAAAACAAATTCAAACCGACTTTTTTTAACTTATTTTTTTCCATGTTTTTTCTTTACATATTAAGGGCTTGTGCAAGGCCAGCGCGAATTCACGTCAAAGCCACAGAATAGATGTATAGTACTAGGCCAAAGCGGGGATGAGCCAGGGGCCGAGCGGCAGGGGCGGTCTAAGTTAAACTGGTTCCAACGCGCAATAGTTTAGGTAATTTATTATTACACTGAATATAAAGGGTATTTTAAAAATCCGCTATACATAAGCCCTCTATTATATTTAGTTCAACTACTACACAAAGTTTCATGATCTTATTTAAAGTATTCATTGAATAATCGCTGTTTATTTGTACGGTTTGGAGGTAACTTTGTAATTTTTTTCTATCGAGAAAATTTTATTAATTCGTGTTTTCACTATACATTTGCAGTAGCATTAGTCCTGAACTTTACCATATATTAATTTCAAAGTCATTGTTGCAATATTGTTGACAGGATACTGCTTCAAGCTAAGCCGTTTTAAGCAATTTGGCGTTGTATAGGCTCTTAATGTGTAGATTACGCTAAGCAGGCGATACTGCTATAAAAATCATAGTTTTAATATACAATTTGACATTGTCAGACGGCGTGCAGTCGCAGCATCAACGGTCACATGCAGGCCCACTTCACAACAACCGGCCACCCGCTAGTCCTCTCGCTAACGGATCTCTCGGTGTGGTGCAACTCTTGTGACGCATACGTCGACAACCCTCTCCTGTACGACGCCAAGAACAACGCACACAGGCGCAAGTTCGCCGAAGACATGCCGTGGTGTTACCCTGACAGGATACAAATGCATTCCCCGTAACTGTTCTCGTTAAGACCCGCTCGTATATGCTGAAGCCTCTGGTCTCGCTCGCGCACTGCAATATTTAAAAAAAACTAAAATGTTGAACAAAAAAATGTACATTAATCATGACAAGTTTTTATACAAACAGAATAAAAGGTATAACATGTTTGGATTAACGTGATGTTATTTTGAGGTTTATCTATAGATAGATTTTTCATTAGTAAATTCTATCATGTAATATCCATAAAGAAGTGCGCGAGCACGATAGAAGCTCCGGAATATCGGGCCGGCGTTAATCGGCACACCCGAACAGCAAAATCGAACAATGTAGATGAATATTTGAGAACAAGGCCGCTCGGCTTAGGTGCGCTACATATTTGCAGGCTGGCATTAATCAGCACCGCTGGACGGCAAAATCGAATACCTATATTTAGTAAGATACCCGCATATAGCCCGAACTGAGTACCCGATCGGCACTAACCGAATAAAATGCAACATGTGTAGTAATTGTTTCGGGCCGGCTTTGACCTTCACCCCTTAGTGTGAATGGCATTTGTTGGATTCTGGGAGAAATACAGTGCACACTCGTAAGGAAAAATACAAAAGTATTGGCGTCGCACAGTCAATATAAGGCGTTTAATATAATATTCATACAAGTTAATAACTGCATTTTAACAATTCGCGCTAATTAGCATTTATAGCCATACAAAAAAAGTTGTTAGCGGCCAGTAACAAATGGCTTCCTGTTTTAGTTTAAATTCAAATCCAGTAGTACAATAAATTGGCCATTATTTACTTTGTAAGTTTACTAATGTATATTAATTGTAAATAATCCTATTAAAACACTATGTACATTATCCTTTTCTATGTTTACACGTTTATTTATATTTTGGGCATAGCTGTGGCAACACTAACATTACTGGTTTGTAGGAGAGAGTTTTGGCGGGAACGCGAAAAAGTTCACGTCGCTGCATTGTATTATTTTTCAATACTTGTGTTTTATCCAGTGTTAATGTTTAAAATTGGTGGTGTTTAACGCATTAAGTGCTGAATTACGAGCATGAGTGTGGGCAAGTGATATAATGTAGTGAAACGTGGTTTTTCGTGTTGCTTCCAAAACTCCATAGAAGCCTCTAGTAAAGTTGCCACTACATTACTGGGGCATGACTTTGACTGGACTATGACTACCTGACTTGGACTACACTTGACTGTGACTATGACTAAGTGAAATATAATATATATAATGCAGACTATGTAGACTTTTTAATATTGCGACTGAAGGACTTTGTATCCAGGTCAAGAACTAATTCTAAAAAAAAAAAAATGGTTTGTAGGAAATTATGTAATCATTTTAGATAGCACAAATTAATGAATGATCTATGTATGTAACTGTTAGGTTAGTAACAATAATATTTACAAATTAATTTTATTGTTATAATTATAATATTTTATGAAATTAGATAAATACAAAACACTACTAACACTGAGTGTGAATCACGCTAATGTTACAAATGCGAAAGTTGGCAACGGTGGAACCGATTTCAATGTTTAGAATGTAAATATTTCATCGCCGATGAATTCGCGTGGCGATACTAGTAATATTTAAAATATCGAATTCCTCATAAAATTGTTTTTAACTGGCAGTAACATTTGTGCCAAATAAGTTCTCTCATAACTCGAAAATATGAAAAATTGTTATAATCTAAACAAATATTAATAAAACAATACTTATCATTACTTAATTTTATTATTTTTCATTTCACTCGACTATTGCTGCGCTATATCCAAATTCCAATTTATACACTTGTAGTTCTTGTAGATTTTTACTGGTAACACACATCTTCAATTGTATGTTTTGGTCATCCAAGCGGCGGAATGCAGGTTTTAGCATAAGAACATCGTAAACGGAGGTTAGGTACATATAGGTGGTTATTATAATAATAAAGTGAGATGACGCCATCGTTCGTGGGCGTAGACTGGCGCAGGTAGACCTTAGAGGTAGAGCTTCGATCACGTATACAACTCTAAGAAGAGGCGACAGACTGCATATGAGCGTAAGCCACTGATCTCTATTTATACAAGTACTCTGGATTGATGATATCGTACAAAAATTGAAAATTTCTTGTACCGATTTGTAGCGCCACTCCGTGCGTCTTGTGAAAATCCATCGCGTTGATTGGTTGGTGTAATTAGTTACGAGGACACTCACGACACGATGTTACTCTTAGCAATAAGCGCCAAAAATCAAATGCCTTCAGTCAATATTGGTCTTTAGAGTAGAAAGTCTAGCGTACCAGTATTAAGCCCTATTCACACCGGCGCGGTATTCGTACCGCGGTGGGTAAACATCGCGAGGTATTATGTAAAGAAGTTCCGCGGCTAGCGCGAAACTTCATACATAATACCCGGGCGGAATCCCGCGCGGGATACCGCTACCCACCATGGTACGATACCGCGCCGGTTTGAATAAGGCTTAACCTTTCAAATGCCGCGCTTAACGCAATAGCGGTGTAGCTACGTGCCGAGAGATTTCGATGGCCGCGCGGCCACTCTACCTGCATTTTTAAGATCAAATATCACCAAAAATATAAGTCTTACATTTTACGTTAATGTATTTTTTGAAAGACAATTAAATCATGATTTCATTTATGCATAATTTATTAGATTTATAATTGTTGTGTTTTTACTATACGTCGTTATCTCTTACGAGACCGAAACGTCGTTAGTGCTTTAGTAAAACACATATAAAATAAAGGTTTTTATTTATTTTGTCTTTTGCTTTATTTAACTTTATAACTGGATATATTGGGTACCTGATTACATAACAAAATAGTATAGCATTATGAAACTTTAGGAATACACATGAGCAAAAATCTAGCATTTTCAAGCGCGGATCCGTGTCCGCGAATTCGGATACTTCACATAAACAGTTCGAGCGAATTATGAACTAAATGAATGTATTCGAAGATCACTTCATTCAATAGGAACATGCCACAGAACTTTCAGCTTAATCTGCTAGTGAATACTACAGAAAAATACAAAAAATCGTGTGAAGTCGTTTTGTCGTAGATCCGCGTTCCGGCAGTTTAATAAGATTACACTGATCCACGTTGCGGCAAACGAAAGGTTAATACAACCATCACAGTTTCGGATTTTGGACACTTATGATTTATGATGGTGTGCAAAATGTGCGAGAAGGTATTAGTTTAGAAGCCGTTTTAGTTGCATTCGGAGGTTGACCTTTTCTTTTAGCTTATTTGACTGGGCTCTGGGCTACTGCTTCTTTTTATCCTTTCACAGCTGGGTTAGCACCCGTAGCACGGACGGTAGACAAAATTTTCTTTCTCGTTTTATGTCACTTTCTTCATACTTGCTTACTTGTCAAGTGGAGTAAAACAGGGGGAAGACATTTTTGTCTAATATCCGTGCTAAGTGCTAACCCAGCCAGTGCCAAAATGTGTTCTCACACCATAATCAATGTATGATCTTGACATTATTATCATTGAGGAGTTATGCAAAATACGAAGAATAGCCAAAACCTAAAAAAATGCTCTGCTGTCAATTGTCATAATATTTCCAATGTCAGTGTAGTGTAAATTCAAAATTGACAAAACAGAAAAAAGTAAACAAAAATGGTCGGCCGTGAATTGAATTAAATGGAAATAAAGGATTGGAATCTCATCTCTCTCTATAATCTAACTTATGTATTAAAAATGTTATATCTGAACAAAATATAACGTACAACTCAAGAACTAAAACGATGTTTATAAAAACAAATATTTTCAAAGCGATTTCATTTCGAAATCATGTAAAATTACCATTTTCTTATTGGGTGCTTGTGTGTTTTAGATTCGTATTTACGATATTACCGCAACGCGGCTACATACACCCTGATGAGTTTTTTCAGAATGTGGAAGTGGTTGCAGGTAATTTATTCGCCAAAAAGTAACCTACCTGCCATTCAAACAATGGCGTTTTCAAATTCGGCTTCAACACTTGTATAAGATAACCTGTCCATTATTTTGTTACAGGAGACATCTTCACCGTCGACGTTGCGAGGACATGGGAGTTCAATCCCAAATTCCCGATCAGGAATATATTTATTCCCAAAATGATCCTTGGGCCACCACTACATTTCATCCGCCTTGTGAACCCATTTAGTAGATACTATCTAGGCATTGATTTGAAAACCCCATACTACTTGCTCGTTATTCCACGACTTTATATTTGTTTATTGTCACTTATCAATGATTATTGTCTGTACAGAATATGTGTCTTATATGGTCAAAACTTTCGGAACCGTTTAAAAATATTTGCCAGTTCCTATGTTGTGCTGGTATATTGCTGTAGGAGTTTCTCAAATTCCTTTGAAATGATATTCTTTTCGATATTATTACTTCTGGTTGCAGAATGCATGTTGAAGTCTGATAAAATTATTTATCATGATGAATTTCTGAGAGAAAAGTACCAGCAAGCCACTACAGCTGTAGAGAGAGTGAAACTTTTCAAGCTAAAGACTCATCTGCCGGCGCATTCATTAAATCATGTTATAGCCGTAGCCACAGTTGTAGTTCTAGGCGTATTTAACCGTCCAACATTTGTAGGGTTTGCTTTCTCTCCTATATTTTTCTGGCTTCATCGAGGCTTAGGCTCTAAAGTTGTGGGTTTCAAAGATTTTCATTTAAGAATATTTATGTTGATTACATGCTCTATCCCTACAGTTATTTTGCTCATTTTGGTTGATTCTATTTATTATGGTTATCTCATGATTGCGGAAATTGAGACACTGACAATATCATGGAACAATTGGGTGGTTACACCTTTAAACTTCCTGAGATACAATTCTAATATGAAGAACCTGACACAACATGGTCTCCATCCAAGATGGCTGCACCTAGCTGTGAATGTTCCATTGCTGTTCAATATCTTGGGAGTGCTAGCCATAATTACGTTGACCATTAATGCATATAGGTAATATTCTTTTCTAATATTACAATATTGTAAAGTTACAATCAAAAAGATTCAAATTTAAACCTTTGATCACATTACAGGTTTATCCGTGGCCAGTACAGCAAGCTCCCAAGAATCCAAAGTATCACAGGGCTGATGCTGTTCTCTCTAGTCATTCCTGTAGCGGTGCTATCAGTATTTCCGCACCAGGAGGCCCGATTCATCATCCCAATCCTTATGCCATTAGTGTACCTTTATGGTAACCATTTACATGCAAATGAGACTGATGGACCAAAGTTTAGAAAATTAAGAAATGTGTTACTCTACTCATGGTACATTCTCAACTTAATACTGACAATATTTTTTGGTTTTATACATCAAGGTGGCATCTATCCCTTTGCAAATGACCTTCATCATGAAATTAAGAGTGTTTATGGTGCTCACACACATGTTATCACTACCCATAGTTACAGCATACCAACATTCCTACTTCAACTGGAGAGCACTAATCAAATTTGGAGGGACAAAAAGACAGGTCACCCCTACAGGTTAGCTCCAACAACATTCATACACAAGTATGGTTCGCTGCCAATGAATGACTTGTTTGCAATGGTTGATGAAATCCTGACCAATGCTGAGATATTACTGCATAAGCATAACAAACAGTACAGGTTTTATATTGCATCCCCTTGTTCATTGGCGCGAGACATCCAAATAACAGCTAGCAACTATCATTATTTTGATTTGATTGAAGAATACTCATACTATCCACATTTCTGTACCGAAGCTATTCCAAAATTTCCTGACAGTCATGATCAGTTGTGCGTTGAGAATATGTTAAGACATAATGAATCTCTTATTATAGATCTAAATATGTTACAAAGAATCTCTTGTTTTTTTAAAAGATTTTGTTTTAGAATATACAAAGTTAATGCTAAAAGTAAAGTAAGATTAGATTATAACTAGTAAATAAGTACATTTTGTCAAAAAAAAAAAACTAGGGGCCTGTTTTACTAGTTCTACAGTAGGTACCTTTGATACATCAGTGATCTGTACTGATTATATTTATATCAATATTATTATGTAGATCTACAATTGTTTCATTGTTTAAACCAATGTCTAACTTATGAATTGAATTAACTCCCCTCAATGTGTTACCTAATATATACAAAATAGCTCTATTTTTTTTATGTAAACGAATGACGTGACGAGCAAGTCATTCGCCTGGTGTTAAGCGTCACGGCCGCCCATTACAGATTGCAGTGTCGCTCGGAAATCTAAATTAAAGTTTCGCGTGACACTGCGCACTGCGCACGTCATCCAGAGACATCACACAGTCTAAAAAGGATTTCTAGACTGTGAGATCAGTTCTTGTCTCATTTGCCCAGTAGTTTTACTAGCTACAGCTTAAACATCTTGTGATAAATTACTGCTTTACAGGTGGTTTAGAAAAAGTGAAACAGGCCACTAGGCGATTTAGGTCCATGTTGTATTATCAATTATTATTGTTCTGCCATGTTTTGCTTAATACCTATACATAAGCCTAAGTAGCAATTTTTATTGTTATTATTTACCTACACCAAGGCTGCCCCCACATTGGGCGGTTGCGGTGTCGCCGCGACATATTACCATAGTGCGGCGTGTGTCGCCGCGATATCGCGGCTACACCGCAACCGCCCAATGTGGAGGCAGCCTAATAATTTGGAAATCAGTGTGGTTTTGTGCTCTGAGTACCTACTAGTTTTACCTACCTATACTTAGTTTCACATGTTTGTTTGATATTATTTTTTATATGCTCAAACATGAATTTAAGAAATCAACCGTGACGTGAACCGACGGTTTTTAACATAAAATAACATGTTTAACAACATACTATTTGGTGCTGGTATCACAAAGTGAACTATTTTTCCCCTAAGCGAAGGCACTAGTAGTTGGGTCATACGAAATAATAATCGATGATTAATTAATCAATTCATTTATTATAAATAAATTGTTTTTTGAGCATTTAAAAAAAAATAGTTTCTTATAAATACAAGTATTCTACTTAAGGTGGAACGTTTCACCAAACATACACTTTTTATTTGCATGCTATTTCCTGAGCTTTTTAATTTTTATTTTTTTTTAATTTTACGGCGCAGAGTCGGGGGACTCTCCGCCGTGCTCACACGGCCCCACACGTCTGGTGGGTAACCGAGGTGTAGTTACCCACCCACTGGCGCAGAGGCCCGAAAGGGCCTACCGTCGGGGCGAGATAGTGAATGCTAACGCGACCCTATCATCCCCATCCCGGCGGCGGATGGATCACGGAGGGTTTATGGGGAGTGTACATGTGTAACGGCGGCACCGAGCGACGAGCATTTCGCAATCGTGCACCTCGTGCGTGGTCACGTATAACGCGATTCAATAAAGAAAGAAGAAAATTGAAAAGAGCAGACTTCCTATTGCTGTCTAAATACATTAGTGCAAGAGAGAAAAACAATAGTTTATTGTTTTCGTCAGAATCGATTCTTTAATGACACGCGTTATACTTCGACCTCGGTCAACTTCATGAAGTTGACTTTCCCAATACGTAGAATATCTTCTAAGTGGTCTATGGTTTCCCAGCAGTGTAGTGGCCGCTTAACATGATGAATATACAATATTTTAGTGGCTAAATGCACTACGTGTGGAGCCAAAGTATAAGAAAAAAAATTAAAAAGGTACTCTTACTCTTACACTTTTGGCGGGAACGCGGAAAAGTTCACGTCGTTGCATTGTATTCTTTTTCAAAACTTGTGCTTTTTCTAGTGTTAATGTTTAAAATTGGTGGCGCTTTACGCATTAAGTGCTGAATTACGAGCATGAGTGTGGGCAAGTGATATAATGTGGTGAAACGTGGTTCTTCGTGTTGCTTTCCAAAATTCCATAGAAGCTTCTAGTACAGTTGCCACCCCTTTCTGGGGCATGACTTAGACTGGACTATGATTACCTGACTTAGACTCGACTATGACTGTGACGACTGTGACTAAGACTTGACATTACGTGAAATATTCTATAGCACGATGAAAATCACAATACTTGACACTGGCTAAATACACTATGTGTGGAGCCAACATACAATAAAAAAAAAGGTACTCTGTGACTGTCTGCACCATAATAATAAAAAAAACCCAAGAAGGAAGAGTATGTTATGTTAATAACATGGGGGAGCAGGAAATCACGAAATGTCGAATCGATATGATATTAAAATTAATTCGAATGTACGACTGGTTACTTGATTTGTATGTTTTGGTATGTTATAGTAAATTCCCCATGCAGAGAAACTGCATTTCGGTAAATGTTCGGTAATTTAATATTTCTTGGCGTGATGCTTGTGGTACATAAATTACGTTCTTTTCAGGATTTCTTTGTGGATAATCACTGGGACAAACTTCCATCGAATTGGAGAAAAAGCTTTCAAAGTGTGGACCCTCAAAAGCTTGGAGCTATAATGTGTGAGAAACCAACAAACCATGTATTTCCTCTTTCTTTTTTGGCACTCATTCAAACAGTCAAAGCTATAAGTATTCCTCGACAAAGTTGCTTAGACTCAGACTCTGTTCGTTCTGATAGTTTAATGTACAAATGTGGCAGTCATCCTAAATTGAGAAATCTATTTGTCAAGCATGTGAAGGTAAAGAAGAGACATGAGATTGGTTTGATGGCGGAAGTTGTGAATAATGCGGCATCTGAATGTGGCTGCAATGCTGTTATTGACTTTGGCTCAGGCTTGGGCCATTTAGTGCGAATGCTTGGATACAAGTATGATTTGTATGCCGCTGGGATAGAGTGTCAACCTAAACTGACTGAGGAGGCTAGGTCTGTACTCTTGGTATGTATAAACTGCCATACAAGATTATTTGGCAAATTTATTACCTTGTTGTCCTACTGACTGCTTTTATTTTTCAAGGAAACTTGACTTGGAACTGGAGTACACAGCTAATAAGCATCTTTCACTATCACTCATGTCAGAGTTACATAGACCAATCCACTTTAATATGACCTTATCAAGCCAAGAACAGTTGCTGGATTTACCTTTACCTGAAACAATGCAGAAATTTGGCTTAATAGGTCTTCACCCGTGTGGTGACTTGGGACCATTACTTCTTAATCATTTTGTTTACAACAACAAAGTAAAATTTATTTGCTTAGTTGGTTGTTGCTTTATGAAGTTGACTTGTAAAGGGTACCCAATGAGTGAATATGTTAAAGGACTTGACAGTCATTTATCCTATGTAAGTAGAGAGATAGCATGCCACGCTATTGAGACTTATCGTGACAGACTAGCAACAGGAAAATATGAAGATCTGAAGGTACCATATTAATCCAGTTATGCTAAAGGAAGATTTATGAAAAAAACTTTAAATGTACTAATAAATTCATACCTTGCTTTAGGTACATGCCTACAGGGCAGCTCTTGAAAGCATGCTCATTAAAATTAGCCCAAGCTTAAAACATGCACCAATAAGAAGCATAAAACATACTGACACCATGACTTTTGATAGGTAAGTACTTTTACTTTTGTGAAATCTTTGTTGGCTGTGAAATGTGCTGCCCGCGGGATTGACTTTGCGCAGGTACAGTAAAAACTTATTATTATTTCCAAGTGATAGGCCCCCCATACACATTCAATTATATTTCATACACAAATGGGAAAATTACCGTATTCACAAAAAAAAACCATACTCTGTATAAAAAAAATGATATAATTGTAAAAGTAGGTACAATAATACACACATTAAAAAAGTCTAAGCAACATGCATGATATTACAAATTTACCATTTATATTAATTAATTTCTAAGTATTTACTCAGTCAAAGTGCGTAGGTAAGTAAACTTTTTTGTTATTGATGACATACTAGCTGGTTGTAAAAAAAAAAATTGATTGTTTTGATTTTTTCATAAAATTCAAATGACTGCGAATTTGTTTCAATTTAAGCGCGTTTTAATTGACACGTTTATTCTTGATTTTATAATTTTACCAACCATTTAAATAAAGTTAGCGACAAAATTGAATCATTAGATATTCTTCACGTCATGGAGCGACGTCATTTGACGGCAGATGAAATGCAAAGAGCTGTAGGGATGTTGCAAGCGGGAAGTAATCAATCTCAGGTATCTCGACATTTTGGCATTCATAGAAGTGTTATTTGTCGTCTTTGGCAGCGCTACAATAATACAGGGGAACCCACTGAACAGCACCCAGGCCGTAGAAGGAGTACAACCACTCGGCAAGACTGGTACATACAACTGACTGCAAGACGCCAGCCGATGTTAACCGCTCGAGAGCTAAGTTTGAGGCTACAAAATTCAAGTGGTGTTGATGTACGGCCTACGAGCTCGACGCCCAATCAGGTGCCCACCGATACGTCACGGGAATCGCGCTCGTCGAAATTAATGGTGTAGAGAACGCATAACATGGACCCAGGAACAATGGGATAAAATTATGTTTCCGATGAGTCGCGATTCGGGTTTAGGCCTGATACAAGAAGGGTGCGAGTGTGCCGTCGGCCCGGAAATACTGAAAGGCTCAGGTGCGTTCAGGAAGTTCATCCATACAGCGGCTCAACAGTTATGGTATGGGCGGGTATTATGAAGAACAGGCGAACTGAGCTCGTTTTTGTAAATGGAAACATGAACGCTGAAAATTACGTTGAGGATATTCTCAGACCTTATGTCCATCCATTTGCACAAACCTTTGGCTCCGATTTTACGTTAATGCATGACAATGCGCGTTCACATACAGCTCGGCGAACCAGTGAATACTTGGGAACTGAGAACATCCGGGTATTGCCCTGGCCTGCACAATCGCCAGACCTCAACCCCATCGACCACGCATGGGACATGCTCCAGAGACGTGTTTTAAAGGACTTGGACGGAGTGACAACAACCCAACAGCTGAAGGATTTGCTACAATTCCATTGGGAGCGAATACCGCAAGATGACAACAGTATCATTAATTCAATGAATAATCGTTGCCGACAAGTTCTGAATAGCAGAGGAGGCCATACTTTGTATTAAATTGTCCTATTCTTTCACAATAAATTCATTTTCTTTAGAAATTTCATTTTGTAATAATTTTAAAAATAAAATACATCGTTATAATGTGAAGAACCATCCTAAAATTTAAATTAGTACATGTTGCTTAGACTTTTTTGATGTGTGTAGTATAAAACACTACATTAGTACTTTTCTCGTCGCATTAAATCTACGACGTTCATCACAGCACCTTTATTCGCTTCGTCCTGCTTACAATTATTATGACGGGTTTTTAATTTCGTGATTATTTCGGGTGTAGGATTGAAAAGATGTTCCAAAATGTACGATACCTCAAAAAAATACAATATTTTTAATTGGTTCCAAAACTAATATTTGGATCATTTCTACGCTAGAATAGCACGTATTTTGTAGGTGGTTTTTATGTCATATATAGACAATTAAAACACATACTACTGTGTTCCATAATCTTAGATTTTTTAAGTAAACAAAGGGGATAACAGTGCAAAAAATATATTTTAAAATTGTAGTTTACCATATTTAACCAAAACAGCGTTCAATTTTTTTTTTTCTGGTCGTAATCTGATCAACTATAAAATTATTAGTATAGTATTATATTATCTGTGCCATTGACGATAAGTGGGTGTTAAATAAGTTGCAATGAATCAAAATGATAATAGTGGCTTATGATACAGGGTTATACGTAAAGTTACTCCGTAATGATTTTAGATTTTTTAAAACCTCCGATTTAGATTTGCAATAGGTATCAGAGCATTATATTTTACTGCGTCAGTAGAAACCTAATACGAGTTAGAAAACCACATTATCTGTAGCTGGTCTTGAGGCAGGAATGCACAACCAAAGTATCGCACAGCCCGTATTGTATGACCAGTAGGAATGTGTGGCCAATAATTGGTGTGCATGGCTTCCAAATATCGGGCTGTACAATATACAATCTCTAAAGCCGGATTTACATTACGAAACAAGTGTCTTGCATGATAAAACTAGTTTCGTGAAACTAATTTTAGCACATGTGAAACTTCTTTCGTTAAAATTATAGTGTCGTGAAATTATCAGTATCGCGGAGATAATGGCCCTGTCAAAATCAAGCTGTATTTTATGATGCAAAACGTCGTTGCAGAAATGATAAAATATAAAATAAAAAAAGGTTATCTCTGAAGTAAAGACGTTGCTGGATTCGAGGATGGGTTGAATTGAAAAAAAGCATCTGGGTGCAACACAGTTAATCTCTGAATTGGCAGATAAAGATCCTGAAAGCTATGCAAACTACTTTCGAATGAGTGAAAATAATTTTAATTTCTTATTAACTAAAGTGTCCAACAAGTGTCCAAAAAACCACACGTCCACTCCGCGCAGGTGCTGTCGCGACACTAGTTTCGCGTCGCATTTACTTGATGAAATTAGTTGCATGACATTAGTTTTCCAAAAAATATGCTCACAACATGAAACTACTCCAGTGTCACAAAAGTAATGCATGCATTGTAAAACTGAACGGTCACACGTAAATTACTGGTCAAATGAGTGTTATAAAACTAATTTCAAGTCACTAATTTCGTAATGCAAATCCGGCTTTATACATAGCTTTGAAATACTGGGTTCGTGCATTATTTGGTCGTGCATTCCTGGCTGTACAAAGCAGTGATTGTGATTTATGTTTGTCAGCGTCAAGTATCTTCTAGGCAGTTTTGGCGGGAATGCGGCAAAATTCACGTCATTGCATTGCATCGTATTATTTTCAGGACTTGTACTTATTCCCGTGTTAATGTTTAAAATTGGTGGCGTTTTACGCATTAAGTGCTGAATTAAGGGTATGAGTTTGGGCAAGTGATATAATGTATGTTAAGCAAGGTTTTTCGTGTTGCTTCCAAAATTCCATAGAAGCTTCTAGTAAAGTTGCCACCACTTTACTAGGGCATGACGTAAACTGGACTATGACTACCTGACTTAGACTGGACTGTGACTCAGGGCCGTAGCCAGGAATTCACTTCGGGGGGGGGTTCAGCTTGATTACCATAATTATATACCTACACGCATAGTCAAAACAAAATTTGCTTGTAATCATCATCATCATCAACCTGAAGACGTACACTGCTCAACATAAGCCTCCCCCAAAGAGCGCCATTTTGAGCGGCTGCTCGCCTCCTGCATCTATCGCCATTCGGCTCCCCGCGGTTCTGACTAGGTCGTCGATCCACCTTGTGGGCTGGTTGCTTCTTATACTTACTCGTAATGGAGAGCTGATAAAGTTAGTATGAAATCTTTCGCAGCACTCGAGTGGTAAAATAGATATATTATAAAATTTTATCAGCTGTCTATACATCTAAGTACCTACCTATGTGTATAAGAATCAAACTCATAAATATGTTTTTAAACGGTGTCGGAAATCGATTAGTAATTTTGGCAGTAAGAATCTGTCATTGATGATTAAACAAAATGTTGGTAACTACCTATTACCACATAACTGGTATCTGGTAACTGGTAAATAGCTACAGCAGAAACATTATAAGCGCGAGCGAAGCGAGCGCGAAAAATTTAATATTTGCCGTATTGTAGGTATTTCAGAATACACGTATGGCAATTCAAACATGAATTACATGTCAGTACAAACGGGCTTGCTATATGATAAAATATAGCAGAAATATAAACAGCGCGAGCGAAGCGAGCGCAAAAATTTCTATGTTGGCCGTATTATATTTCAGAAAACACGTAGGTATGGCAATTCAAACATGAATTACATATCAGTCAGTACAAACGCGTTTGCTATATAACAACGCGTACTTTGTTATATAACAAAGTACAGCGGAAATATGAAAAGCGCGAGCGAAGCGGGCGCAAAATTTTTTATATTCACTGTATTGTATTTCAGAAAACACGTATGGCAATTTAAACATGTCCGTCAGTACAAACGCGCTTGCTATAATTGCTTATAATAAAATACAGTAGGAACATAAAAAGCGCGAGCGTAGCGAGCGCGAAAATTTTTATATTTGTCTTATTGTATTTCAAAAAATATGTTTGGCAATTCTAACATTCTTGCTCTGCCCTTAGGCCGGTGCAGATTTCGGGGGGGGGTTTGAACCCCCAAACCCCCCCCCCCCCCCTGCCTACGGCCATGCTGTGACTAACCAGACTGACTAAGACTTATACCACGATGAAAAATTACAATACTTGACACTGGCTAAATACACTATGTGTTGTTGCCAAACCAAAACATAAGAAAAAAAAATAGAGCAGAAGAATGTTTGAAAAAAATATTTACCTAAATTTTAATTTAATGTGATTTTAATGTTAAAAATTTAATAAATAAATAACAACTAAGTTCGTAACTAACTAACAACGTTGAGATAATACGCTTTGATCATACCGGTATTACCGATTATTTCTATTTGGTCTCTGGGAGTATCTAGACATATGAAAAGAAACGATTCATTCCAAAATGTGTGATGATGATGATAGAAAAGTATTTGAAGTATCTGATAACCTGGAACAACACTCGCAAAATGATTTTAAATCTGATGACTTCGAACAGCATGATAGAACACACTTAAAAAGAGAACGTTTTGATTTAGCCATGTCTGATGTCAAAACAGAACAAGAAGATTATAAATCTGATGATGAGTTCGAACAGCATGATAGAACACACGTAAAAGGTGAACGTTTTGATTTAGCCATGTCTGATGTGAAAACAGAACAAGAAGATTATAAATCTGATGATGACTTCAAACAGCATAATAGAACACACATAAAAGGTGAACATTTTGATTCAGCCGTGTCTGATGTGAAAACAGAACAAGAGGAAGATTCAAAACTTGAAATATATGTTGAAAAGGATCTATATAGCTGTGATAAGTGTGATTATATGTCTGAACATCCAGATGATTTCAAACAGCATATTAAAACACATATTATTGAGGTAGTTTATGATTTAAACATGCAATCTATTAAACCAGAGCAAATAGAGCATAAAGAGATAAATCATGCAAGTGATTTAAAATTGAATATAGATAATCAAAAAGAGCTCTATGGTTATAAATCTAAAAATAATGAAAATGCAGCAGATGACTCAAAAAGTAATATTAAATCACATTGTGGAGATTATTGTTTCAATGATGAGTGTGAGCAAAATGATGATATAAAAGTCCAAAAAATATCAGATCTTAATTATTTCACTTGTCATGCATGTGATTATAAATCTTTACAAAAAGGTAATTTAAAAAGACATGTTTCAAGCCAACATTCGAAAACTTTTGCTTGTAATTGGTGTGATTATAAATGTGTGTTAAAAGATAATGTAACAAAGCATATTCTAGAAATACATCCAGAGAACATATTTGCTTGTGAGCAATGTGATTACACAGCATCACGGAAAGGTGACTTAACAAAACATACAAAAATACATTCTGTAAAGAAACTATTTGCTTGTAAACTGTGTGACTACCAATCAACACAAATAGGTCATTTTAAATTGCATGTTGAAGCTCACTCTGGAAAGAAACCACATGCATGTGATAAGTGTGACTTTAAAACTGCATATATACGTAGTTTGAAAAGCCACATAAAAATGCACACTGGTGTGAAACCTTATGCTTGCAATTTGTGTGAACGTAGATTTTTCCAAAAAGGTAGTTTATCATATCACATTGTTAAAATGCACACAGATGATAAAACACAAATGACCCAATCTATACCAGCAGTTCATTCTACCAAGAACAAACTACAAACTGATAAGTTATTATGTTGCAATAAGTGTGAATATAGAACTGAGAAACAGTATCGCATGAAAGCACACTATGGAACACATAAGGGGGAAAGGTGGTTTCAATGTGACAGTTGTGACTACATAGCCAGACATCCATCTAAATTAATAATACATTTAAGAATGCACACTGGGGACAGACCATTTCAATGCAATATATGTGATTATAAATTTACGCAAGCGGTACATTTGAAAACACATATCAAAACACACACAGGTGAAAAACCGTTTCCATGCAATGTGTGTGCATTTAGAGCTATTACAAAAACAGAGCTAATGCAACATGCATATGTGCACAGAAAGAATAAATCTTTATAAAATTGTGGTTGTACCTAATATGAATGCAAACAGTCAAGTAATTTAGGCCAATTTAAAATATTGCACACTGGGGATACCATATAAATGTTGTACGAGTGATATTGCATCAGTACATGCAGGCAGTACCTATATAAGAAAACATCAAAAATCCACGCTGGACAGACCACTGCATATAAAATACCATGTGTAACATAAGAAATAGTTAATCAAGCATCTGAGAACATGCCAGAAACAATGACCTTGTCTGCATAAGTGATTAAAAAATGAGAGCTGTTAATAACAAGCAATATAAAATATAAGATGTTGTTTTTTTAGTAGGATTATTATATCTAAATAGAAAAACACAATTTGGATATAAAAAGCGATCTTCTTACACTTGCTTACTTAAGTTATGGTGTGGCGGAAATGTAAATAATATAGAAGTTACATATCTTCTATAGGTAGGTACCTATTCTAACTTTAATTCAGTTATGAAATAAAGGTGTGCGGAACAATAAACTATTTTACACACAATTTGTTTTTATGTATTGTTGTTTACAATTTTTTTTAAAGTAACTGGAAAAATTCAGTGCTATTCCATTCCAACGTTAATTACCTAACTATTTTGTAATAGATACAGTTGTCCAGACGAGTGTGGCTCAGCAGTTATAAACTGCAACTTTCAAACCTATGCACCCTGGTTCGAATCCCTCTCGGCCCATACCAGTAATGCTTATTATGTGCGGAATTATTGGTACAAGGAAAACACATGTCCAAATACAAAATTCGAGTTCATCAACCCGCACTTGGCCAGCGTGGTGGCTCGTGGATTAATAGTCCAATGATTATGGCATACCTACACTATTCTTGTCAGAGAACGCCAGTGCATCAGCAGTGAAACTGTATGGGTTGATTTTTTTTTGTAGTAGTTGCACCCCGCGGTTTCACCCAAAAATAAAAAGTATATGTGTTAGTCCAGAATAAAAGTTATCTGCATTCCAAATTTCATCAAAATTGGTTTAGTAGTTACGGATATATAAGGTAACAAACATTCACACCACAGATCAGTAATATGTAGCTAGCAAACTCTCGCAATTATAATATTCACAGAGCATTAAAAAAATACGCTTCTGGGTGTGAAGCGTATTTTTTTAAATTCTCTGTGGTAATATTAGGATTATTAATTCCTTTATTATTTCGGACATTGCCAATTTTCCCTTCACCTGGCATGCTATATTAATGTACCATAGTTTATCTTGCTTCATCTACGAGGATAGTTTCTCGTTAGATTATAATATGTGCTAGTTTAGTATAGGTACTGTGGATGTGATAGCCATAATTTTCACAGAGCAAGTCCATACTATACTACAATGATTTAGGTAGGGCATAGTTTAGGTAGACCTTAGGCTTCAATATATTATCCTAAGTTATAAGAAGAAATTATATTTTATGTTTTTATAAATAAATTTCAGGACTGACCATTGAACTTGGCACCCATTTAGATCCCACTTCTTTTTTCGTTGAAGTCGACAACCAAGTTATGTTTATCATAATATATTGAACTTGAATCTCATTTCACATTTATGTTTTGTGATGGGATAGCAAAACTGCCTGCAACAATTTCCGAAACTAAAAGATACCGTTATCATTTTTTAACCGGTATTTTTTGATAAGAGTATCAGTTGTAAAACGTAATATATACTCCCTGATTTGAACAATAAGAACTTCAGAAAAGTCGATCGGTGCCAAAGACTTCTATATATACCTAATTACCTACATTATACCTCTTTGATAGGTGCCTTGTAGAATATGTCTAACACACGATTACGAACATTTCAGGTACTGCTCGCTGGCACTGGAGAAGTTGTGCATTCCTCTGCCAACAAGTCCAGAAGTGTGGGCACTTGGCGAGTCGCAGTTGTCGCAATGGCACCGCGTGGTAACCGTCTACACGCTGCGGCTGACACTCGCGCCACTCGTCGAGTCTCTCATATTGCTCGACAGGAAGCTATTTGCTCTTGAGAAAGGTACCTAATTAATTATAACTTTTAACTATTTTGCCGCGATGCACTGCGTTTATCCTGTGCGAAACCATTGCCTAAACAGCTTGCGTTGCGGTGACCATGATTTTATGCAGACAACTAAGCCAAGCCAACTTCGCAATAGCATAACTTTGAGCTTTCAAAACTTGACTTATTTTTTTCTTTTTAGGGTGTTTCAGCTTTTCTCTATACTAAATGTAACGTTGTATATTAGTTTTGGTCCTATCTCAGAAAATTGCTGTCTCCTAATAATTCAGTGAAAATAATATTTTTAATGTTTCTCTGGCTTACACGCTGAACCAATTTGGAAGATATTTTGCGCACAATAATACTACCGAGATCAAAATAGATTATTTTTATCCCGGAAAACTTCTTTGGTTAAAATTAATCCCACGGGAAAACGGGACAGTACCGGGAAAACCGCAGGGCGCCCCTAGTTTTAAATACAATCTCGATTTAGAGGTTTGAGGTCTTTTGTTTCATACCCTCATCATCATCATCATCATCAACAGCCTGAAGACGTCCACTGCTGAACATAGGCCTCCCCCAGAGCACGCCACCTTGAGCGGCTGCTCGCCTCCTGCATCCATCGGCTCCCCGCGGCTTTCACCAGGTCGTCGGTCCACCGAGTGGGGGGCCGGCCTACGCTGCGTCTTCCGGTTCGTGGTCGCCACTCGAGAACCTTTCTTCCCCATCGGTTGTCAGTTCTACGAGCGATGTGGCCTGCCCATTGCCACTTCAACTTACTAACTCTAAGAGCTATATCGGTCACTTTAGTTCTCCTGCGGATCTCCTCGTTCCGGAGCTTATCTCGCAGGGAAACACCGAGCATAGCTCGCTCCATAGCTCGCTGCGCGACTTTGAGCTTACTAATGAGGCCAACAGTAAGAGACCATGTCTCAGTTCCATAAGTCATCACTGGCAACACACACTGATTGAAAACTTTCGTTTTCAGGCTCTGCGGTATTTTGGACGAAAAGATAGGACGAAGCTTCCCGAACGCTGCCCAGCCGAGTTGGATTCTTCGCGCCACCTCTTTGTCGAAGTTGGACCTACCTAATTGGACAATCTGTCCTAGGTAGACATACTTGTCGACAACTTCGAGAGTATCGTTCCCAACAATTACCGGTATAGGTGGAACATGAGCATTAGACATGATCTTTGTCTTGTCCATATTCATCTTAAGACCAACCTGCTGGGAGACTCTACTGAGGTCGTTGAGCATGGTGCTAAGGTCCTCGAGCGATTCCGCCATTATGACTATATCATCGGCAAAACGAAGGTTAGTGATATACTCGTCATTTATGTTGATGCCAGATCTTTTCCACTCCAAGAGCTTGAAAACATCCTCCAATGCGTTTGTGAACAGTTTCGGAGAAATAACGTCTCCCTGTCTCACGCCTCTTTGCAATGGAATTTGTTCCGTACTCTGGTCCTGTAGTCGGACTGACATAGTGGCCTTACTGTACAAACACTTCAAAACTTCGATATACCTATAGTCAATTTGGCATCGCTGCAAGGACTGCAGCACCGCCCAAGTCTCGATTGAATCGAAGGCTTTCTCATAGTCCACAAACGCTAGGCATAACGGCCGATTATACTCTTCGGTCTTCTGTATAATCTGGCGCAGCGTATGGATGTGGTCTATGGTGCTAAAGCCTTTTCGGAAACCGGCTTGTTCGGGAGGCTGGAATTCATCAAACCTGCGTGCGAGACGATTCGTAATGACTCTCGAAAACAGCTTATACACATGACTCAAGAGCGAGATGGGCCTATAGTTCTTCAATAAGGTGTTATCGCCTTTTTTGAAGAAGAGCACCACCACGCTCTTGTGCCATGCCTCTGGCGTTATACCTTCAAGGATGACAGAATTAAATAACTTCTGGAGGACTAAAAGTACCGGTCTACCACCCGCTCTCAGAAGTTCGGTCGTAATTCCATCTTCACCTGGTGCCTTGTTGTTTTTAAGCTGTTTGAGGGCCATTCTAATCTCGTACAGGCTGACGTCCGGGATATCTTCGGTATAGTGTCGGACTAACTTGGCTCTGATGTCCTGAGCTGTGTTAGTAGCGGGCTTACGTGTCGAGGTGTATAACTGTCCATAGAAGTTCTCGATCTCTCTCAGAATCTCAGGCTTGGATGAAATGACGCTACCATTTTCGGTCTTCAGTTTTGTCATTTGGTGTTGCCCAATAGACGAATCCTTTGCGAACACTTTAGAGCCTTGGTTCCGCTCAATTGCGGCCTCAATACGTGAAGTACTAAGAGCACGCAAGTCGTGTCGCAAGGAACTCCAGATTCGTCTATTGAGTTCACCGTAGGCTGACATATCAACTGAAGACTGCAGCTTCATTTCGCTCCGGTCGGCCATTAGCTCAAGAGTTTTTTCTGAGAGCTTTTGAGTCTTCTTTCGGCGTTGGGTCTTAAAGAATTTCGATCCAACAGCTTGGACAGTTTCCACCAACCCGTCGTTTAGCTCGTCCACTGTGTTACAGTCGGCTAGGCACTGGAAGCGATTTTGGAGTTCCAGCTGAAAGCCTTCGGGGTTTTGGATTTGGACAGGATTTGGACGGAGCGTAGACTTCACCAGACGTGACCTTTCGAGCTTAACATTGATATTCAATGTGCCTCTAACAATACGGTGATCGCTACCGGTTTTCACCTTGCTGATCACAGAGACATCATCGAATATGTGCTTCTTGGTCGTCATGATGAAGTCTATCTCATTTTTAGTGGAACCGTCGGGACTTATCCACGTCCACTTCCTGGATGGCCGCTTCTCGTAGAAGGAGTTCATCATAAAGAGTCCCTCCTTCTCCATGAAGTCAGCCAGCCTCTGTCCTCGAGGGTTCCGCTGCCCGTATCCAAATGGCCCCACTCTCAGCTCATCGCTATTCCTTGTGCCCAACTTCGCATTGAAGTCTCCCATCACAACGGTGAAGTATGTTTCGGAAGTATGCATGGCTTCGGATATGTCCTCATACATAGCTTCTACTTCATCGTCTGAGTGTGCCGATGTCGGCGCGTATACCTGTATAACCTTCAACGAATACCGTTTGGTTATTCGGAGTACCAGGTACGCTACCCTGGCCGACACACTGTCGACTTTGACCACGTTGTTGACGAGAGACTTGCGGACGAGAAACCCGACACCCCCTTGGGAGAGTTGGTCTCCCTCCCGGTAGAAGAATAAGTTACCGGAATTTAGGATTATCGTGTCCTGTCCCTGTCTTCGGACTTCTGACAATCCCATTACATCCCAGCGTAACTTACCCATCTCCGCCTCTATCTCGACCATCCTTTCGTCAGCCTTCAGTGTGCGCACGTTATGTGTTGCCAGGGCCAGGGGTCGTCGTTGGGGTTGGTAGCCGGGCGTCTGCCGGGGATTCTTCGCACCCCTTGCCCTGCCGTTACCGTGGCCGCTACCGTAGCCACGGGATAGCAGAGCTGCCGGGGACTGGGGGCCGTTTTTATTTGTGCTTGTCATTAGGGGGGGGGGTTTGCCATAATCACCACGCTTGGCAGGCGGCTTGGTGATCGCAGTAGGTGAAGATTGATTGCCACCAAGACCGAGGGGAACGCTGCGACCCATTCCCTGGATATTCCCTTAGCTGCCTTCTACGGCACCCACGGGAAGAGATGGGGTGGTCCTATTCGTAACCGGGACCACACGGGACTACATTATACATCATCGTCATCAACAGCCTGAACTGAAGACGTCAACTGCTGAATATAGGCCTCCCCCACAGAGCGCCACTTTAAGTGGCTGCTCGCCTCCTGCATCCATCGGATCCCCGCGGTTTTCACCAGTTCGTCGGAGAACTAAAGTGACCGATATAGGTCTTAGAATTAGCAAAATGAAATGGGCAGGCCACACCGCTCGTAGAACTGACAACCGATGTGGAAGAAAGGTTCTCGAGTGGCGACCACGAACCGGAAGACGTAGGTGGACCGATGTTTGTTTGATGTATTATCATCCATTAAATATACTGTTTTTTAAATAAATAAATAAATCTGTAATTCATTTCTCAAATTACTTCACATTTATTGACAACATTGCACATTTAGTTTGTTACATCAAAATTGAAAAATAATGACAATATTAAAAAACAATACATTGACTGAAGCGAAATAAGAAAATAAATCTCATTTAGTTTGGCTAAATATTTTGCTACTTACTTAATAGATATAAAACTAATTATAAAAATACATTGACAAGACTTAATTGAACTCAAGCGAAGTAATTTACATAATAAATATTACCTTTAAGTATACCTAATTCGGTTTGATAAATATTTTGGCACTTTACAAACAATACTTATTTCTACTAAATTACCTACCCATATAATTCTTATATAAAAAAAATATAAATGCCACAGTAGCCAAAACTATCAGAAGAAAAAACAAATTAGGTTCCATCATTACATTTTTTTTAAATCTATATGTTAGATTGCTTTCTGTGAAACCAAAATTTCAATTGGCTATCCAATGGGGTTAAAAACTGAAAGCTAATCGTAGGTGGCGCCACTGTTGAGTGATCCTAATCGCCGCTATATTGCGTTTTTGATTCTTTGTGCTTACCAGTGAATTCGATTCTAATACTACAAAAATGTATTCGACATGGAGTGTTAGGCAGTTAAAAAAACAGTTGCGGAATAGAAAAGCATCTACTACTGGAAAAAAGCACATAACCTTGAATATTTAGTTGGCTCCCAATTTTTTCTTCGTAAAGCTTTTATCCATTGTTTTTTCCATTTGATACCTTTAGGGAATACATGGACTCCCGTCTTTTTGCAATCCAAAGCTGAACACAACGTCATATTAATGAAATAAATTGAGTTACTTTTATTTGTTTACAAAATTATTATAGAGGATGACAGATATTTGTCAGATTTAGGGAACACTCAGCAGTGCTGCCATCTGAAGTGAGCAAAAGTCAGTTTTTTACCCCATTAAGTAAATGTTTTCTCTACAACTGCTTAAATCCCCTAGCCTAGTCCCCTAGAGGACTAGACAGCAGTTCTGTTCCATTTTGATCAGTTTTTTTTTATTTATACGGTTGCAATAGTTAAAGCCCAATTCATCAGAAGTTATGGACACAATATTGTTTAGCAGGTTTTTTTTTATTGATTGATAGGCTTGCGCTTGACCACTATCTCACCTGATGGTAAGTGACGACGCGGTCTAGGATGTAACGCGCTTGCCTTGCTTGCTTGGTTTAGTTGAATATAGAATTTATTCGTAAAAAAAGAATTTGTTTAGTCGTTGTTTGTTAACGAATGCCTACGTTTGTTTCGTTGTAATGTATAACATTGATAATTTGATGCGACGGTTGTCTTTGTTTTTCACTAAACTGCGGCCGCACTACCGTGAGCTAATAGATATTTGGCCATAATTATCGTGGCTACACAGCCACGATTTATGTCCATTACTATTGGCATATCACGGCAGTGTGGCTGCAGTATTATAGAAGCATTTGTATTTTTATTATAATAGTGAGTTTACAATCAATCGACACAAAAGGTTGTGAAAAAACCCCTAAACTAAATTATTATTTTAATTTTTTTTTTTTTTTTCTTATATTTTAGCTCCACACATAGTGTATTTAGCCAGTGTCAAGTTTTGTAATTTTTCATTTTTCACTTAAAGTCAAGTCATAGTCACAGTCGGAGTAGTCATAATCCAGTCTAAGGCATGCCCTAGTAAAGTGGTGGCAACTTTACTAGAGGCTTCTATGGAATTTTGGAAGCAACACGAAAAACCACGTTTCACTACATTGTATCACTTGCCCACACTCATGCTCGTAATTCAGCACTTAATGCGTAAAACACCACCAATTTTAAACATTAACACTGTAAAAAGCATAAGTTTTGTAAAATAATACAATGCACCGACGTGAACTTTTCCGCGTTCCCGCCAAAACTCCTATTATTTTAATTACTAAGCTAATTAATTATCTTAACCTATTCAAGTAATCTCTCATTTTTACAAGGCATTTGTTTTCAGGAATGTCGTGCGAGATTCGTCCAGTGTTTGATCCGAAGCTATCACCTAGAAATCATATAATGATTGCAAGAAGATGAACAAATAACAATATCTAATTATTTACATTTGTTTACGTTAATACGTAATAATAAGTTAATAAGGAATTTGGTACTTTTATTAAATATTTTCTATTCTTATGTACAATTGTGTTTTGCACCTTAAACTTATAAAGATTAGGCCATAATACTGATGTAGTAAAATCACATGAATCGAGACCATTTTTAAATTACTCTGACTAGAAATGCTCGATTGTTTTGTTTAGGGCAGATTCATGGTTATGACAGATGCTTTTTGGTAGTAAAGGCTGTTTGGTAAGACTAAATTCATTTTTCAACATACAATACGTTACTAGCTAAAAAAGTAAATACATCTCAAATTACAGACATACATTACATGTGTATATATATAAAGCGAGTCCTTAAGCTCTCATATTATATTCAATACGTACAAGTTACGTATTAAAAGCTAAAAACTAAACAAGCATATTTCTCTGGAAAAATTTGGTAATGTACCCAATGTAACATACATTTATATAAGCTGAGATTTACGTCTGAAAGAACCAAACATATTTTGCGCCCTCTTCATCGCTGGTCAATATTCCCTTTCTCCCAATTTGCTTTGTCCCACCAGTGGGGAGAAAGGGTAACACCAAAAAATCTTGTCCAGCATAACCAGATTATGTAGCCTTATTTTAACATTCGCTCTATTTTTTTAATCCGTATCAGTATCTTAAACCAAAAAGGTTACGATCTTAAATCTACCCTGTCTTCTTTATCTACATTCAGTAGGGATAGCATAAGTTATAAAAATTATATTATATACTGGGTGGCGCAAAAGTAAAGACCCTATTTGGTTCAGCTATAACATTTTTTCTAAATTAGAAAACTAGATTTAGGTTTTTTTAAATGTATATTTGTGCCATTAAATTTCGTACCATTAGGATTTAAAGATGATGTCTTTTAAATGGTGACCTCCAGAGTTGATACACATTTGAGCCCTATTTATGACATTTTGCATAACTTGCCGTAACACTTCTCAGGGCATGTCAATAAGCAGAATACTCGGTTCTGGGGCACTGATAATCCGCGCATTATTCAAGAAACACCTCTACACCCACTAAAAGTTACTGTATGGTGTGGCATCTGTGTTGACAGAGTGATCGGACCCTATTTTTTCAAAGACGCTGGAGGCAATGCGATAACTGTCACTGGAGAACGCTACAGAACCATGTTACGTGAGTTTTTGATACCCAGTTTGGACGAATTGGGGCTGGAGCACATCTGGTTTCAACAAGACGGCGCTACGGCACACACAGCGCGCGACACTATGGACTTAGTGAGGGACGCTTTTCCAAGCCGAGTTATCTCTCGTTTTGGCGATTTGCCTTGGCCTGCAAGATCACCCGATCTGACCAGTCCAGACTTCTTTCTTTGGGGTTTTTTGAAATCTCGGGTGTATGTGAACAAGCCACAGACTCTCGCAGCTCTAAAAGAAAACATTCGTCAAGAAATAACGAACATATCGCAGGAAGTGTTACGGCAAGTTATGCAAAATGTCATAAATAGGGCTCAAATGTGTATCAACTCTGGAGGTCACCATTTAAAAGACATCATCTTTAAATCCTAATGGTACGAAATTTAATGGCACAAATATACATTTAAAAAAACCTAAATCTAGTTTTCTAATTTAGAAAAAATGTTATAGCTGAACCAAATAGGGTCTTTACTTTTGCGCCACCCAGTATTAATATCTCTCCTCTCCAGAATGTGTTTGACCCACAGACGTAGAATATTTTAGCTACTCTCACCAAGAGTTGTTAGTCAGTATCGTGACACATTTCCTCTAACCTGTAGTCTATGCTTGAAACAGTGACAGATTTTAGCAAAAACCACAGCTGGCGCCATCTATTGGGTCATGCATAAAATACAATTTCCTTTTTTTTTTTAATAAAACGGCTCATCAGATCATCAGGTAGGTATACAACCGAAATAAGAGCTCGCGCCGCAAGTGAGCTGATATTTCTCCAGATGGCTTTTTGGCGCCGATCCGATATCTATGTACCTGATCGAAGCCAATGAACGAACACGAAGATTACGTCATAAAACCTTTTGTTGCGTTTTCATCGGTCAAACGCCTCGAGAGATGTCGATTTTTACAGCCTGCAGGATAAAGAAGACAAAAGTTTCGAGTCGAAATCTTTCCGATGGATTCTGAATCGGGCAGGCGTTCGTACTTATTTTATGTTAAACTATATGCAACACGGCAACAGTCTGTCGAGGTCTCGCTCTATTTCCTAATTATAAAGCGGGATATGTGTATCAAGCGTTGGCGGGCGGGTGTGGCAGCATAGGCGCAGGTTCCTCATCAGAGTCGTCCGAGTGGACGCGCGTGAAGCGGCGCCGCTCCAACAGTCTTCGCAGTTTGAACTCACCCTGTCCGTACTCCCAGCGGCGACGTGACACACTCTTACGACCTATGGGACACTCGACTGTTATAATACATGTACCATCGTAGACCGCGTCGTCACTTTCCATCAGGTGAGACTGCGGTCAAATGCAGCCTATTCAGTTATAAAAATACTGAACTGGGAGAACTGGGGGTCTAGCACAGATGCCTTTCCATTAGCGTTAACGCCAAACGATAACTCAAAATGTATGGAAATGACATTGCCTGCGGAAAACTTTTCCGCAGCTAATGTCATTCCCATACCATACATTGTGAGTTGTGAGTTAGCGTGAGGAGTTAGCGCTAATGGAAAGGCATCTTTGCCCGTTCGTTTGTTCAAGTTAAACTCATGTCAACTTAAAAATACGGAATGCTCATTGGTTGCCTGATCATCATCGGCTTTCTTCAACCAATGAGCGCATAGTATTTTTAAGTTGACACGAGTTTAACTTTAACAAAAGTACCAGAGGTTAGACAGTGTCTAACCGTTTATGTGATATCCAAATAATTTTAGATACTAGTTGACTTGGTGCACATTTGATTCGACCACTAATCCTACCTACGACAGGTAATATTTCAGTATTGAAAACTTATATAATCATAGTAAAGTGTAGTTACATTTAACACTAAGTAGTTATCGGTTGTTAGAGTTTGTAGTTTTGGTGCTTTTTGGTTGACACGCTTAAGCAGGCAAAATAAATAACAACCACCAATGAAATCACCACGACTGACGCGATTTTGAGGTTGGTTATAGGTTTCGGTAGTAACCATATTTAGAATTATCCAGTAACCAAAGTTGCGAAAAAATTAAATGGTGATTAAAATGGAAAAAGCTAATATTTCAATGCTGCTCAAAATTAAAAGTCATGCTACAGAAAAAGCTTCTACAAACTAAGCAAAACTCAAAACAAAACAACAGGTACGAAGAAGGAGGGTGCAAAAATAAAAATACAAAGCTGCTTCCAATAAATATATTCAACACAACTTAACAATAATTTAATAGGTAAGAAAGTATGATTTTATCACGACTACATGTGCGCATAACATAAAAAAAATAAATGCGATCACATAATGCTAAAAATGATAGCACAAGTCACAGCACAACAAAGTAAAGTAACGGACGGCATAAACAGTTGTGGTAAGGTTAGGATTACTTATATAATCTGCATAAGTATTGTAATCCATATACCAGGCATTCTGCCAATTTTAAACTGTGACTTATGGCATAAAAAACTTATCAATCGAAATCGCGTGTAAAAGTTTGCGATGCTAAAACATAAAATGTGCGAGGACAAGGAATTGTAAACTTAATTCTTTTAGGAATTTCAGTGGTAAATAAAACTAATGCCGTCTGCACTAAAGTTCGACAGCTCATAAGTCCGCACTTATCTCTCTAGAACGTACCCAAATGCATTGTGTCGTACGTCATAGAGGGAACTTAAGAGCTGCCAAACTTTAGCGTAGACGTGAACAACTACCTACATACTTAATTTACAAAATAAATTCATTGGACATAATGATTGCATCTTAAGTAAGTTAGACACGAATATAACAATAGCTATACTTTTGGTAATGAGAAACAAACGCTAAAATGTTCACTTCAACAACACAGGAATAAATTCGAACAGTGAAAAAGTCTATACTACCAGTGCAAGTGCTGACAAAAATAATAAAATTGCACATGGTGTCCAAAATAAACAGTCTTAACAAGCACACAATCACAATAATGCTAAAAAGCATGATATTAGGTTTTTTTGTAGGTACACTATAATCTCATTATCTCAGATCAAGAGGAGCGATCAATAAATATTTCTAACTACACTATTATAACAGGCTATAACTATAAATAGAATTTCACTAGTATAAGATAATGATGAGTAAATATTAAGGTGCTCCCTCACTTGGAACATTCGCGTGTAATGTAACGTTTCAGATTCGATATTGAGCATTACATTACAATACTGCCTCCTTGACTGACGAGCATTCGCGTGTAATGAGATTCGATTTTGAGACTCAAAATCGAACAACTCTCAAATTGAGAGTTTAGTTAATTCCACAATGTCGGACGAAGCGGTCGTCGTGCTGAGCGCGGCAATATTAATCCGACATTGTTATTTACGAAAAAAAAAAACAGAAGAAACGATATTGGTGCCATGAATTATTTCAAAACCGACAAAACACAGGCAGGGTTTGGATATTTTACAAAGAATCAACCGACCCATAAGCAAACTTAAAAATGTTTTCCCTCATGCATGTAACATGTAACATGACAGTTTAAAATCTTATATTGTATATGACATTACAGTTTGCGTACTGTAATGCTCGGTTCTCCTCCCTCACTGATGCAATGCTCGACTCTGTAACGTTACATTACAGGCGAACGCTCCAAGTGAGGGAGCACCTTTAGACATAAAAAGTGCCTTTTTATAATTATACTTTGACAAGTACTAACTAGTAGATATATTATTATTAATAGGATGCTTAAATTAATCAGTTTAAAGTCAGATCTGAGTAGTCAGAGTATTTCTATTGATTTATAAGAGTCAAAAGCTAGCAGTGTCTAGTTATTGAAGCCAAGAAACAAGATTAAAAAATATATTTTTTTACATTATTTTTGGTGTCGATTCTGTGTCGCGATCTCAAAAACTAAACGATATTAAAATATCTCTGCCTTTTTCGTATTCCCGTTATCGGAAGAGTATCGCCATACTTTAAAGCTTAGTTACGTTTTACAGCGAAACAAAATCGACATCATTGCATCATTAATAAAATCAGTATTTCTATTTATAATTTAATTTATTGCACTTGGCAAGATGAAGTTTAACCGAATACACAAATATAAATGCAGAGGCAATACAACCGACTGTTTGAGATAAATTATTTGATAGATATCGAGGACCATTTGCCCTGCGTTTCTCGAGGAAGCGTTCGACGAATGAACGATCGCGCTGATCACGTCATAAAACTTTTGTAGCGATGTCATTGCTTTCTCTCAAATGCTTCCTCTAGAGAGGATTGTCAATTTCTACAGCTCATGCCACCCGTGCTGGTACACTATGCCCATTTTTACCAAAGATCCCTAAACTACACCCTAACTAGGAATCGCTTTGGCTAAGTATACCCCCTAAATTTGACTCTTACTTAAATTCGTTTTCACAGCTCTGAGTGACATTTAAATTGTAAAGTGACAGTTTATTCTTTTTTACGGTTTCCGAAATCCATACATTTTTCGATTTTGGTTTTTTTATACTTTAGAGAATAAAAATACAAGCACCATCATGCTTAGAGTTAGAGAGTTGCTTTGCATTAGAGTTTTTACTATTTTATGCATCAGAAAAAATTAAAACAAATACATTTTCTGGCGTTATGCGGGTAGAAACAGTTGCCAAAGACAATTGAAAAAAATGTAATTTTTTAAAACCCCCCGTAAACTTAGGGGATCCCTTAAGCTGTTGCTATCCTTTAATCGTCGGTGAAAACAAAATTACTCTCAGATGTCATTTAAATATTTTTAAGGGTCGTTTAAAATTTAGGGATTTTTGGTGAAAACGGGCATATAAAAATTCCAACATTATCAAGGAAAAGTGACAAGGTGTATGAATTATTAATAGGTTTCCTGAAGTCTGTTCTGTTTTACTTATATTAATTATATTAAATTTGAGTTGTAACATTATAATTAGGGTGATTATCGTTGTATCTCTAATGTATTGTATGAGTGTAAGTTACCTGAGTAAATAAATAAATAATAATTATTATGTTCTTATGCCATTGAGCGAGCCATAGTTATTTATGTACTGACTGGAAAAGGGGAGTGAGGCGGGAGAGATCATTTATTCTCTATGAGAAATGTCGATAGTTGGCCGTATTTTTATACTTAATTTATAGTAAATTAAACTTATTTGGTTGGACCCATTTGAGCTGTTAATTTGTACATAACTTTCGTTGTATGCCGCTCAGTGTAAAGTCGAGGGCTTGTTTGACAATTGATTTTTATTGTGAGAATGGTATCTTCCATCTGCTTAGGTGTGGCTCGGGACCCAGGGACTTGTTGCAAGGGATTCTGGGGTTTGTTAGGGACCTAGGGACTTGTTGCGAGGTGCGCAGGAGTTTGTTACGGACCGAGGGACTTGTTGCTAAAGACCTAGAGACGCGTTCCTAGACACGAGTCTACATTGCACTTCGCATGTTTATGTAAAGTAACTGGTGTATCGCCAACAATAGCACAAACCTTGACCATCATGTGCTAACAGGCTACCAGTCATCGTATTACCGATGGAAGTGTGCACACATGGATTAAAAAAATCTCGCTAAATTGTTGTTGTGATAATCGAGGGTAGTTTAGTTTTTTTTAAATAAATCAATCGTCTTTGATGATTTGGGACCTCCTTAAGAGGCGTTTTATTTTATAAAAAACTAGTTCTGCTTCTTTTGCTAGATGGCGCAGTAAGTACATAATTTAAACCTTTCAAACCACAGAGTAGTTTAAACATAAGAAAATGCTTAGATTGCTTAGAAAGAAATGTAAAATTCAGTTGAGTGGCCACGAGTACATTGTCTGTAGTATCTCTTAAGTAGTCTGTGTTGCATTCTTCTTAAGTAAATTTAAGTACAGTAGAACTGCGAGATAGATAAACGTTAATATTATGAGCCAAGCTATCGCGCTACGAAAATAAAGAAAAACGAAACAGTTTAGAGTTGTCAGTCAGTATCGTGACACATTTTCTCTAACCTGTGGTCTATGCTTGAAACAGTGACAGTGACAGATTTTGGTAAAACCACAACCGGCGCCATCTATTGGGTCATAAATAAAATGCAATTTCTTTTTTTTAATAAAACGCCTCATTACAGGTTAATAGCTTAAAACTGCCTAGGTGATACAAGTCTCCAGATTTAAAGCTATGCATCCTATAGGTCCCTATGGTCGCTAGCTACAAGGCGCTAGGTCCATATAACTACAAATCTCACGTTAAACTTCTTCAAGGTTATTAATTGTACAACACAATATCATGTGAAGTTGCTAGTTATAGGGTCCCTAGCACCAAATCTCTAGCTACAAGTGCGTAGATCCCCAGCCCAACGTCCCAAGGTCCATAGCTAACCCCATGTTCCAAGGTCCCAAGCCCTAGTCCCAAGATCTCTAGCTCCATGTCCCAATCTCCGTGTTCCAGGGTTCCAATGTCCCAAGACCCCTAGCCCCATGTCCTTAGGTCCCCATCCACATTTGTTCGTAGCACGCAGTGAGAGTACCCACGTCTCTACTGTAGCACTATCCCTAGCTACAAGTCCGTACCCAGCCGCATGTCGCAGGGTGCCCTACTGCACGAGCGGCACGGCCTCGCTCCCCTTACCTTTGTTCCTGGCGCGCAGCAGGGCGAGCGCGGCGAGCGCCAGCAGCGCGGCCCCCCCCGCGCCCCCCGCGCCCCCCGCCGCGCCGCGCCACCACTCCCAGCCCGCGGCGGCCGGGGGCGTCGCCGCCAGCTCTGGAACATTACATATTACTTTAACCGCAACATATACAATAGATATATAGTACTACGCACAGAAAGCTCACTCGGCGGTCACTTAAATAAACGACTCTTGCTTCAACGCTATAGAGTGTAGTTCAGCTCGCTACAAGCCTTCGTTAAACAGTTGCCTCTCGTTCTAATATCGGTATATCGCTGCGTTACGCGTGACGGACCGACCCGTCTAGGCTCTCGGTCCCATGTACCTGTAGCTTCATACCTAAAGCGCGGAGTGAGACAGGCCTGCCAGAACATAAATTCCTCATTCTCGCTACGCTACACCTTTTGCTTTAAAGTGTAATGTCCGTGCATCGCGGCCGATCGCAGCCGCGCGAAGTTGACCGCATGCGGCTGATGGGACAAGAGTTCTTTGATCCGTAGTTAACGTAACTAATGGTTAAAAATGCTAACAAATTCTAACCAATGGTCAACATTTGTTAGCACTTTTAACCTATGGTTACCTTAAACGCATCAAAAAACCCATCCTATGTTGATGACACACTACAAAACAAAATAAATGATAAAATACATATAACTTTAAAACAGCAACATTCGTAAGAAGTCAAATCAAACAATAATATTTTCTTTTTCATTTAGACAACGTGTTGGGAATATTAGATAATCTTTTCACCAATGCTAATAAAGTTGTGACCTTTTGGCAAAGATTATAAAGCCCGTTGATAGCTCATGAACATAATTTCTCGTACAAACACGACTCACCTGCGCGGGCAGGGGGCGAGGTAACAAAACGAGACAAAGTCATACGAAATTACAAGGAACAGCGGGCTTACCGTCTAAGCCGATCGTAATCGATGAATCGGCTTCAATCGGCCATTTCCGCTAAATTGGTACCGCCTATGAACTTCATCCATTGGAATTGAACTCCATTCATCGGGAGTGAACGAAACATGAACAATAGTACTATTTTTGACAGATATTCGTACCGTCTAACTCCGATGACAGTTCATAATGGGAATCGTTCTGGATTTAACTGTCAAATGAAGCTGGCAGCTATTTCGCTATGGGCTTCAAGTATATTCATATGTTTTCGCGAGTTTAACTCCATTTCTTATTCATTTTATGAGTGTAGAATCATGCTTGAGTTTGACTAGATTTATTATAATATTATAGGCATCTTTAAAACACCAAAAAGCGAGAACACCAAACCAAAATAATGGACGTTACCTACCTATTCCAATGAAAATACTACAAATCATTGTATTCCCTGGCTCTATCACAAAGGAGACTGAGCTTGAAGTGGTAGGAAACATCTGTATACCTATGGAGGTACGGAGTTTGACTTCGCAGCTTCAAGCTTGTGCAAGCAAAACAAAGTAGTGGTACCGTCGTTGCCATCGGCAATATATTTTGGTCATAATCCATTTAAATTGCTCCATCTACCTACCTGTTATATTGAACATCGATCGAAGGCTATACGACAGTCCTATTTTGTTGCCTGAAACTGGGTTTGTGGGCTATCTATGAAAATCGCAGTACCTAAATAAGTGTCCAAGGATATTAAAAAAATGACGAAAAATAGTGAACAACTTGTTGAAAAAACCACAGTTGCTTGTGTGTTAGTGTGTTGGTGTTATGGCAGCCTGAAAATAGGTTAAAGTAATTACTTGTTCAATAAAATATAAACCTACACATTTCAACATAGAATTATAGGTAGGTAATCATACCTAGTTGCAAACTCCTACCTCCTAACCAGCCTTTGCACAAGGTAGCTAATACTCAGTGTTTAAAACTATTTCTCTGCTAGGTAGGTATACAATGTTTATTAGTAAGGGGGTTGATCTATACCTACCTACCTATTATAGAAACATATGTAAGTGCCAATTTCATCAAAATCTATTATATTTTAACTTTATTCAAGAGATGTATGAAAGCTAGATAGTAGGTATGTGTAGCTTTCTATCAGTGAAAAAATCCAAAATCTGGGCCTGCAAACATACAGTCTAATCCTGCGTTAGCCTAAAATCTATAGTTAAACACAATCAAAATCTGTTCAACAGTTTGCCACACTGGTGGTAACAAATATACCTACTGTCTATATTGTCCACATAATTATAGTCATACCATACAAGCCTTTACATTTTCATAATAGGGGCTGGATCATGCAGGATGACATATAATGTTATTTCATTACAGTCTAATAATATTTGTCAGTAAACAAAAAGCAGAGCTTATAAGTTGCCTATTTATATTAACACCACCTCTTTGAATACTAGTACTAGAATATAGTACTATTTGTTTAAATGTTATGTATTGCTCAGCACCCGTGGTGGCAACATCAGGGTTGCTGAGCAATGCTGTCCACTCCATGCTGTCCATCAGGGGTGCTGATGATACTAATAAATAATATTTTATTTTCCTTGCAAATGGGTTCATAAAAGGATGTTATGTATATGAGTAGTACAGATACTAACTCTACTGATACCTATTCAATATTACTTATTAGAATACATATGTATTCTAATAAGTAAAGCAAGGATTAGTGCCTGATGTAGGCACCAATCATAAAGTAGTCTTTGATGCCATCACTCTGTGCCTCGGACAGCACATTAAGGCCTTGGTCCCGGTTGTCATAAGAACATCTATGGTAATTGTATGGGTAGTCAGAAGTCTGATAGAATCTGATGCTTGATCTAACCATCCCCGTTACTGGTTCCTTATGGGTTGCGAGGTCAGATGGCTGTTGCTCGTGTAATTCTGGTAGCTCGCCGCTACATGTTAGATTGGGAGCCAACCCCAACAACAAATGGGAAAAGGCAAAGAGGATGATGATGATGTCTTGACAAACCTTGTTAATTAAATATTGCAAAAATAAGATTAATATTTTAATATATTCATTTTGTTCTCAGGCATCATACACCTCTTACATTATAGTCTACAATCTTGTCTACAGCGCAGGGCTGCAGGCACTGGTGTTGACAAAGACATTGATGAGACTAAGCCAAAAAGCCAACACTATACAGCCATAAAATTAGAGTAGGTACAATTAACTACCTACCTACATCAAATTTTCTTGTAATGGAATATTATAAGAACTGAAGAAATAAATAAAAGATTAATTAAACAAAGTACTTGTTGTTTCCATACACCATTTTTTATTTATAGGTTTAATTAAATAAAGTAAATTTGGTTGCCGTGTCATATTATTTATCCTTGTAGGTAAGTTATAAATTCAATTTATACTCAGACTTAATACTAGAATGTTACTGCTTAGATATTTAGAACACCATTATTATAGATTTTCATGACTGTGTTGCACTGACATCCCAATGGAGGTGCATTATGTATTTCCCTGCAAGCACAGCAACTTCCTGATTGAACTCTATATGTGACTATAATTATTATATAGAATTCCTGATGCAGTCATACTAATCCATATGTCAAACATCCGTTTAGTATTTTTTCAGATACCTGTAACAAAATATAGTTTATTTAGATACCTGCTTAGGCATTTATGAAATAGGAAGAAACTAGGAACATGTATGTAGGTTGATATGTACTAACCTCTCCTACAATCAATCATGCAAACCGCACCGTCCGTCATCAGAATGAATATTAGGTTCATTTTAACGAATATGCAGGAGCGAAAAAACACTGCGACTTAGTACAATACTAGTCTATGCACTGCAATCTGCGTGTGCGTTATCACACCTAAGTTGTGAATTGAAACGAATGCATCCATGCTTGAGTACATATTATCGAAAAACGACACGAGCATTATCACATTTTCATGCTTTTTATTTTTAGTCGCATTTCGTATTTGATATAGGCTGAAAGACGGAAAATTACTCTGTGCTGAAAGAGAATACTTTACTTTATATTTATAATCAAAATGTAAGAATAATTAGTAAGTTGAAAAAAGTTTGTGAAGATCAACAAAACAAAACGTGCTAGTGTTGCCACGTCAACAAAACAAAAATAGCCAAAGTAGATAATGAGGAACAATTCCACAAAGGATATAAATATCAATTCTGTATACTACATCAATTACAATGTAAATATCTGAGTAATTTTTATTACGGTTTTAAATAGGGAGTGTAATAAATAATATTGATTCGTTCATGTTGCAGAATTTTTAAAACCAATAGGCTGCTGGATGCCTGCTATTTTTTTTATTGCATTAATTAATAATATATCTCAAATAATAAACAGTCGTGAAAACAAAAATAAATTAATATCTCAAAATATGTCAAATTAACAAGCATTTAAAATAAGGGAACAGAAAGAGACAGCTCAAACTTGCAGTGACGTCAGATCTTGGTCCTTCATACTACCTTACTACTAAGCTGTGGTAGCTTTACATACAATCTCTTTGGCATGTGACGTCACAATGTGTGTTAGGCACGGCACGAAAATCGCTCTAACTTCGTTATTTTTGGTCCAATATCGATAATTCTTTCATTGAAATAATTGGTTTTGAAGTGACTATAATCCTACATATTCAACTAAAAACCTCGTTGATCCTCAAGGTATGTACACTTGTACAGACCTATAGGTATTTTGGAATAGATCGCTCGCTCGATAGAGTGTAATAGAAGGTTTTCAGATAGCTAAATAAAAAAAAGAGTTCTTAAAAAACTGTTAGATAGTGTTGACAAGACATGGCGTGAATAATTATCACTACCATGTCTGTGGTTCTGAAGATTTATGCCACAGATTAGAGAAAAAAACAACACTGTAATTTATGCGTAGACCATGTGAAAGTGACACTGCGCTATGAAAGAGGGCTAAGCCACCTTGTGAAAAAAAATTGCCATGTCCGCCATGTCTCGTCAGCGCAATCTATCTTTGGCTGTAGAACTACGTTCCATCAAGCTGTCAGAAAATCCCATATTATTATAATAAGAGGTTTTCTAACAGCCCAATTAAAAAAAAACTAGTTCATAAAAATCCGTAAGATGGCGTTGACGAGACATGGCGTAAACAATTATCACTACCATGTCTGTGGTTTTGAAGATTTATGCCACAGATTAGAGGAAAAACAATACTGTGCCAACCATGTCTCGTCAGTGCCATCTTGGGCTGTAGAACTACGTTCCGTCCAACTGTCAGAAATCCCCTATTAATATGAGGGTTGGGAGGAGGGACGTAAGTACTTATAGTTTTAGAGAAAAATAGAATTTCGTTTTGAGGTTATGTATGGAAAAAATATGTAATATAAAATGTTCAATGTACTACTACTAACTACTACAGAGGGGCGGGATTGATCTCCCGCCCGAGCTTCTGGCTCCGCGCTTATTATTATGTATACCTCTGGGGGTAGTTAGTAGTAACACGGCTAGGTGGGATCGGGCGCTCTGTGTCGTAACCTAAAAACGTTCATAATTTGTGAATTTTATAGCTTACGCCACACTATGGCTCGATTTAGGTATAGAAAGTAGATTTTATACCTGTTGAGTAATTGTTTACTTTCTAAATTTAGCTAAATAAGAAAAGCCTTTTTGGCTATATTATTCATCCACTGGCAATACACTTTTATATGGAAAGAATTTAGCGTTTCGATACTACCAAAGAGTATATAACCACTATTGGATACTTCTATATTTTGCGATATAAAATGCTGAAGCGCTTTACATAAAAAATGTAGACGTATTAACTTACTTTTTCAGCATCCTGAACATTGTTACCAATTTTACATCTCTCTGTTCCACATAATTCGACACTTTTTTTTACGCCCCAATTGTGCCCCTAAATTTTTAATTTACTGAAACGAAACGCAAGTTAGGGGCGAATTGGGTTCATTCAGTGTTCAATTCACGTAGATCATTTGAAGTCCATTACGATCCAAATAGTTAGACAATACCTCTTGATCGGTGAGAAACGATGGCAATGAAGTTCATTGAAAATTGACGGGTGAAGTTCATCCGAGTTAGACGGTAAGCCCGCAGAGCAGGATGGATCAAAAGACGTCAACGGGTTCCCGTGATTTATTAGAAATTAGTGGTTGAAATACACCACTAATTATCGTATGAGGGGGAGTTGTATCATTGGTCAACTGGATTTATAGTCAATGCCTTTTAATACTTCCGGTGATCTTTTCATCAGAGTTCTAATAAAATGGTGATGTTTTGGGAGTATTTTAGGTGATCTTTTTGCTATTATCCACCAGTGCTCTTTTGGGAATACCGCAACAGAATAGACATCTATCTTCCATATAAAAAGCGAACATAATATAAGCACAGTCACAAACCTACTCACCGACGGTGGCGGTGGGCTTGCTGTGTGACGTCACGCTTGTGACGTGTACAGCGGGGACGGTCTCGGCGCGGAGTGACGCGTCACTGAACTTGTACACGCGGTGCGGGTTCAACTCCGCCACGTACACCTGACAAACATCATCCACCATGTTATATTATAACTGTAAACTAGAAAAACGAGCTATGAGAGAGCTATGCTCGGTGTTTCCTTGCGAGAAGCACCGGAACGAAAAGATCCGCAGGAGAACTAAAGTGACCGATATAGCTCTTAGAATTAGCAAGTTGAAATAGCAATGGGCAGGCCACATCACTCGTAGAACTGACAACCGATGGGGAAGAAAGGTTCTCGAGTGGCGACCACAAACCGGAAGACGCAGCGTAGGTCGGCCCCCCACTCGGTGGGCCGATCTGGTGAAAGCCGCGGGGAGCCGATGGATGCAGGAGGCGAGCAGCCGATCAAGGTGGCGCGCTCTGGGGGAGGCCTATGTTCAGCAGTGGACGTCTTAAATTAATAATATTCCTCAAAAGATAAACAATAGTGAAAACCAAAATCAAATATCTCAAAAATGACAAAGTTACAAGCGTTTTAAAATAAAGGAATAGAAAGAGACAGCGCAAACACGGCAAAAAAGACAATTTCAAAGTAATGTAAGACAACAAAAAACCCTCCCTTGGCAGTCGGGTAAAAACAAATGATTGGTTAAACTGTGCTTCAAAAGGTAGTTTCTTCTCATAATAATTATGGGAATCAATTAAAGATCAATTATTGATCTCGAATAGACCGTATTAATAAAACCAAAACCGCTAATATTACATGTATAATGAATACCTTAGATCCATCTGGCGAGACTGCGATATCGTGTGGGTTGCTGAGGCCGCCGTCGGGTGCAAACGTCTGTACGAGGCGGCCCGACTCCAACTCTATGACGTAGCCGCGCACCGGCGCTAGCCCTCCGCTCGGACCGTTCACTATGTACAGGCGACCGCCTGGAATATTTATTAATATATGTAATACTAGCAGCGCCCCGCGGTTCCACCCGCGTTCCTACAGGAATCGTTCCCGTTTTTGAGATAAAAAGCCTATGTTTTAATCCAGGGCATAAGCTACCTCCATACCAATTTTCATCCAAATCCGTCCAACTGTTAGAGCGTGAAAGAGTAACAAACATACACACATACACACATACGCACAAACTTTCACCTTTATAATATTAGTGTGATATGTACTTATTATATGTATATGGAGCCGATGGATGCAGGAAGCAAGCAGTCGCTCAAAGTGGCGCTCTGTGGGGGACGCATATGTTCAGCAGTAGACTGTTGATGATGAATAAGTATAGAGGTAAAATTATTACTACAAAATATGCAATAATTATTGCGTAAACGTACCTACAGTACTTAAGCTCACTATCTCGAGCGCCAGGCGTCAGAAAAAAAAGTATCGATGCGGAATATTTGAAAGAAAATCATATTTGGCTTTTGATTAGGGTCGTTTAGGTAATGGAATAAAAATAAGAATTTTCCAAAACGCTATTGGTGTTTTCTTGGGTCAGATTGAGCGCAGTGATTCAGCGTTGCAGTGTTTCGGGAACCTTGCCCAAGTTTAGCGGATTATGAGGCTTTTTATTTTAAAAAAAACACTAGTTCCGCTTCTTTTCTAGATGGCGCTGTAAGTACATAGTTTAAGCCTTTCAAACCACAGAGTAGTTTAAACATAAGAAAATGCTTAGACTACCTACAAAAAAATGTCAAATTCAGTTGAGTGGACCACGAGTACATTGTCTGTAGTATCTCCTAAGTAGTCTGTGGTGCATTATTCTTAAGTAAATTGAAGTACAGCAGAACTGCGAGACAGATAAACGTTAATATTATGATCCAAAATTAAGCCTTTAACATAGGCCAAACGCGTCTTTTTAACTAATCATACTGAAGAACCTATGAATTCTACAGACATGAAAAAAATATCACCAATAAGATCATTCTGCACCTGTACTTATCAATTGAACAAAATATTCGATTACTAGGTACATTATGAATAAAAAAAATACTTTAAGAACACCTTTCCAGTCACACAGTGTACAATGCCGCGTAAAGGAAGATTGCGTCATTAAATATTTTTACACCCTCGGATAGGAAATTTAAAAATATACAAGCTCATTTGATCATTTTATTTTTAGAGCCAAAATTAAGTCTGTTTAGTAATATTTTGCGTTATTTTGCGGCGAGCCAAGGGCGAGGCCCTTGGCGGCGCGTGAGTTAGTCTGCCCCGGCATGTGCCAACGGGTGGACGCGCTGCTGTTTTATATAAAATATTTTAAATGTTTTTCTTATTTGTAAGAAAATTATCAATTAAACAGCCAATAAATAGGTATCGACTATACGAAAAAGTCAGTTTTAGAGCCATTTGATTAGTTCTTAGTGACTTTAATGTCAGTAAAAGTATTTGGAACAATAATAGATCGTTAGCACAGAAGGTCAGTATAGGTATTTTAAACTCTTTTGGCAGGGTAGGGTTCCAGTCGAACTAAATTAGCGTTAGGCCTCCCATACACGTTAGATTTTATTGATCAATCTTTGGGATTGATCAATTTTATTGATCGTTTAGGGTTAGTATTGGTCAATGTTTTTCGGTTTACAGTATGGAGATAACATTGACTTAAGTGGTCTCGTCAATTTTATTGATCAATAAAATTGAACGTGTTACCATCACCAGTTATCAGCTTCTTCAAAAATGGTTCGGTTTCATTACGTCGTAATAAATAATCACAGATGAGTACACGGTTCATTAGGTTTCTTTCAGTGAGCTCGTGAGAGACCCAAATATCGAGCTTTTTTGTGTACCCAGTTTTTTTCAAATGCTACGCAATGCTGTTCTTCAGCTACGTCGTAACTACTGATATGCCGCTCTTGCTCCACTTTTTTTTAAAAATGGCATCCATTTTATCCGTAATAGGGCGACCAGAGCGAGGTGCATCTTTGACATCAAAATGTCCGGATTGAAAACGCTTAAACCAAATTTGTGCTACTCTCACAGACACTGCACTAGGTCCATAAACATCGCAATTTTTTTTCGCGGCTTGTGTTTCATTTTTACCTTTTTTGTCATAGAATTAAAAAAAAACAGGAGTGAGTTTTGATTGACATCGAACTGACGTACAGCAATGGCGGACACCACAGAATTCCCACTAGTATAATTTTACAGCGCGTGCCCGCCTAGTTGTTTCTTGCTCCCACACAAGGTGCTGCCTGAATAAGAACGTCTCCCAAAATTTTGGGTAAATAATGGGTGATTACGTTAGCTCTATCTATAGAGTAATTTACTTTGATACCTAAAAATTATGTTTTACCAGTGTTCATTGTTTCAAGTTTATTGTAAAAACTAAAATGCAAGGTCAGGTGGGGTAAGTGAAACGAAGGAGTACCTAAGTGAAACCCTATCGTAATCAATAAATCACGCAGTTTAGCTCTATGCTATGTGGCGAAATGGTTTCAATGCTCTAACACACGCGTCACACAATCTTTCTGCTAGGTCATATAATAAAAAGAAATCTCTAAGTTTACAAAACACAACTCGGTTGATGCCATGAAGCAATTTAATAGTGTTTATGTACATTTTTACACAAAAAAATGCATGAAAGGGCGCGTAATGTGCGGTTAGTATTTGCAGTCACAGACGACACAGGTAATAAAATCAATCAAATACCTACTACATTACAAATGTCATTGTAAATGTCCGATGGGCGAAAATCGCGTATTTCACATCAACAGCTGGAAGACGTCTAGTGCTGAACACAGGCGTGCCCATAAAACGCCATTTTAGACGCTGATTATAGAGAGGTTAGAGGTTTGCCATAATCACCTCGCTTGGCAAATGGCTTGTCATCGCAGAAGATTATAATGTTCCAAAGAGAGTGCTACTGCCCATTCTCTGGATAGCCCCTTAGTCTGCTCTTAACGGCACCCACAGAAAGAGATGGAGATTCTGCGCTTATAAAGTGCTATAAAGATACTATGCAGCTATTATTATATAAGTAGGATAATAATTGCGGATAACAGATAATAAAAACAAAACTGTCAATATAGTCACCTACAAAATAATCAAACCCCAATGTCAACCTACCGTCAGAATATTGAATCGGAACGTTTCTGTCAAAATCGTGAACCATTTTTAAAGTGATGTTTCATTCATGCAAATTGTATTTTCAGAAATTATTTTCTTGAAAAGTATTTATTGCCGTCATTTGCCATTTCAGATTAAGGCTTTCTATGTGTAAAAAATTAGCGTCCTAGCAGAATTCACAAAGTGGACAGATGTGCAAGTATGTTTCACTTACCCCCTCTGACCCTAAATATAAAATGATATATTTTACTTTATTTATTTATTTAAGCACAAAACAAATTACAATCGAAAAAATAAGTGAAATCAAGCAAATAATTAGCTACTATACCTACAATAAGATTTATTCCGACTTATAAACTATTTGCAAATCAACATGGTACCTAGCTGGTTTTATGGGAAATTAAAAAGCATAAACTGGCAGTACCTTGACAATGAAATTTTTTGGTTATGTTTGGTTATTTTATTCATGAATTAATCATTTAGCTGTTTTTCTGTTAAGCTGAGGACCTGTTATTACATGAAATGTAACGCTGTATTTATATTTTTCACAATAAACTCTTCTAAAAGGGAAAATAGACAAAATAATGTCTACTTACTTGTGAAATACTATTCCTTCATGTTTACGCCTCAGTACGACTTCTGCTGCATAAAATGCGGCATTCACCTACTGCACACACATTATTTCTCAAATATTTATTGCGTTAATCACTATTTCAATTGGATTATTTCACAAGAAACCACAATATTAAAAAAAAATTGTTAACCTGTTTGGCTTAGATCAAACGAAGCCAAATAAAAAACCCGGTAACGGTGACAAGGACCAAAGATATTGCGTTCATCTTTTTTTTGCTTAGTACCGAACGTATAGCACTATCTTTGTTGTCCATGAATGACGTCATATACTTCTGGGCCCTGGCGGACACCTAAACATGTGTGATGGATTAAAAAATTGCCATGTGAAGAAAATTACCCGAAACCGGCCAAAAAAAAAGATCTGACGTTGGTGTGACTTTTTGTATGACCAAAAAGCTACGCGATCTTGTAACAGAGTAGTCAAAATTTAATAACTTATGTCATTTGAATTTGTAAAAAACTATTACGACATAAATATATATATACTTTTACACGCTATTAATGCTATATTTGCTCCGTTTCAGTATGAAAATGGAACCCGTATAGGATTATTTTGTTGTGTATCTGTCTGTCCATATTAGATTCAACTTATAGGATACCTACCTACTTTACGATGACCTAGAGCTGGTGTGCATTATTTATCGTACAGGCTTAGAGTCAGATGTTGCCAAAAGATTACTAAATTTTTAATCCTAGCGGTAATTTCATGGTGTACGATAGTACGGCGAGCTTCGGCAGTGCAGTCCTTGCAGTTATACCTGCGCGATGTAATCCATACACTACAATAAAACATCGTCAGCAACGAAGTTGACGCCACTCTATATTATCCTTTATGCTATAGGGGAGAGGAAGGGAGAGCGAAAAAGATAGGGGAAAAGGATGAATGTATGATGGTAAACAGAGGCGCACCTGCGTCCATTGAGGCTTTTCCTCTCCCATTTCTTTCTTCCTTTGGATAGGGCTAGGGCGTAAAACTAACTAACCGGGTCGGGTCTGTTAGTCAGTCAATAAAACTGTTTATTTCGCACAAAGAATTATAGCCAGGCTTTTGCTGAAAATGTTTTATGAACACATCACTCGTATTTTTCTACTTTAATTTTGAAATGAAACTTGCATCTTCCATTATGTATATTTGTTATTTATTATACAAACTTCCAATACTAGTAAGTGTCATATGTCTTGACGCCACTGCTGCTCAACGGGAATTAACTGCTTTTTCGACATTTTCGTAATGGCTGGACTCCCCAGCAAACTCAATTTTCTTCGAGCGGAACCATCCATGATTGGCTGATGGTACCAACACTACCAACCTATCAAGTATCAACCAATCATGGCCCTTCTGACAGTTTGCCAACCAAAAAAGTCAAAAACACGTCTTAATTTGTAAAAGTAAGTATCTATTTATACATTTCATGACACTTTACTTTTTCTACGTTATAGAAAACCTGCCCAAATATGCACGATTAGTAGGTCCATTACAGGTAAAATATTTATTAACCTGAAAAAGACCAACACATGCATAATATGCATAATGGAAATATGCATTTGCATATAGTCAGTTCTCTAATTATGATTAATATAGGTGAATAACTTGTATTCGAACACAATTTCGTCATTCTCCCATACTTCCGGGTAATTTGCAAGTTTGATTGTTGGCAACACTAAGCTGGTTTTGTGTATTGATTGCATCTCAATAATTTTATCGAAAAAGCAAAAAATTAGTGGAATAATAACAAGCTTACTTGTGAAAAGTGATCCCTTGAGTTTTTTTTATCAAACTACTATGATTCCGACAACTTTTCGCAACGCAAGACAGCATTTTATAATTTTTTTTCTAAGCGTCTTGGGCGACGTCCGTAGCAGTAATGGCAGGCGATAGACTTCCTATGATGTGAGTGTGTGCGTGTCCGCTTGTACTTATTAGCGTTCCGACTTCCTAAGGGTACCTCGGTTCGGGATCAATTGGGACTCCATCCTTCTTTTTTTATTAGGTCCATGTTTTTTGTAGTAAAATTTTAAAATGTATGGAGTTTCTTCATTAGATTCACTCATCTTCACAGTACGAAAAACAAATAAAAATCACACATTTTCCTAATTTGAATATGGAAATATCTTCTTTAAAATTTAAACTTTTAATGATAAAACCAGCCAGATACAAATAGTACAGCCAAAGAAATTTTATTACAAGTTCATACTTACTATAATGCGAAAAGACTTTTTCCCCAACCTAATAATATGAGTTAAAGTCACAAAAGTTTAAAAAGTGTTACGATTGATTGTATTTTGTAAAATATATTTTAAATCTTGCTTAATTTTATTTAATGCAAGCCTCCAAAATAATATTTTTTTATGTATACTTAGATACTTTTTTTGATTGTAAATACATACACAGAATACAATACAACACCCAGCACCAGAACAAACATCTATGTTCATCACACAAATGTTTGTCCCAGGTGGGAATTGAACCCACAACCTATAGTTCAGAAGGCAGAGCCATTACCAACTGAGCTATCAAGGCCATCAAAATGGAGCCCTCAAAAAAAATTTCTATACATTATCTTCAATGTACAGATTTGGACCTGTTACAGTTTTATTATAAGTAATATAGATAGATATATTATATAAGTAATAAACCGGGCACCATAATATTATTATAATAGGTAGATATATTTTTCACGGAGTTTCATCTGGAATTGTTTATCTTTGACAAACTCTAGCTCATTGTCAAACCTGCGAGTGTGGCGCCCCAGGTGGCTCTTATTAATAACTTTGTGTCCAACGCTCAAGGTCATTGGCGTATGTTAAGCTCTTAAGCAGAGCTATCGCGCAACGAAAATAGAACAAACGAAACAGTTTAGAGTTGTCAGTCAGTATCGTGACACATTTCCTATAACCTGTGGTCTATGCTTGAAACAGTGACAGTGACAGATTTTGCTAAAACCACAACTGGCGCCATCTATTGGGTCATACATAAAACACCCATTTCTTTTTTAGAATAAAACTCCTCATTATGTTTTGTTTTTGTAGTAATCTTTCGTTTTAATTTAGGGTACGATAAAGAGTTTTGTTTACCTAGCTTAAATTGATTTAAAGAAATGATATCTTTTAGTGAGTCCAGGGAAAATTTTCTGTATCATATAATTACTAATTTTTGATGCCCTTTTTACACTACGTAGGTAAGTAGCTGGATATGCTGATCGTGTATTAGTTCGCGTGACGTACCGCCACATTCATGCATAGGTACAGGCAGAGCTCAGATAACAAAACAAAGGTTTCATTAAACAATACATAAAATGCAAATTGCAATAGCCAATTATGAGAACACCTATCAACCTTACAGATTAACGAGTTTTATTTACTCAACCTCGGAGTACTTGAAACAAGTTAAAATCTTTAAATACGAATTGAGAACTTCCTTGCTTTTGGATGTAGGTTATATTTTCAACTTTTTGATTGTATGGACGTTGGCGTTAAATATATATTTAGACTTCAGAGATGGTACAATTACTTTTTTTTTATAATCCGAGCAGTGAAGGAATGGAACACTTTGCCAGCGTCTTTGTTTGTACAATGTAGAGCTCTTCAAGCCGCGAGTGAATAGGTATCTTCTAGGCAAGCATGTACCATCGTAGACCGCATCGTCACTTCCAATCAGGCGAGACCGCGGTCAAATGCGGGCCTATTCAGTAATAAAAAACGGGTTTTCTTCTGTTTTTATAAAGTTAATCAGTCATCATGGCATAGTACATAATAGCTTCGGCGACTGGTAAGCTGTCTTAGAACAATAATAGTAACTGTTCAAACCACGGTACCACAGCAGCGAATAGTTGGGATGACACAAAATTACCGATCATCATCATCAGCCTAAAGACGTCCACTGCTGAACATAGGCCTTCTCTAAAAAGCGCCACTTTGAGCGGCTACTTCCCTCCTGCATCCATCGGCTCTCCGCAGTTCTGACAGGTCCGATATAAGCACTGAATCATTTTTTGTTCTTCTGGGGCTGATTTAATATAGTAAGTACTTAGAGAAGTGATTGTACTATTATAATATATAGTATTGTGTTATTTGTGGTGCCTACCTATATTTGCAATCCGATTTTAATCAGAGTTACGCGTAAACATGTTTACAAGCTAGAATTAAGCAGACGACATGACCCACTACGCTAATAATTAAAAACAAAAAACAAACGCAAAAAGAGATATCAGGGGACACCCGGGTTTGAACCGGGGACCTCTCGATCTGCAGTCGAATGCTCTACCACTGAGCTATATCCCCGATGTCTGTGACGGTGAAATCTTCCTACTGATGCGTAATCTTATCGACACGTACTTCAGTCGATAACACGTATGACGCAGGGAGTGTGTGACGATATGGCTTATTTATGTATGTAAAACGAGCCGCTCAATAACAGTTACATGTAAATGTAGCTTCATCACGGAATATCTATTATATAGTGTAGGTTCCTTTACGTAGGCGAATCACCATAAGAATAGTCTCAACCCAATTCAGTAGAACATTCACTGACATTAATAACATAATCGACTCTACTTTTGCTAATAAATAAATAACGCCCAACGATCACATAGACCTTGGACCCTAACTATGATTCCTCTAGGGACCCAGGAACTATGAGGACCAAGCTCCCACAACACCAAGACACAGAACAAGTATTTGCGCTTTTTTTCATGTGCACAAATATTTGGGAATCGAACCCGCCGCCTCTAGGGTGTGAGCCGACCTGCTCAACCACCACACCACAGATGCTGTCGAAGCAAAAATGCAAGGCTCGCTTAAAGTTTTCGATCATCATCATTTGCCTATTATTCTGGTACAGTACTGGATAATACCTATCCAAAGCACGCCACTGAGCTCAGTCTTCAGCTGTCGCCGTCCCTGTTTCTAGCAGCCGTTAAAATAACTGTGTAAGTACCTATTTTAAACAAACACCAACTTTGGTAATGATTTTCTTTTAATAAACGTTTTGTTTGTGTCCCAATATTGGAGGGCTTCCCCTATCCTTATCTTATCACCATCTTCTTTGCCTTTTCCCATTTGTTATTGGGGTCGGCTCCTAATCTAACCTGTAACAGCGACCTACCAGAATTACACGAGCGACTGCCATCTGACCTCGAAACCCATAAGGAACCAGTAACAGGGATGGTTAGATCAGGCTTCAGATTCTATCAGGCGTCTGACTACCCGTAACGATTGTCATAGATGTTCTTATGACAACCGGGCCCGACGGCTTAACGTGCTCTCCGAGGCACGGAGCGATGGCATCGACAACTGCACATAACTTACTAGATAAGTCATTGGTGCAGGGCCGAGGATAGAAGCCGGTGCCGTAAGATTGCGAAGCGCACATGCTACCGCTCGGCCACCATCGCTTCCCCTATCCTTATCTAAAGTTAATCATTTAAGTTTAATCGTACACAGAAATGTAAAGAATAGGCGTAGTTTGTTTTTTTTTAAATTTGTTATAGGTTCTTTTTTATTTTTAGTTTAGCATAATTTTATTGTTGTTTGTGTCTGTGTACAGTTTGTATAAATAAAGTGTTTCTTTCTTTCTTTCTTTCTTTCTAAGTATATTTACACTTTTTATCACTGACTCAATGATAGACTGTTGGCAACCATTAAAAATAAATAAGGAAATCTTACTTATTTTCTTTCTTAAAGTAGGTTAATTAAAAAAGAACTAGATACATTCAAAAATTAATAAAACCATTAACCACAAAACATACATAAAAAATGTGTGGAAGAGATCGCTGTATAGCGATAAGACCGCCCATTGTACTAAGCTTCGTAATATTTTTTTGATTATTGTTTTTTATTTTTAATTTGGTGTGCAATAAAGAGTTGTTGTATTGTATAAAATACATAAATACTCTAGCTAGGTAAAACAGAAAATGGCAAAAATAAAATAATAATGGTAAACTGGACAATAGCAAGTGGCGGAAAAAATTCACTATAGCTAATGTCAAGTCACTCATTATAGATACTGCTGAGTCAATTTACTATCTACTGTCTAATTTCTTACTATATCTACTGTCGAGTCTCTCACTATATCTACTGTCGAGACTTTTACTATATCTAGTGACGAGTCTCTCACTAAAGCTAATGTCGAGTCACTAAATCTCAATCACTAAATATATCTAATGTAAACTACTACAATAATAAAAACTAAACTAAACTAAACTAAGCTAAACTAAGCTAAACTAAACTAAACTAGCTACACTACCTATTACAAAGAACACTTATGGACTGTATAATAGCCGCGATGGCCTATAGACAGTCCAAGTGCACCAGCCCACTACCGGTAGGTAGCGTACCCAACATGCTGGCCGCATTGCCACGTTGAATTGCAATGCTGATGCGTTGGGCCAAATAAGTGCCAGCATTTTGGTCACGCGTCGCATCGACCAGGCGCTCTGATAGACTTTGGAAAACGCGATGAGCTCCCGGTCCCCACGGACCCAGGGTCTCAACACCAAACGGCTCAAATATGTAACCGCTACCGAGATTACTATATTTGCGGCGTTTTAGCTGCTCAGCAGAATTAGCCGCGGCGCCGGCCCTAACGTGTGTCTCGGGAAGGTGTGACGGCGCCATAGTATCGACGCAAGTAGCGTCCCACACTAAAGGCCGCCCCATCTTCCAGGGAACCAGAGTCATTCCGTCGGGTCTTTTACCATCGTCACGCATGAGACCATTCGGTTCGAGAATGGCTGCAGCATTGGCGGTGGTAAAAGCCCGGCGAATGATGTCATTAAGACTAGCGTGGCGCGAAATTCGACCAGCGCTTTTTGAACACGAGAGACCGTGATGACCGAGCTGGTCAACTGCGGTACCGCACTGGCAGCGATGGGCCACACAGCATCTTGCGCCCAAACGTAAGCTGATAGCTAAACGAAAAGTAGTCGGATCTAAAAGGTTACCAGTGGTGAAAAAAGGCATGGCCTGTAACCAAAGTCCTGACTCCCACACAGAGACTGCGAGAAGCCGAGCACGATCAGCGACGCTAGGACACGTATCTAAAAGATTTTTCCGTGCTAGTTCGCAGAGCGGTCGGTCCCACAGCCTCTGTGAGGAAAGTACCACCGGGAAATCAGAATTTGGACTAGCCAACCCCCAGGCATTCTTGGCCTCAGACAAATGGGCTACTTCGAAAGTACCTAAAGATGGAGCAAGAATTTTTTCTATTAATTTATGTGTACCATGTACAGAGGACAAAAATGCCGGTAATGCAACACTCGAAATTTTGCGTATCCCTAAACCTCCTAAGCGCACAGGTAGAGAGGCTTGCGACCACGTCCTGTCATCCATATCAACATTCAAGACCGAAACCAGAGTGTTTTTTACAATGCTGTCTAAGCCCATAAGGAGCTCACTGTGTTTCCACAGTTGACAACATCGTAAAATATAAGTAAATTTAGGGACAAATAGACAAAAACGAATAATTGTAAAAGCCATGTGGGCGTTAATTTTGAGTAACCTGTCTGATGCGTTATTGAACTTTTGAATTTTTTCTTCTACAAAAGGTGAGATAGACTCATCCAGAATCGGCGAACCCAAAAGGCGAAGAGAACGCTTGTCTACTAATTTGATATTCGGAGCAAGACTATTAAACTTTTCAAAAACCAAATCTTTATCAGGACAAGTATCGCAAACAAAAAGTTCGCATTTAGAAAAATTTAAATCCAAACCAATGTCGCGAAATTCGTTAATAATGATACCTAGATCATTAAAAACAGTGTTCACGTCGCCTCCTAGGGTTCCGTCATCCAAGTACCAAACATTAAGTTTGGACTGAAGACGTTGAATAATTGGATGGATGGCAAGGCTAAAAATGGCCGGACCTAGAGGGTCGCCCTGTTGACATCCGACTGAGGATAGGATCGCGTTATTTTGGTAATTTAATTTTGTTGGATTGCCATAACATTGATAAAGGAATTTATATAGTTCGGGAATTTTATCCTTGACTTGTGTCAAAAGAGCGCCTCTGTCGACAGAATTAAAAGCGTTTTTAACATCCACCTTTAGCAACACTTCACCACAATTTAGTTTGAGAAAGGTTCTAAGTGAATGAACAGCGGCCTCACAGCCACCCCGCGAACCAAAGCCCAGCTGTATTGGCTGAAAAAGGTTGCTTAAAAAAGCAACCTTTTTCCTACAGCCGACCTTGGCAGCGAGGCGGCGGTATGTGGTGCCTACCGCAATAGGTCTGATACCACCGTCTTTTTTGATAAGGGCACACAAGTTTGCGCCATACAAAATTTCGATGACGTCACTGTTGACTAATGTTGAGTCCCTCAACATCTAGGTATGTTATCTACTGTCGAGTCCCTCACTCTATCTACTGTCGAGTCACTAACTATGTCTACTGTCGAGTCACTATGTCTACTGTCGAGTTACTATATCTACTGTTGCTCACCATGCACGGGTGAGTACGCCACACTGAAGAGCCGCGGGCCGATGAGCCAGCTACTGTAGCTAGCCACGAACGTGCCGTTATCGGCTCGGAAGCATCCAACGCGGCCATGTTCGCGGTCCGCCACACAGACCAACCCGCGCTCCTCTGCTAGTGTCAACGCGTGGGGCACGTTGAAACTGAATGGGGAGTTACCGTGACCTGAAAATGGACATACATTTTTATCTGAGTATTTTTTTTATTAATGTATAATGTGACTAGCTAGTCACTCGCGTGATGTTAAGCAACACGGCCGCTCATAACAGTTGCAGTGTCAGTTGAAACACTAAAACTCATGCCCAGTAATTTCACTAGGTACAGCGCCCTTCAAATCGGAACACAGTAGGGCACACTACTGCTTGGCGGCAGGACAACTGGCACAGCGGTGGTAACAAAACTGTGAGTTTTGTTGGTACTGTGCAAGCATTAATGTGTTCCAGTTTGAAGGGCACTGTAGCTAGTAAAATAACTAGGCAAAGGAAACCTTTATAACCTGATCCCACAGTCTAGGAATCTTATAAGACTGTGCTGATGTCTCAGGATGATGTGTGCAGTGCAGTGCCACGTGAAACTGTAACTATTTAGAGTTCCGAGTGGCACTGCAACTGTTGCCACATCCAGTTACAAATGTTAGTAGGGATTTGCTTGTTGTTGTTGTCTTGTATTTGTATTACTTACTAGTCCCCCAATGCAGTATGATAGTGCCGTCAGCCGCCATTTTTAGGATCCGATGGTTGCAGTAACCGTCTGCCACGAAGAACTCTCCGGTCGGAAGCACCGCCACGGCGCTTGGCTTGCAGAAATGGCCGAAATCATCGCCCGGAACAAATCTGGACAAAGAAAAAGTATTGATTATTGCTTAATTTTTTTTACAAGCCCTTTGGATCTGTAAACTTACTGATTCAGTGATTCTACAATCATACATTTGATTGCTGCAATTTTCCTTTTCGTGGAATGGAATAATATTATCAAAAATCTGTTACATAACGGAAACGGAATGGTGACTCCATGCAATTTCTCAAAGCCTATATACACCACTAAATTTTAATTACCAAAAATAAAAAATGGGCAATGCAGACGAGCCAAGAACTTGTATTTATGCAGTCAAAATTTTAGAAAACCTAATACTGTAAAAGTTATTAAAAATTGAAGTTTCCGGAAATCTAGCCATAAATTATGGATACTAACAAACATCCTACATACTTACAATAATAATTTTATTGAATGAACGGACATAATGGGTGAGAGCAGTGGCACCTATTCTTTCTCGCTCCCTCAGGACCTACACCTCTCCTTTTCGTTTGGTAGGTACAAATAAAAACTATGTAGGTAGTTATGAAAGCAACTCTAATAAAATAGAAAATGTAGTTTTAAAGCAAAGAGTTCTATGTACTACGTAACATAGAAGTCTTTGTTTTAAAGCCAGTTAGAATAAACTTACAGCACAACGATTGATAGGTACAACACTGCTTTAATGTACAAATTAACTTAGGTACAATTCAAAGGCGTGCACTTTTCCAGATTCCAGTAGTTACTGCGTAATAACGTTAAAATGTCACATCACCTTGTTAACACTACACTGGTTCACTGGCATAATCACACAGGCCACTACTAAAACAACTGTACCTATTACCTAAGTTACAAGAAAACGTATTACAAGAAAATGAAACAATTAACACTAATAAACGCACCAGCGTCGGTGCGTGCGCGTATTTCGTTTACTTTCGGTGCGACACTGGCGGGTGGTGTGCGGGGCGGAGGAAGTGCGGGGCGGAGGAAGTGCGGCGCGTCCTACCTAACTTCGGTGGGGTAATTACGTAAAATTTGCAACAGCAATGCGACAGCAGTAGCAATGCGACAGCAGTAGCGAAGCATACATTCTCGACACCACTAATGATGTATGACAGCAATCACCGCGAGATTTACGCCTGTCGCAAACCTGTTGCGAGTTAGGTAATTAGGGGGCCGGTCTGCCGACGATTCGGCCGGGGCCACCTAAAGTTAGCCGCAATTAAATTTATGAATGGAGGATGTGGTATTTTTGAATGAAATGGCGAGAATTCATTCTTACGTGAATCTAGTGACTACTTATTGATTATTTTATGGGATATTCTTTTTGCATCCTATTTTCTATTTTTTTTCTGCATGGATGTGTTGAATACTATCAACATATACAGCCGATTTTTTTTTCTGGTAATTAAAATTTAGTGGTGTATAACTCAAATTGCTAACTTATAATAAATAAGTATTTATTTATTCAACTGGCCTGTTAGCTCAGTTAGTAGTAGCTCTGCCTTCTGAACTGTAGGTTGTGGGTTTGATTCCCACTTAGGACAAACATTTGTGTGATGAACATAGGTGGTTGTTCCGTGTCTGGGTGTTATATTGTATTCTATGTATGTATTAACAATCAAAAAGTATCTAAGTATCATATCAGTTATCTGGTCCCCACAGTATAAGCTATGCTTAGTTTGGGGCTAGATGGCGCTGTGTGAAATGTCCACACATATTTATTTATATATTATTTATTTAAGAAGATTTAATATTTGTTACTATTTAACTTTTTTGTATTGTACCTATGGATCTTGTCTTGTGTCTGAAATGAAAATAAAGAATATATAAATTATAATTACTCACTTCTCTCCTAAAGTCAGAGCTGGTTTCTGCCAGTTCCCGGCATTAAACTTGAACACCTGATGCAGAGCTACATCTGTTACAAATACATTCCCCTTACTATCAACCGTGATGCCGTGGGGAATGTGGAAACTGAAACAATACAAAATAAAAGTATTTTATAACAGACAACAGTTGTTAAGTCACGCTAGAGTTCAGCCCTTTGGTCTAGACCAACCAACCATCAGTAAAACCAACAGTAAGCCATTTCAAACATACACAATGCTGTTGCCTCCACCTAAAAGTTGAGATAGATAAAACCAACAGTAAGCCATTTCAAACATACACAATGCTGTTGCCTCCACCTAAAAGTTGAGATGGATAAAACCAACAGTAAGCCATTCCAAACATACACAATGTTATTACCTCCACCTAAAAGCTGAGATCGATAAAACTAACAGTAAGCTATTCCAAACATACACAATACTGTTGCCTCCATCTGTAGAGATGGATAAAACCAACAGTAAGCCATTCCAAACATACACAATGTTGTTGCCTCCATCTGTAGAGATGAATAAAACCAACAGTAAGCAATTTCAAACATACACAATTCTGTTGCCTCCACTTAAAAGTTGAGATGGATAAAACCAACAGCAAGCCATTCCAAACATACACAATGCTGTTGCCTCCACCTAAAAGTAGAGATAGGTAAAACCAACAGTAAGCTATTTCAAACATACACAATGCTGTTGCCTCCACCTAAAAGTAGAGATAGGTAAAACCAACAGTAAGCTATTTCAAACATACACAATGCTGTTGCCTCCCTAAAAGTAGAGATGGATAAAACTAACAGTAAGCCATTTCAAATGTATGTGCCTTCACCTCTATGTGTGCAAATTTCATCCAAAACATTTTGTTGAACCAAACAAACAAGTAAATGCAATACAAAAACTCTCTCTCTTAACTCTTATTTTATATTTTCTCTTTTTGAAATTATTATTTCCATTATACAAATATAATCAACCGATTATTTTGATTGTAAAGGAAACATAATCTAAAACGATTACCACTTACAGGTGCTCTCCCCATTGATCAACCATCTCTCCCGTGTCATTGAACACCAGCACTGTGGGGTAAGGTATTGCTGGCTTTCCGATGCCCTGATACACATTCCGGTTAGTAAATGTAGTCTCATCCCAAGTATTGGTAGCTCGGTGGAACACAAGGAGCTGGCCTGAGTTGTCTAAAGCCACACCAGAGACTTGGCCCATTTTGATGGACTGATTTGGCCAGTCGCTTACCCATTCTGGAACTAACGGTTATTTACTTAGGTATGTAGATGTAGTTTACAAATCCAATATTACCTAATAGGGAACATCATACGCCTAAAGACGTCCACTGCTGAACATAGGACCTCACCAAAAGAGCGCCACTTTATGCGGCTGCTTGCCTTCTGCATTCATCGGCTCCCCGCAGTTCTGTCCAACAAATAGGGATAAATCTTACAATTTCTACAAATAGGATACCATACCTTAAGCAAACAAATTTCCAAATTGCAAAGAGCTTTATTTCTTGAATATTTAATTAATTAAAAATCTTTAAACGGTTTATAAAAAGTAATTATATACAATAAATGACTTTAGTACACAAATACTAACCATGTTCTAACTTGGAGAGAGCAGTTTTAATTCTCTCTATTTTCTGTTGCCCATCGTAATAGTCTTGAGGATAGAAGTTTTGTTCAGCAAACTGTTAAATTAAATTCACATTGTTATATCTAAAAATATATAAAATACGTATTACTTATCGATTACTGCTGCATACATTTAGGGACTTACCCTTCGCCCGTATACACAGTTTAGCATGCATAAAAACAATACAAATATTTCGAAGTAAAGAATTCGAACAACGGGTGTCAATTTCATTTTATGTAGGAGCTGTAAAACACGTGCTTTTAAGTTTTATTTATCGATTCGACTGATTTTCTCAAAAAACTCAAATTCAACAAGTTCGTGATAAATGATTAGGGATGTCCCGATTCTGAAAATAAATACGAGTAAGTACTCGATACTTTTGTTTCGATACCAAGTACTTTTAGCATCGAATGATTCTTGCAATGTCTACTTGGTATCGGAAGGTAAGAACTTGTATCGTATTAAATCAATAAGCTTATGTTATAATAATTCACCAGAGAATACTTTACCAACCACGCTTTAAAGCAAAGGAATGTGTGTGGCCTTCGCAATGCATTCTCCATTGTTTTATATAAGCTTCTTGTGTCAAATAATTGCATGCAACTGCCTTCCCGTTTCCACCCGGTGACGCTGTAAAGGTCATAACAACAACTAGAAAACGGCTAGCACTCACGTAAAGGTCGGTAGGGTGAAGAGAGCATGGTATTTCGTTACTTGTAGATACGAGTAAGTACTTGATACTTTTCTTTCTATATGATACTTTTCTTTCTATATCAAGTACATTATGCTACCATAGAATCATCTTGCGATATCTATTCAGTGTATCGAATAATGTCAAGTAAAATACATCCAAAGGCATCCTAGTGATCAAATTGATTCCATACCACTATTTAAGGCTAACATTGAGCCACACTTGACTCGATTGCACTGACCGTTTTCCCTTTCTATCCTTGCGATTTGAATACCAGCTCTTTTTCACTCACACGCAGTTTCGCGAGGCATTCTTCCTATCCGATAGTGAAATAAATGACACGAAAATCAACGTGGGTGAATTCATTCATTACCTATTATTTTTCGTTTAGTGGCCAGCATATTTATTTATCGATACTTGTAGGGTATTATATGAGTAGTATCGATTAATGATTTGAGTACTACTCTGAAGGATACGTATCGATACTCCGGTGGTATCGGAACATCCCTATAAATGATATGTAGATAAAACCATAGATTAAATAAAACTACCAATAGTGACGTTACCAAAGTTGCCAGCATTAAAAGTAGAAAAAGTATGAAATGGATATTACTGAAATATTTTTGTATGAAATCCATATTTGACTGGCCTGATAGCTCTGCCTTCTGAGCGATAGGTTGTGAGTTCGGTTCCCACCCGGAACAAACATTTGTGTGATGAACATTGATGTTTGATCTGTGTCTGGGTGTTAAATTGTATTCTACGTATGTATTTACGAAACAAAAAAGTATCTACTTAAGCATTTCTTTCAGTTATCCGGTTCCCACCACATTTGTTTTTTTCTCTAATCTGTGGTTCCCACAGTACAAGCTACGCTTAGTTTGGGGCTAGATGGCGCTGTGTGAAATGTTCACACGTATATAATTTGGGTTACTAAATAGATACTTATTAAGATCATGAGTTATCGTTAGTTTAATGTAGCTGGAGCTTCATATCTGTATAACAGAATAGATAATTTTAGTTCATTTCATTTATTTGTTTGTTTTTTATTTGGGTTTGACGTTTCTAAAATATTTTAACGAGTTTTAAAACTAAAGGTTTCAAAATGCGGCCCATCTGTGCTAGTGGTACCTATAATAGTTAAGTTTGAGGCTAGATGGCGCTGTGCAAAATGTTCTAAAAGTTAGGCAATCTGCAGTCTAAAGATCTATCCGCTTAGATAAAAGGATTGAAAAAAATAAAAAAGAAGATGCTTTACACTAAGAAGTTTATTAATTCACACGCACACTGAAGTGCAATTATAATAAACCGGCAAGTGAAAATATATAAATACACCCATCATGGTGCCTTAGGTTAAAAACTTGCCGACGCAAGGCAACCCGCCTCTCGGCGTCTTCGATTGACGCCAAACATAAATCATACCCTAAATATTTTACTTTACTTCGCCAGGAACTTTTTTGCCTGGTCTTGTGCTCTGTATATTTTTTTTATCACTTTTGCTGATATTATGTCATTCTTACAAAGCATGCTGAGGAGTGAGTGGAGTCGTCGCACTGTCATCGTTATTTCTTTTTGAACCTTAGAGTTATCTCTTAGCAAACTCAGCCTGTGGTGATAATGGAACAATTGTTCTTGAAGATTAGCCTTTTCATTTTCCTCAAATGTCCAAATTTTCGTATTTGGATTGCGTTCAACTACTACTTTACATATATCTATGCTTTCTTTAGGTGGAATGCTAGTGTTTTTATTAATGTCTGTAGTATTAGTTTGTATAGGTGTGGTTTTGGGGTTGCGTTTAACTTGCTTACGCTTCTTTTTCTTTTTAATATTGGATGCAGACATATAATATTTATTCACAAGTTCCATGTAGTCATCTCTGGCAGTCGGGGAAAATATACTATGGAAATGTTCTCCAATCTTCATCCGTACAGATGGTGAGATCGTCTTTAGACGAGAATTTATCAGCATTTCTTTAAAGGAGAGAAGGACTTTCACATGCTCTGAACCGTTACCAAGGCCAGCTTGTCCAAGGAGTATCATATTGAGCTTCTTGAGGGTATTGTTGATATGAGTTCGGCTGTTAGATAAAACAGTGGGGCTGATCACTTTTTGTTTAAGCAGTTTCTCATGTTTATTTTGAGAGAATGTTAGCTCCTTGTATAAGGCTCGAGGGTCTCCCTGGACTTCCTTCAGTGAATCTAATGCCTTGCTCAAATGTCTCAGTAGATTGTTTCGATTTTTAGGTATATTAGATAGACTCTGGTTTTTAGGTTCTTCTGGGTTGACATCATTGGTAGGTTTCCCATCAGTCGGAGGTTGGGCCCATTCTCTCAATTTACTTTGGAACACCTCTTGATCTGCAAGTTTACCCTTGACAGTGAGAAATGAACTAATATCACTGTGCTCAACAACCAGATTAAGCTTTTCCGTGGTTGCTTTCAACCAGTCTTCACCATCCTTCATCTTCAGCTTCTTGGTGATATCATTAGTTACGTATATCCGCGAAGAAGTCACAGCATCACTCGTGTCTGAGACTTCGTTGTCCTGAATGACGTGTCCCTCATTGTCATGGTTGGAGGAGCTAATAGAAATGAAATCAGGCGCCTTTTCCGTAGCAACAGAGGCAGTGGTAGAAGAGTCCAAACTCTTACTTTTGTTTTTATTTTTAGTGTTGTCAACCTCCTTGGGTGGATTTTTCTGGGGAACTGGAGTTTTGAGTTCTGTAGTATCAACTGATAGGTGTCTCTTCTTATTAGAGTGGTTTTCGTGGACAGTTGGGGATTTGGAGAGCCGCTTGTTTCCGTCTGGTCGTTGTGGGGTTTGTGTGGAGTCCTGAGAGAAACTCTTGCTACGAGGTTTGAATGCACATGTTTGGGGGAAGATGGGGCGATAGAAGCGTACGTAGGGCGAGTTGACCGGCAACCCTGAGAAAGGGAGGGTGGTACGGCAGGTATGCACTAAGTGGCCGCGGCCACTGCAACCACTGCAGTAAAGTTCGGGGTACTTCTTTTGTATGTTGCACATTTCCAGTGACGCATTGGTATCCGTCTGTTGAAGAGATGGCCACATTATATTACAAAGTCAAGTAATTTTTTCAGATATGTATGTAGTTTTGGTGGACTTGGACCAAATATAACCGAGGTATTTTGCAATTTTCTCTGCAGATTTGTGTCAATACTTGTTTTATTTGAAACAAAGGCCCATTAATCAAATATTGTCTATTAACGGGATATTGATATGAGTTCATCCGTGATCATAGTGCTTGCAACAGTACCGAAATATCGGCAACTCGAAACAAATAAATTACATGGTAAATATCCCATTAATCTACACCACTATTATAAAGAGGAAAGATTTGTATTTTTGTGTGTATGTTTGTAATGAATAAACTCAAAAACTACTGTGCCGATTTCAAAAATTCTTTCACCATTGGAAAGCTACGTTCACCCTGAGTAACATAGGCTACACTACACGTGCGAAGCCGGGGCGAGCCGCTAGTAAACAATATTTTAGTAATGTTAGTGACCATGGAAGTTTAATATCTTATATCAAAGGCCCATTATTAGCCACATGAGATTGGCTGATAAAATGTGCAGTAATGCAAAAGTAAGTATAAAAAATCCACCAATGCATTATTACAGTGCAAAAATGGATTTTCAGCCCTTTACCCTACTGTTTAAGGAGCAAAATGCTTTGACCTTTGTGCACTCTATTGAGGTTAATAATGACGAAACTATACAATAGTTGGAATAAAATTATATTTACCGTGTTATGGTATCGCCGCCAGAGGTCGGGGCAGTGCGAGGATGGGTGACCGCGCTGGCCGCACTCTCCGCACTGCATGCCGGGCCACACACTGCAGTTGCGGCACATTGTCGAGTACATGAAGTTTGGGGCGCCACACTGGAAAATATATATTAAGAATTTTTTTTACTGAAAGCCCATACCACCATAGAATCCATCAGAATACTAGGGGGAATATATTAGAAGGCAGTTCCTCGCCCTACTTATTTAATGTTTTTCCTGTTTATTGATATTTCAATGTGTGAACTAATAGGAAATCAGTCTAGGTTTTTGGAAAACGGTTGAGCACGTAGCGTCATTTTTTGAGTTAAAACTATGATTTTATCAGATCTTAATCTATGATCAAGCGACGACATCGGTCTCTAAAAGAGTTTCAAGTAGTTTAACGGATCTAGGTGGGCGCTGCGCATGCACCTGTTGTCTTTTGGAACGCTATTATAGCCGGTAAGTATACTAGCACCCCTGGGGCACAGATAAGGTAATAGTTACTGCGTTAGCAGGGGCCGTACCGTGAGCTCTTAGCCCGATTCAAAACAGAGCCTATACTGCCTCGCTTGTCAAAATCCCCATACAAAAAAAACAAAACGGTCCAATATAGGCTCAGTTTTGAATCGCGCTAAGAGCTCACGGTACGCCCCCAGGGGGGAAAGAATACTAGCCAGGTAATAGGCTAAAAAAATAGTAATTAAAAAAAAAACATAAAATAATATTAAAAATAAACAACTAAATATTATTTTCATAAAGTAGGTTAAAATGAGATCGGTAAATAAATCATGGAGTAATAAGGTTTTAAAGTTTCTGGAGGGGGTATCGCCTGTCCCTTTCTCACAAAACAGAGATCACGTGGATCTTCCCCACAATAGTATTATATTATCTGTGCCCACAGTTACTATGAAAACACACGCTGTGATGTCACATGCCAAAAAGGTTGTATGTAAAGCTACCACAGCTTAGTAATGAGGTACTATGAAGACCAAGAAGTGACGTCACTGCAATGTCGAGCTGTCTCTTTCTATTCCAGTATATTAAAATGCTTGTAATTTTTTGAGATATTTAATTTTAGTTTCCACAACTGTTTATTTTTAGAGGAATATTATTAATTAATGCAACAAAAAAATAGCAGGCAACTAGCCTATTGCGTATACTCACGTTGACACAGATCTTAGTGGGGCAGCGAGGCTCGAAGTGCCCGGTGTTGCCGCACATGAAGCAAACAGGTGGCCTCTGCCGGCACAAGTCATCGCGGTGGCCCGTACGGTTGCAGTAGTTGCATCTGCAAATAAAACACTGAAAATGTGAAATTGGCCATAATTTATATTTTCTACGTCTTCATCCCCAATCAGTTATACCTTCAGCAGATTTATTGTGTGGGTTGTGTCATTTTCGGTGTATCCTTCAGCGAGGATATCTTCTCTTACGATTATTAGGCCCTGCCTGCCTCTTAGTCAAGGGTAAGTTAGGGTCTTATGCTCTTCTGCAAGTTTTGACAGCTCTTTAGTTTGCACTAATATCTCTAGGATGTACCCAAAATGTTGCAGTAGGTATGTCATAGAGTATAAGTGCAAACATAGGAGTTATCAAACTTTAGTGCAAACGGGCATTAGTCATGATTTGAAGGGGTGTACTCACTTTGGTTTTCGTTGGACAAATGATGACGGCATTCTGTCTTTTGGATCAATAGCCCATAGGTTCTTATCACCTAGAACAATACATTTCTTTATGTTAATCATCACTGCTGACTGACACGCAGTGACCTAGAGAAACATTAACTAATGCACCTGCAATCGTTGATAGCATAGTTTCAATGGTAAAATAAAATAACTAAAAATATGAATAATGAAAATGCAAAATCCTACGTATGGTATCCCCCTGATCAGAATGTCTAAGCAAACCATCCAGCAGTGCAAAATGTTCCATGACTAATTATGTCTTTAGCTAAATGTACAGGTACCAAAATGACCAACTATCAGATGGTCTGTAAAGCAAGAAGCCTATTTATAAAATTGACACATTTTCATTGTGTACATTAAAATAAATGTGCAAACTTACGGGACATATTTTTCTGGATCTCTCTATGATTGAAGTCCTCTCCACCCCAGCTCTCATTGTAAAACTTTTCCATTTCAGCACGAAGAGTTGTCGGAGAGTAGGGCCTCCTCTTACAAATTTTCTCTTTTCCTTTCAGGTTGTCAAAGTCAAGATCTTCATTTAATATAGACGGTACTTTACTAGACACATACTTGGATATGTCTTTCTTGGAAGACTGAATCCTGGGCTCGTCTCCATGATCCATGGATTCAGGGAGACCTGTCACATTCGCCATTACAATGCTTTCGCAAATACCGGTGTTATCAAGTGTAATGAAATTGTTTTTACCCATCAAGTCAACAGTCTCCAATGATAAATTATGGTGAGTGTTATTTTTCTTGGAGCTCTTTGGAGTCTGCTCAGGTTTATCATTGGAGATACTGCTATCAGAGTTGTAAGCTACAAAGTCGTTTTTATTTTTGGATTGGTCCGTATTAATCTCTTTCACAATTTCAGACTGATTGGAGTCTGACTCATAAACATCTACACTTGGCAGACTTTTTTCAGTCACAGTATATGGATTATTGTTTTTATTTGAGTTCACAATAGATAGGTTGCTGTCTGAATTAAAAACATCTGGGGTTGGAATTGATTTCTCTGTAAACAATTTGCTTTTTTGTTTCTTATTTTTGGCCTTGCCTCTTGGAGTGGCAAAGCAACCTTCCGGAGGTGTTACAGTTTTTTCAGTAGCAGCACTGGTGGGGGTTGATGTCACAGCTTCCTTGTTTTTCTTTCTTTTCTTCTTCTTTGACGGAGTGTTTTGAACAAGTAAATCAGATCCATGAAGACTGAAATCGAAACTGTGTTTATCAGGATGGCGAGAAGATATGTTTAGGGCAATGCAGTCACCGCGGATAAACTCATCAGAAACAGATGATACTACAGATGGTACAGGGCTAGCTGAGATGGCTCTCTTTCCACAATAATTAGATTTATTCTCAAAGTTTGCTTTAGGATCACTCTTAATAGACTGTGGTTTAATAATATGAAGTTCATCCTCATCAGAGCTCTCGATGGTGATGGTTGGTTTTGGAGGTAATGCAATTTCTACAACCTCATCTTCATCGCTTGATTCCAATACTACAGGATGGTTAACTTCATGATCCAGATATTCAATTGTTTTCTTAGCATTTTGTGGTATAGGAGATTGAAATATGGACAAATCGACTGGAGACGGAGCTTTAGGTGGCGAGTTCTTTTCATCTTTGGGTTTACTGTTGTCTGTAGTTGAAATGATTTTAGGAGCAGCGGGAGCAAGATCTTTTGAAGTGTTCACTTTTTGAAAAGGGTTGTTGTCGGGTCCCGAGCGCCAGTATCTACGGACGGTGCTCCGCGGGCCGTTTTCCAGAAACTGTGTTGGGTCGAATTTGTTTTGTTGGCTGTCAATCAAGTTATTCTGCGTTTCGTCCACATGATGAAGCATAGCATAAAGCCTTTCTTCCAAATCATGCTCGTTAAGTTCCTGAAAAACGAGTGATTTATAAATATTTGTGAAATCACAATGCTGTTTTGATTGTGACACAACAAAAATATGGTGTTTATAACCTACCTCTTCCATGTTTCAGCAGCAAATTTGAACTAAAAAATAATTCACTCAACTTAAACATAATCGTAAATGATTTTTGGAATAACTGCTAAAGTGCTGAGAGCATTTCAGATAAATAAAAAAAGATTTTGTTTTCACGGACACGTCCAATTCTCCATTGCGAAAGATGCAGTGTGACCATCTATAAGATGCAGATTCTGCCCTAAGTAGGCTAGAAATCTGCCGACTCCTTTCAACTTTGAAATCCGCCAGAAATATGCCTTAACAAAGAAGACGTCCGGGTACCTTTTGGAGTGGGGTGGTGGTAGCGAGGGAAAGCCTTAAAGTAGGTAATATTTATTTTTGTACCACTTTTTTTAACCGTTTGTGTCCCATTAGTAGGCAAATAATCTCCCCCATTTCCTTCCACACATCTCTAGCTTGCGCCAAATTTGACCATTCAGGCTTATGTTGACCGCCTCTGTGGTGTGGTGGTGGAGCAGGCCGGTCAGCTCATAACCCGAAGGCGGCGTGTTCGATTCCCGCGACAGGACAAGTATTTGTGCTCGTGAAAAAAAAGCACAACAACGGTTTCATCCAACCAAATATCTAGCGTATTTAGATTTTGCAACAATGTTTCTGATTTTTACTACAAAATAATTTTTATTTATTTTATTTATTATATCCTGTCTCAGATTCCTTATAGTTTCTCTATGGTAACGTTCGATTTCTTCATTGGTATCTGTGTGCCCTTTCTCAAAGGCCTCGTCCAAAATATTAAAAGCTTGCTACCACCAAAATCTGCCACATTTTTAAAAATCTGCCACATTTTTAAAAATCTGCTACAGTGTAAAATCAGAGGGTAAAATCTGCCAAAATGGCATAAATCTGCCACAAATGTTCATACTGTTAGTGTGATGCCATGCGTAAAAATATTATTTAAAAAAAATGCATTTATATAATGCGTTCGGATTGGGATCGGTAACGAATGGTTATGAAAAATTAGCGTTATTGTAAAGCGTTCGGTTTGGGAACTTTGTCAATAATGCCAGTTTTACCACTTTTACTCACTACCCAAAACGAACACAAAATAACCAATTGCGGTGTGTAATCCCAAATTTCAAAAACCGAATCGGTGGCAACATTTGAATGTTACTGAAATTCGTTTGATTTTGCGTTGTTCTTAGTATATTTGATATAATTTCCCCTGAAAGTTAGTGTTCTGTGCCGTAGATTAAATATTTCTGTATCCGCACCTGATGCACAGTATTGTACGTCCGAAATGGATAAACTGTTGTTACTTAAATTTAATTAAAGACCATTTTTGTACACAGTTTTCACACAATAAATTTTATTCTTGTTCTATTTATATTCTTTATTAGGTACATATTATATACAGCTCGCTCCATGATGAGAACCTATTTACATCTAAAAGAAATACATACATTTCAAAAACTGGGCACGATGTGTGATAGGCAATATTTATCGTGTAGCCTGGGCGGAATTTCGCATTACACACGGAATCTTACGTCTTCTGACTTCTCCGTGCTTTAATATTACGATAATTACAATTTTTACAATAAAAATCAGTAATTTTAACATAGCCCCGCCAAAAATTCCACGTCAATCTCTTATATCAGAAAACGATCACTTTTTAACCCACCTCCGCAGGTGGGTCAAAATTAACAGTTCACGATGGCATTTTTAGCTGTTGTCGAGCTATCCGAACGGAGAATGAAAACAGTTAAAAACGCAAGTTTTGCTCTCACATTCCCAAAACGAACGCTGCATGTGGTCATTTTTGTCGTCCCTAACTGTTAATTTTGCCACCAGGGCCTCGTTTTATAAAGCTACAAGTCTTGTACTTGTAGCGAAAAACTGGCAACACAGCCAAAAAAAAGTGAAATAATGCGTTTTATAAAGCTACAAGACAACAAGTTACAAACTACGTCCCCCGATATATTGCTTTACTCTATGAATTACAAGCACTTGTTCCTAGACCATAGACAATCCATAGTGTGTTTTCATTTTTAAAATGCAAAATCGAACAATTGTTTTGGTCATTACAAGTGTACGGAACTACAACTTGTAAAGTTTTTTACCTGACTAAAGAGCTAGGTAAAATGAGTACAAGTTTAGATAAATTTATTGAAAGTGTATTGTATTGGTCGTGTCACGTATTAATTAATGTTCAATTAGTTAAATTAAGTAAATATGAACTGATTATGTTTAAATAATGAGAAATTCAGCTTGAGCGAAGCCCATGAAAAATGAGCGTAGCTGTATATTACAAAACCTATTATGAGAATAGTGACTTAGACCCAACTTTGTTTACTTAAATAGCTTTACTTAAAAATAGAGACGCCCCGTGATTTCACCCAAAACTTGCATAATTTTCCGTGGGATATCATGAATTTCCGAAAAAAACCGCATCTATCCCGGTAATATAAGTTCATCTAAAAAAGGTCATCCAATTTAGCATGAAAGCCACAACAAACAAATAGATAATGTTTTTAATTTCTATATTATGTAGGGATTTAATGTAAAATTCACACCGGCTAAATTCACTAATGAATGGGAGCCAAACTAAAAAAAAGCTATTGACCGTGACGTTCATTCATAGTGATGTGCAACTTGTAATATCATAATCTACACTTTATCCTCTACTTAGTCTGTGGTCCCCGCCGTGAGGCCTCAGTGACGTTCATAGTGATGTGCATTATACTTGTAATTTACACTTGTAATCGATAATTGTTGTTTATAAAACGCCGTAACTAGTAACTTGTAGTTACTTGTTCTTGTAGCTGCTACAATTGTTAGCTTGTACTAGTAGCTTTATAAAACGAGGCCCAGTAGGCTATGCGAAAGCACCTATAGAAAACAAGAGCCATCCTGGGTTAGCATTAGCATGGATGGTAGAAAAAATTGTCTTTCCACGTTTTACGTCACTTTGTCAAAGAGTATAAATATGTACAACGCAACGGTCTATACAAGTACCTATTATATTCTGTCACAGAAGTTCTGTGGTTGTCTAACTAACCTGTATTACATTTATATTAACGCAGTAAAATATAGCGCTTCAATATTGCAATTTGCAAATCTAAATTGGAGGTTTTAAAAAATCTTAAATCACTACAGAGTGACTTTACATGTATATATAATTCTTATGCCACTATTATCATTTTGATTAATTGCAACTTATTAACACCCACTAATAACCCTCTCTAACCATAAAATATGCGCCAAGATTTAAATCACAAATTTTGAGCGAGTTTACTAAGTTTTAAAGGGGGAAAAGGAATAAAAAGATATAGGTAGATAGATATCGTTAAAATAATTTATTTTATTTCCAAATAGGTAGGTACATTATTCACAGTTCAAATCTCCTAAAATAAAAGGATGCAAGAATGGAGATGTAATAATGTGACGTACTTAAATAAAAAAAAACAATACAGAATACTTGACGTTTTTGTTTATCCTTTATTTTTTGCAAATTATAATTTGAATCGCAAAATATTTCGAATGAATTGAAAACATTTTTATTTTGTTTTAAGTATTTTTATTCATTTTTATTAGTATTATACCTACCTCAGTATCACTAAGTATAAGCAAGAATCTATAAAACCCTAAAATAAACCTCATAATTTTTGTTTTACTGAACATAATTGTAAGTTTAAAAAAGCTTTAATGTAACCAGTCGAATGCTGATGTTTTGCTTTGCACCAGGGCCGTAGCCAGGAATTATCTTCGGGGGGGGGGGGGTTTCAGCTTGATTACTATAATTATGGAGTAGGTATAGGTACTCTTTATGAAATCTTTAGCAGAACTTGTGTGGTAAGATAGATTTTATACCTAATCTCGTGCTTTTAATATTTACAACACACTCGTGTTGTATATATTAAAAGCACGAGCGAAGCAAGCGTGAAAACTTTTATATTTGCAGTATTGTATTTCAGAAAACACGTATGTATGGCAATTGATGTCAGTCAGTACAAACGCGCTTGCTATAATAACAAAATACAGAACCCCCAAAACCCCCCCTGCCTACGGCCATGCATAACACAGCCTCTGTGGTGTGGAGGTCGGCTCATAACCCGGAGGCAGCGGGTTCGATTTCCGCGACAGGACAAGTAAGTATTTGCGCACAAGAAACAAATCGCAAATCTTGTTCTGTGTTTGGGTATTGTGGGACCATGGTTCTCGTAGTTCCTGGGTCCCTAGATTCAGGGAATCCGAGTTAGAATCCAGGACCTATGTTTGTGATCGTTGGGGGGAAAGCTGCACAGGTCCGCCTTAATCCGTAATTATGTAATTTGTTCGTCACGTGATAATTTTCAGCCATCTGTAGAGATATTCTCCAACTGTGTGCACTGCATTTCTGAAACAAAAATACTGCATGAACTTTTTTTTATATACATATATTAAACTAGCTTAGATATAAGGCTTCGCCCGCGTGGACTATCGTCCAGCTGGGTACGGTAGACAAAATTGTCTTTCCCCGTGTTATGTCACTTTCTTCATACTTGCTTACGTGTCAAGTGGAGTAAAACAGGGGAAAGACAATTTATCTACAGCCCGTGCTAACCCAGGGGACCGTTTATTTTTCCGGGATAAAGTTAACTTAAACCTCCTTTTTTGGAAGCCGTGTAAAAAGCGTCATAAATAAATAGGTTACTTATTAATCTTTTTAAAGTGGCCTTGCCTCTAGGGATTGCAATCCAGAAAACCGGATCCGGTGTAAACGTCGGTAAAGTTGACCTTGACTTGTGTTGATGATGTTATAAAAATATTTTTGTGATGATTATTATATTATTTTATTCATTACACAGATTCATCATGTCTGTCATATTTGTAATAATGAAAAGTCATCATTCATCATTAACAGCTTGAAGACGTCCACTGCTGAACATAGGCCTCCCCCAGAGCACGCCACCTTGAGTGGCTGCTCGCCTCCTGCATCCATCGGCTCCCCGCGGCTTTCACCAGGTCGTCGGTCCACCGAGTGGGGGATCCTGTATAATAGATTAGATTAGATATTCATAGAAGTCTCACAGTAATATTATTACTTCTTACTTTAGTAAATACATTATAATGTAAGTCACGAATTCAGCGCCGTTGCAGTCCAACTAGTTCAAGAGATTTTATTTATATGTGTTAAAGAACTTTACAGAAGGCATGCCTTCTGTAAAGTAGCTACTTAACACATCAATTAGGTAATATAAAAAAAACATAGCATGGATAGGGATAAATACCTGATAGAAAATCTGCTGGAAGTGTCTTGTACAGTGTCGCAAGTCATAAGCGCAGCGATAACCCGCTCCGCTGTCCGCTCCGCGCCATCACATCGTCCGACCCATATCGGCACACAGTGGTATCTGTTGACAAACAATTTTGTAGCAGGTTATTTTTTTATACTAGATGTACTTACGGTTTTACCCGCAATTCACTTGTTTTCCCGTGGGGACCCATACCTATATTGATCTTGGTAGAATAAGAGATGTGTGTGTGGGTATGTGTATACGTATACCCAAAACATCAAAAAGTTTCAGCCACACCTGCACGTCTGCTAAGCAGCAGCGTCATAAACGCAAAAATATGCAGTATCCATTGCTGCCTGCAACGATGGCGGCATGGCGCGGCGCGGCGCGGCCTTCCACGAATACGGGCAGCGATGGGTATAAAGCCGTAAATACACAGGGTAAATAACTGAATCCAAAATTCCAGGAATTCTGACCTAGTGAAAATCAATGAACTAGGTCACATTAGGTCAGTACCGGGTCAGCACTGGGTGAGGTCAGCACTGACTTCCTCGAATTTTGGAGTCAGTTACTTACTCTGTGTATTTCCGGTTTAATACCAGCAGGTGGGGCTGAAGCATAAAGAGATAAACCAATTTGAATAAACTTTTGCATACGTAGGTACCTAGATTTGGGTTCCACTCTCGTGGTCTCCTTGTTCGTTGTAGATCTTTATCGCGTGACCTGAACTCGGGGGACTCTGACGATGACTTGAAGATTGTTTTAATATAAAACACTTTTGTGGTTTAGTAGATTATTTATACTTGTTAAAAACTTATTATAAATACAAAGTATAATTTAGGGATCGAAATGATTGGCACACTACGACGGTAGAGAATCGAATGAATGTCTGGAGCGCAGCTCCAGTATTTATACGGATCGATGCGGTATACTAATTATCGGCAAATCCCTTGAACAATGGGTAATTTACGAGTTTAGTCAAAGTCGTAAATAAACTAATAAAAATCATATTTAATGCGTCTTACGTGCTTTTTCCTAGATTTGGATCTTTTAATCTATTGCGCTTTTTAGAAGTGGTCTCATAAATTATTGGCTTTAGTAGATTAGATTTTATGTGACCTCGTTTCATATCCGTAAGCTGCTACAATGCAACATAGTTGCATCAAGAATACATAACTACCTATTGCACTACCGAGCTACCGAAGTCAACATAGAGGACTTTTTATCTCGGAAAATTAAGTATCCCAGCGAGAAAACTGTAACTTAAAAAAATAAAAAAGCAAAAGCATTAAACAACAAACATCACAAAACACAAGACGAGACACAGAGACCTGACTCCTGACTGACTAATTATTTTATACAATGGAGGAAACCCTGACTTCCCGAATCCCTAATTATATCTTCACATACACCCAACTCCACACACATTACACACCCTCACAATCATTCACATCAATAGGTACCTACATGTAATAATATACCTGTACACGCATGATTCAATGCTTGCTGTGTCTCTTTCATATTATAATCATGTATTTAGTATCGAGACCTATTATTGGCTGTATTTTCTATTCTGCTTAATGTACTTACCTATATTAACACAATGCTGTTGGTCTCTTAATAAATAAATAAAAAAACTATATTACTTAAACATTTAAATACAATGATTGCGTATAATATAGTTTAAAATCAACGTACACGTTAGCTACAAGCATTAGGCTGGCTTGAAGTACGGTGTCAAAGGCGGTCACACTGCTGTCAAATGCACCTAGAGGTCTTCCCGCTCTCGCGCACGCCCATGCTATGTACCCGCCGGGGTTCACACGAGATGATAGACCTTCTAGCGACTGAAAAAAAAGTACTATTGACAAACAAATGTATATAGTTTACAGTTGATCCATATCTATATTTCTTTGAGCCAATCACAGAATTAAACCTATATTTTAAGTTATAAAATACAGTCTGACCTTAATATTATTGTAAATGTCTTCTGAGATCAATCCCGAGAGGCCGTCTAAACCATCAGCTTCAGGTTCTGCTCCAACTACTATAAGCGCGTCATATTTATTCCCGCTGCCCGCTCCGCTCGTTGCGTCGCTTGTAACGGTGCTCACAGTACAACCACGTCCTTCGAGACGCCTTTTTAGTGCTGTTCCCAATTCACATGTAGTGTTTGTTATCTGAAAAAAAGAAACGGGTTATGTAAAGACATTGTAGGTGCGCTTTTAATTTTAGGTAAACTAAGTGGTAACCACAAGACCTGTGGTTACCATCTGTGGCATAGGTGGTAACCAAAGCTTACACAATAATCAAAGTTATAACTCCGTATAGTCAGGTGTTTTTTTTTACGTAAACCATACAAGCTTATTCTTGGTAGAGGCACATTACATAATAATTATTGATATATGTAGGTGGAGATAGGAATAAGGAAGCAGTAACCGATCTAATAAGCGAAGGAGACTGATTTTATTTCACCTAATAAATTGACAGGTTGGTGTTAATACCGCGAATCCGTGTCAAAAAACATAGGCTATTCGTTTTTATATTAGGTAATGTACGACGTACATTGTAGGTAGGTAGAATAACCATAAAAATAACTAAGCTATAGTCAGCTTTTTGGAGCTTTTATGACTGGTTTAGTGTACCTACCTAGCGGTCGGGCGACCTAAAATCTTCGTCTTGTGCCACTCTGACTAATTGTGCAGCTAACAAGATATTTTTTTTTTAATATTTTCGAGATGATTAATTTATAAGGTTCCATGCTCACTGGGTCTACCTACCATCCATGGCGACCTTATTACGCTCTACGGCCTTGACTAACGTGTACCCTTTACGACTGTACATCCGTCCATTAGGACCTTTTCCGGTCAAACAGTGGAAAGAACTAGGAGCTGCCCTGTGTGTCGTCATCTTACAGTGCAGGGAAGCATCTGCTAGCGTGTCCTAACTGCCCTGCCACGGGCGGTATACAAAGTGAAGCTGATGCAGCGAGCAGCAACGAAACTCCTTCGAGAGTTGCCAGCAGACGTCCAGCAATGATACCCTGGTACCCAATGATTTCTCTATGTGTCGTCATTATCTTACCGCTACACTAGCGCAGGGAAGCTTCGGCTTGCGTGTCCTCACTGCCCTGCCACGGGCGGTGTACGCAAGCAATGCTGATGCAGCAAGCAGCAACGACCCTCCTTCGAGAGTTGCCAGCAGACGCCAAGCGATGGCAGCCCCGCCCTCTACGGCATCGGACATCGCATCTGGAAAAACCATGCAGGATTTTTTATAGGTGGTCAGCAAGTTAATCCTATTATTTGTCTGCTTCTACTAATTCGTACCTATTCTTTGGTAATTATACTGGGTGGCGCAAAAGTAAAGACCCTATTTGGTTCAGCTATAACATTTTTTCTAAATTAGAAAACTAGATTTAGGTTTTTTTAAATGTATATTTGTGCCATTAAATTTCGTACCATTAGGATTTAAAGATGATGTCTTTTAAATGGTGACCTCCAGAGTTGATACACATTTGAGCCCTATTTATGACATTTTGCATAACTTGCCGTAACACTTCCTGCGATATGTTCGTTATTTCTTGACGAATGTTTTCTTTTAGAGCTGCGAGAGTCTGTGGCTTGTTCACATACACCCGAGATTTCAAAAAACCCCAAAGAAAGAAGTCTGGACTGGTCAGATCGGGTGATCTTGCAGGCCAAGGCAAATCGCCAAAACGAGAGATAACTCGGCTTGGAAAAGCGTCCCTCACTAAGTCCATAGTGTCGCGCGCTGTGTGTGCCGTAGCGCCGTCTTGTTGAAACCAGATGTGCTCCAGCCCCAATTCGTCCAAACTGGGTATCAAAAACTCACGTAACATGGTTCTGTAGCGTTCTCCAGTGACAGTTATCGCATTGCCTCCAGCGTCTTCGAAAAAATAGGGTCCGATCACTCTGTCAACACAGATGCCACACCATACAGTAACTTTTAGTGGGTGTAGAGGTGTTTCTTGAATAATGCGCGGATTATCAGTGCCCCAGAACCGAGTATTCTGCTTATTGACATGCCCTGAGAGATGGAAATGCGCTTCGTCACTCATAACCAATTTTTAAGGAAAATCATCTTGCAAAATGTCATAAATAGGGCTCAAATGTGTATCAACTCTGGAGGTCACCATTTAAAAGACATCATCTTTAAATCCTAATGGTACGAAATTGAATGGCACAAATATACATTTAAAAAAACCTAAATCTAGTTTTCTAATTTAGAAAAAATGTTATAGCTGAACCAAATAGGGTCTTTACTTTTGCGCCACCCAGTACGTGCACGGACATATTTACCTTATATATTGACCTTCGCGAAAGTGCAAACTGGTAAATTGTGGTAAACCACTAGCAACAATATTCTAAAATTGTTGACACCGATTCAGTCGAAACTTGTCATTTCGTAGTTAATAACTCAGAACAAATATAATGCATATAAGTTAAATTAAAGTATATATCGAGATCGAAAAGCTTCGGTACCTACACAAAGATTAAAAAAAACGCCTCGCCAATAAAAAAAGTAATGCTGCGGTGTGCTGCGGTTTTAAAAATTACCTTTGGAAAGGTCTACGACCTTAGAAGCGCTAACACGAACTCTTTTTCATTTTTGAATTCAAATATTTGTTATACCTACACATTGAATTAATTGTGTTGTGAATCACCTTGTATATAAAGATAGTATTTTTGCAGAAATCTTAGAATAATAGGCGACACGGTCGATGCACTGCAAATTTCATAAAGGCATTGTTCAACCAGTGATTTTCCGTTAGGTAGGTACTAAAAACTACTCAAACTTATTCAATGTCAAATAAATTGGTAGGTAAGTAACCCAAAGTGTGATTTTAATTTAAATTTTTCGTGTATTTATGTCTGAACTGATCGAAGGTTTATGTACACTATTTGACTCAAGTGATTTCACATTGACCCTATTTGACATTGCTACCGTCTTGGAATAAGGACTATTTACGCAGTTATCTACCGTGTCACACACATGTATTATTAGTGGTGCTAAAATAAAATAGATAAGCAATAACTTTGTTATGTTAGAGTTCCGAGTGACACTGCAACTGTTATAGGCGGCTGTGTCGCTTTCAGGCAAACAACTAGCTCGTCACGGCATTACATTATTAACATTTTAACAAAGCAGTGTTTGTATTCTTTTACAGCGGTTGTGTCTTTCAAACCCACGAACGGAGGTTAAACTCCGCTTGGACCTGTATGACTGTTCAAGTTACGTATAATTGTATATGTGCAAAGTTATAGCACCTCTTACACCGGCGAAAAAAATGGTCTGTTATAGATTTTTTTATGCAAATGAAGGACGAGTCGTTTGCCTGATGTTAAGCGACACGGCTACCCATACCAGATTGCAGTATCACTCGGAACTCTAAATTAATATAGTTTTGCGTGACACTGTACTGCGCACGTCATCCTGAGATTTCACATAAAATAGTAATAAGATCGACTAGTGATCAGATCATAAAGTCTCATTTGCCCAGTAATTTCTCTAGCTGCCCTTCAAACCGGAACACAGTAGTGCTTGCATACTACTGCTTTGCGGCAGAATAACTGGCAAAGCGGTGGTAGGTACCTAACTAGACGAACTTTGCAGAAAAGTCCTACCACTTAGTAGAATCACAAAATTCAAGAAGATTATGCAACCCTCTTGACCAGTGTGGCGCATTACAGCCTACACCCTTTCCACGTGAAGAAGGCCCGAGTCCCAACAGTGAGAACGTATTAGGCTGATGACGTATCATCATCATCATCAACAGCCTGAAGATGTCCGCTGCTGAACACAGGCCTCCCCCAGAGAGCGCCACCTTGAGCAACTGCTCGCCTCCTGAATCCATCGGCATCCTGCGGTTTTCACCAGATCGCCGATCCACCTAGTGAGGGGCTGGCCTACGCTGCGTCTTCCGGTTCGTGGTCGCCACTCGAGAACCTTTCTTCCCCATCGGTTGTCAGTTCTACGAGCGATGTGACCTGCCCATTGCCATTTCAAGTTGCTAATTCTAAGAGCTATATCGGTCACCCTACCTACGCACGTACAGAGTAATTTACTCATATCAATGGCTTGGCTGCCATAATCAAAATATGGACGTTTAAAAGTTAAGCAGTCGGGTAGGTATACATATAAAACGTTCCATGATAAAACTCAAAACAAACTGAAGATCAACTAATATTTAAATACATGCGAGACTTTAAGCGAGCTTCGACCTTATTGTATCTGACAGGTAGACAATCAAAGCTTTAAGCCTTGAATACACATGCTACGTAGTAGCAAATAGGCATGCTATTTTCAAGCAGATGCTACATAAAAGCATACAATCAGCACGTGTATACGAAAAGAGCACGCAAATTTTAATGTAAAGGAAAAGGATGTCTCAGTAAGGGTGCACTTTTTAATTTTAAAATAAAACACGTATTTTTTGAGATAGTTGTGATTTTTTTATAGGATTGTAACGATGCAATGCGGTGGAATAAAATATCCGTCAAATGGCCTCCACGGCTCTGATGACAGGCCATTATTCTTTCCATGACTTTTTCACAAAGATGTGGCTGTATCTCACCGATGACGCGTTGGATCTCGGATTTGAATTTTATTCGCTTTGGGGTTTTATGAAATATTGGGTTTATGCGAATAATGAGACACCCTATACATACTTGGACATGCTGTAAATTAGCATACTACCTAATAGCAAACAAGTGAGTAGCATGTGTATTCCAAGCTTTAAGCATCTCGAGTTCTTTATAGGAGAGTTGTGTAACTTGTGTGATAAATAAATAAATACGATGATACGTATACAAATCAAATCAAATCAAATCAATTTTTTTTATTGCAAATAGGCACTTTTTAGCACTTTTACAAGTCAAAACTAGATAATGTATTTAAAAATAATAAAAATTAAATTATTGTACATTCTAAGCAAGCATAATTAAACAAACTTACACAGTGCTTAATGTCAAAAATGTCAAAATATTATAATTATAACAAGCCCATTATAATACGAGTTTGAAAAAAAAAATGTTCTCTTCCCCACATCAGGTGCAAGCAATCCGGCACAATGTAGAATAGAAAACTCCAAACCGTAGCTTCGATTACATCTGTAAAGAAGAAGCTACAAGAAACTTTATAGTGTCATTTTTTGATCCATTTTTTCCATTTTTTTTTTTTTTTTGTTTTTTCCTAAATTGTTTACAACACCTATAATGTTACAACATAATTAAACATACTACAAAGTAGGTAACTAGGTACATAATTACACACCAGTGTAAGAGGAATAGTAGAAAGATCGTAATACAAAAATACAAGTAGAAAGTAAAAATTATAGGTAGGTATAGCCAATGACGTGCAATAGACACGGTACCTAAGATTTCATAACATTGGGCTTGGGGCAGTCAGGCCAGGCTTTTTTGCCTGACAAATAATAATTTATAGTGTAATAGGCAATATACAGATGTCTCTATTTGATTCTAACTTCCTACTTACCTACATATAACAGAAATTGGTAGGTATTAAAAAGGTATCAGAGATAATTTTTAAGCATAGACCGTCGACTCCAGTAGTTACACCTAAAGAAAAACTCATTAAGTGCGCGTTGATGTCTTTTTATATAAGAACTTAAAAGTTTTTCAAGTCTGCTTGCTATACTTAAGATTTTTGTGTTTTTTGCTTACAGTCGCTGTAAAAAAAACGAAGCCGGTATTAGCCGGTATCTCTATCTCTATCTTCATAATATCAAAATAATTGTTATGAAGTTGATGACGTAATCAAACGGTTATTTTATTATAACGCGTATTTGGGGATTTTTCAACGGAACAACATGTAGTACATCGTCCGAGCTTCGTATATACTGTATTGCCGCATCATATCCTACTAATATTATAAATGCGAAAGCTTGTGTGTGAGTGTGCGAATGTTTGTTACCTTATATAACTACTGAACCGATTTTGTTGATTCAGATTGATTTTACGCTGGATTAACACATACTTAGGGTTTATATCCGCGGGTAACACCGTGGGACGCAACAAGTTTATAATAATTAGGATGTATTTACAAATATAATATCTTTATAGTGAAAATATGTTATGTTAGCCAATCGTGATCGTGGTGATTATTGTAAAGCTTCTGTTCTCCTTCCTTTTTTATTTCATTCGCAGGACAGATGAATCTGATAATAACAATCGCGGGCATAGGAGATGCATAAGAGATCTTTACATATACAAAATTACATAGCGCAAAGACACTGCAATTTTTTTATATTTTTCGCTTCAGGGTGGATCATCCCACAGGTCTATCATAGCATTTTTTTTTTACTTTCGATGTGTTAGTGTTTCACTACATCTCACCTGATGGTAAGTGATAATGAGGTCGAAGGTGGAGCAGGCCTACCCAAAAAAATTGTTCTTTTTGATTGGAAGTATCTACCTATGATCTCTATATATACCTACTCTAGCTAGTTATGTAATAAACTGTTGCTACGCCATGATGGATAAAATGCAAGCTACAAGATCTTATTTAATTTGTACCACCCTTTGTTTCAATCACATGATGTGATTAGAACAAGCGTGTTGACCATGATGGAACTGAAGATTAGATTTTACAACTAAACGGATGGCTAGAATAAAACGCTAAATATCCAAGCATCCATGTTTTATTAAATTGACCTATGTAAATAGGCCGAATTCTGTGGTTAAATTATTGAATTAGTAGGCGTCTGCCAATCTACCATTACCAGAAAAAACAATACACTTGCGAGAGGATGCGCGCGCATCAACGGCACATTTTTTTTTTTTTTCTTATAGTTTGGCTCCACACATAGTGTATTTAGCCAGTGTCAAGTATTGTAGTTTTTCGTCGTATTATGAAATATTTCATGTGAAGTCAAGTCTTAGTCACAGTCAGTCAGGGTAGTCATAGTCCAGTGTAAGTCAGGTAGTCATAATCCAGTCTAAGTCATGCCCTAGTAAAGTAGTGGCTTCTATGGAATTTTGGAAGCAACACGAAAAACCACGTTTCACTACATTATATCACTTGCCCACACTTATACTCATAATTCAGCACTTAATGCGTAAAATGCCACTAATTTTAAACATTAACACTAGAAAAAGCATAAGTTTTGTGAAATAATACAATGCAACGACGTGAACTTTTTCACGTTCCCGCCAAAACTCCAACGGCACTTTCTTTTTTTTTTTCTTATAGTTTGGCTCCACACATAGTGTATTCAGCCAGTGTCAAGTATTGTAGTTTTTCATCGTATTATGAAATATTTCATATAAAGTCAAGTCTTAGTCACAGTCAGTCAGGGTAGTCATAGTTCAGTCTAAGTCAGGTAGTCATAATCCAGTCTAAGTCATGCCCTAGTAAAGTAGTGGCAACTTTACTAGAGGCTTCTATGGAATTTTGGAAGCAACACGAAAAACCACGTTTCACTACATTATATCACTTGCCCACACTTATACTCGTAATTCAGCACTCAATGCGTAAAATGCCACTAATTTTAAACATTAACACTAGAAAAAGCATAAGTTTTGTGAAATAATACAATGCAACGACGTGAACTTTTTCACGTTCCCGCCAAAACTCCCAACGGCACTTCCTTCCAAGGAGGATACGCAAGTCAATGCAAGGAGGCGCGCGGGGAAGCAGGTCACACCACCCGTCCCGCGGCACAGCTACACGATCCATAATAAGCATTTGTTCTCTTTCACAACGTTAAAGTAATGTCATAGCGACAAGAATACAAAGTTTATTAAAGGAAGTAATAGGTGCAAACATAAAATTGCTATTAGTGGTGCAAATTAAATAAGATCTTGCGGCTTGCATTTCATCCATCATGTCGTTGCAACAGTTTATTATCTTGTTTCTTTTAGCGGTAAATTACAAAACAAACTTAAATGCTGGAACGTGCTTCGTAAAAACATAGTGTCATGGACAAAGGTATTTCACTCGACAAACAGTGTCGTTTTATTTTTATTGTATGTTAGATAACTAGATAACACGTTTTATTGTCTCTTGGATTTAATTTTGAACATAAAAGACAACATTGAACGTGGCCAGCATTGAGTTCATAAAGTTAAGATGGACGTAGAGCCGGGCAAAAAATGGTGGATGTAGTTTATGTAAGTACATGAGTGCATTTTTATAAGTATGTGAAGTTTTATTTTTGAATAGGTAGCGATTTTACACAAGTTCAATTCAAACAAATTCTACGTGTAGAAGATTTTTCTCGAGAGTGAGAGCCTCTTGTCTAACTTTACCTATGGATGACGTTTCATAACTCTTCAGGAACGTTACCTCAGCGCGGCAAATTCAAATTTTCTTGCGTTCTTTTGCCAATAATAGCTTAACTACAATTACTACTACTAATTACAACGTGATCGGAAATAAATAGAATGTATCAACAAATTACGATTAAAAGATCTCCTAGATATCATTGGTTTAGCGACAAATGGCAATAAACAATTTTCTTCTTAGTTTTTCAGTCTATTGCCATTTGTCGCTAAACCAATGATAAGTAGGTGATACTTTTAATTGTAATTTATTGATATATTATATTTATTTGCGCAAAATTAGTTTTCATGTAATCACGTTGAGTAATTAAGCTGTTATTGGCAAAAGAACGCAAAAAAATTTGAATTTGCCGCGCTAGTGTAACGTTCCACCTTAAGAGTCTATACAACGTCAAAATGCTTGCTTAGCATGAGGCCGTGTCCTGTCAACAATATTGCAACAATGACTTTGAAATTAATATATGGTAAAGTTCAGGACTAATACTAAGGCTTATGTATAGTGAAAACACGAATTAAAAAATCTTCTCGATAGAAAAAAATTACAAAGTTACCTCCAAACCGTACAAATAAACCGCGATTATTCAATGAATACTTTAAATAAGGTCATGAAATTGTGTAGTAGTTGAACTAAATATAATCAGCAGCGTATGTTGAGTGGATTTTTAAAATACCCATTATATTCAGTGTAATAATAAATTACCTAACCATTCTAACTTAGACCGCCCCTGCTGCTCGGGCCCTCGACTCATCCTCGCTTTGGCCTAGTACTATATATCTCTATTCTGTGGCTTTGGCTTGGCCTAGCATAAATCCTTAAGTTGAATATTTATAAATTTAATTTTAACACGATTGTCACCAATATATCGTAAAAGTGCTAAAAAGTGCCTCATCATTATCATCATCAGCCTGAAGATGTCCACAGGCTGCTAAACATAAGCCCACAAAAAGCGCCACTTTGAGCGGCTGCTTGCCACTAGCATCCATCGGTTCCCCGCGGTTCTGACGTCGGTCAACCTAATGGAGGTCGACCTTACGCTGCGTCTTCCGGTTCGTGGTCGCCACTCAAGATCAAACCAACCTTTAATGCCTATTTGCAATAAATTATTCTCGCATTCTGTTTTTGCTACTTAGGTAGTTAATCTTTACCTAAATATTGTTCTCTATTTTTTATTGGTTACATCATACTTAGATACACTATAACACACACAGCTAAACTGCAGCATTGGCCGTGACCATCACCCGCCATCAAACTACCTATACATTAGTAGAGGTAGGTAACTATTAAGTAATTACGTGACGGCATATTTACTTACTTTATATGACTTGCATTTTTTTGCAAGCGATAATGTATTAAAGCACAAAATAGAACAGAAGTCAATCACATGTATGTACTTCACTTTTTATACCTACGCTCGGCGCTCTCGCTAGGGCCGCCAGCTTTGGCTTATGCATAAAAAAACTATCGTGGTAGTGACACTCGTATCTAGTTGTTTGATTTATTGTTGAGAATGAAACGGGAAGAACGGGAATATAACAACTAAAATAATAACTAAAATATTTCAATTTTAATGTTAGTCGCGTAACTCGGGCGCGGCGCGGCGCGATGGCCGCGGCCGACGCTCCAAGCAAAACCTACCCTACCTTTAATTACTTACTTACTTACCTAACTGTTCTGTATTACGTTAAAACGAACCGTCAAAATACAAACAAATACCTTACTTCTCTGAAACAACTGGTAGCTTAAAAAACGACAATTCACTGTTTAATGTTGAATTTAAACAACCGTCCACTAAACAATTATTATAGCTTTTTTTGTAACTCCATTTTTGCACAAGGTACTTCACAGACGCGTGTCTCAAGCGGATGGCACTCGCGCTCGCACTACTACGAAAGACTCCGAGACATCGTGTCGGTGAGCGGTGTCTATGTGTGCGTTGCTCGAGCGCCCTTACTATGTTGATTGTCTTCTGTTGTATTTTGTGATTAAAGTTTGCATTGAATTTTGGTCTATGTCTAGTCTAGTGGTTATTACAGATATTAACACATCTCAGGCAGATTTAACAACCTTATATCTCGACAGCCTCTTGACCCATTTTGAGAGTCAATATTTATAAAAACAGTTGTTTAGAATTGAGTAGGTCTGTACCTAATGTTTCTGCAAAATATTATCGGAATGGGCCGGTAAATGGCGCCGCAGCAAACTTCCCCCTTTTTTGTGGGTGGGAAATACCCACCCACAAACAAAAATCACCAATGATTAAAAATTTCCCTGAACTTGTAGAACCTGTAAACCAAGTCTCGACAAGATTCGTTGAAAAATGCGACCAGGGGCCGTACCGTGAGCTCTTAGCGCGATTCAAAACAGAGCCTACACTGGCTCGCTTGTCAAAATACCCATACAAAAAAAAACAATCCTATATAGGCTCAGTTTTGAATCGCGCTAAGAGCTCACGGTACGCCCCCTGTACGCGAGTACGTATATATACATCAGGACCATCGGACAGACGAAAGCAAAAATCGCGAGTTGAAGCAGAGACTTTTGCTCACTTTAACACACACTAACAACTTAACATGAGGCAGGCATTAGTCATAGAAATTCAACTTATATAGTGGTAGGTTCTATCTATACATAATTATATATACTATGTTGATATGGATTGGCAGTTTGTTTTTCAATTTATTTAACACATTTTATTACAGGCGTCAATAGCAGTTATATAAAAGCAGCTAGCTTTAATAGGAATTAACCTATGGGCTACGTATATACAAAGATAATAATATGTACAGCATGCTTTATGTAAATGAGACAAGTGGGAAATGTCATATTAACAAAAACATATTCAATGGACAAAGACAAAAAAATCATGTGACCGTTGGAAACAATACTGTGCCTGTCGTACCTAGATAGAGTAGGCTATTTTATGGCACAGAATAAGTGGTAGTACCACCGTAGTTATAGGCAATTGCTTAGGAAATTAAGTTTCCTGTGTTTCCCAATTTCCCATGGAGGTACAAGTTAATTAGGTACCTAGTTAATTGTTTCGATGATTGCTTCGGTAACAGAAGGCCCGGTATTTATAGGCATTTCTAATTTGCCTTCGCGCATGTAGGATCAGAAACGAACATCCTGGTTGCATTATGAACTATTCAATAATGTTTTAAAGACATTGTGGGTTATGGCGTATGGCGAATTTATAAACTATTAAAACACCTATAATATACAAGTATATATATACAAGCCAGCTGCATATAATATATATATACATATTTTATAATCTAACCACAGCTTAATAGCGTTTAGATATTTATTTTGGCATTAAGTTTTTAACAAACCTGTGGGCGTACTAGATCGCTTGTCAAAATCCCCCCATACAAAAAAAACAAAGCGATCCAATATAGGCTCAGTTTTGGATCGCGCTAAGAGCTCACGGTACGCCCCCTGATTGCTGTTATTCACAGTATTTTTTGCTACTGTATTTTACTTGACTCATCGTGTTTTATGATATTCAACAACACTCATTCATCTTCTAGTGTTTTCTTAACCTTGGGTCTTTGCATCCTACTTCGTGAATTATAATTGGAGGGTTTTACCGTATACATATGTTTACTGTTTTTTATAGTCACTGTCAGTTAAATTAAATAAAGGTTAAGTAATTTTGAAAAAAAAAGTCTACATTTTTATTTAGGTACCTATCTGGTATATAGCTTAGTGAGAAAAGTCACTGTTTTGAATTTCGTTCGAGATAGGATAGGTATAGTACCGTTCGGTCACAGGACCGTTCGGTCATCTATAGAAACGTAGGCCCGCTCGGTCACACATTCCAAAAAATTAATAGATAGATAGATAAATAAACTCTTTATTGAAAACACCATATTACACGAAAATTTAAAGAGAAATGTTATAACTAAGTGTCACAATGGGTGATATTATCGCTTAAAGCGATCTCTTCCAGACAACCCAGTAACTTCGCTCTACTTCAAACCAATTTTATTTCTATATATGACTCAATAGAACCCCATTAATAAATACATGATGGACTGATTGTGCAACGCCCAACCATATAAAGTTTGCGTCTCTGGGGCGCGGGCGTACCGTGAGCTCTTAGCGCGATTCAAAACAGAGCCTATACTGGATCGCTTGTCAAAATCGCCATACAAAAAAAACAAAGCGATCCAATATAGGCTCTGTTTTGAATCGCGCTAAGAGCACATGGTACGCCCCAGATGTCTGTGCCCAGAATCGGATATCCGCGTCATACACAGGTTACCGAAGTAAGTAAGAGGAAATTAATGCAGAAGGACAACACCAAGGTGTGTCATCCACTGCCTAGTTTAGGTATAATACGTTCATAGACAACATAATTACGTTAGTACGTAGAGTTGCAATTTATTTATCCTTGGCTTCGTTTACGTAAACAAGCATTATCAGCTTGTTAGAATCTTATTAGATTCTAATAAACTCTAGAGTAGCGGTTATAATTATTACTCTTTGGTCATATCCTACACAGAGGTTTTTTTCTTTAATCTGTGCTGTAATGAAAACTTAATAATTATGACCAAAAAATTAATGAAATTTCAATTTTAATAATCCTATTTTAAGCGCCGGTTATTTCTAAGCATATTAGTGAAACCTGCATGAAAATCAGTTCAGTATTTAAGGAGTTCAGTCGTAACAAACAAACAACGACACATCACTGTCCCTAGATGGCGCTGATACAAATAAAATTTCATAATGTATGGAAAAAGAGCAAAAAGCCGCGTGGCCTGCATCGCGCAAGCGTAGGTTCTATTGTTTTTTGAACAATAGAACCTATGGGATAAATTAAATTGGATATAATTATGTGTGTGTTCCGAAGCATACCAGAAGTTCGCATTTATTATATGTAGGGATGTAGGGATGTAGGGATGTAGGGATAGGCATAGGGATAGGGATGTAGGGAAGGGAAGGGATAGGGATAGATAGGGAAGACGGAAGATGAGTTCAGATCAGAGAGGGGGGGGGGGGGGGAGGGGGTAAAGAAACGATATTTTTAAGCTATTGCGAGTAGTGCGGTGTTTCCGATTAGGTAAAGAACTTGTTTGAGCTTCTGAGGAGGCGAGCATGGAAAAGTTACTGAAAAATATGGAAAAATTGGGGGGCAGCGTGTGCTCTTCCGAGCATTCCCTGTTGTGTAGTGGGTAAACCACATGCAGGAAACCGATATACCGATATATCGACCTCTTCCGGAGGCTGAGTGGCTCTTATATACATAACAGTTTGCTGGAAAGTTTGGGAAAAACAGGTAATAGTAATTGTAAAAAATACATAATTATAATAGAAACGCGAAGTTGGAAGAAAAAAATCTAACGGGGTTCCTTAAAAGCTAAATAGACTTTTTTACCTATAAGGATTGGAATTGGAGATGGGATCGTTGAGATCCCTCCTCACTCATCTCCTTATTGATGCACACGGTAGAGCATGTAGTAAGTAGGTACCAGTAGATATAGGTATACTTATAGATATACTTAGGATGAATGAAATACTACATGAATGAAAGGTTTGATTTTGCAATGACATTACACAGGTAGGGTATATATGCATACAATATTTACAATAATAAAACACGATTCCAATGTTTACCTACATTATCTAAGAGCGTCAATAACGAGTAATGAGCCAGTGTAAATTATAGTTTGCTGTCAAACGTAATGTAATTTATTTCTTATAGGTTCCTTTGGAAGGTCTATGAACTCTTTGTCACAGAATAGATATATAGCTCTACGTACCTTTGCCTTGAAAAGTGAGAGTCAAATACACTTTATGCATTACATTACCGAATAAGGTTACTGTTAGCCTGGAACACCTGTTTTATTAGCAATTTTTTTTATGCGATTGAATGACGTGATGAGCTAGTCGTTCACCTGATTTTAAGCGACATGGCCGCCCATAACAGTTGCAGTGTCACTCGGAACATAAAACCAATAAAGTTTCGCGTGACACTGCACTGCGCACGTCATCCTGAGACATCACACAGTCTAGTAATCGGATGGGTAGCTCCCAACGGATACCACAAAACGGTTTTATTAGACTATTATGCATTCTATGGTAGTAGGAGTTAGGTTAATTAACTTGTGGGTGTATTTAAAATTTTAAGTACTTAATTAAACGTTCTGAAAAATAATGGTTTATTAATTTTAAATTACGTGAGGAACGAAAAGGCTTTAGCTGAATTACAATAAATCCTATTTATAAACTTAATTAAACTGCGGTTTGGCAGATAGGCAGATACAGCTTCAGCACGGGGTTTATGGTTCGATTTCAATGGATTGATTAACACGCATTTAATTATGATCACTTTTTGGTATTTCACGGTTATCAAAATAAAAAATATATTAAATGTTTCAGAACAAAAGTTAATAACTTATTTACTTACGTTATTTTTTTAGGAAAATAAAAAATAGGTAGGTACCTATACTCTCTACTTATACTGGGTGGCGCAAAAGTAAAGACCCTATTTGGTTCAGCTATAAAATTTTTTCTAAATTAGAAAACTAGATTTAGGTTTTTTTAAATGTATATTTGTGCCATTAAATTTCGTACCATTAGGATTTAAAGATGATGTCTTTTAAATGGTGACCTCCAGAGTTGATACACATTTGAGCCCTATTTATGACATTTTGCAAGATGATTTTCCTTCAAAATTGGTTATGAGTGACGAAGCGCATTTCCATCTCTCAGGGCATGTCAATAAGCAGAATACTCGGTTCTGGGGCACTGATAATCCGCGCATTATTCAAGAAACACCTCTACACCCACTAAAAGTTACTGTATGGTGTGGCATCTGTGTTGACAGAGTGATCGGACCCTATTTTTTCGAAGACGCTGGAGGCAATGCGATAACTGTCACTGGAGAACGCTACAGAACCATGTTACGTGAGTTTTTGATACCCAGTTTGGACGAATTGGGGCTGGAGCACATCTGGTTTCAACAAGACGGCGCTACGGCACACACAGCGCGCGACACTATGGACTTAGTGAGGGACGCTTTTCCAAGCCGAGTTATCTCTCGTTTTGGCGATTTGCCTTGGCCTGCAAGATCACCCGATCTGACCAGTCCAGACTTCTTTCTTTGGGGTTTTTTGAAATCTCGGGTGTATGTGAACAAGCCACAGACTCTCGCAGCTCTAAAAGAAAACATTCGTCAAGAAATAACGAACATATCGCAGGAAGTGTTACGGCAAGTTATGCAAAATGTCATAAATAGGGCTCAAATGTGTATCAACTCTGGAGGTCACCATTTAAAAGACATCATCTTTAAATCCTAATGGTACGAAATTTAATGGCACAAATATACATTTAAAAAAACCTAAATCTAGTTTTCTAATTTAGAAAAAATGTTATAGCTGAACCAAATAGGGTCTTTACTTTTGCGCCACCCGTTACATAGAGAAGAAGATGTAATTTGCCTAACTATTAAAATACTGGGTGTAAATTAATTCATTGGCATCTTTTGCAACTAGGCAACCTACATAAGTATTTCTGACACTGGTCACGAGTGGACCAAAATTTATAACATTTAACGCATCGATTATTGATAATAACTCCAAAAAACGGAGTAAATTACTGAATCAATTGAAACAATACAAAACTAAATTAAAATAATTAAGTACTGCTTTTAATTATGACATACAAGGTAAAAACACTTTTATAAGTATCAAAATCAATCGTGCCAACTACAACAGGCACCGCGGCAATCTTCATAACTTTCCATAAAAAATATTTTCATTTGCACTCTTTACTCTTTAATAATCATCAATAAATGATGTACTATTATGTTCTTAATTTACGCTGATGAATTGAATTGTATGATAACATACAACTTATTTTCTTACAGATTAAACATGTATACAACTAACAATTAATCATAAATACTGAACTTACAGAAATAGAGCGCTATTTAACTAAAATTGTTAAACCTTGATTAATTTTTAACGAGTTTGATACTGAGATTACGTGTAATTAACTTTTCTGCCGTTATTACGTGATCATCGTATTGTTTTCCACGCAGCCACTGGATCATGATCACAACAGTGCCACGGACAAAGATTACAGTACACAGTCAATAATTATCTTCATGACGTAAAAAGGATGTTTCAATTTGCATTGTCAAGAAAATTGCGATGAGAGAGCAAAAGTTTAAGTACTTACTCATATTAGATTCATTTGCGAATTCCTGCAATTATTTTAAAGGAAACTCTAATTTTAAAACCATTTTATTATTAAAGAATGTTTCATTATAAAAGGATGTTACATGTACATATACATTGTCAAGAAAATTGCGATGAGAGAACAAAAGTTTAGGTACTCACTCATATCAGATTAATTTGCGAATTCCTGCAATTATTTTAACGGAAACTCTAATTTTAAAACCATATGTAATTATTAAAGGATATTACATTGTAAAAGGATGTTTCATTTACATAATATGCATTGTCAAGAAAATTACAACGAGAGAACAAAGTGTAGGTACTCAATTAAGATTAATTTGCGAATTCCTGCAATTGTTTTCTAAGAACCTTTAATTTAAAAACATAAATAAAAGTCTTGCAAAGTCTATAAATAAACCATAAAACCTCAACATAAATAAACTTTTAAAAACACGTTTTATCAAGTCATCTTTCAAGCCAAAAAACAAAAGACAATGCGGTCATCTATTTGTATATTCAATTGTTTTTTTTTCTGTTTTGTGTATGACATTGTTAGATGTATTTATACATTCAGCTTTTTATACATTGTTGATGATATATCTAGGTAGTTTGGTGTGAACTAGTTTTTATTAAACGGTAGGTAAGTACTTATTTAAAAAAAATATTTTCAGTCTACAAGCAAAAACTTAATACTCGAGTAATTCTGGTAGCTTGCCGCTACCTACAGGTTAGACTGGAAGCCGAGTTTGTGGCCGAGTGCTGACTCCAATAACAAATGAAGAATAGGCAAAGAGGATGACAATTAGGTTCTTTTTTTTTTTCAAAAATGTTATGTATACTTAGGTATGTATTGTGTTGGTTATTAGTCAGTAGGTTAAAATTATGCTTAAAATTAACGAATCTTTGTAGTCTCAGCCGCTACATTAAAATCCTGAACACCTGAATAAGTAGGTACTTTTCTTAACAATTAAACATATTTGCATACATACGTAATTATTTAATTATGTATTCCACCTAAAACAGAATATTATTTTAATGAGGATATTATACCGGTGCCCCATGGAATTCGTTTCTGGAAAAGTCTAGAGGAAGAGCATCTCAGGGACATGCAAATCACCCTCATGTACCTACTTATGTTCCGCGACTTTTTATAGCTTAGGAGCTGGATATCCTGTTTAAGGATAGGATTACTAAAATAGTAGGTACTCTAGCAAACGTCAAACTAAAATTCAGTCATGGAACAATAAACTATGAAATAATCACAGACCTGCAATCTCGATATCCTTTCCAATATTCATCACACACTAACCAAAATTATTTGGACAATTTTGCTGTAGATCGTCATAATTAGTTCATTCAAATAACATAAAGTAAATGCAACACTATGCTCGTTCATTCACGAAGAAGAAAAATAAAGTGTTCTATTTTCGAATAGCACTTGGCTTGGCGCGTCGCGGTGCGTTCTGTTTCACGTATAAGGCGCGAATGCGCGCGTCAGTTTTCTTTTCATTGGAATGGCGATTGAGTGCCTGCATACAGCCGCTCACCTTGATTTTCCATGTGGCATATCGTTATACTGTGTTCCATAATCTTAGATTTTTTATGTAAACAAAGGGGATAACAGTGCAAAAAATATATTTTATAATAGTAGTTTACCATATTTAACCAAAACAGCGTTCAATTATTTTTTCTGGTCGTAATCTGATCAATTATAAAATTATAATCGTTTTGTACTATCTATTTTAACGTAACATTTGTTCTATAGAATGTTATGATAAAGGAACCATTTTTTGATAGAAAATATTTTATTATACTGGTAAGACTGTAGAGGTTCTAAACATTTTCAAGAGAACATTTCTGCCGCCATCATTTCCTTTCATTCGTTTTTGTTTTCTCGAACGCAAATGTTCTTCTCCCTGCGTTTGTGCAATTTTATTGTGATTTTTTTTGTAAACTGGTTGGTTATTGTTATTAGTGCTTAATTTGTTGTTGATCCGTTTTTTTTTGTTAAGTTTCATCAATTTCTTCACGAAAGTGCGCAAAATAGAGCCTCAGCCGGGCCCCTCGACCTCAAGGAACTTATGTAAAGAACAAAAAATCTGTCACCAGACAAAAAGCGGCCACGGAAATTTTTGAGTGCCACGGAAAAACTCGTGGTAATGAACGTTTACAAAGAGAGACATACAAGAAGTGGCCTGAGGCCGAATATTGATCACTAACATACCATGCAAACAAAATAAAAATAAAAATATTTTACACCACGGAAAAATGTTTTGTACAACTGGCATGTCACTTTGACAGTGACTTTTCGTGACATTTCTTTGTTTACATAAAATATCTAAGATTATGGAACACAGTATAGGTCTGCTACTATTAGTTACATTATCTATTGAAGTTTCTATCGCTAAGTAGGTACGCATTAACTAATAAGCAGACCATGTACCTATATTTATAATATTCATAGGTGGATGGTGCACTTTGAAGCGGGTAATTCAATATTTTTGCTGTTTTATTGTTTTCATAGCTATCATAATGAATTTCGTGGAAGGCGGAGACTACTTATTCTTTATCTCTACATAATATTCTACTAAATAAAAAATATTTTCTTTTTACTTACATTAAATGTTGGTTCTTAGAAACCGTTTAAAATATAAAAAAATGGTTTACTAGGAACCAATGCGTAGGTAGATTCAGGATTTGAAGTGGATTTATTTGTTAGTTTAAATATAGTTACGATGTAAATGTAAAGAATCATCTGGCCGTGATTGTAATTTTAACAAATCGTAATTTTAAATAGACGTTACAAAAGTAAAAATAAAAGCTCCCTAACTAGTCCTAGACAAGAAACGAGTTTTTATCAGTGGTTTTAACTTAAATAAGTTAAGCTATCATTGGTGACAAAACTTTTAAAGTATGCGGGGTACATTTTATTTTAAAATAACCCGGTCTACCGCCAGAAACAAAAAAAAACCTATTAATAATTTCAGTGTCCTCTGATACTTCCACCTCCAAATAGAAATTACTTAATAGTTTTTAAGTTTTTCCTAATTGAAATTGGAACTTTTTAGTCATAAGTTCATAACACAGCAAAAATGCCTCCACGGTCAACCGGTCACCTGCGATTGTTCGGCCGGACAACAAATACTAATAACCGGCCAAGTGCGAGTCAGACTCGCGCACGATAAATAAAACCGAGCAAAAAATCACGTTTGTTGTATGGGAGGCCCCTTAAATATTTATTTTATTCTGTTTTTTTAGTATTTGTTGTTATAGCGGCAACAGAAATACATCATCTGAAAATTTCAACTGTCGAACTATCACGGTTCATGAGATACAGCCTAGTGACAGACGGACAGACAGACAGACAGCGGAGCCTCGATAATAGGGTCCGTTTTACCCTTTGGGTACGGAACCCTAAAAACCAGCCAGGTATGGACTTGTGATAAAGGTTTTTAATCACTATTCAATTAGGGAGCTATTTTACAGTCTTATCACTAATGTAAGTAGGTATACGCACTAGGTATCGCTGTATCTCGAGCACTGAGGGTTCCGGCCTTAGAGGAAGCGTTATATATCTATGGTTCCGGCCGGCGATCTCATTCGTACGTCACCGGCTTTTATTTAACTAACTAACCACTTTTGCCACTGGCCGTACTAAACTACTAGTACTTTCTGTATGTACTAAGAGCTAGTATTAGCAATAGTTTTAACTAGTCCGGCATGTATTACGAGTAATCGAAACAGGAATCTCGGTTACGGGGTGTTTACGTAACGAAAGGGGCAAGCGTTGAGAAAGCACTTGACTGGCCGCGCCAGGAATCCGATTTGTAACCGACACGACAAGTGCAGGAATGAAGTGGCCAGTCTAGTGCATTTCATAGTCAATGGTTTTTACTCTAATCGGTGTGTATTGAGAAAACTATTGTTTAGTATTAGTTTGCCGTATGCAGAGTTCGATCCTTATTTCTCAAAAGTCCAATGATGCAGCATTAGGCCCCCCAGCTCGCCCCGAGCTCGTTTGAGGAGTTTTCGCTATTCCCCGTTGTAGTTTCGGATTCGGCTTACGCGCCCACTTGAAATGGTAGAGTGGGACTCTATGGTTACGGTACTTGTTACTATACCAACGTGGAATAATGCAATATAATATAGGTACCTAGGCTTCAATACGTGCTTCCGCCAAGTTTAAGAGTGCACCATGCACACACGATTCCGTTTTACGCCACATTATTTTGTAGTTTCTCAGGATCCTTTTTAGCGTATTGTGTCTTAGTTTCTGAGGTCACAGGTCGTACACAAAGGGTTACGGTATAGGATAGGGTGAATTCTGTGACGGTAGATAGATAAATATTTCTATTTATTCACAACACTATCTTTAGGAAGGCACGAGTTAGAGAGAAAAAAACAACTGATTATTCAGATGTTTTTTATTAGAGCTGGAACTTAATTTGAAAGATGATAGCAGTCTTTGGACTCAGTGGATGGTTTATTGGGGTATCTAGTATCATACCGGAATAGAACGATTAGGAAGAATAGCTGAGTCAGTTGTTTGTTCTACCTGTTAAAGACACCATCCAAAATAAATTTGCTGAAATAGGTAATCAGCTGTTGGAGGTCGCGGCCATAAACGTTGTGCAAAGCTAGGCGTTTACATTTCTAGGTTTTCATTATGAAAAACATTATTTAAAACATAGAATTACAAAAAGAAAGCAGGAATGAATCTTGATTGACATCGAACTGACGTACCTACAGCAATAGCGGCCGCATAAATATATGTGACTGATTAAAGGATTGCCATGCGAAGAAAATTACCCGAATCCGACAAAAAAAAACTGTTGTTGGTGTGACTTTTCGTATGACCAAAAAGCTACGTGAGCTTATAACAGAGTAGTCAAAATTGAATGGCTTATTTTTTTTTACTTTCGATAGGTTAGCGTTTGACTACATCGCACCTGATGGTAAGTGATGATGAGGTCAAAGGTGGAGCACGCCTACCTAGAATTAACCTATTTGTTTTTGATTTGAAGACACTTAAGTTGTAAGTGGATGGAAATACCGACGCCGGGAGTGAGTTCCATTCCCTAGCCGCACGCACAGTAAAGGAATCTGCAATCTCACACTTGCCCCCACCTCCCCCCTCACTTGCCCCCCCCCTCCCCATCACTTAGTCCGCCCCCAAACTTTCCCCGCCTCCCCCGTACTTACCCTCCTCCCCCACACTTGCCCCCACCTCCCCCTCACTCCCCCGCCACCCCTGCACTTGCCACCACCTCCCCCCACACTTAGTCCGCCCCCCCTACTTGCCCTGCCTCCCCCCGCACTTGCCCCCCTCCCCCCAAGAACTATGTATAGATTACATTTGGACAGTAATGAAGGGGTTGGCGATCTACGCAGCAATGTACGGCGAATGAAGTGGGAGCAATAGCTTCCCAGTCTCCACCGGGAGTCTTCCGTCCCGGGGGCGAAGCATGTGGGGGCAACTGGGAATATAACCTGTACGCTATAGCGAAGAGAGAAGGGAGAGCGAAAAAGATAGGGAAAAAGGATGAATGTATGAGGGTGAAGAGAGGCGCACCTGCCTCCATTCATCCTTTTCCCCTCCCAGTTCTTTCTTCCTTTGGACAGGGTTAGGGCGTAAAACTAACTAACCGGGTCGGGTCAGCCAGTCAGTTTATAAAACTGTTTATTTGGCACAAAGATTTATAGCCAGGGTGTTGCTTAAAATGTTTTATGAACCCTGAATGTTTTATAAATCGTATTTTTCTACGTTACTTTACTTTTTCTACATTATAGAAAACCTGCACATATATACACGATTAGTAGGTCCATTACCGGTACATAATTTATTAACCTGCATAGACCAGCACATGCATATGCATAATGGAAATATGTATTTGCATATAGTCAGATCTCTAATTATGATCAATATAGGTGAATAAGTTGTATTCGAGCATAATTTGGTCATTGCGGACACTTCCGGGTAATTTGCAAGTTAGCTGGTTTTGTTGTATTGATTGCATCTCAATAGTTTTATCGAAAAAGCAAGAAATTAGCGAAATATTAACAAGCTTACTTGTGAAAAGTGATCCCCTGACTTTTTTTTATCATACCACTATGATTCCGACAACTTTTCACCACGCAAGACGGCATTTTATAATATTTTTTTCCATGCGTCTTGGGTGAGGTTCGGAGCAGTAATGGCAGGCGATAGACTTCCTATGATGTGAGTGTGTGCGTGTCCGCTCGTACTTATTAGCGTTCCGACTTCCTATGGGTACCTCGGTTCGGGTCAATTGGGACTCCGTCCTTCTTTTTTTATTAGGTCTATGGTTTAAAATGTTTAAATTAGCATATTTTTAGCACAGCCTAAGAAATAGATATCTATAGGTTAACATAGATTCGTTACCCTTACTAGGATTCCCTGTATCTATAGGGACCTAGGAAGTACGAGGACCATGGTCCCACAACAGCAAGTACAAGTTGCACTTTTTCTTTGCTGTGTACAAATACTTATTGTCCTGTCGCGGGAATCGAGTCCGCCGCCTCCAGGTTATAAGCCGACCGGCTCAACCACCACACCACATAGGATACAAGGAATCATAGTTAGGGTCCAAGATCTGTGTACTTTATGTGATCGTTGGGCGTAATTAAATTAATAGGTACTTTAGAGAATTTAGTCAGTATTTTTGAATGCGATGTAAGTAAGTACTTACCTTTTTTTATATTATGTAGGTACTTACTGCGTCTTCCGGTTCGTGGTCGCCACTCGAGAACTTTTGGGAATTTGGGGATATGGTGGTAAAACACATAAGTATACGATACAAGACCAATTTGTGCTCTTTTCTTTAAATGATGAATTCCATGCACCTATATCTTGCTGGTAAATTAGCTAATTACTGCGCTTGGTGCTGGACTGCCTGCGCCAAGGGGGAAGGCCTGTATCCGCGCCTGAATCGAACCCACAACCTATAGTTCAGAAGGCAGAGCTACCAACTGAGCTATTAGACCAATCATATATCAGTAGGTAGTTTAGTAGTGTATAATTATTACAAATATACAAAAATACAAAATATTTTATTTACCAAAAAATGTACAGTAAATGACACATTGCTAGTAATCCCCGCACTAGGGCAAGCCTGTATCGCGGGAGACTTGTTATCGATTACAAGGGTAAATAAATGGAGAACTTATTTTATCTAAAGGCATAAATAACTGTGTGTTCTTACTTACTAGATAGTATAGACACTCAAAAAATACTCTTTTTATTTTAAAAGATAATTTCAACTATGACCAATCAGCTATGTTATTATGCGGTAGTAAGTAGTAGTAGTAGCGAAATGAAGGCTGTAATTAATAAAGCTATCGAATATGTAGAAGTTGTTTGATATAATAACAGTTACACTTCAAGGCTGCTTCTAATATCTCATTATTTTGATGTCGTTTTTTTGTTCAGACTCATAAGGCGTTTCGTTTGAAAGCAAATGTTTGAAAGGTTTGACCTCCGCGTACTTTATTGCAAATTAATGTTATGAAATTGAACTATGAACAAGAATAATAAGAGGACAAGAAGTGACTAAAACTAGTGTCCTGAGAGTTCCAGTAGGTAGGTAACTACTTCAACCTGTGAATATTTATTGGGTAAGCTTAAAATCGTACCTAATAATACCTTTTACTATGTGGTGGACTTTTCCTGCAAAGTTCGTCTAGGTAGGTGGGTACCACCGCTTTGCCAGTTATTCTGCCGCCAAGCAACAGCGTGCAAGTAAGCACTACTGTATTCCGGTTTAAAGGGCATTGTAAGGTAGCTAGTGAAATACTGGGCCAATGAGACTTATGAACTGATCTCACAGTCTAGAAATCTTTTTTAGACTGTGTCATGCTCATAGAGTAACTTTTTATACGGTGACGCTGATGTCTCAGGATGACGTGCGCAGTGCGCAGTGTCACACGAAACTTTAATTTAGAGTTCCGAGTGGCACTGCAATATGGGCGGTTGTGACGCTTAACACCAGGTGAACGACTAGCTCGTCACGTCATTCGTTTTTAAAAATATATTAGATATATTAGAAACATAAATATTCATTAACTTCGATTTCTTTCTAAAACTTAGGTGAAATGAAAACTATTTGCAAGTTTACTGTGTAACTGTGTATTGTGTGTGATCGTTCCAACCAGGAACAGACATTCATGGTTTTTAGATTTTTCCCTTTACTGTATAATAATATTTGTGATATAAGCAATTATCATTTATGCCTTTCAAGGTTTTTGATCAACGGACGGGTCGGGAAATAGGCGTTGGACCTATCTAGAGCTTAGCATCAAAATTTTACGGAGGGTTTCAACCACGTTTGATGACACGCGGAAAGTCTTTCACGGGTAGTCGGGTATCGCCAATTGTTTTTTCTCTATTAAACTGTGGGTATCACAAGATACATAGGTACCTAATGGGCGATTAAGTGAGGTTGATGACATTGATGAAAATAAAATTGAAAGACCCTACGTCTGGTCGCCGAAGAGACCTCTCGGTAGAGAGTTAGGCCAGGGTCTCTTATAAACGCCACGGGCCGCTTACAGCATCTCGCTGTGCGCCGCGCCGCGTCTTGATGATTTTATAGTCCCATGACACCGACATCGACGTGAGAAAGAGACCAGAACAGTATATTTCTATTTCATATTTAAGTGAACCACTTTCAAGAAGCTAGTGACCTATCTTCTCTCTTTTATTTGCATCATGGTGGCTGGTTTTACAGTGAATAGCTAGAAATCGTTGATGTCACGCACAGTAGTTCTGTGATGTCACGATATGGTGGCTAATTGGCAGGTAATTGCGCACCATAACCATAGCACAGAATAACAATACATAGTTGATCCTGCAGAGTGCAGACTGATGGGAAATCAGCAGCGATAAATACGTCTTACTATGTACCTATATCATCATCCTCTTTGCCTTTTCCCATTTGTTATTGGGGTTGGCTCCCAATTTGACCTGTAGCGGCGAACTACCAGAATTACACGAGCGACTGCCAACTGACCTCGCAACCCATAAAGGGCCAGTAACAGGGATGGTTAGACCAAGACTAGGCGTCAGGTTCTATCAGGCGTCCCGTAACGATTGCCATGATGTTCTTATGACAACCGGGACCGACGGCTTAACCCATTCAGTGCCGCGGACCCTCCAGGAGGGTTTACCTATTCCACATTGGCGGGCCCGAGGACCCACCTCGAGAGTCCATTATTAAAAATATGGTTTTCATCGTAAATACACTGCAATAAAATTAGATTTTGTTTTCGAAACTTTCGGCAAAGTATCGTCTTTATATTAACACATATTTACGACGTATTTGCGCGTAAAAGCGTATTTTATATTAAGAGCACATACTATATCCCGCGAACCCTCCTCGTGGGCTCACTCTGGCGTATCTGTAATGCCGCGGACCCCGCGCGCACGGGTCTAGTGAAATGTATGGCGGCATGGGCCATGGGGTATCAGCTCTATGAACGGGGGCAGGACGCGAATGCGTTAACGTGCTCTCCGAGGCACGGAGCGATGGCATCGAAAACTGCACATAACTTAATAGATAAGTCATTGGTGCAGGGCCGAGGATCGAACCCGGTGCCGTAAGATTGCGAAGAGCAAATGCTACCACTCGGTCACCATCGCTCTCTACTCTGCTCTACTTCTACGATGTTTAATACTACGACGTTAAGGTTGATGTTTCTTTGAACGGATTTGGACCTGCTTATCTGGCTCTACTCGTTACCTTAAGAGGGCTATTACCAAAATATGCGTAGTCTCAACGTTTTCGTCCGTCCAAATTTGATGCATTGCTTTAATAGCTATACCTAGTTAGCCATTACACGAAAAATACCCTTCATTTCATCTTAATTAATACAAATCGTAAGACAATTCTAGTAGCGCATGCTTGGTTGCACAGTCAAAGAACAATAGGTTCTGGCGGTGCCGCAGCCTGCACAATATTTTGAGCAATGTTTGACCAACTAATGGCAATGACCAACACAACATTTTTGCGAACGTGTTCCTGTCCATTTACTATTTCCACATTATTTTATTTTAATTTTTCAAGTTTGTTCCAAATATAATTTGAGTTTAGCTAGGTATATGTATATACACCTACTTAAATATATACTTGACCCCGATTGTTACGTGGGCTTGGTTAAAGACCGCATAAGTAGAAGTATAGGCAGGTATTATATGTACTGCACTGCACTGTTTGTTCGGATGTCGACCGCAAGGATTTTAGTGTTTATCTGCTAACATACAAACAGCACGACGCACGACACGCCTATATACATCCATATGTATGTACTTTACTTTTGCTTCTTTCCTCTGTTTGTCTGTTTTTATAACTAACTTTTTAGAATTCCGTACTTACAGGGTAAAACGAACCCTATTACTAAGGCTCCGCTGTCTGTCTGTCCGTTTGTCACCAGGCTGTATCTCATGAACCGTGATAGTTAGACAGTTGAAATTGTCACAGATGATGTATATCTGTTGCCGCTATAACATCAAATGCTAAAAAACGCAATAAAATAAATATTTAAGGGGACTCTCCTACAACAAACGTCAGGCTCTCATACAACAAACGTCATTTTGTTGCTCGTTTTTATAAATAATGGTATGGAACCCTTCGTGCGCAGTACGACTAGCACTTGGCCGGTTATTTTTAATACATAGCTAGATTCGACATCTCAGGAGGAACATATTGTTTTGAAAATGACTGCGCTGGGGGTGCGTGTTGGAAAAAATATTGAGTATAATTTTTTTTTTTTTTTTTTATGTGATTGAATGACGTGACGAGCTAGTCGTTCACCTGATGTTAAGTGACACGGCCGCCTATAACAGTTGCAGTGTCACCCGGGACTTTAAAACAATAGTTTCGCGCGACACTGCACTGCGCACGTCATCCTGAGACATCACCCAGTCTAATAATCAGATTACTAGACTGAGTGATCAGATCATAAAGTCCCATTTGCAAAAAATTACGAACAAGGTAGTAAATTAGTAATGTAGGTACCTAGTTACTTTAAAATATGAAGCAGTTCATTAAAATCCAACACTTTCCTTAAGTTTGCCGTATGTCCTTACTTCCCAGAATTCTATCGTTATCAGCGACTCTTTCGAATGGTGTAATAGGTAATACAGGTTTGTTTTTATTTCCAAAACCAACAGGTTCGATTCCTGGCTAGAACTATTGGATTTCAAAAATCCAATGATATATATATGATATAGATTTAGTTTTCATAAAAATCGGCCTCGTGACTAGGTACTATGAGTACTTTTCCATATTCCTCATAGTTTCAGATTTGGACTACCTCGCCCACTTGAAAAATTCACCCTGTATCACTGAATAGATATAGTACGCAGGTACTACGTACCTGTATATATAATATAATATATATGCAAGTAATACGAGGTCAATGACTCTATCTTTGTACGAGGAACACCACACAGGATGTGGTGGAAACTAAACGTAATAATTCTAAAAATGTTTCAACGTTGCATATCCGAAAGCATTCAATTGTATGGTTTTATGTTTTGAGTAAAATCATACATTTCAATGCAAAATTACTCAATGTTTAGCGACCACTTAAATATCTATGCTTGCGTGCAAAACTATGATTAGGTAGGTATATTCATTTAGGTTGTCTAAGTTTTAAGTACCTAGTAGCTATATAATGTTTGGCTTACTTACAGGCCCGCACGTAAAGTAACCACACTAAACGTTAAGGTGAGGGGTTCTACTTCTTCTACCATGGAATAACTAAGTACCTACCTACTAACTACCTACATTGATGATGGCGTTTCTTTTCGAGTTATTAATTTTCCAAGTTCTAGTGAGCCTTCTACCTACAATAGCTCAGATACTAATAGAATAATACTACTTATGTATAGTAAATTCAAACAAATTATTCTCCCAAAAGACCCTTAAAAATATTTTCCCAAATAAAATCCGACCTAAGCCTTATTTGCAGCTCAACATTTAGAAGGGAACTCTTAAGTTGGCAGCCCACGAAACGACAAAATGTACTTCTTAGATTTGATGGACTGACATTTTTTTAATCGCAGAAGTATCTCAAGGCTTCTAAGTTCGTAATTTTAGATTTATTGCTGGTAAGGTGGACCTAAGTTTAAGTTATCTGCTACCAAAAATCGACTGTAACGTAAGTGGGAAGGCAATGGGTACCTACGCAATCTCCTAAATTTCGACGAAACATTGCACATTGCACCAGAAGTACCTACCTACAATAATTGCGTCGATTTGTAACTGTTCATTACGGAAGTCGATCATTGTAAATTGAAGTGGCAAAAAGAGGTTTAACGGACTGACTGAACGTCTGCGCAACACCACGTTAAGGTAAATAATAGTATTTACCTACGTGTAGCTGTAGAGCTATAAAAGTTATGTTGTGTAAGGGCTCTTAGTAAAATTAGACACAAAAAGAAAAAGACTAAGTGACTTGCTCAAAAACATCTTGTGAAAAGTTCGACCTGCAGGAAAGAACCGTGACGATTGACTATGTCAGTCATGTTGCGCCTATGAAGAGTATGAAGCTAGGCGACTCACTCACAGACCTAAGCTCAAAGACATCTGAGCTGAGCTGAGGTCTGAGTCGCCGTCGATGCTCAATAAATCAAATTGTTCATTCTTGACTTGAGCACCGATCGACGACGAGCGGAGTTGTAGGTAGATATTTATGTATCAAATACAGGGGGCGTACCGTGAGCTCTTAGCGCGATTCAAAACAGAGCCTATATTGGATCGTTTTGTTTTTTTTGTATGGGGATTTTGACAAGCGAGCCAGTATAGGCTCTGTTTTGAATCGCGCTAAGAGCTCACGGTACGCCCCCTGGTCTAAATTATTTGGCTTATTATAATTTTGAATTTCCCGCTATTTTGTAAGTATAGATCTTAGGTAGTAAATAGGTAGGTACCTAGGCTACCTAATAGGTACGTGCATACTCAGGTTTAGGACAGCTATTTATATCACGCACAGACAAACAATAAACTTGATAAATTTAAATTGAATATGTTGTTAATTTTCTTTTAATTATGGAGGTAAGTACCTCCTAGATACATAATTTTTGTGATGACAAAACTGCGCATACCAGAAGAGATCTGGAGATTTTGTCAAAGACAAACAAAATGTTAGGTATATTTTACCAAATCGACATAATTAGATATTTAGTGCCTACATATAGGTAGGTAGCTATAGTTAGGTACTAAGTACTTACTACCTGACAGGCAGGCCATTTGGCACGAATAACAGACCGGAGGTGGACCAAATGTGTGACAGAATGGCAAGGACCAAGTGGACCTAGAGGCAAAGGCAGGCCACTGGAAAGATGGATGGATGAAGTGATTACAACAGCAGGGAAAGACTGGATAAACAAAGCACAAGACAGAGACGCATGGAAAGCTCTGGAGGAGGCCTTCACCCGAAGAGGGGTCCTCAACCATTAAAATATATCTAATTATTGTATAAGTACTAATAAATTAACCATAAATTAAGTATATATATGCAAATTCTAAAAATTAATAATGAATGTTGATAGATTATTAAATTAAATACCTACTGTAACTATAATTTTTTTTTTCAAAAGTTGATTTATGCAAGTTCAATAGTAATAACTTAATGAATGTTGATAAAATGTTAAATATTGTAACTATAATTTCAAAAGTTGATTTATGCAAGCTCAATAGTAATAGCTAGTAATGAATGTTGATAACATGTTAAAGGTTGTAACTATAATGTCAAAAGTTGATCTATACAAAGTCAATAGAAATAACTAATAATAAATGTTTATAAAAGTCAATACCAAATATTGTAACAATTGTCAAAAGTTCACTTTACAAACAAAGAAATGGTATTATAAATATGTACCTTACCACCACATAGAAATTATCATACTATTACTAATATAAAGTACCTTTAAACAAAGACTTCTATGTATACACCAGACAGGACATCTCTAATTTGCACTGTCAACCACTGCAAATATGCCAATGAGCATCTTCTCGCTCATACGATGCTCAGCTCTCAAAGCGACTGCACGTGCAGCAGTGAATACCAGTAAAAATTATGATCCGAATGTGCCATGGCACTAGCGCTGCGTGTTGTGATCGTTGGTTAGACGATTTAATCTCGTAAAGCGCTGTAGCGGATTTTAGATTAATTATACAAAAAATGACAACTATTTGTGCTCTGAATAGCTTCTCTAGTAAGTAGTACATATACCTCTTTGCCTTTAAACAATAGTCCAGCACAAGTGAACAAAAATTATTAAAAAATTATCAGTTAATTGTAGATGGATTATATAACGAATTATTAAATTAAATAAATAATAGGATTATAAAACATTTTGAAACATGAATATCTTAATAATTATATGAACTTGAAACTAAAAATAAGGAATATGAAAATGAATTGTAAGTAAACAAAGTGTAATGATGAGCATGTTTTCCCAAATAAAATTAAGTAAAAATTGTTATAAAAATAGAAATTAAGTAAGTAAAGATTGTAAAAGAAGGAGGAATTAAATAAAGGCTATTTTATTTTATTTTTTATTTTATTTTTTACTTACTACGTGAACGTAACATCGCTAAAGTTTACGGACCATGAAGGCCTTTGCGGACTGCTCTACCTAAATACGCCAAACAGAGGTTCCGTGCATACAGCATGTATGACGTAATAAGTGACAAGTGCAGAGCACACTGTTTGCCGGCCTTTAACACCTCGCGCGAAGGTTATGCCGCGCCTGGTCCGCCCCCTAATTACCTAACTCGCAACAGGTTTGCGACAGGCGTAAATTTCGCGGTGATTGCTGTCATACATCATTAGAGGTGTTGAGAATATATGTTTCGCTACTGCTGTCGCATTGCTGTTGCAAATTTTACGTAATTACCCCGCCGGACTCCGGAGCGGCGGGGTAATTATGTTTGCGGCTACTATTGCACATTTCTATGTAGTTTATTATTACAGGTGTAGGAATGTATTTTTCTCTTTACCTAGTATAGGTAGGTAGGTACTGTTGATCACTGGTGCTGTGCTGCCATCCCCCCACCTAAAACCCACCTGACCACTCCGCACAATGACGTAAGTAGTCTACTTACGTTATTGTGCAGTGGTCAGTAGATATCAATGTCAACAAATCGTAGATAAATAAATGTGTGGACATTTCACACAGCGCCACCTATCCCCACACTAAGTAAGCGTAGCTTATACTATATGGGAACTAGATAAATGATAGAATACTTATACTATCATTTATCTAGTTCCTTTTACTTCTTGTTCGTCAATACATATATAGGTACTTACCTATAATACAATATAACACCCAGACACAGAACAAACAACTATGTTCATCACACACAAATGTTTATCCTGGGTTTGTCAGCCTACAGCTCAGAGGGCCGAGCTACTACCAACTTAGCTATCAGGCTACTGACCTCTTTCTTTCTGGCAAATTATGTACGTTGCACCTTATACTCTCAAGAAGCTAGGGGCTTATCTTCCCTCTTTTATTTACATCACGGTGGCTGGTTGCACAGCGAATAGCTCGACTAGTTAGTAGGTAAATCGGGTAGGTAGACCTAGTTAGTAGGTAAACCGGGGTAGTCTGTGATGGAATACCATAGACCGTTCACCGTAAGTTGTCCCCAGATGTACTTATATTATTTAAAAAATGTATATTAGGGCGGTAAGTTGGTTCTTACAAACGAGTAGACAAATGTAAGCCCGAGACGAAGTCGAGGGCTTACCATAGTTACGAGTTTGTAAAAGCCAATTTCCGCACGTGTATCATACAACGTTTTTCAACATATTTGCGAGAAAAAAGTACAATAGGTAATGAAACAAACTTTTGTTTCATCATCATCATCAGCCTGAAGACGTCCACTTCTGAACATAGGCCTCCCCCAAAGAGCGCCACTTTGAGCGGCTGCTTGCCTCCTGCATCCATCGGCTCCCCGCGGTTCTGACCAGGTCGTCGGTCCACCTAGTGGGGGGCCGGCCTACGCTGCGTCTTCCGGTTCGTGGTCGCCACTCTAGAACCCTTCTTCCCCATCGGTTGTCAGTTCTACGAGTGATGTGGCCTGCCCACTGCCACTTCAACTTGCTGATTCTCAAAGCTATATCGGTGACTTTTGTTTATTAGTGGGAAAGTCGCAACAAACAATCTTTGATGTTTCTATTTTCTAATCTACTATGAAACTGGGCTAAAATGGCGCGCATTTTCAATGCAATTGGCGTCACGTGCGTGTGGTGAAAATTAGAACTACATCTTTTTTTTTCTGTTGGCATCGCATTATTCGTGCATTCTGCCAGTGTCAAGTATCAAACTACATCTTTAGTTTCATTTTCTCTTTAGTATTAAAGTGAGACAAACGTATTGAGCAAAAACGCTTCTAAGGAGTTTCGATCATTCAGCTTATTTATTCTCGTAATGTGAAACTCCTTGGTGAAATTCTTATATATTATGTTTTATAGAAATTAAAAATAAACCGTAACGGTTACGCACGGCGCTATACAAGAAAGGATGCGGTAAAATAGGTACTTAGGTGAGAGTACCTATTTTACCGCACGCTCCGTTGTATGGTGCGTAATGGTTAACTTTCGAACAATGTATATAGGCTTTGTAAATGCATTTTTTGAGCAAATGTGTTGAAAAACATATTTCAGATAATGCTTACATATTACCGTACTGTGGCGCGCCAAGAGTCCCCCATTTACCGCGCACATGGTTGCTCTGTATCCAGAGGTGGACACATTTTGTAAATTATCAAAGTTCAGCATGCTCTACTCTGAGCAGCACACTGTATAATGTTTACATCTTTTATTCTCTTTTTATATCGTTGAATTGTATTGTTTTTATTCATTGTTTTGAGCTCATAAGAATGTAACGATTTGGAACCTGTAATTTTGCATTTTTTATAAATAAATTGAATTGAATTTACATAATACTTACATATTACTTTACATTTACGATAATACTTGCATATTATTAAATACTATAAATACATCAGGGGATATCTTAGTTCTTACGGTGAACACTCTGTACACTCTACTGAAATTCAATTTCAAGGACATTGGTAATTTTATAAAAGCGCCATCTAGAGTTAGTTTGTGTACTAACTAAACTAGAAGCGACTGCACCACAGAGTACTTTGTTACGGAAAGCACAAAACATTCTGTTAGCCATCAAATTCATCAAGTTTCCAATAGATAGCGTCAGTGGAGACCTTAGATTATACCAATACTAGTCTATGGTGGAGACAAACTTGATTTTTCTTTAATTTTTAGACCACACAAAAAGGAAAAATTAATATCCAATTATTTACATTTTATTTAAATTATTGTACACAAGTCACATTTAAACAAAGTTAATGATTGTAGAATAACAGGCTTCTTCTTATCCCCAAAACTTTACCTACATTTTATCAATAATCTAATGAACAAAAAAAGAGAAAATTGTCAGTAATAATTTGTTTGATGGCATCAAGCTCCCCAAACCAAAATTGTATATACTTCATGCACATTATCACAAAAATAAACTAGGTACTTACAGCACAAATTATATCTAAACCAGAGTGTAACTTATTATTATCCCTGGGCCGATGGAGCTACACAATTAAAAGGACAATGCTGAACTATTTAAATATGTCATAATTATGTGATCTAAGAAAATATAATGTAGATGTACACAGCTGTTGTTATTATGGTGCACATTTATAAAGTTGTACCTACACTACATACACACAGCAAAAAACTAACAATCAGAATAAAAAACTAAATGCTTCGGTTTAAATGTTACATGACGTAATTCCAAACAAATATAATTATTGTTAACATCCTATATCATTAAAGAATACCATTATTTTACTACATATCCCTTGACATAAACTCATTTTTAAGTATACTACACTGAATATTCTACCTACACTAAATTCGGGTTACATTAAATCATTGAGTGGCCAGTTTCTTGAATTCTATAGATTTCTTAGCGTCGAAATGTGTTATTGACCGATATTGGCCCCATACAACTCAACCTACCTAGGTTACCTTCAATATTAATTTTAATTTGAGAAAAAGAACCTAACAGAAAATAAAAAAGAATTAACTTTAACCTAGTTTTATTTTAAATTCTATGCTAAGCACTGGATATTTCTCAGCACAAGAGCAACAGTTCATAGTAGGTACATTATGAAAACTCCACCTTCATCAATCTTTTTCATTAGCACTAGAAGACTCTTCAGTGCTCTCTTCTTCGCTAGATTCTTCACTAGATTCATCGGTCCGATCACCTTTTGTCGACTTTTTTGCCATCATTTCTTTATACTGTCTGACAGTTATTTTCCTTGGTATTATTTCTCTAAGGAAATCCAAAGTGTCATCCTCTTGAACCACCTCCGCGATATCTTTGTACTCTAAATTACTGTTCTTACTTGTTTCATAGGATCTCTTTGCTAGATCTGTTACAAATAATTCCTGTAAGTGAAGTTGTTGTTGTTTAGTGTAAAGATTTGAAAGAAGTACATAGCCTGAAACTGATGAAACGCTGTACATATTTAAATATATAAATTTAGCATTATCTAAGAAAATGTTAGTAAAATGCCGAAAACAAATATAAAACTTACTGTAACTTTGGTAACTAAGTACAACGGCTCTGGACCAACTGCTTCGACGTCCGGGGAGCTTTTCATAATAGTCTTAACTCTGGATAGCGGTAAATGTAAGTCTTTTTCATTTTTAGCCATCGTACTTGTCCAGATTTAAAATGACATTACGAAATAACAAATAAATATTATTTTAACTCAATTTTCAGTGTTGCCAACACTGATTCGCCAAAGGGAGCTAGTGACCCAAAAAAATATTTAAAAAAGAGCTAAAATTATCAGAAAAAATGAGCTAAACCAAGGAAATACCAATTTCTGTCACCATGAAATTGGTTCTTCAGCTTTGACATGCTTTTTACACTTAATGATGAACAGCCCTCTCGGGCTTTAACTCGCAGCGATAATAACTACAGTAGGTACCTATGCTTTGAGCTTTTCATTAATTACCTAGGTACTATTTTCAACCAATCCTGAAAAGGCACCTCTGCAGGCCATTCATCATGGAATTTTGGACGAAAGCACTTTATTTTGACTAATAGTCAGCACAACATCCCAAATAAAATAAAAACAATCGGCTTAAAAAGTACAATTTCAGGAAAATTCTCTTTTTATGACTTCTTATGTCAAAATTAAGACAAAGTCAAAGACAGAGACACTTTTTTGGCCACAACACTTGCGTTTGTATATTCCGAAAGATCACCGAGTAGTGGATGACTATGGCGGTGTTAGTGATATATTCAGGGTTATCCACATTCTATATTTTCCAATTTCTTAGTAATACGCAATCTTATTAGTTCATATTCTAAAATTTTACAAATTCTTAATTTTCTGCATTCTTTATTTTTCTAATTAGAAATTGTAAAAATTCTTAATTTTCCGGATAAGTACAGTTTAGTACACAAAGCGAAAAAATAATGTTAATTATGTTAATAGAACATATATTCACGAGAAAAATATATATGCACCTTATGAAATAAGAAGCCAAATATCCCGAAAAAAAGGAGCTAAGGAGCTATATACAATTTTTTAGTGCTGCTGATGTGAAAAAAGAGCTAAATTTAGCTCTAAAAGAGCTGATTTGGCAGCACTGGTTGCCGCTGGGTACTTTTGGGGTGACCATACACAAGTGGGAAAATTACCGTATTTGCTAAAAATACCGCACTCAGTACATAAAAAAATTTGTAAAAGTACAATAATAGTAGAAAATACTACAGTTTGTACTTTTCATGTCCCATTCTACGACGCTCATTACAGCACCTTCATTCGCTTCGTCCGGCTTACAATTATTATTTCGGGTGTTTGGTTTGAAAAGACGTTCCAAAACGAGCCACATTTATGTACGATACCTAAAAAAACAGAATATTTTTTTGAATCGTTTCTAATTTTCTACACTAGAATAGCACGATATTTCGTAGGTGTTCTCACATGAATCGGAGGGATTTTTTACGTCATAGACAATATAACGCTGAAAACACATGCACTATATGATACCATAGACAATCAGTGCCACTGACAGCTTTACACAATTGAAAATTGCGGAAACAATTTTATTAAGTGGCCTTCCAAACTAAATTTGTTCTATTTTCAACAAAAACCTGCGATACCCGTTTTTTAATTGATGTGATTAAAATGACCGTATTTTAGCGTACGGTAGTACCCATAGGGCCGTATACCGTACAAATACATTGTGCGATTTGAAGGCCTAATTACCGTACGAAACGGTAATTACCGTACTTATGGCAACGTTAGATGGAATATGAATTTGATTGATAGACTTGACATTGACATTAATGTACATTGAATTTCAGCTATCAATGTCAATAAATTTACTTTTTTTGTTCTTGAGGCGTTTTATTAAAAAAAATGTATTTTATGTATGACCCAATAGATGGCGCCAGTTGTGGTTTTACCAAAATCTGTCACTGTCACTGTTTCAAGCATAGATCACAGGTTAGAGGAAATGTGTCATGACACTGACTGACAACTCTATGCTCTTTCGTTTATTTTATTTTCGCTGCGCAATAGCTCGGCTTTATTTTGGATCATAATATTAACATTTATCTATCTCGCAGTTCTGCAGTTCTACTCAAGTTCAATTTACTTAAGAAGAATGCACCACAGACTACTTAAGAGATACTACAGACAATGTACTCGTGGCAGGCGCGGATACAGAAACTTCACCTTCACGATACAAGACCAATTTGTGCTCTTTTCTTTAAATGGCGCCTGACTCGTGGTCCACTCAACTGAATTCGACATTTTTTTGTAGGTAGTCTAAGCATTTTCTTATGTTTAAATTACTCTGTGGTTTGAAAGGTTTAAACTACGTACTTACTACGCCATCTAGTAAAAGAAGCAGAAATAGGTTTTTTTTTAATAATACGCCTCAATACGTTTATTATTCTCTATTATACTTGCTTGCAAACATAATAAAATAAAAATGTTTCTATAAAATATATTTCTATCAGCCATTATTATTAGCAGCTATTTTAGTGTCTATTTTTTTGGTTCTCATATCATAGTACAAGCTTTGCTTAATTTGGGACTAGATGGCGCTGTGTGAAATGTCCACAAATATTTATTTTATTTAATAGTTAACATTTCAGATAAAACTCTTAAAAATAAGGTTACAGTTACGTGAATATTGAATACCTAGTATATCTAGTTTTATAATTACAATAATAAACGTGTATTTAATATATATCATAAAGTGATTATAAATGTAATATGACTAATTTAATTGTAATATAGTTATAGCGAACGACAAGCTCGTCACGCCGTTCGTTTACATAAAAAAAAAAAATATTGGGGCCCATGAGGAAAAAAAATCTCGTTGGGCCCTATGGGGCCGAAGACGTGGGGGACAATAGGAACCACCCTTAATTTTATAGGTACTGAGAGAGAAATACTTGGATGACAATTATGTCGCAGCCGGATATGTTTTTCCAGATAGGTATTTTGATTTGAAAACTATACTACTGAACCGATTTTGATGCTATGGGATGGGACCTTAGAATTTACATAAGCAAGCTATGTATGTATACTCTAAGGATGGGACCAATCCACAGATAACCCCCAATAGATACCGCATGAAAGACGACGACCGCGCACCACGCATTGGCGTAAATGGGTCTATATAAATCACCGCTTCGCAGCACGGCCTTTCGTTTCGACCAATTATTAGAGTTCATTATTAGGGCGTCGCTCGAAACAGCCAATAATAGTGCATTGGCTCCAGTCCTCGCAACCTGCGCCTTCCGCCAGTTTTGGTGAGCTAGGATCCGAACAAAAATCCCGTAATGCGGTATCTATTGGGGGTTATCTGTGGACCAATCTAAAAGTGTACCTATCATTCCATAAAAAAATTATTTTCTTTAATCTGTTAGTAAATGACAGCGCTTATGGTAAAAAAAACTGTTGGTAAATTCCTATCTATGCTTATTATTATTAGAATTTCTTTGTTATAAACCTAACAACTACTACTAAGTACTATTACTAGTGCTATCTATATTATATATACATATAATGTATATTATATTCTACTACAAACCACAAAATAAAACTGCAAATATGGTCTTAAAAGCTAGCTGTCTTTATTTTCCATTTCCTTATAGAAAATACTTTCCGATACAATATCGAGCCGACGGCGGCCGGACGCCCGCTTGGAGCGCCGCTGACTAGTGTAACCCGCCAGCCCGACATGGCCACATCCAATCATCACTTACGAAAACGATAAATAATACAAAAAATACTGATAGCGCGAGATCGTGAACATTTACAGGGACTTCTCGATCTTGATGAGTTCAGCGATACCATCGTACATCTCCTTGACGGCGTCGTACTCGGTGAGACCCATGCGCCTCTTGTTCGAGATGTCATACACGCCACCCTCAGCCTCGGTGTGCTCTCCACGCGTGCCGCGCACTTGCAGGTGGTACTTGGACGCGATCTCTTCCAGCTTCGCCTTGTCTGCAGCCAGCTTCGGCACCTTGATGTGCACTGACGCGCGCACAGTTGTGCCCAAGTTGGTCGGACAGAAAGTCAGGAAACCGAGACGGTCATGGTGCGAGAATGGGATCCTCTTCTCAATGTCGTTTACAGCTGTCACCAGCCTCTTGTACACCTGCTTCAGGTCACCACCCATCTGCATGGAGATCAAGCGAAGGTGGTCCTCCTCATTGCACCACACAAGGAAGGTCTTGTTCTCGTTGTGGTAGATGCCACGGCCACTCGGCCAGAATCGGCAAGCGTTGGCAGCTTGGAGGAAACGGTCACCCTCCTTGAAGAGGAAGTGGTCATCAATGAGCTGCTGCTGGGTTTCCTTGGACATGCCGGTGAGGGGGTAGAAGGTTCCCTTGAGTTCTCCCTCTAGCCCAGAAAGGGTGGAGGAGACCTTGTCCTCCATCTCCTTGTACTGGGCCTCGGTGAGGCAGGGGTTGAAGGGGTAGCCCTCCATGGAGCGTCCGCAGCGCACACGGGTGGATACAACAAACTCTCCAGCGGGGTCCAGGTTGCCGAGGGTCTCTACATCACCCCAGTTCTTGGGGGGATGCTTGTCGGAAGACTTGAAGCCCGTGTGGTAGTCCTCAATGATGGGGTCGAACAATTCTGCGAACACGGAGTATGCCTCCGCATCGGGGGCGTAGATGCCGACGCCCGAGTCCAAGTTCTCCACACCTGGAACGGAATACATAACATCATTTTTTTAAATGCTAAAATGGGCATACATTTGACAGCAACTCGCATGATGGTAAGTGACGAAGTTGTCTAAGGTGGAGCATGTTTGCCCAACTGTGTGCAAGGTTATTGAACTCAGATTTGCAGATAGTGATCAACGATGTAGGTAGGTGGGTGAGGTAGAGGGTTCCTATGTATAAATCTACACTACATAGAGAGCAAGTTAGTGTAGGTACCTAACCACTAAACAAGCTCATTATACAATTTTATCAATATTTTGCTAGTAAGCTCCTACTTATTTAATCATAGAGGTATTATAAAAATAATCAGCTTCCTTGTCATAACCTAATAAAATATTAATTAATTTATATGTGCGTAGGTACCTAACTACATAACTAAAAGAATGATTTTATTTTACGTAATCCCACAGAATATTAGTATTCATCAACCAAATATTTAATAAAACCAAAGTCATTTCTGTAGGTAGGTAGATAGACATAATTAGTAACGATAGACTCTAATAAATAATAGGTATTCTCGATAGAATATCGCCCCTCGCTTCAGGCGTGTCAATAAAAACAGGTAGGTCTCACTCAACTCAAGTCGCAACTTTGTACATACAATCAATGTAAAATGGCGGATGCTTATGCAATAATTGAACTCACCAGACTGGATGCAATCCAAGAGGGTCGAGCCGAACGAAGTCTTCTTGTTCTTTAGGCTATCGAACACCTCCCTGGTGAGGTATTTCTTCAGCAGCGACTTGGAGTCGGAAGCAGCAAGCTTGCTGAATCCAGCCTCCAACTTCTCGAGGGTTGCGGCGTCTACCATAGCTGCGGCTTTCCTGCAAAAACAATACAAGCCGTTAGCCGCGATTTCTCCATAACTCCCACGGGTAATAAGAAACCAATACAATTCTAACGCTTTCAACGCTGCACAAGTAGCTCGGGTACACATTATTTTTATTGTTTTACGATAATCAAATTTCCACGAAAATCAACAAACTAATTTCAATATTCCCGTGATATTGAGAAACGTAGCGATAAAATAAAATATACTCTATGGCGGAAACGTACAGTATTTTTAAAATCATGCATAAAAAATAGGGACGTACCCAATGCTTCCCGAATCGACCGGAAGTAGCGCAAACCTATATTCAAATCACAAAAAAAGGTTTTTATAAAATATTCTCCGTTTGCCTATTCAAAACACAAGTGGGGGTAGGAATGGTATAATTTAAATTTATTTTAAAGGCGTAGGCATGTATGTACATCTTGAGATGCACTTGATAGCAATTTACCTGCTTTTCACGGGTAAACTAAAAAGCAATTTACATAGCACTAAACAAAATGTACGAACCGCCTGATGAGGTAATATGCAAGAACGGCTCCACCGCAAACGACCACTGGGATGGCTACTTTGAGCTTATAATTATTCATAGCGATCGAATTATCCCGTTACGATATTTTTTTATGATAATTCGGTGCAACAACGGAGAAGTGAACGCGGACTGTCGAATTTAGGAGTGTTTTTCGAACACACCCAGGAATTCACTGGATTTTGTGTGGAATTACGTAAGTTTCCTAGAGGTCGCCTTGACCGACACGCGCAAGTCGAACGGATGTGTCAGCTCACTGCGCACCGGTGCTTCTCCAAGCCGCGCAACTGTGCCTCCCACTCGCAACCAGCCAACGAACGTGTTATGTTATCACGAGTTTCTTGTTACTTTGCATTCATTTCTTTATGAGACGGTACCTAATACATCAATTAAAGGTAGTCAGATTACGGAATCCACTTTATCGTTCCACGAATTATGTAGGTATATCGATCGTTGATATGCGATATCTTTATTTAGACACCGATCGTAGGCATCGCGCTTTCTAGAATGCACTGCTGGTGCTGATTGTGTGACACTGTGTGTAAAATAAACTAGCAAGAATCTAGTATGGCAGGATCTCAAGCAGGATATAAATCATAAAACTATTATCCCTTAGAATAGTAGTTATTTTAAGTATTTTCCTTATTCACTTTTTTGTCATTATTAAATTAAAGTATCAGTAATACTTGCCTTTTAATGCATTTTACTATAATATGAGGACTCAAATAGTCGGCAATCGGCATGCCTAATGCTTTGATTGTTTTATACGATATAATCCTTAGTTTTATAAAAAGTGACAAATACTTAACGAAAATACATTTTTTTAAATATCGTCGGGTGTTACCTATACAAATGGAAACTTTGTTCAGCGATCCGGAAATGTCATTATTGCCACATCCCGTTTAGGTCCTCTGACAGTTATCAAGCACATTAGTATTCTGCTGGTATATTTCGATTTACATCAAATGTTCGTGAATATGATCCCTGTCAATTTTTTCATTAAGTGACTGCATAGTTGAAGCATTAGGAGTAAACATTTGTATAGACACGCAATAATGTAGCCGGCCGCAGCCATACGAACCCATCGGTATCTTCAGCCGGTTTGTTTTCCTTGTTTTCTTTCGTTGCACAGCCACCCATTTTCACAAACTATAAACTAGCCGCTAATTCATGCACTAAATCACTTAAAACTACTGCAAATAAATAAAATTAACAAAGAATATAAATGCAATGATGGAATGATATTTTGACCAAATGAATGTATCTGTGCCGGGAGTGGCGAGAGCGAGGGTGAGGGGTGGCCCGATCGATGCGCGGCACGCAGCACGCACGCGGCTATCTGCTTCCCGCCCTTCGGGAACCGCTTCAAAACTTTTAGGACGGAAACTTCCTTCAAGTTATGTCACACCAGTTACCTTCTTGCGCCGCGATATTTAAATGCAACTCCTTCAACTTTTTGCCACGCGATAACATCTTATCGAGGTAGCAGCACTCGACTTATCATAACACATCTCGAAACGCTATAAGTTGTCACACGAAAGATACGTTTACGTTTTATGATGCCGCGGCGGTGGAGCACATCTTTGACGAATATCTGTATCGGCGGTAGATTAAAATTGAAAGTGGCCACCGCTTACCTGGCACAAGTACAACCGTCAGAGTCGACTGCGAGGTGCAGAATGGCTGGTGCGGGACCGCGCCGAGCGTAAAAGCCCGCAAACGCCCCGCGCCCCCCTTCCCTGTCAACCTTGGCCTTGATGGTGCTTTGCTAGCCTGGTAGATCGCACGCCAGCACATAAGTTCAGGTTGATTTCATGTATTATCACTGCAGCAGCCAGTCAATTAACCTCCCAACAGTTTAACCTCTTTCACATTATGAGTCATTATCGCATCAGAGATTATCTTTTGAGCATGCTATAAAAGTCAACGATGTACTTACATTTTAGATCCATATTTTTTATAGGGTACACTTAGTGATCATATCATTTAATCTTGGACTTATGATGCATGATTATACCTACAGTGTAGACCGGCTCTCACTAGGTGGACGATCTGGTGAACCCCGCGGGAAGCCGATGGATGCAGTAGGCTAGCAGAGCAGCTGCTCAAAGTGGCGCTCTTTGGGTGAGGCCTATGCTCAGCAGTGGATGTCTTCAGGCTGTTGATGATGATGTTGATGATAATTAAGCCTCCGTTACTTTGTTAGATCGCCCAAAATTATTAACTCTAATGACATCACTGTGGAAACTTGTAATTGGCCTTCTGTCATTTGTGTATTTACTTGTGTTTGTTACCTAGCTGTTAGTTTTCCAAAAATTGAAAAATAAAATAAAATAAAATAAAATCACAAATAACAATATTAATCGATTTTTAAATGATATTTGAATTATAAAAGTACGTACAGTTTCATTTTAAATAACTTTGTGTAATACGATTTAACTATTTGCATAATAATTATGTACAACGAAAATCATTGCTCGCCATGCCAGCTACCACGGCAGGAGCCTGAAACATATTCCGGAAGTGTAAAAACTATTGTGTTTTCCTCTGAGCTCATATATTTTACAATCGATTGATTGTTTAGCGTGTGCGAGTCACGTCACTATTTTCCAAACAAGTTTTTTTTTCTCTGACAAAAGATTCCAAAGAGTATGGTAATATACTCTTTGAAACCTCTAGCCTAGGCATCCTAGGCCTATTCTTCTTCTTTCTTTACTTACTTTACCTAGCCGACATCGTGACAGGCTGAAGCGTTATTTTATTATCGTTCTTTGTATCGTTCCCGGTTCTTTTTCGCGTCTGGATGATGTCCAAGATTCAGGAGTTCGACTCAATGTTATTCTTGTTCTAAAGCATTGGCTTTCATGATTGTTATTTTTTTACGATACCTAATAAATCTAATCATGCTATCGTAGTACATATACCTCTTTGCATGATATACCTACAGTCTGTGGTAGAAAAATTAGCCAAAAGATTAGGTAGGTACATACATAGGTACCTATGTCAATGATCCATTGATCTAATTTTTTAAGGTGGAACGTTTCACTAGCGCGGCAAAGTCAAATTTTCTTGCGTTCTTTTGCCAATTATATCTTAATTACTCAACGTGATTACATTAAAACTAATTTAACGTAAGGAAATAGAATGTATCAACAAATTACGATTAAAAGTATCTCCTAGATATCATTGATTTAGCGACAAATGGCAATAAACAAATTTCGTCTTAGTTTCAATAGTTTTTCGGTCTATTGCCATTTGTCGCTAAACCATACCTACTATACATATGTACCTACTATATATAATAGATCATCCAAAGAGGATACTGAATTATATGTACCTACCGTAATATGTAATGTAGGTACATTTTATGAATTTTATTGGGTCTAGTATCTATTCTGCTGCCCGCAACTTCAGCATCTCCCCACCACAGACTAGACAAAAACAATTAACTATAAATTAAAACAATTAATTAGAAATAATAGATAGGTACCTAACTAGGTAATAATCCTTTATGATCAGCAAAATACCTGCCTATAAAGCGAAATGCCTAAAAACAATGTTTCCTTTGGCTTAGATTGAATAATGGTCTAGTCTAAAGGTAGGTTTTCGATTCGTAGTTAAGATAACCAATGGTTAAAAACTCTATCAAAAATGGTCAAAATTTACTTACGAGTTTATGACCATTTATCTTAACCATGGATCAAAAAACCCACCGTAGGGTAGCATAATAATGGATACCTACACCGTGATCAGAATCATTTCTGAGTCCCTGATGATATTTTGGCACAGTTCGGTAACCGAACAGTGCTGAAATATCAGGGCTTCAGAAATGATTCTAAGATAATCACGGTAAAGATCCCGTATAAGTACTATTAAAAATGTGATGGTTCATAGCTCATTTCGAGAATCGATAACCTTCCGAAGGTTTGACACTGAGTATCTACATATTATACAAGTTTCTGATGCGGTAATAAGCAAATCTTCCCTAACATAATAAAGCCTGACCTAGACAAAAGTTAAAAAGTTAGGTAGGTACTTAACAATAAAAAGAAAAACAACATTTATTCAGAAAAATACAGGATGTTTGGAAGGTCGATGCAAAGCCTTGAGGGGATCGGTTACCTAGTTAGGCATACATCTAAGCTAGATTACCCTAGTCTAATGAATATGTTTCCTAAAACCCTGTATATTCTAAAATAAAGAAGGGTAGTTACGTAACCGGCCGTGACCGCGTCCTTCGTTAGCCCTTGACCTAGCGCTTGGGGTGGCACGGCACTCTTCGTTCAAGGAAGCCATAAAAGCCATCCCAGCTGGGGTGAAGCCAGTTTGACGACCTTAATAAACGCTTTGCAGGATCTAAAGCAGTTGAGGCGAATTATGTTGAATTGATCCAATTAAAACTAGGTACTTATACGACTGCTGAGTAGCTTATTAGATAAAGCCATCAACTAAGTTAGTCTTACCAACTATCTTTCTATATCTTCTATAATTAATTCTGATGTAATATCAACCAATAAAAAAAGCTAAGTTAGTACCTATATTATAGCTAAGGGCGATCGATAGTAGGCATCGTGCTTCTAAATACCATGTTTTATGTTTTCATGTTATATGACAAACATTGAAAACATTTTTATTTGATAAAAGGCAAAATTACATAATGGAGGTTAGAACACCTGGTTCCTACACTAGGCTCGAACTCGAAACCCGTGCTGTAGAAGTCAGGACTCTTTCGTCGGAGATAACTTTTATACGCCTATTGTATGACTTACACAAATGATAAATGTATTAGATATATAAAATGCAAAAATATAATCTAAATTGTAAATGTGGATATGTGACACGATGGTTTGAAATGATGGTAAATGGGGGTAATTAATCATGGTTCGTGGACAGGTAGGCCTAGGCAGCTCCGAGAAGACCTTGGCATTGGCAGTGGCAATGGCAACTACTTAGCCTTATATTGTGGTAACGGTACTTTGAAGCAAAACTAGCGAGGATGCGTGTGATGTTCTGCGATATCGTACGATGATACGGCATGCGATGTTTTGGAACGCATTTTGGTTACTGAGGAAATAATAAAATATGAATTACTGAATGTAGATCAAACGTTTTACTTGTTGGTGGGGGTATTATAAGTAACTAGGTACTTAGTATAGGATTACAGTATAAGATTTAGATAACTACTAGTTTTTTGTTTTAAGTAGGTATTCATAAAATATTGTAAGTAGGTACCTACTTAAGTACAGAAAAATTATAGTGCATTATATCAGTAAACGAACGATCTGCAGTCAACAGAAGCTGCTCCAATTCGTAACAAGGATCGGCCAACCAGATTCTGTCCGAAAACGAATAAGCGATAATTTTATAGCTATCATCGAGATTTTTTACAAAAAAAATGTAGGGTAGATAAAAAAAAAGGACTACGAAAAGTTACGTCCTACGCAGTTCTCAGGATCCAAAGCTAGACCACGCTAGCCTCTTTTTGAAAATTTGCCATAAATAACGCATAGGTACCATCATTGATTACCATCATCAGGCAGAGCTGCTTGTTTACCACTCTCGCGAAACCTGTCAGCCGTTCGTCATCATCCATTATGTTTACATACAATACGATCGTAAATGGTTCCATTGGTTCGTGATTTGTTTGGTTTAGTTGATGGTAGTCACATGCTAATCATGCGACTATTATATCTATGTTGCCTACCTCTAGTTTGGATCACGTGACCACAGAAATCGCCATAACGTGATCTACTTTCATGAATATATACTTTCAATTTTCATAAAAAGTTAAGGAGTGTATTTGGTCATCATTAGGCTACGATGGGGCTGGAATAAACATTGTCTAAAAGAAACTACAATAAAAAATGAAATCAAAATGACTGCTTGCTTCTAAAAGGTATTGTTGGGTAAGTAGTAGGCTATACATTCTCGGCTTGCTTACACGCATATCGGCAAGGGCGTAAACCGTTACGCAAAGTGTCCCATTTTTATAATGCCAACCGCAAAATGCCAAAATAAGCCTTTACGAATCAATCTACGCACCATTCAATCCATCACGCGATTTGTTGACTCAACTGCTGGATGGGAGCCGCACACGCCTCTTCACGATACAATTCGCTGGATGGTCGAGCACAACATGCCTCCGCACGATGCAATTTGACCGGTTGAGTCAACAAATCGCGTGACAGTTTGCACAGCTCCAAGCTTATCACGGTATACGACCAAGAAATTCGCCCTATTTAATAGGTGGATACGATCTCTAAACGAACGTCATGTCAGCATTTTCCTAGCATGAACATCATCTGACTACCCTCATCCCAGGTGGGATAAGGGTAGGTATATATCATGCTCTTACGTTTGTGATTAGGTATGCTGTTCAAATATTTGACATTGTTTTACGACGGTTCGCCAGCTGATGTCGACCCTTCCCAGGAATCTTAGTTGGTGAAATATTTAGCCTGGGTAGTTTGAATCGTCACCTATTTCACTCACCAGTGAGCAATAACTAGATAATTAGCATTTAAAAATGTATAGACTAGTATTTAAATTTTAATCATTATCATCAGCCTGAAGACGTCCACTGTTGAACATAAGCCTCCCCTATAGAGCGCCACTTTGAGCGGCTGTTTGCCTCCTACACCCAACGGCTCCCCGTAGTTTTGGCTATATAGGTCCACCTATCGAGGAACCGGCCTACGCTGCATCTTCCGGTTCGTGGTCCATTCGAAAACTTTTCTTTCCCATCGGTTATCAGTTCTGCGAACGATCTGGCCTGCCCACTGCCATTTCAGCTTGCTAATTCTTATAAAATTAGTCTGTGAAGTGAACTCAGCAGTTCCGGTTCCAGACCTTGATTGATCGTAGCTGTATTTCTCAATGATTTGATTTCTCAATTTTTCATAATAATTAATCTAATCTAAACAACTAGTCTCGAATTTGGCTGGCGTATAGCCTTCATGCTTCATATCGGTCGTTGTCCGCTTTCTCTCATCAATATTCTTGTCAAATTATATAATCCGCCCAAACGCGCGCTCGGCTCGACCTTGCCCTATTTTTGGCGGCCTCAGCCGGGCAATGTCACTGCCGCAAGCAGCTGGGAGGCATGTTGGCAGCGGACTTGCCTTGCCCAGAAAAAAAGTATTGACGCCATGATTTTTAGGACTTCGAACGTCATAACACATGTTGCCAATGATCCCGCCTCTCGGTCCAGTATTTTTTTTCTTGTTTTGCTTTTGGAAGTAATGGATAGGAAGGATATGATGTTTTGAAAAGGAAGTTGAGGGCAGATATTTGGTAAACGTTTTACTTAGGTACTTAGCTAGCATGCTACACCTTCGATCGCATCGTCACTTTCCATCAGGTGAGAGCGTGGTCAAATGAGACAAGTATGTTGTACGAAAAAAGTAATAGTAAAAAATAATTTCAATCAGCTATGATAGCTTGGCTGGAGAACGCGACTTGCGATCAGTTAGGGGTCGTGGGGGATACGCACCCTGCAATGAGCTTGAGCTTTCGAAGGACAACATCGTAATTCGTAATGAAACCATAGCATGCAATATAAAAAAAGAAACTCTCCTAAAGATGGGGCTCACAGCTCAGTTAGGAGAGCGTCTAGCGAGAAGACGCGGGTTTAAATCCCACTGGTTAGTACATTTTTTAGGAACTGTAATATCTTCATAGCCAATCATCAACAGAGCAATGGTGGCCGAGCGGTAGCATGAGCGCTTCGTAATCTTACGGCAGCGGGTTCGAACCTCGGCCCTGCACCAATGACTTATCTAGTAAGTTATGTGCAGTGTTCTTTAATCTGTGGGGTAGTAGGACGCCTGATAGAATCTGACGCCTGACCTAACCATCCCTGTTACTGGTTCCTTATGGGTTGCGAGGTCAGATGGCAGTCGCTCGTATAATTCTGGTAGCTTGCCGCTACAGGTTAGATTGGGAGCCCACCCCAATAAAAAATGGGAAAAGGCTAAGAGGATGATGAATAGCGTTTTCTAGTGCTCTTCTGAATAGTTAAGAGCACCACTTGAGCGGATGCAGTAGATTAGGAAGGCCGAAGATCGAGGAGATCCACGCCGGAATCTAATTCATTCATCTCCATTCATTCATTGGACTACAAGGCGCACAGGAACTCGGCATCCTTATATCGACCACCCCGCAACCATCGCGGCACCGCCTCCGCTGCAGCTGCGACTACAACTTTACGTGCTGCAGAAGCCATGACGGCGATATAAAAGAACACGCCGGGAGAAGAAGTTACAAAATATATCAACGAGCGGTGCCATGGTCGGGTCCAGAATAAAGCTGTGTTGCTGCTGTCGAGACTGGAGTCGACGAGGGCGACGACTTTCAAGTCCTTCTTGCTCCGGTTTCCAGCTAAATACAAGGAAATATTTCTGGATCCTGCGTTTTGGCCAAAAGGAATTGTGTTCCGGCGGTACAGGGAGCCGTGACCTGGGTGTCTTCAAGTCAAGATTGAACAGGTATCTTCTAGGCAAGCATGCACCACCGTAGGCCGCGTCATCACTTATCAGGTGAGACAGTGGTCAAATGCTATGCCTATGCTTATTAAAAAGAACAATAATTATACTCATCCTGTCGAAGGGAAGATGGAAGGAAAGAGAAAAAGATAGGGGAAAAGGATGAATGGATGGGACGGCAACAGAAGGGAGGCAGGCTTTTTCCTTTTTGCTTCCCTCTTACCCAATAAACAGGGTAGGCGTAAAACTAATTAACCCGTGCGAAGCCGGGGCGGGTCAACTAGTAAAGTTATAAATGACAGAGATATGAGGTAACATAAAAATAAACAACTGAGTTGAGGACCAAAGGGAATATAACCGCTTACGCTGATTGAGAACCTCTTTGAAGGCGGTTGTAAAATCGGCTCTGAATGGTCAACTATTTTTTTTAAAACAAAATCAATTTTTGTAAAAAGATTCGTAATTGATAGATAACATTATGATAACGCTATTTGCGTAAAACCAGTGTTATCAAAAATATCATCGGCTTGCTCTTGCTTGCATAGTATATGTGTTTTAACCAAAGACTTCTATGTATACACCAGACAGGACATCTCTAACTTGCATTGTCAACCACTGCAAATATGCCAATGAGCATCTTCTCGCTCATACGATGCTCAGCTCTCAAAGCGACTGCACGTGCAGCAGTGAATAGTAGTAAAATTATGATACTAATGTGTCATTGCACTAGCGCTGCGTGTTGTGATCGTAGGTTAGACGATTTAATCTCGTAAAGCGCTGTAGTGGATTTTATTTTATTATACAAAAAATTACAACTATTTGTGCTTTGAATAGCTTCTCTAGTACGTAGTACATATACCTCTTTGGTTTTAACCTTTACCCAGCTATCTTTGGAAAGCAGTTTCATGCTTTAGTAAAATACTTTATTGTTACCTAATAATTTCTTACGTATGCCAGAAGAATAGTCCACACTCAATTATATCGTATCCTGCCAGACTGCGTTCCAGGAATGTGCTACTATCTACTACTAGACAGCACCGGTAATCGGTATTCTTACTTTAATTTCAGTATGTAGAATGGAACGTGCACCGATTGTTACAATAAAATAAAACAGACCTTTCCAACACCCCCTACACACTGCCTATATAACCAACAAAGATAGCATACTGCGGCGAATGCTGGTGATCGACCCATCATCGTGCATGGACCAGCGATTCCAAAATTATTGATTTGACTACTTCTCACCTTGCGAACGTGAGATGCTTTTCCTGCAGAATTGGGCATATTTACAAGGTCTATAATGCTTAGTGGTGTGTAATAGTGCCCTTGGTTGGGAAAAGTGGAATAACCCTTGAGCCTTTGATTATTCATCATCCTTGAGTCTTAATATTTTAATAGAAAGCCTTGTGATCCATGCGCGCAATGCTTGTGCCATAGACAGACAAGAACGCGATCGGAAATTATCTTATCAGTTAAAAGAAGGCTGCTTCGTGCTTAAAAATTGTCCAATCGCTAGTTATTGCTCTGAGCGCTTGACCAATAAGCAGTCGACCCGTCATTATGATCGTGTCATCGACCCCAAGGAAAATTGTATTCATTTCCTACGTGTCGACGGTCGACGCGTCATCGTTGATCACACCGATATGGCCGTCTTTACCAAACTGCACCTCCACGTACTTATTAGCGATCCTGAAATGACAAGCTCTAGCCACTTACCAGCTCGACACTCTGATCAGCAGGTAGATGAACAACATCAGACAGAGAGCAGCGTACATTCTGATCCATTTCCGTCCTAGCACTTTGAATATTAATGAAATCATCACGGAACTTTCACGAAACTGATGATTAACACCGATAGCTGCCGATAACTGTTGATAGGAACGATATTGAATTTATTTATCTGTACAGGTAGATATCGCGACGTGTCGGATTTCTTTTCTTATGGAAAAATGGCTGTCGCCATGTTATCCTTATCAGTATCGGTTGTAATGTAACCGTCTTCAGTTGTAATTAGCTACGGTATAGTATAGGTTGGGTATAAGCAGGTACTTATTATACTTACCAGTAAAATTGTTATACTACAGACATGAAATTAGTAATTTCAGCAAAAACGCTTAAATGTTTAGTATATGAAGTAGGTACAAATATACATATATCTCATTTTAACATCTACTAAAGACATGCCTGTATTTGATTCTTTCTTTCCCATGTTTAGGAAGCAAATTCATATTATTTCATAAGGTTTTTACTTACTTTACCACTACGACCCTAAGCACACGTCCCAATTCTACCACAAATCTTTTTCTGTGCAAGCCGTCATGCTCTGGAATGAGCTCCCAGTGCCTATCAGGCAAGCAAAGTCACTGTCAGTTTTCAAGACTATGGTGAAGACTCATTACTTATCCAATCTGAGCTAGTATTATTTTTAATTATAAGTACTTATGTTTACAAATTTAGTTATATTTATATGTAGATATACGTATATGTAGGTACCTATATCTGTGATAGTATGTATGTATAATATTATTATAATATAATAATTATAATATTATATTATTAATGTAGTGTGTATGTTTATGTATGTATGTCGTATTATATGTATTTTAGAAGTTTTAGGATTTAGTATTCATATCTAATTTTGTATTTACTGTACATCGCCAACCTCCCTAATTCATAATCTGTTTCTGTCCATCCAAAGGTTGTCTGGAAGAGATCGCTTTAAGCGATAAGACCGCCCATTGTACTACCTTTTGTCAAATAATTCATATTGTCATGTATCTTTGTGTATGTTTTGGTGTACAATAAAGCATTCTTCTATTCTATTCTATTCTAATAGTCTTACCATTTGTGGTTTCCTAAGAGTCCGGTCTGAGTAGGTACCCAGTACCTATCTGCATTTTAACAAAGCCACAGCATTTGATAGGTACGTATCTATCAATTTTATTACATAAGTAGTACTACGTAGTGTTACACCGTACGTTTCATTATCAGTGTGGGAGTGAGAATATATTATGGTAAAATATAGGTAATTTTAGGTATAGGCGCCAGATCCCGATTCCTAAAACCGAATAGGTAAGTATTTGGTTCTTGTTTGTTAATTTTTTTTGTTGGTATTATCTACTTATCAGGAGATAGGATCAGCATCTTGTCAGTCAGGAGCATTTACAACTTATCTATTACCGCCTTTCTCTTATCTGTCCTCGCACAACCTGATAATTTGAGGATCTGATGGGGATTTAAGAATCCGTTGAATTGAGGATTTGTTGATATTTAACTGGGCGCTCTCTGGGGGAGGCCTATGTTCAGCAAAAGACGACTTCAGGCTGTTGATGATAATAAAGGCAATATTTGCCGTTTTCAGATTTGCGTGCCGTGTAGCGTAAGAATAGAACCACTCCATCTCATCTCGGGAATATCCAGGGAATGGGCAGTAGCATTCTCTTTAGTCTGCAATTTAATCTACTGCGATCATCAAGACGCTGCCAAGCTGCCAATCATGCTGATTATGGAAAACACCCAACTCTAGAGGAGGCCTATGTTTAGCAGAGGACGCAAAAGGGATGGTTATATGAAGGCAACATTGAGTTTGAAATGTTATCGGCTGCCTTGGCATAGACTTCATCTCAGCACTTCTTCATGTCCTGAGCTCTACGTCTTCTTGCCTCCTCTATCGTTAAATGGTTGTCTGACGATCCTCGTAATAACCGTCCTATAACAACAGCTCTGGAGGGGCTCGGCCGGCCATTGAGAATACGAGCAATATCCGGCCTCGCCTCTGCACAGCCGTCGTTGCGGCAATTTGCAAACATTACATCTGGCAAACATACTGCTGCGTAAAAAAAACATCTCGGATGGATTACGTTTAGTCACAGAATAGATAATATATAAGCAGGTAGAACAGTTTGATTGGCAACTTGATGTGGCGTTGAGTATAGCCCCCGCCTCCCCTAAGGAGGGGTTCAGCAGTGGACGCAAAAAGGCTAATGAAGAGAAGTAAAAAAAAAAGAGTCAAAAATTTACCTTTGGTTAGCTTCGGATGTAGAGGATTTGTCCGAGCAATAAGAACACACGCTGTAAATATCGTAAAAATTAAAAGAAGCTAATACCTACCTTATGGCACAAATAACTATAAATAATAATAGTAACGCCCAGCGATCACATACATAGATCCTAGACCCTAACTAGGATTCCATGTATCTAGGGACCCAGGAACTACGAGGACCATGGTCCCACAACACCCAGACCCAGACATAGAACGAGTAATTACGCTTTCTTTTTCCTATGCACATATTATACTTGTCCTGTCGCGGGAATTGAACTCGCCGCCTCCGGTTTACGAGCCGACCTGTTCAACCACAGAGGCTGTCAAAAATTGTAGTAATATTACTGAGAATAAATCACCTTCAGCTAATAGGTAGGCAAACCGTGAGTTGGTAAAATTAGAGATGGAATTGGTATCCACTCCAAAAATTTCGTGAACGGGAAGGTCCTGTATCTTTCGTCTGTCGAGTAGTTCCCATCTGTTCTATAGAACATGACATCGTTGATCTAAATTAGATTATTTTCCCGTTGTTCCGTAGCACCATATTTTATAAAACTCGAAAAACTAATAGCTAGTGCCAGTGTTCAAACAAACGACGGTGAACGAATTCACTTCTTTCTGTTACCTTATACTTGCATCTAGTACCTATTCCTATTAGGTACTTATCTCTCAATGACCTAGTTTCTTTATCATAACGACACCTTAATGCTAATGCAGCCCATACTCACTAATGAGTACCTATTAACAGCTACCAGTGAGGTAAGTACCTACTTTTAAGACATGTATCTTTAGTATAAAGGCTACCTACATAGGATTTGGGGTAACAATTTTTTTATAACAGTCATGGACAGAGCTGACGGCCCGCCTGATGGTAAGCAGTTCCGTCGCCTATAGACACCTGCAACACCAGGGGGTCTAGCAAAGATCCCATTCCATTAGCGTTAACGCCAAACGATATCTCTAAAATGTATGGGAATGACATTACCTACGTGATGTCGCTTTTCCGCAGGTCAGTAATGTCATTCTCATACATTTGGAGTTATCGTCTGGCGTTAACGCTAATGGAAAGGGATCTCTGCTAGACCCCTAGGGGCGTGGCCGATGCTTTGCCCACCTTTTAAGACTATTTACCTGTCGCGTCGTTTGAAGCATTTACTATTATGAAGCGCCAAGTAGTTCAGCGGAAAAACCTAAGAGGGTAGCTCATTCCACATCTTGCAAGTATGTGGCAGAAATGACCTCGAGCAACGGACTGTGCGAGATACGCAAGATTATCTTTCTTAAATCTTTGTTAGACTGTGTGATGTCTTAGGATGACGTGCGCAGTGCGCAGTGTCACGCGAAACTTTAATTTAGAGGTTCGAGTCGTGTCCGAGTCACACTGCAATCTGTAATGGGCGGCCGTGACGCTTAACACCAGGTGAACGACTAGCGCGTCACGTCATTCGTTTAAATAAAAAAAAATAAAAAAAATTATAAAGCCCGCAGGCCACGAGTCATAAGGTGTGGATGGATGGACAAATCTCAGCTTAGGTGCGGTATCGTGAAGTCTATATTTATGCAACAGTAGTCAGTGGAACTGGAACATAATGATAATGTGTTAGGTAAGTCTAAGTATTTGACTATAATGAAGGCCCCTTTATTTATATTATACTACAATAACATTTGGATACCATACAATGGGGAAGCCGATGGGGAAGAAATGTTCTCGAGTGGCGGCCACGAACCGGAAGACGCAGGATTAGCCAGCCCCCCACTAGGTGGACCGACGATCTGGTCAGAACCACGGGGAGCCGATGGATGCAGGAGGCAAGCAGCCACTCAAATTGGAGCTCTTTGGGGGAGGCCTATGTTCAGCAGTGGATGTCTTCAGGTTGATGATGACCATACAAAAGCTTTGGTATGCAATAAAGTGTGTGCTACCATACCATCAGAAAAACACAGTAAAAACAAAACCCTTCCTTGGTAGTCGAGTAAATAGAGATACCGATCTTTTATATTTATGTAATAAAACTCATGAATCTCTTGATAAGTACATTTTATTCAAAGTACACTTTAATACTTAGGTCACTCTATCTTAACTTCAATTTATTCCGTTTGTTTCGTCATGCGATCTTAAAGGTCTTCTTGTTTGATGTTCTGGGAACAAAACAGTCATCGTTTGTAATGCTATCGATAGACACGTTTAAGAAAACATAGTGAAATTTTGTTTTAGGTAAGGATGTGTAATATGCCATCTATACCTACATTTATTATATGGGTATTAAGTATGCAGACCGTAAGAAGATTGATTTTCCTTCTACATTACAATAAATAAACAGATCGAAATATTCAAGCAGGTCATCGACTGGCTGTCAACCGGTCGAGTTTCCTCGTGCATCCCAAAATAATACCAACATATACATATGCAATTATACAGTATAGTTATACAATAATCCCGTTATTGCACCTCCTGCATTGAATTTAAAACCCGTCAAACTGGATATATTATTGATAAGAAAAACAGGTTTTAAAATTCGACGTATGAATCAGGTTTTGTAATTTCTGATGATGCGAATACTCGTACTTTACGTGCTTATAGCATGTATCATAAAAATGGAATTCCATATTCATGTTTGGTTGGTAGGCACCTATACCTAACGCGGGAGATTGTAATTCACAATAAAATTTCCTCATTCAATATTTTACGCTCTGTAGTTTCAATTTAAATCAATAAACAATCGATTCATGCTATTCCTAGAACAACACAAGTGACTCAAATCAAATTTTCCATACTTACTTAATTGTTAAATTCCTTCATTCCCTACACCCTAGCTTACCTTACCTAATTTAAAATGGGAGTTTCTATGGTTGGTATGTTTTGTGCATATTGTACTACATCTAATAATGCAACAAAATCAACAAAGTGATCGTGATCTAGGTCAAGCATCAAGGCTGCGTAGTTACCGTTATTTTCATTACATAAGTAGGTAACATAGTTAACAATTGTTATTCTTACATTAACTTAAAAAATCTACATCGGAACGAAATCAATTAAGTAAATCGATCAATATTCATGTGAATTGGGTATTACTTCCTTCGGAGACATTTACTTTAGTAATACGTAAATAACGTGCTTCGGAGACGGACAACAGCCGGCATCGACAGCTTAACATTCTCATGTTAAGCTGTCGATACCGGCTGTTGTCTTATGATGATAGTCATGTGAGAAGCCTTTCGGCGGCCTAAAAATTCTGACCCTAGGGGGTCTAGCAAAGATACCTTTCCATTAGCGATAACGCCAAACGATACCTGCGATTACCTGCGGAAAAGTTTTTCGCAGGTAATGTCATTCCTATACATTTGAAGTTATCGCTTGGCGTTAACGCTAATGGAAAGGTATCTTTGCTAGAACCCCTGACCTAACCACGAGATGAATGATGAAATGATACACGAGAAGAAGAAGTAAATATTCTTACAATATAATTCTGCAAGTCCTAATATAGCGTTTCAAATCATTTAGAGATAAGTTTGTTGCCAAAGAACTTAAACCCATGAAAAAAAAAGAAAAAGAATAAATAAAAAAAATCAACAAAATAAATGCAAAACATACAACACACAACACACATATAAACAACATATTACATGTGATTATTTAACATTTTTCTTTAAAAATGCTAAATAATTACAAATTCAAACATACTCTGTGTTACTTCAACTATAATTTGAAACCTAACCTAACTACCTGCTCCACGACTATGCCTACACGTAAATCTAAAACAGCGTTATCAATACGAATGCGGTTTTCAATATCAGCTCCCACCCAGACTCCCACGCGCGTTCATTTAGGTAACATTACCTCCCATGTCACCGCAGGCATAGACATGATCACAAGTATAGTACCTATGTGTATATTTGTAGTTATAGATGGTGCACAGTAACAGGAGACAGTGAGTCATGCGGTCATTGAACCTGGTGCAGTCGCCGGTCGCTACATCTGGGCAGGAGTGTCCACGGGCCTACGACACGAAACGCGAGAACATTGGTCTAGTGTGGTGTGACTGTGTGGTGACTGGTGATGCTCTTGCGTCGGAATCGTAAGCCCGCTTAGTTTGAGATTCCACGTTTGGAGAAATGTAGCTAGCAGAAGTTAAACTAATGAAAAGATTGCAACTTCAGTAACACAGCACTGGCGGTTTCTTGGACATTATTTTTATGCTTTATGGGATCATTCTCCTTGTTAACTACAATGTTTAACTGGGTTGGTTCACGGGGCAATTAAAAGTTCTAGCAGTAGGATATTGTGCACGCACATAAGTGTTTAAAAAAAAAATGTTTATAGCAAAGCATTTGACCAATGTCTCACCTGGTGGAAAGCGATGACGCAGTCTACGGTGGTACATGCTTGCCTAGAAGATACCTGTTCACTCTCGACTTGAAGACACCCAGATCATAGCTGGGAACAAGGACGCCGGCAAGGTGTTCCACTCATTGGCTGTTCGCACTATAAAGTGCATAGCAAAACGCTTAGTGCGGGTTGATGAATTTCAACCATATATGGGTGCCGTGTTTTTGTGTGCCTTGACGTTGGGTGAAAGAAGGAAGATGGAGGAATAAGATCGTGTAATTCCTTCGCACACTCTCCAAAATGCAGTCTATAAAAAACCGATAAACTGGCAACTTTACGTCGGTGCTCTAAACTGTGGAGCTTAGCTTCCACCAACGCATCATTACCAATGAGTCTTTTGGCTCGTCTCTGAATGGAGACGAGCCAAAAGCGAGTTTTATGGTTTGCATATGACCGCAAACAGGGAAACACACCGTGAGAAAACTGGGACCGGCATGTCCAAAAAACAAAATGTAATCTACCATTCCACCAACAGTAGGCGCAAACGCCAACCGACTTCACGTGACTTTTTCACTCTCTGAGAGAAAGCTTCAGTTCCAAGATGAGAAACGTTATTGATACTATCTCAAACAATCTAAGATTCAACGTCATCTTTTATTCGTAAATTCATTGATTCATCATAGCTGATCTTTCATAATCCTTATCAGCAAAACGCAATTCATGCAATCGCACTTTACCAGACATTATCTTCTTGTTGCCACAAGTAATGCCTTACTGATATACTGACAATAGTTCTACGTCCCTTCTCCTTCCACACAGGATGGACCAGTCTTAAAGACCCAGCTTCCGTCATTCCCTGTATCGAAGTGCAACGAGCTCGCGCACTGCACGCCGCCCAAACCGCATTCTGTACGCCCAGGCTTTTGCTTCAGTGAAAGTATCTCTAAGTGTACCTTCCTCGTCTGAATAGCGCTGCGCTCCAGAGAAATTCTATTAGCCATAGTCACGGACAGTTTTCACGCTGGTTCCAATGCTTTTTTGCTGTCGTCTTGGAAGGTGTACTTACAAATTGGGCTCGAGCATGAGCTTTCTATTCAACTAAAGCACTGAACCAAAGACTGTATTTGTTGGTCTGTTAGTTTCATTTTTATCGTTTAATTTTTGAGCCTCACGAATGTTCAGAAGCAAAAAGCAAATCAAATCAAGTTGCTGTTGCATCGCCACTTTATTCTATTTAAAATTATTTCTTACCTCGATTACAGCAGTGCAGCTCTTTTGGCGTAGGTATCACTTGATATTATATGTACTTAGATATTGGTATGAAAAATATTTGGTCACATACGGATACACGCACAGAAATTTTATCTAGGGTGATGCAACACCACAAAGAAAAAATAGTCAGAATTAACTTAGAAAGAAGGGGCAAACGAAAAACAAGGCAGCATAAAACCATAAAAGACCAGATCAAAGGATGTTAACGGATAAAGGATACTCGTATCAAGTAAGGAAGGAACGAGGAGGAACATAATGATTATTCATGTACAAACAGAATAACTATAATAGGTACCTACAGCAAAAAACTGAGAGATGGAAAACATAATAAGTACATTCATATCATACCTAGTCCAAACATTAGAAATACGACTTACCATAGGTCATACAGTAGTCCTAACTCACAATTAGCCTCATTATAGGTACGTTCAACAAGAGCCAAAAAAATCATCTAAGAAAACCATTGACGAGGGCGTGGTCGCTCTTATATGCAAAGTTTTTTGGTCTAATGCCGCAGCTGTAAAAGTTGACTCACTTTGCTCAATGACTATTGACATGATAAAAAAAACAGACAAATTTTGCTTTGGCTGTTCAAAAAAATCACTAAAGCTTGGTACAAAATATAAGTAGATAAACTGTCTACGGTCGATTAAAAAAAACCGGGTACAGACAGCAGACCCAGACGATCAAAAAAGAAAGTACGTTTACTACTGAAATAGTTATCTTTTCATGGATTAGAAACGCTTTCGAGTGTATCTATTTTATAGCCAAAACATTTAAATCTCAAAAACAATTTCAATAATAGGTGAATAAGGTCGACCGAAAATATTTCGATTACAATCTTGATCTCTATAAAAACAACTCTGTTTGATTCTATAGATCTGTACTAAATTTTATGAGCCAGTCAATGGATGCCCCTGTAAAACAAATTCGAATTCTCCGAGCAGCGAATTTCATATTGCTATGCTAGGTTTAGATCCTAAACTAACTCTTGCAGGATACTGGCCGGCTGGATAGTCTGGCAACCTGGCACAGAATATCTGGCCAGGGGCCTACTGCCAGATATTTTCCGCCACGCAGTTGTGTGCAAGCACTACCGACCCTGTTCCGGTTTGAAGGGCGCTGTAGTAATGAAACTACTGGCCACATGAGACCTTATGACCTGGTGTCACAGTCTAGTTAATCATATTACTATTGTTAGCGTTGTTAATAATAAACCGATGGAAGAGCAGTTTTTCTATGAAATGCATAGATGGCGCTGAAATAAAAAAGGTGGAATAAAGTCAGTGGTCGCGCAGGCGGCACGACCCAAAAAAGAAAAAACAACAACAAGAAGAAGAAGCAAAGCAGTGGAAGTGAAAAAGTGCAAAAACTCGATGAAAAATCAATATATTGAAAAAGATGAGCTACCAGTGGAATTGCTGGAGATGTTGATCAATATGTCGATTAGTTGGGAGTATCTAATAAAACTATGTTGAATACTAATGTCGTTTTCCAACAGATCAGAAGCGGGTACCGACTACGCCCATAATCTGGTGAGTTCTTCTAGAAATATACGACGATTCTCTGTGAGAAACAGTTGAGGCAAAGTTGACATATAGATAGATGTAAATGAAAGAAGGAAACTAAGACACTTCTTGAAAGAGTGCATGGGTGCAACACTCAATTTGCCAGGAAAACAAAGAAATAGCAGTAAGCGTCTGCCGTCTGCCAGTAGTGTGAGACGCAGACTGTCCTGTTTTGTCACTGTGTTGTTACCTAACTTTTTATCTAGGTACAAGTTGTTATTTTTAACATGTATATTCAGATTACTAAGTTATAAAGGATGGATGTAATGGTACCTACCTACTATGCTGGGGGTTAAATTTAATTCTTGCAGTGGAACATTGCTTGTTGAATGACAATGGGTTTATGAATGAAACCTGCATGCACACATAATTCTAAAAAACTAAGAAAATGACCTGCCTCAACTCAATTTTAATATATTTAATTACTCAACTGAGTTTGAAGGAGACTTTAAAGTTAAAAGAGTGGCATTCTGTACTAGGTAAATATTACTATCACCAAAGTAGTGTTAAACAGGTTGAACCAGTTGAATAACACACATTGTGACATTTGCATAATAGGTGATTAAAAATTAAAGGTTGTACTGCTATCCGTCTGACACTTTACTAATTAAAGTCGAGCTTCACCAATGAATGTAAAGAGTAGGTATGCAAGGAGTGAGAGTAAGAGAAATGGCTGCAGGTATACACAGTGCACTTCAAATTAATGTGTAGAAACAAGTTATATCCAACTATTCTCAGTGTGGCAACTTAGTGTAGGTACACTGGCACTAAGAAAATACATTATTGCAATCCAGCGGGACGGTGCTGCTGGTGGCAGAACTTGCATGTGGTGGTGCACTCTCTCTGGGGTAATGGTGTTTAAGGGGTCTGTTATGTCTATAAGTGTTACCTACATTTTAATAGATACAGTAGGTATCTAGTTTACAAAGATTTGCAAAATATAAGTTGATAAGTCTGCATTGTTGATTACCCTATAAATTTTATTTTATTTTATTTTATTTTATTTGGACAACTAACAGCTGTCTTACTAAATTATATAAGAACAGGATGATAAACACTCTTGAGCCAAATATAGCAATTAAATGCATTTTATAAGTTGTAAGCACTCAGTCATTTTGAAACAGGTTTTTGTATGAAATTCACAGCCATACCATCCATCCATGCTAGATGTCCTGAAAACTGTATAGGCATGCTCAGTTTTATTCAATGAAAAAAAGAAAGGAAGATGTGTACTTAACTATTTTGTTTCACTGCAATGCAGTGCAGATTTTCACCAAAGTTGAGTTTTTGTTTTTTTGTAAAGCGGGCAACCTTATTGCAAAGGTGGATTGGTCTCTGTTGATGCTGTTTAAAATATAAAACTATTGTTTCACAAAATTATATAATACAAGCAGGTAGATAATAATTGTAACTGTAAATAATTCCAATGGGTGGTCTTTCTTATCCTCAAAAATTAAAGTGAGACCTTCACATGAATATGTGCAGATATTTGTTGCATATATAATACACAAGTACCTACCTACTGCAGAACCATAAGTTGGACATGGACATGGGAAGATTCTTAAGGTCAAACTTGTTTTGATGCGGCTAAGGTGGTAGTATTATGGAGTGTAAATTGAGATTGCATACCTGCGATGTAATATAGAGTAGATCCACGATCGCTCGAAAACGGCACCATTTAAACAAGGCATATGCCTTGTTTTTGTTCTCAGTCGCGTGTGACTTGGACTGCGCCTTATGAAAGTGATGTATTAACTCACATAATATTATTGTTTTACAACACAATTACAGGGTGCGATGGTTCATTATTAAAATGAAACAACCACTTGTGAACTATGTTTTTTTATATGTGCAGGAGAGGTATCATATATCTGTAAGCATTGGCGCAGGGACACTTTTGAGGTTTGATCTTCATAGAGACTGTATCTATAGTATATTTGATTTAAATTGCATACTGATGATTTAGTGAAGGATGAGTAGGTACCTAGGTACTTGCTAAATAGCGTTAGTACAGATTAATTCAGAATAGTTCGAAAGTGTGAGTGCCTACTCGCCCGAGATAATGTACGTTCGAAATGGACAAATTTGTTGGAACATAATACCACCCCAAGACCATATTGTACACAGCTTAACAATAAAAACATTAGGTGCATAAACAGCGGCCTTACAGAGAATTATACGTATAGACGTATAGATATTTATCTACCATTACATTATTTGTTTATGGAAGGAGTTATGAACGTGAGAGCTATAGCTACAAGTACCTATAGGTAAAGCCTTTAGGTCGATAAAATATTATTTGATTGATTGATTGAGTTAGTCCTTTATAATATATTATTGTAAAGTGGTCTACATCTAAAGTATAGGTACAAACTTAACTTTATTTTAATGCATCCCCGAAAACTATTCCATTTTTTTTCTAGAGTATTTTGGAGAGTTGTTTAGTTACGAGTTTGTCAAATTGTGAATCTGTTTCACTACGGAAAATCAAGTGTTGTAGGCAGGTGCATGCCGTTTCCACATAATATAGGTTACCTTATCGTTGATCTTATGCAAAATTCGTCCAGGGGTAGGTACCTCTGTTTTGCAAGTTATTCTGCCGCCAAACAGTACCTCGTGCGCAGGCACAGTGGTGGTTAAAAAAAGTACTAAGTGCCCTAAGCGGGCACGCTTTTTGTACCTACCTAGAGCGTGGCGTATCGCGCGCGCTGCGTGAGCGCGCGAGTAGTAAAAGCATAGTTGCTTATGCTAAAGCAGCGGTGGGCATTTATAAGATAAAGTTTGTAGCACGCTTTTGACATAAAGCGGGTTTGAACACTACTGTGTTCTGGCTTACTGTACCGAGGTGGTGTGGCTAGTGAAGCTATTGGGCAAGTGAGGCTTCGTGACCTAATGTTACTGCCTAGTTATTTTGATGCTAGGCTGTGTGTCTTAGTATAACATGCGCTGTGTGTTGCACAAAACTTTATAATACTATTAAGAGTTCCGAGTCCTAACTCGTCACGTGATTCATCCACACAAAACTTTTTAACGAAGAATGGCAGATCATATTTTCAGCTACAAAAAAAGGGGATCCGTGCGCATGAATGAAACTTGTATGTAGGGTACGTAAGCGAAATGAATAAAATCACAGGCAATCACAGTGACAAAAATAAATCTTATGATGAAATAATAATGATTTTAAAGTAGCAATAGTAGCAAAATTGCATTGCAATATTTTCTCATATTTAAAAAAAATGGTTTAATGCACTTCATACTAAGAAGGTATAGTTAACTAAGCTAAGCTGTTTTCGCTCGTGTTGTTATGTCAAACGTTGGACTTGGGGCATATATTTGCTCGAAGCGTATTTACCTACAATTCAATGCTGAGAAGGGGAAACATATAAATACCTACCTAAAATGCAAGATGCCATTACAATAACTGTACTACTACAGTAGATGTTAAGTCCTAAAATAAACGGATCAAGAGTTGAGTTTGAAATTACTGAAAAGATGAGGATAGAAAATAGTTTTGTTCTCTTCATTATGAAAATGCCTAATACCTTTTCACCGCCTCTTGTGGGCTACTCGTATTCGTGGCTGATGATTGATGATGATGGTGGTGACGATGGAGATACTTCGGTACGACTTCACCGTATTCTTAGGTCTTATTATAAAATGCGTCTGGAGGTACATAAATTAAGTACCTATTTTGTAATATTTGGAATGTTTAAATGTTTTCTCAAAAAGTACAACAGTAGAGAAATTGATTTTGGAAAATAATTTGATGGGCAAACTATCTTGGGGACTTTATGACGTAGGCTGTATTTTGACCATGTTTCTTCAAAATGATACTAGCACTTACTACCTACATATTATAAAAACCAACATAAGTTCTTCGTCGTAGGTACCTTCACACTGGAGAGCAGGTGGGATTGATTATTAAGTCAGTGATCGATGTTCCGTTCTAAACGCATTAACCTGCAAATTTTTGAGCCCATTTTGTATTATGTTGTAATAATAGATAGCGATGGAAATAAAGATATGGACATTTTGTCGATACCACAAGGATGCCAAGGAGGTTCTTCACTCCGTGTTTATATAAGCGGATGGTATAGCTATCGGCACGAGTCAAGGCTTGTGAACTTATATGCGCAGAACGCATTTTTTTGGGTCTCTTTGGTGGAAGACAGTGGTGCGACGTGTGTTCGTGGCGCTGGCGCCGGTGTTTGGTTCCTTATTGTTCCCCCGCCTCCCGCACTGTCTCCACGCGGCTCTGACGCATGACTGTACTGTACTATCCCGCCGTAAAGTGTTACGTTACGTGTTGTTTACGAAAATTGATTATAGTTCTAGTAATATCTATTAGTATTCTACTGTTTATTAACATTGCATTATCAACATGAAGCCTGATGATGGTGATGTCCAAGCTCCTTCTACAAGCGCATACCGACCATGTTAACTGCCAGCTATGATGATACTATGGAAGGAATATTGCCATTACCGAATGATTAATAATTATAGCGGAAGCAGAAATAAAACGGGCAGAGTTTCGGTAATTTCTTGCAATTGTTCCTTCTTATAAAATTGCAACAGGAATGAATCATAGTAATGGCTGGCTTTGGCGTATATTGACACACTCTCCCCTCCAAGGCATGGCATTTCTGGCTGGCGCAAAGAGCGGTGTTAATATGGCGGCTTGGCTATGGCGGGCTGGCACGCTGGCTGACGTCACGTCCGTTACATAATATCTAAAGTATGTAGGTACTAACTATAATGTAACTGATGCTGTAGTTAATAGATGGATAAAAATCAGCCTATCAAATATCACAGAAAATTAATAGTAGGTAAGTACAATATATTTTGTGCCTGACTGTACAGATGCGCAGTTATCCCCACTACATTTACTCGCACGTCCAGATGCGTGCCGGTGCCTATAAGACTGGTCAGGGTTATTAAATGCTCGGGGATCTACGGCTTGTTGTGCTGTCATCGTACGACATAAACAGGGGTTAAGATTGTCAGTGTGTTAAGTAAGAGCTAGAATACCAGGGGTAAAATGACTAATATAAATGCTTGAGAATTTATAAGTATAGCCACCTATGATCAGGTAAACCCTACTAGATATCGGATTGGCGCAAAAAAAAGTCGTCTCGGTAAATAAGAGCCCACTTGCGGCGCGAGCTCTTATTTCGAATCATTTCAAAAGTACTTTATACTTATGTCAGGTTGATTTCATGATAATAGGTATTTAACCCACATCGTTTTATTTTGAAGTGACAGGTATAATTCACTGCTTTACTCGTGGCGAATGGTGGTAATGTTTATGGATTTGTGACTTTATTATGAGGTACTGTGGTTGTGATTAGGTTGAACTTGAAACTTTTGTCTAAACAAATGTAGCTGTATAAGTACATGTAAACGCGGACAGAAAATACCTTAGAATTAGTATGTGACCCGGAATCTCGCTGTATGCTTGATCGAAGATAGCCACAGTATGAATGGTTGGTATGACAGAATGGTTGGCTACATGAAGGCCCCTAGTTCTTCTGGGCATCCTTCGAATTAAAGTAGTTACCAAACTGAATGATAACGGCTTGGCTTGAAATACATAATCAACTGGGTATTCTGTAATATTGTAATTGACTAAGTAGGCGTAAATAATGAGCATTGAGATTACCCATGTTGATACGTTGATTGTCTAAGTTGGTTACTGATCGAATACCTAATCCTTTATTTGTTTTATAACTAAAGCAAGTTATAGAAAAACTTTTTTAGATAGTATGGTATTGAACATTTAACTGCCGGAAACCCTTCTGTGTTTTTAAGGTACACCACCATGCAAACGAAATGGTTGAATCAGATGGAGCCGTTTGAGCAGCTGTGTACGAGATACAGTGTCAAAACGGGCAAGGTGTAACTACTGTATGCAAGTAGAAGCGCTGATATATTGAATGGGGACATTCCAACATACAGGATGGCCGAACAATATCACCTGGTGCAAAAATTAAAATTGAAAGTTGTCAGTTGAAATTGATCAGTTGAAAATTGTCAGTTGAAAGTAGTCAGTTGATAAGTTGTCAGTTGAAATTGATCAGTTGAAAGTTGTCAGTTGATAATTTGTCAGTTGAAAGTTGTCAGATGAAAGTTGTCAGTTGTAAGTTGACAATTGGAATTAAAGAAATTGAGTCAGTTGGAAAAGACAAAGTTGTAATCAAAGTTGCAAACAAAGGAGGCGATTATAGAAGAAAATAAATTGGGGAGTATATAATGATAGTTATGTGATAATTTTAAAAATTAGATGTTCTGAACTCTGGGTATATTACTTCTGACGTAGTTTGTTTCATTTTTTTTTGCAGATGTAAAATTGTCCCTATGACTGTCTGGGACAGACAGAATCAGGATGGCAGAATGTTAGCGTTGTTAATAATAAACCGATGGAAGAGCAGTTTTTCTATGAAATGCATAGATGGCGCTGAAATAAAAAAGGTGGAATAAAGTCAGTGGTCGCGCAGGCGGCACGACCCAAAAAAGAAAAAACAACAACAAGAAGAAGAAGCAAAGCAGTGGAAGTGAAAAAGTGCAAAAACTCGATGAAAAATCAATATATTGAAAAAGATGAGCTACCAGTGGAATTGCTGGAGATGTTGATCAATATGTCGATTAGTTGGGAGTATCTAATAAAACTATGTTGAATACTAATGTCGTTTTCCAACACTATTAATAGACTGCTGATGTCTCAGGATGATGTGCGCATGCAACTGCGCAGGAGGTACCTATAGTACCTATCACGCGAAACTTTATATTGTAGAGTTTCGAGTGATGGCACTGCAACCTGCAATTATGGGTGCCCGTGACGTTTAACATCAGACGAACAACTAGCTCGTCACGTTATTAGTTTACATAAAAACATAAATCTGGAAAAAAATTGAATTTCAGAGTCAGTATCAGAAGTTAAACTAATACAGCCATTACGATAATGAAATAAGGTTCAATATACTCATGGTATATTTGCTATAAGCATGTTACATAGATTCGTGTGCGTCACAGGAAAGAGGAGCGCCGCCGGCGCAGATCTCGGAAGCTGTTGGCAACCATGTTGTTTACTCTATCTCTATTGAGATTATTCCATAAATTTATTTCATTTGCATTCCTACTTTGTTTCATTTAAATAAAGTTTATATTTAGTTTATATTTGAATTTCATTTATTACATAACAAACGTTCAAAACATTCATAGCAATGAAAAAGTCCCTATATGTGCGATATAGAGCCTGAAAACAAGAGTTTTCAACAAGTGGCTTTTGCCAGTGATGATGATGACTGGTGGCACTGAGATGTGGTCTCTTACTGTAATGTTATGTTGGCCTCATTAGTAAGCTCAAAGTCGCGCAATGTGCTATGGACCGGACCGTAATGTGCTCGAAATTTACTTGCCTAAATCAATCCGGAATATCTGCAGGAGAACTAAAGTCACCGACATAGCTTTCAAAATTAGCAACTAGTTAAATGGCAATGGGCAGGGCATATCGCTCGCAGAACCGACTACCGATGGAGAAGAAAGGTACTAAAGTGGCGACCACGAATCGAAAGACGCAGGCCGTAAGCCGGACCTCCCACTCGATGGACTGACGATCTGGTCAAAACCGCGGGGAGTCGCTGGATGCAAGAACCAAACCTGAACCGATTAAAGTGGCACTCTATCTATGGAAAAGGCATATGTGCAGCAATATTTAAGTTTTAACTATTGCATTGAATAGTTTCCGAACACTACAGATGAAATATATCAAAATAGTCGTAAACCGCCCAGGGTTTAAACTTCATCATGACTAAGTCTACAGGTTGCGACATTCTTGGTCTTCATATTTTTATCAGTATTATCAGACGCACCTAAGACGTCACTTCTATTATCATCGTTTATCGATGTTTTACCGCAAGCCAACACAGTGTCCGCAGGTCGCAAACATCGATTCTCCATCCGATAAATGATTGGAAAATAACATGATGCAATCCACTTCACGTGATGGTGCGTCAATCAACGACTTTGAGCACTTGCCGACTGATGTCTCACCTTGATTTTCTACATAAATATGAAGTGTTCGTGGGATATTTTCCATCCTAAGATACATAGGTTCTCTTTAAAGAAAGAGCCTTCTCTTTCCTTCGCTCTTTTCTTTCGCTCTTGGTAATAACTGTACCAAGGCGTGTGTGATTTTCATGAGCAAATAGCAAGTTTTAATTGAGAAAAGTCACATTGATTCATCATTCCTTTTCGCAGTTACCGTACTTCTATTGCCCCGAGAAGTTTCATTAGGGATAAAGCAAAGACAAAAGAACGGCACTACTTTTTATGCTTTTATAACATCTATTTCAACTCATCAACAGTCGTCTATCTTTTTTTAATATCAGTTTTACTTAAATTACTATCTCTGAGTACGACACGATCGATTTGGTCTTCTGCATAACTATTGTCTACGTCTTGATCTGGCTTGTCTTCTACTGTCACAATAGAAACTAAAACTCAAATAAAGGTTTCAGTTGCCTACAATAAATCGAAGAGTAAACTAGGGCTAGCCCTAACCACATATATTACAAGAAGGGAAATGTATTTCCTACCTGGGGACGTACCGTGAGCTCTTAGCGCGATTCAAAACAGAGCCTACACTGGCTCGCTTGTCAAAATCCCCATACAAAAAAAACAAAGCGATCCAATATAGGCTCAGTTTTGAATCGCGCTAAGAGCTCACAGTACGCCCCCTGTACACATTATGTTGATAAGTAAGTACTTGTAATGTGACAATATTTACCATTGATTTTGTTGAAGCAGGTTGCGTTGCTGTAGGGTTTTCATGATTTTTCTGTCGTCTCTTTCTTTTCTGTAATTTCTTCAGTTTCCACATCATTGACAGGCGGCGCGTCAGCAGTCGCAGGGCATCTGATATCAAGTGTAAAAAGAAATAAGAATAGGTATTATACCTACTTACTATCAAAAACTTAACTTATAAACGCATTCACTACTCAACGGTGACTCTGAGTACCTATTTGGTTGGTTGGCATTAAGTATAACATTTATTTTTCTGCATGCTTGGATGCTGTGCTATTGGCATTGGCAGTAGCGAGACCAGAAAGATAGAGAGAATGGCTGACTGGCTATGTGTCTGCCTGCACTCGGCAACAGAATGGACATACCTATATGTACTCGGCAATGACAAACAATTTAACTAATGATATTATACATAATTATTATATTACTAGCTTGTACCCCGCGGCTTCGCCTGCGTGGACTACTTATTTCTCAGGGACCATTTATATTTCAGTGATAAAATTACCTATCTTTTTTGGGAGGCGTTTAAAAAGGTAGATGGTAGGTGTAGGTACTTACCTAACTAAAAACGTTAGTTTTAAATCCTTTTAATTTTAAGTGGCCTCGTGCAGTGATTTTTCATGGTGGCATTATGAGAAGCAGGGATGAAATATGTAATTTTTGAGATATCTGGTAGTAATTGACTTCAATATTTTATGTAGGTATAGTTTGACACGAAAGCGAAGAATGTTAAATACACCACCCATTTTTGTACCTTTTCAACCCACCTACCTAATAATAACCGGTTTTACGGACGTGACTTCGAAAATGAAGAAACAAAACTTCCTTCCCTTTTTACCCCTTCAAATCAACCCTGGCAAAAAGTATTACTGTAGCACGATTATGTTTTGAAAGTATATACAATGCCAATTTTCATCGCTATAATTGTAAATAGAAAGTTTCGTCCCTTATTTAAACCACGTAAGTGATTCCTCTCAAAACAAATTTAAAGCAACATTTTTTACATCGAAGGAGCTATCCAAGTTTGAATACATTACGATATTTTTTTTAATTCACATAGCTCAACAATGATTTTGGGGTTGAACTCCAAACAGCATTTTTTTTGAAATTTCCATACAAACTTTAACAATTTTTTTAACCCTCTTCTGTGTTGAATTTCGAAAAACTAAAAGGTACCATTTCTTTTATTTTTATATTTGTTTGTATGTGTTAAGTTTCAAAACGATACGGCACGAAATGTAGGTTTTTCATACAAACTTTTTTTTACCCTTTTCGCCCACTTAAGGGTTGAATTTTCAAAAATCCTTTCTTAGCACGCGCTTACGTTATAAAAGGAAGCCACCCTTCAAATTTCAAGTCTATACGTCCAGCGGTTTGGGCTGTGCGTTGTCTGTCAGTCAGTCAGGACAAAGCCTTTTATATAATAGATTTGTAGTTTAAAAACTATTAAGAGAACATAACATTCCTCATGTTAAATTATAATAATTAAACAATAATAAATTAAATGATTGAATGGTGCTGTTTAGGCATTCGTATAATAATGCATTCATCATCATCATCATCAACATCAACAGCCTGAAGACGTCCACTGCTGAACGTAGGCCTCCCCCAGAGAGCGCCTTTTTAAGCAGCTGCTCACCTCCTGCATCCATCAGCTCCCCGCGTTTATCACCAGATCGTCGGCCCACCTAGTGGGGGGCTGGCCTACGTTCCGTCTAATGCATTACAAATATCTAATAGAATGGCATGGCGTATGATCGTACTCATATCCGAAACATACCTAATTATTATCTCAGTGTAAGCTCAAACCTTATCCTACAATAAAAAGTGTAACTTATTACTTTTTTCTCGTCAGTTATATCATGTGCAACGAAAGGTTTAGGGTAAGGGCCACTGCCGCCACCGCCTCCTCCTGCAGACTTGGCGGCTTTTACCTTCGCAGCCTCGGCTTCTGCAGCTGCCTTTGCCGCCGCTTCGTCTGCTACTGCCTGCCTGTACGCTTCGCTGGGCAACCATCCCCTGGCAAAATAATTAAAAATAAATTCACAAACACAAAAACAGCATTTTGTTTTCGGTACCCATTCCCAGGAGCAAATTCTGCAGATAATATAAGATTATTATTTTATCGCTTTTTACTTTATATATTATCCGATTTTGTAGGTCGAGGACGAAATAATAATCTGATGTGGTCAAACGTAAAATTATTAGATTTTAAAAAAGTACACTACCTACCGTTCTGTTTTTATGAGATTATAGGTATCTACATTAATTCGGTTAGAAATAATTGAGGCAGTGCAGCAGCGGCTACAATTTAGGACAGAAGACGAAATTTAATTTATCCTGTCATCCACTATTTTGCCAAATAGGTGAAAGAATACCTACAAAGAATACCTATATTGCAAATTGCAGCGCGTAGACCGCGGAATCCCAAAATATTAATCTTTGTTAGATAGTTCCCCGATGGATAAAACTGTTTGCTGATTTATTGTTTCGCTCCCTCCACAAGCGCAGTGGTGACAAAGTTTATAATTAGTTATGGAAGAGAAATAAGAAAACAATTAAAGAACGCTTTTGACTATGTTGTAGGCTGGATACTAAAACTAAAGTTGCAGCTCATACTATTACTTATTCTGTGGCTGCAGTGTCGCAACGACACGCTACAAACTCAGCATGGTGCGTGACGAAGTTTGTGGTGTCATAGTTGAGGCTTTTAAATACGTATGACGTCTGGTGTACGCGTGTATGCTAACTGAACAAGCGAGTATTTTCGGACCATATTTTATAATATCTAACAAATTAACAAACACAGCATGAATAATGAGCATATGATATACCAAATATAATTTTCATTTCGACCTTCAACAGACACTAGGAAAATAGAATAATAATCTATTAACCTATCGTATGCCGACTAACAAAGAAAATGATTGTTTTTCAGACGTAGAATGAAATGTTTATAATGGTCCAAAATTATTCTGTTCCAGGTTAAAGTTGGTTCTTCATGCAAATGTTGACACAGATTTGGATAATTATAACAAGGCCTTATTCATCCTCGTTTGAGTAAAGTTTAAGGTAAATATGGCACTAGACTGCTAGATATTTTTGTCTTTTGTAATGTTATCTCACCTAAGTACCTACACTTTTCTTTCATGTTTTTTTTTTGATAGGATATCCCATTTTATTGAATAACGAAACGGAATATGTTTCTGGCAATTAGGTTTAGATATAACAATCCTACATTTTCTCAAAAATGTTTTAGAAACAATTTATGAATTTACGAAGAATGAGAACACCATTTCAAAAACGTCTTTTATCTGGCAAGAAACGACATAGGAGATTTAAGGCATATAATATCTATTCCTACCCTCATATTGTCTACAATTAGTTGGTGTGATTGTAAAATCGATGTCAACAGGTGCATGACAAACTAATGTTTTTAATTAACAAGAGATACAACATACAAGAACATTTCAGATCAAAAACAGAAAAAAATATGTCTTCTTGCATATCACCATACTCTGGTAACCTACCTTTAGCTATTTAATTGTTTATTAAGAACTACCTCTTTGATTAACAAAAGGTTTATTTGATGATTTTATAACTAGCTTTAGTGATTTATGGGTTGGGATGTTTGGTGAAAAGAGAATATAGCATATTCAAGCCTACATAGTTAATACCAAGCATTCGTTTTAATACCAGCGACATAGTTAAAACTGCGTAATTTAGTAACGCAAAAATGACTTAGGTGAGATAACAGTCAAAACTTAAGATAATATTCTTAGCAGTCTATGTAAAGCTTAGGTGTCATAATTACCATCAACTTTGCTAAAGACGTCCGTTCTTGAATTTTTTTTCACCATCTGCTACACTGCGTTATATGTTAACGTTTTTTTGCAGTGTTATCATTGGTGCCACTATATTATTTTATCAGACTTCTTCAGCTTATTATAGTCTTTTTTCTTCTGTCATCACGTCAACATATTCCTCTGAATCTCGTATATTGTATACTTGTAATCTGATTTCATGTACCGTATCTTTGTAATTATAGTATTTCTTCATCTGTTGGCACTTCATTATTATTTACCATGTCTATGTAGTGTACATTTCATGGCTGTATTTGAAATCTGTGTCAACAATAGCGCAGGGGACGAATTGACGATTTCCGAATACTGCAACGGTCTCGTAATATTCATACTTGTCAAAGAAATATCATGACCAGCGTTTGCATCCACCTATTAAAAATAATAAATATATCAGAAAATCGTAGAGTTACCTATAACACAAATTAACTACAAAATATACGTCCTCAGATATATGGTAAATCCTTTATAATATTTCTAATTTCCTACTCACTATCCAATCCGCCTCTACCTCTAACATCATAGTACAGTTCTTCGTCACATCAAACAGCAGCAAATAATAAATGATCGCTTGTAGGTAGTGGTTGTAGTACCAAAAACCGGTAGTGAAGGAAGAAAATTTTAATAGTACCATATTATACAATACAATACAATACAATACAATACAATAATACTTTATTGAACACCAATAAACAAATAATAATAATTTTAATAGTACCATATTATACAATACAATACAATACAATACAATAATACTTTATTGAACACCAATAAACAAAAATGCATATAAAAATTTATATAAGAATGGCAGAACAACGGGCGGCCTTATCGCATTAAGCGATTTCTTCCAGGCTACCTTAGGAAGGACAGGAATGAAAGATACAAAAATTACGGTTGGTGTTATTACAGTTACAACTTACATACTAAGAACAACAATAATACAAAAAAGTATAATTACTTAAAAAAATAAAAACAATACATATAATATATACTAAATACTAATACCATACACTTAAAACCATAAATATAATAATCTAACATAGCATGATACATATATATTATGTATATATGAATATATACTTACATAATATGAAATACCTAATATAAATATAAATACATACTATAACATAAAAATAAGTAAATCATTGATAGTTCTAGTGACATATTCTAGACAAAGTACTTAACTACGATTGTTACAATAGGTAGCGTTTCCTCACCATGTCTTTAAAGATGGCGATAGACATCACACACACACACACATCACACACACCGGCATTATCGGTATTATCTACATGCATCCAAGACCTCGAATTAGTACCACTGTAAAACTCAACCACTAAAAAGGCATCTGTTGTCTCTAAAATAATCCAACTTTTAGGCCTTGAATGCCTTGTACGAGCCAGTACGACCGCACAAATATCCTATTATGCGGTCATACGGTATAAGGTATTAGGCTTCAAATAAAACCTATTATACAGTACTTCAGTATAGCGGATCGTAGAACTATTGATAGTTAATACTGGTGCTTATCTCTTAGTCTTAAATTCTTAATAATGTATACCATTTACCAACTTTACAACATAGTCACAAATCTCAATCCAAGTTTTGCTTTTCCGGGGGCAGTTCAAGCCACGGCCATGGTTTGGGAGGTTCCATTTTCTTTCCGAATAGTGCTCCTAACGCATTATTAATGCCACTGTTGGTGCCACCTCCGCCACCGGTGCCAGTGGTGCCACCACCGCTACCGGTAGACTTTTTTTCAGGCGTTTGGGTCGCTGTGTCTGGATGTTGTAGCGCTTTTTCCTGCGCGTACTGTTCACTTGGCAACGATCCCCTTACGAAGTGGAAAATACATTAATAATGTATACAGCCATATAGTTTTACCACCTGTTCTGACTGTGAAATCTAATGCTATTTTTTTTAAGACAAACTTTATGGTATAGTATCGACTATTCAAATTCATTTTAATCGAACAAAAGTTATGAAGTAATTTTAATTAAACTCGCAATGACTTGTAGGTATTAAATGATTACGGTTCATTTTTTAAAATCTAGTTGCTATTTATGTAATCGATAATGTAAAGTTCAGATGGAAACCGTTCTACCTCCGCTTTAGAAATCAGTCGAGAGTAGAAAAACAAATCATTTGAATAATCTAGAAAAACAATTTTACACAATGCTGCCATTATACATTTCAATTCGCGAGCTGTAGCTGTGACGCATAGTCTGCTATTTCGCGATTTGTTCAATTTTACAGTTGGCATTGAACTTGACTCGCGGTTGATGGATGCTATTCTGTGCTGAAGGTCAGTCAGAATTATCACCTCCGGTGGACCGTCACGAATTGCTGGTTGACAGACAGACAGCCAAATGCATGCACAGAGCGCAGTGCTTTTGGATAGTATATATATTATAACCTTTCTAATATTTTAGTGTTCTTAAATAATCACTGCAGTACTTGGGCGCAACATCTGTTCTGCCTTCCATGCTTTTTTTTTCTCGCCACCATAGAGCGGTCCAATAGAGCAGATGCTTTCCATTATTACCTATATTTTTCGGTTGTCAGATTTGTTAGAAAATAACTGTGGTCAAACGATAGCCGTAGTCACTGATATAAGAAATAATATTGAGAAAACAACCACTTAGTACTTAAAATAAGTACCTATAGATCCCCAGTACATTCGCGAAATGTAAGACAATCAATTGGTGCCATATTTGGCCCCATACGACGTTCGCGCAGTCAGTGATCTGTGTGAAGACCTCCAAAATTATTTAAAATGACGATTTACCCGATGAGATCGTGCCATAACACTTAAGATAAGCAGCATAAGAGTTCTGGTGTGACATTCTACTGGTAAGCTATTAATAATTTTCTTGCTTAAATCGTCTAAAATACGAAAAATAGTGGAAACAAACTCACTCATGTCTGCGTCTGTGTGTGTGACGGGGCAAGTAAGCACAGCACCCATAGCTAATTTGTAGCATGCGTAGTGCGTACCTACTTACCTTCTATAGGTACTTATTCTACATATAAAAATAAATTACATAACGTATTAAGGAAACATTGTAATAACTCCTTCAAAACGTCTGTTAGTGTAAAATAGACATATTAACAAAATAAACAAAGATTAGAAAAGTAAAACAGAATTTTAAAACGAGTTCAATTTCATTCATCATCAGCTGTATCGGTTTCCATAAAATCATTGTTTTCATCGGCTGGTTCTGGCTCTGGTTCTGGCTCTGGTTCTGGCTCTGGTAAAGGTTCTGGATCTGGTTCTGGTTTAGACTCTGGCTCTGGCTCTGGTTCTGGCTCTGGTAAAAGTTCTGGATCTGGTTCTGGTTCAGGCTCTGGCTCTGGTTCTGGCTCTGGTTCTGGCTCTGGTAAAGGGTCTGGATCTGGTACTGGTTCAGGCTCTGGTTCTGGCTCTGGTAAAGGTTCTGGATCTGGTACTGGTTCAGGCTCTGGCTCTGGCTCTGGAAAACGTTCTAGATCGGGTTCGGGTTCAGGTTCTGGTTGATATTTTGGCTCTGATTTTGGTTCTAGTTTAGGCTCTGGTTTAGATTTTGGTTCAGATTCTGGTTTAGATTCTGGTTTATGTTCTGGTTTAGGTTCTAGTTCAAGTTCTGGTTTAGGTTCTATTTTAGTTTCTGGTTTAAGTTCTGGTTTAGGTCCGGGCTTAGGTTCTGTTTTAGGTTCTCGTTTAGGTTCTGGTGGGTGTTTTGGTACTTCAGGTTCCACGATGATGTCTTCTGCTAGCCCTGGAGCTTCTTGTAATAAAGTTCTATTTGGTTTGTCTGCATCGCTGGTAGCAGTATTCGGGGGGCAAATGTACGAACCATCCGGTGATATCATCGGTTTGCAATCCCCACGGAAGTAGTCACTGTAACAAGAACAATGTAACTGGATTTGAGAAAATAGCGAGAAAATTATCAAAAATAAATTCTCGATAGTAAAAACTGATCCAAGTAAGAATGATTCAAATGTGAAAAGAAAATAAATATAAAGAAATAAGTACACAAAAATAAACATACCATGTCATGTCATGTCTTCAAATGCAGATGATGCGTGTTCACATGTACTGAAATAAAGTAAACTCAAGGCTAAAAAAGTAGCCTTTCTACTCACACATGTCATACTAAACATAAAATTAATTAACCGTTCATAAAAAACTGATTTAACTTAAAAGAGAAAACAGCTAATAACAAATAAACAAACCAATCTGTAATTATAGAATAGGTAAATATAATATCCTTCTTAAAAACATCTGCAATAGCCGTAATTGAGAATATATAATTATTTTTAAATAAAAACAGACAAAAAAACTATAAGTTCAAAAGAAGTTCATTCAGTTTCCTCGTCATCTGCATCAGCTGCCATGAATTCGTTGTTCTCGTAAACTAGTTCTGGTTTATCTTCTGGCTCCTGTTCTTGAATAGATGGTTCTACTTTTCTATATTCGGGGCCTTCTGCCAGCTCTGAATAAGTATCTAATATCCGTTGCACGCTGCTTTTCTTAGGGCTCTGAGTTATAGCAATGAACGTATTTGAACCATCTGGAATTTCCCATAATAATTCTTGGTCGTCCTTTTTAGCGTAAGTACCACTGTAACAAATAAAATAGATATTAAAATTGAGGAAAATGGAAGTTGAATTAATACCTACTAGCTACGCCCCGCGGTTTCACCCGCGGATATAAATTAGCCTATGTTTTAATCCAGTACATAAACTATCTCTACTTCAAATTTCATCCCAAACCGTGCAGCTGTTTGAGCGTGAAGGAGTAACAAACATACACACAAACACACATACAAACTTTCGCCTTTATAATATTAGTGTGAAGTGCCTACATTACCTCTATTTAGAGGTATAAAACCAAAATAACAGCAAATAAAATAAAGCAAACATAAATAAACAGAAACGTACCGTGAAAAAAGTCCTTGATAGCAGCTGATACACTAATTCACCTAAAAATATTACTCAAAGAAATATGTAGCATAAAAATATCTTGTTTACACCATGAAGTAGGTGGGTATAAAATATAGGTATGTATGAAGCGCCAAATATCATTGAAATTGGCATTGGTAGAACTTTAGAGTATAGAACAAAGCATAGAGATAACTTGATTATGTGTCAAGCGTACCACTTTTTTGAACACTTTTTATATGATGTGGACACTTTGACGTGAACGAGTCTTACAGATTTGTATAGAAAAAACAGTTGACTCGAGTCGAAAAAAATGGTACGGTGACTTTTCGCAAGGGTAGCTAATTGCTATATGTTTGTTTCTTTCCTTTGCCACTGACGTAGCGATACGTGTGAACAGTACAAATATAATATCGTTTTAATGATCTCTCTATGTTTTAGTCTATACTCTAAGGGTAGAACAATAATCTTCAAGTGTATTGGCCTAGCAACAATCAACACGTTCGGCGTCAAGATGAATATTATTGGATTAAATCCAAACTCCTTTGAAATTAAATTGTGCTCGAATGTTTATCGGGTTCGGGAAGAAAGGTCGTCTCAAATCGCTGGCTTAGCTTCGTGATTGGCGTGAGCCAATGGATTTGATGCGGCGAACAATATAGTAGAAGAAAGACTTATGGTAAAGTGTTTGGCAGCTAACGCATAAAATATTTACAGCATCTTTTACCAATGGGTACATAAAGCCAAGGGGAAAAGTAAATTCAAATAAAAATGAATTCAAAGAGCATTTTAATTCCGACAACGCAAACAACACAAACGCCGATTTATTTTTGGCTGGATGGTTTTGGGTTCACTAAAGACAATTCGGAAAAATCTTTGCCAATAATAATAAGGGAGTACTCTGTGCATCCAAGTGTTATGTAAATACAAAAATTTGGCACACACTCTTGCCCACTAGACATCGCAAGTTTTTCCCCCGACGGCTACCAGTGCGGGATAAAAAGTGGGGGATAACGGGAATAGACGCTAATATCCTCTAAATGCTAATAGCTGTTCAACTAGGTATACATATATAGTTACAGATAACATAATATACCTATACTAGTAATAATAGAGTTAAGTATCAACATTCGTTATCCTCAGTGTGTCAAAATAAATTCCTAGGTTCCAAAGTATACGCACGGTATTTGATATAATTTACCAAACTTCCAAAATGTCATGATTCCTGTAATCCTTTTTTATGTACGGACAGGCCAACGTGTGTCTGCAACTTTTTTTTTTTTTTTATGCATGAATGGGCTCACGTTTGACAACATCTCACCTGATGATAAGCGACGATGCAGCGAAGGTGTAGCGCGTTGCTCTATGAGGTTGCCTATTCACTCTAGTCTTAAAGAGATCCAATTTATATTTGTCAGGAAACAAGTTCCATTCCCTAGCAGTTCGCATGATAAAAGAGTCAGCGGAACGCTTGATACGGCATGTTGGCATATATCTGCTACGTAGCTGTAGGGGAGAAACGAGTCCCCGCGCCTTATAATCCTAGTTCTATGTCGAATGCAGATGACTTTAAGGAATCATAGATGAATAAACTATGAGGTGTCTCGTTTTAATAATAACATTACTGTACAGATCAGAATCACTGAAGGAAATATTGTAGCTGCATCGTGGAATGTAGGATGTAGCTTAGCATCTAGACAATTGTAGATCTCTAATCAGCCGGTTTCCTGCATCAAGGTGCGTAGGTTTAGCCTGCGGATAATATAGCTTCTTATCCTCAGTCTGGGCGCTAGTTTATTCATTGGAGCCTCAGGAAATTTAGTACTTATCTACCTAACTACATGGATAAATTGTGCTTTTAAATTAATCGATATCTTTACTGTTTTGTATAATATATTTAGTCTGACAAAGACTTGTAAAAGTTATGACTCTAGAACTGACCATCGTGTTGGGTTTTAAAGTCCAAGAAGAAAATTGAATGTATATGAGATAATTGGAAGATGATACTATATCTATTTTGTGCTTATGAACTTTGAATATCTATAGATAATCAAAGATTATAAATAATGCATCACTGTAGGCAGAAACAAAAATAATGAACGTGGAATAGGATGACCATCTAGTTGCAACGAAGTAGGTACCTAATGTGCTTCGTACCGTACGGTGTACCTATTCCAATGTAGGTACTGGTACTGATAGGTACATTGTGTTTTAAGCGATATGGTTTTCTATTGAAATTCCCAATCCCAAGTGAAAAACAACGAGCGTTTGTGCGTTTACTTTGTTTTAGCGTTGGCCTCGGGCCAGGCCCACTGTAGTTAGAGATTCTATTCACGGCAGACGTATAATATTCGTGTGACGGAGATCTGTTGAAGATGACCATGTCCATTTTGTTAAAAAAGCCGCAGGTTGAAGCTATGAACGTGTCAAAAGAACTTAATCAACAAAACTGGATACCTAACGAGTCGCGGCACTTTTATAAAATTTTAACTTCTTTACTTCATTTTCTGTCATCATTATTAACGTAAAAGTGAAGGTTAATCTTTAATCAATGATCCTCACGGACAGAGACAGAGAAGAGAGCATATTAATCTGGTAAGCTGCCAAAGAAGGTCATAATTAGTTATCGTTCGAACTATCTATGGCTTATCCCTTCCGAGCTCGCCGCAGTTTATTTTGGTCTCGTTCCTGAGAGGCGCGGTGCATCAACCTCTGGTCTATGTGACAAGTGCACAACTACTATCCAATCCTAGGACCGCGCGCTATTTCTAGCTGCATGCTTTAGTTTGGCACACGCTGGGTGCGACGATCTTCAGGCATTTAAAATATCTGATTTCTTGAACTCTATCTAGTCGGCTCGGTGTTTTATTCTATGGCTAAAAATAATTTGATATGGGTCTAGGGAAGACCTGAAGAGTTGAGGTTTTCCATCATCATCATCATCAACAGCCTGAAGACGTCTTAGACAGCGCCACGGCGCGGCAGCGTCGGCCTAAACATAGGTCTCCCCAGAGAGCGCCACTTTGAGCGGCTGCTCGCCTCTTGCATCCATGGGATCCCCACGGTTTTCAGCAGATCGTCGGTCCACCTAGTGAGGGCCAGCCTACGCCTCCCACGCGATGTGATTTTCAGGTTCCTTATTTTAATAATTTAGTCCGGATTTATGGTTTTATCATCGTTACCGTTAATAAGACCCCAAATGACATAGACCCTAAGCATTCAAACCAAACGTGCCTACCTTAGCTATCTACCCACCACTGCCTGCTATGTACCAACAAACGAATAGAACCACTATTATCTAGTCTCGTCTGACTGGAATATGACTAGATGTGTCTGAAGGCGGCACAGCGGATGTTCTTTAACAAGATTTTTGTGCGTTCCCCTGAAGCGACGTCGCTTGTAACAAATTACGGCGAGGCTTTTCTGTATGAATATCTATTTCTATTGTTTTTACGGAGGAACCATTATCCCACACTATTTTGCTCTGGCCACGTATACATACCTACGCTACGTAGGTATTGTATTCGTCAGTTCTAGGCGGTATAAGCAACGAATTTGTTATCATAATGTTGCGGACTGTCTTGCTTCTCTGATTACGGGAACTGAAGCAACAGGGACCAGGGGGTCTAGCAAAGACACCTTCCATTAGCTTTAACGCCAAACGATAACTCAAAATGTATGGGAATGACATTAGCTATGAAATTAGCTGCGGAAAATTTTTCCGCAGGTAATGTCATTCCCATACATTTTGAGCTATCGTTTTGCGAACGCTAAAGGAAAGGGATCTTTGCTAGACCCTCAGTTGCCGCACGGCGAGAGCTGGTTTGAGAAATACTATCTCTGACAATTCTGGATTCGTATCCTTTAGATACTGAAATTTCTATAACTAATGATCATATTGAGGTAGGTATTTTTAGATGAAGTTTGGAGTATCGGACGCAATAAAAATAATACGCAAGCATTAATAATATTAATATCCATGAGATCAGAACGCCACACATCATTGCTTATACGTTTTGTCACTATTTTGTATCTAATTCGTTTGTTGTAAAAATTTAATGTTGTAGGTATGATGACTTGAATGAATGTAAGCTTACATTTGACCACGGTCTCACTTGCTGGTAAGTGACGACTCTGTTGACAACGGAGCAGGCTTGCCTAAAAGATACCGGTTAGTCTTTATAAAGTCTTTGAGTTGTGATTTTATTTGATGATACGAAACCTAAAATGGAGGGCAAAGTAACACACAATGTAGGTATCATTAATAGCCTTATCAAACCACATGTCCCAAAGATAACATTGATGAAGGTAAAACATCTCTATATCAAACACGAATGTGTGGAACAAACAACACTTGTGCAAATCCGTAAGCTACAATTGCATGCGCCAATATTGACATCATCGGTACTGCAGACTTCGAATGGGTTGTGTAAAGAAACATAGTTATGTTACAGCAGGTATAGTTTCTTAGAGAACGTGCTACCAAGCACGTATACATACATACTACGTAAAGTACGTGCTGCAGCCATGTACATAGTCAACATAGGTGGTTTCACGAAATTTTATCCGCACCTTAATCGGCGAATAATGATGTCTGTCATGCATGCAACGGACTAGGGGGTCTAGGTAAGATCCCTTTTCATTAGCGTTAACGCCAAACGATAACTCAAAAATCTCAAAATGTATGGGAATGATATTACTCGAAAAACTTTTCCGCAGGTAATGTCATAGGTAATGTCATTCCCATATGCTTTGAGTTATCGTTTAGCGTTAACGCTAATGGACAGGGATCTTTGCTAGACCTCCTGGAGCATTAGGACTGTTTATACTACTGTATATGTCAGCTATACCTACTGGTAAAAAAATATATATATATATATCAAAAAATATTTGAAGTGCACCTCTAATAAGTATTATTAGAGGTGCACTTCAAATATTTTTTGATGTTAATGTAGCTTAGTAGTAGCATTTAGAAGTTAGTACGTAGTTGTTGTAATTAGTCTAAATAATAAATGCATGCACTTTGCATGAAATATGAGACATAAAAAATTGGAAATAATTACAATGGACTGAGTTTTAAAAATCTGATAAATATATTGTTTCATCTAAAATTTTATATCTAGGTAAGCAAGTAAGTATATTATAGTTGTAGTTTTATTTAACTTTTATTATTTTTACCATTTTTACAATAATAACGATGATAATAATATGTATAATCACGTTTCTTTATTTTCCAATGCATTTATTACAACTAACAATAAGTATAACTATGCTCGTTAACTGTGTTGACTTTGTAGTTGCATGAGTTTTCGTACAACAAGTAACACACAAAATAGGCAGGTACCTGCTGGCATGGCTAAGAAATTATAGTTACATGAGTTTTCGTGCAACAGTAACACACGAAATAGGCAGGTACCTGCTGGCATGGCTAAGAAATTATAGTTACATGAGTTTTCGTGCAACAGTAACACACGAAATAGGCAGGTACCTGCTGGCATGGCTAAGAAATTATAGTTACATAAGTTTTCGTGCAACAGTAACACACGAAATAGGCAGGTACCTGCTGGCATGGCAAAGAAATTGTAGTTGCAAAAGTTTTCGTGCAACAGTAACACACGAAATAGGCAGGTACCTGCTGGCATGGCAAAGAAATTGTAGTTGCATGAGTTTTCGTGCAACAGTAACACACAAAATAGGCAGGTACCTGCTGGCATGGCAAAGAAATTGTAGTTGCATGAGCTTTCGTGCAACAGTAACACACGAAATAGGCAGGTAGGTACCTGCTGCAATGGCAATGAAATTGCAGTTGCATGACTTTTTATGTACGTAACAGTAACACACTAGGTGGTAGGACTTTTCTGCAAAGTTCGTCTAGGTAGGTACCACCGCTTTGCCAGTTATTCTGCCGCCAAGCAGTAGTGCGCAAGCGTTATTGTGTTCCGGTTTGAAGGGCATTGTAGCTAGTGAAATTACTGGGCAAATGAGACTTTATGATCTGATCACACAGTCCAGTAATCTAATTACTTGACTGTGTGATGTCTCAGGATGACGTGCGCAGTGCAGTGTCACGCGAAACTTTATTTTTTTAAAGTTCCGAGTGACACTGCAACTGTTATGGGCGGCCGTGTCACTTAACATCAGGTAAACGACCAGCTCGTCACGTCATTCATTCTCATAAAAAAAAAAAAAAAAAAAAACACGAAATAGGTAGGTAGGTAGGTCTAGGTACCTACTGCCATGGCAAAGAAATTGTAGTTACATGAGTTTTCGTGCAACCGGTAACACACGAAATAGGTAGGTACCTGCTGCTATGGCAAAGAAACCGAACCAATTATTAGTGATATTGCTAAGTGAGAAGTTGCTAAGTGGCCGAGTTATTGTGTGGCCAAACAACGTCATTGGTCACACGTCCAACAAAATGATCATCGTTTTAAATTCTTATGAATATTGTACTTCATTTACTTCTTAAAAATAAATAGTTTGTTTATAATTAAATACAAGAAGCTATGCTCGGTGTTTCCCTGCGAGATAAGATCCGAAATGAAGAGATCCGCTAGAGAACTAAAGTGACCGATATAGCTCTTAGAATTAGCAAGTTGAAATGACAATGGGCTGGCCACATCGCTCGTAGAACTGACAACCGATGGGGAAGAAAGATTCTCGAGTGGCGACCACGAACCGGAAGACATAGCGTAGGCCGGCCCCCCGCTAGGTGGGCCGAAGATCTGGTGAAAACCACGGGATACGATGGATGCAGGAGGCGAGCAGCCGCTTACTGTGCTCTGTGGGGGAGACCTATGTTCAGCAGTGGACGTCTTCAGGCTGTTAATGATGACAAGTTGTAAAACTTAAATGATTATGATGACAAGTTGTAAAACTTAAATTGTTCATTTCACATTTGGATGTAATTAGGGTTTCTTCCTATCTATTACTTCCACTGCGTTGCTAATTTAGTATAGTTATGTGTCTTTGATTTTGATAGTGTCTTGATAATATTTTTTAAATGTATTTTGAAATTTACGAGGATAATAAATGTTTATTAGTTTATTAGCACATAACGCCACGGAAATAAACTTCACATTGCAATTGTTTCTTGCGCCCACGTGATCCGTTTCGGCCGCGCCTGTGTAGCTTCCAGGCTATGTAGTTGAGTAATTATCATTATTATGCTTTGTTGCATCTTTATCTCCACTGTACCTATATATAATGAAATGAAATTAAATGAAATGAGTTTATTTTCCAGATAAAGATCCAACCTTACACTAATAAAACTATCTAACTTAACTAACAAAAAATATCTGAACCTAGCATAAGACACCTGCGTATCTTTAGGTACTAGGTGCGTGGTAGGATTGCCACATGCGGTGTAGTGGGCTCTGGTCCCAGTCTCGCACAGCAGCCACCAGGGAGTTTGGAGAGCGGTATAACGCCGTACGCGCGGTGGCAGAGCGGCTTCTTAGTAGTGCTTGCCATCCTGGCGCGCGGCCTTCGGCAAACATGGCGCTTGCGCTGCAGTATCGAGGTAAACGAAACATCGCGCGCCACGCATCGTTATATTGCACCCTCATATCACTTAGAGCGGCCTTAGTGTAGTTCGCCCAGAGTTCTACAGTGTATACGCTAGTGCAGTACCTAACTGATAAACAGTTGGGCCTTCACAGCATCGCTATACCGACTGAAACGTCTGGCAAGCATGTTGCCACGCACTGCGATGGCACGTCTTTGCCTCCGTATATCGGCGTTGTCGAGTAGATATAATTTTAGAACTTAGATAAAGAGTAACAAGATAGTATTTTCATTTGCTTACAAGTTCAAGAGTACCACAAGGAGCATGTTTTGTTCTTATTTTGTTTGACTTGTTTTCTTCTTCCAATAAACTTAGCCCTAGATAGATAGATAGATAGAGAACTCTTTATTGTCCTACCAATGAAATATACCTTATAAACTGGTGTTACAATGGTAGGTAGGCACTTCAGTTAAATCTTGCGCCACATACCTAAGCGTCTTAAAATGAAACTACCAAGTATCATCAAGTACACAACTCTTAGATGGCAACAAAGAGTTTGAGCTCTATATCTGTTGTGGCCATTTAAGGTGCGCTCCGGGGATAGTATGGTATACCCGGAATAGAGTAGAGTATAATTATATCCTTCCAGGGCTGATAGTAAGTTGGGGAGTTAGTAAGTTGAAGTGGCAATGGGCAGGCCACATCGCTCGTAGAACTGACAACCGATGGGGAAGAAAGGTTCTCGAGTGGCGACTACGAACCGGAAGACGCAGCGTAAGCCGGCCCCCCACTCGGTGGACCGACGACCTGGTGAAAGCCGCGGGGAGCCGATGGGTACAGGAGGCGAGCAGCCGCTCAAGGTGGCGTGCTCTGGGGGAGGCCTATGTTCAACAGTGGACGTCTTCAGGCTGTTAATGATGATGATGATGATGAGGGCTGATAGTGTTTTAAACTATATCATATTTTTCTTCTAAGTAAACCTGGCCATTTAGCCATTAAACAATATCATACCAGAGTGAACTGAGTATAGGTACCTACATAATTACATATTGATTTGAAAGTAGGTATACAAAAGTTTAGGACTCGGTAGGATCCCGACACGCTACAAAATAATGTGCTACCTAAATTCAATATTATTTATTATTATAGCGTTTTGCTGAGTCATTCATAGTCCGAACGGCCAAGGAATGGAATGCTCTTCCGGCTGTTTCCTTCTGGGTCTTTTCAAGTCAAGATTGAAAGATGCGACCATAGCCTAATTGGTAGGGCGTCTAATCCGGTGAGTTAGAAGGCGCGGGTTCAAATCCCACTGGTTGCTAAAATTTTAAAGAACTATAATATCTTTATAGATATACCTGAAGTGTGGTTTACACTTAAAAATCAATCCATGATAGATTTGGCAAGCGCGCCATCTCTCGTCATTAGGTAGTATCGAAATTACTACTAATGAATAGATTACCTGTCTTAAACAGGTTCTATAGATGTCGCCACGACTGCTTAGTCGGTGAACACATAGTCCTTAAGATTTTCGCAGCTAGCGGTCATGCGACCATAGCCTAATTGGTAGGGCGTCTAATCCGGTGAGTTAGAAAGCGCGGGTTCAAATCCCGCTGGTTGCTAAAATTTTAAAGAACTATAATATCTTTATAGATATACCTGAAGTGTGGTTTACACTTAAAAATCAATCCATGATGTACAAACGTGCTCTTCCTCCTGAGGTTTTTCCGCATAACTACAGAATGGGGAGCTTCAAGAAAAGTGGTGCAATGCCTTCGGTGTTGCAGACGTCTATAGGCGGCGGTGACCACTTACCATCAGGTGGTCCACCTGCTTGTTTGCCACTCATCTCATAAAAAAAAAAGAAAAAAATGTGCTCGACCTTAGACAACTTCGTCACTTACCATCAGGTGAGTTGTTGTCAAACGTAAGCCCATTTTAGCATAATAAAAGTAATTAAATAAAATGTGCTGCCTAAATTCAAATAAGTAATATGTATTTGCAACAATCATACACCATCAATTATTCACTTGAACACCTCAGCCACGTATTATGTACCTAATACTGATGTCAGTAGGTATGTAGGTACATAATAACATTTAGATAGAATTTAGTGTACTTACATTTTTAAAAAGTATAAATGACAAAGCTAAAATAGAAACTTACCACAAAGCTTTAATAAAGTCAGATATTTTTCTGACAGCCCTGATGCACTGTATGCAAATAAATAAAGTTAAACCACCCCAGCGGCGGCGATGCGCTTCACATTTAGAGACTGCGCCTGCGCCGGTAAATTTAGCTTCGGAGCGTTTGACTAACATCTGTTGCTATGTCAACGGCACGGATGTTCCACGAAAACATGTTTGCTTTGTCTAATAATGTAATAAATGTAGTGTCTGAATATAATATTGATTTATTATTTCAACTATATAGGAATCTTTGAAGAAACTAAATATTCTAAGTCAGCGACCGACATTCAGTAAAGACATAATGAAAAAAAGAGAATAGTAAGCAGTAAGAACCCACAAGACTAAGGGTGGATTTTTTTATCTATAGTTAAGGTGCCCAATGGTCAAAAACTCTAACATGACCATTGGTTAGAATTTGCTAGAGTAGTTATTTTTTAATCCGTAGTTAAAGTAACTAGGAATCAAAAAACTCACCCTTAGTGACTAAGTATAACATGTTACAATCAAGATGTGAATAAAATACGTAGAGGATCAAATACAAGAACGGTGAGATGAGAAAAAGAAAAAGAGTAAAATAAAATAACAAGAGATCCGATCTTGTCCCATTTATAAAAGCTTTAGAAACCAGTCGCTCTGAAAATTGCTTACGCCTACACTAAATTGCGCTGAAAATGTTACACTGCAATTTCACGACAAATAATGTTCGATTTATTAAAAGTATATAAGCACTAACATAAAACGACCCATTACGTAAAGCTAAAATATTAGTAATACAATAATCATCATCATCATTAACAGCCTGAAGACGTCCACTGCTGAACATAGGCCTCCCCCAGAGCACGGCACCTTGAGCGGCTGCTCGCCTCCTGCATCCATCGGCTCCCCGCGGCTTTCACCAGGTCGTCGGTCCACCGAGTGGGGGGCCAGCCTACGCTGCGTCTTCCGGTTCGTGGTCGCCACTCGAGAACCTTTCTTCCCCATCGGTTGTCGTTCTACGAGCGATGTGGCCTGCCCATTGCCACTTCAACTTACTAACTCTAAGAGCTATATCGGTCACTTTAGTTCTCCTTCGGATCTCCTCGTTCCAATACAATAATAATAATGTATATTACACAATAAATAATATTGAATTCAAAGTATAAGCAACATAGAAACATAACAACAAATAAAACATAAAAACAACAAAAGTTATACGTACAACAAAACAACACAAAAAACTGTCATCATCATCATCAACAGCCTGAAGACGTGTGCTGCTGAACATAGTCCTCCCCCAGAGAGCGCCACTTTAAGCAGCTGCTCGCCTCTTGCACCCATCGGCTCCCCGCGGTTGCACCAGATCGTCGGTCCACCTAGTGGGGGCCTACGCTGCGTCTTCTGGTTCATGGTCGCCACTCGAGAACCTTTCTTCCCCATCGGTTGTCAGAACACAAAAAACAGTACCTTACCTAGTAACATAAAAAGTACCTATTACGTAAATCTAAAATATTATTCTCCTCCTTCTGCGTCCTTGTCTATAAACTTTAATCAATAAACATGGTCTTTCAATAATGCAAAAATCAATTATGGTGCCCTACTATCAAGGACGTACATTAATGATTGTACCTTGGAAATGAAACATATGTAGATATTCTTATATACAACCCGAGCATGTGAAAACAATTTTCTTTACAAATAGCTCATAGTAATGACGTAAAAGAAACAATGCGTAGCCTTCAAGGTTTTATGGACATGCGAGGTATTAATAATTGGGTTGTTATCGTAACAAGAATAACCATTGATTTTAAAATTTTACACGAATATGTTATGTTGTTTTGTGTTGTGTTGTTATGTTTGTTTTTGTGTAAGTGGACGTAAAAAGTGAAACATATGTACCACCAAAACAGATAAAATATTTAGAAGAAAATAAAATTAATATAAATTAACTGTGAGTTTAAGCGGGGCCCGTCTAATAAAATTATACGTAGCCAATAGGTATACGTAGAGAGCTACCTATTTGTGTTCACCGACCAAACAAAGGGCGTATACATTTAACCTCTTTAGACCAAACAAACTATCGCACCTAGACCGCACCAGTGTTTATAACACGTGGGTGATAGAGCTGGAAGAGAGTAACAATCAGTTTTGGAGTTACAACTGGTACTTCGATATCGCGGCGTATGTGAAGATTTCTCTAACATTACTATCACACAGAACGTAAATTTGCTCCATCGACAATGCATGACACCGTCATGGTGTCTGCCTTTCCCACGCCACCAGGAGTGGGAGCGTCCCTCCCGACCCTACACATGTCACCACATGTGCCACCACATTGACATACATAAATACCTATTACACAATGTTGGGCATAATATGATTTAAATTACGTACTACGGTATTTAACTGAATCAGCCTAATAGTCATATACAATGCAAGGTCACTGCTGATACATTTTTACGACAATGTTAAGGTCATGGGTATTCTTGAATGATATTGTAAAATGTAAGTCGGTTAGCCAAACCCTGTTATATTTATTGCGATTTTTTAGTAGATTATATAGGTGAACAATATGATAACAGGAAGGAGGAGGCCTATGTTCAACAGTGGACCTCTTCAGGTTGTTGATATGATGATGATGATGATAACAGGATTTCACACGTACATACAAGTGTAGGTGATGTATACAGATATTCTAAATGTATGTGTAATAGAACTACATGCAGGTCATATCGTGTAAAAATTGAAGATTGGGGATATCTAATCTAGGGACGATTCTGAACCAGCTTGCATGGGATGGGCTATAATAAGAAAACTTAGCCAAACCAAAAACACTTTTATCAACAAGCTCAATACAACCAAATCTTCCTAAATAGTTCCGCATAACATAACCCAACCATACACTCAACGATATCAACCACCATCATAGCTAGCCCGCATGAATTATTTGAATTGAAGTAGTAAGTAGTTGTTGGCTCGACACGCGACTACTGACCTAGGGGTCGAGTGCGAGATGAATTGAATTAATTAATTGACTAGATAGATAGATACACAATGTAAACAAAATAGTTATATGCGGAGATGGAATTGTGGCAGTGAATATAATATATGTAGTGGGATAGGGCAGTTAGCTTAAGATAGTAAACATCGATCATTTTGATATGGACGTTATGGATTGACATTACATATACCATGATCAATCAAACATGTACAAATTTAGAACACCTGAACAGCGCTATAGAAATGAGTTCAAAATACTTAAATGTGATGAAAATAATGTGTTGGTATCTAGTTGTATATCAAATAGTGTTGATCTAATTGTTTATGACGATTTCATGAATGGAAAAGGGATTAAACTATAGGTACAACAATCCAAATTTATAAACACATTAAAAAACTATTTAGGTATCACAGAGAACTGAGGAAATATTGATATTTAATCACGCAATACTTTATGTACCAACTGAAATTAACTGAATAGCCTTGATGGCGTGAACGGTCATGACTTTAGTGATTCAATATATAAGACGACTCATAGACTGTTTACTATTCTTCGAGTTAGCCATAATCAAATTTTCCGTAGACTGTTTTCACGACTGAATAGCAGCTAAAATGAATGGTTATACATACATTCTAAACAATCATATCCGCCGTTTGTTCGAATGTTTCATCAACAATTGGGTATTCTAGTGTTCCTGCAATTTGCAATTTGATACGTTTATATACCGTTGACTCATACTACAGACTGTATTCATTAGAATTGCGATTAGGTATTGACAATAACAGTAATTTTTCAGTCATCATCGTCATTTCGCGAGCTAACAAATAATTATAGGTAATTGCACTAAAAGATTAGAGTTACCTAAATCTGTCTTTTGCTGTATATCTGTGATATGTACCTACTCAACCTTTCTAGATAATTATTGATGAACCCGCTAAAATCCTAGCTAGTTCTATAATAAATGCTTTAATAGACTTAATTAGTTTCGACGTGTATGTATTTAAATCGGTTCACTGTCGAAACTCATAAAATCTTTATCATAATTTTGTTACAAATAAAAATGTTACTTATAATCATCATTTCACATAATGTGATTTAATATACTTTCACTACATCTAATTTTATTTATTATAAATCAAAATTAATAATAATCCAAATTTATAAGAATGAAACTCATAAGGCGTATATAATATAATAGTACAAATTTATAATGTTCTTTTACCATAACTAATTTAAATCATAAAACAAAATATCAATAATACTGTAAATTAATGTGACTGGAACTGTTGATTGTTATATTTAACGTAATCAGTTATAAAAACGTAGTACGGAAAGCCAATTTGCTCTTCAATCTATGCAGGCACTTCATCCAGTCAAAACAAACAAGATTAACGTGTGGACTGTGTGCGGGTAATTGTAAAATAACTTATATTTTCTCATGTCATGTTGGTTTTGGTTTTGTTGGTGAACTTTGTGCATTATTTTAATAAATAACTTGAAATGTCTATAAAAACACGTGTAAAATATTTAAATCAAATACAGGTAATCTGAAAATTAATATAGATGCTTTCTGTAATTTTTTATGTATTTTTTTATATAAGCATAAGTGACTTCTGGCACTTCGCCGGCCGCTGCCGCGGCCATAATCCTAACTTTCTTTTAATTTAATTCATTTTTTAAAGCTGTTTCTGATTACCAACGATCCTTTTAGAGTAGAATTTTTTTATGTTGTTTTCAAAATAAATTGTATGAAATGAATCTTGGGTGGAACCGCATCGGATTTGCCTCTGAGAGATTCGCGACGGCTCACGATTAGATTGCCTTCACAATTTGTCAGCGTCCGGCGAGCTCTGACTCAGGCACTTAGGTGACTTCCTCTCGGGGTCAGGCTATGGCATAGCTCAACAGCCGAGGACATAAGAACAGAATTTTAAACGACTTTAAAGATATCAAATTAAATAAAATTGCAGGTTTTGTGTTTGTAATTTAATAGTGCATGGTTATCGGTGAGTTTTCGCTCAATTTGCTCATGAAGGCACATTCATACATTCATTGGGGCATTGGCAATGCTACTTGATAATGGTGTATGTATAGAGTTGCACCGTAATTTTAGGTGCAGTTCCATACACAAACTGCTACTACACTCTTGCAACCCTTATAGATTCTTTCTGTTAATCCATCTGCCTGGAATTCTTGAGAACCTATATCAGTTTTATTATATTAGATAAGGCATGTATCAACTGGTTCGTACGTCAGTTTCTGGCCATAGGGAGATAAACAATGTAAGAACATAATTGGATGATTTGTTTCGTAGCTAAAATTTAAAGCAAGGGCATTCATAATATTCTGTGTAAAAAAATAAAGCTAAGGCATATGACGGACCCTGTAGAAACTCATATAAAGTGTTTTTGTTTAAATTGTTTAAATAAGAAAAGATGATGGCAGTTAGGTACTGGGATAGCTTCTTATCATGTAGGATGAACAAATGAGTGATTAAACCAGTGCATACATATGCAATCTGTCTTCATTTGGATTAGTCATATTCCTAATGGAACCTTCCGCTCGCTTGATAACCGACATTCTTGCTGTCTGAGTCAAGCACCGAAACCGAGCGAGGGGGACCTCCATTCTCTACTCTTTAAACCGCTTCTTTCAATTCTTGTTTTATATTTAGTTGGCATACAAAATAAAGATGGAAATGGAAAGTAGAAAATAATTAGTCAATACTGACAAGTGATTGGAAAAAGTGTAAATGTATCGAAGCATCTTTATTGAGAGAGAATGGGAACTGATCACTCAACATGATTGAGTCAACAGCGAAAAGTACTAAAAACAATAAACCAAGCCAACGCAGACAGTTCTAAATAAATCAAAACAGAAGACCAAGTGCAATGCAAGTGTGATGTAGTAACATATTTATATTATTTAGTAATCTGTGATGAAAGTGAGCCATCTGGCAACTGACGACGCTAAAAGTACCCAATAGAGATAAATATTGTATTATAGGTACTTAGCACTGCCACTGCAGCTTGGTTCTGTGATACCTACCTATCATAATCAACTACGAAACCGAGTCGTGGACACTTACGGTACGATTAGTCCACCAATTTAAAGTTGCTCAGAGAGCTAAGGGCTATGCTTGGAGTTTCTCTGAGGGGCCGAATCAGAAATGAGGTGACCCGACAGAGAACTAAGGTAACCGACATAGCCCATAGAATTAGCAAACTGAAGTGGCAGTGGGCTGGTCACATTTGCCGCAGAACCGACGACCGCTGGGGTGCGACGACGTGTTCTTGAGAGAAGACCGCGACTTGGCAAACATAGTATATTTTAAATTATAAATTTTCCATGTTACACCCAGGTTAACTGGAAGATAATGCTCTCTAGCATTAAGTTCGCCTATGTACCTACATTTGTTGTTTGTGCAATAAAGCATTTTCTATCTATCTATCTATCTAGTATAGGACGCTCTCCGACTAGGTGGAGCGACGATATACGCAGAGTGGCTGGCGGCAGCTGGATGAGATTAGACGAGGATCGGGATAAGTGGCGTGCATTAGGAGAGGCCTATGTCCAGCAGTAGACTGATGCAGGCTGATGATCATAATCATCAGCCTGTAGCAGTCCACCATCATCAACTAACATACACAAATTTGTATCACCTTCCAACCATCATCAACTACACCTTTCCAATCAGTGTAATTCACAGCTCCTCCGAATCCTCATTTGGATCTTGATGAGAATCGGTTCCCAATATTCCTGTCGCCATAACAATCTTTAAACGGATATCGAGTAAATATTTACAAATGTAACGATCTTGTTGGAGTGCTGTTTAGCATTGGAGATAATTTGGCTTGAATTACGCAAATATTATGTAAACTGCGCCTGTCTGCAGAATATAAACATAATATGGGATTTTCGCGTGTAATTACTTGGGGTGGGTTTTTTAATCTGTAGTTAAGGTAACCAATGGTTAAAATTCGTTAGAAATATTAATCATTGGTTACCTTAACTACGGATAAAAAAACCTATAAGACAACAAATACCGATATAGATTTGTTTGAAACTTCATTCATACATCTGAATAAAGTCTCAATACGTATCAATTTGAACATCAGTGGCTACAACCACTGATGTTCAAATTGATATGTTTGATATTATAACAAAGTCGGTAGTATACCTAGGTACATTCTTCGACTATGATATATAATTATCCTTTCGGCATCAGTAGTGTGTAGTAGGTACTAGGTATGACTCACCCGATTATGATAGCTCCCTGAAATGGGTATCCTATGCCAAATGCTGCCACTTCTCTAGCCAAGTCAATTAACGCGTTTATCATGTTCAGACCAAAACACAGTCATGCCTTTATTAAAATTAGTTTCTAGACGAGTAATAATTAAAATAATGATTTACTAATACATGCTCATACTAAGCTGGATTAGATGAAAGGTAGCAGCGCTTTACCAAGAACTCTATTTGATACAAGATTTAAACTATATTACAACGTCAATAAGAATGGACTCACCACTGAAGATGCCAATCATAATGAGAAGTGAATGCATAAAAGTAGGATAGTGGAAGAAGAATAACAGCAACACAGAAATGATGATGGATGGTTAGATAATGGTAAAAGCAAAGCTGACTCGGAACACATGAAGTAGTTTAGTTATTGATCCATCCACTAACTAAACCCCCATATAAACTAATTTCCCTTCCCATGGCTGCATTGGACGACATCAAAGAGCACGCTAATAAACCGTCCGATGTAGAAATGGGCATCATGGTATCGAGGCTGATGGTAAATCTGTGTTGAGTTGTTGGCATCAAGGCATACCGTTCAAACTAGTAGCGTTGTAAACATTCGGAGGGTTCGGCTCCATGGTTTGTCAGTTACGGCATCTACTTTTTAATCATGTTTACTTATATCATTACCTATTTTACATGGTTAACAATTCTGAAGAGTAACCTAGTTTAAAACCTCCTGAACAGTAAGTCTAAACTGTAGTAGAACGTCTAACCACGTGAAGTCTAATAAGCAGTAGGTAGGCCATAGGCCACGTCATCAGTTACCATCAGGTGAGACAGTGGCCAAATGCCTATGTTTAATGTTCTAAGCCTATAAATTATACTAAAGGTATTCCAATTATCAAAACATCTACAAGTATTTCTTTAACTTTATAGAAATCAGGATTTATTATTATAATAATTATCAACGGCCTGAAGACTTCCACTGCTGAACATAGGCCTCCTCCACAGAACGCTACTATAAGCGGCTGCTTGCCTCCTGAATCCATCGGCTCCCCGCGGTTTTAACTCAAGTCCACCTAGTAGAGCCTACTAGGAGGCCTATGCTGCGTCTTCCGGTTCATGGTCGCCACTCAAGAGCCTTTCTGCCCCATCGGTTCACAGTGGCCGATATATCGAGCTTCCCTTTCATAGGATTTTCGAAAAAAAAAGTTGTAATTTTGAGTGTTTTTAGTATGCAGTTTTGTTGAGCACATCAAAACATTAAATAAATTTATGACTACAAGCTTTTTTTTTTGAGTATTAATTGTAAAATATCAGTTTGAATATTTCAAATGTATGAAACCGGAATTTGTTTTCCTCATAACTTTTTTTTTTACCGTACGGTCAAGCTGGAATTGTTAGTCCCCCTTGCCGAGTCCAAGACGAAGCCACATGACCTTTGACCTTGACCTCGGACGGCCACGTTTAGAGAATATGGGTGAATGAAAAACGCATGTTTTGACAATATTGTTCTATGGGTGATGTGCTTCCATAAATCAGTTTTTTGACCATTATTGTTACCATACCGATGAAACTCAATCTCTTTTATCTAATGACCTTAAAAATAAGCGTATTTTATCAAAAAATACCTATGTTTTTGGATTTTTTCTTTCATTTTTTTTGAAAACGGCTCCTAAATTCACGTCCTCGTCTAATTTTTCACTTTTAAGTATACAATTATGTTAAAAACTGCAAAATGTTGTATAAGTATATGGTTGCCGAGTATTTTTTTTGAGTTTTCATAATAAAATATCAGTTTGAACATTTTATATGTATGAAACCGGAGTTATGTTCCTCATAACTTTTTTTTTTACCGTACGGTCAGGCTGGAATTGTTAGTCCCCCTTGCCGAGTCCAAGACGAAGCCACATGACCTTTGCCCTTGACCTCGGACGGCCACTTTTAGAAAATATGGATGAATGAAAAATGACATGTTTTGACAATATTGTTCTACGGGTGATGTGCTTCCAGAAATCAGTTTTTTGACCATTATTGTTACCATACCGATGAAACTTAATCTCTTTTATCTATTGAACTTAAAAATGAGCGTATTTTATCAAAAAATACCTATGTTTTTGGATTTTTTCTTTCATTTTTTTGTAAACGGCTCTTAAATTCACGTCTTCTTCTAATTATTCACTTTGAAGTATACAATTATATTAAAAACTGCAAAATGTTGTATAAGTATATGGTTGCCGAGTATTTTTTTCGAGTTTTCATAATAAAATATCAGTTTGAACATTTTATATGTATGAAACCGGAGTTATATTCCTCATAACTTTTTTTTTTATCGTACGGTCAGGCTGGAATTGTTAGGCCCCCTTGCTGAGTCCAAGACGGAGCCACATGACCTTTGTCCTTGACCTCGGACGGCCACGTTTAGAAAATATGGATGAATGAAAAATGCATGTTTTGACAATATTTGTCTACGGGTGATGTGCTTGAAACGGGGCAGTCCGAGGTCAAGGTCAAAGGTCATGTGGCTTCGTCTTGGACTCGGCAAAGGGGACTAACAATTCCAGCCTGACCGTACAGTAACAAAAAAAGTTATGAGGAATATAACTCCGGTTTCATACATATAAAATGTTCAAACTTATATTTTATTATGAAAACTCGAAAAAAATACTTGGCAACCATATACTTATACAACATTTTGCAGTTTTAACATAATTGTATACATCAAAGTGAATAATTAGAAGAGGACGTGAATTTAGGAGCCGTTTACAAAAAAAATGAAAGAAAAAATGCAAAAACATGTATTTTTTGATAAAATACGCTCATTTTTAAGGTTAATAGATAAAAGAGATTAAGTTTCATCGGTATGGTAACAATAATGGTCAAAAAACTGATTTATGGAAGCACATCACCCATAGAACAATATTGTCAAAACATGCGTTTTTCATTCACCCATATTTTCTAAACGTGGCCGTCCGAGGTCAAGGTCAAAGGTCATGTGGCTTCGTCTTGGACTCGGCAAGGGGGACTAACAATTCCAGCCTGACCGTACGGTAAAAAAAAAAGTTATGAGGAAAACAAATTCCGGTTTCATACATTTGAAATATTCAAACTGATATTTTACAATGAATACTCAAAAAAAAAGCTTGTAGTCATAAATTTATTTAATGTTTTGATGTGCTCAACAAAACTGCATACTAAAAACACTCAAAATTACAACTTTTTTTTTTCGAAAATCCTATGAAAGGGAAGCTCGATATATCGGCCACTGTGCGGTTGTCCGTTCTACGAGCGATGTGGCCTGCCCATTGCCATTTCAACTTGCTAATTCTAAGAGCTATATCGGTCACTTTAGTCTGCGATCTCCTCATTGCAGATCTTATCTCGCAGGCAAATTCCGAGCATAGCCCTCTCCATAGCTCGCTGGGCGACTTTGAGCTTAAGGCCAACAGTAAGAGACCAGGAGTCCATATCCTTATGTAAATAATAGTAATAATATTTATTTTTTTATTGATACTTTAGCACAAAAAATGTACAAGGCGGACTTAATGCTATGAAGCATTATCTACCAGTCAACCTGATATAATAATAAATGTTAAAAAGGTATAAAAATGCCAGTAAAGAAAAACTTTAACGAAAGCTGAAAAAGTATAGTCATTATTGTCAACATTTTATGTGTTTTAGAGGAAGCCTGCATGAGATATGTTACTGATCTGAGGCAATGGTAGCTGGCACAAAATCACTGCATCAAATCTGCAAGGTTCCAAGACTTCCAAGCACATCGTAGCCAAATTAAAATAACAAAATAATCGCGTGATAATGAGCACCCACCGACTCAATAAAACGTATAATCGTGCGTTTTGGCAACGGCCGATGTTGTCGTCTACTTGTAAATAGGTAGTTATAAACAGGCGCTCCGTAGAGACTGAAGATTTAGTAGTAGATATTACGAATTCTTTCGTAGCTGTGACCTTCGATTGCATTTTCGGATGTTTGGTAGGTATTTTGCATCTGATCATAATATCAGTATTTCATATTAAATGATCAATCACACAGAGGTGAAGGTTGAGGTTTGAATTCGATGATAAGATCAGTTGCAAAATATCCTTTAGTTGTAGGCATAGAGGAATTATTCTATGATAGTAGGTATCATGGTTCTATTACTTCCACATTTCTCCAATACTGCGAACTCTTTTTTTTATGCATAAATACATTTTTTTTCACGAATAAGTAGCAACTCTTACGCATCATAAAACTAATAGATCCCTTCCGACACCTAATATTGAGAAAAAAGTTACTTTAAAACTCAGTTTGTAAAATTTAAACTCTTTTTCAGTACTGCACCGTGTTACTTTCCTCAGCTATCATCTTCACTGACCAGTGTTGCCACCTTAGTGGTTTTACCACTAGAACTGGTGGTTTCGACCCTTCGTTTAGTGGCGAAAAATTGCGTTTAGTGGCTGGTGGTTTTTTCTAGTGGTGGTGGTGGTGTGGTGTTTTGTGTGTTTCATATAGTAGTTCTAATCAAATGAAGAAATCGGTACTAAGAATCGTATCAATCTGAAACCAACGATGACGAAATTACAGACAAAAATTATTCATTAGCCGTTGTTTTTTTTAAATTAGGTATTAACTTTCGCGATTCAGATTATTGAAATCGTGTGAAGTCAGACCCAAGGATTTCTCAACAAAAATGTACCTACTTACTACTACTACTATCTATACTTACAATAAATAAATAAATAATAAATACGTGTGGACAATTCACACAGCGCCATCTAGCCCCAAACTAAGCATAGCTTGTACTATGGGAACCAGATAACTGATACAATACTTAGATACTTTTTGTTTGTAAATACATACATAGAATACAATATAACACCCAGACACAGAACAAACATCGATGTTCATCACACAAATGTTTGACAAATGTTTGACACAATAAAACTGTAACAGATCCAATTCTGTACATTGAGATATTTTGCAAATTTTTTGGAGGGTTCCCAAGTTCATATTACGAGGTAGGCTATAGAATACTTTTAATCTTGAAATCCATCACGGTTCTCTCGGGAGAGAAAATGAGGATGATAATTATTAATTATGTACTTAGTTGTAATTCTTTAACGCGTGGACCGATTTTTTTTTGTTAGATAGGGGTACGTTAAATATTGTTCCGTAAATATTTCGAGGTTGTCGATTGTGTGGTTCTAAAATTACAGACATGCAACCTTCAGTATTAGGTCTAAAGCCTCTCCTATCCACCTTCTGTACTATGGGAAAGAGAGAAGGGATGAAGGTGAAGGCGCCGTTTCATCCATTCATCCTTTTCCCTTATCTTTTTCCTTCTCTCTTTCTTTACACTGAGATAAGGCGTAAGACTAATTAACCCGTACGAAGCCGGGGCGGGTCAGCTAGTTGGTAATATGGCGGCGGAATTTCATGGCATTAGTTGTTGTCAAATAATGTAGTTTTAATTTAAACAGAGTAGCTCAAATTATCTAATCATAGAGCCGCATTTAGCGCAACATAGTGTGAAAATGGCATAATTAAAAAATGGAAAGATGGATTAGAAAATGGCAAAGTTGTTTTTGTGAATACGGTTGATAATCTAAGCTCAAAGGCTCTAATGTAGGTAAGCGTAAGATTCGATTTTGATAAAAATTGCGAAAAAGGAATAAGTTCTTTCAAACACTAATATTTCTGAGCAGTGACTGATACAGGGGATTTGTGGTCAAGCTCAACACACAAGCATTTGAGTTCTTCCTAAATTTATTTTGCCAAATTCTGTCTGGGTCTCGCGCTTTACAATTTAGTTGGTCCTTATGTGCCTTGTGTTACAGTAGTGTTCATTTCTACATATACTATTTTTATGGTGCTGATTACCTAGGTGAATTGTCGCGCTCGCTGCGCTCGCACTGTCGTTTCAGAAACTTGGACCAACCAGGATTTTTATTTTATTTGGATAACCAGGATTTGGTTTAGATTATCTATTTCTGAATCCGCGCCTGTCGCGAGGTCTACTGTTCGCAGAACTACTAGTTGCAGTTGGTTCAAGCATTTGTCCACTGTCTCGCCTGATGTTGTTAAGCAATGACATGTCCTACGATGGGGTACCTATACACGCCTGGAACTACAAGATACGTGGTCAGTGATCACTCGAAACTCACTTTGACTTGTTGATTCTAATAATTTTATGCTTATTTACTGATTACAATTGCTATTATACATTATTTTCTTTCGTAAAAACTGGTAAAAACTAATAAAAATTAGTTTAGTGGAAAATTTAGCGAAATCGAAAATAGGGCCGTTTTTGTTAGTGGTTTTCTGGTGGTTTTAGAAGTAGAATCTGGTGGAGAGCTAGTTAAACCGTTGGCAACACTGACACTGACTCAACAAACGAAAAGCTCGCAATATTCACCTACTAAAACCGTTTCAACAAACCCATAAAACCTCTGTTACGCAAATTGCTATAATACTTTACAGCTCAGTAAACAAATGTACCCATTATCATGGATTATAATAAAAAGCCTGACCTTGCATTACCTATGCTACTCAGCTAATCACCGGTTTTCACGCAGTTTTTGTCTGAAATTTATACACCGTGAAGGTGCTCTGACCTGCAAGTAAGATCAAAGTCATGCGACGAACTAATATGGAAGGAACTATACCACAGATGACTAATATGTTATTATGACAAAATCCGAAATAATGATACAAAGGTGAGTATAGAAATCCAACGACGTTATCTGTCAAAATTAGCAAGTTAAAATGGCAATAGGCAGAACACATCACTTACAAAGGGACAAATGATGGAGGCCTATGTTCAACAGTGGATATCTTTGGGCTGATGATGATGATGATGATGTAAAAGCACGGCGAAATTGGTGAACTATGATACTAATACTCTTCCTATCATCATCATCAATCAGCCTTAAGACGTAAACTGCTGAACACATAGAGCGCCACTTTGACCCGCTACTATTGCATCTATCGGCTCCCGTGGTTCTGACCTGGAGGTCTAGCTAAGATACCTTACCGATAACTCCAAATGTATGGGAATAACATTACTTGCGGAAAAGCGACATCACGCAGGTAATGTCATTCCCATACATTTTAAGTTATCGTTTGGCGTTAACGCTAATGGAAAGGGATCTTTGCTAGACCTCCTGGTGCTCGGTCCACCTAATGGGGAGTAGGCCTACGCTACGTCTTCCAGTTCACGGTAATTACTCGAGCACCTTTCTTCCCCATCAGTTGTCGGTTCTGCGAGCGATATTGCCTGCCCATTGCAATTTAAACTAACAGATCATTTTGTGAGCTATATCGGTGACTTTGCTTTGAGTGTGACTTTTAGTACCTACCAAAAAATAGTAGTAAAGTGGCTAAAATAGTAGTGTTGCCTACTCCAACGTTCTGTATAACAAGCGTCTTCTTCTGTTTCAAAGACGTATGAAAACATCTAAAATACTTGATGAATGTTTCCTACATGTGGATGCACCTAAGTAGCAAGAATATAAACATTTAAATCGATTATCCCGCCCAATCGAACGGATATACGATGCGGTCCGGTAAACGGTGAAATCGAGAAATGTACGATATACCTACGTCCACTTGAATGTTTTTATCGATTTATCGTTCAACGATTACTGTTCCGAACCTATTTTGTGTCTAGATGTTGTAGAATTGGAGTGCGGCACAAGGCAAAAGTTTGAGCGTTTTGGACGCCAAAAACAAAACAACGTGTTATTCTATCATTTTGTAATCATGATTATCCAATTTGAAATGTGTGGTGATTTGTATTTTTTTCCAGCTAAATTGACAGAGTGGCGTGTACTAAGACATTGACCTCAAAAGACAAACTCGTCACGCCATTCATCAACATGAAAAAAGATTATAATACTTGGAAAAAAACATCCCTGAAACAGTCAAAACATTAATAGTGCCGCAGTTGCCGAAAGCTTCCGAATGCTAGCATAGGTAGGTACAACTTTTCTTGTATCTTATGTCTTGTATCTTGTACCATTTTAAGAATAGCTACGATTCGAAATGGTCTGCGCTGTAGCACTGCCAGTTAGCAGTTCTCGTAAACATTGCTAGTGGTAGGCACGCAGCCAGCCGACAGATCAGCTGGACCATAGCCAACGATATTACGGCAGAGAAGTTCATTGTAATAATTGCATTTGAATTCCAAGAGACGAAAGAAATGAGAGCTGTTATGTAGCTGTCATACGGTTCACTGTCGAAGCTCATAAAATCGTTTATCATAATTTTGTTACAAATAAAAATGTTACTTATAATCATCATTTTACATAATGTGGTTTAATATACTTTCACTACATCTAATTTTCTTTATTATAAATCAAAATTAATAATAATCCAAATAAGAATAACGATAAATAACGATAAAAACTCATAAGGCGTATATAACATAACAGTACAAATTTATAATGTTCTTTTACCATAACTAACTTAAATCATAAAACAAAATATCAATAATACTGTAAATTAATGTGACTGGAACTGTTGGTTGTTTTATATATCCTAATCAGTTATAAAAACGTAGTACGGCAAGCCAATTTGCTCTTCAATCTATGCAGGCACTTCATTCAGTCAAAACAAACAAAATTAACGTGTGGACTGTGGGTAATTGTAAAATAACTTATATTTTCTCATGTTATGTTAATTTTGGTGTTATTGGTGAACTTTGTGCATTATTTTAATAAATAACTTGAAATGTCTAATAAAAACACGTGTAACATATTTAAATCAAATAGAGGTAATCTGAAACTTAATATAGATGGTTTCTGTAATTTTTTATATAAGCATAAGTGACTTCTGGCACTTCACCGGCCGCTGCCGCGGCACGCTCGCTCGGCTCGTGCGTCGTGTGGTCACAGTTAACCTAACGCTCCTCCTCGCTTCGCTCGTCGTCGCACCTATTTATGACTTTGTCTTAGACTAGGTTCTTAGTATCTTTAGGGTATACATGCATATCTATGTAATGATTTTGTAGTGTATGAACACGCCCGACCTATATAGTTTAGCCGACGTAGCATAAGTTAGTATTAAGTTAGACTAGACAGTCACCATGTAGAAGCCGAACAATACACTTGTGCACCGCAACACCATCTTTCATTGCCAACATGGCTCATCACCTACCATAGGAGGTCCCACCACACCAAGAACCTGCAACCTTTACAACAACACAATTACACTACCACCACAACAATTACCACTACAATTTAACTACCTCAAAATTATTATTATGTTAACTAAAAAAATATGAAAAGAACATTATAAGGAATACAATTATGAATGCTGATTATTATGAAATTATAAGTAATGAAATTTATAATTAAAAAAATATGATAAAAAAATTCTTAACATTAACATTATAACATAAAATATTACAAAAATTTTAAACATTATTTGAATAAATTGTATAAGAAAAGATCAATATAAAAAGTAACTATTATGAACAAAGTTATTTATAAATAACCACCATTATAAATTTCATCATTATTAAAAATGAGGTATGTGTAATTAAATTATGAATAATGAAATTATTAGTACAGATGGTATCCCCTGTCATACGATACGCTCTCTCCTAACAGTGGCTAAATTCTAGGTACCTACAATCTACCTAGACCTAAAAACAAAACGATTACTTAAGTACCTAAAACTCATCTATTATTAAAAAATACCTAGTTGATGTTGAACTTATTGAAGAAATACCAGTAATAAGTAATAGGTAATTGGTGAATAAAGCGAATATACATAATGCACTCTCAGCAGGAACTTCATAAAATTGATATCAAGAGTCTCAACTCAAGGTAGCCATCGATTCGCAGTCATCGCTTATTCTTCAAACCAATTGCTACTGAATGACATGTATTATAGTTTTAAATCAACATAGCTTGCGTTGCGTTACAATATTGGGGAAGGAGCCGCAGAATTCGCCCTGTTTAGGTAAAGGCGAGCAAAAAATCTCATAGGTGACGATACAATGGTGAGGGCTAGGCTCCAGAGCTTAGAGAACCGTCGTGAAGTTGCCAGCCTATCAGTGTTCTACAGGTTACATTTCGGTGAGTGTGCTGCGGAGCTGCACCATCTAATTCCACCACCTCCATTGCACCATCGGACGACAAGACGTACAGCTACACGCCATCCATTTATGGTTGATATTACTTCGATTCGCACAAAGCGGTTTGACTCGACATTTATAATCCGAGCAGCGAAGGAGTGGAACACTTTACCAGCGTCTTTGTTTCCCGATAACTACAATCTGCAGCTCTTCAAGTCGCGAGTGAATAGGTATCTTCTAGGCAAACGTGTACCATCGTAGACCGCGTCGCCATATTCCATCAGGTGAGATTGCGGTAAAATATTTAGATTAAAAAAAAACTTAGGTGCATTATAATATTGCTATGTCACACACGGGCAAATCGATACATGCCATACGAAATCTATCTTTAGTTAAAAATTTGGTCCGTCATTATCATGCCGTGTTCAGTTATGCACATTTGGGTCAACCTCAAAGAAGTTAATGTATCATATGATTTTTACGCGTTAGTTGGACGCCATACATAGAACCGTTTCCAATGTCCAATATGATTTCAACTGCAGGGTTACTCTTGAATCCAATCCCAATTTCACTCTAATTCTAATCCGAACCAATCTCAATTCCAATGTTAAACAATTTGGTACTCTTCAACAAAATCGAGATCGAAATTGAAATCGGAAATGCAATCGACTTAATATTGTGACCCATAAAAGTACAACACTATGTAAGTGTTGCCATGCACACATAATAGAAAATATTAATACCAAAATTTGTGGAAAACATGTAAAAACCTTATTAATAACAGTGATAAAAAATATATTACCATAAAACCTTCACTTTTGATGATATTTAGTCACTTTCAAAGAAATAAAAGCGGTTATTTACCGACGAATAATATCAAGAACGGCTGAATGAATAATGTCATTATTGACATCATGGTTGTCTAGAAAAAAAAACTAGTATCAATGTTCTGTGTGCTCCAGCTGTTTTTTTTTTATATTTTGGCTCTACACATAGTGTATTTAGCCAGTGTCAAGTTTTGTAATTTTTCATCGTATTATGGAAATTTTCACTTAAAGTCAAGTCATAGTCACAGTCAGAGTAGTCATAGTCTAGTCTAAGTCATAATCCAGTCTAAGGCATGCCCTAGTAAAGTGGTGGCAACTTTACTAGAGGCTTCTATGGAATTTTGGAAGCAATACGAAAAACCACGTTTCACTACATTATATCACTTGCCCACACTCATGCTCGTAATTCAGCACTTAATGCGTAAAACACCACCAATTTTAAACATTAACACTGGAAAAAGCATAAGTTTTGTAAAATAATACAATGCACCGACGTGAACTTTTCCGCGTTCCCGCCAAAACTCCGCTCCAGCTGTTGTTTAGCGGTCTTGTTTTCAAGATTTGAAGTATTTGGTTGGAGATATTCGTCCGTTCTAACAGGAAAGATTATGAGTAGGCCAATCTACCAGCAGCTGGAGGCTCTAGCGGATTTCCTTGGGGACAATCCAGGGATAGCAAAAGGTCTGTTGCGGTCCGCCCATGGCAAATACGAGACAAAAAAGAAATGGGACGACAGAAATTACCAATTCTGTGATGCTATGTAAGGCAACTATTAAAACAGGCCTACAAGTTCAAAAAGTTGGAGGAGAGAGACTTCTCGTAAAAACACCACGCATGAAAGAACTACCACCTATATTTACAAACCTCGTATCTCGAGGACATGTCACTACGACGAGTAGGCTTTGCCATCAGAGGCTCTAAATCGCCACATGTGACCTCAAAAAGGTCTTTCGTCACTCTGTAACATTTCTTAAACTCGTTGTCGTTCATGGCAAAAGCTTTCTCAGTGTATCGCACCATTCTTCTTAGGTTTCGACGTTGCCTTAGATCTTCTCTATGTGCATTGTCCAAAATATCAAAAATAAGAGCTAAACGTGCCATTTTACTTCCGAATTGCTTCCGAAACCACTTAACACAACACACTCGAACGCAAAAAAGTTAACTTTTGAAAGGTCTGAAAATTCTATCGCAAACTCTACTTCAAACTCAATTTGCCAATGTCAAATCGCGTCAAGAGTACCGAAAAAGCGGATGGTGTAGAAATGAGTCGATTCCATTTAGTTCCGTAAAATTCCACGGACAAAGATTCCAATCGTGCGCTAGTATCGAATTCAAGAGTACCAAATGCTACGATTTCGTTCCAAATCCCAAATTACGATTGAAATCGAGTGTCAAGAGTAACCCTGCTGGTGACAAGACTGACAAGTTTACGGAAATAGTTTCTATTGGACCTTATATCAACGTAGTCAAAGACAAACAGCCATCTCCAAGACTCAAGACACCCTATATATTGGTGCTATTGAAATTACTTTACGAGAATTCAATTCTGTAGTTTCATAAACATACTATATTTATATAATACTGCACCGTATATAGGTAGGCACTCTGTATTTAGGTCACACGATATCGACCGAGGCTTCGGAGGTGGCATGTTGCATAACTCCGTTGAATATGTTGAAGTTCATAAGTAGGTATCCATACCTAACATAAATCTCTCTCATTCATCTGCACTGTGCTTGTAGGAAGTGGGTTTCTGTTTGATTACAGTTGCAAGTCAGATTCCTACGGTGTTTATAAGCACATTGTAGTCAGTTGTAGTAATGTTCTTATACAGGCCATCAAGGGGAAACTTCATTTAGAAAGCCCTGTCCCTGTCAGCATCGGCTATCATTTTGAGGAGCCATTTGGAGTCGTTCAATTCATTCATTATTTCATTGTCTATGTAATATGTAGCTTCTGCTACATAGTTTGCAAGGTTAGTATATTTTCGGACCACATGCCCTTGCTTGTATCATATCACGCATAATACGATATGGTATCGTAATGTATTCGACGTTGGCGTAGGTTACAACCACACATCTATTTATAGTGTAAGGTTGCAGTGTAGTGTGGTTGTGGCCAGGTCTTGGTAGGTACTGCAAGCGCTTGCGTGACACCAATAGTACCTAATTCTCTACTGTTCTCAAGGCCAAGTTCTAGCAGGCATGATCCCTCTATGAGGTCCTGTGTTTTACCCCTTAAAACTCTGTTCAGTATAGGTACCTCTCAGCAAGTTGATGTCTGACTGCCTTGGTGCAAAATCATTCAGTATAATAGCCTAATCTGTAAGTTACCTAAAATTGATGTAGGTATATCAGGGTTTGCCAAAGCTTCTTCCCATTATTATTCAACAATACAGTCCGATACGAACCTACGTCAATATCGATGGCTGCGCATTTCCATTCGGAAGTACCAAAATGTTCAGTGCCAGCGTTTCATAACACCCGTTAAGTCAGCGTGAAAAGGTCACCTCCCCTTGGGGTGGAACCCACCCTTAGCTGCCTTACGTAACACGCGGGGTGACCTAGATCCGACTGAATAAGCGCCAGCCCTGACAGGCTTGGAGAGGGTAGGAAGTTGGAATCTCCAGCGCTTTGAGTGCTGTGTTTTTTGTTTGAAGTTAAATTCTTTAGACATTTCTGCGGCAGGAGATTAATTAGGTCCAAAGAATACTCACATATTAGTTCAAATTTAACTGTCATTAAAACATGATCAGTCAGCACAAATACTTGTTCACTCCCTTAAAATAAAATGGTTTCATTTCAGCAAAGCGTTGGCGGACTAAGGTATTATTTCCATAGAGATTTTTTGTTACTATACGTACTGGAACAGTATCTGCTTACTTATATTAACTCAGTTGGTCGGACTTCGATCTACAGATCATCATGGGCCCGATGGCTACTACCTACTAACAATGAGTTTAGAAACGGTGAAAGAAAACATTGTATTTCAATGACAATAATGTGACGGAACATAGCACAAAATAAGCCTACGCAAACGCAAGTACGTCTATGGTGCGCAGTTATCTAACTACTAGTCTTTCAAACTGAGCAAAGGCAAGCTAAAACCTGTCACCAGGAGTTCCGGGCACAGTTTTAGCTACATAATGAGCGTTTCACAAGGAATTTTCCGTGAGGGAATTATTCAAAAAGTTGATGCCAAGTGATCAGAAGACAAGGCAACGTCAGAAGATAATTTATGACAACCATAGCTCCGTTAGTGTAAAAATAAAACCGTTACATCCGCACGTTTAGTCTGATGTTTGGTTTCGAAACAAAAGCTGAAGCTAGGGCCTTCAAAAAAATCATTTACACACAGTAAGAAATATGGAAATAGGGACGTTTTACAGCTTCAGTCGTCTTTCCGGATATTTTTCCAATTAGATTATTAGTCTCGAATCAATTTATGTCTATTTTTAACATTCTGTGACTTCGCTACGTACTACGTACGTAGTAGGTGTCTACTACTAATACTATGTACCTCTATTATTTTATTCTGTACACGGTTTTAGTAGGTAGGTACCAACAGAACTTTTTATCAAATTATGGTATACTTTATTCCGGAAAAGTGAAAATCTTCCAATAAACTATCCTATTCTACTTAGATTTTCTCTCGTTCTTTCCTGTAGGTCTAAGATAATTATCAGATATACCTACCTTAAGACCAGGAATAACATTTACTAGACTTAAGTACCTACAGCGGATATTTTAACCCCAGAAATTTATCTACGTGGGCGTAAAAAAAATGTAATGTAATCGCTAATCGAGTTATTAGGTAAACTAGAAAAGTCGAGTGCGGGAAGTTAGCCCTATTATTTTGGAACAATATTGTACAAACCTAGAACAATTCAGCACAACAAAAAGAAACCTAATTTCAAAAAGTGCGGGGCTAGCTTCCCATACTCAGAAAAGACACGTTTATAATTTTATAGCTTTGCTTACTTTTAATATTACGAGGGAATCCGAATGAGACACTCTTCGTGTGTTATGCTATAAATACTTTTTAGGAGTTTACATTTCTGAAGTGTCCTGAAGAATTATATTATTAGGTCCTAATGATTTAGGGTCACATTTCTAGTTCTTTTCCTAAAGCGCAATCGATACCTACGTGGGTGGGGAGTTGTACCTATTGGCTATACGGTGACTTCGGTCTTCGAAGAATTTTTCTATAGACAGTTAACAAACGCCTGAACAAAGTGTAAAACTAAAGTTGCTTGATATTTTAAATTGTCTAATGCTCAGTATATATTGCATTCAAGAATTTAAATAAGTTAGTGATGTTAGAATTTACACCATTAACTACGCAAGTCAATGGTTATACGAGTAGGTATTGTCCTTAACTGGAAAATTACGTCTACATAAAGTTGGTTACCTATCCAAAGCGAATTAAAATATGAAAGTTATAACTTATAGGACTTACATGGCGTAGTGGATTGCAATAGCGATGTACCAAAGCGCAAAGACGATGATCCCCGATGATTCGGCCATGGTATGGTTGGGGTTCTGAAAAGAAGACTAGCTGAAAACATAGCTAGCTATAGCCTTCGGTTTATTAACCGATTATTTATTTGCACAAAAAGTGTACCTATAGAAAAACTTAATGGTAAAAAGCATTAGCTACGGGTCCTCCGGTTGGTGGTTGCCACTCGAGAACCTTTCTTCCCCATCAAAGTAAATCGCAAATTATATGATAGCAATCCAATCTTCAATCGAATCGTGGTAAGAGGTAACGGTAAGGCGCGATGCAGCGTGTAAGAGAAAAGTGGGTGTGCGGCTATTACAAGAAATAAAAGTTTAGTTTACCTATTCCCTTTCATTACAGTTAAAACACTGGCCAGTAATAGCATTACAACACGTGGCACAGCACACCAGCTATCGGTACCGGTAAGGACGGTAGCGGCCCCTCCCTACGGTAATCCCAGAATAGCTGATTCTAACTTTGCAGCAGAGAGTCCTCACACCGATACAAATGATCGTCTGTCTGTCTCCGCTAGCATGAATGTGTTATCCTGGATGCGAATGGGCATCTCATGGGCAAACGTGCTCCACCTTAGACAACTTCGTCACTTACCATCAGGTGAGTTGTTGTCAAACGTAGCCCCATTGCAACATTCAACAAATAAAAAAAATGGGAGTGGTAAGTCCTGCACTAACGTCCCGCTTGGGGTGTATTGCGTATTCCGATTTCCCCCTGCCAGCATCCACCCGAGCCATCCTAGCTTGAAGTGTGTATGAAGATACAGTACCAGTGCCCACAGCATTATCTGATTTACAAGACTGTGCAGCCAGTGCTGTTGCCTAATGCCGTTCCTTATAACCTAGCTGGGTTAACTATAACCTACAGTCGTGTCTTAAGTACTAAACTGATCTGGGTGATTCCTTCTTTTCCCTTCCCAGTTGAGTAGGTTAATTCGATTTCATGCGAGCTCGCAACCAAAGACAGATTATATAGAGTGCAGAAGAAAGAGTTCTTATTATTTACGAATAAGCCCCTCGCCGATCGTTTCGTCGAAGATGCGTGAAGAGTTCTCGATGACGAAAGCCCGTATTGCAGAACGATGCTCAGTCACCGATCGGTGCTCAAGTTGAAATTTCATTCACTAAAATATCAGTTTGTGATTGAAATCTCGTCTTGAGCGCCGATTCACGACTGAGCGTAGTTCTGTAGGTACTTAATACGGACATTAGAACTAGAATACGAGTAGGACGACTGCTCATAGGCGCTCGCCATCGCTCCGACTGTAAGAAAAAAGTTGCAGCCTACATGATACCCACTTACTTGATAGAAGTGGCTAAAGTACCTACAATAACCATTCAACTTGCTGTTATTCAATTTCTATACCGGGATGGGTAAGAAACAGCCCGTGTCCAGTATACGAGTGTCTTCCAGCTGATGATGGTTAATTTCTACTAGTGCTTCGGCACTGATGTTACAATATTTACCTAAATGTACGCATGTAATATAAATATAATATACCTTTTACAGGTTTTTCTAGAATACCTCCCCGTAGCGTGGGGACGGCAGGATCATTTTGTGTTAAATTACTTTAAAATTTTGATTTCATGATTTTGTGTTTACATTACGACTTTGATAGACGGTCCACGCTGACAGCTGACAGATAGACGTATATATTACTGATCTGTGCGCATATGTAGTTTACTCACAGATTAAAGAAAAAAACAATTGAGTTTACTTTCTCTGGTATCCGATCTCATTGTAGGAGAAACTCCGCGAAACCTCTCTATAGGTAGGACAGAGGGTAGGCAAGAAGTTTATATCTTTGTTGTTGTTCTGGGTGTAATATGCTTGGTGGGACAAATAGAAATCTCCGTTTCTTAGTAGTTATGGATAGTATCTCCTAGGCAAGCATGCCCCATCGTTGACCGCGTCGTCACTTACCATGAGGTGAGACCGTGGTCAAATGTTGGCCTATTGATGATAAAAAAACGTCTTTCACTACCTACAGTCTGTACAGCTCTGGAAATAAACGACTATTTTCCAAACGTTCAAGAACCTCTCAAAAAGTGGGCGCTCCTTCACGCGTTCTTTTCCTAGGCTCCCTCCACTTGGATCCACAGCTTGGACCAAGCTTGGACCCACATGTGGACCCGCGGATACTTTTATATCCTCATAAATCCATACTTAGTGGATTCAAAAATAAACATTTTTATTATGCTACTTCGATCCACAAACGAGTGGATTCAAAAATACTAATATTTTTCTATGCCACTTGTATCCACAATCTGAAATGGTTATGTGAACCTAAATCTAACTAAAAATTATATTATTTACCTTGTGCCTGTAGCTGTGATGATTTCTGTTACCTACTGTCAATGTAGTGGAGTTATATTACAATCTATTGGGTCGCGCCTGGTCATTAAAATAAATGCACATAATGTTTTAGTAACATTTTTTATTAACGCATAATAACAATAGGTACAATATATCCCAAGAATACGTCAAAACGGCAATATGCATAGCTGTAAAAACTATAGGTATTAATTTATCATACTTAGACCGTACACCATAACATATAAATGTACCGAACATGTATTTAGATAGATAGACAGATAGATAAACTCTTTATTGAAACACACAAACCATTAAAAACTAAGTGAGCAAAATTTAACAAAAGTGTAACAATGGGCGGTCTTATCGTCTTATCTTATTTATTGTACTCTTAAGATAAACATACTTTATTTATTTTACATCCCAATATAATTTATATAAAAAATAGGAATATCATTCTTATCACAATGTGTTCCAATTTAAAAGAAATTAACGAACATAGTGACTTTATTGTTTAAATAATTACTAAAATAATATAACTAAATACCTAGCTACACTACATACCGCAAAAAACTATTTGGAATAGGCCATTTATGTTGTTTTTTTGTGGTGTGGACTGTCTATTCTAAGCCGCGATGGCTAAACGGTGCAAAACGCTCCAGCCCACTACCGGGAGGTAGCGTACCCAACATGCTGGCAGCTTTGCCTCGTTATTTTAGTTTAAAAACTATTTGATATAACAATACTCATCATCAACAGCCTGACACGTCCACTGCTGAACATAGGCCTCCCGCAGAGAGCGCCATTAATAATATTCATAAACAAAGGAATCCCAAAAAAAATTTTTTTTCTTATAGTTTGGCTCCACACATAGTGTATTTAGCCAGTGTCAAGTATTGTAGTTTTTCATCGTATTATGAAATATTTCATGTAAAGTCAAGTCTTAGTCACAGTCAGTCAGGGTAGTCATAGTCCAGTCTAAGTCAGGTAGTCATAATCCAGTCTAAGTCATGCCCTAGTAAAGTAGTGGCAACTTTACTAGAGGCTTCTATGGAATTTTGGAAGCAACACGAAAAACCACGTTTCACTACATTATATCACTTGCCCACACTTATACTCATAATTCAGCACTTAATGCGTAAAATGCCACTAATTTTAAACATTAACACTAGAAAAAGCATAAGTTTTGTGAAATAATACAATGCAACGACGTGAACTTTTTCACGTTCCCGCCAAAACTCGAATCCCAAATTATAATTCTACATAATTTTATGTACTAAGCCGTAGATACACGACTTAAATTAATAAACAGTCTAAGAGAAACTACACGTTTTAAAATTACATAATTAATACATACCTAATTATCATTTTTTTTATAAGCAAGTAATTTTCACTTTAGTAATAAGTAGTTCCTCCAAGATTAAATCAATGGTTGTGATACCGATTTATACATGTTTATAACCTTATTTCCGTTGAGCAAACATTAGTTTTTCCAAGTGTGTTAATTTTAATTTACACTTCCACAATTTTTACAATGCATCTATACAAAGTAAATTCGACAAATCTAACATAGGTAACTGCCGTAATTGTTTCAGTTCATCGATTACGTGTATATATATATCTGATCAAGAGGTCTAGCAAATATGCCTTTCCATTAGCGTTAACGCCTCACGCTAACTCCAAAATGTATGGGAATGACATTGCCTGTGGTAAACTTTTCTGCAACTAATGTCATAGCTAATGTCATTCCCATACATTTCGGAGTTAGCGTGAGGCGTTAACGCTAATTGAAAGGCATCTTTGCTAGACCCCCTGCCTGAGGCCTTATCGTGCAAGTCTGGTGGTGTTGGTAATAGTGTGCTCTCTTGCTCACACTCCCGGACTTGTACATTGGAGCGTGCAGGATGGCAGGCGATGCCCTTGTCCAGAATAGTTACGCGAAAAGGGTGCTGATCAGTTCATCATCCCATTAGTACAAGTAGGTACGACCTCACTCCTAAAACACAGGTCTTTTCTAATAGTGAGAGATTCACCACGTTGGACTAGTGCAGGTTGAAGGAAGACTAAATATATTTATGTTTCTTAAAAACAGTAAAGAAATAATGGCAAAACTAATCGTGGCCGCCTTCAATGCGATGGAACAGTAAAATGTCGAGAAACCATTGAAATGGATAAATATGTTCAATAATCTATAATATCCATGCTGCATGGAACCATTTCATTGGGTCATTGTCTAGAAAAAATATGTCCTTTTCTATTTTGAAACTGTATCGATATTATTATCAAATCGCACATACACACATAAACGTGTTGTACATAAAATATTGTCAATATATCATGAGGGCAAATGATAGTTATGTTATTGAAGTGTATCGGCAACGGCATCCAGAGCTGTTTTCAACAAGACGCTCATAACAGGCCTCATATTTAGGGCAAATGCGACTAAGACAATATTATACATAATATGCGACCAAGGGCCTACCAGAGGGACTAAAAATTTTAATTAGCAGCTCAGAAAAAAAAACTGCTTTCTGGATAATGAAAAAAGGTTTTTACCATGTATGACATCCCGCACCTTTTCAAGTTTTTGCGGAATAGTTTTATGAATTGCGGGACTATTGTAATGAACGGTAGAAAAGGAATATGGAAGCATCTACATAAAGTGGAAGAGAAAAATTCGGCCTTTTTACGCCTCAGCAAAATTACCAAGACTCATGTGCAACCAAAATATAAGAGCAAAATGCGTGTATAGTATGCCGCCCAAGTGCTAAGCATGACAGTGTCTGCTGTGCTGAAGCTGTTATCTGAGGCGGAAAGAGACGAACCTTGCGCCACAGAAATTATGGATACAGCGTTAGTAATTGAAGACCTTCATCGTCTTTTAGACTATACAAACGTACCCCTCGGGCAAAACGACAAAAAAAGGTATTCGGCAAAATTTGTCTGCTAAAATAGATCATTTAAATAAATGGATCAACATGCGACGAGCAGTATCGACAATAAAGTTTTTGAAAAATGATGGTACTGAAGCACGGAATGTTAGATGTGTTCAGGATTACCTAATGTCTTTGAGCACACTGCAAGATTTATTGAATGAATTAGGTTGGTATCAGTATGAATATTCATCATCATCAGCTTGAAGACGTCCACTGCTGAACATAGGGCTCCCCGCGGCTTTCACCAGGTCGGTGTAATATTGCATATTACATTTAGGCGTAACCTACCTATGCAGTCTATTAAATTAATGTATACCTACTTATATTTCAGCGCACTGAGACCCAACTGAAAAATTATGGGACAACTTAAAATCAAGACAGAAGACCATTTTAATGTATGAAAAGCGCCAACGCATGCGCACAGGCGGTGCATCCATGGACCCAAATGATGTTCAATTACAACATCCGGGTACTAGCCAAGAGGTTCTTACTCCAGAAGCTCTTCTAGAACCATCGGATGTTGAAATCCGATGTGTCTTTGACAGTGACACGGCCTTTACATCTGAAGGTATATAACCAGGATAAGGAGAGTAAGAGGAGACTTGAGTGAAACGTATGTAAATAGAAAAGGATATTTTTCTGTAAATGTGCTCAAACTTTCCTACCGTGGTTGGGGCTATAGATTGCACCCACGCCAAGATAAGGAGAGTAAGAGGAGACTTGAGTGAAACGTATGTATATAGAAAAGGATATTTCTCTGTAAATGTGCTCAAACTTTCCTACCGTGGTTGGGGCTATAGATTGCACCCACACCAGGATAAGGAGAGTAAGAGGAGACTTGAGTGAATCGTATGTAAATAGAAAAGGATATTTCTCTGTAAATGTGCTCAAAATTTCCTACCGTGGTTGGGGCTATAGATTGCACCCACGCCAAGATAAGGAGAGTAAGAGGAGACTTGAGTGAAACGTATGTATATAGAAAAGGATATTTCTCTGTAAATGTGCTCAAACTTTCCTACCGTGGTTGGGGCTATAGATTGCATCCACACCAAGATAAGGAGAGTAAGAGGAGACTTGAGTGAAACGTATGTATATAGAAAAGGATATTTCTCTGTAAATGTGCTCAAACTTTCCTACCGTGGTTGGGGCTATAGATTGCATCCACACCAAGATAAGGAGAGTAAGAGAAGACTTGAGTGAAACGTATGTAAATAGAAACAGGTATTTTTCTGTAAATGTGCTCAATCTTTCCTACCGTAGTTGGGGCTATAGATTGCACCCACACCAAGATAAGCCGAGTAAGGCTGCGTTTCCACCAGAGATGTGCGAGGATGGGTAGCAAGGGGTGTGTTTGTCAGAAACAATGGAATAACTTAATTTACCTAGCCTCGCTCGGCGCAGGTCTAGTAGAAACGGCTCAGCGAAGCGAGGTTTTTGTACATGCAAACTTCATGCAAAACAAGGGAAACTGCAAGAATATCTAGTCTATATATTTAGTAGTATAGTATATTTAGTAGTCGATAATGCATCGTACCACAACGTCGTGTCGGATCCAGTGCCCGCATCGAATTCAAGAAAAAGTGGCATGTTGGCTTGGTTGGACGAATATAATATATCATATTCAGAAAGAAACACAAAACCTATGCTATATGATATTATTTAAAAAAATAGGCCAAACCATGTACAATGTGTACTTGATGAAATCCTCCAAGATCACGGACACAGTGTATTGCGCCTACCACCCTAACATCCAGAACTCAACCCAATATAGAGTTACGGTGGGGTATAATTAAAGGGAAAGTTGCATCAAAAAATATTAAGTTTAACTTGAAAACTGTGGCAGAATTATTTAGAAAAGACGTTTGGAGAAAGACGCGAGAACACGAGGAAAAATATATTCAACTGGAACCAAAAGTGGATAATTTCACTGACTCATTTATAATAAACACTAGGAAATTCCGACGGCGTAACATCAACTTCGTCGAGCGATGAAAGTTTGAGTGGGGTAGAAGATTTAATTTACGATTCTGATTAAAAGCAATAATGTAATAACCATAATATATATATGATATACAAGTAACACATATATTTTTTTTATTTATCCACAGCACACCCAATCTTACTAAAACCTAACTCTAGTCTACACTTAGACTAGAGTCGCATTTTGAATCAAAATCATTTATTTTTAAACAAACTGTATAGTGAAATTGCATAAGTGTGACTACTGTGAACGTGCTAGATTTAGTTAACCAATCTGTATCAGTGTCCACAAACCCGCACATTACCCGGTTTTGTGAATTATTGCTTACACTCTCACTAAATCGCTAGCTGTTATTGCAAATGGCACAAAGTTTAGTCAAAGCTGACAAGAAAGGATTACTTAAAGTACATTACTTGTACATGTTGTTGTTGTTTGTTGCTTCTTGTTGTGTTTATTGTACATTTATTGTTGTGTTGTGTGAGTATAAAAATTGCAGAAAAAATAATTATTTTAAGGAAATGGGTATGTTTTTCAATAAACTCGATAAAGTGTCCACAAACCCGCACAATACCCAGTTTTGTGGATGATTGTCTACACTCTCTCTCCATGTAAGAGAAAACCCGTGTCTTAGCAGTGGGAATATATGAACTGATGATATTTCCTGTTTGATTGCAAATACCTAATTGTAATCTTCTTCTTCTCGAGTAGGCAAGTGGTCAGCCCTGCCCGGCTAGCATGCGCACCGCGACAAAATTTTCTCGACATTTTATCTCGTGAAAGACCGTGACAAAACTATGGTAGCACCTAAGTGTGTCTCACTCTAACAGCGACGGCAAGTTTTCTCGCGGTGCGCTTGCTAGGCCACCTGGTGTAAAGGCTTCCAACTTGGCTTAACAACTATTGTCTTAAGACAACAGCCGGGACGACGGCTTAACGTGCCCGCGCACGTGGTAGCGCTCAGCTGTAAATACCACTTTTTACTATAGCGGTCACCCATCAAAGTAGTGACCGCAGCAAACGTTGCTTAACTTTACCGATCGGTTAGAAACGGCTAGTCGTGCTTCGCTATGAGCGCTACCCTAACATACAGAGTACCAAGAACAAGCGGTCAAATTTCCAGTTTAAGTAATTTAACAAGCCTGCATAGCGAAGCCCTTGCTAAGCTTCTCGACGTATTCCTTGCGGCAGGCCATGTCGTCAGCGGGCCGGTTGTACGGCAGCCACACCGGCTCGCCTATGAAAAACCGTTTCGCTTTGATGTAGTTCTGGAAACAACGATAACCTTGGGTTAAATATTATCAGCTTATCGCTTATGCTGTTTTGAATTGCGTACTGTTGGCGGTTACACAAAAAATAATGTAATATAACTTCAAGTGGATTACAGTTAATTCAATGCATCATCATTATCACCCATAAGTCGCATGACGTCCACTGCAGACCATAGGCCTCTTCCATAGCGCGCCACTTCTATCGGTTACTTCCGTCTCTTGCATCCGATGTGGCTCGGCATTGGCTTTAACCAGGAGGTCTATCAAAGATCTATTTCCTTTAACGTTAACGCCAACCGATTACTCAAACATACTTATATTTTCAGCTCCATTTCCATTCTTTCTATCATTGGAAATGAATGAAAATAAATAAAACATTTATTTTTGTATTGGAATATAAAATAAAATACTTAGTGATTATAGTGTTCTGTATAAAATGTCTCTTCGATCTAAAAGTTGTTAAGATTATAATAATGCTGTGTGGGCTGTACCTTATGTGGGGCGAGGGCAACTGTTATGGGCGGCCGTGTCACTTAACATCAGGTGAACGACTAGCTCGTCACGTCATTCAATCACATAAAAAAAAAAAAAAAAAAAAAAAACCTTGGTGTCAAGAGTGAACCGGTGGTAGATCCCACTGGGGATGATGATCATATCACCAGCCGTCACCTCGATCCGGATCCACTGGTCGTCGCCGTCGCGCACATCGAAGTACCCTGACCCGTCTAGCACGAATCTGGAATAGATATATAATAATAATTAATATGTGTGGACATTTCACACAGCGCCATCTAGCCCCAAACTAAGCATAGCTTGTACTATGGGAACTAGGCATGGATCATTTCATAAGGAGCAGGTGAAAAATCATACTATTTTATTTTTCATAAATCTGCTCCTTTTTGTCACACACTCTGCTATTAATCACTGTGTGATAATCACACTTAATGAATCGTGGCTTCGGATTTCATAATACGAGAGTAGCACATCAGTGGTGAATATAAAAACATAATAGTTTTGTTTATTGCTTCAGTAAACAAACTGAGACCTGTAGACTTGTAGAGCATAATTTTATAAACACTGTGCATAGCGGTAAACTTTGATCTAGCTAGACAGTAGCGTTAGATTTCTTAGTAATCATTTGTAGCAGGTCGCAACTTCGCTAGGTTGCTCCTAAATCACATCTCTGTTCCATTTTATAAAGCACCGTCAATCGCCATTGATCATACATTTATTAGGCATATGAAAAATCACAGTCTGTGAAAAATCACAGGTGAGATTACAGTGACAAGACTAAATCATATGATGAAATGACAATGATTTTAAAGTAGCAATCATTTCCATGCCTAATGGGAACCAGATGACAGATAGAATACTTAGATTATACATTTGTTTGTAAATAAATACATACATAGAATACAATATAACTCCCAGACATAGAACAAACACCTATGTTCATCACACAAATGTTTGTCCTGGGTGAGAATTGAACCCACAGCCTACAGTTCAGAAGGCAGAGCTACCAACTGAGCTATCAGGCCAGTCAATATAAAGCAACTCAGGTGCAAACAGCTTTCAAAAATCTGAGGCAAATACTGTACATCTTTTTTTGTTAAACCTACCCAGCTATCTGCTTCAGCTCGCGATATTTGCTTTCATCTTTCCCGATGTATGTTGATACTCGCATATAGATTGATTTTTGAACTAATCTTGACGATTGTGGAATGGATTTCTAAAGTGTAAGCCACAATTAATGTATATCAACAATGTCAATAGTACCGGAATTACTACTAATGAATAGTTTGCCTGTCTAATACAGGTGCTATAGATGTCGCCACGACTGCTGAATCGGTAAAACACATAGTTTAAAAATTTTCGCAGTCAGTGGTCATCTAGCTATTGCTCAGTTGGGAGAGTGTCTAATCCGATGAGTTGGAAGATGCAGGTTCAATTCCCCCTGGTTGCTAAAATTTTAAGGACTATAACATCTTAGTATTAAAATTCTCATGAGTGTGATTCATTTTATATAAATATGTATCCGACTGTAACTCACGAATAGTGTGTCAATTTCTCGACCAGGTTTCGAGCATATCCGATGCTCTTCCTCAGGATGAGTTCACGCAGCGAGATCGCGGCGGTGACTGTCCGCCCGGCGCGAGCGCCGAGGGGTCACGGGAGGGGACCGGGGAAGAACCGACGTACTGACACACAAAACGATTCACGAATTGACACACTATTCGTGAGTTACAGTCGAATACATATTTATTTAAAGGACTATAATATCTTTAACCTTGACGAACATTGGTTTTCTACATATATAATTTTACTAGCTGCGATCCGCGGTTTCACCAGGAGCTATAAAGTAGCCTATGTGTTGATCCAGTATATAAGCTATCTCTATTCTAAATTACATCCAAATCTGTCCAGCTGTTTGAGCGTGAAGGAATAACAAACATACACTCATACAAACTTTCACCTTTATGATATTAGTGTGATAGATTTTTTAGTCATCAGAGATTTATAATATATGTGTATTTCCTCCCAAAAATAAATACTTGTCGGTTGTTTTGTCGGTCGGTTGTCTTGCGCCGCAGCAACCATCCGGCGATGTTTACTCCGGCGCTATTTTAATAATTGCTGGCAGGCAGAAACATTTGTTACTCAATTCTAGGACTTAAAACTATTTTTTTTTTACAATTTATAGGCATAGCATTTGACCACTATATCAGCTGATGGTAAGTGATGACGCGGCCTACGATGGTGCATGCTTGCCTAGAAGATACCTGTTCACTCGTGACTTGAAGACTCCCAGGTTATAGTCAGCTGGAAACAAGGACGCCGGCAAGGTATTCCACTCATTCGCTGTATGCACTATAAAGTTTGATGCGAAGCGCTTCGTGCGGGCTGTAGGAATATTAACGATATAAGGATGCCGAGTGTCTGTGCGCCTTGTAGTCCGATGAAAGAATGGAGATGAAGGAATTAGTTCGTGTAATTCCATCGCACAATCTCCAAAATGCAGCCTATAAAATACCGATAAGCTAGCAACTTTTCAGCTTAGCTTCGACCAACGCATCATTACCGATGAGCCTTTTGGCCCGTCTCTGAATAGAGTCCAAGGCTTCGAGCTGGTATTAGCTGAACCATCCCAGAGATGACTACAGTATTCCACACAGGATCTAACTTGTGCAACATAGAGGCTTAAGAGCTGCTCTGATGTGAAATACTGCCGCACCTTTCCTAAGGATTCCTAGCTTTTTCGCAGCTAATTTAGCCTTGGACTCAACGTACAAGCCAAAGTTGAGATTGGATGTCAAAATAACACCCAACAGCTCAAGGTGGTCAGTTATCGGTACTGCCACATCCTGGAAAGTCGGAGACAGTTGAAAGGGACTCCGTTTTGCAGTGAACAAGCACGCCTGAGTCTTACTAGCATTAAACTTGACCAGATTGGCATCGCCCCAATCGGAGACTGCCTGCAAGTTCAAGTTCACGCGATCGACCATGGCCTCTCTAAGAGACTGGATATGTGAACCACCAGCTCGAGCATCGGATATGTATCTTTCTGTAACCGTGCTGTCGTCGGCGTACCCAAAGATTCAGGATTTTAGCAAATCGTTGATATGCATCAGAAAAAGGGTTGCAGAAAGACAACGACAACTCGTATCGATCGATTCCTCAGGAAGCCCGATATTCATACACTCAAGCCAGCAGGGAAGCCGTATGAAGGAAGTTTGCTGACAAGGCTATCGTAACCAGACCCTATCAAAAGCCTTTGAAACGTCCAGAGAAACAGCGAGTGCTTCCCCGTACTTCTCAATGGCTTCACTCCAAATATACGTGGCATACGCAAGAAGATCCCCAGTAGACCAGTTTCGGCGAAATCCGTATTGCCGGTCACTGAGGAGATCATTCGCTTCCAAGTATGCTAGGAGTCTGCTATTCAGAACACGTTCCATAGTCTTGGAGAGTATAGATGTAACTGAGCTAGGCCTGTAGTTGGAAGGGTCAGCACGCGTTCCTTTTTTGGGCACAGGTTGCACGTTTGCAAGCTTCCAGGATTTCGGCACTTGACCAGTTTCTAGTGAAAGGCGAAATAGACGAGTTAGTACTATGATAAAAAACACCATCTAGAAGCCAATTTCGCCATTTGATAAACACCAAACACTGTTCAAAATGCACTCAAAAGAGAAAGAGAATAACGCCCAACAATCATACACACCAATCCTGCCCCGTATTGTGTAACTCAATCGTAATCAATGAATGGGCTTCATTTGGTCATTTCCGGTTGTGTAAAATCCTCATCCATCGGTATTATGGTCTCTTAGGCGGAGAACTGAATAGACAAAACAATGATTAACTATAATAATGAGAAATAGTGAGAAAACGCTAATGGATGGAGATGTTACACAATGCCAACTTGCCGGAAATGATGAAATGAAGCCCATTCTCATCGATTACAATTGGCATGGTATCCCCGCTGGACCCTAACTAGGATTCCCTGTATCTAGGGACCCAGTTACTACGAGGACCATGGTCCCTCAACACCCAGACACAGAACAAGTACTTGCACTTTTTTCTGTGCACAAATACTTGTCCTGTCGCGGGATTCAAACCCGCCGCCTCCAGGTTATGAGCCAACCTGGTCAACCACCACACCACAGAGGCTGTCCAAAAAAAAGAAGACATATGGTCAAATGGGATATGACTTGATGTAAGCTTGTATGACATACAAAATAATCACTACAACACCCAATAAAAGTATATAAGTACCGAATCTCTTCATCGGTATGCAAATGTTCCGTGTAGAAAGACTTGATCTTCTCCTCGTAGTTTTGCAAACATTTCTCGGAGCAGGTGATCTCATCTTCGTAGGTGTAGCCTCTCTCAGCTTTCAGCTTGTCAAGGACACCATCTGTTGCGTATGTGGCTACATTGATCTAAAAAAAATATGCACATGGTCATGCAATATTGTGAAATGTTGAGAATAGGTCTCAGTCAAGATAACCACTTAGGCTGCAAGCAACAACCAAAGTTAACGGTTTTTCAGATAGAATATGTACATGTTCATTTAAAAACCCACCGCTTTGACTGCCACTATGTTTAATAGGTAAAATAATAAATAACACCCAACAATCACATACATATAGATCCTGGACCCCAACTGGGATTCCCTGTATCTGGACCATCTGACCATCATCTAGTATCTATTTCTTCCTGGATCCAGGAAGCACCATGATTCAAACAACATCCAGCCACAGAATAAATATTTTTGCTCAAAAGAATGAAACTATTTGTGCACATATAAAAATCTATGCACAAATACTTGTTCTGTTGCAGGAATCAAACCCCGTTGCCCCCTGCACATGCAGTGATGTCAGTTCTTCGTCCTTCACAGTACCTCATTACTAAGCTGTGGTAGCTTTATACAATCTCTTTGGCATGTGATGTCACAATGTGTGTTTTCAAAGTAACTGTAGGGAAGCTCAACACAATCTCTGTTTTGGAAGAAAGGGACAGGTGATGCTCTTTCCAGAAACTTAAAAGGTTATTTCTCTGTGGTTTATTTATAAAATAAAATAAAATATTTATAAAAAAGTAATACATTACAAGCATGGATGTAGCTATAGCTGTCACATGGAGGGGGGGGGGATATTATCTACCTACGGATTTATGAAACAAGAACATTATGAAATGCAGAAGATAAGTGCAGTAAAAAAAATAAGTGAGAATGTCAAACAAAAGATCAGATGCTAACCTTAAAATACTCGACTCCTGTTTTTGCAAACAAGACCTCTAAATTAATGAATTCTGGAGGATTCCTGTGATGCTCTAGGCGCTGGTCATTTGTTTCACTATCCATAAACCATGCTCGCACCATTGTTTTATATAAAAATTTATAGAATTTCTCATATATTTAATATCAAACCGTTCATCCACAGACACAGTACCTTTACATTAATGACTTAATGAATTTAATGATTGATGATGACAGTGTTGCCAGATGAGGAAATTGAAAATGCGGAAGAATTGCTTCAAAAACGCAGATTTTCAACGAAAAAAGCGGAATTTATTGGAACAAATTAAAGAGTAAAATACAAAATCAATAAAAAAAACCTCTAGAATTTCGAAATAAATATCACGGCTAACCTAACTGACACAACTTCGTGCGCTTGCCTTGCTGCAACAAGACACGAAACTTCATGCGTTGGACACAGACCTAGGGCCGTAGTTCGGGGGAGCGGGGGTTCAGCTTGAATACTATTATTAAATACTCTTCATCAAATCTTCCGCAGGAGTTGTGTTATACCTACCTACTAATTTTATCAGCTCTCCATACATGTAAGTACCTAAGTACATTTTATATATTCAAAGCGCGAGCAAAGCGAGTGCGAAAAATGTTATATATGCCGTATTGTATTTCAGAAAATATAACGTAATGGTAATTCAAACATGAATTACATGTCAGTCAGTACATACGCGCTTGCTACAAAACAAAATACTCACAGTAAGAACATCAAATGCGCGAGCGAAGCGAGCGCGAAAATTTTTATATTTGCCGTATTGAATTTCAGAAAACGTGTATGGTAATTCAAACATGAATTACATGTCAGTCAGTACAAACGCGCTTGCTATAAAACAATATAAAATAAAATTTATTGGACCCGCAAACCCACCCCACCCCTGCCTACGGCCATGCACAGACTTCACTACCAACGCCAGAATCTGACAGCAGGGTAATCACCTATATACAAAGTCAACAACACGTGCATAAAAATGGCATGATAGGTGGAAGTCGTTGCCCGATGATCAAACTGATCGTCGGGTGACTCAACTGATCGCAGCTTTTTATCCTTGTCGGCTTTGATGACTAACCGCCACTATGAGTAAAAAAACGGGTTTTCATGCATATTCTAAAAAAGCGGAACCACGTAGGTCTAAAGCGGAACGCGGATCCTATGTCAAAAAGGCGGGGAAAAAGCGGAAAAGCGGTGCATCTGGCAACACTGAATGATGATGACACTGACCAGAATTGCCATGTCAAAAATCCAGACGACGGTGATTCCATATCAAAAAAACGGTAGATTCTTAAAAATTACGCTAATTGCGTCAGGAAAAATACGGTGTAAATTACGGTGTACTAATTTTTAATAAAACAACTATTTTACCGCACAAATTGTGTTAAACTTGAAGACACTGCCAAAAAAATGACTCAAAGAAAGCTAGTTCATATTTTTAATGCAATGTAACTAAATGTAGATAATTCTTGTAAAATTACTTGGAATGAAACCGTTTAATATTTATCGCATTGACGCAATGCATGGGTAAACCAAGCTTCAACTCATCCGTAAGGACAAGAGTGCGCTCTTAAAACATAATTACTTATTTAAGCTGTCTTTTTTTATCACGCTAAAATACTTTTCACAGTTATTGGCAGGCAGCAATGTCACGATGTTGCCAAGATATCATTGTTAATTTTAACGGAATATGGTTTGAAAACATAGGAATTTATTGTCAAATAACTAAACAATCGTTGTAAACATAGTTAAGAAGATGACACCATAAGTATTTTATTTCTTTTTTGAAATATAGACAAGGAATGTGGCTAACGATTACATCGGATGTCGTTCTTCTGGGAGCTTTACACGCTTCGAGACGTACTGCTGTTTTTTTTCTACAAATATTCGTATCTCTGCAAATTACAGTAGATTTTGTTACCGTTGTCACGCTTCGACGGTAAGTGGTAAATAAGTGCGAATTACTGTGAATTTACCGTAATTGCGGTGCACATGGCAGCACTGACACTGACTGACCAACGCGCTGTGGTGGGTGAGTGACCAGTGCTGCCAACACTGATTCGCCAAAGGGAGCTAAAGTGTCCCAAAAAAGAGCAAAAATTATCAGAAAAAGGAGCTAAACCAAGGAAATAAATACCTATTTCTGTCACTATGACAACGGTTCTGCAGCTTTGACATGCTTTTTACACTTAATGATTCAATATCATATAGCCTCTCGGGCTTTAACTCGCAGGGATAATAACTACAGTAGGTATGCTTTGATCTTTTCATTAATTACTACTTTCAACCAATCATGAAATGGCGCCTCTGAAGGCCATTCATCATGGAATTGTTGACTAAAGCGCTTTATTTCGACTAATATAATATCTACAGCACCACACCTCAGACAGCAAGTAAAAAAAAAATTAAAAAATTGGCTACAATGTACAATTTTAGGAAAAATTCCCTTTAATATGAATGAGTTCTCAATGTCAAAATTAAGACAATGTCAAAGACAGATACATTTTTTTCCCACAACACTCGTTTGTATACTCCGAAAGATCACCGAGTAGTGGATGACTATGGCGGTGTTAGCGATAAACACCATATTATTCAGGACTTTTCATATTCTATATTTTCAGATTTCTTAGTAATACGGTCTACGCAATCTTATTAGTTCATATTCTTAATTTTACAAATTCTTAATTTTCCGGATAAGAACCGTATCATACACAAAGCGAAAAACAATAATTCAGATATGTTAATAGAACATACACTCACGAGAAAAATATATGAAATAAGAAGTTAAATATCCCGAAAAAAGGAGCTAAAGGAGCTAAATACAATTTTTTACAGCTGCCGATGTGAAAAAAGAGCTAAATGTAGCTCAATAAGAGCTGATTTGGCAACACTGTGGGTGACGGACGGACGACGTGTGAGTGTGACAGTGACAGCGTGCGTGACGCATTAAACTCCTTTGTTTATCGTATCGGAGATAACTTCAGGCTGGTTAATGTTGGCAAAGCAGATTTTAAAGTTGTTGGTATGGCAAGACAGATGGCGCTAAAACCAACTGCAAAAAAATCATACTTGTACGAAACCCACAAAACAAATACGAAACTTCGACCCTCTTCGACCAGTGACCAGACGAAGACCATACAATATCGAAATTATGGCTGGCGAGTTGAAGTTGTATGTAGCTGTGGTCAAGGAGCATGAATGTGGCTCACTAAACGTGTTGGCTCAGCTCAACGGGATGCAGATTGCAGACTATGCGGCACTGTGTCTGTAGCAGATCTTGCGACATTTACCGAATACACCGTCTCTGCTCGCTCAGTGCTCACTTGCTCAGCCTTGCACTAATATATAAAGAAGTAAAAATTATATAATATAAAAATTAATTTGCTTCTTATTTATCATCAGCCTGAAGACGCCTACTGCTCAACATAGGCCTCCCCAAAGAGCGCCACTTTGAGTGGCTACTCGATCCTGCATCCATCGGCATTCGGCTCCCCGCGGTTCTGACTAGGTCGTCGGTCCACCTAGTGGGCTGGTTGCTTCTTATACCTACTCGTAAATGTATGGAGAGCTGATAAAGTTAGTATGAAAGCTTTCGCAGCACTCGAGTGGTAGGATAGATTTTATAATAATTTTATCAGCTCTCCACAGAATGCAAACTCATGAATATGTTTTATTAACCACTGTCGAAAATCGATTAGTAATTTTGGCACTAAGAATCTGTCATTAGATGATAATATAAACTAAACTAAACTAGCTACACTACCTACTAGGTACAAAGAACACTAATGGACTGTATAAAGGCCGCGATGGCCTATAGACAGTCCAAGTGCTCCAGCCCACTATCGGTAGGTAGCATACCCAACATGCTGGCAGCATTGCCACGTTGAGTTGCAATTCTGATGCGTTGGGCCAAATAAGTGCCAGCATTTTGGTCACGCGTCGCATCGACCAGGCGCTCTGATAGACTTTAAAAACGCGATGAGCTCCCGGTCCCCACGGACCCAGGGTCTCAACACCAAACGGCTCAAATATGTAGTACCTACCTATTACCACAAAACTGGTATCGATGGAACGTCCCTGACAGCGCCGGTCCTGGGTCAAGATTTGTAGCTAGTCTTTTTACAGTTTATGTTAAATCACTAATAGCAAGCACCTATAGTAGAATGAACCTACTTTGTAGTATGGACTCAAATCATGCTAAGTTTAATTTGAATTCATTCATTAGTTTCGGCGGGGTGCTCAGCCATAATTACAGACAGACAGACAAAAATGAAAAAGTTTTAGTTTTGGCTTTATCATCAACAATCAACAATAGGGAGCCCTATATATATATAATTTCAAAATATCATCAATGTACAGAATTGGACCTGTTATAGTTTTATTATAATATAAGTACCTACCTATAGATTACTGGTGCACGTGTGGTGACATCAAGAGCTCAGTAATTTTTTTTTGCAACAAAGACGCAAGTATAGTAGAAGCCTATATGAAATGACTTACCTACTACTAACCTAACCTAAGCCTGCGACTCCCTTACCGCGTAAATGTACCCTAACTTTAAGGCATTTTTATATATAAGACCTGTCGCCTGTACATTCCGCAGAATAAATGAAGTATCAATTATTATTATGAATTAATGCTTTTCTAAAAATTACTAAAACCAAAAACCGGATTCTACGATGTTTTACAATCTACAGTCTATTTTATGAAATATTAAAAAATATCAAGTTCTCAAACTGTAAAAATGCTATCAAAAACTGTTCAATATCATTTTGAGAATTGTATTGAGAATCTGTTTTTTTGTGATGAAAAACGTCGCATGACACGCGTGTGCAATGATCAACTTCGCACACTTGTATCATAATGTACTATTACTTTACACTTAACACATATTAAACAGATAGGAAGTGTAATTGTAAACAATAATTTCATCATACTCCCATGTCAATACACATCTACTTACTGCGATATACCTACGTAAGTAATAACTATAAACATGATTTTTATCTCGGTGATATAAATTGTTTTTATTGTACTGGATCTCAAACAGTAGGTAAAGATAGGCAATTAATAGGCACCAGTAGAACGACCGCACTTCAAGCGAGATCACTCGTCAGACTGCAACTCCTCCAAAATATTCAGTTAGCTGTCAGCGAGCTAGAATCATGAAAGTAATAGTGACCGGAGCGGCGGGGTTCCTAGGGTCGCGGCTGGCGGACTTCCTGCTGAGCGACGAGAGCCCGCTGCGAGTGACCGAGCTGGTGCTGACGGACGCAGCCGAGCCGGCCGCTCGCTCCGATCCGCGCGTGCGCTCGCTCGCGCTCGACCTCACCGCGGCTGGCGCCGCTCGCCGCCTGCTTGACCCCGCCACCGGCGCCGTGTTCCACCTGGCGGCCGTGGTCAGCGGCGCCGCCGAGGCAGACTTCGACCTCGGGCTCGCCGTCAACCTGGACGCCACGCGCGCGCTGCTCGAGGCCGCGCGCGCGCTGTGTCCCGCCGCGCGGTTCGTGTTCGCGAGCACTTTGGCCGTGTTTGGCGGCTCGCCGCCGGCGCCGGTCACCGAGCGTACGGCGCTGACGCCGCAGACATCGTACGGCGCGGCCAAGGCGGCCGCTGAGCTGCTGGTGTGCGAGTACGCCCGGCGCGGGTTCGCGGACGCGCGCGTGGTGCGGCTGCCTACGGTGACGGTGCGCGGTGACGCGGCCAACGCGGCAATGACATCGTTCGCGAGCGCAGTGATACGGTCGCCACTGGCAGGGCGTGCGGCGCGCATGCCGGTCCCGGCGGAGCAGCAGCTGTGGGTGACGAGCCCGCGCGCGGCGGTCCGCAACCTGGCGCGCGTGGGCGCGCTGCCGGCGGCGGCGCTGGTGGCGGGCGGCGCGGCGCCGGTGGTGCACCTGCCGGGCCTGCGCGTGTCGGTGCGCGAGATGGTGCGTGCGCTGGAGGCGGCGGCCGGAGCGGAGGTGGCGGCTCGCGTCAGCTTCCAACCGGACGAACGGATCGCGCGCATGGTCGCCACCTTACCCGTCGACTTCTGCAACCAGAGGGCGCTCGCACTTGGGTTGGAGGTGGATGCGTCTTTTGCCGACATTGTGAACGTTTACGTTCGCGATCATTCTGCGGTCTCCTAAAGTGTCCATCCTAAGTATGGACACTTATGATGTAACGGGTCCGATTCGACATTAAAAAAAAGCGTGCTCCCTGTTTTCGATGCTGAAGCGAAAACGATATTAGCTAGACAGATTCGATACATCGACGGCCTCGCTTAGGTTTTAATTTTATTTAATAAAAATTGATAATTCATTTTCTCTTCTTGTTTAAAATTATTTAATTTGCCCGTAGTGTAGGTACTAACATAATATAACACGATTATTCTATATTGCATGCAGTATTCACTTCCAGAAGGATGTACACCTACACAAACAACTAAATACATATTTTTACTTTCATCTCTTCTCCCGAGGAAACCGTGCTGGTTTTCATACCTACTGCCTATTGTAAACAATGGGCATTATTTTCAAACATGGTCTATAAATGAATAGAAAAATAAAATGGTAATTAACCGAGCGCACGAAGTGAGCGAAATAAAGTCTGCTTCAACCAAAGAGGTATATGTACTACGTACTAGAGAAGCTATTCAAAGCACAAATAGTTGTCATTTTTTGTATAATCAAACTAAAATCCGCTACAGCGCTTTACGAGATTAAATCGTCTAACTAACGATCACAATACGCAGCGCTAGTGCCATGGCACATTCGGATCATAATTTTTACTGCTATTCACTGCTGCACGTGCAGTCGCTTTGAGAACTGAGCATCGTATGAGCGAGAAGATGCTCATTGGCATATTTGCAGTGGTTGACAGTGCAAGTTAGAGATGTCCTGTCTGGTGTATACATAGAAGTCTTTGGCTTCAACTCCCCTTTTTTGCTTTCGTCTGTCCGGATTCACGTAGGTACTCGTGTACAGGGCGCATTTTTCAACGAATTTTGACGATTCTTGGTATACAGGTTCTACGATAGATCGATCGATCCATTTTTTTTGGGGATTTTTGATTGGATGTGTATTTCCCCCAAAAAAGGGGGAAGTTTGCTGCAGTGCCATCTATCGGCCAATTTCGAGAGTATTTGACAGACATATTGGGTACCCGATTCTAAACAAATAGGTATTAATACGAGCAAAATCGGTCAAGAGGTTGTCGAGATATAGAGCCGTAAAGTCTGAGTTAGGGACATTACGAAGACCAACCCTACCCGACCCCCCCCCTCCCTGCCCCTGTCCCCTGGGGGATTACCTACTATAAACATAACGAATCATTCCTTTTCTCCCCACCAGCTCTATCCCACCAGTGGGGAGAAAAGGAAAAATCAAAAGTAAATGCCGTTTCTCCCCACTATGAAACATAATATTTGCCGGTGGGGAGAAAAGGAATAATCAAAAACAAAGTATCTTTCTACCCATCGTCACCATAGTGGGGAGAAAAGGAATAACCAAACTGATTATAGTGTGATGTCCCACCAGCCTTGACATGAAACAAACATTACTTTCAGTAAGGGCAATGATGTTTTCTTTACAACAACTAGAGGTTTTAAAAATGCTCATGTAAAGTTTATAAGTAATTTTCATTTAGGTACCTACATACCGTATTGCTCAGACAATTATCGTGTTATTTAAATTGCATAATAATTTAAATAGGAATTTTTATCTATCTTCTATATACATATAATAAAACAGTAACTGGGCTAAACCTGTACATTGAATATGTTTTAAATTTTCATTGCATTACACTTCTTAATCGATATCTATAGGTACTTATATAATAAAACTGTAAATTAGAGATATTTTGAACAATTTTGTTGGAGGGCTCTCTATAAGCGATACTAAAGCCAAAACAATTTTTTTTTATTTTTGCCAGTCTGTGTCTTGGCTGAGCATCACGCCGAAACTACTGAATGGATTCAAATGAAACTTGGCATGATTTGAGTTCATATTACGATGTAGGCTACATAATGTAGGGTACTTCTGATTTTTCCTTTTCTCCCCACTGGTAGGACAGAGCTGGTGGGGAGAAAAGGAATGACCCAATCGTACGTGGTTTTTTGGCTTTCTCTTTAGAATCGAAAAGCACGAAGTAACCATAATACCTACCTATACAAAATAAAACACAATACTTGTCAAGTAAAAATAGATTTAATTAATACAATTAAATTATTATTAATTACAATACTCACAAACCATCATATTATTCTATGGAACTAAAGGGGTTTTATTTCTACAACATATTAAGTGGCACTTTGTACCCTAAATTACGAACATTTACAAGACAATTAGTGTCGATCTGTCTATTCTCCAAAGCTAAACTTAGTATGGCGGTAGGTAGTCTCCCGATAAAAGGAAAACAAAAATGGCGAAGATGTTTTATTTTAATGTATTTAAATTTTTATTATGTATTCTGTGGTTTAGCTTTAGAAAATGTGAGACATAAATGCACATAATCGACACCATTTTACTCAAGAATCATAAGTTATAGTCACAGACAAAACTACAACTTGTAAACGGCTAGCACTCACGTAATTTTAGTCGAATTACTCGACCGGTGTTCAGGCAATAAAGATGCTGGTCCAGTTATTCGACTAATATTACGTGAGTGCTAGCCGTTTACAAGTTGTAGTTAAGAATACTACTCACGTTAGTTTCTATAATATTATAGTCATAGAAGACAGGACCCTAATTCTGTATGACCACTTTACGATTCCTTACTTCGAAACCACGCGAATTCCTTGTCTTATATAAGAAATCTGCAAAAATCTATTCTCTATGAAATGGAAACAAAACCGCGCGAAATGAATTTGGAAATGACGCGATTTGAACTGTCAAAAATCATAATGTTCCACTGAGACACGTTCCGAAACATCAACACGTCAAAAGTTACCACCACTTAATATATCAATATTTATTCAAAATAAAAATAACATAATGTAAAGTGAAGGTATTTCTAATGCTGTGACACGATTTGAACAAGACACGATAACGACGTGGTTTCGTATCGTGTGATCGTGTGTCTGAGTTTTCATACAGAATTAGGGCCCAGATATTACTTCGTAGTTAGGCTGCCCCACATTGGGCGGTAGCGATATCGCGCGAAGTCGCTGAAAGGTTTAGCCTAGTAGGTACCTCACCTATATAAGTCGGTAGGTAGGTATACCAAACGATAAATTTCGAGTTTATAAACAAGGACAATAATAAAGGCTATGCCAACGCTATGTCACATGGAGGGAAACTAATATTGTAGATAGGATATTGAGAGAAGACTGCTGACTTATTTTAAAAATGATTTGAATTACATTCAAATATTTTTTAAATCGCCTATCTGAACAGGGAATCGAACCCAAATGAAAAAAAGCAAATGAATGAAGCAAATGTAAAAAAACCACACGTATTTTATGATAACGATCTAAAGTGTTTAATCATAAGGATATTTTTTCCATAACAACATAGTGTCTTAAATATTTATATACAATAATTTCCCTCTGTGTCATGGCCGTGGGACGAACGGTGTTCAACAAACTGGCAAAAAGGACCAATTAAACAAAGTTTTAGTATGTACCAGTGTTATAAAAAAATATAACTAATTTTTAGCGTTATGTACTGCATAGAAAGCAATAAACAGCATTTTTTTTTTTTACATAAATATGTAATTGTGAAATAAAACAAAACTGCTATTTTTACAGGCATATAAAGTAAATAATGTAAGCTGTAATTAAGGTTGTAAAGATAAATTGAAAATGTTTAGCAACTTTTGCAACATCTATAAAGGCTTAAATTAACCAATATATTATTATCATTAGAAAAAAAAATATGAATTTAATCTATTTTACGGGCGACACATTATGTTCTCAATCATGAATCGTGACGTAAATTGCTCAAAATAACCTAAAAATATTTTCTTTTCGATCGTTCCTACTGCTGGGTCTCGTGGGTCTCATTTATTTTTTTCAATTACACAAAAAGCTTTTAAGTAAAGGGATTGCTATCGCACGGGGAGAGTGTAGGCCGTAATCCTCCATGCCGACCAAGTGCGGGTAGGTTAATGACACATGATCTCGAATTTAGTGATTCTTGATCATGCCGGTTACCTCACGATGCTTTCATTCACCGTCGAGTGTTAACTCCGCACTGGTGTAGGTGCGGGCGGGATTCGAAGTAGGGTGCGTCGGGTTTAAAGCCGCACGGGCCGCACTAACCCTTATTTTCTTTCGATGTGAAAGGTATTTATACGTTTAATAGGTACTTATTTGGGGCAATTTCCGCGTCTTAGTAATATGATTATAACAAAATAAAAGTGAGCAACATAAAAACTATTGTGCCCGTCTGCACTAAAATTTGACAGCTCTTAAGTTCGCACTTATCCCTATGACGTACCTACTGCAACGCATTTGGGTACATCGTAGAGAGATAAGTGCAAACTTAAGGGCTGTCAAACTTTGGTGCAGACGGGCATTCGTATGTCTTATTAACCCCCGGTTCTTAAAAATACTGTGCGCTCATTGGTTGAAGACAGCCGATGACCAACAGGTAACCAATGAGCGTTCCCTATTTTTATTTTGACATGAGTTTAACTTTAACAAATGTTAAAGAAACCGGGGGTAAGTCGTAACTATACATGTTATTAACAAAAGCAGTTTTAACGTAAGTAACAAAACACTTTAAAAAGCATTGGACGGAGACAATCACATTGAAATAAGATTTAAAAACATTGAAATAAAATTACTCAAGTCCATTTAAAATTATCTTCACGATCGAATTGCACAAAAAATTAATTACATTTTAAAATTAGCACATACATTGAAAGTTATGTAATACAACATTAACGACCGAGCACGTCACATTCATTAGGTCTTGCTTGTTTAAAAATATACATTTTTCCAGACAAAACAAATCATAACTTAAAATTCCCGCTAAAAAAACAATATAGCATCATGAAATCATCTTTGCTCTAAAATATTAAACCTCTGTGTAGAAAGATGATCATATAAAGCTAAACACACATTCACGATAAACGGCGTAAGCGACACTATCAGTACATTTTGTGTTAGCACAGGAGTCTGATATTTTTTTCTTATTTTACTAAATAAGTTACATTATAAAATTATTGCACCGCGATTTGCAGAAAATCAGTTGAACAATTTCGTGTTACGGTATTTGATGTTGTAATCTATCTCATTGTCATGATTTAGCAATTTACTAGCGGGCCTAGCTAACTGCAAGTGCACCGATGTTTATTCTCTGGCACGTTCTTTATCTTAGAGTATAGACTAAAGCATAGAGAGAACATGATTAGGTGTCAAGCGTACCACTTTTTCGGACACTTTTTATATGATGTGGACACTTTGATGTGAATGAGTCTTACAGATTTGTATAGAAAAGAACAGTTGACCCGAGTCGAAAAAATGGTACGGTGCTTATCGCAAGCGTAGCTAATTACTATATGTTTGTTTCTTTCCCTCGCCACTGATGTGGCGATACGTGTGAGCAGTACAAATATAATATCGTTTTGGTGATCTCTCTATGCTTTAGTCTATACTAAGTTCTTTATGGCGTTTATTTTTATTATCTTCTATCTTGCTCCCACATTGCGACCATTTGAAAAAATCATATCGTTCTTAACATGTTTTCATACATAAAACAGGATAGAAAGAAAAACCTTAGCTTCTGTTTTTATGTATGACTAGTCCCGCCCCGGCTTCGCACAGATTAGTTTTACGTCCTTACCCTATTCATGGGAAGAGGGAAGTGAAAGGGGAAAAGATAGCGGAAAAGGAAGAATGGATAGGCCGGCGAAAGAACGCAGGCTTCAGGAAGTATAATGCAATCAAAATTTTCATTAAATATTCAATGTACAGATTTAGCCGAGTTACAGTTTTATTATATGTATAGATAGAATAAAACTTGTTTGGAATTAATACGATATTTGTTGAACATTTGTAATGTTATTCTTGCGGGCGCAGTTTAGCCAGATTTTTTGTAAGTAAAATCAGTAATTCCGTTAAAAGTCGCAATGTGCGAGCGAGATAGTGGATTGAAGTACACAGCACAGCACACTCACTTTACTCTATATTTTACCATGAAAGTAAAACTAAAGCCAAAATACGATTAATATTTGTAACATTGATTTCAACGCGTATAGAACGATCGTAGTGTCGCTTACGTCGATATTCTTAATACATTCATTCTTAAAATTAACAACGATGTACTGAGATCACATACCTATATTAAAACTAATCTATATTGTAAAAATACATTTTCCTTACTGGGTTTTTTAAATGGAAAGATTTTAAATGTTATCTTAGAAGTTAATTGAAATTCATTCCTAATAGCAGTACCACAATAACTATGGATGACATGTTGTACCCCTAGTTTATTCGAATACACATTACTGTAAGTACCTACTCGCTATAGAATATCGTAAAATATTTATGGGTGTCTTTTTGCATCCTCTCCATATTCGTAGGGTTTATTGTAATGCATACACCGAATCATAATGTAATTTATGTAATTCTAATTCCAGTACAGGGTCCTAATTCTGTATGACCACTTTACGATTCCTTACTTCGAAACCACGCGAATTCCTTGTCATAAGAGATCTGCGAAAATCTATTTTCTATGAAATGTAAACGACACCGCGCGAAATGAATATTGAATTGGCGCGATTTGAACTGTCATAAATCATAATGCTCCACTGAGACGCGTTCCGAAACATCAACACGTCAAAAGTTACCACCACTTTGTCAATATGTATTCAAAATAAAAATAACTTTAATGTAAAGTGAAGGTATTTTTAATGCTGTGACACGATTTGAACATGACATGACAACGACGTGGTTTCGTATCGTGTGGAATATGTGTTTTCATAGAGAATTAGGGCCCTGTAATGTACTAGGGGTAGGGGGATGGTGAGATTTATTATAATTAAAATATATATTGTGGTACCGTAGAGCAAAGTTATAAGTTATAAGCCACGAACTAAAACTTAGCTAAAATTCAACAAAAAGCGACCAACACAGATTTTCCCAAAGTTACAAAAAAGTTGGAATCATGCATATATTACTTAAAACATAATAAAATTTTGGTATTTACATATTTAACTTAAATTGTGATGGGGCCAATTTTAATGGCTTTAGTTGACAGATCTAAAACTCTTAAAATTGTTTCTGTTCTTGTCAGGTAGACGGCAATGTAAGAGACGGATATATTTATAGTACGTTAAAGACTAAAAAAGAACTAAAGCCTTCAAAATTGGGCCTAATATGTATGTATATATAAGTATATGGAGCAGTAGGTACACTTCGTTTATAATCATCGACTATAAATCCAGTTGACCAATAATACAACTTCCCCTCATACGAAAATTAGTGGTGTATTTCAACCAATAGCCTCTGTGAGGAAACGGGAACCCGTTGATGTCTTTTGTTCCATCATGCTCTGTTCTTTGTAATTTCGTATGACTTTGTCTCGTTTTGTTACCTCGCCCCCTGCCCGCGCAGGTGAGTCGTGTTTGCACGAGAAATTATGTTCACGAGTTATCAACGGGCTTTATAATACTTATGATATTATTAAATAAAACAATCTAATATGCACAAATGCGCCTAAAAGTCAGTTCTATAATTTAACACATTAGAAACGTAATATAATGATAGAACCAATATTAATATTAACCTTTTGTCATTATACAAAAAAAACAAAATATCACAACATAATTTAAAAAAATCCTCTTATTCATAAAAAGTTAGAACGTTTATAAACAATATAAATAATAAATGAATAAACTGGACATTTCATACAGCGCCATCTAGTTCCAAACTAAGCAAAGCTTTGTACTATGGAAACCAGATAACTGATAGAATCGTCATCATCAGCCTGAAGACATTCACTGCTGAACATAGACCTCCCCCAAAGACGCCACTTTGTGTGGCTGCTTGCCTTCTGCATCCATCGGCTCCCCGCGGTTCTGATCAGGTCGTCGTCGCGCCAGTCCACCGAGGGGCCTACGCTGCGTCTTCCGGTTCGTGGTCGCCACTCGAGAACCTTTCTTCCCCATCGGTTGTCAGTTCTACGAGCGATGTGGCCTGCCCATTGCCACTTCAACTTGCTAATTCTAAAAGCTGTGTCAGTGACTAGTTCTCTTGCGGAACTGATAGAATACTTAGATACTTTTTGTTTGTAAATACATACATAGAATACAATATAACACCCAGACACAAAACAAACATCGATGTTCATCACACAAAGGTATGTCCTGGGTGGGAATAGAACCCACAACCTGCAGTTCAGAAGGCCTATGTGTAAGCCGGTCTCGCTCGTGTAAATACTCACTAATATACTTGCAACATGCATGTATTTATTTGTATGTAAACATATTTACTTATGTTCAAATAAATAAAATATTTTTATCTTTTTAACATTTTGATCAGCGGTCTGCTCGGAAACCTGAGTCGTAAACAATCGGTAAATCGAAAAATAAGCGTAATGGCAGTTTAAAGGCCTATTCAAAGCAGTGCGTAATGCGCTACCGCTGTTGGTAGCGGTAAGTTTCGCTCTAGCCGCGGGTATTTTGTATGAAGTTCCGCGGCTACAGCGAAACTTCATATAAAATACCCGGCGGGATATAAGCTGTTTCATTTTACAATGACGTTATTAACATTTAAAAAATATCCGCATATTAATAAAAATTCAGTAAGATCGATAAAAACTTTAGTACCTAATACTTTAAAACTTTTAAGTGGAAAACTGCAAATAGAATAGTTTCACTTATTTCTTAGAATAAGTGAATGTTATTTAGACAATTTATCACATTATTAGTATGCTGACCTTTTTAGTTTGCGACCTTTTCCGAATCTTCACAAATCAAGGCTCCAATTTTGACACACGGTATAAATATTAGCGTTAATATTGCCACGAAAATCTAAAACCAGCCTTACATTGATGCCGATTAAACTTACGACGCTCTGAAAGACACCCCTGAAGAAGAAGAAAGAAGATACCCCCCTTACCCTTACCTTTGATACCCTTTGTCAAACTCATGTCAAATTAACACACCAAATACTGTACACTCATTGGTTGAAGACAATCGATCAACGATCAACATGCAACCAATGAGCATTCAGTATTAGGTGTGTTAAGTTACCCCGAGTTTAACAAACGTACGAGAAATCGGAATTAGTATGTTTGTTGGGTAATAATATAAAGTTGGACCGATGGGGAAGAAAGGTTCTCGAGTAGCGACCACGAACCGGAAGACGCAGCGTAGGCTGCCCACTAGGTCGACGATTCAGAACCGCGGGGAGCCGATGGATGCGGGAGGCGAGCAGCCGCTCAAAGTAGCGCTCTGTGGGGGAGGCCTATGTTCAGCAGTGGACGTCTACAGGCTGTTGCTGATGATGATGAATATAAAGTATTATAACTTTTTATAAATAAGGGGATTTAACATAATATATTAGGCAATTCTGAATAACATAGAATTTTTTGTCATGAACAATCACAAATCACATACAGTTACTATTAAAATACGAACATTGATACTTATAGCTAATTAAGTTTTAAAGTCACACTTAAACTATTAGTTAAGTTCACGATGAAACACGTAACATTAATTTATTACATTATTTATTAAAGCTGTTGGTCCATTCTGAAGCGAGAAATCCACAATTTGGCGGTTTTTTTTGTAGCTAGCCAGGTAACATTAGGATTTGTTGCTGACAATCGACGGCAGAGGACGCTACTCTTTACATAATAATACATGTTTTAAACGAATATGCACCAGATTCACCATAACCGTTTTAAACGCTTTAGGATTACCAGTTTACTAGGTGGTAAGAGTTTTCTGCAAAGTTCGTCTAGGTAGGTACCACCGCCTTGCCAGTTATTCTGCCGCAAAGCAGTAATGTGCAAGCACTACTGTGTTCCGGTTTGAAAGGCATTGTAGCTAGTGAAATACTGGGCAAATGAGACTTTATGATCTGATCACAGTCTATAGTAATCTTATTACTAGACTGTGTGAAGTCTCAGGATGACTTGCGCAGTGCAGTGTCACGCAAAACTATATTTAGAGTTCCTAGTGATACTGCAATCTGTTATTTTACATTATGTAAAGAATAATCTACTAATTTTCATTATCATACACAATAGTACAATATAACAGCAAAAACATGCATACATTTTGAATTTCCCACTTGCCTGTGGACCCTTTTCAAAACTTCGAGTCAATCATATTCTGTACGAAATTCCCGTGAAATAACCATCTATGTGTACCATAACGTATTTCGTAGTGCAAAGTCTTGTTATTTCAATTAATTTAATTTACTATTTAATAAATTGCTATTGCAATATGTCACTAAACTGTGATTAAATTGTTCCTAATTTAGTACGAATACGAACTAATTTGTTAATCACTTCACACACTAGTAAAAGGTACTATTTGTTTACTACTTTTTATCAAGATCCATAGTCACTTTTTCACTTAGTACGGTTCACTTTTTTGTAAGTCGGTATATTGTACCATTCTGTTGTGGCAATGTTACAACTTGTATGTTTACATAAGCCCGTATTTATTATTTGTACCATCCAGCACAATTTTGTATGAGTGACAGGTTCTGTAGTCACGGTTATATACAACTTTAAATGCATCTGGATAAATTTTTATTCACTCGTTTACTGCTTGGGATAATATATTTTGCAGCTGGTTGTCACGGTTTTTGTCTTGGCCAAGTTTTTATTCACCGTTTTACAAGTTGGTTTATTATATAGTATCGGTGTTCATTATTTTACCAATGTATTCACTATTTGACAACTTGGTATGTGTGACAGTTGCTGTACTTATTCACTATTTTACAACTTGGCATACTGTATTGTAGTGTCCGTGTTCACTATCTAACAACTGGGTATGTGTGACAGTTGCTGCCATTCACTGTTTCACAACTTTGTGTGTTTGACAGTGTCAGTCCAGTAGTTCTGGATGGTCATGGCTTCGAGGGAATTGAGGAATGAATCGTTATCCAAACTGTACATCTCTTCGGAGTTATCCTGAAATTGAGAAAGAATAATTTAGTATAACAGAAAGTGTGTAAAAGAATAAAGAAAGATGGATTTTTTGCAGATAGTTTTGAACCCAAGAATATAATTATATTTGAGATGTTCTCGTTTGTAGTTTTAGTGAAACGTTGTTTATATGTTTGTTTGTTAATCGTGTTTGCTTTCAAGTCAAAACGGTTTGGCAGAACCGATTTGGAGGAAATTTTGCACACAGACTGGTAACACCTACTACCAAGATCAAATTACTTTTAAAACTTTACGACAAGCAAGCACCCACGGAAAACGAATATATAGCGAGAAAAACCGCAGGGTTCTAGTAAAAGCAGTAATATTCTCTTCGATATTAATTTCTATCGTATTTGTATACTCATTCATGTACAAAGAGAAAATAAAACAAAAGTGATTCTGATGACTCCATATTATTATCCAATCCCTTGGAGTCTACCATATATCAAAGAAAAAAAATATAAATGTAAATATTCCAGTATCGTGCTGTCTATATCTATCATCATATCTCATTCATGCATGCACACGTAAAACGAAAAAGACAAAAGAAATTCTTATGACACCATATTATTATTCTATCGAATATCAAAGAAAAAAATATAAATATAAACATACCCGTATCGTGCTGTCATCTAAATACCCACTGGAATCAGGGTTCGAGCACTTATCGTTCAATGTCTGCGGCTTGTTCAGGTACCTTCTTCTGTACAACACGAATGCCGTACTTCCAGCTAACGCAACAAGAACTAAAGCAGCAAACGATATGCCAGCTATAGCCCCTGTGTCCATACCATCGTCTTGGTCTATCACTCGTCTAGACGACTCTATGTTCGGAGGGATTCGCGTCTGTAAAAACGTTGTCTCCAAAGACAGTGGTTTTTCCGTCACAATCCTACTCTCCGCAACCCCGGCCACCGTATCGTCTTTGACGAAGTCTGGTCTTGTTAAGTTCCTCTTTTTGGTTAAGAACGTTGCGTTTTGCGTTTCCGTTACATTTGTTACTGTATCGTTTGAGTTGGTTACGTTTAATTCTGATGCGTTGATTGCTGTCCAAATCACAGAAGGGTGGACTATTTCAGTAACATTTACTGTAGTTGTGTTAAGCTGTTCCGGAACTACTTCTATGGTCTCTGTTTGGTTCTCTGTGACGTTGGCAGGTGGTGGGGTGGTGATGACGGGTGTTTTTGTGTAGTACATAGCTCTGCTCTGTCTGTCCAAAGGCCTCGGCTCTATTTCCGTGTCGGCGGTGATGTGATGGAGTTCTTCTGACTGGGGTGCGGCGAGGGATCCGTAGCTCACTGGAATGTAAAAGAAAAACTGAAATTAGGGAACTGTTTCTTATTATTGTGAGAACAAAGAGGAATAAGTAATGTAAAAGGCCTTTGTTTGAGAATAGTCATCAGCTGGATCCACACTTGTATCATCTTGTACAATACTGCCGATCATAATACACGTATCAGTTACGAGCAGTTTCAACATAATAGAATGGGGTGTATCAATTAAGGCGTGTTACATGATCGCGTATCGTTGACATTAAGCTAATAGCGACTATGATACACGTAGATGGCACGCGACGTAGATTTGATCCACTAAAACGATACAAGTGTGGATACCACCACTTACGAATAAATAGCTGATCATAGCGGCTGATGTTAAATGATATGACGCTCTGTGACTTTAATTTGGGATAAAGATAAAATATTACTTCAAAGCCTTGGTAAACTAAAGATTTGGTAAACTTTCGAAAGGTCGCCTAGATATGAGTACAGAATTATAAATATACGAACATATTTGTAACTTTCGATTTCCATGACGTATAATGCAAAATTATACAGTTATTTGTTTTAGACTACACGTGTTTCCCAAGCGTAATAGGATCCATGTTTATTGTTGATTTTCCATTTCGTTCTGTCTTATTCACCCACAATGTAAGCATCTAATATATTACGTCTCTGAAGCTTTTATAAGGTAAACAGTAGTTCAGCGAACGTTCATCGACACAAGAGTAAAAGAAATGTAGATGATATATTTGAAATTCATGAGACCTTCCTAGTATGGCTATAGTGTGCAATGTGCGTGAAAATAAATACATGTGAGCAATTTTTACCAAAGAGAACCGCTAAAAGCCCGAAGTCATGCCATGATGCCATTTTATGTAAATAGCCGGACCGTGGTCAGGTCAGTCCATGGTGTGGACCCGGCAGTAATGGTATGATATGATACACTTCATAAGTGTGGTTCTTCAACGTGAATCTATATTATATTTCTTATATTATAGAACTAGCTGACCCGCCCCGGCTTCGCACGGGTTAATTAGTTTTACCTTATCTCAGTGTAAAGGAAGAGAGAAGGAAGGGGGAAAAAGATAAGGAAAATGGATGAATGGATGAAACGGTGAAAGGAGGCAGTTTCAACAAAACACCCCCTTTTCAACAAAAAAAGAATAACTGAAATCGGACCACGCGTTTATGAATTAAAAATAAGTACACATTTTAACTTTCACCCCCTCTCCCGCGGGAACCGTGATGAATTTCGGGATAAAAAGTATCCTATAGCCTACCTTGGAGTATGAAGTCAAACCATGCCAAGGTTTATTTGAATCCATTCAGTAGTTTCGGCGTGATGCTCAGCCAAGGTACAGACAGACCGACAGACAGACAGACAAAAATAAAAAAAATAAAAAATTTTTTGGCTTTAGTATCGATTACAGAGAGCCCTCCAAAAAAATGTTCAAAGTATCTTTAATGTACAGAATTGACCCTGTTACAGTTTTATCATAAGTATATACCTAGATTGTCTAATCACCACGCCCACTTAAAATTTCCCCATGCATATAAAGCAAGTTACACATTTCTACGAATTCATTTAAATTTTACTCGAGGTGTAAAATGTAAAAGTATCTAATACATAATGGATTTAGTTTCGCGGGCAATCCGAATAAAACATAAGCCGTATGTATGCAAAACTTCACTACAAATATTCACAAATTAGCATTCGCAGTTTCATATGCATGTAAGTTAGCTACATTATATTATCTGAATACATTATTCACCCGTTAAGTTTTGGTTAAGTTACCGTTTCTATATTTTGAGCACGAATATACTCGTATGTAGTTTTTTTAAACATTGCGTGATGAAACAATTTCAAAGGACGTTAGAACACCTTTGTTACAAACGAAACTTACATAAAACCAAATAGGTACAATTTAGAATAGATAGTTCTGTTAGTTATCAGTGTAATGAGAACTCAGCAACCTTCATACCATTAATTTCTAGATCGTGACTGAAATTTATTTTTAAATTTTCGTTTTTAGGCGCAGAAAAAAATATAGTTTATTCAGTATTTATTGCATTGTTGTTGGATGCTTGTTCGTAACAGATGCAAACGTAGTTAATCCAAGTTCGTTTTCAGCATTCACGTAATGATAATAAATGGTACAACAATAATTACAATACCTATAATCAATTCATTAAACGCACGCTATCTAAGGTACATCGTGGTTTTTCAACAGAACAGGCGAACTGCTTGTGTTGTGTATAGGCACACAGAATTGATATAATTATATGGCACATGTAGTACAAAGATTAACAAAAAAAATATACTACCAACACATATCACACAGAGTAAATAACACATAATCTCCAAATCAAAATACGGACCACATGTAAAGCAAGAAGCGTTACGTAAATAAAAACCGCAACGCAAATAATAACAAAATAGATACTTATGTTTAGTAATCTAATTAGGTAGACTATGCGAATATGTTTGATACTATGTGAATATTATGATAATATGTGTATTTGCGGATATTATGCGACAATGATAAATAATATTTTAACATTTGGCAGATATGGCCGGGTCGCTGGTTTGTCGGTCTTCTATCGGTTACATTTTGGAGAGTGTGCGCATTTTTTTTTTTTTATGCTTGAATGGGCTCACGTTTGACAACATCTCACCTGATGGAAAGCGATGATGCGGTCTATGTTGGAGCACGTTTGCCCATGAGATGCCTATTCACTCTTGATTTGAGCATGCCCTTCATCAGCTCATTCCGTCATCCCCTTTCTATGATGGAACTACAAGGCTTGGTGATTCTTCACATCTTTACGTCGTTAGTGTACCACAAGTCCGCACTAAGCGTTTTGAGTCATTCATAGTCCAAACGGCCAAGGAATGGAATGCTCTTCCAGCAACAGTGTTTCCTCCTGGGTATAACCTGTGTCTTTTTAAGTCAAGAGTGAATGGGCATCTCATGGGCACATGTGCTCCACCTTAGACAATTTCTTCACTTACCATTAGGTTGAGTTGTTGTTTAACGTATGCCCATTTTAGCATAAAAAAAAGATACGAAGCCTATCTAATATGAAGAGTCAAAATTAACATTTCCCTTTGTGCATTGAAGTGAGATACTGTCAAACGTATGCCCATTTTAGCATAAAAAAAAGATATGAAGCCTATCTAATATGAAGAGTCAAAATTAACATTTCTCTTTGTGCATTGAAGTGAGATACTGTCAAACGTATGCCTATTTAGTATTAAATAATATAAGTTAATTTTATATGCCTTCCTATATAACTATATCCTCGAACAAACGATATAGATAGTAAGTAATAGTGATTTATAAACTGGTTAGGCTCTAGTCTAGAGCACCATTTGTATTAAGGCTCTTACGATTCCTGAGACATCGACAGCGAGTTGCTAAATTCAATCTTCTCTTCACCAAGCTCGACTTAGTTTAAGAGCTAATAACGTATACTGTTACGTAAATATATTTCATTGTTACTGGCACCAGAAGCTTTAAAGAAACGAATTTTGTAACGACGCGAGACCATAGAAATAAACTATAAGCAGAAACCTATGTTTTTAAGCCATTCTTTTCAAGCAATATAGCTACTAATTTACATGATTCTATAAGTACTACGTGTACTTATAGAATCATGTAAATTAGTAGCTATAATAATAGTAATAGTAATAGTAGTCATAATAATTACAGTAGGTATCGTCCTTTAGAGCTATCAAAAATGTATACCTGCATTTGTCCCTTTGAACATCAGTTTAGTTTTACTTCAATGAACACCAACGTATAACTAAGGGAATATCCAGGGAATGGGTCGCAGCGTTCCCCTCGGTCTTGGTGGCAATCAATCTTCACCTACTGCGATCACCAAGCCGCCTGCCAAGCGTGGTGATTATGGCAAACCCCCCCCCCCCCCCTAATGACAAGCACAAATAAAAACGGCCCCCAGTCCCCGGCAGCTCTGCTATCCCGTGGCTACGGTAGCGGCCACGGTAACGGCAGGGCAAGGGGTGCGAAGAATCCCCGGCAGACGCCCGGCTACCAACCCCAACGACGACCCCTGGCCCTGGCAACACATAACGTGCGCACACTGAAGGCTGACGAAAGGATGGTCGAGCTAGAGGCGGAGATGGGTAAGTTACGCTGGGATGTAATGGGATTGTCTGAAGTCCGAAGACAGGGACAGGACACGATAATCCTAAATTCCGGTAACTTATTCTTCTACCGGGAGGGAGACCAACTCTCCCAAGGAGGTGTCGGGTTTCTCGTCCGCAAGTCTCTCGCCAACAACGTGGTCAAAGTCGACAGTGTGTCGGCCAGGGTAGCGTACCTGGTACTCCGAATAACCAAACGGTATTCGTTGAAGGTTATACAGGTATACGCGCCGACGTCGGCACACTCAGACGATGAAGTAGAAGCTATGTATGAGGACATATCCGAAGCCATGCATACTTCCGAAACATACTTCACCGTTGTGATGGGAGACTTCAATGCGAAGTTGGGCACAAGGAATAGCGATGAGCTGAGAGTGGGGCCATTTGGATACGGGCAGCGGAACCCTCAAGGACAGAGGCTGGCTGACTTCATGGAGAAGGAGGAACTCTTTATGATGAACTCCTTCTACGAGAAGCGGCCATCCAGGAAGTGGACGTGGATAAGTCCCGACGGTTCCACTAAAAATGAGATAGACTTCATCATGACGACCAAGAAGCACATATTCGATGATGTCTCTGTGATCAGCAAGGTGAAAACCGGTAGCGATCACCGTATTGTTAGAGGCACATTGAATATCAATGTTAAGCTCGAAAGGTCACGTCTGGTGAAGTCTACGCTCCGTCCAAATCCTGTCCAAATCCAAAACCCCGAAGGCTTTCAGCTGGAACTCCAAAATCGCTTCCAGTGCCTAGCCGACTGTAACACAGTGGACGAGCTAAACGACGGGTTGGTGGAAACTGTCCAAGCTGTTGGATCGAAATTCTTTAAGACCCAACGCCGAAAGAAGACTCAAAAGCTCTCAGAAAAAACTCTTGAGCTAATGGCCGACCGGAGCGAAATGAAGCTGCAGTCTTCAGTTGATATGTCAGCCTACGGTGAACTCAATAGACGAATCTGGAGTTCCTTGCGACACGACTTGCGTGCTCTTAGTACTTCACGTATTGAGGCCGCAATTGAGCGGAACCAAGGCTCTAAAGTGTTCGCAAAGGATTCGTCTATTGGGCAACACCAAATGACAAAACTGAAGACCGAAAATGGTAGCATCATTTCATCCAAGCCTGAGATTCTGAGAGAGATCGAGAACTTCTATGGACAGTTATACACCTCGACACGTAAGCCCGCTACTAACACAGCTCAGGACATCAGAGCCAAGTTAGTCCGACACTATACCGAAGATATCCCGGACGTCAGCCTGTACGAGATTAGAATGGCCCTCAAACAGCTTAAAAACAACAAGGCACCAGGTGAAGATGGAATTACGACTGAACTTCTGAGAGCGGGTGGTAGACCGGTACTTTTAGTCCTCCAGAAGTTATTTAATTCTGTCATCCTTGAAGGTACAACGCCAGAGGCATGGCACAAGAGCGTGGTGGTGCTCTTCTTCAAAAAAGGCGATAACACCTTATTGAAGAACTATAGGCCCATCTCGCTCTTGAGTCATGTGTATAAGCTGTTTTCGAGAGTCATTACGAATCGTCTCGCACGCAGGTTTGATGAATTCCAGCCTCCCGAACAAGCCGGTTTCCGAAAAGGCTTTAGCACCATAGACCACATCCATACGCTGCGCCAGATTATACAGAAGACCGAAGAGTATAATCGGCCGTTATGCCTAGCGTTTGTGGACTATGAGAAAGCCTTCGATTCAATCGAGACTTGGGCGGTGCTGCAGTCCTTGCAGCGATGCCAAATTGACTATAGGTATATCGAAGTTTTGAAGTGTTTGTACAGTAAGGCCACTATGTCAGTCCGACTACAGGACCAGAGTACGGAACAAATTCCATTGCAAAGAGGCGTGAGACAGGGAGACGTTATTTCTCCGAAACTGTTCACAAACGCATTGGAGGATGTTTTCAAGCTCTTGGAGTGGAAAAGATCTGGCATCAACATAAATGGCGAGTACATCACTAACCTTCGTTTTGCCGATGATATAGTCATAATGGCGGAATCGCTCGAGGACCTTAGCACCATGCTCAACGACCTCAGTAGAGTCTCCCAGCAGGTTGGTCTTAAGATGAATATGGACAAGACAAAGATCATGTCTAATGCTCATGTTCCACCTATACCGGTAATTGTTGGGAACGATACTCTCGAAGTTGTCGACAAGTATGTCTACCTAGGACAGATTGTCCAATTAGGTAGGTCCAACTTCGACAAAGAGGTGGCGCGAAGAATTCAACTCGGCTGGGCAGCGTTCGGGAAGCTTCGTCCTATCTTTTCGTCCAAAATACCGCAGAGCCTGAAAACGAAAGTTTTCAATCAGTGTGTGTTGCCAGTGATGACTTATGGAACTGAGACATGGTCTCTTACTGTTGGCCTCATTAGTAAGCTCAAAGTCGCGCAGCGAGCTATGGAGCGAGCTATGCTCGGTGTTTCCCTGCGAGATAAGCTCCGGAACGAGGAGATCCGCAGGAGAACTAAAGTGACCGATATAGCTCTTAGAGTTAGTAAGTTGAAGTGGCAATGGGCAGGCCACATCGCTCGTAGAACTGACAACCGATGGGGAAGAAAGGTTCTCGAGTGGCGACCACGAACCGGAAGACGCAGCGTGGGCCGGCCCCCCACTCGGTGGACCGACGACCTGGTGAAAGCCGCGGGGAGCCGATGGATGCAGGAGGCGAGCAGCCGCTCAAGGTGGCGTGCTCTGGGGGAGGCCTATGTTCAGCAGTGGACGTCTTCAGGCTGTTAATGATGAACACCAACGTTAAATTTCGTTTTTTTAATCTATACTCAATAGTATTTTTAAGCTTTTTACTTGGGGAGCCGCTCAATATGGCTCTCTGTGGGGGAGGCCTGTGTTCAGCAGTGGACGGCTTCAGGCTGTTGATTACCTGTGCATTGGCTCCTAAGCTATTGTGGATAGGTACATTGACATAGGGAGTGTTGTGCCACGCAATCTTCGCCGGCAATAAGTGAGTTATAGTCCAATTCGATTAGTAGCCTGGGGTCCTGAAAAATGTTTGCTGGCAGTAAAGTGAGTAAAGTGCTACCTAGAAGAAACAGAATCTTGTTTATGTAGAGCTAGCTGCGCCAACTCGAGAAGTACTGTAATGTAAAAGCCCGAAAGTAATATATCATTGGTTTCTAGTCTAGGTTAAAATTAACCAATGAGCGTTCAGTATTTTTAAGTTCACATGAGTTTAACTTTAACAAACGTATTAGAAACCAGGGGTTGGTTTCCCGTTTTCACCCTTTCGTAAAAATGAATGAGGAGATCCGTAGGAGAACTAAAGTGACCGACATAGCAAGTTAAAATGGCAATGGGCAGGCCACATCGCTCGTAGAACTGACAACCCATGGGGGAGAAAAGTTCTCGAGTGGCGACCACGAACCGGAAGACGCAGCCGGGAGACGTAGGCCAGCCCCCACTAGAGGGACCGACGATCTGGTAAAAGCCGCGGGGAGCCGATGGATGCAGGAAGCGAGCAGCCGCTCAAAGTGGCGCTCTCTGGGGGAGGCCTATGTTCAGCAGTAGCCATCTTCAGGCTGTTGATGATGATAATGAAAAATTAATGGTAAGTACGAATAAATTCCCTTTATTGTAGTTCATGTTTACTTTTGGTTGATGAAAAGACAGTTACGTTATTGTGTAAAGATTGGTACCACTAATATTTATTTCTATTAGTAACACGCTCAACGTCCATTCATTTCGTTTTCACTGTACAGACATTTATAGTTAGTTGCGGCGATGTCGTTATAACCACAGTAGGTCAGACTCAGGTCGAGGTTATAAACCACAAAAAATGACTAAAATTATGATTTAGCGAAATTATCAACAACTTTCAGACATCATGGAATTTAATATTTGTGGTTCCCTACCAAAATAGTAAAAACGAAAAGTACTTAAAGCAATCATGAACGAACTTTGAAATTTACGAAATATTTGAAATTTCAAGTTCCCGGCAGTTGATTACTTATAATCCAGGGTCAAGAAGTTTTATTTCCTACTGTATTATGGAAATACTAACCCATGTAACCATCGAAACCAGCTGCGACCAGCCTTACTACGCGGGACTTATTTAAATGGCCAAACCCTTTTAGAAACCTATTTTGTTTTAAAGATTTGTGAGGGTTTTATATTTGCATTTCCATGGTTCTGGATTCTCATCTTTTGGAAACGAAAAAGCCTCACTATCGTCATACAATAAAGTCGTATCTTGAGAAACCCGAGTGGCCGCGGATTCGTCGGCCGGTATATACAGCAGCATGGATCGACGTCGCCAACTCAAGTCCTCAACTGGCAAGAGGCAGCGTAGGACTGGACACAACGGCCTTCTCTTAGACCAGGTTTCCACTTGCAAGAAAACTTCTGCAAGAAGTGTCCGACCATCTATGAGACGTGAACTAGTTTATATTTGCAAACTAGTCTGGTAGACGGTCGGTCACTTCTTGCAGAAGGAAGTTTTCTTGCAGGTGTAAATCCGGCCTTATGTCGGAGGAATTGGAGGAAAAGATCCATTGTGCGTCACTGCGCCAGCGGCGTAAGTTTGGTCATCCAAATAATACTAGCAGTTCTGCGAACGGTAGACCTCACGAGCACAAACGTTTTTGCAGTAATAATTGTGTTCAGTATGTCCCGAACTCAGACCTTACGGCCTATATCGACAACCTCTTGACAGATTTTTCTCATTTGAAATACTTGTTTAGAGTCGAATACTTAATGTTTCTGCTAAATATTATCAAAATTAGCCGATAGGTGGCACCGCAGCAAACTTCCCGTTTTTTTGGGGGAAATACCCCTCCAATCAAAAATCCCTGAACTTGTAGAACCTGTGTACCAAGGTTCGTCAAAATTCGTAGAAAAGTTCGACCTATACGAGAGTACGTTCATCCGGTCAGACGAACACAAAAATCGTGAGTTGAGGCAGAGAGACTTTCGCTCACTTCGTTCGCTCACAAGTATAGACACTACTTCAGCTGGCAAAGACAATTGCGGAACCTGGTTAAACACTAATACGTCGGCATGATCGGCATAAAGAGCTCAAGGCCTCTTACAAGTACCATTTTAAAGATATTTATTCAGCTTTATATCCGTTTAAATTGCCTGTTCAGGTTTATTTATGCGGAAACTAACAATAGTTTCGTGCCGGCCTACAAATTAGGGGACAGCGGTTATTACCTACGCGTAGCAGCGATGGGCGCAGCGAAGACCTTGGACATTGTTTGGATATGATTAATTGCTTTGAAGGATGGTCTTCTTGCAAAGGCGAAGTATTTAAGGTAGAGGTAATTTACTAAGCCTGTGCTATTGTAAATGTTTGCCTTTGAAAGTGGTGATCTTGTTCACACTGATTGTTGACACTGAGACGCGAGTTTTCCATTACTCAGTTTTTTGTGTATCTTTTAAATTGGATTACAATGTGTAAGGAACTTGGCAACTAATCTATGTTTGCCTAAACGATTACGAGTAGACCTTTAATTTTCTGTTTTAAAAATGTTTCTTTTACCAGTATATATTTTAGGACGTAAAAAAATACGCTTCACCGAAGCGTCATTTTTTAATGCTCTGTGTATTTTAAAGAACGTTCCCAGATTTTCCATTCCCGAATGGAACCAGATCGTTCCCGTGACATGGACTCTACTATAAGTTCCGAGCACTGACGTCAACAAAAACCCTGCGCTGTACTTAATCATAAGGTGTCCTAGAAATAGTAATCCAGTTAAGTGTATGACTGGATCTATTACACTAACGAGATTGTTTGAAAGCATGGACAGAAATAGAACACTATAAATTGCGAGTAAATTTATTAATACTTTTGAAGACATACTGTGACTGGAGACTCTCCCAGTTACAGTATGTTGTTAACTCTCCAGTAGAGAGAAACACACATACCCGCCTACCCGTGGACACAGATACCCGCCGTGGCAACAATACATTGTTAACTGAATTCGTGGAAAATACACAAGAAACATCCAAGTACCTATTCTATAGCAAGCATTAACTACCTACCTAAATACCTGCATCATTCCAAAACCAGTGGTTTCAGAAATCTAGGAAAACTTGTAAAAAATCCATGTGATGAGAACAGAATCAGAAAAATACTACAAAAAATAAATTTATTAAAGTCAAAAAACTCACCTTCAAGCGCTGTAAATGCGTAAGACCTGTCGTACGTAATCCTCCAAAATCCTATCCATCCTCATATATCTTTCAAACCCCTTTAGAAGCACGTCATGCGTGTTGCCTGCACGAAGCCTTTCATATTAATAAGGTGCGACTCACGTGTACTCCGCAAGTACCTATTCTATGTCAAGGTAAATGGAGGTAGGTAAAAAACACTGCTATTGTGGCGTGGAAAAATTTAACAGCTGTTAGAAAGGCGTAGCCACTGCGCATGTTGTATCTCTCTCTATCTAGTGTATTACTTTACTTACGTTTTCAATCCGCATTCCGCATCGTACGCACAATAATAACAATTATGGTAGCAAACAATCTCTAAAACCATGACAGTAAATCATACAACTAAGCAAGCCATTCGACTTTGTCAGGTTCAGAGTCTAATCCAGTTGAAAATTACAAAAGAGCAAAGAGCAAACAGATTAAAGAATAGCTAAACTTTGGCTAAGGCCGGACCCGCCTCCTTCCAGAAAAACTGAGAACGCTAAAGGTTAAGTATAAGGAATTTTGGTACATAATAATTCAGTAGGTACACTAGAAGGTTCATTAATTTGCGTTTTATGCCGCACTATAAGTTGCAGTCTGTCTGAGATTACAAATCTATTTGACATGGTATTGAAATCAAAATTAAGTTCTGGAAGCATTAAAGATCTGGTCTGCAGTCTCTAGTTCGAGCTTCTTTATAACACAGGAAAATAAAAAGTTCGGCTTTTATCTCGTTTTTGCTGGAACTTTGCAAGTGGCGGTCGAGAGCTGAGTGCTTTTGTGTTTCAAACAAGTACCTAATAAAACTGGATAGCCGATATACTCAACTGAAAAGATAATGGCAGTATCGGCGTTATTTCTGGAGGTGGGCAATGTTTTGCTAAACACGGTTTAGCTTGGAAGCTAAAAATTCTCAAATTTCGACGCTGTCGGAAGATAATGTAACAATGATCTTAAAATTTTGTTAGACGAGACCCGGAATTTGCAAACGGCAGTATTGTTGAGTAGATACTGATATGTATCCAATTTAATTTGAAACCTATTGATATTTGAGAAAGGTATCTGATATATTAGATAGCAGCTGAACTTAGACTAAACCAAAACGTGATGAAGATTGTTACGATCTTGACTAACTAACATTATCACGTAAATAAAACAAATAGTTAATAAATGTCATGGACGTGTCATCCAATTCCTAGTTATAACGAAGTACATTTTCTTTCATTAGTTTATAATAGAGCCTTCCCATATACCATTGGAGGCTTTCTCAGTATTTACATAAACATTACAACTACTACTGCTAGGGTTCCGTTTGTTTTCTATTGCGTTTATACGTGAACTAGCTGCGCCCCGCGGTGTTACCCGCGGATAAAAAGTATCCTATATGTTAAGCTATCTGCATTCCAAATTTCACCGAAATTGGTTCCGTAGTTACGGAGATATAAGGTAACAAACATTCACACACACAAACTTTTACATTTATAATATTAATAGGATGTATTTCTGCCTACATTAGACCATTTTTCCAACCCAAATTATTGATTTACATAGCCTCTCAAAAATTTTTGCAGTTTCTCAAAATTTTACTTATAACGTTTTTGTTCCGTCGAGGCTTATTTGCGCTATTACGTACTCTGTGCTGCATTACAAATGTCAGATTGCAAGTAGAGTGATCGCTTAGTCGTCTACAACACGATTCCATTAGCATAACGTGACTCAGGTGGCATGTACTGTGTACCGTTTGTATTAAGAAATCGTTGGAGACAATAATTCCTTCCTCATTAGGAACATAATGTTTAACGTGTGGCGAACTTAGCACATCTTCACCACGAACCACGATACTAATCATCATCATCATCATCATTAACAGCCTGAAGACGTCCACTGCTGAACATAGGCCTCCCCCAGAGCACGCCACCTTGAGCGGCTGCTCGCCTCCTGCATCCATCGGCTCCCCGCGGCTTTCACCAGGTCGTCGGTCCACCGAGTGGGGGGCCGGCCCACGCTGCGTCTTCCGGTTCGTGGTCGCCACTCGAGAACCTTTCTTCCCCATCGGTTGTCAGTTCTACGAGCGATGTGGCCTGCCCATTGCCACTTCAACTTACTAACTCTAAGAGCTATATCGGTCACTTTAGTTCTCCTGCGGATCTCCTCGTTCCGGAGCTTATCTCGCAGGGAAACACCGAGCATAGCTCGCTCCATAGCTCGCTGCGCGACTTTGAGCTTACTAATGAGGCCAACAGTAAGAGACCATGTCTCAGTTCCATAAGTCATCACTGGCAACACACACTGATTGAAAACTTTCGTTTTCAGGCTAGGATACTAATATTAAGTATCAATATTAAACTCAGAAACGACCTCAGTCTACTCTATCTCAACTAATCAGTGTTGCACCTGGAGTAAGAAACTCAGATACCTACAGGTCATTTTTTATTTTCGACATTTACAACAAGGGCATTGAATTTAATACTATAATATAACAACAGGACGTTTGACCAGATTTCGTCGATTCCGGAAAGACTTCTGTAGAGTCAAAATCTATAATCTATAGGTCCTTACTAAAAGAGGTTCTTGTGTTAAGTATACACGTAGAAAAATCACTGGTAGAGGGAATCCTGCTGCTTGCAGTTGTTTTATAAGTCCGATAACATTTGGTCACTGCTCTATTTGCGATGGCATCAGGCTGATGCTATAAAGCAACACCCAAAAATAACGCGTTGGTTCTGTTAATAAGCACTGCGGTTAGCATCACAGAGATAATTGGACTCATCAGTAAGATTTGTATTTTCAAAATTGCACCATTACCGACCTTTTCTCAGATCCAGTCAACATCAACGACTAAAATGACAAAGGTCCAGGTTTTCAACATCACGTTTGCCTTTCTAGCTGGAATCAAATGTCACCCGTGCAAACCTCAAGGTTTACATTTAGTAAACCTTAGACACCATACAAGCTAGACTTTGACATTTGATTTTGTAACATTTTGGCAAACTCTTGTGCCACTATTGTAGATGAAGTTAGTAATAATTATGCGAACAGTAAAAACAATCCGAGCTGAAATGTCAGCAAAAAGTCCACCAATAATGACGGCGAAAATAAAACATCTATTAAACAGAATTAACAGTTAGTTCTCGCAATAAGCCCGGTGCTTCTCCGTTAGCTGCGTACCTCTACCTATATACTTTATCGTGTATACTCAAGACTATATCTAATCAAGTAACGTCTAATGACGCTAATGCACTGGACCGCTGGCAACATAGCACATGCATGTGACATGCGCTTGTGAAGTCATGTGTGATGCAGTTTTAGCACCATCTGCAGGGAATAATATGGGAATCACGAATATAGAGGCGATACGATAATATAATTATCATGTCGATGATAACGCTAATACAAATGCTCGTTCAACATCTTCTATTCATCCACGATAGGCCACAATTGGTTCAAAATCAACGTCATGTATGTAAAAGTCTTCTAGTTATAGATATACCCCTTACTAATGATTCCATTAGTAAGAGGGTTAAAACATTGTGTGGCGGGGGAATAGTTATTTAGTGTTTTATTTCTCTCTATTGAGTTTGAAATAGGTAAAGATAAGACAAGAGAAAACACAGAGTATGCTAATCCGCTGTTATGCTACGTAGTAAGTTAAAAACATATTCAGTAATCTGTGGTTATGCAGTGTTTATTAGTAAGGGGGATATTCATTAATGTCAATCAACGCTTCTTTTAGTTTTGCCCCTCTTGCACGAGCCAGAGACAAAAACATCACTTTCAAGAACATAAGTAGCTAAAAACACGGGGATACAATTTTCGTTCGAGGCCGGAGGGGTTGAAGCATTAACTTAATTTTATCAACGATTAGATTGCGTCGCCACCCCACCATAGCAAAACCGTTCATACATTTTCGGTGCATGACAATAACTTAATTTTAAAAGCGCTTTCAGCTAAAAGGGTTCTATAAAATTTTCTCCTTCAATTACTTAAATGGGAAATATTAAAAGCCATAAGTGGTTTTTCGCTCCTCTGTTCAGACCCGTAAATAAAACTGCGCATTTATAATGGAGAAAAAGACGAAGGTATAAGCATGGTAATAATTTACGAGGAGAGCGGAATAGCGCGTAGCTAATTTAATATGCGGAGAGAAAAAAAATATTTAACTGAAAATAGGCTGCTGATAAAGCATTTTCATGTTATAATAATCATGTTTTCTTTTAATAATGACGCAAGATAAGTAAGACTTTCTCATGATGAGGCACTTCTTGACTGAACAAGACTTTTATAGTGCAAACTAGAACTTGACATGAAAAAGTATGGTATTGTTAACTCTTATACAATGCGTTGGCTTGGCTCTCTGAAACTTTGAGTTAGCTTCGCGATTATTTCCGTATCTAGATTCAATGTTCCGTCTGATATTGTGATATTCTGTCGATTTACTTTACTAGGGTCGATGCTCAAAAACATGAAATTATTGCTACGACACGCTACGTTTCATGTTCATGTGTCAAACACATGAATCCTAGATTTTTTAAAATTACATTTGAACCTTATAGATTTCTCAGAAAAGCTTCAAACACGTACATACTGTTAATCAATCTATGGCCCAACTGAAACACTTGATCGAATTGCGGCATATGGACAATTGATCTAATTTGAATACGATAATAAGCGCCATAATACCTAAGGCCAAAGCAGTTAAATCAAGGTTTTCATACATAAATAGAGCTTACGGTGTGTAAGCTACGATTATTACATATGAATTGAGTGTATGAATAGGCTTGTAGGATTAGGGAAGAAGGAAAGAATGCCGGCTATGCTGAACTTCTTCTCGTGTAGACAACTGGTCAGTCGTGATGGCCTAGCATGCGCACCGCGAGAGAACTTGTCATCGCTGTTAGAGTGAGACACACTTAGGCACTACCATAACCCACCACTACCATGTCACGGTCTCTCACGAGAAAAAAGTCGAGAAAATTTTGTCGCGGTGCGCTTTCTAGCCGGGGTGGTGTCAGAATTTTTGGGCCGACAAAGGCTTCTGAATTGGCTTAACGACTATTGTCTTACAACGACAGTTGTAACTGACAACTTAACGTTCCCTCCGAAGCGCGCAGTTGTATGTACCACTTTTTGTAGTCACCCATCCAAGTACTGACCACAGCAAACGTTGCTTAAGGAACGGCAAGTCGAGCTATAAGAGCAGAACTTCAAACTGTACGAAAACGAATAAAACTAATGTTATTGTTAAAGTTAGATGATATAGTGCTCACCATGAAGGATTATCAGCGTTGTCACCCAGAACCAGTGCATCCACCAGTGCAGTGTCATGATAGCAGCTTGACGGAGTCTGCACCAGCCGCCGACCTGCGGACAACACAAGCGTTCATGAGCGCACGTGAAACCGGAACAGAAATAATCAAAAATAATTGTAAAAAAATTATAATTCATAGTAGTATCGCCTGCCTTATTAATCAAGAAATTAATACTATTGTAAAGGAAAAATATTAATTCCGCTCACGATTTAAGTTTTTCTTTTACTATAAAATTAATATTTGTAATATTTGTAGATATATAATCCAGCTTCAAATAGTCTTTATATGTTGTTTTCAGGTTTGATCTTTTCAACCATCAACGGATTAAACATAAACCATTTAAACCTACAATTTACTAGTAAGTTATTACCCTAGTTTTGTGTTTGTATTATACTACCAGTTTAACTGTATTTTTAAACTCCGACCAAACAGAGGCATTATTATGAGTTTAATGTGTGTTAGCTCGCCTGTTAGCTCAGTTGGTATATCTACCTTCTGAAGTATAGGTTGTGGATTCTATTCCCATCCAGGACAAACATTTGTGTGATGAACATCGATGTTTGTTCTGTATCTGGTGTTATATTGTATGTATTTACAAACAAATAAAGTATCTAAGTATTCTACCAGTTATCTGGTTCCCATAGTACAAGCGGCATTGTAATTCTCAAACAGATGAACCGAATTTGATTTATTTTTTATTATCTTTTAAAGGTGACTAGTACGAGAGTATTCTTAGCTACGATTCAAGAAAATCTTTGAGCCATTTAAAGTTAATCAACTCTTTTCTAGTTAACGAAGGGAATGTCAGGAGCTTTATCGGGAACATAAGCATACTTGTGTATAATTACCGTAAGTTATCAACCTGTCTATAGGTACTTAAAGATTAGCTACTTTACGATAATCATCACTGCCAGAGTTCTTGCGCGAGGTGAAAAACCCTTAAAACTGTCCTTTAAGAATTTCTGTCTTGTCACGAATTCACGACCCTTTCGTAGTCAGCATAAATGAAAGTCAAGTTGGTGGGATGGGATACTCCGATACGGCCTATCTGACCTTGATGACGAGATCTTTCTTCAATCGAGTGTTTCGAGCAGTGCTCAAGAAAAGTCAAGAGTCCCAAGACCTAAAGCCACATAAAAGATTATACTTACGTACCTTAACTGAGAAGGTATCTAAACCCAAATTAGTGCCGATTATAATGATCTATCTTATCGACTCGGGCTTTTGTGCTTTGACATTATTTATTTTTAGCAGTAAAAATAAATAAATAAATATGTGTGGGCATTTCACACAGAGCCATCTAGTCCCAAACTAAGCATAGCTTGTACTATGGGAACCAGATAACTGATAGAAATACTTAGATATTTTTTGTTTGTAAATACATACGTGGATTACAATATAACACCAGACACGGAACAAACATCGATGTTCATCAAACAAATGTTTGTCCCGGGTAGGAATCGAACCCACAACGTATATATAGTTCAGAAGGCAGAGCTACTACCAACTTATCTAACAGGCCAGTCAGAATATGATTGCTTCATGCTCGAACATATTTCGTAGCAGTGAATTAGACCGGCTCCCTTTTTTTCCCTTTTATTAGTAGTTATTTTTTAATAATAATATTATTAAAAAATAACTTTCTTTTCGTTGTAAAAGCTAGGAGTTAGGATGCAGTGGAGCCTCCTCGTGAAGTTTGTCATTGAAAAAAAAAAACAAATTCACTTAAGGTTAATTTAAATGTAAAGGAAAAATTAGAATAGCATCCCTGCGTCCCTCTAGCCGGGACATGACAGCATGTTGTTTGTCCTTTATTTTTTTAAACCAACATTACAAAAATTTGAATTTTGGTTTAGCCCTTCTATCTTCCATTACTAGCTTAAAATCTTAACATCATACACAATTCCACCCCAGAATATACAAGGTATATAAATCTCTCGGCTCTAGTGTATTAATTAAAACTACGTATATAAATAAGTATAGTATATGTAAAGTTATTTTGTGTACATACGATAGATGTACGACGTAATTTCGCATCTCAGCCTACCCGATGAACCCTTCTAATCTAAAGGTACATAAACACGTGCAAAGCCCATGCGAAGCCTTAAGAGCGCATTATACCTCAAAATGCTTAGGTATGAAACCGTGTCCTGTCAACAATAGTGCATCAATGACTTTGAAATTAATATATGGTAAAGTTCAGGACTAATGCTACTACAAATGTATAGTGAAAACACGAATTAATAAACTTTGCTCGATAGAAAAAAATTACAAAGCTACCTCCAAATCGTATCAATAAAACGCGATTACGCAATAAATACTTTATATAAGATCATGAAATTTTGTGTAGTACTTGAACTAAATATAAGGGAGCGCTAATGTATAGTGAATTTTAAAAATACCCATTTTATTCCCTGTAATAATAAATTACCTAAACTATCGCGCGTAAAATCAGAAAACCCTGCCGCTCGGCCCCCGTCTCATTCCCGCTTTGGCTTTCGAACGGGGAACCCGTGTCGCTCGCACTCCGTAATCCGCAACTCTGCTGAATTGCTACGCAAACGGTGCCAATTATAATATATTCGAAGCAGACCGTGGTTTAGGCTGTTCGTTGACTATCAGTCAGACAACTCGGACAAGACAACCATTTTTTTTATTATAATAGACAGATAAATTGTTTTTAGTGTACCTAGGTTTTTAAAAGTAGACACAATTATGGGAAGTTCACGGAACAAGATAAGGAAAAAATCGAGATGGCGAAAAAAAACAGGTCGACATATGCTCAACATGAGGTAAGTACTATGACTTTGCAGAACAACCTACATTGTATACAAATCTATTCATACTAAATACTCCTAGTAGGTATCCTCTGTAAATGCCACCCTATGTAGATATATTTTTTGTTGAACATTATTAGATTTATTGGTGGTAATAATATAACAATGTGTAGGTTTGTTTTCGTACTTACTTACCTAACTACAAAAAATATCATTATGTTAGTAACTCATTCGACTGTAGGTATAGGTAATACTTTCAGATAGTAGGTATAATACTACCTAGGCATTTGCATAAAAGTTGTCAACCTACCTATATACAAAAGATTTAGTAAACTATTAGCTTTGTCTTTTCAGAATAAATCGATTACAAAGTAATGAGAATGATAAAGAGAATACACCAGTAAATCCGTGAGTACTACCTACATATACATACCTAGCTACATTGTAGGTACAGAGCTTCGGATCGGCCGGCTTCAAAGTGTCTGCGAAGCGGCAGTGTTCACGACGCGGAACTAGCTATTCGGTACCCATCGCTGCTCGCGGGGAACGCGGCGCGGCCGTCTACGATAACGAGCAGCGATGGGCGCCGAATGGTCGATTCTGACGCTTCACTGACGCCACTTGACGCGCCACCCGGTGAGGCTGTAGGTTTATTGTATACCGAATTTTTATTTAGGGTAGATAGGGTATACAGCGATAGAAAAAAAATTATATATTTCATCTAGGCTTAGGTACTTATTTTTATGGTACCAAGGGTTTTTTTACGCAGGAGAACTAAAGTGACTGATATGGTAACTCTTAGAATTAGCGAGTTGAAGGGCACTTGGGCAGGCCACATCGCTCGTAGAACTGTCAACCGATGGGGAAGAAAAGTTCTCGAATGGCGACCACGAACCGGAAGACGCAGCGTGGGGCGGTCCCCCACTTGGTGGACCGAATCTGGTGAAAACTGCGGGGAATTTTAGGGTTCCGTATACAAATAATTATTTTAGGTATAGTATAATATTATTATAGACCTATATGTATAACACACTAAGAAATAAATAAATAATAATATTATTATCTTGCCACGTGGCAACCATATATATTATAATATATTTATTACAGGATGCAAATACCGCCCAATTATATTGACATAAGTTGTGGAAAATATTCGGATGAAAGAAATCTTCAAGTATTACAAAATGTAGAATCGTAAGTATCGTAACTGCGTGTTACATGCTGCATATTTTAGAGTAGGTAATGGATGTGTGTGAGAGGGTGTGTAGCGGGTGTATAGCAAGGCAAGTCTTTTGTGGAAAATTTCATATGAGTAATAGAAGCTTGTCTATTTTTGGGTTTCGTGTCCAAATTTTTAGTTTCCTTAGATGTAGGTATTATATTATATTCCAATGTACTTATATTATTACAGGATGCAAATACCGCCAAATAATATGGACATATTAAGTTGTGAAAAATACACGGATGAAAGAAATCTTCATGTATTACAAAATGTAGAATCGTAAGTATCGTAACTGCGTGTTACATGCTGCATATTTTAGAGTAGGTAATGGATGTGTGTGAGAGGGTGTGTAGCGGGTGTATAGCAAGTCAAGTCTTTTGTGGAAGATTTCATATAAGTAATAGAAGCTTGTCTAAGTCTGGGATTCGTGTCCAAATTTTTAGTTTCCTTAGATGTAGGTATTATATTATATTCCAATGTACTTATTTATTACAGGATGCAAATACCGCCAAATAATATGGGCATATTAAGTTGTGAAAAATACGCGGATGAAAGAAATCTTCATGTAGTACAAAATGTAGAATCGTAAGTATCAAACGTGTTTGACTATCGCAAAATTGATTATGGTTTTCATAATAATGAGTGTTTAGCGTTTTGTATTATTTAATTAATGTTGCAGAAAATATTATGCTCTCAGGAGTAGATGTAAGATACTTTTTTGTTACTAGGCATTTACTTATTAAAATTTATGTATTTTTTCTAGATCACATGTAGCACCTGTAGACACGAACTGTTCACTGGATACAGATAGTGATAGAGTATTATGGGATAAGTAAGTTTTTTCATTCCCTATACATGATTAAAATATATTTTACAAGCCGCTTGCCCCGGCTTCGCACGGGTATAATAGTTTTCGCAGCGCACGCGATGTAATAAAGAATATTTTAGGTAATTTTTACACCTTGGGTTACATTATTGGAGTTTTAGTAAGGACCTCTAATTATTTTGAAAATACGATATAGCCTATGTCACCCGAGGATAGTGTAGCTTCCCAACAGTGAAAGAATTTTTCAAATCGGTTCAGTAGTTACGGAGCCTATTCAATGCAAACAATCAAACAATCAAATCTTTCCTCTTTATAATATTGTTATAGGTAATAGTGTAATTTTTACATTTTCATTTTAATTTTTTCCTTTATTTTCAAATTTCCAAACCATACTCCACTGATCGAAACTTCAGATATTCCAAACGAATCTGACGATGATAGTAACAATAATTGGTAATTGCTACATTTTTATTTTAAATTATATTTTATTTATTTTATTTTATTTTATTTATTTATTTATTTATATATAGGTACACAAAACAAATTACAATCAACGACTTATTCCAAATTTATTTTTTATCTTGCAATGTATTTAATTATTCATCATCATCATCATCATTTACAGCCTGAAGATGTCCACTGCTGAACATAGGCCTCCCCCAGAGCACGCCACCTTGAGCGGCTGCTCGCCTCCTGCATCCATCGGCTCCCCGCGGCTTTCACCAGGTCGTCGGTCCACCGAGTGGGGGGCCGGCCTACGATGCGTCTTCCGGTTCGTGGTCGCCACTCGAGAACCTTTCTTCCCCATCGGTTGTCAGTTCTACGAGCGATGTGGCCTGCCCATTGCCACTTCAACTTACTAACTCTAAGAGCTATATCGGTCACTTTAGTTCTTTAGAAGCTTGTCTATTTTTGGGTTTCGTGTCCAAATTTTTAGTTTCCTTAGATGTAGGTATTATATTATATTCCAATGTACTTATATTATTACAGGATGCAAATACCGCCAAATAATATGGACATATTAAGTTGTGAAAAATACACGGACGAAAGAAATCTTCAAGTATTACAAAATGTAGAATCGTAAGTATCGTAACTGCGTGTTACATGCTGCATATTTTAGAGTAGGTAATGGATGTGTGTGAGAGGGTGTGTAGCGGGTGTATAGCAAGGCAAGTCTTTTGTGGAAGATTTCATCTAAGTAATAGAAGCTTGTCTATTTTTTGGGTTTCGTGCCCAAATTTTTATTTTCCTTAGATGTAGGTATTATATTATATTGCAATGCACTTATTTATTACAGGATGCAAATACCGCCAAATAATATGGACATACTAGGTTGTGAAAAATACACGGATGAAAGAAATCTTCATATATTACAAAATGTAGAATCGTAAGTATCAAACGTGTTTGACTATCGCAAAATTGATTATGGTTTTCATAATAATTAGTGTTTAGCGTTTTGTATTATTTAATTAATATTGCAGAAAATATTATGCTCTCAGGTGCAGCTTTAAGATGATTAAACTTTTTTACTTATTTAAGTGTATGTTTTTTTTCTAGATCACAAGTAGCACCTGAGGACACGAACTGTTCACTGGATACAGATAGTGATAGAGTATTATCGAATAAGTAAGTTTTATTCATCATACATCATTAAAATATCTAAGCGTCTAATTATTTAATTTTCTTTTTAAATTTTTTCCTTTATTTTCAGATTTTCAAACCATACTTCACTGTTCGACACTTCACATGATATTCAAAATGAATCTGATGATGATACTAATAATAATTGGTAATTACGACTTTTTTTATTTCAAATAGTATTTTATGAACACAAAACAAGAACTCATCTAATTTTTCATTCCAATTATTCCAGGTACGAAGTGTGCAATACCACAGAAGCGGAAAAAAGTTTTCCTGTAGAAGGACGAAGAATAATTGACTTTGAATATTTTTATAATAGACTTCAAGAAATATGCAATCATAATAAGGCATTCGGATGTACATTAAACAACATTCATGTTTTATCCGAAAAAAGAAATGGGCTACTTTCCAAATTCAAATTGGGCTGCAATATGTGTAACAAAATATTTGTCCTTAATAATTCAGAGCCTCAAACAAAACTGAACCTGAATAAAGCTGCAATTTCTGGTATTGTGTCTACCGGAATCGGATATTCCCAATTTAACGAATTATGTGCAGCAATAGATTGCCCATCCTTTTCTACAAACAATTACACTAAGATCCAAAATGAGGTATATGATGACTGGCGAAAAACAGCTTTAAGTGTGATGGAGGCAGCTGGAGCGCGGGAACGAAATGCTGCTATAGCCGAAGGTCGCGTAAGAAATGGTGTCGCTTGCATAGATGTTATTGCAGATGGTGTCTGGTGTAAACGTTCCTTCAACACGAATTTTTCTGCACTATCTGGAGCTGCCGCTATAATTGGGAAAAGGTTTGGCGAGGTCTTATTCATTGGAGTAAAGAACAAGTATTGCTGTGTATGTGCGCGAGCTGAAAGCAAGGGAATCAGTCCAGGAGACCATGTATGCTATAAAAATTATAGAGGTTCTTCTACGGGAATGGAGTCCGACATACTGTCAGAAGGATTTAAACAGTCAATTCCTATGCACAACCTTATATACGAACGTATGGTAGCGGACGGTGACTCCAGTACCTACAAAAAAATTTTGGAAACACGTCCATATCCTAATTGCACCGTTGAAAAAATAGAATGTAAAAATCATATTTTCAGAAACATGTGCAAAAAACTAAAGAACATAACCACGGAAACCAAATATCCTTCAAATTTAAGAAAGAAAATAACCACCCAAAGAATCCTTGCTATTCGAAAAGTAATTATCTTGTCCATAAAAGAACACATAACAAAAGACGCAACATTTGACACAAAAGTCAACAGCTTGTATACAGACATCATGAATTCCTACAATCACTCATTCGGCGACCATCGAAATTGTAAAAAATATTATTGCTCAAGTAATAAAAACAGTGAAGATATTACTTTGATTTTAAAGACAAGTTCTATATGGCACCGGATCAAATATATAGTGACAACTGTTGCAACGAAAGCTAGAAGTTTAATGCATAATAGTGACAGCAATAAAGTAGAGTCTTTTAACAGCGTTATTGCCAAGCTTGTCGGTGGAAAACGAATTAATTTTTCCTTACGCCAAGGATACGAATCAAGGTGCCACGCTGCCGTGGTATCTTTTAATACAAAACGACCTCTTTCCACTCTACACAGATCCATTTCAGGAGCAAGCCCTAAATCACTACTTAAAAAGTTAGAACAGAAAAGAATAAAGCAACGGGAATCGTCATCTAAATATTTAAGAAAGGGTAGGAAACTATTTTCAAAGACCAAAGACAGCGACAAAGATTATGGTGAAAATTGCCAAAAGCCCGATATGACGCCTTTGGAATACAACCGATGCAAAGAGAATTTCTTGGAAAATTTACCATGCTCAGAAGAAGATAGAAGACAGATAGAAAAATCTACTATTCTGCAAAGAGACTCAAGCGAATGGTTAGAGCTAAGACGAAAACTTCTAACTGCGTCCAATTTCGCTAAAGTAGTGAATAGGCGTCAAAATACAAGCGTGAAAAATTTAGTCAAGAACCTTATATATCCAAAGAATTTAAGCCATGTGCCATCTTTGAAACATGGAATAGAACATGAAGCAATTGCCACAGAACAACTAGCATCACAATTAAAAATAAAAATAGAGCCTTGTGGTCTGTTCATCGATAAAAATATACCTTTTCTAGGTGCCACTCCAGATGGAGTTGTGGGAAATGACACAATTATTGAAGTTAAATGTCCAATAACGGCAAGCAAAATATCTTTGGACGAAGCCATAGAAAAGAAAAAAGTAAATTTTTGGAGAAGAAATACAGGTGGACTTGTCGTAAATAAAAAACATCCGTGGTACATTCAAGTACAGGGACAATTACATATAACCTGTAGGAGTCAATGTATTTTTGGAGTATGGTCTGGTTACGACAAACAAATAAAGGTTGAAGTAATAAAAAGAGATGACCAATTTTGGAACCAATTTATGGAAAATAAATTAATTTTCTTTTATAAAACTTTCATGTTGCCAGAGTTATGTGACCCCAGACATGTCAGAAATATGCCAATCAGAGATCAAAGCGAATTGAAATAAATGTGAAACTATAAATTTGTGCTTTTATTACTTTTCAAAAAACTCACTTATTTTATCTACATGCTTACGGCAATAATTCTTTGTACATAAAGTAGTAAACGAAAACTATATTTTATGATGACTAAAAGGACATAACGTAAACTTACTATAAACCGATGAGCGGAACCTTTAGCTCAATGGTGACTCACACTTGACTAGATTTTTATAAGATTAGACAATAATTCGTAGTTCATTTAGTAGTAAATGAAAACTAGACTATTTTATGATGTCTAAAATGGCAAAAGGTAAATTTACTACAAACTAGTAGTAAATCAATGAGCGGACGGGACCCTCAGCGCAATGGTGACTCGCACTTTACTAATTTTTTATTGCAGTAGGCGATAATTCTTAGTTCACTTACTAGTAAACAAAAACTAAATTTTATGAGGACTAAAATGGCAAATAAGGTAAACTTACTACAAACCAAGGAGCGGACGGAACCCTCGGCGTAATACTGACTCGACTTGACGAGATTTTTATAGCAGTACTGCAATAAATATTTGTTCCTAAAAATAGTAAAATTACACTTATGCACTCATTATAATGCAATTTGGTATAGTACCTAGTTATACCACCAAAAAAGTAGGTAGGTACCTACCGACTTACTTTTTTATAAGTAGATCATTTTACCTATATTTTTTGACAACTACTAACTATACATTATACTAAAGTATTTTTATACCTTTTTGTACCTACTTACTAGAATACTTGCCATCAACTCGCGCGGTCGCGGCCGGGCCACGAAACAGATGTTTTATGGCCCAGGCGCGCGGGCGCGCGGGCGAACGGCCGCGGCCTGCGCATTTTGCGCGCGAGTTTTAGTTCACAGAATAGATAATAGTACTCTTACTTTACGAGTGATGCGTGAGGTGAAGCAGATGTAGCGGGGGCAAAACTTGGATTTGCGCTGGCATATTACTGCCCCTTAAATCCTAAACCAACAAATTAGCTTGACAAATACTAGGTATATTGGGAATTGTTTGACTTGAGGTTGACATTGAATACTCGGGGACAAACTGAAGACTCTCGAATGGAATAACCGAGATATCGGGTAATGTTTTATTTAAGGTGGAACGTTACACTCGCGCGGCAATATCAAATTTTCTTGCGTTCTTTTGCCAATAATCGCTTAATTACTCAACGTGATTACATGAAAACTAATTTTGCGCGAATAAATATAATTTATCAATAAATTACAATTAAAAGTATCACCTACATATCATTGGTTTAGCAACAAATGGCAATTAACAATTTGATTCTTAGTTTTTCAGTCTATTGCCATTTGTCGCTAAACTAATGATAAGTAGGTGATACTTTTAATTTTAATTTAAAGATACATTCTATTTATTTGCGCAAAATTAGTTTTCATGTAATCACGTTGAGTAATTAAGCTATTATTGGTAAAAGAACGCAAGAAAATTTAAATTTGCCGCGCTAGTGAAACGCTCCACCTTAAGTTTTCTTTATAGAAAAGCGTCTTTATTATTTTGCCAACTAAAAATTAATTACATTATATCATTAAAAAAATTCATGCGGTTTTTCTTGCCGTACACCTGAAAAATGTGGAATGAGCTCTCACCAGCGGTCTTTCCGCAGAGCTAAAACATGGATCACTTTAAAAGAAGGGTTAAAAGAGTCAGGGTGCGACGCATTAATGACACTTCCAGTGTTGCAGATCTCCAGAGGATAGGCTATGGTAACCACGTCCCATCAACCGGACCGTACCACGCTTGTTTGCAAAAATTTTGAATTTAATCCTACAGTATAATATTATAATATGTTAAATGCAAAAGACCAAATAGCAGAACATTTTGTAACAAACGCTTTTAAAAGCGCTAAAATTTAGCTTAATTTCTCCCCAGCCGTATACAACCTGTTTGATTTACATCATAATGACAAAATCGCATGTCCCATTACGCAGGTCGTTTATACCTCGCAACATAGGGCCCGACGATGGTGTGAATGAGTAATTTGTTTAATTAGAGCAACTGGGATTTAATTGCTCCCAAACAGTAATTCATTTACCCAACGCGAGTATGAAAAAAGCCTGTATGTTGTGTTCAATGTGACTTCCAAGGTTTGACAAATTTTTTGTTTATAAATATATTTTTTTTGTACTTATCGTGTCGAAGGGAAGAGAGAAGGAAAAGGAGAAAAATAGGGGAAAAGTATAAACCATTTATTCCCGTTAGAAAACCAAATTTGATAACTGGTTATCTAGTGGGAAGAAAAATCCCGTTTAATTACTGGTTATGAATCAGGAATATATCTTTCCCATTAGAAAACCAAGTTTCATAACTGGTTATCTAGTCAAAACTTACCCATGAACGGGGTTAGTACGTAAAACTAATTAACCCGTGGTCAGCAAGTGAAATATTAAACGCGGTACTGAAAATGTTTACCCAAAGCTTTACATAATTCGTATAAGAATTTTCTTTGTGCTAGGTATTCTGTGCTGTTATCTTCCAATCCTAAACAAAAGACAAAAGAGATTCAATTAAGATTTTCAACGAACTTTAAAACTATGACAATAAGGACTGGATTTAATAAGAATTTCAGAACACGAATGAACCCTTGATACATAATAAGCCACATTCAGTTTAATTTTTCATGTCAACATTAAGAGAGCGATAGTGGCCGAGCGGTAGCATGTGCGCTTCGCAATGTTACGGCACCGGGTTCGATCCTCGGCCCTGCACCAATAACTATGTGCTTGTGCAGTTGGCGATGCCACCGCTCCGTGCCTCGGAGAAGCCGTCAATCCCGGTTGTCATAGGAACAACTATGGCAATTTTTAAGGGTAGTCGGAACCCTGATAGAATCTGACGCCTGATCTAACCATCCGTGTTACTGGTCTCTTATGGGTTACGAGGTTAGATGGCAGTCGCTCGTGTAATTCTGGTAGCTTGCCGCTACAGGTTATATTGGGAGCCGACCCCAATAACAAATGGGAAAAGGCAAAAAGGATGATGATGATGATGATGATCGTCAACATTAAGAAGTATTATGAAACAACGTGTTTAATTAAAGTTGTATTACAGCCTGTTTCTGCTTGCTCGTAAAGATTCCGAAAGTTAATTTTGAAGACAATACGTCGGAAAATTACTAGACGATAAAGGTGCTTTGGAATACTTTACGAGATGGAAGATCTCGTGAAGTGGTTGTATGAGGCGCACACAATAGTGAAGATAATCTGTTTAGAGATTAGGGCTGTCTATTAGCCGTCTTCGTTGTATTACTAAATAATTTTATGACTTACACAGAACAATCTAGTAAAAGACAGACAGTTCTGAATTATAATAGATAGATAGATAGAAAAATATTTATTGCACAAGAATAAAACAAGTAGGTGCATAGGCGACATTAAAGCAAAGTAGCATTTTCTTCCAGTTAACCCTAGGAAACCTTGTAATAGGAATAAAATTATAAATAAACACTGTACCTATACACATAAGTTAAAAGTAAAATTGTGTAAGTAAATAAGTAATATATTTATTTAGCCAGAAAGATTATATGCATCTCTAATGTAATGATAACTAAAAAGACAATTCTATAAGATAATAAAGTAAATAGTCCCTCCTATTGTGTAGTAGCAAAATAATGAAGCTATGTTAATAGGTATAAACATTTTACTAACAAAATTGAAAGGTCTGGACACAAAGGTAGTGTTTTTTTTTACAAAATAGCGGCAACCCTATAATAAAATCGAGTGAGCTTTCGAGTAGTAACGAAGCGTAGCCTCAGTGAGGAAATAACAAATTTAATCAAGGAAATACAGGAAGGGCTGAAAGTATAATATTTTATCTAGAAGTAGTTAGGATTGTAATTTGTAAATGTGGATAGCAGTCAAGAAACATCCAGCACGATTAGTGGAACTGATTTATTGTGACAATGACGGGGACACAGACAGATAATTATTTAAAAAAAATACAAGGAATTTTCGAGATAGTAGTACCTAGTAGTAGAGCGAGTGCGCCTCAGCGGTAACCCTTGCGACATTCAAACCGACGAACCAGGTTCAAATCCCACTCAGCCCTGCACCAATGACTTTTTAAGGTGTAGTTTGGACTCGCTCTGACAACGGTAAACACCGCGAGAAAACCGGCATGTTCTTGAATAAAAAAATTAGAGTACGTGTGTCATCTACCATCCGCACTTGGCCAGCGTACATACACCCTTTATGTTTGAAAAGGCCGGTGTCCCAGCAGTGGGAATCGTGTTGGGCTGACGATAATATATGATGTGATGTATGTGTTCGTTGAACGTTGGGCGTTATCTATAATCTATAACAATATTATAAAGAGGAAAGATTTGGTTGTTTGTTTGTTTGCATTGAATAGGCTCCGAAACTAGTGAACCGATTTGGAAAATTCCTTCACTGTTGGGAAGCTATACTATCCCCGGATGACATAGGCTATATTATATTTTCAATAAAAAATAGGGATCCGTACTAAAACTACAATAATGTAACCCAAACAATTATACCCGTGCGAAGCCGGGGCGAGCCGCTAGTGATAGCATAAAGCAGCCATCAAAAATAAAATAAAATAAATGATTGATTTATTTCATCTCAAGAATAGATGTTCGGTACATTCTAGGTAGTAAGGTGTGAAACAATATAGTTTTTCTAATTCTAAACATATTACCGTATACCCTTGGGAAGCGCTGCAACCCCGCACTACATCTCTGATGAGCAATGAAAAACAAATCAACTTATGATGTTGTTTCATTATATTTATACAAGCCTCAATTTTTACCTTCGAGAGTCTACATTTCCAGATAATAAAACCAAAATAGCACTCTGAATAAAAAATGCGAATGTTGGCGAAATTGGGAATTCTATTTTAGGAAAATAATCCTGTTTGAGTATGTTACAAATGGGACCACATTTAGGCAAGGTTGGGAATAAATAAGAATAGATGGTCTAATACCTACCTTGTAGTGGGCGGAAAAGAATTTGTTATTTGCGTCTCTTTTACAGCTTAATTAAAGACAAAAGACGTACCTAACCTATTTGTTAGGTAATCTATCATCATAACATAACGCATATTCTGCAGCCGGTTATCAAGAAATACCGCCGTTTGTTGGACAAACTGACACATATAACCCCTGGTTTCCCATACGTTTGTTAAAGTTAAACTCCCATCAACTTAAAAATACGGAACGGTCATTGTTTGCCTATTGATCATCAGCTGTTTTCGACCAATGAGCGTTCTGTATTTTTAAGTTGACATGAGTTTAACTTTAACAAACGTACGAGAAACTGGGAGATAGACAAACAGACACCGCTGCATCGGAGCTCGAGGCTTAGTAAATAGGGTTCCATTTTTTCCCTTTGGTTACCTACGTCCTACGGAACTCTATAAACCATGCCATATTCGACTAGTAGAGAAGCCACTGCCGCATCTGATGATGTCATGTTATCTTAGTAGCGTTCAAAAGAATAATGATGTATCTTGAACCGTGATCGTCATGGTTTCTGATTTGAACTTTAGTCATCATCATTATGTCTCGGATGAAATTAAAAATAGAAACTGTTCAGATCTTTCGGTCGTCGGTTTCTTGTAATGTTACTTAGTTATAGAATTTCGCAAGTAACTTCACCTTTGCACACCGACGTTGCATTTCGTGCATAAATTGCAGGAAAACTAATAGGAAAAAGTGAATGAATATTAAATGATATGCGCCCTCTTGTTCTGGAAAATTCACGGAACTTTCCAAGAATACAATACTTATTACTACATTACCATGTTTTAATATTTATGTACAAATAATAAACATTATTAGTCCGGCGGGGTAATTACGTAAAATTTACAACAGCAATGCGACAGCAGTAGCAATGCGACAGCAGTAGCGAAGCATACATTCTCGACACCACTAATGATGTATGACAGCAATCACCGCGAGATTTACGCCTGTCGCAAACCTGTTGCGAGTTAGGTAATTAGGGGGCGGGTCACAACTTGTTTAACGTTTAATTATATTCAAACGCTTCTAGCCATATTAGATCGGCACCAAAAGGGTATTAGTACCTAATATAACTTAGAAAGCAGCTACTTCACGTCGTCGTCAACTCTTAAACCCTACCTTACAACAACCCTTTTAGGGAAAGCATTATTATGACATGGGTACAAAAACGCTGGACCGTGACATCCATAAAAAGGTCCTACTAAAATGTTGTAAATAATCGCAAAACCATTATTGATACCGATTTGAAGGAGATCCAGCATGTTCGGACTGCTGGAGGCCATTTTCCAGATCGCCAAACACGGGTCATATTTAATTTGACTTAAGGTGGAACGTTTCACTAGCGCGGCAAATTCAAATTTTCTTGCGTTCTTTTGCCAATAATAGCTTAATTACTAAACGTGATTACATTAAAACTGATTTAACGTAAAGAAATAGAATGTATCAACAAATTACGATTTAAAGTATCCCCTAAATATCATTGGTTTAGCGACAAATGGCAATAAACAAATTACGTCTTAGTTTTTCAGTCTATTGCCATTTGTCGCTAAACCAATGATAAGTAGGTGATACTGTTAATTGTAATTTATTGATACATTCTATTTCTTTGCGCAAAATTAGTTTTCATGTACTCGCATTGAGTAATTAAGCTATTATTGGCAAAAGAACGCAAGAAAATTTGAATTTCCCGCGCTAGTGAAACGTTCCACCTTAAAGAGGTCGAGGAATACTTGAGTGGTCGGTGGTTAGAAAAATCTTATTGTGTAGAGTTCGAAGCGTGACGCCATTGTGCTTTTGGGTGTGTAAGTCGCGGTTCGATTCACTCGACATGTTGTACCGAGTGCAATAAATGGAAGAAAGTGACCCTGGTATTGTTAATTCTTTCTCTTTCTTGTCTTTGTGTTGCTCATCTTTAGTTAAGTCTAACAGGTTTGGTATATGGCTGTCTAAACGGTCTTGGCTCTGAAATAGTGTTTTCTAAAATGTTCGACTATTAGGTAATTAACTTGTATAACCTACGTAATTTCTGAGACTTGTGTTCGTAATAATGATAATTAAATTGAATACCTATTAATACAAAATATGTGGGAAAATTACGCCGCAAATAATGAGGAAATTAAATACATTGTTGTGTGCATCTTTGTCATGCAGAAACATTGTAATTATACACAATTTCTTATAAATAGCCCCCACTAGGTGGACCGACGATCTACTAGGTGATCATGTAACTTGATTGCAACCGATTGAAACAAAAATGTATGGATTTGACAGTTTCAATATTGCAGTTAATGTGCATAGTTACTATGGAAGTTATCAAATTCAGAATGAAATTTCTTCTGTTGCATTGCAATCAAAGTTCCATGATCACCCTGCTGGTTCAAACCGCGGGGAGCCGATTGATGGCTCATGAGGCAAGCAGCCGCTCAAAGTGGCGCTCTGTCGGGGAGGCCTATGTTCAGCAGCGGTCTTCATGCTATTGATGGGTTAAAAAAGCCGATGGGAAACGAATGAAGCCGAATAAATACACCAAAACTACTACAACAGAGACATGAGACAGAACCAAAAATAGAGATTCTGAAATGCCTTCGTTAGACCTGTCAGGCTCGAAACCAAGTACCTCTCATATGAGGAGCTTGCTAACAAAGCCGTCTGTCCGTTGTCAAAGTCAGAGGCGCAGAAATAGAGCGGCCCATTCATATGTCACCGCGGAAAGCAAATATAGCAACCTCCATTCAGATGTAGGTAAACTACCTCCATCTTTTATGACATAGAAGTACATGCACCTGTCTTGAGCAGGAGCGGTGAAACTTTGAGAAGTCGAAGTATACTCGAAGTTTAGGTTGGTTGAGATACGTTTATGTTGGCTACGCGAGTTGGGATGTTTTTCATAAAGCCTTGGCAAGAAAAATGTTAATGAAAAAACTCTTTTGGTAAGCTTTACCACAGGCATTAGGTCTGTGACCACAACTTTAGGATCCCTTAATTACGTTTGCCTATGATGATCGAACGAAGACGATTGAAAAAGACATAATGTTTAAAGTAGTTAAGTACATTATAAAGTTATGGCCCATAAGTTATGAGCGTGTGTCATATAACATTAGGTAAAATGTGGTCAAACACTAACGTGTCTGCCATAAAAACAACAGAGCAGGCAGAGAATAATTTGATGCAATAATGTTGACATTGACAACCGTAAATAAAATTCAATACGTAATAGACCATGCCAGCAGTCGAAAGCGAAACTACTCTAATTCGAAATGCACGTAATAGAAGAGATGAGAGGAGACATGGGCTTTCGAACATTGATTGCTTTCTATGGCCCGTATTACAAAACAATGGTCAGTCTTCGATCGCTGCTCAAGTCGAGATCTAACTCACAAATTGATCACTCGGTAAACGAAATCCTTTCTTGAGCACCGATTCCCCACTGAGCGTAGTTCTGTTGGTAATACCAGCCTATGAAACGTGACCGTATTTACAATTGTAAGAGTAGCTGCTATCCCTTGACCATTTGCTGATAACTGAAAAAACAAACAATCATCAATAGCCAATCCAAATCTTTACGAAGATTACAGCTCTTTTCTATTTCATGAAACATTTGTTGGACTTGTGCCAGTTATGGCCTATGGATTTAATCAGGTTCAGCCACTTCGATTGAGAGTGCGTTGGCAAAGTGGCGTTTTTAATTTTGATTTTGCCACAGAAACTATCTACGTATATCATTACCAACACAGTCAACTTTACGTTACTATCTATACATACATGTACAGGCCATCGCGGCTAGTATACTGTCCAAATATTCTTTGTAGTAGATAGTGTAGTGATAGTTTTTATTATTGTAGTAGTTAGTTTAAAGAATAAAGGCACAATGCCCGTTAAAAACACATTACGTAAATTGGAGAGACCTGTAGATCAAGTTACGGAATAGAACTTATTTCAGCACAAAATTAATAATAGCACTAGTGATTTAGGCAAGGCTTTGCGCACATGGTAAGGGACCTCTTTGTTTGTTGGTCTATTGTGTGGAGGGCGTGAAACTACTCGGGAAGCTTTCAGGGCATCCGTACTGTCTGTGCTATAAAACTTTAGGAATAATGGGAGCCGTAACTTTCAAGCGAAACAGTATCTGAAATCTTCAGTATAGGTATAATCTTCATCTACCCTCTCAGTAATATATATAACGCTATATGTAGGTATTATAAGTACCTACCTACATTACATTGAAAAGTTTCAACTGTTAGGTACTTACTTACCTACTTCATTATTTTTACATCCTATTGCAATTCCAAAATTTCTGTTTAGAATTACTCGTTATTTTAGTAACATTCTCATGTCACGTACAATTAACTTTAACTTTTGAATATTTTTTTTATTTATCTATTTAACTAACGTGCCTCACAGCAGCGTAAGTATCTCAATATTTCTGTAAAGTGGGATCAACCAAGCGTTTAATTTTTTTTCCATAATTTTCTGCTGGGTGGGCCCCGGGCCGTTTAGTAGTCTAGACGGAGAAAAACTAGCCTTCGTTTGTAGCTCCATAATTAGATTCGATACAAAAGGCAGCCGGCTATCGATAAATTGTACACGTCTAGCGCTCTCTCTTAGATTCTAATGAGCTGTGTTACTGCTACGAATAAAAATACATTATCATCAAGTATCAAACTATTTTCGATTTAGAAAGACGATGTTATGATGGCTAATAGAAACGACGAACAATGCGAGAACGCGTTCCATTCCGATCCTATAAAAGACATTTAAAATCGAAAGTAAAACAAAACTTCTCTATTAAGTATTTGAGGAGGTTTTGTTTCACTTTCGATTGTCAATCAATAATAATTACGAAGCGATATCCACATAAATAAAATCGACATCAGAATCAAATTCAAATCAAATATACATAAGATTATTTGGAGTTCAGTCTATTTTGGCTAAATTAATACTTTCTAATCAGTCTCTCAATTAATTTATGGAATCCCGTATCTTGCTATCAGTCATGAATTTTTGTCTACTCTTTTTTTAAGGTTAAAATGGGCATACGTTTAACAATTACACCTCACCACCCTTATTTCATAAAGCGACAAATCATAATAAATCTACAACTTGCGTTTCATATAACAATAAAACTTATACGTGACTGATGATTGTAGGTTTATTATGATTTGTCGCTTTATGAAATAGGGGATGGGAAGTAACGATGTTATCTGTGAAGGATGTTCTTGCGTGAAATGCCTATAATTTAACTAAATAAAATTTTAAACGACTATTTATAAAAAAGTAACCTCAACGACATAATACATGGGTGGGATAGTGATATAATAACATATAGCTTAAAATCCAGACGGCGATGTTAACAAAATTAAAATAATCCCTGGCTGATGTCCAAGAGGCAATGAACTGGACAGGATTGGAATGGGTTAAAAGGAAAGTATCTACTGAATAATATTATATGTATAGGTCGGAGTGTTGGGACATGTTATAAATGACATATACATATAAATTACATATTTTAGGAGGAGTAACTTTAGTTTGAATATGTTAATGGAAAAACTTCCAATATTGCCACGCCTATCAAAATTTCAAAGAGTTTAAATGTACTTTATTACGATAATTCAAAATCCTCGTTCTCGTTTCCAATAGACTGCTCTTGAATATCCCAACAAAAGTTAAAGGCAGGCTTTCATAATGTTCACTGGAGTGGAAGTGGTATAACTTTTAACTAGAAAGTAAAGGAAAGTATATTTTAAGGCTTTGAATTGAAAGTAATCGGAGTTGAAATAAGGCTAAGGTTACGCTTAATTGATTAATTCACGTAGTCAAAACTGTGGGAAGACACGCGAATAATAAGGTATGCAAGGATATGTTCACAAAAGAATGTTACACATCAGATTCATCATCCTCATTGCCTTTTCCCATTTGTTATTGGGGTCGGCTCTCAATCTAACCTGTAGCGGCGAGCTACCAGAATTACACGAGCGACTGCCATCTGACCTCGCAACCCATAAGGGACCAGTAACAGGGATGGATAGATCAGGCGTCAGATTCTATCAGGCGTCTGACTACCCGTAACGATTGCCATAGATGTTCTTATGACAACCGGGACCGACGGCGTATCGTGCTCTCTTAGGCCCTAAGCGATGGCATCGAAAACTGCACAAACATAACTTACTAGATAAGTCATTGCAGGGCCGAGGATCGAACCCGGTGCCGTAAGATTGCGAAGCGCACATGCTACCGCTCGGCCACCATCGCTGTATCACATCGGATTGTTATTAATAAATGCTGAAGCCAATCAATCAACACTTATGATAACCGTAGTAGATCTCAAACTCCCGGAATGCTATTAGATCCACTGGCGCATCCGGACGGTAGATCCTAATTGAGTTGAAGTGTTCCAGCCAGACCAATGGTGGATCACAGTGAAACCCAGAGTGGTATTTAGTTCACTAGTGGATCCAATCAGTACGTCTTAGTCTTAGGCCGGGTTTCCACTTGCAAGAAAACTTCTGCAAGAAGCGTCCGAACATCTATTAAACTGTAGCTTATAAATGTACCTAAACTAGTGTAAATTACAATTACAATAGTTTACAAGTTCAAGCTACAGTCTGATAGACGGTCGGACGCTTCTTGCAGAAGTTTTCTTGCAAGTGGAAACCCGGCCTTAGTAGATTGAGAGCAAATTGCAGAATAAAGAAAAAACAGATACAAGGAATAATACAAAAGGAGGAATGAGGAGAAAAATTTAACTTTGTAATGAATAATAAACTTACCGAAAACGACCGATCAAGTGCTCTCGGTTCTATCAATGATGATGGCTAAGATTCATCACTTCTGCGAACAAAGAAGAACAAGTGTTTAGTATAACAATTCATAGAAATGTTTAAAAGTCATAAATAAGAAAATGCTGTACTTTTTACACGTACCTATATAAATTGTATCAGAAGCATTTTATAAAAACTCAAAACTCAAACAATTTATTGCAATTAGGCTAATTTTAGCACTATTACAAGTCAAAAAATCAGTTAAACTTAATATACAGAAATTACAGACAGAGATGGTATTTATAATATTGTTCTAAGCATATTATAAAATTGCAAAGTGCTTTAATGTCAAATATAGCAAGCCTATTATAATAATAGAGTTTAAAAAAATCTCTTTAAGATCAGATATACGTAAAATAGGTATTTCACTTTCACCAAGCAATCAGCTATGTTGCTGGTCATTTAATTTTATATTCTACTCTTTAATAATCTTATTTTTTACTGTCATGGAATTCATAAGAAGCAAACGAAGGTTTTTGAAAAAAAATGTTATTTATCATTTGTAAATACCAACATCATTATCTACCTAATCCTGATTATAATTATCTATTCAGTATACGATTCCGTGTTCACCGAGCTTCGCTTCACCCTTGATTAGACACCCGGTCCTCGTCTTTGGATCTAAATATTTATCCACCTGAGAAAAGCTGATATAATACGAACTTTGCGGCATCACCCCGCGGACGTTCTTGGGTTGCCTAACTTTATTTATGAATAACGGTTTTAGTTATCCCGTATTGTGTAAGGACTCGTTATATACGTGTGGTAGGTACTGCTGTACTGTCTGAAGTTTGTACCTTCGTGATTCTCATGTTTTCTTGCAACGTTACATTACGCAAATATATTTAGGTATTTCTATTAGGTCATTAGGTTGGGTTTCCGTCATTCATTCGCATAAAAAAAGGTACGTAGCAATTTTTTGGTTTTATTAAAGATCTATCTAAGTTATTTATTACAATTGTTAGTTTCTATATCTTTCAGACTCTTTGGTGCATAAATAACCGGTTAAGTGCGAGTCGGACTCGCGCACGAAGGGTTTCGTACCATTATCTATAAAAACTAGCAAAAATATCACGTTTGTTGTATGGGGTGCCCCCTTGAATATTTAGTTTATTCTGTTTTATAGTATTTGTTGTTATAGCGGCAACAGAAATACGTCATCTGTGAAAATTTCAACTGTCTTACTATCACGGATTATGAGATGGTGACAGACGGACAGAGAGACAGCGGAGCCTTAGTAATAGGGTCCGTTTTACCCTTTGGGTACGGAACCCTAAAAATGGAGGCTCATATTCACTGTCAAAGTAAATAAATAAATAACTTATTATATCCTGGACCCTAACTAGAATCCCCTGTATCTAAGAACCAGGGCCTACGAGGACTATGGTCGTCCCACAACACGCAGACACAGAGCAAGTTGCGCTTTTTTATATACTCGTTTATGAGTATTTTGTACTGTACGTGCTTGCTTTGACGTTATCACTCACTTTCATAATAGGCTGTATAAATAATTTATATTCCAAAAGCTTCATGAACTCGTTTGTTTTATAGTCTTTTAAATTCCAAACATGAAACAACGTTAAGTAGTACAGCACGAGTAAATTACCGAAAGAAACTAATTCACGTACCAAGTACCAACAGAAGCGTGAGTTCAAGTTCTTTAAACACCGTTGTTTGAGAAGTCCGAAGTAAGGCGAACCAAAACAAATGTTGACTTAGATCGCCATTGAACGACTTACTATTCGAGGAGCATTAACATTCATATAGTACCCCTTTTAACCTTGGTATCTTCAAGGTTAGGTTTTCTGCAGTGCCTCTATGTGAAATTTTTACCATCATTAATTCCCACGTTGAAATGCGGCTGTTTTGTAACCATTTCGTATATTTAAACATTTTTTAGACGGAGTTCACCAATTTACTTGGCTATGATGAGTATAATTCTCACAATATCAACTCTACACTATGAATAACCGTTACACAATAGATTTAGATACCTACAAAATGTCTACAAATCAAGCAGACAAATTATTTCTTCTAGCATCAGTTTCTAGTCCTGCGTCTCATAGAACTCAAGGGCATTTCGTTTTTGTATACAGTTTCTACTAGTGAGGTGTTACCATAAAGCGGCCAGTGACAACTTTTAAAACCTTGAAACATGTCCAAGGGCAAACTATCCGCAAGTTAATTGGCATCCTCGTCGACAACGGCCATAATTGGGTCCCTCAGGAATAGTTTTAAAGTTGCGTTGGATTAATGTTATATTCCTCAAGTCCCTTTTGAGGGAACGAGGGACTTCGGTGGAATGGATGTTTGCCCGTTCGGGACTATAACTTTAGCTTCGGTTGTACCTACAGTTTATCAGAATACGTTAAAAGCTTTGGTATTTTACTGGAATTTTTCATTAGTGTCTATTTTTATATTTTTTTACACACTTCCATTTTGTAACCGTCAGAGTATAATAATCTGGATAAGCACCGCGTTCATGGCAAGAGTCCAGGCTTCCGGAATCGTAAAGGATAATAAATAAAAGTGTAACAGGTGGCCAGCTGGTTAACAAATATCAACACGCACGACCATAACTCTTCAAGAGATTGAAGAGTAAAATGGGGGCATCAGGTATGTGCTTTGAGTATACAGCCAAAGATATGTCATAAGAAATTGAAATAAAGATATATGGTATTTTAAGCGCCCATGCAGACACCAAAAAATAATCGAGTTAAACGCTCATTCACATTTAAAGATTTATTATAATTGTTCACAAAAATGGATATTTTATGATTAGCTCATTTGGTTTTCTGAATAAAGCTAATTTGTAGAGTAAAATAAAGAATCCGTTATGTATGAGCCAGGTGCCCGCTCCAGTATGTTTGAATCCATATATGGACAAATTAGTATACTTCACCTGGTGGATATAAATAGAGCGCATACTTCGCATGCTCAACAAATACATACGACCGCAACAACATTAACGATAACTCATTTCATATTTTCACTTTTCGCATTCTAAACGAGTGCTAGCGTAAACATACTGTATCTTTACGCCATACGTAGAATGATCATTTGAAAGCTCGCGTGCTGAGATATTTTATGAATGGCGAGGGTCGTAAGCAACAACCCTTTGGGGGCTCTGACCGGGGAATGTAGCCAGGCCCGTTAGTTTGTAGATCTCAGATAAAAGCACAATACGACGCAAATTGGTTTGGTATGACCATTTGAAGGTCTTTGACACTCAAAGATTGGGCTACCTACCATACTACTATTGGCTCTTTGACTGACAATTTCAACTAATTTGACTATGGTCTTTATTTAAGACTAGTTGACCCGCCCCGGCTTGGGTTATTTAGATTTACTCCTTAACCCTGTTTATGGGTAAGAGGGAAGGGAACCGACCGGCGAAGCCGGGGCCGGCCCATCCATTCATCCTTTTCCCCTATCTTAAATCCCTTCCATCTTCCCTTCGACAGGATAAGTATTTTTTTTTAATGTAAGAAAAAACCTTCTACGAAATATTAGAAAACCTTTTAATAAAAAGATGAATGAAATCGCTCAAGCCGATCTCAAGCTATAGCGTGACCAGTAGGGTTAGCACGGCCGGTAGACAAAACTGTCTTTCCCCTGTTTTACTCCAAGCAAGTATGAAGAAAGTGACGTAAAACGGGGAAAGACAATTTTATCTACCATCCATGCTAACCCAGCTGGAGAAATAGCGATTCATTTTTATGTATATGTAGATGTAGTATGTACATATTACTGGCTTATGACAAGGACACTATGATGCTACTTCACCTATGGTCCATCCTAAGAAGCAACATGTTTACGTTTAAAAATATTTACTTACTTTAATCGTTTGTTTACGTCGATGATATTTATCTGAGTATGAATCACCTTACAGATTTTTACACCACAATATTATTCACGTTTATGTCCGTAAATATGTACAGTCAATCAGACAAGGCTTCTAAAAGTAGTGTTATTTAAAATTTTGCTCTTGTTGACTTGTCTACGTGGTGCGGATTTGTAAATATAAAATGGGGAGTTATAAATATGCTTATCAGCAATGCTCTCCCGACCATTATTGTCTTGAAGCTTTCCTAATTTTTATACAGGAAAAAAGAGCAGTCAATTCATACATCCATCCACATTTTGTCGAACGACTTATGTATAATTTAAGTATAGTCAAAGATGGGCTGAATGGCGTTCTTTAGTAGAGATAGAGAGCTATAGGGTAGGTTTTTTGATCCATGGTCAAAAATTCTAACAAATTCTAACCAATGGTCAGATAGTATATTTAACCATTGGTTACCTTAACTACGGATCAAAAAACCTACCTTAAGTCAGCAGTGGACTCATAATAAGCTAATGATATATAAATAACTTATATGGCCAATTATGTGCATGTTTGTACAAATACAGTAAAAACCTAACAAAAGTTCTGCTCACTGACTCACGCAATGACGTGTCTCTAAAAGGTGATTTGGCGAGTCCTTCGCATTGCGTTCTACACTTTCTACTGTTGTCGAGATCGAGACCTTCGGAGACTACGGTTTGCGACATTGGCCGCCAGTCAGTGGTCGATAGATACTGTTGCAATACATTATAGCATATTTAGTTTGCTTATTTTGTATGCAAATTCAATGACACAGAAATTTTATTTAGCCTAGAAATATGAGATATATACATTTCAAGATGAAACATGATGAAAGACAGATCATAATTAATGCAAGGGACTTTAAACTATTACACAAAACATAAAATTATTATTATTATAGCAGAGCCAGGAGCCAGTGCCAGCCCAAGCAAATGCCCTAGAAACTTGTAGCGAGCAATGAAACCCACGTTATCTTGACGGACGACGTGAATATTAGTAGTAGGTAGTGCCCGTTATTATGTGTCCACTGTACTAGTTGAAAACCATAGAAAAAAGAAGATAAAGAAATGTAATCCCTATAGTATTCGTGGTACTCCGGGACGGAGGCCTCGGGGATCCGGGTACTCGAGGAGTAACCCATTCACACAGGTAATAGTACCTACTATTATTTATTCTGTGACTTAGGTTGAAATTACGGGTTCGATCTCCTGGAAAATATGCTGGATTATGTCACCGGCAAAGTATATAGTAAATCAGTCATTGGATATGTAGAATTACTAGTCAAGTTATACAATACTGAGTTTTTTTTTCTTTACCATTAATCATTTCATACTCTACCTAAGTAATATACATATGACTGGGGGTTCTATATGATAGGTACTGCGAAGAGATCAGGTTGACTGAATTTGGTTTAAACTGTGATACAAAACGCTCAAGCCGAACTCGCCCAAAAGCTATGAATCACCAACCTGTTCTATTTTTATCATAATTTTTCCGACCGAATGCCTTCCGCCCTTTTGACGAGACGTCTTTTATTCTAGCAAAGGGCCCGCTCAGTAAACCAGTTCCGGAGGTGTTACCTTTCACAATAGACCAATATGGAATTCATAAATAAAATATTGTACATAATATTATGGACTGCGTAGCTACGCAGTCAATACAACATACTAAAATGTGAATTTATTGAGAAACGGTTGTTTAAGAAAATCAATGCACGCCATCACGTTGTTAAACCTACTTATAACAAAATTGATTATTGTATCGAATCATTGATAGAAACACTACAAACTAACTGATTTCATGACGAAACACAATAGATGTAACCTATATTCAAGCAAATAAAGATTTCGATCATTCATTCATTCAATACCTACATATAAGAAGTTCCTTTACCTAGTGGTTCATAAAGATTGTCTAATTAATAAATTCATAATAACTTACGATTGAGTGATCGGCAATGGAACGATGGTTTAATTGATTTACAAGATCGCTCGATTCGCCTTTGAACTCTTGCGTCCTTGAATGTAATATTCCTATTTTACTAGCGCAACATATAATGTGTATTACAAGTTTAGTGCCAATATTTACTAACCTATTCCCAGGATATTATATTTCACATCTTTTGATATAACTTGAGAATACCAAATAAAGAAATTACAGTAAGTACGCATATTATTTTTGATTCGAAATCTCAGAAGTCAGAACCACGATTATCAGATCAAGACGTAAAACTGTTGGTGGCCTGTTTGTTTATCTCTAAGATTCTATTTGGCTCGTAGGTATGTTGTTTGTTTTTAACCTACTGGCCCGATTACTTGTGATTGTAAAACATGGTATAATAATGGTTGAGCCAGTTTAAACGATATAAGCATGGCATGAATGGTATTGTTGTGTTATTGTGCGCTCAATTGTTTTAACGCAACTTTAGCATGACGCCAACTATGTAAGCTGGAGATTTGTCAACAACTTTAAATTTTTCAAGTAAAAAATCAAACGACTTAAGTTTCCATGACATGCTCTCATGTGGTCTAGAATATGAGTTAGTTGGTCACGATAAAACAATAAAGGGAGTGGTTTCTGTCAGTATGTAACTAATTTAGAACAGCCATCCACTGTGTGGGCTGGAAATACTTGTTAGTTTTGGATAAAGTTTAGTAAATATCCTAGAGCTAACAAATAACAAGCGCGAAGCTTAGCTCATTCTCCCGCGGTTAGAGTTAAGTAGAATTTTTACATTAAGACCTAGAAACGACTCACATTAAAAATATTGCAATACTCGCTGTCAAAACTTTAGCCGTGCTCAAGACTAATGTGTTTTGTTTGAAATGTGGATAACAACTGGAGAGCCTTAAATACTGTAATGGTCATTGCGACCTCTCCTTTATCAGAGCAATATAAATCAAACGCCCTATTCTGCCCTTTGCTGCTTCAGAGTTCAGACCGTTTATCTAAATAACTGCAGCCCAGATATTCGTGATTGCTTGCCTAATAGTACGAAGGCTACAAATAGCTAGGCACTGGAAATTGAGAACAGTGAACTAACAATCCTGGAATAGGCACATGCGACCACAAAGTTACAATTGCCCGAGGACGCGGCGAACGATACTATAATAGATTTAGATGCCCGTGACATGTTAGCATGTTGCAAATCGAATGTATGTAATAAATGATGCAGTCATACCACACACTAAAGGCTAACAAATAACTCATACTAAAAAAAACGAGAGTTAATAAATACATGCTATGGTCTTGCTTGACTCCTGATTCTGATACATACCTGAAACAATTTTTCCTTCTTACATAGATATAGGTATGCGTCATACGAGGTAAAATTCATTTTACAAATCTGCCACAGTACATGCCGCAATTAGTAGCGACGGCAACGGCATACAAAAGTGTTGATGTTACTGGTCAATGGTCATATTTTGAGATTCATGCCCTGGACTAATAATGCCAAATAAATTTTCAAGGTGTTAGTTATAAATAGTCTTTTAAAATCAGCTTTAGCTAGCGTTACGCACTCACGACACGCTGACACAGATATGATGCAAGTTTTCGCGGACACCATCTGTGTACACGGTTACGATTCATTAAATAGAACTTCACCTTTGGTTTAGCATTGCGAGTTTTGGTAACGAATTTAATAAATGTTTAGGTTTCCATATTGAACTCCTTAAGATTCATAAATTGCGTGAGCGGTCAGATAATTTGAATAGGTATATTCTTTGGAACTCATCTATAAAGAAGGACCTATAAAAATAGTTGAAACCTTCACGTCTTGCAAACTAGAGAACAGAAAATGTCATAATCTATGTAGTTTTGATCTTTTAAATAGATTTTAAACCTATAGCCTAAATATTCGTAATCACATCAAGCAAAGCTAATAACAGTTTATTACATCCAGTGAGAGTATAATAATGTAAACATTATAATGGCGGCTTCAGATATACGATATTCCCAGCGGACAAGCTATCTAACCTTATTTCGTGTGGTCTTGCGTAGGCAGTACAGTTAGGGTTCGGTAATATCAGAAACCAGATACTGCCTTTATACAACACACACAGTACACACTCTTCAAGAATAATGTACTTGCCAAAATGACCCTTACGGTTGTTACGAAGTTGATGGAAGCTACTAAATTACAGAACATCGATACAGTATTATTTATATGTAGCATATAACGATCACATGTTAGACAAATGCTAGAGAAAAACATTCAAACATGGTTTAAGATTAAGCTATCCTTTAGCCAAATGTTTTCTAGGTGGGAGGCTAAATAATGTTTTCATTTTAAAAGGTTCATGAAAACTTTCCAGGCAGTGTGAACCTTACTGTAAATGCCTATGTTACAGAGACTTTGGAAATATATTTGTATGCACATTTAAGAAGAGCCTTTCTATTTTCCTAATTGAATCTCTCAGCAAAGATCACATTCACGCGCAAATAAAACCAAAGAATTCTTTTCACCCTTTCAATTAAACGCTGCTGAAAAGAGTAATTACGGTTGAGGTCAGATTCGGGTCTTCTCATTCATTTTTTTGGATGCCTACTAAAGCGATGACAGACGGCCGCAAAAATAAGGTACCATAGGTAAATTAAGCTGATGGATGTCAGGACAGTGCTATTTTTAGCAGGTTGAATACTGCCTAAATCATGAGTTGAAACCGTATTTAAAAATTCGTGAGTGGAGAGTTCGGTTTGAAAACAAATGCAGTGAAAAATGTAAACAGAATTTTGTACAGTTTAAGTATACACCTACTATTCCATCTAAATCTAAAGTGAATCCATCTGATTGAGGTTGGTTATTTTTGCTATCAATAATGAATGTTGATTTAAGATACAGAGAAACACATTTGAATTGCAAATCTATAAAACCGGAAGACCAAATCAAAACAAATATATTATGACTGTATGTAGATATAGTATACGTTGTATACAGAAGGTCATTCAAACGTACAGTACAACACACCTCAGACTTAATAATATAGAACCTCTTAATCACCCCTAAGACTGTTCTAGTAATTTGCCTAATTATCAGACTGTGTGATAAGACTTAAACGGGTGCTAGTAGTCGCGCCTTTGTAATTGTTCATTTGCAATGCTAATCAAGGTACAATGTTTTCAAGGATGGTAATGAAGTGACAATTATACAAGCAGGCGAACATAAACAATATGTTATTTGACTGAGCCTTATAAACCTTAATCTTCAGGAGAGTGTATAACTTGAATAACTTGAGTGTTTAACTTAACACACGCGATTCTTATCAGAAAACTAATTTATCAAGTGTCATAATATTACGTGATTCTTGCCTAATTAATAGACATCGGCCTCAGATGTTAGTGAATCATCGCTATCGATGGATATGTGATAGAAAACAACAACAAGCATCAACTAATAAATTGTGGATATTAATATAGGTTTTTACAAATTTTGGTTTTGACTGTAATATATTTGGATGTATTTTGTAACTAAATATGTATGCTTATAGCAACTAAATTATCAAAACACAAAAAGATCGAAACAGAAAACAGAAGTGCTACCTAATACCTACTACACTACATAAACAATATGCTTATCGAAAGGTGTCAGATACACCTATGCAGTGTATCCTTGTCACTGTCAGTTCAGCTAAATACCTCGTTTCTGGGCACTTTTGATTTTCCGATGACGGTGCCGAAGCTGAAGCAATCAACTCAAGTACGCTTGAACGAAACACGATGGGTGTGAGTGACAGGATTTCATATCCACGTTCAGGCTTCGGTCAACCTGAAACGAGTGCTTCCCACGTTTTCGAATTCCATACAAAATCTTTTTATCTTTCCGCTGATTAAACGTAAGCACTGATATACATATTAAAAAGTTACGCATCAATTTCTCGTTTAGACGTGGACGAACGAAGAAAGAGAACCGTCTGAATAAATGGGAGAACAATATGCAGTGCAGTCAGTGTAGGTAATGTAGCGTTTGTTTACATTTCATCTGATGGTTTTGTGACAATAGTTGTCCGAAGCTAGAGCCACACTACGCCTGGTATAAGAACTGGCTTTTAAATTGGCGACATATTGTTGAAGGTGGCAGCTAGCCGGGAGGACGAGCAGTAGAAAAAGCCCTTCCACCATACTATAGTTTAATCACGATATTTTCCTTCACCGAAATCTAAAAATCTTTATAGGATTCCAATTCATGTACACAAATCATTAGCCAACCTACCTCACTATCAACTGAGCTATCATAGCTTCGAATATCAGTAGACCAATCCACTTTATTTAAATAGCAAAGGTTACTAAGAATTTTGGAACATTCCAGACATTAGTTTTTATATTCTACAGCATCGGGAAACTATTGTGAAACAACAAATATCTGAACGGAAACGATACGGAAGTTTGATGGTAATCAAATCTCAAGAGACTTATTGATTTAGGACTGGTCCGTTTTCTAAGGTTTCTGTAAATAGTGAGTGAACCCTGGAGTTGGCAAGAGGCCGTTATTCGCGGTTACGGCGAATTCGGAATCATAATAAGCGTTGGCTTCATCGCAGGCATATATAGAGAAGTTTATTGGTCGTATATCTTCTATGGATATGATTCGCACATACCAAGTCTGATGGATTATGCTAGTGGAATGTGAGAGAAGTGGATCTGAGTTATTTGGGTTTACTTACTCATTAATACAATATAGATATGTTATGTACACACGAAACGCTTATAGAATCATAAGGCGATCGCTACCTCTTGCCATCAAGCGTTTCCCAAAATGTATAATGTAATATATGTATCATTATTTTTAACTCAATAGTAATGATTATAAAAAAGGTATTTTCGTAACGAAATCTCGATCAATGATGATTGCGCGGTCTGAGAGGTCTTTTATTTTGTTTTATTCAATCCAGCGCAGCGTATTGGTTTGATCGTCAAATAAATGTATTTAAGCTAACAACTCCAAGGTTACGGCTTTTACCAAATAACAATGAACGACATTCAATCGAGCTGGCTACAGACCTTATCGGCTATCGACGGATACACAGAAGGTTTTACACCCTTTAATTGGTAGGTTAGGAATCAGAGTATCTTTTTTCTGATAAAACAATGACGTCTGGCTTTACAAACATTCCATTTTATAAACAACATTGTATTATTGCTTTGCATATAATCTTGTCAACGTGTATAATATTTTAATTTTGGTAATGATTAATTATTTATTGATGATTCATTATCATCGTCAACAGCCTGAAGCCGTCCACTGCTGAACATAGGTCTCCCCCAGCGAGCCCAACTTTGAGCGGCTGCTCGCCTTCGGCATCCATCGGCACCACGCAGTTTTCACCAGATCGTCGGTCCACCCAATAGGGGGATGATTGCTAATGATTAATTACAACATTTTTAAATATTTTTTGATAAATTTTATTTCGCCCTGGAAATCACATCTTGTAATCAAAACACAAAATGCACTCATTTAAAAGTGATTATTTGATTACACCAATCATTACAATGTGGCATTGGCACACATATTACGAAAAGTGTGAAATCAACTCCTACACATTGGCACAGGTTCAATGCACCTTCTTTCATTCACATTTCGCGGTGTCATTGGCATCTCTGATATACCTACATATAAACCAAACCACAAATGTGTAGCTAATAGTAGCTGTGTATATGTGTCTACAAGTGATCATTGAATTGTTAGAATTCGCCAGTTTATACGACATTGTAGCTATTATATTAACACATACGTTCTAAACATGCGATTATTTAGCTGTAATAACGTAACATAGAGTAGATTTGACCCAAAGATTATAAACCCCAAGTCAATGATTTGACCACATTAAGTACACCATAATAAGAAAATAAGAAAAGCTCTACATCCAAACTTAAAAGACGAAGCAAACGAAATATCTGCAAGTAAAAATTATGCCCGTAGGTGTTTTATAGGCGGCATCGTTTTAACCCGAATTTTCCACCCACAAGTATTAATAAAAAGTAAAGGTGGTGGTGACAAGAATCTTATTACGGTTAAAACTTCACACATAAATTACACCATGCGTCGAAATCAGATGGCAAAATTGCCAAACTTTGACATTAACAAGCAAAGTAAACCTAGAAACTAGATTGTGCGTATTGCGCAATAACCACCAATTAATAGCGAATTACTGACGCCAAAGAAAATTCCCTTTGGACAGCAACATTATTATATGTAAACAAATTAGATTCAGAGAATTAGACAAGGGATAGTTTTTGTAACATACTTGTATCCGGGGCACTTCTGGCAGCTATATGATTCTTCAGTCATTGATGAAAGAAAGTATTGCTTGCTGTAGATGCACGAGAGTCAATTATAATTAACATATCTTAAGCAGCAGATGCTCCTTGAAACTATAAGAGCTGGTTACTGAGCATAGTTATGTCATGACGATGACTATTAAATAATCCAATTTCACTTTCAACGGTTTCAACATTTTGGCAAAACGACAGTGCAATATGCACGCAAGAAGCGTATGTGAAAGTGTAGCCGATTTATTAGCCAGAACGAATAGCGTTAGCACATCTATCCATTACCCTTCTGGTTGGTAGCAGCTGCGAGCCATGCACCATATATTTTACGAGTAAATATATAACAGCGACGCGAATCCAGATAAAGTCAGCTCAAGAGTTGGTCCTGACAAGGCAAATGGTGCAATAAAGAAGGTTGTAAGCTGGAACTTTGGATGAGATTCTACTACTTTGATACGCTGCAAATTATGTTCGTGGCTTAATATGGTTAATGACGCTGATGACCGATGAGTTTATAAAAACGTTTTAAACTATACATATAGTACAGTATAAGATAGATAAGTAAAAAAGAAATTTACACGCAACAGTCCAAATGTTACTTTACTAATAAAGGCAGAATAGCAATTAATAGATCAATGTTCAAGCCCCTTATGTTCCAGAAATGTCACAACGCAAGACGAATGATAAATTAGTTAAGACTTGGCTTAAAGTATTAAAAGTTTTCTTTATTACTGAGGAGTTTCGCTTTAAGATCTGTATCATTGTCACGGAAGAGATATTAGTGTTACCTGCTAAGTTACCACTAAAATAGATGATATGTTTAATTACAAATTTTTAAAGCGGAGTTTAGCGGTTTATATTTAGAGTTATTCTTTCTCGCACAGACACGTAAGGGGCTACTCCTAAAGCAATAATTTCGACAATCTTACGACAGCAACAATAGGTATAGATAAAAACTCATCTAGGTTACAAATAAAAATATTCTATTATGGCAGTGAGGTGTAACACATAGCTTAATGTATAATAGCTAAACATATACAAGTAACCACAATACATAAAATAACTCTAAAATGATATCCAACATTTAGCTAATTATTTGAAAATAACGTTGCTTCATGCAAATAATAAGGATAACGGTACCAATTTACCTAACAAGCCTTGTTATTGTATACCCAATAAATTAAAGTTCGTAATGTCAAATACTGCAATTAGCCAAGCTTAGCCGAATATGGATCGCGGTTGACGTAGGCGTGAAATGTCAAGTAAGAGGCTAAAAATGTATAGGCAGAACATTTATAAACTCGATCTATAGCTAACTTTCGCCTATTAATTTAACCATGAATGGTGATTACTGGCTAGCTTTAGCAACAGACGTTCATGTTATTTTTGTTGTTGGCACTGGGGAAATCCTTCCAAATGAAGTTCCTATAGGTACCAAAACCAAGCCGTTAAGTCAGCCACCTCCTACGCCTGAAAAGTAGCGTGAAAGCAAATTCAGAACCAATTTCATACACGATAAGATCTAGATTGGTATGAATTGGTGTTTTATTGAGCAGGAAAACATTACTAAATCACGTAGATGGTAGCCTTTTACGCATTTGTAGGTCTTTTATTTAGAAGTCCACAAAAAGAGCAGACAATCAAATAGCGTTCTAACATTTCTAACCCCATACTAGGCACGTGCTATCATTGGTTTTATCGGAAAAAGTAGGCAGGGTAATGGGTGAGTGCTGTAATGTTATTCCCACAAAAAACCTATTTTAGGAAAACAAAACAAGGTTGCAGATTAGTAGATTGTGTTGTTTCCAAAATGTACGTGACATGCCTTCATAAAACTTAGATTATTATTTCTCCAGGAATCACCATAATTAAATTACTTACATGCTCCAGTGTACCCTACTTACCTACTTAACCCATGTGTTAAATTATAAATTGAGCATAATATATCAGATCTGTCAACTGGTGGGGAATAGTGGGGATGGACTAGGAGTACGCAGGGCCGGCCAGATCCGTTTCGACTTAGAGGGCCCTCGGCTCTTAGGCAATGGGAGTCTTGGAGCTTCTTGACAAAAATGACTTCGACCAATCAATCAATCAAAGAATCCCATAGGTTACATGCCATAGGCCTACATAGTTCTAATCCAATTCTATAGAAGTAGGTATTGGATTAGCTCTAAAATCCAACTATAATGTGGTTGATAGTTAACACATTTGAACAAACTCGAAACGACAGTAACGCCGTTATTGTGTTAGTTTTGTTTCATACAAAGCTTAGGAATTCCATATTTTTATATCTCGAGCTAATGAGTCAGTAAGAAAACTGAGAAATTACGTGATAATATTAGTCGATACCTTAGTCGTGCGTGACATCAGTACGATCCATGATCATTATGTATTAGAATTATCCACTAACATTCTTAGTTTTAGATCAGTAAAATACGAATTTCGGAAACGGTTTTAATTGTTTTAGGCGCGGTTTTGCAACAATTAGATAAAAGTTAAATAAAACAAAAACAATTAAAATAAACACAGCCTCCGTGGTGTCGTGGTTGAGCAGGTCGGCTCATAACCCGGAGGCGGCGGGTTCGATTCCCGCGACAGTGCAAGTATTTGTGCACATGAAAAAAAAACCGCAAATACCTGTTGTGTCTGGGTATTGTAGGAGCACGGTCCTTGTAGTTCTTGGGTCCCTAGATATAGGGAATTCTAGTTAGGGTCCAGGATCTATGTATGTATGTGATCGTTAGGCGTTATTTATTTATTTGAAAAATTAATTTTGTAATTCTAGATCTAGGTAACACTGGATAAATACTTTTTTGTTTGAATGAAGGATGATATGACGACTTCCTTTTTAAATAGTAGAACGATTGCATCCTTTCTCATAACACCTACTCTTTTAGGAAAGTACAATTTCCGTTTACTTACTAACACATATGCATTTAGCGTCCGGCTCATACAATTTTAAACCATTTTTTGATATGGCATCGCGCCAGGCTAACTGGTCTTAGGCCAAACATGTATATTTCCCGTTTTGCTGTTGTTTGCCAAACAATATGCATTACCGTAATGGTCCAGACCATCCGTGGCCTTTACCTCTTTCCGTCCGCCTTTTGATATATCATAAAGTACTTTTAGATACTTCTTGTTTCGATCTCAAGGTTTTACCTTACTTATATCCTGTAGTTTCTTGGTGAAGGGTGTCACAAAATACAGCATAGTTATCAAGTGTTGCCTGTACGACCTGTTTTATCCGCTGAGGAGAATGGAGTTTTTCTTCACATTTATTTAGCACAAAGCTGAAGACATAAAGAACACTAGTAAACTCAACGTAACTAATTAAAAAACTTTGTACACGAGGATTAATTTGCCTCTTTCCTCTTTGGAATGTTCATAATTGTCTTTTTCAGCTTTTCAACAATTATTTTCTTCATGGTGTTGAATAATATAATCATAGAATTGGAGCTCCGCTAAACGACTTGGTGAAACCTCTGATCTTAGAAATAAAACACTGATTTAACAGGTTGCGTTTTAGTTAAAGATACTAAGCTTTAAATTATCGAGATTACTGTGAAAAGCCAATATTTCGATGAATCCTTATAAAGTGTAAAACCACAAATTAGGTATGACCGACCTTCCATTGAATTTACACAAAACCATATAAGTGCAATCATTAAGTATTGTACAAAAGCTAGTAGGTAAATACCTTGTGGGCTCGTCACACGAATCAGTGATTAGTAGAAGAGCACGCAATAAAGTCTAAATTTGACAGAATTCACACACTATAATCCAATGTCTGAAGCCGCGAAGGAACCTCAGTGAGGAGTGGGAGACGCGACAGCACACGTCCGCCCAGTTGCGCGCCAAACCGCGACTACTGCTCACAGTGACGGCATCACAGCATTCACAGCAGCGCAGCGGCAGTGTTTGCCGGGAACTTGCTTGACTATCTGACTGTTAACTGTAGCTAGAAGCGACTCATGTTAAATTTTCTATGCCCATTACCGTTTCATCAGACACACGATTTGAAACGCCATTTAGAGGAACAGCAATGGTTGAAACCGTTTTTATAGTTCGGAAAACTTTATATGCAGTACAATGAAAAACATGAATTTTAATTAACCTGTCGATTGGCTAACACTATACTTAATGGCAACGAGGAAGCCGCCTGCACGATACACATCAGATTCGCAGCCTCTTAGATAAGTTGCGATGATATAATTGTTTTCGACAAACAATGGATCCTAATTTCAAAGTCCCTGACCACAAAAATCTGTTTGAATTGAACAATAGCGCAATAAAGATTAGGCCCTTTAACAAAATAATCATTCTAGTAAGTAAATAGGTAGTTTTGTATGATTTCCATTGAGCCATTTTTTTTAAATATCAGCTTAACTATTTACTTTTCACGATCACGACGGTATAGGTTACTGTCATTTGTAACGTTTACCGAAATTCTATTAAAGTTTTCAGTTACGTTTGAGTTTCAAAATCAATTTCATTAGAAACTGACAAAGAAAGATGTGATTGCGCCGTTATTGAATTTGTCATGGGTGGTATTCGATCTTCGAGCACACTTTGGCTTCAAACCTGATGGGTTCCCAAGTTGTTCCCAATACTATTACTTACCCCCGATTTCTCGTACGTTTGTTAAAGTCAAACTCATGTCAAATTAAAAATACTGTACGCTCATTGGTTGAAGACAGCCGATGATGAACAGGCAACCAATGAGCGTTCCGTATTTTTAAGTTGACACGAGTGTAACTTCAACAAACATACGAGAAATCGAGGGTTAGTATTCGATCTTCGAGCACACACTGTTATAGTGTCGACTGTCGATTGCGCTTGTCGCACAAGTTTTTTGGCGCTAACTCTATGCGGTGGCCCTGACCCGGCGAGCCTTCAGCTTCAGCCATCTCATGCTTGCCTGGGACTTCATTCGGCGCAAAAGGAACTTTAATGAGGTTTATATGCCACACAAATACTTTAAAAGCTGTTTGGACTAATCTCATTTTAGCATTTTGAACGTTTTAAATGACTTATATCAAAACTACGTTATTTTATTTTAGTACCTCGTGTTTTTGTTTTTTATGTTTTACGTTACCGCAATTCCTTTGACTTGCAGATTCACAAAGAAAACAAGTCTCTGAAAAGTTCCATAAATGAAACGCAGTTATTAAATACTTCATAATCGTTCGTATTCCCATTCAATTTACACAATTGTCGGTATAGTAATTACTGTAGATTGTAAACATATAGTCCACATAGTATAGGAGCCACTGCACCGGTTCAATTACGACAAAAACTGTGCGTTGGCAATTGACAGCTGACAGATCGAAATTGGCAGTGGAGATAAAAGTTGTGCTAACTTGTAGCAACAAAACTGTATACGGAATAAAACTGATGATCAAATAGAAGTTTAACCTTGTCTGCACTAAAGTTTGCCAGCTCTTAATTTCGCAATTATCTCTCTAGGATGCACCTAAATGCGTTACAATAGTAATCATGGATGGATAAGTGCGAACTTAGGAGCTGTGAAACTTTAGTGCAGACGGGCATAAATATGATTCGCACCTACTAATGTCAAAAAAGAAATGTCCAAGAGCTTAATAATGTCCAAATGTAAAAACGCCCAATCGGGAAACCGTACAAGTATAGAAACATCCAACTAGAAAAATGACAAGTATATAACCATCCCTATAAAAATGACCAAATATAGAAAAGGGCGACTAGAAAAATGTTCAGGAATAGACATACCATACCAGAAAAATGACCAAACATGCCACAGGCGTCTTCTTTTGCACCTATACCAGCTGGGTTAGCATGACGGTAGACAAAATTGTCTTTCCCCGTTTTACGTCACTTTCTTCATACTTGCTTGGAGTAAAACAGGGGAAAGACAGTTTTGTCTACCGGCCGTGCTAACCCTACTGAAGCAAACAAACCAATTGGTTTCAAAACTGGACCCTAATTCTGTACGTTAACACAGATTCCACACGATACGAAACCACGTCGTTATCGTGTCTTGTTCAAATCGTGTCACACACAGCATTAGAAATACCTTCACTTTACATTAAAGTTATTTTTATTTTGAATAAATATTAACAAAGTGGTGGTAACTTTTGACGAGTTGATGTTACGGAACGCGTCTCAGTGGAACATTATGATTTTTGACAGTTCAAATCGCGCCAATTCCAAATTCATTTCACGCAGTTTCGTTTTCATTTCATAAAGAATAGACTTTTGCAGATTTCTTATGTAAGACAAGGAATTCGCGTGGTTTCGAAGTAAGGAATCCTAAAGTGGTCATACAGAGTTAGAACCCTGATGGGTTCCCAACTCGTAAATAAAGTATGAGATAGGTGTCAAACTATAACATTAGCACAGCCGGCGCAGTTGTATCATGGCAACTTCCAGAGCCATACTGACCATACGGTGACGCTTCAATTGCTTTCAGAACTGTTTGGTTATCGGACCGAGCGAAAGTTATGCCGGTTTTGTTGTTCTTCCTAGCAATCGGTTATTAAGTTACTATGTAATTGGAACAATGTAACCGTATTAAAAGAAGCGTTCTGTTCTCGTATCCTCTATGTACATTGTTTTAGAACTTAATAATTGATAAGCGGGCAGGCGGACATCATCACAGGGCAAAGGAAGGGCACGTGTCACCGACAAGAATGCGTTTGCATAAATGAATGTAAAGAAGCATACGAGTGAAAACGTTTACTTACGATTTGCGATGCTCACTTGTTACAAATATGGATTCTATTTTGTTTAACATTTCCACTCACTCATTGCTGATAGACGATGTATCGGATCCTGCAGGGATCTCTATAGGTTACACCGTTGTTCTTTAGTACATTTAGGTAAATTGAGAATAAACACTATAGAAATTGCTCTACCATCTCGAGAAGACCCAAGATCTGGTGATGGGTCTCTTCAGTGGAGGACAGTGACTGGCAAATGGTCACAAATAGGAGTTTCCATTGATCTAAAATGAACTGGACAGACGAGAAATTTTGGTGTATTGTGCGGTATGTTGGCAAAACGTTTTTAAAGAGAAAAATAGAGCCAGAACCATTCATCTTTATTAATTAAGGTTGGAACCATAAATTAATTAAGCTTTAAACGGTTAGAACTACCTTAGATGTAAATAAACATTTCCCATTATGTGCCTGTAATAAGCAAACTGCAGTGCCTGAGACAGACGCTAAATTTCACACTTCAAAACCATTCTTCATAGTTGCAAGTTAAATATTGATCAAGATGTTCTAAAAATTCAGGTTTTGGGTCTAATTTTTTAATCTGTTTATATAACCGAGACACAAGCGGTAGCGCCACGACTCCATGACCCTGACATAGTTCAGGTGCGACACTCTTGCGACATTTCGCGCAGGAAACAGCCCAAATTTGATCTGCTATCCATGGGAAATTAAAATATACGCTATGCTACAATAGAGACGCTCTTATTGTAGATGGTGAATGGTTATGGTGAACATGACGAGGCTGTAGTTGAAAGGGCTGTAGGATATTAATTTAATACTGTTAAATGAAAAAGACGTATGAAACTAAGTACACTTGGATAAATGGACGTTCAAGTAGACAAAGACAATACTAACTATGCAAGAAACAGTAATTGCATTTATAGAGTCTCTCAGTTTAAATCAATGTGAACTAATTAATAAAATCTTGAAAAACAATCTATGTAAGTCTTCATTAAATTTACTTAAATATTTTTCCTCATAATTTGATTCAATGCAGAAATCGATTATGTGTACACGTGAACAGTGTATGTACGTACCTACGGCACAGACATATCGAATTGGTGGTAGCGATCATAATTTCGTTTTATGAGCCATAATATTGTTTATAACCACGTGATCGTGAGCAGGCTTTTAGTCTCAGCCAGCAGACTTGGATTATTAATTTGATCAAAGGCCTCGCCTCACTTAGGTACGAAATATTAATATTTTTTTGTTTCTAATTGTTACCGGGCAGCAGAAGCGCATGGAAACTGTCAATATACGGCTTATGGTTTACCTTGCTTACAATGAAACGTATTCGAAACAGCCCACACAACATTTAATACCCTCTTCATACTTTGGTTTGTAACAACCTGACTGATGTACTTACGAGTAGAGATAAATTTAAATGATTTGAATTGGATAGCAGCAAAGTTTAGAAAGATTTAACAAGAGCCGAAAAAACTTTTTTCCGTAGGACCTTTGTGTAAAGGTGAAATATGTGAGCCAGAAATGAAAAAAAGTTGCCCAATAATCACAAAGGCAGTATTTAGATTCGCAAATTTTATTTCGGGTGGAAAAATTTAACTTGTTTATTTTAGCACACTAACGACCCAGAAATGTTGACAGCGGGTCTCTCAATACAATTTAGTGTTGCTGCTGCGAGTATTCCTTTATGTTTTACTTTGATATTTATTTAGGCACTAGCGCCGAATGTTTTTTCGTTTTCACGAGGATACTTCCCTTTTCTGAAAAATGTGTTTTTTATCCTAACATACAAAGAATATCGACCATTTATTTACTTCAGCCTTTAGCACGATGTGGTTTGGAGTTCAGTCAAAAGTAAAAACCTATACCGATGAAAAATGTGCTTTTTGTCGACACCGCGGGATGAATATTCTCGAGAATTTCCAGGCGTTTAAATGTACGTTTCTGTGATTTATAACTTTTCACCCATTTTGTGCTTTTGGTATTGTATTGAAAACGTGAAGGTAAATGGCAATGATAAATCGTCTCTAAGTGTAATCTCAGGAGCGAGGAATAACATAAATAGGTACAAAATATCTGAATTCTTAAAGCGGCATTACGTTTTTTGTCAACAATGGATAATGTTACCATAGTAATAGTTCGGAGCATTATTCAGCACATTCATTCAGCACGTCTTCGTTCGGTCCAAACTCAATCGTTTGGACCCAGTGTTGTTTATTTTGAAATGCCTATGTCCAGCAGTAGACATATATAAAATATAATGATAATGATGATTTTAGCTTCAAAAATCGATAAAAATAAACCTTTTTCTGCGGCGTTTTAGTACTACAGGATGTAACTGTGCCCACAATACGTTTATTATAAAGAACCAACGGCCGAAATTAATTTGGACACATTAAACTGAGTAAGCAAAATTATTCAAGGCAGTTAGTAGCATTTGTTGCCTTCGCCAAATTGGTTCATTAGTCAGGAAGATAAGTCATACGCGGGTGCTCTTTATTGGGGTCCTTGCAAATTTGCGAAATATTATACGAAATATGGGTGCACCAATAAAGTTTTTTAACCAATAAGGAAATTTTCAACTTCTTTGAGATTGATGTACCTAAATAATATATTACGGTATTTTATTATGTGCGAAGGAGACTTATGACAATATATATTATTATCACGACATAATGTAATGTTTATATTAAGCTTAACGACTAGATCTATTTCTAAAAGATATACCTATGCTATCGCTGCGGTTATTTCATCCACTACAATAGAAAAATAATGTGGTCGTAAAAGTGAAAGACACGAGTTCCCTGCATTCAACAATCGGGTTAAATTCGTTAATTACCTACTTCCTTGAATATACACAATTGCACGTACATGCGTTTGTATAATTAGACATATACATATTTATATGTCCGCAATAGTACGACCGGATCTGAGGATAGACAATTGTACATGTCAATTTTTTTTGGAGAATAATAATCATGAGTTGACAGATGTGCGATCTGTATATACACGTGGACTAAGCCATACATTCTTTTGCTGTCAATGTAGAAAATTGTTAACTCTTGACTACGCTTTTATTCTTACCTGTGCCAGCATTATAATGCAGTTGGATATGGATGATTACATTTTATTTATACGTCTTGGATCATAATGTTGAAAACCACGCACAGATACTCTTGAACGAAGATACCTATATATACCGTCCTTGACAATTGTATTAAATTCACACTTGCCAAAGAATGTAATGAAATATTGTATGATTTGTGTTGCCCTGCTTTACATTTTTCACCACTTACCTAGTTGCCAAAGAGCTGTCTACTAGTCCAGTCGCGTCGACGTATGTAGGCTTTGCAGACTGAACCGAATGTAGCACATGGAAAATTATTACTGGCTGTGTATTTGGTCTGTTTAATACTGTCGAGAAAGTTAGTAAACATAACTGTATTTGCTTTCAACTTAGACGTATGCCCTTTTGCAACTGTGTTACAATATTGTGGTACAATTTTGCAGCTACGAGTTTACGGCTTGGAGTTTCCGTGAATTATCGAGATGACAGTATTAGCCGTAGAAACGATAACCGTTGAGGTACATTTTGGTTAATGTGTAGGATGTCTTTCGGTTTGGCGGAGCATGTAGTGTGTGAATTCAGACTTGCACCGCTAAATCCTTATGATACCAGTAGGTAACATAGGTCCAAACTGCTTGTAAGGACAACCCTTCAGTATAAGCTTACGCCTTCCAACATGAAGACGCCTCAAGTATACTCCAGTACTTCCGAATACCATCTTTCAGTCATCATCACCAGAACCTGGACCACCTTCAGGGCTGGCTCCTCCAGCACCAGTTAACAAGACATAGATTCCATCGGCGCTGTCATATCATTACATGCTTTGCATTACATGCCAGAGGACTCCTGACATTACAAGCGACCAGACGATTGAGGATACTGAACATATTCCACTATAGTAATAGTAAGAAATTTAGAATCCATCACGGGCTTCTCGCGATGGATTCTCACTATTACGGAGAAAGTTGTTGCAAAAACTAGCCAAAAACTTTTTCATATTTTGTCTGAACACCTTTTATGACATAAACATAATATTACATATTATTATGTCAGGAGTAGAGCATATTGATCTAGGGCAATTTTGCAACGCAGCTGTGGAGCACAAGCCCATTTAAATTGAAATAAACTGAAACGAACTGAAAGTTGTTTGCATATGTTAGTTCCGTTACACAACTTATACTGTATCAAAATACAATATGTACTTATAATATATGTTTTTTTGTAATATTGACACCCGTTACTCGTACTTCCGTTTTACATAACGTTCGACAGATAATGACACCGATATTAATTTTATGCGCCTATAAATCTGGATATTTTAACGTTGATTACCCTGGTTCAGATTTACATGTGGGCACTTTTATATGACACTGCAATTGCAACATTAGTAGGAAGGACAACATTATGTTATTGTTAATTTATCAAGAAGGACAACGTTATGTTATTGTTCATTTGGTAAGAAGGAAATCGTTATGATATTGTTCGTTTGTTCTTTCTTGTCGAGAATGGTTGAGCCGAGATAGGGAGGATATAGCCACATAAACAAGGGATAGAGACTGGTCGGATTCAGAAGAACATCTGTGGACAACTGGACACTATCTCCTTGTCTACGATTAAATTTAAAAAATTCTCGATTTAATGCCAAGGTGCAAGATTATATTCCACGCTGCCCGTGCCACCACGGATTCAATATACAATGCACGAGATAGAGTTTCTGTTTCCGATACGTATTTAAGAAGTATTCATTTATTTAAATCACAACTATCATTATTATGCAGTAAACCAACATTATTTAAAAAAAGCTAGATTAAATATAAAGTCAATTGAAATACTTGTGAGAATTATGACTGCACCAGGAAGTGGTAGAAGTCTTGGCTCTTTGGAAATGTACCTACACCTTTGACATTTTTGAGTTATCCTTTTATTAATAACAAAGGTAGTGCAAGCATCGACTTTGATGTTACTGATGGTCATAAGCGCAGGAGAGCGGCAGAGGAATTTTTCATGCAAAGTTTAGAATGTCGCTACAATTTACATTAAGTTTAGCCAAAACTAGGCTAAGCTAGTACCTTGCTTCCCATTCAGTTATCAAATTAACATAATGATATTTGAGATAAAGTGCTTGATAAAGTGATTGATATAGTTACGTAAGAGACAGGTTAAATTGGTTCATATTTTAATTAGATGTTATTTAATGCAGTTAAATAACAGTAGTAAAGTCGTCAACATTACCCTAGATATACGTGACACTTCCTATGTTATGATAGGCGAACGAAACGACCCAATAATTGCACCAGTACACCAGTTATTAAATAAATGTATAATATTTACATGTTTTATTGCAATAGCTAGGTAATTAATAAATTAATATTTTTTAATGTAACGCTCATAGCGATGCTCGTATAGCCGTTTACGCTGCAATCGCTACTTGGATGTGTGACCGCTACACCAAGGTGATGAAATAAGTAAAAATTAAAAGACAATAAATTATGATATTTACGCGATACCGTAAGTACATTAGAAGATACTTTAAGCCGTCACGGTCCCGGCTGTTGTCGTAACACAACAGTCGTTGAGCCAAATATATCGATTATAAACAATTCAAACCATAATGGTGGACGACAAAATGAACTCAAATATAATGAACGAATCTTGGATAAATAATGTACATTGCGTACCTGAACAAAAGACTTATTTGTGCAATTAGTGTTGGCTATATAATTATTAGTGTCTGTTAGTCACAGAGTCAAAGAGCGGCCTTACTTCTCTAATAGCGATCTCTACTAGCGTAACGATGACAATATATGTCGCAACACTCACGCCAATAATTGCATGCATATTCTGGTCGTCAGTGATAGATATATATATCTGGCGTGACCATTAACCACCTGACCATGGCGTTATGTCAGGTAGGTATGGAATATTATATATAAATAAGCAGACTACATTATTGATAAAATTAATAAGTTTTAAAGTTGTATGAAATAATTTGTAAACCACATAGGTATAAAATTCATTGCTAAGCATCGAATATATAAGACAAGCAACGTAAGTATCTATATTAGAAAACTGCAGACAGAAATTCAATTGACTCAGGCATGACTTCGCTTCTTAAATACAAAATGATATAGAAATGTCCACAGAGCATTAAAAAATATAACGCTTCGTGGGGCGAAGCGTATTTTTTTTTCTTGCTCTGTGCAAATATCTAATGTAATCCCGTTGAAAACAATAAACAAAATCACTTATATTATTTGGCTGGTAAGTACCGCACATAACCACACACAATCACAGTTTTTTTAAATGTTGCTGTGGTTTTTCTGCTGTGACAGACATTTCACTGGTAATGCCGGTTAGATTGTAAGTAGGTATACATTTTGGGTTTCATTTAATTTTTGAGTTTCTACGTTTGTCTATTGTTATGAAATGTTTGGGTGTAAATTGCCTGATATAAATGTACTTATTTTTATTTTTTAATTTGTATTGAACAAAAGACAGTTCAATCATATTTCATCAAGCTTTGTTCGCAGAATCGATGACGGACTCGTGTTTTTATGCTTCAACATTTTCATCTTAACAGTAGGCCTTAGAAACGGAGTGTGTCCAAACATCTAGGTTAATTAGTCAGTCGTCAGTCCGAGTAAAAGTAAATCACGCCTTGTTACCCCGCACTTATCACTTTCATCGTTTGCGCGGCGGCCATTACTCTCTCTAATGTATTATTAACCTTTTTACGTCATTGGTGGTCTAGCTGGACATTCGCCATTTGGTTTTTATCATTAGAGGTATCTAGTCTAACCCTATTTTTTTTGCGAAATTCCAAGAAGGCCATTTCTAAAAATACTGCTATTCCGTTGTTTTCGTTTGCATCATCTCTTCCCGCAGGTGTCTTAAGAGCTGGCTAAAGGAATATTCAGGGAATGGGTAGCAGCTTTCTTCTCGAATCTTCTGCGATCACCACGAGACGCTTACCAAGCATGGTGATTATGGCAAATATTCCAAAGCGGTATTTTATTGGGGAGGCCTATGTTCAGCAGTGGACGTCTTCAAGCTATTGATGTATGTATGTGTGGTATTAGAAATAATGTATGATCTTGGAGTCCTTCTCAGTGAGTGTCTTAGGCGGAAATGAAACGCACATCGTCGTGGTCAATCGGAAGAGGTCTACCGCTAAACATAACGACACTGAACGCCACGAGATGGACGGCGTCAAGTAAACCTCACTTTTAATTCAATGTATAGTGTACTGGGTGGCGCAAAAGTAAAGACCCTATTTGGTTCAGCTATAACATTTTTTCTAAATTAGAAAACTAGATTTAGGTTTTTTTAAATGTATATTTGTGCCATTAAATTTCGTACCATTAGGATTTAAAGATGATGTCTTTTAAATGGTGACCTCCAGAGTTGATACACATTTGAGCCCTATTTATGACATTTTGCATAACTTGCCGTAACACTTCCTGCGATATGTTCGTTATTTCTTGACGAATGTTTTCTTTTAGAGCTGCGAGAGTCTGTGGCTTGTTCACATACACCCGAGATTTCAAAAAACCCCAAAGAAAGAAGTCTGGACTGGTCAGATCGGGTGATCTTGCAGGCCAAGGCAAATCGCCAAAACGAGAGATAACTCGGCTTGGAAAAGCGTCCCTCACTAAGTCCATAGTGTCGCGCGCTGTGTGTGCCGTAGCGCCGTCTTGTTGAAACCAGATGTGCTCCAGCCCCAATTCGTCCAAACTGGGTATCAAAAACTCACGTAACATGGTTCTGTAGCGTTCTCCAGTGACAGTTATCGCATTGCCTCCAGCGTCTTCGAAAAAATAGGGTCCGATCACTCTGTCAACACAGATGCCACACCATACAGTAACTTTTAGTGGGTGTAGAGGTGTTTCTTGAATAATGCGCGGATTATCAGTGCCCCAGAACCGAGTATTCTGCTTATTGACATGCCCTGAGAGATGGAAATGCGCTTCGTCACTCATAACCAATTTTGAAGGAAAATCATCTTGCAAAATGTCATAAATAGGGCTCAAATGTGTATCAACTCTGGAGGTCACCATTTAAAAGACATCATCTTTAAATCCCAATGGTACGAAATTTAATGGCACAAATATACATTTAAAAAAACCTAAATCTAGTTTTCTAATTTAGAAAAAATGTTATAGCTGAACCAAATAGGGTCTTTACTTTTGCGCCACCCAGTATTTAAAGGCAAACAATTAACACCTAAATGAACGGGATGTCCAATGAGAACTAGGGCATCATAGACAATTGACGCGAGGCAATGACGCCACATTGTATTATGTTATTGTTACGGCATAATGTGGGATAGCACGTTTTTTCGTAATGCGCGCGTGATGCTCAATTTCTACTTTATATATGTTTGGAAGCTAGTTAAAATACACTAATTAGGGTTTAAATTAGGAACCATGTAACATTATGAAGACTGAAGTGGAAGTAACACTTCTGGAAGCAGAAATGTATAAAATTTAGAATACCTAGCAGTAATCGAAACCAAAATAAAACTGTACACAACTAAACCTCAAATGATTAAAACTCGTAGAAAGGTCATCGAGAAAACAGAAACCTAATTTGAAGATCCTTTGCGAATTAAAGCTTGTCCATAACGAGCAAAGTTATACCAGACCCTTAAACTTCAGCTTTATTTTAATGAAAGAGAGATAGCGCTTTGAAGCGTTTTCCCTATTTATAATTTAATTTAAAACTTTATTATTATGTCCCACCATCTTTTATTTCCTTCGACGCGAATTGATTTCACTACATATAATTTGAATTATATTATAATAGTTACTTGAGAAAAAAAAATTACGTAATATTTACATTGCGCGTAGGTATCACTTCTATCTAGGATTAGGGAAAAAAGCAATTCCAAATTTCATATTGAATTTGTAAATATAACAAAAGTTCTATTATCCAACGAATTGCGAAACGAAATTGCGTAAAATGCCAAAAAACACCAGAGGAATTGCAGACTGAGGCATCCATCACGCTTTCCCATAGCTACGGCTTACGGCACCAGTGGCATCACGAGCTCACGAAGTTTTAGAAATATCATAACTTGCAGAAAACGTGACTCATCTCAAAGCAACAAATCTTTGAAATTCCAAACTGCCGCCATTTGCAGACGATTATTGTACTTCTTGTTTCCAAAGCATTTTTTTATCAAGTGAAGGTAAAATTGAGATTGTTTAAGGAGGTTGAACCGTTGTGATGAAAATTCATAACAAGTATTTTTTTATTGAATTCTCTTTTTGCTTACATCGAATTCTTATTCTCAAGTCGATGGAGGTCTAAGATCCTTACGTCTGTTGTCAGAAGATTAGATTATTAAAGACATTTTTTGGTGGCTGTATACGCCAATACGCGAGCGACAATAGTGCATTAATGCATTTACAATCCACAGATCCACAGTCCACACCGACCGACGCAGGCGTCATGGGAGTTGCGACGGATGTAGTAGTTTCGCAATACGCTGTCGTAGCGTTTTGTTCTCTTTTATTTTCCGCAAGTTTATCGAACCAGGCTCTATCGTGCAGCCTAAACCTAGTTTTTGTGCTAAACAATTTATTATTAAATTCTGTTCGTTGGTAAGCGCATAATTTGAGAACAAATGGGCCGATTCACTATTTTTTGTTCATAATGCTCCTAATACTGCGAATTAGGGTTTTATGGAAAAAAATTGGCAAAAGCCCTAGAAATTTCTTGGATTCGTGAGAGACTGAACGTCCTTTTTAATATGGGTTTGGACAAGACGTCTGACGAGTCTGCTAGTATAATTATAAATTACTTAGGTGTAAATACTGCAGTCCTTTTTAATCAATGGATTAAAGTAGAAGACAACAAAGTGCCTGATCAATAGAATATAGCACATAGCAACATTCTAATACAATTCAACATTAAGCATCCAGATTAAACAGAGTTTAGGACAAAGTCAAGGCAAAGTACTAATAGAGCTTAATAGATTCCGTTTCTTATAATTGCATTAAAGGAAAGGTGATTCGGTATTATAATATCATATTAAAAGTTTGAAACCGTTTACTTATAATGTAGATGTAATACATTGTGAGCTTACCTTTTTGGCTGAAGGAGCTTATGAAACTAGAGACCCTAATGTATTCTGCCATACCTGAAAATAGAATGGTAATCGTTGAATTTGTAATTATTGCATAAATAAATCACCAGCACCATCAAATTTAATAAATAGGAACTCCGTTGATTAGAGCCAAAGAAAGAGCATTATTATTACTACTAAACGAACGACCAATTTAAATCAGAAGATTGTGACGATAGACAATTTCAAGATTCAATGATTCAACAAAAGAGCACTTTCCCAACACGGCGTAGTATCAAAAACAACTTTTAAGTAACAAGACAAGACAAGAAGGTACATTTATTTTCGAAACAAAGTCATGAATAATGTAGTAAGTTCACAATAAAATTGGTAACATTTTATCGTTAGTCTGATTTTAATTGCATTATCGAAAACGATTTAAAAGCGGTGGAGCGTAGAAAATTAACCGGGTAGGTGATGCAAGACGTCAGTGATACCTAATTGTTGTGAACGTGAGAAAACTTCAGCATGTCGGCTGTAGAGAATTACAATAATAAGGAGCCAAAAATAGCAGAAAGGGTAATAAGTTTTACTGGCCAGAGCCAATGGCGAGGAGAGAATGGCAGAATAGGTTTCGGCATTTGGCATACGTTGACAGAAATATAATAATGAATATGAAACTGGAAAGGAATTCTATTTTCAACTCGAGAAATTAAATATGCCTTCCCCGAAAGTTTTTTAATTTGTTTTAACGACAGTTTTCTTACGTCAAAACCGAGATGTGCCCACCAAAGCACGCTAAATTAATATTTGTAGCGGTCACCCACCCAAGTGCTGACAGCAGTGTTGCTTAACTATATCGATTAGTTAAGAACAGATGGTCGAGCTTTAATTTGAGCGATACGTATTAAAACAAGACGCCTCTACCGTATGGTACAGAATAGAAAGAACTACCTACCTTTTTTTAAAATCTTTATTTGTTTAGGTGCTTTTGCCCATTCTGGTATGCCAGCCCCTTCGTACCCTAACCTAGTAACTACCTACTTATCTTTGGTAAAACCAAGATTTTCGAGTAATTCGACAACATACTTGTATATCCAAATATTCAGTAAATTCTCAGCTTTCACTTACTCGTACATTAAGTTTAACGGGATTACTTCAAGCACTCATTAAAAAGTAATTTCCATAAAAACATTTCCCACCGAAGTAAAGACAACACTTTTTTGGTAAATCGTCTTAAATATCAAAATGTGGCAATCCGACACTAATTGAGGTGATTAGCTAGTTTCTTCCGATCACGGTTGATCGGGCACGGAGTCAAGGGCGGCTATCGGTTGCGACTACGACTTGGTATCGGTACGGTTCCTCGGTTTGCCGAGATATCGTGTTACCAGATATTGTATGGTTTGAAGAAACTGGGCTGTGCTTGATACTGTGTGTCAAGGAGATGTAAATAGAGCTCCTATGTATTTCTCTAGGGCTATAGATTTTTAAGTAAGGCAAAATTTCTAAAGTCCATCTTTTGTATTCAAGTTCCTTTGATACGAGTTGTTTTAAAATTCCGTACGGGTATCGCTATTCAACCGATGTTTATGTGCTGGTGCAAATTGCAAACGTAAGTACGGGATTTATCAGTTTTGTAAATGTATAGGGGTGTTAGAAAGTTAACTATATCGATCACCTGACACTTGATAACGTTTACTGAGAAACAATATTGGCCCACACCAGACCAAAGACTCGCCAACCTGTTTCGGTCTCTTCAGAATTCTTTAGGCAGTGTCAGGTTAACATCACGAGAGGACTGCCAAAACAACTTGTCGCGGTTTTTTGATCAGAAGCCCCAAAATTTCTATAGCAATGGGATCATGTCCCTACCTACAAGATGGCAAAAAGTTATCGAACAAAATGGTACCTACATACTTTAGTTAAATGTAAATAAACTATATCAAAAAATGTTTTGAATTTTCTTAAAAAATGCGAAGAAACTTTTTCCCTAATCTATTATGTACTGGGTGGCGCAAAAGTACTGGCACTAAAGAAAATACTTTTATTTTTTTTATATGACATTTTCTGTCATTCTGTTGTTGAAAATTGTGTAGTGAACAAATGTAAAATACACTGAAAATAAACATGGACCGTTTTACTCCCCAAGAACGTGGAATAATTGTGTCAATGTTCTTACGGAATAATTCATCAGTGATAAGAACACAACGTGAATTTCGTCGACGATTTCCCCACCGTCCGGCACCGATTGGTCGCACAATTCGACGCTTTGCCACACGCCTTGAAGCAACTGGCTCAACATTGGATAGACCTAAGTCTGGGAGACCAAGAACAGGCCGTTCAGCTGAAAATATCGATGCTGTGCGCGAAGATGTGGAAGAGTGTCCAGAAACATCAACGAGGCGACGTGCCACGCAATTGGGCATTTCCAGACGGACCCTGCAGCGTATTTTGGTGAAAGACTTAAAGATGTTCCCGTATAAAACTCAAAGGACTCATCAACTGCTGCCTGCTGACCACCAAGCTCGTCTAGATTACTGCCAGCGCGTCATAAACCTCAACCTTGAAGAGGATGATTTTCCTTCAAAATTGGTTATGAGTGACAAAGCGCATTTCCATCTCTCAGGGCATGTCAATAAGCAGAATACTCGGTTCTGGGGCACTGATAATCCGCGCATTATTCAAGAAACACCTCTACACCCACTAAAAGTTACTGTATGGTGTGGCATCTGTGTTGACAGAGTGATCGGACCCTATTTTTTCGAAGACGCTGGAGGCAATGCGATAACTGTCACTGGAGAACGCTACAGAACCATGTTACGTGAGTTTTTGATACCCAGTTTGGACGAATTGGGGCTGGAGCACATCTGGTTTCAACAAGACGGCGCTACGGCACACACAGCGCGCGACACTATGGACTTAGTGAGGGACGCTTTTCCAAGCCGAGTTATCTCTCGTTTTGGCGATTTGCCTTGGCCTGCAAGATCACCCGATCTGACCAGTCCAGACTTCTTTCTTTGGGGTTTTTTGAAATCTCGGGTGTATGTGAACAAGCCACAGACTCTCGCAGCTCTAAAAGAAAACATTCGTCAAGAAATAACGAACATATCGCAGGAAGTGTTACGGCAAGTTATGCAAAATGTCATAAATAGGGCTCAAATGTGTATCAACTCTGGAGGTCACCATTTAAAAGACATCATCTTTAAATCCTAATGGTACGAAATTTAATGGCACAAATATACATTTAAAAAAACCTAAATCTAGTTTTCTAATTTAGAAAAAATGTTATAGCTGAACCAAATAGGGTCTTTACTTTTGCGCCACCCAGTACTTAAATGGGAAAACGAATAATTATTGCAGGTTTTTAAGACTAAATTTAGAGTAATAAGACTTAATTGACAATCAGGTATTTTGAATCGGAGTTGTTATGAGAGTAACGTATGGTAAGTTTCTGTCGTTTTCAATAGAGATTTAGTCGTATTGGCGTATTAGGTAATTTATTCTGAGAACCGGACGCTTCGAGTAATCCCAGGTCGTTTTTCAGTTCTCATCTAACCAGTCATTAGCGACCCTCATTATTGTCTCTTGTCTCTTTGTCTAATGGTAATAAAAGATTGAAGTGATTGTTGAACATTTGTTTATAAATAACAAATATTGAAATCTTTTTTCTACGCAATTGTAGTATACTATTTTACAGTACATATAATACAGCATACACTTCGCTTTGAGCTTGAGTTTCCAGTCTACGTGTTCTTGAGAAATTATACCTGAATGATAGGCCCAATTTTGCATATAGCTCTGACCTTGTTTTGCAACAGTTTTTGTTCTTATTGTCATTGTTGTCCTCTTTAGACGGTTAAAGTGGTTATTAGAGTCAGGGCAATTTAAAATGCAAAATTAGATTTATGTAACGCATACAACGTGTTTTTACTTATTGAAGTAAACCTTATCCTTATTAGCTGCTTCGTTGAATACTATTTTATATACTACTAGCTTTTGCCCGCGGCTTCGCACGCTTGTATTGTGTTATTTCTACGTTTAGGTAGTCTAATAATAGCTTAGTTCATGCATTTCCTATATACCAAACAACAAAAACCACTAAATCTTTTCGGAGCTCAGCACGTATTAGCAGATTAGGTAGCACACGTGTAAAAATGTTGTTAAGGTAGTAGGTAAGTATGGCTTTTCACGTGTCATCAGATCACCTACACATTGATAAAATAGTGGGTTAGAAACTGCAAATCATAGGTACAATATTTAACTAAATATGTACCTACTTAGACCTACCTTATACGTAGACGTTAGTTTTTTTAAATATACGGTGGATCTAGGCATATAACTAATAAAAGTTCTATAATATGGTATACCTACATACCAGTGATACGTTCGATCTTTTCCTTGTCATTTTCACTTCAACAGATGTTCTTGTGTTTTCACCATAAAAACCGTTCAAGTCTTCATAAGTGGTTCCAGTAAATTTTGTTTAGGTAGTAAGTATACCTACCTAAATAATAGGTAGGTAACCTATTATTTAGGCAGTTTAGAAAAATACAAAACAATCACTGTTTTCGTCAGCTTTTTATATCCGCGCGCTTTTCGTTTTCAAAGAGTATCTTTGTTGCATTCACCCACAGATTAGAAAAAAAACAATTTACTCTGTGCATTCACCACATAATTTTTTTACTTTCTGAAGTTTAGGTCCATACGAATTGAGTATTTAGCCAGTGTCAATAATAAGTTTATAAAATACATACTTTACAGCTGGAGTATTGCATTTACCTATACGATGCGTACATAATTATTTTGTTAATACTAATTAGAAATCACAAGTACTTACGTACGCCACTGTAAAAAGAGTCGACATTTATATTAAGTCCGCTATTTTTCAGGTTGTCTCATTCCCACTGCACTTTCAACATAGTGGTGGGAGTGAGAAAATAACATGTGTACAAAGCTCTAATCAGATTCGCTTTTGCAAAGAATGTTTCATTTTTAGGGTTCCGCAGCAGTTTTAAAATAAAGGAACCCTTATAAGTAAGATCACTTTCTTGTCCGTCTGTTTGTCTTTCATAATTTATTGCTCTAACCTGTGGTTTGTCCTAAAGAGAATATAACCGCTCAGTTTGTTTTGTTAATTGAAAAGCCCACAGACCTAAAATATTTTAACTTTAAAACTCATTTACCTACGTGAAAGAAGAAGAAGAAATCAAAACCGTACGGTTTTTTTAGATATTGGCTACTGTTTTCGCCAAATGCGGCACAATTTTGCCACTAACAATGTGATCAGCGGCTAATTTTAAGCCAACCTGTGTAATTTTTTTCTTGATATCTTGCAATTACAGACTTTTTTATCTCTACAGTTTTATTATATGTATAGATGTTATAAGCGAGACGAAGCGGGTGCAGGTTTGAAGACAATGACACACACAAGCAACAAGCAGTGTGTAAAAGACTGTGTAAATATTATGATGATGATAGTTAATATTTTTGACGATATATTATGGTGTTTCTAATTTCTATCCCTTGACAACGAGCTGGAGAGTGAGATGAATGTAATAAAATTGATGAAGATCAGATTGTGTCTACTAAGAAATATAGACTCAGGCAAACAGTTTTATTACTTAGCAATGCACATAATAAACGAAAATGTTACAACACTCTACGTTAATAACAAAATACATACAGGAAACAGGAATGGTTATTTGCAAGATTTAGTTATCCTATAGCTAATATAACTTTACAATTGATTTTGTTTTTAGTAGTATGCAAAATAAAATATTCACCAACAGCAAGGTTAATTCGCGGGTACCCAGGCTCGGTTATATTGGCAATTGTAGTACCTATGCCTGCTCAAATATTGATATTCGACCCGCAAATTCGTCGGGCGGCGTAATTGGTTTTAGAGGGTGCCAATAATTGGATGATCCAAGTATAAGGCTTGTTGTTGGACTTCATTTACTAGTAAGGGTTGGAGAAGTATCAATTTGGGATAGAACTTAGCACGATATAAAGGCCAGTAGAGACAGCGGTATCTCAGTAAACAAAATAACTTTTACTGACAACCAAAATTCGACAAAATCAATTAAAAGGAAGGCAATTTTTATATAACTAAATAGGCCCGCATTTGACCGCAATCTCACCTGATGGAAAGTGACGACGCAGTCTACGATGGTACATACATGCTTGCCTAGAAGATACCTATTCACTCGCGACTTGAAGGGCTACAGATTGTACTCAATATACTGACAAATGCTACATAATCATTTGTCATCACATTATGTAGACATGATAATCAGAATGGATGGATTGAGCAAGTTACCACCCATAGTTTCAGATTATAATGACATCACAGTTCCCTAGACAGAAGACACAGAATAAGGGAATCAGTGGGTGAGTCCCCCATCAGGCCAGGATTAATGAGTGACAGTTAGGTGACATTTACTTTTGCGATTAAAAGACCTTATTATAGTTTTAGTTTTATAAAACTTCATTTATTGAAATGAAAGCAAGTATTTAAATAAATTAGCAAAGTAAAGGATTCAAGAGAAATCCTTAGTCCCGATCCCCGTGCCTTTTTACGGCAGTTTGGTCGCCTGACATTGATTGGGACCTAACGGCTCGTGTAATCCGGCACCGAGCGACTAACAAACACCGACTTTCCAAAGAACCTTCCCCAAAAACCTTGAAACGTAAGTTTTGGGGATAGGTACTCTGTTATTCGTACGGTACGAAGAAATTTTATATGGCTGTAGAAAGACGTAAAAACTGGGTTTAACAACAACACAAAAAGAAGCAATTTTTTAAATATTGTACAAGTTAGTGAAGCGAGGTCAATTAGGTTTTGAACTAGTTCAAACGACTTTGTCTGCTAGACCTAGACGTTAGAATAAAAAGATACTGTGACACAAATCCAAGGAGAAAGTAGAAGCTACAAGAATAACTAAAAAATCTGAAAAAACGAAGTATTTATAATTTAGGGAACCTAACTTATCAACAAAATGAAATCAAACATTGACCTATTGAGTAATAAGAAAGTACAATCAAGTTTGATATTTACCCCGACAGTTATTTTAATTAATTTACTATCGATTATCGTCGCCAATAGCATATGACATAACAAAGACACCTTCACAATCAGCGAGACAATTAAACAATTCGATAGGATTATAAGCGTGGACATATCAATCAACAATAAAAAACAAACAGCTGAAAAAAGCGAAACAAATGCGAACTAAGCAACAAACGCCCACGATTAATTAATACACAAAGCAAACAAATGGCTATGAATGATAAGCTGTAATCAGACGGTTAAAAACATAAAAGCAAAAAAAGATACAGCTGTGAGAGAGAACTGTCTAAATACATAGGTCACCCCAGAGCCAGTCGAGGCATTTTGGACTTGATTGATGAACGATTTTCGAACAATGACAAAAGCCCAGTACAGAAAAGCCTAAACATATTGACCTTAGCATAACAAAGTAGGTAGGTACATACTACATAGTCATACCTAGTAGTGCTGGCTTTTTCAACCAAATTTTCATCTCAATCGTAGCTGATGTCACCGACTCGCCCCATGACAATACACACATTGCATAATAATGTTGCCACGTCTACATCGGAATGATCGGAACGACTTCCTTTCTCTGTTTTGGGGATTCGATCTTAATCTCATAGTGTGTATGCTAATCACGATATGGGTGTCATGGGGACAGACGATTTTAGACTTAATAAAAAACTACATTCTTTACCAAAGCTATGTTTTAAAGATGCCTATTGTTTCAATTGTTTGTTCAACATACCTTTAAGAAACCAGATTTACAATAGAGATTATTATAAAAGATTAAAAATAACAAACGAGGTGACAACGCAGCAGAAATCGAGGTGAAGGACTATATCGGTAAGGCAATAGCATTACAACTTTGTTTCCTCAGTTTCCTCATTAGCAAATTAACACAGATTTCGCACGATAGATAAAAAGAGTACAGCCGTGAGACAAAACTAATCTTTACTATTGCGTCGACCGTAGGTTCAATTGAGGTAAGGGACAAAATACCCAAAATGAGTTGAGTATACAGTTTTGTTCAGAATTTTTCGCTCTATCGAATGGTGAATATGAAAAAATTATAGCTTAAGAAAAATGTCCCTTACCCTATTGATTTTTGGATCCAAATTTTGAATCAGCCCCATAATAACAATGTATCTAAAAAACTATGCAATATAGGAACTTGAAATGGTGTAATTATCGCCGCCAATCCACTTCAAATAAGGTAAGGGTCTTCCCAATCAACGAATTACACGAATGTTGACATAGTTGTCCCTTACCCCAATTTGCATTGTCATACTTTAAGCAGTGTAAAGGTTACACCTATTTGAATCGAATTATATTTAGGTTCGGTGTCCGTTACACCAATTTGCTCGTGAGAAGTAATGAATATTTATCCCTGTTATCTTTATTTACACACACTTCTAACTTCTGAAGGATCAAATCCTTATCTCAGAAAATAAATCAAGATTGCAACGATATTTGAAGATTTATTCTGCTTATCAGCTTACAATGTTTTTATCCGTTATATTCAATTAGGAATGACAGCACTTGACGTTTACCTTTTTTACACCATAGACTACCAATATGTTGGAAGCACATATTATATAACAGTGTTATGGTAACCGGTCCACAGACCACACATTATTGTAGTAATTGATCTAACAACTCGGCCATCCTATAAGGGTGAGTCCTCTCACAATTTTAAGAAACAATTAAAGTATCACAAAATTGAAACAAATATATGGCAAAATACAGAAAAACAAAATTCAAACCAATACATGGCAAAATACAGAAAAACAAAATAAACTAAAAATAAATACATAGGCATAATATGCTTGTTTATGAACTACAACCATATGTGTATCAAACCTCTATTCAATAATTATAATCTACACTGATCGTCACAACAAACGTCGCTTATACTCAGATCTCTAATCTAATTCAAATCTCAATCTTGCACGGTCTTCTATGATCTACGATCATCTATGCGGTATTGGTTGCCCAACACCATTATTTTTGCACTGATCGCTCATAGCCTATGCTCACATCAAATTAAATATAAGTAATAAAATCTGGAATAAAATCATATTAATCTATTCAAATCTCAATCTTGCATAGTCTGCTATGATCTACGATCATCTATGCGGTATTGGTTGCCCAACACCATTATTTCTGCACTGATCGCTCATAGCCTATGCTCACATCAAATTAAATATAAGTAATAAAATCTGGAATAAAATCATATTAATCTATTCATATCTCAATCTTGCATAGTCTGCTATGATCTACGATCATCTGTGCGGTATTGGTTTGCCAACACCATTCCTATCTGCACTGATCGCTCATAGCCTATGCTCATATCGAATTAAATATAAGTAATCTGGAATAAAAATCACATTAGTCTGATATAAATTTAATCAAGGTCGTGATCTAGTTTCATTTTTCATTTCGCATAGGAACATATAATAATACAACTAATATTATAATCAAAATCAAAATATTCTATAACATTCATCTTATCAATTGGTTTCATAGTTATTCTTCTCCTATCGAGTCTGAACTAACTATTGTCGCCCTTATCACTTATGCTACTTTTACTATCACATCTACTAAAATTCATCATCATGGTTCATTCTTAAGACCTGCCATCTAGCACTATGTGGCACCACCCAACGTAACCCTTTGTCTAACTGCCGATAAACGTGATCACATTTAAGTAGATAATTATGACGAACGTCAGCGACATACTTAGTATCCTCATCCTGTAAAATCTGTTTTATGCGTTTAATTTCATCGTCGTTTTCCTGTACAGTCGCAATCCAATCCTTCATGTTTACATGCAACACGTCAATGACATGATTACTATCGCTTGGTGGGTTGGGCTCAGTTACAGGATTACGACTTAAGGCGTCAACATGGGCTCGCGTAAGACGAGTTTGACTCGCATACAATGTCTGCATCAATCATTTCTTGTACCATTGATCGCACCAAGTCACGTTCGGGATAAGACAATCTGTAGGGGTGTTAAACAACAAGCTGCGAATCAGTCAGTTCGATGTCCATTTGAATTACATTTGTAAACCTCATCTTTTAAATTAACGGAGAAACATATTTCAAATGTTACTTTAACAGTTTTTTTAATTGCTCTATCTGATCTTTCGCCAACTCTGATCCAAAACTAAAAATCTAAGTTTGTATTAACATCATTAAAATTTGTATTATAGCCTAAGATCGCGTCAATAATTCCCCCTTTTGTAAATTAATAGAATTCATACAAACATTTTGTATCAAAATTCCACTCTGTCCATTTTAAAACTGTATTCTCTAGACAACAAATAGAATTCACTACCTGGTTTGCCTCTTAGTGACCCATTGATGAAATCTGTAGCCGAAAAGTCGTTACTACATGTAACGGGCACTACCATCATTTGTTGAGGTGGGACAGTAACACCCTGCTGCAAAATCAGTTCAAGTTTCATGGAACGACTTCGTGTAAATTTTAAGGAATTCATAGTTATTACTATTACAATTCTGGGGTTTTCCGTGAAACTGTGACTAATAAGTATCGAATATTTAATCACACCATCTTCAACAATAAAAACTTCGACATTTTCTTCGATATCTTGTGTTTTTATTTCTACCCTTGCTTATACCTATTGGAATGACAATGTGACCACCTAACCCTCTCATAATTGGTAGATTGTCATTAGTCCAAGTGACACCTAGTCTAACTGCTTCGCTGTATCTTAGTAGAGTGCACTGACTTCCTAAATCAACGTAGCCCTACATCATAGAGCCTTCTAGTTATAATGTTACCATATATTTATCATTCGTATTTTTAGTATCTACCTGCATAACAGATTTCTCCATGACGGAATCCACGTTGTTTTTGGGGTCGTTCGGTAATTTTGGACAGTTGGCAGTTGTATGTCCTAATCTGTTGCATAAACTACATTTTAGTATCTTTTTGGGGCATTTAAAACTAAAATGTCCAGGTTCATCACAATTGTAACATTTTGCGGTCACGCTTGAGGTAGGTCTATTAGGGGGCAGGTTTGTAAAACTGCCAGCACCACTGTATGGCTTAGAGTTTATATTTAAATTTCCTGGTGTGCTAATGTTAGGCCTTTTGTCTTGGATTATCTTATTAAACCTATCAGTTTCATGCGGCTGTCGTTTTACTGATTGAAAATATTGCAACACTAGTTCTGGTTCCTGACATTTAGCGGCCTTAGCACCTAACCTTACCGAACGGTCATCTTTACCATATAGTATACAGTCCACTGCTCGCTTTCCATATATCTCACAACGATTCAACAGGTTGATTTTATCATAATAATAGAGTTCAAGAGGTTCATTATACCTAACCCGTTTTGACAGCATTTCGGTTAGTAATTCGCCGTAATCATCGCTGCTAGGGAAAGATTCGATAAGCTTGAGTTTCCACTCTTGCCACGAAAACGACATAGATGGCAACGCTTGATACCACGACCTAGCAACACCTGATAACTTGGGTAATGCGTAGTGTATAATTTGATCACCACCCCATTTATAAAGTTTTGCACATTCATCTACTTTACTTAACCACATGTGAATGGTTTGGCCTTTGATCATCGGGTTAAATTCTGGGAGAACATTACCTAACATCGGGAATTTATTTCCTTCAGGCCGGCTATTACATAAAGTTTTGACTAATTCAGTGAAAAACGTCTGCGTGGTAATGTTAAGGTTACCTGCGTGCTCCTGATCAGGCGTATAAGGCTTTGCCCGTGACTTACACCGACGGCGTTCCTTACTGCGGTCATGTCGTCTCCGCACCCCACCGCTACGGCTCCGCTGACGACTGCAACTCCGGCTTACACTGCGCTTGTGATACTTCTGTCTACGAATCCTGTCGTGGCTGCGACTCGGTCTATGGCTGGAGCTCGACCTTACGCTGCGACTCCACCCACGGCTGTAAATCCTGCCGCGACTGTGGCTCCGCTGAACACCAGAATATTCCGTGAAGCTGCGACTACACTTGCGCTTGTGAATCCTGTCGTGGCTGCGACTCCGCTCGTGACTCCGACTTGGCCGATTCTCATGCATACGTCTGCGGCTTAACTTTCTACTGCGATGGCGAGAACGTTCTTGCTGCCTTCGCGAATGACTCGCCCTACCGCTAAGCCTTGATGTTTCCGGTGAAATGTCCACATGTGACGGCCTCATCTGCTTGGACTGCCTTCTACATTTACTGCGATTAACTTCCATTTTCTTACTTCTTCTCGTCCGCTTTCGACTTTTCCGGGACACGGGATCTTGAATGCAAGGTGAAACTGACAGAGCTGGTACTACAATCATAGATCGTGGACGGGAGGGTGTCCTGCCGCTTGTAGTGGGACTTCTTCCGCGTATGCTTTGTTGTTTTTCCATGTCGGTCGGTCGGTACTACTCGGTACACAACAATAAAATATGAAAGCAATGTTCGACGAAAAACTTGTGAATAATGGGCTTGTTCGTTCAATCCCACTTCTGAGATGAAGGATCAAATCCTTATCTCAGAAAATAAATCAAGATTGCAACGATATTTGAAGATTTATTCTGCTTATCAGCTTACAATGTTTTTATCCGTTATATTCAATTAGGAATGACAGCACTTGACGTTTACCTTTTTTACACCATAGACTACCAATATGTTGGAAGCACATATTATATAACAGTGTTATGGTAACCGGTCCACAGACCACACATTATTGTAGTAATTGATCTAACACTTCATAACACAAGATAGCACGTATTTGCACTATTACCATCCTTTTCTATCTCACAACGTCTTTCTGTGTGCGAAAGAGAGGATGATACCAATGCGAAAGCAGCGCGCGGGCATCAAAAAACCGTAGTGGCAAGCTTTGATTTACAAAAGATTTTAAATACGCCTCATGGTGACAATATTTTGTTATTCCATAGCAGAAAATACACTGTGTATAACTTTACGATTTATGAAAGCTCTACTCAAAACGGGTTTTGCTATGTTTGGGGTGAATGCGACGGAAAACGAGGATCAAGAGATAGGGTCCTGCCTTTTCATGTATCTGAAATATGTTGATGATAGAGGAATAAGAACAGTTATCCTGTATTGCGATGCTTGCACTGGACAAAATCGTAATAGGACAATGCTGGCAATATTGCATTATTTTTTGTCAACTTCCAAGAATGTCGAAACGATTCAGATTAACTTCTTATTGACCGGTCATAGTTACATGCCAGTTGACAGCATGCACTCTGTTATTGAATGAGAAGTGCGAAAATTGACTGTTTGGAGTTTACACGCAATGGCCTAGTTACACGGAATCTCCTAGGAAGAATCCTCGTCCCTACGTCGTAACCGTTATGGAGCACAAGGATTTCATTGACTGGGACCCCGTTACAGAAAAACTGTTTCCACAAAAGACGAAGGATTTGCAAGTTACGAAAATTAGAATAGCTACGATAAAGAAAAAAGACCTTAGACATTTAGACTAAACACTCTATGAAGGAGGAAGCGGTTGTTTCATCATTAACAGCCTGAAGACGTCCACTGCTGAACATAGGCCTCCCCAGAGCACGCCACTTTGAGCGGCTGCTCGCCTCCTGCATCCATCGGCTCCCCGTGGAGCTCGGATTCTTCGCGCCACCGTCGACAAAGATGTCGAAGTTGGACCTACCTAATTGGACAATCTGTCCTAGGTAGACATACTTGTCGACAACTTCGAGAGTATCGTTCCCAACAATTACCGGTAAAGGTGGAACATGAGCATTAGACATGATGTTTGTCTTGTCCATATTCATCTCAAGACCAACCTGCTGGGAGACTCTACTGAGGTCGTTGAGCATGGTGCTAAGGTCCTCGAGCGATTCCGCCATTATGACTATATCATCGGCAAAACGAAGGTTAGTGATGTACTCGCCATTTATGTTGATGCCAGATCTTTTCCACTCCAAGAGCTTGAAAACATCCTCCAATGCGTTTGTGAACAGTTTCGGAGAAATAGCGTCTCCCTGTCTCACGCCTCTTTGCAATGGAATTTGTTCCGTACTCTGGTCCTGTAGTCGGACTGACATAGTGGCCTTACTGTACAAACACTTCAAAACTTCGATATACCTATAGTCAATTTGGCATCGCTGCAAGGACTGCAGCACCGCCCAAGTCTCGATTGAATCGAAGGCTTTCTCATAGTCCACAAACGCTAGGCATAACGGCCGATTATACTCTTCGGTCTTCTGTATAATCTGGCGCAGCGTATGGATGTGGTCTATGGTGCTAAAGCCTTTTCGGAAACCGGCTTGTTCGGGAGGCTGGAATTCATCAAACCTGCGTGCGAGACGATTCGTAATGACTCTCGAAAACAGCTTATACACATGACTCAGAGCGAGATGGGCCTATAGTTCTTCAATAAGGTGTTATCGCCTTTATTGAAGAAGAGCACCACCACGCTCTTGTGCCATGCCTCTGGCGTTGTACCTTCAAGGATGACAGAATTAAATAACTTCTGGAGGACTAAAAGTACCGGTCTACCACCCGCTCTCAGAAGTTCAGTCGTAATTCCATCTTCACCTGGTGCCTTGTTGTTTTTAAGCTGTTTGAGGGCCATTCTAATCTCGCACAGGCTGAGCGGTTGTTTATGTCATTAAAATAAATGGAGAATTAACAGCCAGAAAAAGATTTCATCAAGATTATTTGAAGCTACCATATTGCGCTAAAGTGATTGACAATTTGAATAAAACGAACAAAGAAGATAATGTTGACGAAAAAAACGTCTAATTCTGAAACGTTTATTGATCTCATTTTTATTAATGTATTTTTTTATGATTATAATAAACATCTTCAATTTCTCCCCCATAAACTCCCCCCCCATCCATGGGGGACCCCATCTCTTCCCGTGGGTGCCGTAGAAGGCGGCTAAGGGAATATCCAGGGAATGGGTCGCAGCGTTCCCCTCGGTCTTGGTGGCAATCAATCTTCACCTACTGCGATCACCAAGCCGCCTGCCAAGCGTGGTGATTATGGCAAACCCCCCCCCCCCCCCCCCCCCCCCCTAATGACAAGCACAAATAAATACGGCCCCCAGTCCCCGGCAGCTCTGCTATCCCGTGGTTACGGTAGCGGCCACGGTAACGGCAGGGCAAGGGGTGCGAAGAATCCCCGGCAGACGCCCGGCTACCAACCCCAACGACGACCCCTGGCCCTGGCAACACGTGCGCACACTGAAGGCTGACGAAAGGATGGTCGAGCTAGAGGCGGAGATGGGTAAGTTACGCTGGGATGTAATGGGATTGTCTGAAGTCCGAAGACAGGGACAGGACACGATAATCCTAAATTCCGGTAACTTATTCTTCTACCGGGAGGGAGACCAACTCTCCCAAGGAGGTGTCGGGTTTCTCGTCCGCAAGTCTCTCGTCAACAACGTGGTCAAAGTCGACAGTGTGTCGGCCAGGGTAGCGTACCTGGTACTCCGAATAACCAAACGGTATTCGTTGAAGGTTATACAGGTATACGCGCCGACGTCGGCACACTCAGACGATGAAGTAGAAGCTATGTATGAGGACATATCCGAAGCCATGCATACTTCCGAAACATACTTCACCGTTGTGATGGGAGACTTCAATGCGAAGTTGGGCACAAGGAATAGCGATGAGCTGAGAGTGGGGCCATTTGGATACGGGCAGCGGAACCCTCGAGGACAGAGGCTGGCTGACTTCATGGAGAAGGAGGAACTCTTTATGATGAACTCCTTCTACGAGAAGCGGCCATCCAGGAAGTGGACGTGGATAAGTCCCGACGGTTCCACTAAAAATGAGATAGACTTCATCATGACGACCAAGAAGCACATATTCGATGATGTCTCTGTGATCAGCAAGGTGAAAACCGGTAGCGATCACCGTATTGTTAGAGGCACATTGAATATCAATGTTAAGCTCGAAAGGTCACGTCTGGTGAAGTCTACGCTCCGTCCAAATCCTGTCCAAATCCAAAACCCCGAAGGCTTTCAGCTGGAACTCCAAAATCGCTTCCAGTGCCTAGCCGACTGTAACACAGTGGACGAGCTAAACGACGGGTTGGTGGAAACTGTCCAAGCTGTTGGATCGAAATTCTTTAAGACCCAACGCCGAAAGAAGACTCAAAAGCTCTCAGAAAAAACTCTTGAGCTAATGGCCGACCGGAGCGAAATGAAGCTGCAGTCTTCAGTTGATATGTCAGCCTACGGTGAACTCAATAGACGAATCTGGAGTTCCTTGCGACACGACTTGCGTGCTCTTAGTACTTCACGTATTGAGGCCGCAATTGAGCGGAACCAAGGCTCTAAAGTGTTCGCAAAGGATTCGTCTATTGGGCAACACCAAATGACAAAACTGAAGACCGAAAATGGTAGCATCATTTCATCCAAGCCTGAGATTCTGAGAGAGATCGAGAACTTCTATGGACAGTTATACACCTCGACACGTAAGCCCGCTACTAACACAGCTCAGGACATCAGAGCCAAGTTAGTCCGACACTATACCGAAGATATCCCGGACGTCAGCCTGTACGAGATTAGAATGGCCCTCAAACAGCTTAAAAACAACAAGTCACCAGGTGAAGATGGAATTACGACTGAACTTCTGAGAGCGGGTGGTAGACCGGTACTTTTAGTCCTCCAGAAGTTATTTAATTCTGTCATCCTTGAAGGTACAACGCCAGAGGCATGGCACAAGAGCGTGGTGGTGCTCTTCTTCAAAAAAGGCGATAACACCTTATTGAAGAACTATAGGCCCATCTCGCTCTTGAGTCATGTGTATAAGCTGTTTTCGAGAGTCATTACGAATCGTCTCGCACGCAGGTTTGATGAATTCCAGCCTCCCGAACAAGCCGGTTTCCGAAAAGGCTTTAGCACCATAGACCACATCCATACGCTGCGCCAGATTATACAGAAGACCGAAGAGTATAATCGGCCGTTATGCCTAGCGTTTGTGGACTATGAGAAAGCCTTCGATTCAATCGAGACTTGGGCGGTGCTGCAGTCTTTGCAGCGATGCCAAATTGACTATAGGTATATCGAAGTTTTGAAGTGTTTGTACAGTAAGGCCACTATGTCAGTCCGACTACAGGACCAGAGTACGGAACAAATTCCATTGCAAAGAGGCGTGAGACAGGGAGACGTTATTTCTCCGAAACTGTTCACAAACGCATTGGAGGATGTTTTCAAGCTCTTGGAGTGGAAAAGATCTGGCATCAACATAAATGGCGAGTACATCACTAACCTTCGTTTTGCCGATGATATAGTCATAATGGCGGAATCGCTCGAGGACCTTAGCACCATGCTCAACGACCTCAGTAGAGTCTCCCAGCAGGTTGGTCTTAAGATGAATATGGACAAGACAAAGATCATGTGTAATGCTCATGTTCCACCTATACCGGTAATTGTTGGGAACGATACTCTCGAAGTTGTCGACAAGTATGTCTACCTAGGACAGATTGTCCAATTAGGTAGGTCCAACTTCGACAAAGAGGTGGCGCGAAGAATCCAACTCGGCTGGGCAGCGTTCGGGAAGCTTCGTCCTATCTTTTCGTCCAAAATACCGCAGAGCCTGAAAACGAAAGTTTTCAATCAGTGTGTGTTGCCAGTGATGACTTATGGAACTGAGACATGGTCTCTTACTGTTGGCCTCATTAGTAAGCTCAAAGTCGCGCAGCGAGCTATGGAGCGAGCTATGCTCGGTGTTTCCCTGCGAGATAAGCTCCGGAACGAGGAGATCCGCAGGAGAACTAAAGTGACCGATATAGCTCTTAGAGTTAGTAAGTTGAAGTGGCAATGGGCAGGCCACATCGCTCGTAGAACTGACAACCGATGGGGAAGAAAGGTTCTCGAGTGGCGACCACGAACCGGAAGACGCAGCGTGGGCCGGCCCCCCACTCGGTGGACCGACGACCTGGTGAAAGCCGCGGGGAGCCGATGGATGCAGGAGGCGAGCAGCCGCTCAAGGTGGCGTGCTCTGGGGGAGGCCTATGTTCAGCAGTGGACGTCTTCAAGCTGTTAATGATGATGATGATGATGATCTTCAATTTAATAAAAATTGTTTTATTCAAACTAATACAAAATGGCTATTATAATGTACAAACATTGCATGTAAGCGACACACAAAAAAAGCACACACACGGTTCTAATACATTTTCATGTCTTTTAAATGATTTCTTATAACGATTTCCAAATTTAAGATATCCGTACGTCAAAAGTGTCATCTTCATTTTCTGTCAAAAATCTCTTTACACTGTATTATTTTCATAAATTTTTTCAACAAGTTTTTACACTATTTTTTCATTAATAGATTGGATCCAACGTAGAGGTCAATATAATGTAAGGGACGGCACTACAAGATACTTGGTCAGTAAGGGACATTGCTAACAAAATACGTTGCTGTAAGGGACATCTATTTTCTTAAATGGCTAACTCATTTAAATAAATGTTACACATGTACATAGAGCACCAAAATACAAGTTTATGTATGAAATCAGACCCGAAAAAGGTAAATAACAAAAAAAGTTATGGGCGATTTGGTCCGAAAAAAAACTTTGGCGGCCTCTCCTGAAAAATCGTATTTTGTCCCTTACCTCAATTGAACCTACGGTCGACGATTGGTTGAATCGCTGATGTCGAAGATATGGTTAACATACCTTACCATGAGAACACAAACCATATTGTTTTCCTTTAAGGTTATCTCCGTAAACAGTAAGGTGTTTGAAGATCGTAACAGGAGACATTATGAAGTATAAACTACAATGCATGGAGTTCTGTTCACGTAATTAACGGTTTACTTGATCATGGATTATAACATGGGTTATCAAGACCACATACAAAAGAGAGTAGGAATGTAAAAAGAGTTAAGGAACCATTTCATAAAACCATAAAAATGGCAATGGAAACCTTCAGACTCGGATAGAATGTTATAAAGAAACAGACAGGCATGACGAACTTATAAGGGTTCCTTGTAGATAAAGTATACTAAAACCACCCTAAAAAGGTATTGAAACGTTAGCTGAAAAAATAATAAGCAAACAGTAACAAAAAATATACCGAGAACACGGTGAAGGACTTCTTGGAAGAAAATTTCCTCTCCTCTCCTGGCTCCTGAACAAATAAGCATATCAAGGAAAAATATCTTAAGGCGTTAAGCACCTGTCCCATTAAATACGGTAGGTATACCAAGATGTATAGAGAAAAGGTAAAGAAAAGGTAGAAACGCGTAGGTTTCGCGGATTGTATGACATAAATCTCTGAAGTGTAATTTCCCAAGAAACTTGGTTCTGAGTCCGACATGATAAATGCCCTAGGGAGCCCATGAACTCTCGTGAACTTCAACCTTCCATCAATTACGAATTCTATTCCTTTCTTAACGAGGAGCACAAAAGGAACAAAGGCACTGAGACGCGCGAAATTTATATTAATTTATGGCTTCTGATCTAGATTCTATTCTATTGTATTGTCCCTAATCCTATTGAATTTATGGTGTCTTAGTTCTTACAACATACATAACTCTGTAGCTGAAAGAATTAATTAGTTATTTCCTTAGAAATACCATAATACAGGGTACAAAATTTAGGAAAGCATCCCTAATGAAAAAATGTGTATTTGTTCTCTTACAGGTCTTCATAACCGTTGTAAGGTTAATTAACTACAGGGTGGGAGTGATAGATCGATATCCGTCATCTACAAATAGGTAAATAGCATAGATCATAGAAACTAATCTAAAAGATATTACACCTTTACGGTAAAATGTAAATATGAGATTAGTATAATGTCTATAACCTTTCCCAGACAGGATAATATTTCCTGCATCATCAGTTTTTTCCATTCAGTCAGTTACAGTACTATAACAGATAATATGCGTTCAATAGTAAGTTGAGGGTTACCTATAAATCGGTAGCCAATTCAATCGAAATCTAGTCGGAACTATCAAACGAAACATGTAAAGAAGAAAGTCAAGCAAGCTAGCTGTATATGGTAGACATGCCACTTTGGACAACAGAAATCCGAGTCGCCTTCACGCTTCGAATCCCTATCAAGCCCTTAGATGCCTTTGTGAATATATATATCTAAAAGGCGGCTATTAAAATGAGGAAGTAACTCGCCTATAAAGGTCGCTGCACTTGTGTACGGTTAGTTGCACGTATAAGTTTTATGCAAATATATGTTTAGGCTGAAACTATAATGCCTGAAAGCCCTTCCAAACTATTCAGGAAACAAAAATAGTACAGTAATTTTCTTTGATAAAAAAAAGCAGTCATTTTACAATACGTTTACGCGAAAATTGTGTTTATTATTTGCTTTCATGATTGATTGCATCAGGCATTCATAGAAAATCTAACGCATCTAAAAGTATTCAGCTATGTTGAATATGTCAGGGAAGCTCTCGTCATAAAGGCATATGCAAATTCATAGAACACGTTCCTGTTGCCAACCATACACAACCATCTCCTATGCGAACTTCTAAGGCAATTTCGCTTTTCAAACAAAGCCAACATCATCATAATGCACCAATTTTCCACAACTTGCCTGCGGTACAACACGAAACCGTATCATTTGTGCGTCAAGTTTCAGTATGTTTTTTTCTCAAATTACACTTATTTTCGTAATATCCAGTAATGAGGCATTGTCTGCTGTTGCGCGGACGTTGGGGGTAATCTATGTACTATTGTTGGTGGTGCTTTAGATTATCGCGAAGGAAACTGGAATGCTCGAGTTCTTTTGAATTGGAATTTAATCCAAGAATGATTTGACCAGGCTGCTAGAGGAATTTCAACGTTAAAGTTTGAACAGAATTTATTTGGACTAAATATTAAAATGATGGAATGTCAATTAGATGACATGACTTCAAATAATTTGAATAAAACCGAGCATAAGATCTATTAATCCCTCAATTAATATTCGTAGTTAGTTTTTACAAATCCGTAAGTGACTTTATCTGTCTCTTCAAGACTCTAATACTGAACGGATTGCGCTGTGGTTAGTGGCCAAGGAAGTAAAACATAACACAAGGTATGTAAGTAAAAGCATAACCTAAGGTAAGTAAGGTGAAACCGCGGTACTCAGCTATACTGAGCTAATGCAACTAACAACCGCCTTATCTGATACAAGACTGGTTCTTACGGAAACGAAGGAGACAGGTGCATGAATTCAAAGAGACGGAAGATGCACCATTAGTAGTGGTAGGTAATTACTTACCCCCGGATGCTGTAATTAGAGGACGTTGTACCGAAGAATATACAATTGTTAGTGACAAAGACATGATGTTATTTTGATTGCTTGATCGTCTTTAGATGAGGTTGGTGGAGTACAATTATGTTGAGATGGATTGAGATTTTATTTAGTTGTTACAGAAAAGTATAAATATAATATAAGTAGTAAAATTACCTTTCGGAAAACTGTCATAATAGTTAGTTGTTATCTAGTAATGAATTGATTTATAGTCAAACTGCTGATTATAATATAGATTTGGGAGCCCCAGATGTAAAAAGTTACGACATGTTTGTTCCTACACAAAAAGATGCATAAAGGTCATTATTGGATTATCCAACAGGTTAGAGGCAAACATAATTATCCTACAAAGATTTTGAAGCGGTTGAACGTTTATCGATTCTGTAGTTCGTAAAAAAGTTTATCAATTCAGTTGGCTTGGCCATGCAAAATATCGAACGGAGCTAAATCGACTAACGAAAGCAAAAGGCAGCAAAAATCGAAGCAAATTCGACACGGCCCTTGACCTGCTGAGCCTTGCATGCAGGCCATGCAGCTCACAATGTGGGTCGAGTACAGTGTACACCTGTACATAGTCCAGTCTCGGCTGAAGTGACTGACAGCCTAACATCTACCTCACTTCCAGGATGTAGATTAGTAAGTTTTACCCTGGTTAATAGTATGAATGAACATAATGGAGTGTCATTTTTTTAGATAGACGTAGTTCCGATCACCAGCTTCAAAGGATGCTCGGTAGTGGCATCGACTTGTGATCTTTAGGTCATGGATCCAAATCTGGCAATAAAGGCAAGGAAGACACCATGAAGAAACCAAAGCCTGGTGGAATGGAATTGCATTTTCGTAGTCGCCTGGCTATCTATCTGTCGCTAGTGTTCCAGGCATGCCTCACTTGAGACCACTAATGCGAGGTTTTGCTTGGCACTGTTGATGCCCAACGTAATGAGAATTGTTAAAAAATGTAACAAACTCTTCAATGAAAGAGCAGCGAGCAGCAATACATTTATTACAGAGTAAGTTGCGTTCTCTTGCACATTACCTGACCAGTGTCCACCCTTCTAAGTAGCCCAAGTACTAGCCGAACGGGTAAACAGGTACATTCAACGATAAAACTTGGTAAGCTAAATCAAACACCCAAATAACTTGGAGGGTGACGAAACTTTGAAAGATACGTCTATGCTTTGAAAGCAGCAACAGGCGAAATTTACAAAACACAAATAGACGACGCATTACCACATATTACTCATCATCATCAACAACAGCCTGAAGTGAGTGGCCTGCGCCACTTTGAGCAGCTGCTCGCTTCCTGCATCCATCGACTTCCCGCGGCTTTCACCAGATCGTCGGTCCACCGAGTCCCCACTCGGTGGATCAACAATCTGGTGAAAGCCGCGGCCGGCCTACGCTGCGTCTTCCGGTTCGTGGTCGCCACTCGAGAACCTTTCTTCCCCATCGGTTGTCAGTTCTACGAGCGATGTAGCCTGCCCATTGGCATTTCAACTTGCTAATTCTAAGAGCTCATAGTTCGTTGCGCGACTTTGAACTTATTAATGTGGCCAACAGTAAGAGACCATATCTCAGTTCCATAAATCATCACTGGCAACACACACTGATTGAAAACCTTCGTTTTCAGGCACATATTACTAAATATGTACTTTTTATACATTGTCCCAATATACATTAGTCCTTGTACTCAGTTTTTGTACTCGTGACACAAGAGGCATGGTCAGGTTTTGCTTGAAGGAAATGTACCTATTCTATTTCTTGCACTTTTTTAACATATTGGAACAGTTCGTTTTTAAGCTATAAATTATCTTATCTTATCAGAATCTTACACATTAGTAAAGAATAGGAATTGTAAAGATTTTGGCCACTTTGGCTTTGGACTGTACTTATAGTCTGTTCTAAGGACCGGACTGACTGGTATGAGGTCGCTAACGGTCCTTGAACCTTGCGGATATGGCCCTCAGACCTTTTAGCTAGTGCCTTTTACTATGATCACCTTTAGAACATTATCATATTGAATTTGTGCATATTTCTTTATATGACTAGATGGAGACAAAGATCAAAAATACATCGCAAATGAAGAAATTAAAATTATGTCCATGAAAATAAAAATACCACCCGCAAATAGATTATCAACATAATAGGTACTATCAAAAATAAGTTAAACATCTAGTTAGGGAAATGCCGTCTTTAGAGCACACACACGCAAGTAGCTAAATCTATGGCTAAGCTTTAGCTAAGGGCTGAGACCGTTATCGGGAGATTATCGAGGAGGCTACAACTAAATCCTCTGGAGCATAGAGCGATGGAGTCAGCCTTTCCCCTGTTTTACTCCGGCTTCCCATGTGAGCAGCCTGACATTCCCCAGGAATAGTTGCTCCCTGAGCTGAAGCTACGGTGAATGTGATTGAGGGGGAGTGAAAAGAAGATTAATGAGGTCGATTAAAGAGACTTTGGATGGTGCCGTGACGAAATACGATCTGGAATAGAATTGACCCAGCAAACGATATCCAGGACCGATGAGCCCGATCACCGATCACTACCCATAGAGCGAAAGTTTGGGGTGCTGGTCAAGTACACATTTATTTACTTTTTTATGTAAAGGAATGACATATCGAGCTAGCCATTCGCATGGTGATGAGCGTCGCGGCGGATAACAGATTGCAGTGTCACTCGGAACCCTAAATTGAAGTCTCGCGTGACACTGCACTGCGCACGTCATCCTGAGACATCACACAGTATAGTAATAACATTTCTAAACTGTGAGATCAGATCATAGTTTTATTTGCCCAGTAATTGCACTAGCTACAATACCCTTCAAACCGTAACACAGTAGTGCTTGCACACTACTGCTTGGCGGCAGAATAATTGGCAAAGCGGATGGTACCTACCTAAACGAACTTTGCAGAAAACTCTTGCCACCTAGTAAAGCTTATGCGGTGATAATTATTCGGAATAATACGGCGGAGCATTGCCGCCTACCGGAATAATTTATTCTGGTAGGCGCAAATTTCATTTCAAAATAAAGATTGGTGATTGATTTATTTTATTTACAGGATTATGAGGCTACGAAGCTTAGTATTTGTTATCAATACCTTCATCGGTTGCTGAGAATGTCCTTGACAAACAAACACACAGCCAGACAGACAAACAAAAAAATTATCCTATAAGGAGGTCGTTGTTTTTTTCCGGGCCCTGAATATATAGGTATATTTTCGCGTAATACTTTCACTTTTTAGGGTTCCGTACCCAAAGGGTAAAATTGACCCTATTACTAAGGCTCCGCTGTCCGTCCGCCTGTCTGTCTGTCCGTCTGTCACCAGGCTGTATCTCATGAACCGTGATAGTTAGACCGTTGGGATTTTCACAGATGATGTATTTCTGTTGCCGCTATAACAAAAAATACTAAAAAACTGAATACAATAAATATTTAAAGGGGCTCCCATACAACAAACGTGATTTTTTTTGCTCGTTTTATAGATAATGGTGCGGAACCCTTCCTGCGCGAATCCGACTCGCACTTAGCCGGTTTTATTTTTACTATATGTAATACCTACTAATAATCATATTATATACCTACGAAGTGAAACATTGTTTGTTTGTTAGATGGCTGGCTATTAATCCAAAACGGCTGTACCAAATCGGACGAAATTTTGCACGCCGTTTACTAATATTACCGACGTCAACCAAATAGGTATATGTACTACGTACTAGAGAAGCTATTCAAAGCACAAATAGTTTTCATTTTTTGTATAATTAAACTAAAATCCGCTACAGCGCTTTACGAGATTAAATCGTCTAACCAACGATCACAACACGCAGCGCTAGTGCAATGGCACATTCGGATCATAATTTTTACTGCTATTCACTGATGCACGTGCAGTCGCTTTGAGAGCTGAGCATCGTATGAGCGAGAAGATGCTCATAGGCATATTGGCAGTGGTTGACAATGCAAGTTAGAGATGTCCTGTCTAGTGTATACATAGAAGTCTTTGACGTCAACATAGGAATATACTCTTTTATATTATTTCTTGGCACCTATATAACAATATATTATTTTATTTTATGAAAGGTATTTCTACTCCGGTTTTTTTTTTCATAATATGTGTGGGTGTGGACATTTCACACAGCGCCATCTAGCCCCAAACTAAGCATAACTCGTCCTATGGGCACCAGATAACTGATAGAATACTTAGATACTTTTTGTTTGTTAATACATACATAGAATACAATATAACACCCAGACACAGAACATTGATGTTCATCACACAAAATGTTTGTCCTGGATGGGAATCAAATCCACAACCTATAGTTCAGAAGGCTGAGTTACTACCAACTGAGCTATCAGGTCAGTCAAGGCCATTCCGAGTCAATATATAAAGTTAGTGAGTAGCCATGTACTCATATACTTAAATATTTATAACAGATTATATTGATTAGCTCTATCAGATGCTCGCTCTTTGGTAGGTATGGTGATTATTTATATTAATGCAAATTAATGCACTGATAAGACAAGTTCCTAATAAGATACTGTCCAGATAAGAATGTAAAACTATTAGTCATAGTTTATTTACTTACATTCTAATATTATGTAAGGTATAAAAATGTGTTGAAATTGAAATTGAACTATGCCTACAATTTTGTTAATTTGATTGCTTTTTATTCCTATTACTTATTTAGCTGTTTGCATTATACATGACTTTGTATTATAATCCAGATCTAAATAATGGTATCAATGTGGTGCTGGAGGGGTATGGAAAGAATAAGCTGGACTGAAAAGAAAACCAACAAGGAAGTTTTAGGCATGGTAGGAGAAGAAAGAACTTTACTCAATACCATAGAAGTCAGAAGAGGAAACATGTTTGGCCACTTGGTACAACGAATTCATAAAAACCATCATGGAAGGGAAAGTAGAAGGAAAGAGAGGAAGAGGATGACCGAGAAGAACATTTGTGGATCAACTGAAAGAAAAGGCTAATGTCATGTCACACCAAGAGCTGAAAAGGCTCGCAGAAAATCGAGAAGAATGGATGAAACTCCACAGACAAGAGTTTAGCTCTTAAATGAAAGAAGAATGATTTTTTGTTATACCAAGATTGTAAAATATTTTGAACATTTATAAATAAATTAAATTTTTCATATCTGACTATTGTGTGGAGCAAGTTATAAATATGTTAAAAACTTGATGGAGACCTTATCCAAAAAATTAAGTATGTCTGCAGCACATAACAAAAAAAACATTATGTAAAAAAAACTACAAAACTAACACTCACAAATGATTAGTAGCTATTTCCAAACCAATTTTATTATATCCCACTGTGTAGTTTACTATTATTGAAAGGTAAGTTATCGGGTTTTAAAAAGCTACCTGAAAAACATAAAAAAGCACATAAAAATGGCAAAAGAACCTGATATTCCGGTTGAAAGAAAGTACAACATGACCTACACTAATTTATTTCAACAATACAACAATCATTTAAATACCCTATGACTTATGAAAGCTTATAAACTATAGGTACCTATATGTATGAATTTTAATTTAAAGTAAAAACTTGTTGGATCACAAATGGGGTTTATTTAGACTTGATCCATCCATCCGAGAAAATTTTCCATGACATGGACTTTACAATTTCGATGTAAAATAATGAAACTGTATTCTGGCCAAAAGTTTAACGGTTTCATACAGAAAGTCCTCCAATCGCCGCACCATAAGTGTCACCATAAATTAATAGCCCAAAAGCCAACTTGTTTCTGTATGTTTTTATCAATTCATTCGCCTAGGACCTAGAGAAAAAATTGGATGGTTCATTGTACTAACTAGATTCTAGGTTGTTAAAATAAACCATCCCATTTTTACCATCAATTATTATTAATTTCAAAACTTGAGCGAATTCTGTGGATATATTAATTTTAAAATGACCATGCGTGGTTTCACTGCAATCTAATATGAGGCTAATATTATTTGAATAGATACCTACCTATTTATTTTTGTTTTCCTACGTACATAGAGTAAACTCTTAGATCTTATGTTTTTTACAAAAATAAAATAATAAAACAAAGTGGTACCTACTTACATTTTGAATTATATGGGCCGCTCCTGAAGAAACTTGATATAGTAGCAGTTTGTTGACACAAACAGGTCTTTATGATATAAATCACAACTCTGAAGCACTGAATTATGTCCACAATTACAGATTTTTGGATAAAAATTAAAATACACAAAGAAATACCCAACATCCAACCGATCATTTTATGATTTCGCGTTTGTAGATGTTAGCAGTGCTGCCAGCTCGACTAATACAGAAATGCTAACTAAACTGGTGTTTAAAAATGACAATTACGTAAAAAGTGAAATAAAGCTAACTAGTTTTAAATGGAATTGATATAATTTAATGAATAAAAAACACAGATTAAAAATAAAACTTGAAATATTAGAACATTCGGAATTCGGATACTATTGTATGTCTGGTATATTTTAGGTTTGCCACTTGTAGAAATTATATATTTCTACTACGGATAATACACAATCAGTCACCCAAATGGCACCGTTTTTAAATTATTGATACAATAAAACCCGGGTTGCAAGAGGAACTTAGCAGTATATCAAGGGGCCAAGTTTGAACAATACCACTTCAATAATTTTCTTCTTTCTCACCTCATCATAGGTAGGTACAGCAAAAAGCAAGAGACGTAACTCGGTTTGTTTATGCCGGGAATCCCACACAGAGCTTGAGCGGGAGTGTGTTTACGCCTCAGACCAAGGAAATATATGGAATCGAAATACCTACAAAATAAACGTGCATACCTACAACTCATCCCTGGGACATAAAATGGCTGCCATAGCTAGGATTGAGCTAATCTAGGAACATATGTGCACCTATAACAAGTATCGATACGAGTCCTACTAGATATCTGTTATACTGAATCAGATTGAATGCCATGGCATCATCCATGCCATAATGTGAACGATTTTTTCTGCCACCGTCAATATTTTAACGGAAAACGAACGCTTTTTGTATGCAGAAAAGTACATCAACTGTTGTTTTGGCATCAAACTATGTAATTCTGTAAATATATAATGACAAAACACAAAAACTATATTGGTTAAGTATAAAAGAAAAGAAGATAAGAAAAAAACCAACCAATATACCAATTAGTATTTAATGGATAAAAGAAAATGTAAATTACAATGAATTAAAACATTGAATTTCTCCAGTTTTAACGTGCTATTTACTACTATGTTAGTTCTAAACTGACAGTGCTAAGACTTTTTGGTAGCATGAAGGAAAGTTCACACATGGGTGCCTTAAAACATTATCCTAGTCCATCTCTTTTTAATGATTTACGTACGGTGGCGGCGTTAGATAGAGAGAAATACACACCGATACGCAACGCACCACGAAGACCAGTGACTTTGCCACCACATTGCTAAATTCAATACAAGTGAAAAATACTAGCTGTTATTTTTTTACAGGTATTTTTCACTGGTATTTCCAAGTCACAGTTACCTAGTACGACCCACGTCTAGTCCCCAAATCGGAACATAAGATGGCAGATCATGGCACGTACCTACAACTGTCATTACGTCATACCAATATGTTGCCATAATGAGCAACAACCCACAGATTAGAGAAAAAAACAAATGACTAAACAGATGGAGCGAACTTTGACTTTTGCGAACACCAATGCGTACCAGGGTCGGTGCAACTTTGCAACATTACTACCTTACCAAGTGAAGAAATTGCATGAAGTTTTAAATTGTTTCTTTTTCCGCTGTCATTTTATTTAGCCGTCTTACGGGCATGCGTAGTCGCTTCAATTATTGAAGCAACTACGCATGCTCGTTCAATGACGTTTCATTTGATGTTACAGAAAGTTATGTATTTTATGGTTTTTTTATTATATTTTAGTGTTTTGTAAATAAATTGATCAAAATACTTATTTAAAATAAAGACATTGACTTGTGCTGTATTTGGAATGCATATTCCAATACTCAAGAAGATTTACACCGGACAAATTATGCAGTTTCTATGGTGTGAATACTTTTCGTGTTTACGATATATTTTTGTGTGTAAGTAGATTTGCGTTCACATAAAACATACGTAGAACTTGGAGCTGGATTAGAATTGGGTGATTTCATTGCTGCAATTAAATTAGAATTTGAATTTTGGTACAAATCGTAAATCTACAAGAAGGTTATCCAGTTGTTTACATTTTGAAATTAGAGATGATTTTACAGGTGTCGATGGGTTATCGATAATTTTGATATAGGTATTATAAGTAGATAAACTATACACTAAACTAAACCAACATATTACATGTAGTACTGGTTCAATGAACTCTTTAGATGGGCATATGATTGAGATTTGATATAATGAAAATAAATAATAGTAAGTACCTACTACTGTTTTTAAATGAGAATTTAAATGAGGTTTTGTTTGTTCACAGATTCTGCCAACCGTCATTACCACCATTGATGAACCTAATTCAATGAATTTTGTATGTAGGGCACACCTATTTATATTAATAATTTGTTGCTTACAATAGCTATTTTGAAATAAACTTTTGATAAAAATACATTGCTTTATTTCTTAGTTGCGCCCCACGGTGTTACCCGCAGATAAAAAGTACCCTATGTGTATCCACTATCCAGCGTATAATATACCAGCATTCCAAATTTCATCAAAATCGGTTTTAGTAGTTACGGAAATAAACTTCAAACTTCAAATTTTTTATTGCGAATAAGCTATTTTTTAGCATTTTTACGAGTTAAAACTAGACTAATGTGTTTAAAAATAATAAAAATTAAATTATTGTACATACCAAGCAAGCATGAATAAACTAAATTACATAGTGCTTAATGTCAAAATATTATAATTATAACAAGCATATTACAATACGAGTTTGAAAAAAAATATGGTAACAAACATTCACACACACACACACACACACACAAACTTACGCATTTATAATACACCGTGGAATTTAATTATATATTCTTGAAATGTATGTACTTAGTCCATGCCTAAGAATATTTACAGCTAAAAAAAACGTTACGGAATAACGTTACGCCAATAAATTAATTAGCTCAGGTTAGGACGGAATAATTTCGTGGTTGACCACTATCTTACCTGTCGATAAATGAAAATGCGGTCTTTGATGAACATGCTTACCTATAGACGATACCTAATCATTCCCGACTTAATGTCACTCAGGGAAAAAAGATGCCAATAAAGAGCTTTAGTTAGCATAATATTATATATTATTTTTCTCTATGCGCATAATATATGCAATATCTACCATTTAGTGCGTTCAACCGCAAGTCAACAATACAATGATGATGGAAATGAGAAATGATATACCAATCAAATTATTAGGCTCTATTATTTATTCCTTGAACTAGCTGGGCCAAAAGAAGTGAGTTCTAGTTATCAGGGGTAGTACCTAGTTTTCCTCCGGACAACGATCATTATTGAGCCTTCCATTTCACTAAGTACAACAAAACAATTAATAGCTGAATGAATAGTATCGATATCGATATAATAGCGTCTCATGACTATTTTTCAAAAATAGGTATGAAAATAATACACTGATGCTCCCTCTGGTTACTCTGTGCAACAACCTAAATAGTGTTGTTTCTTTTGACATAATTATACAAACCCTTCATTAAAAAGAATGAGACAAAACGATGTTTCACATTCTGTATTGTATTACCCTCATATTTGTATAAGCAACTGCATGTATAGAATAACGCGTGCCTCCTTTAGCTCAATGGTTTACGCGCTCTTAAAAATTAAACTGCTAAGCCATAACGCAGAAACGTAACTCTTTATGAGATGTGAGCCGGAGTTGTTACTTTTGTTTCATTTTGTGCTAAATTAACATGCTATATAATGCTAAACGCAAAAAAAGAATGTTAAATAAGCAAAAAGAAAATATGCTAAATTTAGCAAACTTAATCCATCGGCACATCGGCAACATTAATTTTTGTTTTGACATTGACTTGATAATGATAACCAGTGACAAATTATATTTTTGGATTTCACTTTGACATTTCATTCGCTGCAACTTCACTACAGTGGTTATGTCGATAAAGCAGTATATATTAGTTCAGTTACTTAACAGCAGATGTCACTAAGAATATAAATCTACATAGATAATACTCAATAGATGGCGTAAAAACCAAACATGAATATAGTTATCTGACTCAGTGATGTACGTATTACGTACTACGTAATCTATGCACAATTGTACATCCGTGATGTGACTATGTTCGGAAAACCTACGAGATGGCGCTAAAAGCGTAAATGATTGTGTGATATTGAATACTGAATTTTCTATTGAAAATATTCTAGGTGTTCCATCCATACCCAAAGGGCGAAAACGGCACCCTATTACTAAACCTCTGGTGACTGACTTGTAAAAGCAATTATTAAACTTGCGGATTTTAATAATAACTTTGAAAGGTCATTAGTACAGGACCGGTGCGGATTCGAACTAGGGTGCGTCAGTTTGGAAGATGACATCTACCGCTGAGCCACACCGCCGCCGCCGCTCTGCTAGGTGTGTAGGCGTGTCTAATATAAGAGCGGTTAGGTTCACACACAGATAACGGTTATCTGTGGGTTCACAGGACGTTTGCCCTCTATCATCATCATCATTAACAGCCTGACTGAAGACGTCCACTGCGGAACATAGGCCAGCCTCCCCCCAGAGCGCCACTTTGAGCGGCTACTTGCTTCCTGCATCCATCGGCACCCCGCGGTATTGACAAGAGCTTCGTTGCCCTCTATGGGTACTTACGTTTATTGGTACCTGTAGAATAGATTAAAGAGTGCCAGTCCCTCAGTCCGTTCGAGTAGGTACGTCTCGAGGAAACGCTTCTGTCAATGATATTATGCGCGTCAAAAATGATTTCATTCGTTAACTTATCATTAAACCTGAATTTTGATAATCGCTAAACAATCATCTTTTTTCAATCATAATACTGAATTCATATCGAAGTTGATTGAAACCGATGGTTTCGAACCGATGTGATCAAAACTCAAAAAGATGGTTTCGAATCTTCAATTAGATCAGCCGATTACTCAACCCATCGAAAAAGTTTCGATTCGAAATTTACGCTATCCGTCTCCTTCATCTAAATTCTATGATGAAAGAGAAAGAGAGTGTAGAATTCGATTCGAAACGTTTTCGATTTGTCCCGGTGGCGTTGAGTTGCTTGGGATTGAGATATCCGGGGGGCGAGATTGATCGGCAGGTTCTAGAAGTCTATTGACTTGTAGTTTGTCGTAGACTTAATTTTGGCCTTGAAATTGCTAAAGTTCAACCTTTTTTTTACTTAAACTTATCATATAAAAGTATTAAGTGTATGATGTATTTTCTTGTAAAGTTGAAGCTTAGTAATTATAATCGCATTCTTTTATCATAAAACATACCCATATAAAGTCTGAATTTCCCTCCTACAAAAACAAAAGAGCGCCAACTCTTCAATTAGGGTGTTTTTGTCCCCGATGTATTTGATGAGTCGGCGCTCCACGTAACATGGCAGCCGAAAAAAGTTCGATACCACCAAAATGGTAACCAGGCAACGCTCCCTGCTCACTAGTCAATACCACATCGTTTACGCACAAACGAATAATAAATCATATGTAATCGTTGTATGTGTGTGTGGGTTGGTGGTACAGTCATAAATCACAGGTGAGTACGTACGTACTGGAATTGTGCTTGCTTTAAACTCTGTGAAATGTAGGACGCCGCAGGGCGCGGGTGAAAACGCTGAAAGCTTCTTGCGTAATCATTAATGATGTTATCAGAGGTTCCGTGATTGGTAGAACTGTTGCATGTTGCATAGATTGCTTCGATTAGTTTGCTGTGATGAAATTGGAAGGGTGGGCTGAGTTTTCTGGCGAGTGTTCGTCGCTGTTGTTAATGGAATCTTTTCACGTTCATACGTACCTACCTACAGCTTTTTCCGTTTATTTCGTAGGTACCGCAGTTGCATTGATATAGTCACTTCTCCTTTCCCCTTTCCATCCTACCTTCCCTTTTTTTATCTGCTCTTCACCTTCTGCTTTCAAACAGAGTTTCGTGGTAGATTAGGTAGGTACGCTAGGTACGTATTCTGTTACGTCGACCAACATCACGAATTTATATAATTTACATTCTAGATTACATCTCAACTTGACTTTATAATAAATTAATGTGTTTTTTAGGTTTAAGATACAAAAAAGAAAACTCAAAATATATCTACTATATAGGTTTACTATCGTATTGACTAGCCTGTTAGCTCAGTTGGTAGTAGTGTTGTGGGAAAGAGAAGTTTTTCAAACTCGTATTGTCATAGGCTTGTTATAACTTTTTTTTATGCGATTGAATGATGTGACGAGCTAGTCGTTCACCTGATGTTAACCGACACGGCCGCCCATAACAGCGCCATAACTATAATATTTTGACATTTTTGACATTAAGCACTATGTAATTTTGCTTAATTATGCTTGCTTAGTGTATGTACAATAAATTAATTTTATTATTTTTAAATAAATTATCTAGTTTTGACTTGTAAAAGTGCTAAAAATAGCCAATTTGCAATAAAAATGTTGAGTTTTGAGTAGCTCTGCCTTCTGCACTATAGGCTGTGGGTTCGATTCCTACTTAGGACAACCATCTGTGTGTTGAACATAGGTGTTTGTCCTGTGTCTGGGTGTTATATATTCTATGTATGTATTTACAAACAAAACAGTAATATCAACTATCAGGTTCCCATAGTATCAGTAAGCTATGCTTAGTTTGGGGCTAGATGGCGCTGTGTGACTCCACACATATTTATTTATTTTATTATCGAAACGAAGCATAAACTATTTTGCCTGATAGAGTAAGTATCTAAGTTATAAATTAATAAGTATCAGCATGTACTTACCTAAATATACAAACTTGAATGTCGTAATAACGACAACAAAGAATAAAATGATTGTTATCAGAGAACATGTGAGGTCGCGTGCAATTTGGCATAATTTACATTCTTGCAAGTAAGCATGCATGAGACATACGTCTGAAGATAAAAATCTTTGAAGCATATGAAATCTCTACCAACTTTACTCGTGACATGCCGAGTGAAGAAATTACCTAGTTGAGAGTTTCAAATGAAACTATCTATGAGACATAATACTGGGTGGCGCAAAAGTAAAGACCCTATTTGGTTCAGCTATAACATTTTTTCTAAATTAGAAAACTAGATTTAGGTTTTTTTAAATGTATATTTGTGCCATTAAATTTCGTACCATTAGGATTTAAAGATGATGTCTTTTAAATGGTGACCTCCAGAGTTGATACACATTTGAGCCCTATTTATGACATTTTGCAAGATGATTTTCCTTCAAAATTGGTTATGAGTGACGAAGCGCATTTCCATCTCTCAGGGCATGTCAATAAGCAGAATACTCGGTTCTGGGGCACTGATAATCCGCGCATTATTCAAGAAACACCTCTACACCCACTAAAAGTTACTGTATGGTGTGGCATCTGTGTTGACAGAGTGATCGGACCCTATTTTTTCGGAGACGCTGGAGGCAATGCGATAACTGTCACTGGAGAACGCTACAGAACCATGTTACGTGAGTTTTTGATACCCAGTTTGGACGAATTGGGGCTGGAGCACATCTGGTTTCAACAAGACGGCGCTACGGCACACACAGCGCGCGACACTATGGACTTAGTGAGGGACGCTTTTCCAAGCCGAGTTATCTCTCGTTTTGGCGATTTGCCTTGGCCTGCAAGATCACCCGATCTGACCAGTCCAGACTTCTTTCTTTGGGGTTTTTTGAAATCTCGGGTGTATGTGAACAAGCCACAGACTCTCGCAGCTCTAAAAGAAAACATTCGTCAAGAAATAACGAACATATCGCAGGAAGTGTTACGGCAAGTTATGCAAAATGTCATAAATAGGGCTCAAATGTGTATCAACTCTGGAGGTCACCATTTAAAAGACATCATCTTTAAATCCTAATGGTACGAAATTTAATGGCACAAATATACATTTAAAAAAACCTAAATCTAGTTTTCTAATTTAGAAAAAATGTTATAGCTGAACCAAATAGGGTCTTTACTTTTGCGCCACCCAGTATATCTGCAATGGTTTTCCATTCTAACAATAATTATTATGGTATCGTAAAGTAAAGAGGTCAGATGGTGGTTTTGCTATTTTCTGGATTTTATTAAGCGCGAGCAGTTGCAGTTTTCCTGGACCTGGAAATTCCAGGCATGCACCAATTTACATTTCACTCTGTTGGCATTTAAAAAATCTGCACGTGGTGTGCTTTTCCGGTAGCTATTGTATCACAATTTTCGCAGGCGTTTAGCTTTGTCAGCATGATGTTGTTTTTCCAAGGACGCGTAGGGAGGTTTTCCTCGCATATAGGCTTACTCTTTACCCAATACTTCCAAGCTTGTTTTATTTTTCTACATTTCAAATCCAATGGATATCTATACTTATAATGAACAGTAACAGGGTCAGTTCTGTACCTTAAAGATATTTTGAAATTTTTTGTTGGAGGTCTTTCTATAATCAACACTAAAGGCAAAACTATAATATTTTTCATTTTTGTCTGTCTGTCTGTATCTTGGCTGATCATCACGCTGAAACTACTGAATGGATTCAAATAAAACTTGCCATGATTTCAGTTCATATTACGAGGTAGGCTATATATAGAATACTTTTAATCCCGAAATTCAGCACGGTTTCCTCGGGAGAGGGGATGAAAGTAAAAATATGTACTTAGTTGTGATTAAGTGTGGTTCAATTTCATTCATTCTTTTTTTTGTTAGAAAAAAGAATGTACCGCCGTACTTTAAATATTATCCCGTAAATATTTCAAGGTTGTCGGTTTTGTGGTTCATAAATTACAGACATCCAACAAGCCACTCCACTCCTGTACTATGGGAAACAGAGAAGGGACTGGGGAAAAGATAGCACCTGTAGGGTTAGCACGGCCGGTAGACAAAACTGTCTTTCCCCTGTTTTACTCCAAGCAAGTATGAAGAAAGTGACGTAAAACGGGGACAGACAATTTTGTCTACTGTCCATGCTAACCCAGTTGCCTCCATTCGCCGTTTCATTCATTCATTCATTCTTTCTTATCTTTTTCCCTCTCCTTTCTCTCTTCCTTTAGACTGAGATAAGGCGTAAAACTAATAGTTAAGTAGTTAAGTTAGTCAATAGTTAAGGCGTATAACTTTAGTTCTAACCTAATTCTAAAGTCCACCTAAGTCGGTGCCTTGCACCACCTTCCTGGCTATCAGATAGTAATTGCTATAGGTAGCAGTTGTAGGTTGCCATACCTAGTTCCTGCCAGTTTCGCAGGTGAGGAACAAAACTCCGATTTTAATTACAAAGTTGCGTGATGGCTTCCTCTATACCTCTATATTTAAATAATGAAATGTTGCCAGTCTATGGAAAATAAATTACTACAGTTTTAAAGGTATTTATGCTAAAACATGAGATGATCTTGATTTATAGTTAGTTATATTTATAGTTACGTATAAGTCACACGTTTCAAGAATCTTTAGGTACCTACATGTTGTGAAGGTACCAAAACCCACCCACCTACCTACCTACCTACCTAAACCCACCTACCTAAAACCTACCTGGTACCTATAATAAGTGTTTATGAGATGTTGTGTTTATTTCGAGAATATAAATAAGTAGGTAAATATATTACTAAACTAAACTAGACCTAAAAACTAAACAAAGTAGATATACCTACAAACTTAAAATAGATATACCTACATAAAATATAAAACTTAAAATAATACGTTGGTGAAGGGCCAGGAATGCTGGCCGCGTTATACCACGTTGAACGACAATGCATTTAAGAATTTATTAACTTTAAAGCTTACATAGCCTCGTTTATTCCATCAGAAAATGGCATCAGAGAACAAGCAGATCAGCATGGCAGCAAGCGCCATCGCTCTCCGCGGCGTTCGCATCTTCCTGACCGCTGGGCGGGCGGCGGCGGAGCGCAGCCGCCCAACCGCCGCCCAGCCCGCGCCCAAACCCAAACCTAAGCCCAAGCCGCTGGTGATAGGAGCCAGGCCTCCGCAAAAGGTTTTCGATCAGCTGTTCCGGACAACTAGGTTTAATAGGTATGTTTCAATACTTCAACGCGCAATAAAATGGATTGGTAGTATAATCTGTGTTATCGATTAGGAGGTTTTTGAGGTTAAGTTGGAACGTTTTACTCAGAGCGCCAAATTCAAATGTTTTTGCCTTTTTTGCCAATCATAGCAGTAGGTGTTTATTGGGCATTTCAAAACAAACTTCAAAAACCAGTGGGCATTTCAAAACAGATTTTCCATACATATCGATGTCACTCTTCAAACACAATTGTTTTAAACCAATTGGTCATTTCAGAACACATTTTTCCAATAATGAGCTCACTTCGTGTTCACTCAGTTCGTTCATTATTGGAAAAAGGTATGCTGAAATAACCAATTGGTTTAAAACAATTGTGTTTGAAGAGTGACATCGATATGTATGGAAAATCTGTTTTGAAATGCCCATTGGTTTTTGGAGTGTGTTTTGTCTGCCCAATAATTTCTGTTGTATTGCGCTTCTCGAACAATATAATTTAATTTATTATCAACATGTCAAAAAAAGCTCGATGACTAGAAAGGTTTGAGTTAAATACGTCTCCAATATAAATATTTCGCCTTGATTGAGTTTCGATAATATTTCAAAATGAGCTCACCTCATGTTCACTCTGTTCATTCGTTATTAGAAAAACAGTGTTCCGAAATGCCCAATTGGTTTTAAACCAGATTTTTGAATAGTCACACCAATATGTTTTAATTAAAGCACACATAGGTTTTGAATTATCTGTTCTGTAATACTCGTTATTTATTGAAATATGGTTCAGTTTTATTTATGTTTTCAAAAGCCCAATAGGTTTTGAGTGGTTCGCGTGAAATGCGCCTCCAATATAAATATTTCGCCTTGTTTGAGTATACATAATGTTTCAGATTGGTAGTATTAGGTAGACCTTACTCATAGTTTTTTTTTCAAATAAAAACCAGTTGTTTTATTTTCACCAAGCAACTTTGTTCAAGCAATGTATCGTCTAGGCTGATTTGCTTGTGTTGTTCACTCATACTAATTATTTACGAATTACTAAACACCTAGAGATTGCAGCTCCTCCTCATAGTGAGAGTAATAAAATATCGTAAGCAGGTATTAGATTTTGACCGTTTAGTTTTAACCATGAGGCTGTTTGCTCAAGGAACTCATTGTCTAGGTTGAATGTTCTTGCCGTACACTCGTACTTATTTCCGAGTTAGTAAGCACCTAGAGATTGCAGCTCCTTCTCATAGTGAGAGTGATAAAATATCGTAAGCAGATATTAGATTTTGACCGTTTAGTTTTAACCATGAGGCTGTTTGCTCAAGGAACTCATTGTCTAGGTTGAATGTTCTTGCCGTACACTCGTACTTATTTCCGAGTTAGTAAGCACCTAGAGATTGCAGCTCCTTCTCATAGTGAGAGTGATAAAATATCGTAAGCAGATATTAGATTTTGACTATTTAGTTTTGACCATGCGGCTGTTTGCTCAAGGCAATTCATCATCAAGGCAGATTGCTCGTGCTATTTACTCGTACTTATTTCCGAGTTACTAAGCACCTAGAGAGGATGATTCCTTCACAAGGTGAATTTGAAAGCAAATATTACGGGTTATATACTAATGTTATGTACAATACACAACGATAATATATATTTGTGTGCCATGTGTGTAAAGATCTAACACAGCATATCTACATGTTAAGGTTATATTATTGCACGTGGAGCTGAGTTAGCATTATACCGCGCAAGTACAGTCAGTTCAAAAAATACAAATACATCAATTACCCACAGACCAAGAATTTTTTCGTTTCTCCTAAGTCTATGCAATTACCAAAATGTGTAGGTAAATACTACTGAGTCTGCATAATGAGGATGATAGCTCCTAACACTTGCTGTTGTATGTATGGGCAGATACGTGTTTATTGAGATTTAAAGAGTTAAAAAGACAGTTCTTTACGTATTTTTCATGTGCTCAAATTTTAATTATGTTTATTGCAACATGAACGACATACCTACCAATTACGCTTATACAGTACTAAAGTAACTATAGTGTTAAAGATTTTCGCAGTCCCCATGCAGGCAACCGTAGCTCAATTGGTAGAGCGTCTAATTTGGTGAGTAGTTAGAAGACGTGGGCTTGAACCCCGCTGGTCGACAAAATTTTTGTAGTCTATCATTTTATTTTATTATTTGATTAGGATTCAAACAAGCACTATAAATTTAAAGAATTATGCATTGGATTGTACTTTTAAGCGTTTCATAGAGTAGCTAATAGTGAATGTTGCTGATTAGTTAATTTCATAAAACTGCCTTCGAGGATAGGTACTCTTTCCATATGTGCAAGTAAGCGAAAACTTTACTTGGAACACGAACTTGATATCATATAACAAACTTCCTTTACTCAGTATTCAAAGCGCCGACACAATTATATCAGAAAGAAATAAGTACTGTAATCTAGTAGGTTTAATATTAAACCTTATATTTATTACTATACGTTTTAACTTTGTCATTGTTATGAGATTACATTGTTGCAAAAAATGAGTGACTTAGCGTGGTTGACTGGTTGTTTAATGCTTCCATTTTCATTTTAATTTTATCGAGCGAAACAAGTGCACCTGCGATTACGGTACAACATGTAAGTAAATTGTTAGTATTCAATACTTTTCATTACAATCACTATTTATATATCTTATATGTTATATATATATATATATATATATATATATATATATATATATTTTAATCATTTTTATACATTTCATGTAACGAAATTATGTATAAGTTAATTTTGTTAACCTTCTAACGTAGATATTATTATGACAATAGATATTTTAACTAACGTTTTTCATCATCATCATCATTAACAGCCTGAAGACGTCCACTGCTGAACATAGGCCTCCCCCAGAGCACGCCACCTTGAGCGGCTGCTCGCCTCCTGCATCCATCGGCTCCCCGCGGCTTTCACCAGGTCGTCGGTAAACTAACGTTTTTACAGTGGAATAACTGACATAAACTTCAAAATATAGTTTTTTCCATATTGGTACTTAAATATTTTGTAAAACATATTTAATATATCACGTTATTTGTATGTTTACGAAATAGCTAGTTAACACGAGTTTTCACAGGATTACATCGTGGTAAATTTAAATCTTGTTTATTAATTTACTAATTTTATATTTCAGGTCGGACTATGAAACTAACAAAAAACGAGCTAAAAGAGTTGATAAATCACTGCAAGCTGTTTTGGACTCTGATGATGAGAACGAAATCCAGGTTGAAAGGTAAGCTACTATTTCAGGTACCTATTAACTGACTATAATATTTTTATTCTTTTTTCTGACTATAATTATGTACTTATTTAATTATTACGTAATATGGGAAAAGTGGTAGCAGGTAAGTGTTAAAAAACATTCACTCTAATCTAAACATTTTCCATGTTATTTATGTGGGATGAAAGATCAATTTATATTAAAATTTAATTTGAGCTCCAAGCACATAGTTTTATCTACATAAATAGCAACCGTTCTTATAGTATAGGTTAACTAAATTTTTTAGAATTTGATGTAAACACCTGTTGATTAATGTTAATATTTATTAGAATTTACTGCTTTTTCAGTTCTTACACCAATAAGAAGAAGGCGTGTGGAAAGGGCAAAAGGAAGGCGTCCTCGACTCCTGTAACCACCAAACCTCGTAATAAGGACGCTTCGAGCTGGCTCAAGGAATCCGATTCTGAATCTGACTCGGAGTCAGTACGGCGGGCACAGGAGCCTGCATCACATTTGCCATCCGTCTTGACACGCAGAGTCGCTGATGGCGTGCTACGTCGCATCACCAATCGCACTGGAGACGTGTATGTTGATTTAAAACTATATAATACTAACGATATTTTAAAATTAGCACCCAAAGATCGTTGGGAGAAAGCGGTGGTTGCACTTAAATACAGTGCAAAATTTGATAGTGCAGAGCTTACACCGCTAAGGGAATTTATAAATCAATGTAAAAAAAAATTTACTGGGGAAGGCACTTTTTATGCAGATAAAAAGTGAATTGTTGTACTATATTACCAAGCATAAAAAATAGCTGGGTTTTACACATCTATATCATCTGTTTTATCATCTTGTTTTATCTATTTTGTTGTGTGTAGGAAATAGACTTATATTATTTAAGTGACCAGTCTTTTTAACAACTTTATAAAAAGTAACATGGCTATAGATACACTCAATTTAATGCGTATTTAATTTGCATCATTATTTTATTTTATACGGGAGAAGCTTTTGAGTTAGTCATTCCATAAAATTATTAAAATCATGTCTAATCGAGCAGTATATTGCTCAGTTTGCGATATATCCATTAAAAGTAAAGCATTTTCGGCACATTTGCGAAGTAATGTTCATAAAAATAATAGTACTGTTCAATTAAGTGATGGCATTGAAAAAATAGATAGCGCTTTTCGTAGCCGTATAGCATCATATCGAGTTTTTGAGAATTCTACGGATACGGCCAGCAGCTCAACGTTGAAAATGCCAGCAGAGTTTTTGCTGCAGCTGCGAACCCGTGTGCGCAGTCTGCTCGACGCTAGACGAGCTACGTATAACTCAATCAAAGCAAATTTTGAACTATTCGCGGAGTTTTCTTTACCGAAAAGCGATACTCTAGAAATCAAATCTTTTGCTACCGAAAATATAGTTATTCATCAGAATTATGATTTTAATGATATATACTCAAAAGTTTCTCGTAGTATATGTAAAAAAGTAGACGATTTTGAAGAAAGAGATAGTGGATGGGCTTTTATAAAAAATCTATATTTGGAAGTCAATATTAATAAGTACAATCCTTTGAGATCTTCAGGGTTTATTGAGTTACCGAAATGTATAAAATATAAACGTGCATGCATTAACATTCAAAATTCAGATAATTTTTGTTTTTTATATTGCATTATCGCAGCACTATTTCCAGCAAAAAATAATGCTCATAGAACTTCTTCATATCCTCATTTTGATGGAATTCTCAATATAAATAATATGACGTTTCCAGTAAGTTTTAATGACATTAAAATTTTTGAAAAAAATAATAGGAATATCAGTATTAACATCTATGCTCTCAAGAACAATGCGAGTGTTGTGGGTCCTTTGTACAAAACAATTAATAGAAGGAAACACCACATCAACTTATTGATGTTAGAAAAAGGTAACCGAACTCATTATTGTTTAATTACAGATTTAAGTAAATTACTTAGATCCCAACTAACAAAACACCATGGGAAAGTGTATTTCTGTGATGAGTGTATGCTATTTTTTAGTACTGAAAAAAAGTTAGACTGTCATGTGTGCAGTGGTATAGCAACAATTTTACCCGATAAAGGCACTCTTATACAGTTTAAGCATTACGAACGAATGCAGGATATGCCTTTTGTTGTATATGCTGATTTCGAATCTTTATTACAACCTAACAGTAGTGAAACCGAGTCTAGTACATGTAACACAACTACATTACAGAAGCATGTGCCTGCAGCTTTTGCTTATTACATTGTTTGTTCATACAATAGCTCTCTCAGTAGATATGTTAATTATCGTGGAAGAGATTGCGTAGATGTCTTTTTGAAGAACCTTCGATCAGATATAGCCAAGGTACATGCAACAACCACTAAATGTGTTCCAATAATTTTTACCGACGAAAATTTAAAACAGTTTACAGATTCAAAATATTGCTTTCTTTGTAATACACTACTATTCGATGATAAAGTTAGGGATCATTGTCACTTAACGGGAAAATATCGTGGTGCTACTCATTCATACTGCAACATTCGATTTAAGCTACCGAAGTTTATTCCCGTATTCTTTCATAACTTGTCCGGTTACGACTGTCATTTGTTCATTCGCCAACTAGGAGAATTACCTGGTAGAATCAAAGTTATAGCAAAAACAAAAGAAAATTACATATCGTTCACTAAATTCTTCGTTACCAATCAGGAAGAATATATACCAGTTCGTTTTGTAGACACCTTGAAATTTTTAGGTTCAAGTTTAGAAAAACTGGTGATGGATCTGGACAAAAAAGATTTTATTCATTTGTCACGTTTTTTCCCTTTAAGCAATCATTTTAGTTTGTTGAAACGTAAAGGTATCTACCCGTATGAGTACATGAATAGTTGGAATTCTTATGAAGAAAAGAAACTGCCACCACGTGATTGCTTTTTTAATTACTTGCGTGATGAAGTAGTATCAGAATTAGATTATGCTCATGCACAACGCGTTTGGGATACATTTAATTTAAAAAACTTGGGAGAGTATACAGATTTATATCTTAAAACAGACGTTATTTTGCTAGCCGATATTTTTGAAAACTTTCGCAAAACCTGCAGGAGAAATTATCGGTTAGATCCAGCTTTTTACATGACGGCTCCAAGTTTAAGTTTTGATGCTATGTTACTTAAAACGAAAGTTAAGCTACAACTTATTGATGACTTAGAGATAATTAGAATGATTCAAAAGGGAACCCGTGGTGGCGTTTCGTTGTGTTCTACCAGGTACTCGTTCTCAAATAATCGATACCTCGCCACTTACAATAACACTGTTCCTGAGAGTTATTTGTTATATATAGATTGTAATAACCTATATGGTTATGCAATGTGTGCATGTTTACCGTATTCAGATTTTAGATTACTGAATGCAATTGAAATGGCTGCACTTGATATTTCTTCCGTACCAAACGATTTTGAATATGGTTACATTCTAGAAGTAGATTTGGAATACCCCGAATACTTGCATGATTTACATAACGATATTCCATTTTGCCCTCAAAAATATACACCACTGGGTTCAAACACTGCCAAACTAATCCCAAACTTGTATGATAAATTTAATTATGTGATACATTATGTTCACTTAAAAACATGTTTAAAACATGGATTGATATTGAAAAAAATACATAGAGTAATACAATTTAAACAAAGTCCGTTCCTTAAAGAATATATAGATTTGAATACCGAATTACGACAGCGTGCTACATCAGCTTTTGAAGTAAATTTCTACAAATTGCTTAATAACAGTATTTTCGGCAAAACCTTGGAGAATACTGAAAAAAGACTCGATGTAAAGTTGGTTAATAAATGGAGAGACGAAAGTAACAAAACTAAAAAACAATTTACTGCTGAGCAACTAATAGCGAGACCAAATTATCATAGTTCTACTATATTTACCGAAAACTTTGTTGCCATTCAAATGAAACCAGAAACCGTAGTCCTAGATAAACCAATTTATATAGGATTTACTGTTTTAGAAGTATCAAAAAGTCATATGTATGACTTTCATTACTCTGTAATGAAACCTTTTTATGGTTCAAAATTAAAACTTTGTTATACAGACACCGACAGTTTTCTTTACTCCATCCACACAGAAGATGTCTATCAAGATATAAAAACAAAATTTTATCATTATTTCGATACTAGTAATTTTCCTGAACCTAACCCATATAATATAATACCTTGCAACAAACGAGTCCCAGGCTTATTTAAAGACGAATTAGGTGGTCAACTTATTACAGAGTTTGTAGGATTAAGGTCTAAACTATATTGCATTAAAACTCAAGATAAAGAATTAAAAAAAGCTAAAGGTGTAAAAAAACATGTTGTGAATGGCTTAGATTTTGCAGATTATAACGAAGTTCTGTTACAGAATAAAGTTAAACGAAAAAGTAACATAATATTTAAATCTCTCAAGCATGAAATATTCACACAAAAAATTAACAAAGTAGCATTGTCCTCTAATGATGACAAGCGAATTTTGTTAGGAAACAAGATATCAACATTATCGTGGGGTCACAAATCATTGTTTTAGCTTCCCATTATCTTCATTTTTATTTACGTGAATGAAAATTATAGCTTCTTGTTGTGTTTATATTGAATCTGAGTTTAATTTTGCAACTCTAAATATTACATAAAAAATATTTAATGTAGACCTGAACTTCTAGCACTGTTTTTATTTACTACCTAACATTATGTTCAATAACAAATTTTTCAACTCATATATCTATACAAATATTATGTTTGATTACCATCAAAAAGTGTTAAACAGACTGGTCCTCATTTATTAGGTAGGTACGAAAAATGTTTATCAACCACATAACTGTTGTAATAAAAATATTCTTATACTTATCTCCATAAGTAGGTTGTCACCAACTTAATAATACTTACCCACTCTATTAGCTGATATAATGATGATGATGATGATAACGTATATAATTGATTTAATTTAGAAGTTTATTTTGTGTTTGTATTCGTATATGTTTTAAAATAATTTTTAGTAATAGCATATTCAGGTATAAAAAGTTATAATTTGATGATTATAATAGGTAGTCTAGTTGTAGTAGTTTCGAATAATTAGTTGTATTAAATAAAGTGGGGTTTCTCTTGAATTTTTACGTTATACAGATGTAAAGTTGTCATTTTTGATACTGTTGTAATAGGTAGGTAGTTTAGTTGAAATAGCTTTGTACCTATAATCTTTTAATCGTATGTAATAAAATTAATTTTCTCCTAATGTTGCGTAATTATCTTCATTTATAGTATTGGTGTTTTTATCGTTGTAATAAGTAACCTAGATATGCATAGTTTTGTACAATTACTTATGAAATAAAATGGTTTTTCTCTATATTTTATTTGTTTTATTATAATATTAAGTATGTACCTTACGAACATATAAGTTTTTGATTGGTTGGAACTTAAAATCTATAAACGCCTATATTTTATTTATGATCACTCTAGCTCAATAGTTCTATGCATTTTTCTATAGGCAATCAGATCAACCACAAAATTAAATGATGTCTGTCTACATATACCTACATACCTTATTAAGTAGGTTGATAGATAGGTAGGTACCTAATAATGTTTGTAATATCATTTATCACATTTTAATAATTTAATCAATATTATAAAAAGCAGGTTCAGACAAGTCAATTTCCGTAACCTTGCGCTAGGTATCAGTTTACATCATGCATGACTGTTTGTGCTGCTATTTGCACTTTTATACATGAAATGAATGAAAATATTCATTCAATACGATTCCACGCTTAGAAACAGTTGTTATTTGTTGTATTCCTGTGATCAAATAATTAAACCACCATCATGTCGGTAAGTTGCTAAACCAAACTTTTAATAATCACAATAAATTTAATATTGGTATTTATATATTGTCTTGAAATATTATTGTTTTATTGTTTCAGTCCCGTACAGTCTGTGACTCTGGCGAATTTTTCCAAGATGCTCAGGACCTGCTAGCTGGATTTGACGAAGACTTCCCGGAGTTCGCCCGTAAACAGCGGGATCCAAAAGGATCATTAAAGTCACGACGCAGCAAGACAATAAAAAGCCCTAAACTACAAACATCCTCATACGTAATCAATAGACAGCCTAAAAAGGGAATCCGTTTAATTAAGATAAGCGTATATGACTTATCGCAACAAATGAGCGGAGATGAAAATGAAGACAGTGAAAGTGTAATTTTAAGTGCTCAATACGTAATATCGGAACCAGTGGATGAAATTATGGACCAAACAGAAAGTTTAATAAATAAAATTTCAAAAAAGTTGTGTGGCTATAATTTGTAAGTAGATAAAAATAGTACCTGATGTAAATATAGTTAGTTAGATTAAATATTAAAATAGAATTATTTTTTAAATAGGTAGAAATAGGTATCTAAACTACTAAAACATAATGATTAAATAAACAAAAATATCGTAGATTGTAATTTTAGTGTAAATAGTTAGACTATAAATATTGTTAGGTACTTATACGAAGTCATTTGATGTTATGAAAATAATTATACATTATAATTTTTAGATGTTTTTAATAAATGTGGGTCTACATACCTACTGAATAAAGATAAATAAATAATTTCATTGTATAACTAATTAAATTAAGAAATAAAAATCATTTATGTATTTAAATTAATTTATTGAAAATAAAAGCTACAATTTATATATTGATATTTTAGTGTTTTATTACAACCATGATAAGCATTTAACAATATTTGATATTATTAAAGTAAAAACATAAATATAGTTGATAATTATAATAAATCCGAATTTTACGTAATTATTTATTAAACAATGAGAATTTGTGAATATGATTTTCATCCATCCATTTTTTAATACATATAACATTTTTCAATGCACATTGTTTAATATGGTTTACACACGACAAAGAGTTATTTAGATCAAAATTGCAAAACAACATAAATAATTTAGGACAGCCTTTTTCTCCTATATCAGTAACTTTACAGTTAGCACCAAGTTCTTTAATCCATTTCATTTTTTCCAAACCTTTGCATAATATATTTTTGTTAGTTAAATACGGCTTAATAATACGTTTGAATTCTCTATAATCAACAAATCCATCGCTCCAGTAAATGCCTCGGTTGTTTTCTACCCATCTCACTTGCTTCTTTTCTTCTTTTGTTAAATAATTATACGAGTAGGGTGGTTTTACTAAAAATGTTTGAGTATATTCTGCAGATAAAATTGCTAATTCCTTGATGATAAACGTATTTTTGGAATCTTTGAACCCTTGCAGATCTACAATAATTGTATCGGAATTCATGTTATTTTCTTTACTAGATTACTTAAAGGTTTATATTCTACTACACAGTCGTTAAGAATGAGGCAATATGCAGATGTATGGGCGGGTATCTCTTTATTACTCTCGAGCTCTACGCGCACATTTACCACAGGGCCTGATTTTATGTTATCACTTTGTCTAGAGCAATCAATTACAAATAACGGTGCTTTATTTTCAAATTCCGATGTGGACAGCAAGGGTTCTGTCTTGCGACCGTAATAAGACTGTTGAAATCTGACATATTGTTCATATAATATAGCGTATTTGTGATCAGTAAAATTAACTTCAAAACTTTCATACGGGAAGTATGTAGAATTAAGATACACTTTGACATCGCGTAAATTACAGTGATCGAATTGTGACATATCTTTATCACCTTGATTTTTTCTATTAGTCTGTAAACCTACAATTACGTATCTAGGTTTTTCAATTTGTGTTGAAGTTTTAATAGACCACGTATGTTTTGTTGTTTGAGGTAATAAGGGATACTCATACAGATCCCAATTTCTATATACTAACAGAAGCGCTCTATCTTTTTCTAAGAGTCTTAGTAAATTTATTTTTTCTCTGTCTGATACTTTAACGTGCGGTACACGCCATACTATTTTACGGATTTCAACACCTTCCAGAACTTCCCCAGTATTCAGTTTCAAAGCATTCAAGTCTGTATTGCTGCGTAAGAGTATCAACTCATGTTTACAGTTAATTATGACTTTTTTAAAATCTTCAGCAAAACCGAGTATATTACTGAGTGGTATTGAAGCTGAAAAATTTCCTTCATGCTTTGTACCATCGATATCCCAAGCCCAGGATTTGGACACTTTTGATTCACTGTCACTCATTGATATTAAAGATTTAATCGTTGTAGTTATTCCGGCGTTTTTAATTTTATCTATTTCCACTCCATTAAGTTCGTATCGAATGTCTTGAAAAAGGTAAAGTAAAGAGTTATTTGTGAAATCAATACTTGTTACCTTCTGTTTTGTATCTTTTTTAAAAACATTCACAACTCCTTCTAAATAAAGAGTACTGGCTGATGGTAGCACGTACAAATCCTGCTGATTGATTGGTATGCGGATTTCATCATTTCTGTTAAAACTTGTTACATAAGGTTTGTATGAATGATATTCAACACCATCGATGGTATTATCGTAGGCAGGAGTACTTGTTATATCTAAAATATTCATTTTAGTAATCCAATTAGTTTGAGATATTTTTTATTTTCTTTAGTTATTTTTATTTTCGGTTTAGATGTTCCTTTGAGGATTGTGCGATTAGCACTAATAGGTTTCGATACAGGGCTCACGTATTTATTGTAGTTAATCATTTTCTTTTAAGATGTAAATAAAGTTGAATCTCTTCACCACGTAAGTTAACTAAATTATTATTTACATCTAACACTCTAATATTTATAGTGCTGATAGTTTTTTGATTAACAGGAAAGTAAACGATGTTTTTAGGTATTTCAATGATACGGTATCCAGGCGGTACGTTAGGCGCAAATTCGTGAATAATATGACTTGATTTTCCATTAATATACGATCCACTCACTATATCACATTCGATCCTCACCACGGTTGTTGACAAAATGTTAACTGGAAGCTGTGATTCGTGCAATATATTAGCTTTCAAAGTCTGTTTACCAAATCCCAATAACACACCAAGAGAATTTTCTTTTTCAAAATGTATATCTTTTGTACAAAATATAAAAGTTTTCAATGTATTATTGTTACAATATAGTCTTAAGGTTGCACCATTTACCTTATTTTTTATGAAATCACTAATATCTTGAAGTTCATATGCTCCTTCAGGTATTTCTATGACTTCATTAAATCCATAATTAAATTTATTATTTTTCTTATCAATGTTCGGAACAGAGTTAAAAGTTGACAAACACAAAAGAGCACATTCATATTCACCGTCAAGTTGTAAAGCAGGAGAATAGTTTGTTGATAAAATTGATGTGTTACCAGTTACAGACAGTGTGAATGACATTATAGGAATGATAAAAATAATACGGTTACTTACATTTTATACATTTTTATTAAGAATATTCTGCAGATATTTTTGTAAAATTGCGTTTGGGTTTTTCCAGTAATCTTCTAGGTATTTCAAACATAAATGACCGCAAATGTATGAGTTGAAACCTTGATATTTGCAATAGTTATAAGTTACACCCATATTTAAATATTTGATTAATTCAAGCGGAGGCTTTAAATTACCAAAGCTGTCGAAATACTCACAATAATCTAAAAACTTTACATAGGCTACCCAATGTGTCCCCTCGTTGGCAACACTATCTAAATTCACGATTGCACATTCAATGACTAACGGTCTTTTAGGTAATTTATCTCTCATATATACACCTCTAAAATAAGGCACATGATCAACAGCATATTTAAGAATATCTATGTTAGTGAGGGCGTGATTAGGTAGCTTTTGCATTAGTTTTTTGATTTTACAAATAACCCATTACCTGTTTTATAAGGTTTTATATATAAGCCTTTACCCAAAGCGATAGATTCCATCGCTTTATTGTGTCGTTGAGACTCTTGTAAGTTACGTTGCGAGGATTTATAGTCGTTCACAGTTTTTGCAATGCCTGCGGCGCCGCCAGCCAACGTGCCTAAAGCAGAGAGTCCAGCAAATATAGGTATTAATGGTAGAATACCACCGGTTTTTGGTAACGGTATAATGCGTGGTAAATGAATTTTTTTATTTTTACATTTTACCAGCTTCTTAGCTGCTGTATAGGCTAATTTTATTGCTGTTGTAATATTTTTTGGTTTTAACTTCTTCAAACGAGAGTGTATCCTAGTAACAACATTTTGAAATGATTTAACTCCAGCTCCATGTTTCAGCTTAGTTTTCATTACTTTGCTAACCAACCAGGATGCTAGTTTCTCTCCCTTTCCTGCATCGTTAGATTTAACTCTCTGTTTTGCCATATGTAATAATTCTAAATCTGCTTTATGACGATCTTCTAGATTATTATATTTAGAGTATGCAATATCGTGTTGCATGCAAGCTTCATCCAAACTGTTTATCCCTCTGTCACCACGCAGTAATCTTTCCTTTAGTTTGGTACCAGGTCCACAATAATTATAACCAGGCAAATGTAATTCAAATGGTAATTTATTTATCAAACTATTAATAAGTCCTCCACCTTGCATAACTAAAATGCTAATGCAAAGGTTCCTCTATAACTCAATTTTTATACTTTATATAATAACTCGTTTATCAATCCAACTGTTCTCACTATCATGCAATCCTAACCATTTTACAAACAATTTGTCTCCTTTTTTCCTAATGATTTTTTCGATTAGGTACAAATTTGGATAATTCGTTTTTTGCAATTCTTGTTCATAAAATGTTCCCAATATTGGTTGTTTATTTAAATCTTCAATTAAGTAAGTAATAGGTGAAGTACGCCTAATTTTACTAATTTTAAACAATTCTGTGGACCAGTTAGGCGTATAACCTTTCTCAAAACAACCTTTAAATTTGCTGATTCTTACGTAGTCGCCAATTTTAAGTTTGCTTCTTTGCTTGTTAAATATAAGCTGTGATTTTCTTATGTTATTCTTGACAACTTCTTCGTTTTCTTTACAAACTTCAATTGGTTTATGTTTTGTAATGCGATGTTTTGAGCTGTTGTAAGATTTCAAAATACTGTCTAAAGGTTTGCCAATCCATCTGTAATTACCGTTTAAGCTAAAACTTTTATATAATCGGCATTTCAAAGTTCTGATTAATCTTTCAACAATTGAAGCTTTTTTAACTGAATAGGATGAATAATGATTAATATTAAATGACTGCATTAGCTTCATGAATACAGCGTTGTAAAACTCTGTGCCTTTATCAGTTTGTAAGTGTACCGGATCACGATGAGTTCGAACTAAAAGGTTTTTAAATGCATTCGCCACTTCAGACTTGGTTTTAGTCTTTACTGGAACTGCCCATGAAAATTTTGAAAAACAGTCTATCACCACTAATATGAATCTAAAACCATTATTGTATTTTTTCAAATTTTGCATGTCTATCAAATCTGCTTGCCACAAATCATCAATTCCTTTTAATATAACAGGTCGCCGAATAAAATTTTTTCTTGCTTCTTTATGAATTTCGTTTACGATGTCTTGTTTACTCATTATGCTTTGGATTTTATTATTTTTTCCAATTCAGATTTGGTGTAATAGTTTTGCTTAAAACTACTTATGAAGATTTGAATATCGTTTTTTATTAAGTCCAGTAAATCTTTAACTTCTTTTTTTGTGTAAAGAGTTTTAGTTATTTTATCTACGTATTCTTTATTAACAGCATCACTGCTAGACAACGGAGATTTGATACCAGTCAACCTTGCAGACTTTAAATCAAAATCACCGTTTTCTTTCTTCGTTAAAGTCTTATCAAAAATATCAAAGAATTCTGAGAAGCGCAATCGTTTATGTATATGATGGCCAAATTTATCTACGTTCATTTTAACCGAACCTCTAGCCTTTATTAATTAAGATCAAATGAAACAATTTTGATAGTTATGTCTTATTTATTTATTATACCACTTTCACGTAGCTCTTCAACAATCGATATGATTTCATTATCCAACCCAGTGTTACCAGCATTTCGAGAGGCGATTAATAGTTTTAATCTATCGACTAATTCATTAGGATTGTCCCAATAAACATAATCTACATTCTCATTCCACTTTTTTAATAGCGGCAGACCCCCTCCATGGCAGCTACTATCAGTACTCGCAGAAACTTTCCGTAATTTAAATAACGGTTTTATAATAGTTAAGTATTTTCGTCCTCTGTTACTTCGTATTGGTTTACTCGGATCATAATCTCTCCTGTGTACATTAGTGTCCAACAACATACTTTTATAATTCATTTTATCATCTTGAGTTACTAACTGTAATTTTGGTACTTTTTTAAATAACAGTTCATTTAGTCCGGATGTTCTTTTGTATTTATGACCTCCAACTTGTATATAATCATCAGTAGCAAGCACACGTGTCAAGCCCATCATAAGTTTTCCACGTTCATTTCTCACACCAAAGGGGATGTCATTAAAAACTTCTGAAGACAGAGACCATGATGATGCATCAATTTTCTCTCCAGAATCAGCTGATTTAAATGATGTATCGTATGTTACGTTTTCCATTTCATCATTATCAGACTGCTCTAAATCAGAAACACTGTTATCTGAATCGGAAATTTCAGTTTTGTTTTTGTAATCAGATGTTCTAATATTAGGTTCTCTCTTCCTCATAGTTTCGTTGGTTTCGTTTGTTTCGTTTGATGTATCTAACTTATTTGAATTGAACTCGGACGTCTTTTCTTGATTAGAATATGATGCCTTTGAATTGATAGCCATTTGGTTTAAGGGTTTAATAATTGGCTTAAAAAATTTGTTTAAAACTTGATCATTTTCTGTATCTATAGCCTTTATTTTGCGATATTTTCTTTTAACAGCTTCTGCAGCACTTATTATTTTCCTTTTAAGGTCTTTCTCCATTATATTATTATAGAAACTTGAAACACGTATTTGCTTTTGTACTGCCATGTGTTAAATGATTTAGTATAAAATAAATACTTATATTTATTTTAACTGAATACAGCAAACGTATCAAAATTTTTTCTGTACCTACCATTATTTTTTTCGCTGTCTTTACAAATCACTAAGTAACTGTGAGATTCTGACCATATTTTTGAACACATGTTTTTGAATTCAAACCATGTCATATCTGTACTTACATGTTCATCATAAACATGTTTTAAATTTATATCATCTTGCTTAAATAAAACTATTAGATTTGCATTATCTCTAACTAACTGCTTAGGTATTTTAGTATACGACTGGTTCAAATAAAAACAGTCTATGATTTTATGTCGTCCCATTGCAAAGTAATCTCGCATATTATTTTGGTTTTCACATGCAACATCATCAAATATTATTATAGAATGAGGTTTCGCTTCTTGTGGACTACGAACTTCTTCATTTTCCTGATACTTGATAAATGATGTATTTGGCACCATTTCAATAACTTTTTCTAAAAATACGTACTTAGGTTGATAAAGAGTTTTGGAATAAACATATACATTTTTATATCGCAACCCATTTTCATGTAAGAGTAGACCCACCATTAAATTAGTTTTTCCACAGTTCGACGGGCCGCTAATTAAACATCGTATCGTATTAGGTAAAAGTTTACCGTGACGATAACTTTTATTTTTTAATTCTCCATATATTTTGTCAACTTGCAGTGATTGAATTTGTTTTACGAACTTCATTGTTATTAAAGCTAAGAATGTTCAGAAAACAATGAGCACGCGTTTCGATTCACTATCATTATATAGGTACCCATATATAATTGGTAAACGTTCACAATGTATGTGTAAGTAATATTGCAGAACATAGTTTATGGTGAGTGAACACAGTTAACACACCCAGTTCAAACGCTTTGAACAAACGATTATTGGTCATTTCAAAACACACTTCAAAAACCAATGGGCATTTCAAAACAGATTTTCCATACATATCGATGTCACTCTTCAAACACAATTTTTTAAACCAATTGGTCAGCACACATTTCTCCAATAATTAACGAACTGAGTGAACACGAAGTGAGCTCATTATTGGAAAAATGTGTACTGAAATGACCAATTGGTTTAAAAAAATTGTGTTTGAAGAGTGACATCGATATGTATGGAAAATCTGTTTTGAAATGCCCACTGGTTTTTGAAGTTTGTTTTGAAATGCCCAATAATCACCTACTCATAGCTTAATTGCTAAATGTGATATAACATGAAAACTTAATTTTGCGCAAATAAATAAAACGTCTCAACAAATTACGATTAAAAGTATCACCTTCATATTATTGGTTCAAAAAATGGCAATATACTGAAATTCCAAGACGAAATTTGTTTATTGCCATTTGTTACTAAACCAATGACATCTAGGTGGTACATTAAATCGTAATTTGTTGATACATTCTGTTTATTTGAGCAAAATCAGTTTTCATGTAATCACGTTGAGTAATTAAGCTGTGAGTCGCAAAAAAACGCATAAATTTATGCTCGTTTGCACTAAAGTTTAGTGCAAACGAGTATAACTGTTTTACTTATTGTATTCGCAATATCATGAATATTATTTTTACAAAATGAGTTAATCGATTTTATTCCACCCGTTTTAGGCACCGTGGAAAAGCGAGTCAAATGAATGTTCACTTCGATTGATTGACCCATTTAACCTTTTATTCGTTCTTTATCGTTCATTTTCATCATTCGTTCGTGATGCGCTTATCTAATAGCAATCTTAATTATGCCAATTTGTTCAGGGCGATTTTCCTTATCTTTTTCTAATAGTGCAGGGAAAAGAGAGGGTGGAATATTCTCTCGAATAAAAACGTTAATGACACTGTACCGAGAGGTTTACATTTAATCTTAACAGGCTACGAAGAAAAGACTTTTTTTTACAAATAAATAGTCCCGCATTTGACCGCAATCTCACCTGATGGGAAGTGACGATGCGATCTACGATGGCACATGGTTGCCTAAGGTTATAAATTAAAATTCTATCAAAAAACAACAGTTAACCTAAAATATTATACTTATAAGTAAATACCTACCTACTATTACTATTTAGTAATAGTATTCCTTTAATAGGACTTTCTATATATACTAGTATTTACTTATAAAGATATTATAGTTCTTAAAATTAATCTAAAACCAAAAAAAAATAAAATTTTAAAAAAACCAAAAAAATAACCTAAAAAAAAAACAATCAAAAAAATCTATTAATCAATTAATCTTTATTTAATTTTTTAGCTTTTTTAATTTGTTTTTTTTTTTGATTTGTTTTTTTTTTATTTCTTAGTTATTGTTGTTTATTTTTATTTGTTTTTCTATTTTAAGAACTATAATATCTTTATAGGTATACCTGAAGTGTGGTTTACACTTAAAAATCAATCCATGATAGTATTCACTTGTTTATTTTAGTCTTCGTTTTTTACAATATTTCAATGCTTAGCAGATTACTAACACAATTACAACCCAAACGTTGGTACGTTGGGTTGTAATTGTTTAAGTAATGTGCTAAGTATTAAAATATTGTAAAAAATTGAATAAATTTAAAATTAGGTAAAAGGAACCAACCAGCAGCCGAGGCCATTTATCTAATTTTAAATGACATACATTGCGTTACACAGAACTTAATTTAAGTAGAACAGAGTTTATAGAGAGCAACCGTTAGAGTAAACCTCCGAGCCTGGTTACTGGTTAGATTATTACTGACTGAGACTTCCTAAATAAATGAGCGAATAATAAAAAAAAACCCACCCATAAAATGAATATTATCTCTATAGGGAACCCTAAAAGCACAACGGTAGTCCTGTAACATATGTCTATGTCTAAACTACACAGAAAACATAAAATGAAGCTATTCCATCAAAACATTTTTCATGATACAAACTACAACAATAAATACAGGCTACAACAATAAATAAAAGCTAACAACGATAAATCATGTTTAGAATCTCGTAGTACGCAGGTACGTAGCTGCTTGCTACGCCGTAGCTTACGAGCTACGAACACAGATTTAAAATATTATGGATAAGCCATAGATCACACACCCGTAGGTAACAAGACAAGGAAAAATATTTCTATATTAGTAGTACATGGTATATTTATTGAAAACTGAATTAAATCTGTGTTTTCGTTGATTCATTTTTGGTATTGCCACTTTAACGCTTTATAAGCTGTGGTTGGGAGGACTATAATGGATGTAACATTTTGGTACTTATACCACGGAATTACCTTTATTATCATACATCAACTTTGTTCTCTGGATAATATTGATCGGAATTGATCTTTTAAGTAAACTCATTTTGACATGTAAAAATGCTAAAATAGCCTATAATTTACAAGAAAATTCTTTGATTCTGACTTTGATAAGAGTGGATAGAGATATAGAGAAACCAGCTGGTGGCGGTCATTCCCAACGAGAAATAGGGTTGACGTAAAACAAACCCAAATCCAAAGGTAGCATTATCATAAAAGAATGCTGCACCGATCCCACCTTTGCTATAATAGTCCACATGTGATGAGTTTTGGTGGCCGAGTGAAGCGATGGTGGCCGAGAAAGCGATGGTGGCCGAGCGGTAGCATGTGCGCTTTGCAATCTCACGACACCGAGTTCGATCCTCGGGCCTGCACCAATAACTTATCTAGTAAGTTATATGCAGTTTTCGATGCCATCGCTCCGTGCCTCGGAGAGCACTTTAAGCCGTTGGTCCCGGTTGTCATAAGAACATCTATGGCAATCGTTACGGGTAGTCAGACGCCTGATAGAATCTGACGCCTGATCTAACCATCCCTGTTACTGGTCCCTTATGGGTTGCGAGGTCAGATGGCAGTCGCTCGTGTAACTCTAGTAGCTCGCCGCTACAGGTTAGGTTGGGAGCCGATCCCAATAACAAATGGAAAAAGGCAAAGGGGTGATGATGTGATGAGTTTTGTTCGAAAGAAAGAAAGAGAATTCATTTAGTGACAAAAATATTGCATATTTACACTCACAAAATTGAGATTGCCATTTTTTGCTACAAATTGGTATCAACTCGGCATAATGTTGGTCGTAAAACCAACGCTGGTCTTCCACTGGGGCCATTTCGGTGTCGTCACGGCGCAGTCTGTTATCTTGCGTTAGCGTATCCAGCGTTAAGACATTAGCGGCTTCGATCTTCGAAGTATGTACACTACACCTAGCTTACACTTATACAGTTACAAAGTAAGGTTTCAGTAAGCGCGGGACCGTGGCCGCGGTTTGACGTGACCATGCCCAACCGCAAGTTGAAAGAAAGACACCTCGAAAGTTTGAACAAAATCACGCACTTTTCCAAGTGAGTTTTTTATTGTTTATGAGGTTGTAGAAGTTGTTCAAGGCTCGTGTGGAAACAAAAGAAAAACAAAAACAGATGTCAGATTAAATATTTGTATTAGGCGGGTTTTTCAATAAACAGATAAAAGTTATTCGTTGGATAAAACAAAAACAATGTATTCTGAAAAAATATTGAACAAAAAATTATGTTTTTTTGGTTTTACGGTTTGTAATGTATTATAACTTTTACAAAGTCATTGCTGTTAACTCGAACTTAGAAATAGCACTGTTGTTAAGCAATAGAAAAAGATCTTCTTGGATCTTTCCCGAAATCTCTTTTATTTTATTCGCGACTGAGTATCTTTGGGATGAGACTTTATGAAGGCAGATAGCACCTGGACGAGAAGTCCAGTGCAGTTATTGTATTTTGGCAATGGCTCTAGTGTAAATTGAAAATATAAAATTATAAATATTATTCGTCTTAAATAAAAATACAACTAAAGGGACCACCAAGGTTTTAAGAGGTCAACCTCCGTTTAGACATCAATTTCTTCAAAACATTGTATATACCTATTCATTTATTCAAACTTCGAACGTGAATTTTTTCCAGTTCTCTATTTCAAGTGATTAATTTTCTATACCATAAAATTAACTGGTGATACCGGCAGGCCTGAGCTGGAGGCTCTCTACAGCATGTACCGGAAGCTGGTGACGACAGCGCAGTCTTCAGCACCCACGACAGCGATTGGACAACCGCCGAAGATAGACGTAAGTTTCTTATACGAAGCTAGCTTATTTAAATACCGTGGTAATTTACTTATATTTATTATTTTATTTTATTTATTTATTTCACAATATTTATTTATGTTTTTTATGGAGGAGGTCGTGCTAAGTATCAAATGCGCATACTTTGGTTAGGCACATAAATTAAAATTGAAAAGGGTTTGGTTGACAGATCTTAAACTCTTAAAACTGTTGCTGTTCTTGTCAAATAGACGGCAACGTAAGAGACGGATATATTTTTAGTATTTTAAAGACTGTCAACTAAAACCTTCAAATATTAAACACTTCTACAACCATGCATCTTGCGATATGCATTATATCCACTGTGCAGCAAGCAGAGATTATTATGAAATGATGCTTTTCATAAATTAAATATTGAATCCTAAGCAAGCTTTGATAGTTTATTTTTAGTTTAGCTTTAGTTTACTTTTACACTATATTTGCTTTCTTGTGTGGAAATAAGGATTTGATTACGCACGCACGCTTTTAACTTTATATACATAACACTACGTGGACCAACGGTCTGGTGAAAACCGCGGGCATCCGATGGATGCAGGAGGCGAGCAATCGCTCAAAACGGCGCTTTCTGAGGTCTATGTTTATTTATTATTTTATTTTATTAGAATAGAATAGAATAAATGAACATTTTTTTTTATTGATAATGGGTCAGCGTTTGGCCACATCTCACCTGATGGTAAGTGTAGATGAAACCTAAGGTGGGACACGCTTACCCAGAAGATACCTATTCACTCTGCCTACCTATTTATTCAACTTCACAACGCTTACAATGCTATTAAGGCACAAACAGTTTACTATATACATAAACAGATTTTTATATGGAAATACTTATACCAATAAAGTTGCCACCAATAAAAACCCTATATATAAACTAAAAACTAAAAAATAAAAACTTTTACCCAATACTCAAATATACCTTTTTGTTTAAGTAAATGTTTACCTAATAGGGTCAAAAGTTAATTCATACGTCTAGGTTACCTCAATAGCTAATCCTTCCTATACAAGGCTAGACTGCCATAAAACTCTTTCGTACTAGAAAGTTTACCACAAAAACCGCGGTGGGTAACAGACATGGCCATAAACATCATGTATTACAGGGCTGGATTATGGAATCCGGCCCCATTTTTCTTGCTATATCTTTACACGATGATTCTACCAGAAAGTTACAAGAATTGTTACAATGTCTTTAAGAGTTTATTATTGTGACCTTGGAGGTTCAAGCTACCCATTCTTTGTATCTTTTGTACGATCGATCGATGGACCAGTAGATAATGGATCGATTATTCACTCCTGTGTGACTTTCTATAACAAAAATTGACATTCATATTATTGACTTCTTTTTCTAAAATTAGTTTTTTAATTTCATAATTTCTTCATCATAAAATTTACTAATTACTAATACTACTACTACTACTTACTTTTTACTAAATTTTTTTTTGAACAATTTCCATGACCAAGCAAGGTCTTTATCGAACCGTAATTAATTGCGTTTTTTTTTTTAACGGGCAAATTGCCTTTATTACTCAAGCTAACTACTACAATAATAAAAACTAAACTAAACTAAACTAAACTAAGCATAACTAAGCTAAACTAAACTAAACTAGCTACACTACCTACTACAAAGAACACTTATGGACTGTATAATAGCCGCGATGGCCTATAGACAGTCCAAGTGCTCCAGCCCACTACCGGTAGGTAGCGTACCCAACATGCTGGCCGCATTGCCACGTTGAATTGCAATGCTGATGCGTTGGGCCATTGCGTTTAATTTACAGTTGACGATAATAAAAATTGTTAGTAAAAAAGTTAGACAGTAGACCATAGACCGCGTCGTCACTTTCCATCGTGTGAGATTGCGGTCATATGCGGGCCTGATTACTTATAAAAAAAAAGAAAAAAATACTTAGGCGTTACGCCGTGTAGTAGATTCTACGGTCACTCTTTGCTGCCCTACGTATACTCTGCGATTAAGTACGCTCTATAACATACTGCCCTATTAGGTAGGTCTAATAGGGCAGTATGTTATAGAGCTTACAAGAAAAAAAGAAGATCGCCACCGTAACAGCTAATTTGATTTGATGGGTGTGCATCTAGATAGGTACTTAGGGTATGGGATAGTTTTATGTCGAAAAGTTTTGCGATTCCTGTGCGATAGATATTGATTATTAAACACGTGGTGTAACCCGCGAGATTTAGCTAGTAATGCAAGTTTTTCGATCCTATTATTATGATGTGAAGGCACGCAATTCTCAATGTACTGGGTGGCGCAAAAGTAAAGACCCTATTTGGTTCAGCTATAACATTTTTTCTAAATTAGAAAACTAGATTTAGGTTTTTTTAAATGTATATTTGTGCCATTAAATTTCGTACCATTAGGATTTAAAGATGATGTCTTTTAAATGGTGACCTCCAGAGTTGATACACATTTGAGCCCTATTTATGACATTTTGCATAACTTGCCGTAACACTTCCTGCGATATGTTCGTTATTTCTTGACGAATGTTTTCTTTTAGAGCTGCGAGAGTCTGTGGCTTGTTCACATACACCCGAGATTTCAAAAAACCCCAAAGAAAGAAGTCTGGACTGGTCAGATCGGGTGATCTTGCAGGCCAAGGCAAATCGCCAAAACGAGAGATAACTCGGCTTGGAAAAGCGTCCCTCACTAAGTCCATAGTGTCGCGCGCTGTGTGTGCCGTAGCGCCGTCTTGTTGAAACCAGATGTGCTCCAGCCCCAATTCGTCCAAACTGGGTATCAAAAACTCACGTAACATGGTTCTGTAGCGTTCTCCAGTGACAGTTATCGCATTGCCTCCAGCGTCTTCGAAAAAATAGGGTCCGATCACTCTGTCAACACAGATGCCACACCATACAGTAACTTTTAGTGGGTGTAGAGGTGTTTCTTGAATAATGCGCGGATTATCAGTGCCCCAGAACCGAGTATTCTGCTTATTGACATGCCCTGAGAAGTGTTACGGCAAGTTATGCAAAATGTCATAAATAGGGCTCAAATGTGTATCAACTCTGGAGGTCACCATTTAAAAGACATCATCTTTAAATCCTAATGGTACGAAATTTAATGGCACAAATATACATTTAAAAAAACCTAAATCTAGTTTTCTAATTTAGAAAAAATGTTATAGCTGAACCAAATAGGGTCTTTACTTTTGCGCCACCCAGTATTATTGCTAAAAAAATTGCTTCCATTCTCCGTAACATCGTCGTGATGTTCCGAGCTTTTTTGTTGTCATCAAAATAAATCGTTATTGTGATCAGAACACGACGTTTGTTGTGGTAAATTGCCAGGATTCCAATCAAAGTTGCTAACTTTGGGTAATTTATCACAGATTTGCAAACAAAGTTTGTTTGTTTATCTGTTAAACTTTGGCAATTCTTATATATATTACCCGCAGTGTAATTAGTTATGGTATCATTCAAGGTCAGGTCTATCCCTCACTAATCTAGATTATAACGATAATGTAAGCATGATGTGAAGTTGAGCTCCATTTCGAATTAAAAAAATTGCGTTTATATCTCACACAGAGCTTGTTTTATTCAATTTCAACATCGGCCCGTCCTTGGTGAAAGACCCCTTAGATGAAAAGAGGGTTTAAGCTGACTTCAATCGCTTCAATTTCACACTGAGAAATACCTTATCAGATACTATCGTCTACATTTTTTTCAGTTATTACGATTTAGGCCCCCGGCACGTCACATTGGGCGTGTGCGTTCCTCGAGCGTTTTACCGTCACATACAAATTTTGTCGAGCGTGTGGCCGACGTTTTACCAGCGTGCGTCCTTTGCATACACACGCCGCGCCGCTCGCTGGTAAAATCTTCGAGGAACGCGCACGCCCTATGTGGGGTCAGCCTTAAAAACCACAGGTTCTAATACGATTTAAAGACCAAGCTGATTTTTTTAAGTATCTATGGAACCAATAAGAAAAATAATTTTCCAAATCGGTTTATAAACGCCAGGAAGTAACAAACATTATTATCTAGCTTTAAAAATTCCCATATTATTTTTGACAGAAAACAATGAGGTGGAAAAAAATGTAGGTAATTACACTTTTTTTTAAAGGGCCAAGGCTGTTGGTCTCTACCGACCTATACAGCGTCACCAGGCGGTGATAAAATGTACATATTCAGTCAATACCTAGATCTAACAAAATATTTGCTGAATAAGTTCATAGCATTCCACATCTATATAATCATCATCATCCTGAAGACGTCCACTGCTGAACATAGGCTTCCCTCAGAGCGCGCCACCTTGAGCGGTTGCTCGCCTCCTGCATCCATCGGCTCCCCGCATCTATAAAATATAATCTGTAAACCTGGAATTATTAGAGGTACATTAAAAAAACTCCATTTCTCAGGGAATAGACCAAAACACTTTCCGCGACGTGATGCACAATACGTTTGACCTGGTGACCGAAGAAGCCATATTAGAGAGGGTCTGGGTCACCTGGGAACGAGGGGCTACTGGCGGCGAGGGATCGCTCCGGTTCGAGGCTTGGGTCAGGGGCCTCAGTGTAATGCTGAAGGGCACCACTGAAGAAAGAAGGATTCACTGCTTCAATGTGTATGATTTAAATGCTGATGGATACATCACGAAGGACGAGATGTTTGTGTTGCTAAAGTGAGTTTTAAAATCACCTCTTTACGGTTCATTTTTAGTTTGCCTTTTGGCCCATAACTAATAGAATCGTACAATACACAACTTCTGTTCTAAGCTCATCATCATCAGCCAGAAGGTGTCCACGGCTAAACATAGGCCCCCCCCAAAAAGCGCCACTTTGAGCGGCTGCTTGCCTCCTACATCCATCGGCTCTCTGTGGTTCTGACCACGTCGGTCCACCTAGTAGGGTCTAAGCTATTTCCTATAAACTTTGCTTACATTGTCGCTAGTGTAGCAGCTCAGTGGAGCTTTTGTTGAAGTTTTATTGGGCCTGAATACGGCGAAGTTTGGCCGAACAGGCCGAGTATTCGGCGCGGTAAACGCTGAACCGAATGTTTTTTATTCAGTTCGGTTCAAAAATCTATGTTTTGCGCATCTCTAATTACGTACTTATAAATTCTTCTATCAAATCAGTTAAGAAATTTTGGTTTCGTGCTTTTTGTAGATGGTTAGTAATATGGTAAAAGTAGAAAGAAGTAAGGTGTTTAGTTGCCGCATAATACTGAAGTTTTTCTTATAAAGTACTGATGGCACGATCAAGAAAGATAAGGTTCAATGAGCTCTCCTGTTATCTAAGTACCTAATCTTTAGTAGTAGAGAAGTAGACAAGAAAAGTTTTTAAATATCGATACATTGTAAGTGTTTCCGTAGAAAGGTAACTCATAAAGACAGTTATAGGCACTTTCTTTATGAAAGGCTTCTTTTAGACAACCATTTAGAATTTGGATATGAATAACAGCATACTAGAAGAAGAAAAAGAAAGAGAAGTGAAGTTTATGTCTTTTCCCTGATTTTACTAAAATTACTTCCAGAAATTCCCTCCTAAAACAACCCGGAGACGAAGACCCTGACGAAGGAGTACGAGACTTAGTCGAGCTGGTGCTGAGGAAGCTGGACCTAGACAAGGATGGGAAAGTCTCTATCGATGACTACAAGTAAGTAATGTCAGTGGGTCTACTATCCTTAAGTTAGGAATGTGTTTCGTCCAGCAGTCACTTATAGTCAAAAATTAGTCTTGTAATAATAACAGAGATCAGGCCATAAAGTTTCATTTTATTTACCTACTGACCTTAAAAGTGGAACGCAGTAGTGCTTGCGCACTGCTGCGTGGTGGCTACCTAGACAAACATTCAAGGTAAAATTACAATTTTGAGTTTAGCTATTATTTATATATTGACAGTTATGTATGAATTTTATGTCCGTCTGCACTGAAGTTTGACTGTTGTTAAGTTCGTATTTCTTATTTCTCTAGGCAGTACCCAATTTTTTTACAACAATACAACATACAATACAATAACTCTTTATTGACACCAAAATAATAATAACATAGAAATAAGAATCGCATAATAAGATAGGAACAATGGGCGGTCTTATCGCTAAGAGCGATCTTTTCCAGACAACCTTTGGATGGACAGAGATATGAGACACTACGAGCATGGACGGTGGTGCATATAAATAGTATATACTTAAGTACTACATATACCTATATATATATATATATATACATATATATAATAAATAAGTGCAAACTCAGGACCTGTCAAACTTAAGTGCAGACGAGCTTATGATACTTGAAGGGCATTACGCCAAACTCGTCTTAGGCTGGGTTTTTTCACCAATGGTTAAAAACTCTAACAAAGTTTGACCATTGGTTAGAATTTGTTAGAGTTTTGTTTTAGAGTTTTTGGTTACCTTAACTATTGGTGAAAAAACCCACCCTTAATCCTAACTCTAATAATGACATCTTATAATTAAAGGCAAGCCGTGGATCAAGAACCTCTGCTACTAGAAGCCTTCGGACAGTGTTTACCTTCGAAGCGTCATGTGGCCACCTTCCTCAAAACATTGACAACCAAGTCATAGAGTAACTTTTTACGAAAAGGAAAAAATTGAATCATGAACGGGACACCCCAAGGGAACTATGGAAATGGATGGAATGGATTTTAAAAGTGAATGAATTAGAAAATGGACGAGATAAGAAGAGTGCTAATCAGGAAGTGATCATTTAAGGAAGTGGTGGCTTTGGAAGTTGACAAATTAGGATGAAGATAAGTTAAAAAATAAAGTGGATAACTTAGGAAATGGACGAGATAAGAAGAGGACTAATCAGGAAGTGAACAAATTTCATAGTGGCTTTGGAAATTGACGAGTTAGGATCAAGATAAATTAGGAAGATGACAATTTTGGAAATGGACAATTTAAGAAGTAGACCAAACCGACCGGAGGGGGGATTTCAAGCCGCATCCATCCATCCCTAAAGCCGGGACATGCTTTACTATTCTTTTGCATTAAAAATGAATCGTTATACACAGGGAGTAACAAAAAGCCTGTTATATTTATATCCGCGGGCTGCGTATCCGATGTCAAAAGGTTGTAATAATACTAGATCTATTTTCATCCGAAACATACACGAGTTTCAAGTGCGTTTTACTAAACACTTTTAAATGTTTGTCACCTGAGATGCCAACAAAGGTCAAACCGGAAGCAACAAAGTTGTTCTTGTGCTTTGATACTCCTCGTAATAATATACCTCGTAATTTTCAACTAAGTCTTCCCGCACACCACCGACCACAACCACAAAACGCCGCCACCGGCATATTTCCTATAGTTTTCATACATTTTGTATGGACTCGCCGCACACGATTGACACCGGTGGCCGCCACACGCTACAATCGTTTGCGGTACATTCGCGGCGTTTGTGGCGGTCGCGAGTGGCTCGTGTGCAGCGACACTTAGGCTGACCCCACATTGGGCGTGCTCGTTCCTCGAGCGTTTTACCGGCGTGCGGCGTGTGTATGCAAAGGTCGCACGCTCGTAAAACGTTGGTCACACGCTCGATAATATTTGTATGTGCCGGTAAAACGCTCGAGGAACGCGCACGCCCACTGTGTGTGGGGCCTTAGGTAATGTTCGACATGTTTATAGGAATATTTGTAAAGGTCTGTACACATCCTTCATTTATTTAACAGGGTTTTTGTTACTCCATGTATACCGATATGCATTATGAATCATGAATCTTAGCCATAGAGCGTAGGCTTAATTTCACCAATCGATAAAACAAACATCCATTTTCGTAGTTAGTTAAAAATATTCATACCATCCCACTAATCACACTCACACTAATATTATAAAGGCGAAAGTTTGTATGTGTGTATGTGTGTTTGTGTGTATGTTTGTTACTCCTTCACGCTCTAACGGCTGGACAGATTTGGATAGAATTTGGAACAAAGATAGCTTATACACTGGATTAACACATAAGCTACTTTTTATTCGCGGGTGAAACCGCGGGGCGCAGTTAGTTTATTATAAATGTGAAGGTGTGTATGTTTGTTTCTAGTGCTGAAACAGTTAAACCTGTTTTTTGATAAAGGTGGTAATAGGATATTTTAATGACGGAAAACTATGCACAGGGTTGAAAGTTGAAACCCCGAGGAGTAGCTAATTTAAAAATGATATTAACATTGGTACAAAATGTACCAAAAATCAAAATAAGCTGAAACGATGAATAAATGATGTATATGAGGGGGTGTGTGGGGGTGTATGGGGGTGTGTACATGTGCGCATTGTGCATCTGTGGTTTCGTAATTTTATTTTATTGTAAAGTTATCTCTAAGTAGGTATAAGTGTATTAGTAGAAGAATTATACGAATGTATGTATATTGTAGGTATACTTAAGGGTGATTTTTCAATGGCTGGATAAAGGTTATTTGATTGATAAATTACAAACTAGCTAAAACAAAATAACATTACTTTTTTAATGTTCCTTTAACAAAACTAACTTTTTATTTTCACTGTATTGTTTTGTATCCAATAAGTAAGTGTTATCTGGTTATTGATAAACCGCGCCTTAGTACAATATAGTAATGTAAGAGTACATAATGATGTGCATATAATTTAAATCTAAGTTCACAAAAAACTGATCAGAAAAAAAATCTGTTCATATATTAAGTAGTGCACATATTAGACCACAGACCAAGACAATAATAATTATAATATTCTATACACAATTATTATCCATGTTCACTAAAGTTCGCCAGCTCTTAAGTTAGCACTTATCTCTTTAGGGCGTACCTAAATGCATTGCAGTAGGTGCGAACTTAGGAGCTGACAGCTGTTAAAGTTTAGTACAGACGGGCATTAATCCACCAATACTCTAAAGTGAAAGCCACGGGGAGCCAATGGATGCAGGAGGCGAGCAGCCACTCAAAGTGGCGCACTCTGGGGGAGGCCTAAGTCCAGCAGTGGACGTCTTCAGGCTTTTGATGATGATGACTCTAAACCAAAGTTAATATTATGTAAAGTTGAATTAAATGTGTCTTCATCGTGTCATTCTACCTGTTTTTCACCTTTTCTCGTATTGGGGGGTTTTTAATAAAATAAAATATTAAATTTTAAGTAATCTCTAATCTATAATTTTATTTTTAATTAATTGACATTTTTATAGTATTACAATCATTATAGTATTTATGGTAAAACTTTATTTCAAAATAAGCATGAAATGTCATGAAAATGTTCTTTGGATTGTTATTGATCAAGACCTTGGTTCCACACTAAATAGTTTCCTTCAGGTAACTGGGGCCATATAGACCATTATCCGTTGAGATAAAAAAAAAGGTAGATAATTTACTTAACGGTAGATAACTTAGATATAACGGTAGATAACTTAGATATAACGGTAGATAGTTTAGATATAACGGTAGATAACTTAGACATAACGGTAGATAATTTAGATATAACTGTAGATAACTTAGATATAACGGTAGACTTCTCAAACGGATTCTTGAAACCTGAGGTAGAGCGTTGGATATCGTCTGTATTCTGTATCTATGTACTGCTAGGTATATCAGTCGTGAGGATCCAAACCAGTCTGGATGAAGTCCAGCATTCTCTTGCTAGCGTCGAAAGGTATGATATTGTAGAGCTGAAAAGAATTTTTCAAAGTGTTAACAACCAACTTAATCTTATACAGGATGCAATTTAATTTATTCGCATAAATTGAGTACATGATTGTACATCATGATGATTATTAAAGAGTAAAGAGTGCAAACGAAAATATTTTTAATTGAAAATTATGAATATTGCTGCGTCACCGTCGTCTAACGTAGTTGACACTAACGATTTTGATACTGTTGAAAGATTTTTTTACCTTCTATGCAATAATTAAAAACAGTACTTAATTATTTTAATTTTATTTTGTACTGTTGCTGTGGCTGTGTTGTTTTTGTTTTGTTGATTAAGTAAGTTATCTCATTTTTTGGAGTTATTATCAATACCAAATTAAATTAAATTAAATTAAAGCGTTAGATTTTAAAAGTTATGGTCCACACGTGACCGGCGTCGTCAGGTATAGGTACCTAGTTTCAAAGGATGCTAATGAATTCAATTACACCCAGTATAGTACGTATGTGGTTTTCTAAAAGAAACTCCATTTGTCAGAAAACGATACAGTTATTATTCAGACAAATAAAATAAATATAAATAAATAAATCAATAATGAATAAATATGATTCTTTGCAAACCTAAAGCCCCCTAAGTACCTAAAGCTTTAAGCTTTTCGCGTGTGGTACCGATTTAAAAATCATCATCATCATCATCATCAACAGCCTGAAGATGTCCACTGCTTTACATAGGCCTCCCCCACAGAGCGCCACTTTGAGCGGCTGCTTTCCTCCTGCATCCATCCATCGGTATAAGAATATTACCACCCCAATCTTTTCCCGTGAGTGCCGTAAGAGCCGTCTAAGAGAATATCCAGAGAATGGGCAGCATCATTTTCCTTGGTACATTAAAATCTTCTGCCAAGTGCGGTGATTATGGCTAATCCCCCCAATGATAAGCGTCCAAAGTGGCGTTTTATGGGGGAGGCCTGCAGTGGACGTTTTCCGGTCAAACACGTGTGTGCAGTAGGTAGCATTCTGCGATCACCAAGACGCCTGCCAAGCATAGTGATTATTGCAACGTCTCTCAATATGTTAAGCGTCCAAAGTGGCGTTTTATGGAGGAGGCCTAATGTTCAGCAGTGGACGTCTTCCGGCTGGCGTGATACAGGTTAAAAAGAAAACACTTACCTTGTTAGTATAGTACAAGTCGCTAGGAATGGTGATTTCTACGTAATTTCTCCTGACTGCGTCCAGGATCTGGTCTGCAGCGTCAGCTGGGCTGACCACCTTCATCAGGCTGGAGAACCGGATGTTAGGCTTGTGGCACAGGCCGGTGTCCACAATGTATGGGCAGACGGTGGTGAACTTTATCTGGAAGCATAAAGACGAAGTCAGAAGAATAAGCAATTAACCTAAATGTTTCATCAGCTCGCTCTATGATTTTGTATTCGAAAGGTAAATCGAGGGGGAAATTTATCGTAAATTGTGACCAATTTTAAAGGCTTTGGTTGACAGCGTAGAGTATACATAAACAAGCTATAGATTGTTCACCGTAAGTTGTCCCCTGATGTACTTATATTATTTAAAAATATGCAAGTAAAACATATTAATCTGAGATGGGTACATTAAAGTTTAGATAATACTTACATATTACTTTACATTTACGATAATACTTGCATATTTTTAAAATAATATAAATACATCAGGGGTCAACTTACGGTGAACGGTCTGTAGTTGACAGATCTAAAACTGTCCCTGTTCTTGTCAAATAGGCGGCAACTAAAGTCTTCAAAATTAGACCTATTGTCTTATGTGCATGGGAGTTCTAATTCATCATCATCATCATCATCGTCGTCATCATCATCATCAGCCTGAAGACGTCTACTGCAACATAGGCTTTCCGCATAATACCAATGCTAAATGTTAAATTGTAACTGGACAAGGAGTCAGAAGGTAGATGATAGTTGTAGACGATAATAATATGAGCAGATCATTGGATCCCACGTGTTTTTAGTTTGACATACGTCCATGGGTTTTACTTAAAAACTGTCTAGGTATATAAATATTAATGAATATAAAGTAGTTTTTCATAAACAGCTACTGTATGTTATCAAGTCAACAGTGTAAAAAACAATATATAATTGTTAAAATTGGTACGATTTACGCAATTGGTTTGGTAGATTTATCTATTGTAATGTAGATAGGTAATGGGCATAATGGGCATGACATGCTTATATTGCAACAAAACAATGTTTACGTGTATTAAATTAACCAACTCCAAAAAATGGAGAAGGTTCTATGTTCGCCTGTAAGTTTTTTATGTGGTACAAACTTGTTTTTTTTTTGTTTGACATGTTTTACTTCTGATGTTTTCGCATATATCGTGAATTTAGTGAGGGTCTGATGATGGAGTATGAGATTAAAATTGGAAATTATTATATATAAGACAGCAAGTGCATTGGAAATTGGTTCTTTGGTAATGGGAATCGCGTGGTTCGCAAACGTACTCAATTTGCCGTTCGTGATACCTATAGTACAAAAAAATAGCAATACGCGTCTTGATCGATAAGAAGAGCGCAATGCACGGCATTTTACCCACGAGGTACTGCAAAAAGAAAGATTAAACCGCATAGATTGAAGAAATAAGAGAAGTTTAAGAGAAAAAGAAGTTTTAGGGGATCCCCTTTTGTGCGAGGGGAAGAATCTACGCATGATTTACTGGTTTTCTCATCATGCTAATGGCTAAGGTAAAGGACTACTCACTCCATCGGTAGGTCTTGGGTCCTCATACAGCTCAATGGCGAGGGACTCCATGATGCCTCGGACTGCGTACTTGGTGCCGCAGTATGGGACCAGGTTGCGGAGCCCCATCTTGCCGGCCATGGAAGACATGGCGACGATGTGCCCGTAGTTGCGTTCCAACATGGCGGGGAGGAAAGCTTGGAGCATCTGTGGACATGTTTTTTTCATAGTGTTTAGTTAAATGTTTGATTTCACTCATCAGCCTTTTTGTTCACAGGACGTGAGACCATTTCCCTAAATGACAACATTTAATTTTTGTGCTCCATTTTCCATAATGCCACTGTCAAAATGACCAACCGCCAGACTTCAGCAACATGTTATCTATAACTTGGCGAAGACTACATCACAAGTTATTCGGTATATTATTGGAGTTAAAGATCATCATCAAAGCGGATTTCCCAGAAAAATTAAAAATAAAAAGCAAATATAGTATATATAGCGGTTTTATATTATTATTGCACCATTTGGGGTCGAGACGCTGGGGCCGTGGGGTCCCAATGCCAACCTTTTTAAGATCTTTATAAACGTCAGGTCGAAACAACACGTGACCAAAATGCTGGTCTCTATACTTGGATCAAAGGGTGGCCCAAAATGCTGGCCGCATTCAACCATACCATTCAGCGTGGCAACGCTGCCAGCATTTTGGGCACATTTGTCTACTGGGTGGTTTCTTAGCCTAGGTTTGTATTATAGTACCTATAACAGTACAGGTTATATATTTTTTGCAGTTGGGTAATTGATTTAGTTTTATTAGAACTTGTAGTTTAGAGTGTTAGCAGGCGCGGATACAGGCAAGGGGTGCGCCCCCCCCCCTTGGCACAGGCAGTCCGCCCTTGAGTGTTAGTGTATGATGTACCTATACGTATGTGCAGCAGCAAACGTCTTTCGGTTTCTGTTGATGTGTATGTGTGATGTAGCAATGCGCTTAACAAGCGCTAACTAGGTAAGTATACGTCTTATAAAGAGTCTTTAACGTCTTACCCAGAGGTTCCCATTGATATTGATGTCCACCTCGCTGCGGATATCCTTCTCCGAGTGCCGTAACAGCGGCTTGCACGGCATGATGCCGGCGTTGTTCACCAGGATCGTTACGTCTCCCACATCCTTGTGGACCTTCTCGGCCAACTTGAACACCGCTGCGCGGTCAGTCACGTCACATCTGAGAATCAGGAAGTTTTGCGGTTATTTGTTAACCTATTTGATCTGCGTTTAAATTAAAACTATCGATTATCGGGTAGGGCCAGATAAGCAGCTCAAAATTAGTTCAAAAAAATCGACCTTAATGTCGTAGTTTGAAATATCAATTCAGTCCGCACTTCAGCGCGGCGCTTACGACCAATACAACGTACGAAATTACTGATTTTGACGGTTTTTAATTAATATCTGTCTTTAAATAGTGTTTTTCAAAATTATGAAGTCAATCACAAAATGCCTATGGTTGTTGGGAATACACTAATATTTTTTTTGTAAAAATATATTCGGTAGAAGCCCAGTAAAATTGGAACATTCAATTTTTTTGAGGGAGGTTTGCGATTTTTTTCTATAGAGCTATATTTATTAATTTTGTATTTGCGGACATCACAATAGTCTTAATGAAATGAATTACATGATATATTAAATGCAAAGCTCCACACGCTCTAATTCCACCAGGAAACGCGCCAAAAAACACCTTGTTTGCCCAACCTTTCGCCTTAAGCAGTCTTGTTAGGACAGACTTTTTTAAGAAAGTTTTACCTGCAACTGCTAAGTTCACAGTTATCTCTCTAGCCCCCGGTGTCTCGTATACGTTTGTCAAACTCATGTCAAGTCAACACACCAAATACTGCACGATCATTGGTTGAAGACAGCCGATGATCAACAGGCAACCAATGAGCATTCAGTAAGTATTTTGTGTCAAATTTTCACGAATTTAACAAACGTGTTGGGATTGTGTTGCTTAATTGCTTATTTTAATAGAGTTTAATGCAGATGGGCAACATTTACACATAGTTAAGTAAGTTTAAATTAATAAATAAAATTATACCTACGTGCCTTTTTCACAGTGAATTCGACGGACGAATAAATATAACTATAATACAATCTTTATGAAGGTATCTTTGTGTAGGTGTATACCTACAGATGCACATCGCTAAATACAAGAATAAAAAATGTTTTTAAAATACAAAATATTTAATAATGACTTTTGTATTTCCACTATACCTACACGAGCTTGACCTTGGAGTTATTAATAATTAATCTGTATTAAGTATATTATTTTAAACAGTACAATGTCAGCGAAATTTTTTCAATCAAAAGTAAGCCTTGCACTTGTAGTCATACGGCTTTGTTTACGGTGTATGAAATATGCAAGAAGCTTACTTATTTAAAACACCTCACTAGCTCGGAAAGGTTCTCTTTGTCATTCAAAATCTGGGCGCAAAAACGCATTTTGCTCGCTAGCGTGGAAAGTGTTTTTAAAATTCGAACGTTTCTATTCAATAATTTTCTCGCCAAGAATTGAGGATTTAATCACAGATCTGCCCGAATTTAACCTTCTTGATATCGCCAGTCCACTGAAAACTCATTAATACCACAGACTACCCCCTAAAGATACCATCTTTTTCTCGTTCTCCAACCTCATTTTTAGAATAATCGCGCTGTCCAGCACCAAAGAGTATTATAACCAATACGCTATCCAGCACGGCGACTGCATGGAAAATGGAGATGAAAATCACTTTTTCTTTAATTTTCCATGAATCACGTAACGAGCTAGTCGTAGATGTTAAGCGTTATCGCCACCCATAGCTAAATTAATAAGCTAAAAACTAATCTTTTCTTAGCCTTTTATCTGTTTTTCCTGCATTTTCCTCGCTGTAGTGAGGTGAAAAGTTGTGTGTTGCACTCGGCAGCAAAGTTTTTCTGCGTCTCGTACCTTTGAAACCTTCGCTACGCTCAGGATTCTTCATTGAACCACTCACTACGCTCGTGGTTCAATCCTAGAATCCTTCGCTTGCTCAGGTTTCAATTCAAGTACTCGCGCCAAAAACCAACTTTGTAGCCTTGTATAACAAATAACTATTGTTCAATTATAATGCACTCACTCATATTTGTGCGCTTTGCCGTTTTCCTCCGTGATCATCTTGACGGTATCTTCGTTCCCATTTGGGTTGATGTCGACGCAGACCACGTTCGCACCAAGCCTTGCGAAGCGGAGCGCCATCTCGCGGCCCATGCCATGGCCGGCACCTGTGATCTGAAACACAAATCAGCTTTCAAAACATGTTCAATCTAGTCTTACCCTCGGTTTCTCGTACGTTTGTTAAAGTTAATCATCGGCTGTCTTCAACCAATAACCTAGCTAGATATCCTGCGCATCCAATACAATAATATCTTTAGGATGCTGTTGGGTCTTCCCCGGTACTGCAGTGCCTCGGAAATGTTTGCACAATTTAGAACTGATGGTTTTCACGCCATCATGCGGAAAAAATTCGCATCCTTAGTAACCAGAGTACGGCACAACAGCATCCTGAACACAATAGCGGGCCGGATTAATACTCCCTTTATGAGGCATTACATGGAGTGGATGATAAGGCGAACCGGATCTTTATGAGATTTTGATGTAGATTTATTGATTAATTCAATTATGTTGACATTTTATTTATTTTTATTTATTGACTTGACAGTTTAATTAATGAATTAATGAGTTATGACATTGGAATGACTAAAATGTAATAATTGATGATCTAATGTAAATCCAATAATAGTTGTACTAATAATAGAGTAAGTTTGATACTAACAAAAAAATGGATAATCTTTGTCTGAATTAAGTAAATAAATTTGAATTTGAATTTTGAATACAATATTTGAATAAGCGTATAGTAAAAATAACAGTAATCGTGTGTAGCAGTAATAGTTTTGTAGGTATAACTAACATGTCCAGCGTTTCGGCTTAGGCTGTAACCTGCCATGTAAAATAATAAATAAATAATAGTACCTATTTGGCATGTTAAGAGTCTATCAACGCCAAAAAGCTTAAAATAGTTTAACATGAGGCCGTGTCCTGTCAACAATATTGCAACAATGACTTTGAAATTAATGGTAAAGTTCAGGACTAATGCTGATGCCTATGTATAGTGAAAACACGAATTAATAAACTTTTCTCGATAGAAAAAAATTACAATTTACCTCCAAACCGCACAAATAAACCGCGATTATTCAATTAATACTAAAAAGGTCGTGAAACTTTTTGTAGTAGTTGAACTATTTATAATCGAGGGCTTATGTATAGTGGATTTTTAAAATACCGATTATATTCAGTGTAATAATAAATTACCTAAATTATTGCGCGTCGGAACCATTCTAACTTAGACCGCCTCTGCCGCTCGGCCCTGAGTCGGGCTTATCCCTGCTTTGGCCTAGTACTACTTATATCTATTCTGTGGCTTTGGCTTGGCCTAGCTTAATAATAAGATAACATGAACTTAACAAATGTAGGTACGAGAAACCGGGGGTGAGTCTCATGAAAATCACACGTTTTGTGTATTCTGCCAAAACTTTAAAAGATAAACGTAAGATGCGAGTAAAGACGATGGATATGTTTCTACTTATAGCCTTAACTTAAGATTATATTAAGTACATAGGTAAAGATGATGGACATGTCAGAAATGGTTATTAAAACAGCGGCTACATTCGCTAATAAATTACAATCACGACTTGGTTAAATGATACCTACTCATATAGGATAGATATTAGGATTAAATATCTTTATCAGCAGGTAGGTAGGTACCTATCCAAATCAAATTATTACATTCAATGTATTTTGTATTTAGTTGATTCGTTACGCATGTAGAAACCTAATTTGGGCAATTTGCTGATGTATACTCTAAGTAAGGATCGATTTATTGTTTCATTATACAATCCATTATAATGTGTCCGCCTCTAATAGTGTCTAGATACTAATACGTATATTTTTTTTTTAATCTTTAATTTTTGGGAGCTTTAGTTGCATGGCGATTTAATATGTATATATTATTTATGTTATACACATATAATAATAATAAATCGTGCATTTTATTCAACTAGCTTAAAATAAACTGGCTTAAATTTATCATGTTTAAGTTTTAAGGATTTTCTATATCGGGAGTAAAAAGCCAATGGAGTAAGCAGACAGCAGTTGGCCTAGGCACTTGTAGTATCTAGGTGATTCACGTAAAAAATAGCTATAGGTATCAGACCACCTAGCATGCGCACTGCGACAACATATTCTCGATACTTTATCTCGTGAGAGACCGTGACAAGACTATGGTAGCGCCTACGTGTGTCGCACTCACAGATTAGAGAAAAAAACAAGTGTGGATAACTCTAAAAACAACTACAAAATTTCTCGCGGTGCGCAGGCTGGGCAGATCAGGTAAAATGAGGGGCTATGATTGGTTAGTGCACACTGGCGAAAGTACAAATAATTGCAGTAGCTAAGGCCAACCTCGAATTTCCGATATATATGTATTATATTATATAAAACAAATTGATAATGAAAAATGAGATAACGTTTTAGGTAACCTACTACGAAATATCATTTAAAAGTTTTCAATCATAGCAAGCATCGCATCGAGCTAATATGAATCTAGGACTCGGTTTAAAGACATTAATTTTGAACCACAGACCTCTAATAATATTATGATATAAAAGTAAGCCAGTTACAACTGATACAGGCAGTGAAGTACCTAATTGAACACAGTCATTATGAATGATAATAATTACTTAAGTAGATAAGAAGAAATTGGAAAAAAAAACAATCACTAAACAGTGGTCGTTACTATACGCAAGCCACATTAAACCTCAGCTGAGCTCACTGTATTTGACGTCCATTAGAACTTTTTATCAGTGAAATTATTATAAGCTTACGTGAATCATTTCAGAAACGAACTATTACTTTAAGAAATCAAAGTGCATTAACAAAAATAAAGAATAATTACTTATAGGTACTAATTGTACTAATGGTACTAGGTTTGTTAGCTCAAAGTCGCGCAACGAGCTATGGAGAGAGGTATGCTCGGTGTTTCCCTGGAGGATAAGATCCAAAACGAGGAGATCCGCAAGAGAACTAAAGTGAGCGACATAGCTCTTAGAACTTAGCAAGTTGAAATGGCAATGAGCAGGCCACATCGTTCGTAGAACTGACAACCGATGGGGAAGAAAGGTTCTCGAGTGGCGACTACGAATTGGAAGACACAAAGTAGGCCCGCCCCCCACTAGGGGGTGCCGACAATCTGGTGAAAGCCGCGGGCAGCCGATGCATATAGGACGCGAGCAGCCGCTCAAAGTGGTGCTCTCTGGGGAAGGCCTCTATGTTCAGCAGTGAATGTCTTCAGGCTGTTGATATTGATGATGATGATGACTAATTTTACGTATGTATACATGATTTCGATAAAACAATTATGTCAAACGTAATTACAGGCGGTCTAGCTGTCGCCACAGATTACTGAATATGTTACTTCCTGTCGCTGGCTGCAGTTCCTAAACGGATGAATCGATGTTGAATAAGTATATTTTTTTTTCTTAAGTACCTTAGTTATGTTATGAAGATCTTGACAAATTGGTATAGGTACTTAACAGATTACGGTTGATACAAAAACATATCTTACCAAAACAATGTCATCGGATACATCTTTAGGTTCCGGAGGAACGAACCATCTAATGATAGCCTTCACAATCTCGAAGTTTATCGTCGACCACGTCCATATGACTTCGAAGATGACCCTCAGTGCGGAGATGATTTGAGGTTCTTCTGCCCTGAAGAAATAAAGAGTGATCTTGTAGTTAAATTATTTGTGCTCTTCTATTCTCGTGTCGGCAGTGGTTACCCTAATAGATGGTAGATGGATGGTCTAGCATGCGCACCACGAGAAAACTTGTTTTTGCTGTTGAGTGATACACACTTAGGCACTACCATAGTCTTGTCACGGTCACCCACGAGATAAAGTGTGGAGAAAATTTTGTCGCGGTGCGCATGCTAGATGGGCTTTTGACTTGGCTTAACGACTATTGTAATAAAACAATGAACAGCCATGACATAATTATTAGGCCATGCATGGCATGTTTAGCAGTGGACGGAAAAGCTAATTGATGATGATGAAGTTAATAGTATTAGGCTAGCTAGATAAGCTTTGTTAAAACCACCTAAAGAAATATCATCATCATCATCATCATCAAAAGCCTGTCTGCTGAACATAGACTTCCCTCACAGAGCATCACTTTAAGCCGCTCCTTGCCTCTTGCATCCATCGGCTCCCTTGTCGATCCACCTAGTGGGGGGTCCCGCATAGGCTACGTCTTCCGGTTCGTAGTCACCACTCCATAATCTTTCTCCCACATCGGCTGTCAGTTCATGTGCGATGTGGCCATGGCCAGCCCATTTTTTATGTAAAGGAATGACGTGACGAGCTAGTCGTTCGGTCGCCCATAATAGATTGCCTAATTCTAACAAAATATGTATCTAGTTATCTAAGTAATTGACAAATATAATTTCTAACGGCAAATGAAATCGACCTGCTTGATAAGCAAATCAAAGCAGCTCTTGCGTGCTCTTTGGATGTTGACCGGTGTCATGATCCATACGACCATTATACGACCTGATAAAAATATGTAGTTAGCTCGATGTTTAATCGAAATGAGCCAATGACCTTTGATTGTTGTTTTGTCAAGCAATCCAACGACCCAATTATCGGTTTGCAACTTTAGCCACCATTGACATATCTACATGATTGACCGAGTGAATGAAAAGAGCGAAAGTCTCTGCTTCAACTCGCGATTTTTGTTTTCATCTCTCCGGTCCGGATGTATGTACTTGCGTACAGCATTATTAATGAATCTTGACGAAACTTGGTATATAGGTTCTACATGTCCAGGGATTTATTTGGTTGTCGGCGATTATTGATTGATGGGGTGTTTCTCCCAAAAAAGGGGAAGTTTTCTGCTACGCCATTTGCCCAATTTTCTTGTGTTCTTTTGCCCATAAAAGCTTAATTACTGAACGTGATTACATGAAAACTAATTTTGCGCAAATAAATATCATGTATCAATAAATTACAATTAAAAGTATCACCTACATATTATTGGTTTAGCGACAAATGGCAATAGACTGAAAAACTAAGAAGAAAATTGTTTATTGCCATTGGTCGCTAAACCAATGATATCTAGGAGATACTTTTAATCGTAATGAGGAGTTTTATTTAAAAAAAAGAAATGGTGTTTTATGTATGACCCAATAGATGGCGCCAGTTGTGGTTTTACCAAAATCTGTCACGACAGTGACTGTTTCAAGCATAGACCACAGGTTATAGGAAATGTGTCACGATACTGACTGACAACTCTAAACTGTTTCGTTTGTTCTATTTTCGTTGCGCGATAGCTCGGCTTAATTTTGGATCATAATATTAACGTTTATCTGTCTCGCAGTTCTGCTGTACTTCAATTTACTTAAGAATAATGCACCACAGACTACTTAGGAGATACTACAGACAATGTACTCGTGGTCCACTCAACTGAATTTGACATTTCTTTGTAGGTAGTCTAAGCATTTTCTTATGTTTAAACTACTCTGTGGTTTGAAAGGTTTAAACTATTTACTTACAGCGCCATCTAGAAAAGAAGCGGAACTAGTGTTTTTTTAAAATAAAAAGCCTCTCCGCAAAGTTAGTTTTCATGTAATCACGTTGAGTAATTAAGCTATTGTCCGTCCACGTTAAGCACCGTCCTTGTTGTGCATTGTGCTTTATACTTCTGGATTGTCTGGAAGAGATCGCTTTAAGCGATAAGACCGCCCATTGTGACACTTAGTTATAAGATTTCCCTCTAAATGTTCGTGTAATATGGTGTTTGCAATAAAGAGTTTATCTATCTATCTATCTATTATTGGCAAAAGAACGCAAGAAAATTTGAATTTGCCGCGCTAGTGAAGCGTTCCACCTTAACGTGCTGCACACAATATCGTAGCTCATCAGTGGCCACATTACATTGTAGGTAATTAATAAGGACTATATGGGATATATTATGTATGTATATTACTAACCGGAAACTTATGTAACCAAAATTTATATCTTTACGTGTATACCTACGTACAGTGCTATAATTATGTGGTTTTAAAACTCAAACTTACTTACTTGAACTCATATTTAACGTTACACCGGCCCCCTAATTACCTAACTCGCAACAGGTTTGCAACAGGCGTAAATCTCGCGGTGATTGCTGTCATACATCATTAGTGGTGTCGAGAATGTATGCTTCGCTACTGCTGTCGCATTGCTACTGCTGTCGCATTGCTGTTGCAAATTTTACGTAATTACCCGCGGGTCTATTTCGCGCATAGAAATTAGTCAAGATATAATTTTGACCTTTTTGACTGTTACACAGGCCATGTTTACAAAACAGATAAGTATAGGTAAATAGTCTAAAGCAATTTTTATTTAAAAACTTAAATAACATGTAATAATAAGTATACTAAACAAAACTAGACCTAAAAACTTTAAAATAAAACTAAAAATAACAATTTCACGTGAATATTTCACGAGTTTTTTTTTGAGTATTTTTTTTTATTATTTTTATATTTTACTTTTTCCGACGACCTGATGAAAGCCGCGGGGAGCCGATGGATGCAGGAGGCGAGCAGCCGCTCAAGGTGGCGTGCTCTGGGGGAGGCCTATGTTCAGCAGTGGACGTCTTCAGGCTGTTAATGATGATGATGATGATGATTTCACGTGTAAAGTCAAGTCTTCAAGTCTTAGTCACAGTCCAGTCTAAGTCAGGTAATCATAGTCCAGTCTAAGTCATACCCTAGTAAAGTGGTGGCGACTTTACAAGAAGCTTCTATGGAAATTTGGAAGCAACACGAAAAACCACGTTTCACTACATTATATCACTAGCCCACACTCATGCTCGTAATTTAACACTTAATGAGTAAAACACCACCAAATTTAACCATTAACACTGGAAAAAGCACAAGTTTAGAAAAATAATACAATGAAACGACGTAAACTTTTTCGAGTTCCCGCCAAAAACCTTCTGGAACGATCTTTTATTTCGAAACATGCCAACAAGGAAGAGGCCAACAACCAAGGAAGTAACTTAGGGAAGGTTTTATTTAAATTTCGAACTGGCTTGCAAATAGAAAGCTGTTTATGTTGGACATCACTAATTTCCCATCCCTAGGGTTATATAGTCTGTAGTGGTAATTGGTAAGGTAATTACTCTACGATTGAAAACATTCTCTGTTTGCAAAGATGGAAGATAGTGAATAAATGTGAACCGTGTTTAATAATCAAAGTTGTTTCGATTTCCACCGTCCTTCGCTTAGAAAACCCAACAGCACGTTTCCACTGCGCACCAATACAAGTGAGGAAGAAAGGACGTGCATCTTTAAAAGAAGAAAAAGTATTTTTGCTCCACGCGGTGATCGCCACAAGGGCGTCCCGGCACGCGGCATTTACAATGGAGAGAAGTTTGCCTATACTGCGGGAAGGCGACTCATTTTCAAATTGGAAGTTTCGAATAAAAATGTTGCTACAAGAGAAAGAAGTACAACATACAATCGACGGCGCTTGCGAGCAATCGTTAACCTCGACGGCAGAATTTGTCAAGTCCGACAATAAGGCTAAGTCGCTCATTGTACAGTGTTTGAGTGATAAATATTTGGAAATAGTCAAGAACAGTAAAACAGCATTACAAATGATTAACGCACTAGAACACCTATTTGAAAGAAAAAGCGTCTGTAATAAATTATTCTTGAGGAGAAAAATTATAACCTTAAAATGTGACATTGGAACCAAATTACAAGATTTCTTCATGAAATTCGACCAGCTGATCAGTGAATTAGAAGCAATAGAATGCAAAATTGAAAATGTAGATAAAATATGTTACTTACTTGCTGCAATGCCACCACAATATGATGCAGTGATTACCTCTTTAGAGACAATGTCGACTGATAACAACATAAACATGGATTTTATAAAGTCAAGATTACTGGATGCAGAGATAAAATTACACAACAATAATATAACAACAACAGAACAGACATTTCTATGCTACACCTGTGGAAAAAGGGGACATAAATCATTTCAGTGCAGAAGACAAGTATATGAAAATCAAGAAGTACAGGAACAAAATACAAGTAATGGACGAAGACAAACTACAAGTTATGGACAAGGACAAAGTACAAATTATGGACGAAGACAAGGACGTGGTATACAAGGACGAGGAAGATGGCAAAGGAGACCAATGATGCGAGGACGAGGAAGGAGTGCAACGGGTTCAGCAAACTGTGTAATGACTGAAGAAGAAGGATATGATGATCAATGGGTATTTACAGCTTATGGTGTGGAGGAACATGAGGTAAGACAATGTAAAGATGATGTATATTCTGGTAGTATTCAATTTATAATAGATTCAGGAGCCTCCGAACATCTTATAAAAGATTGTTATAGGGATTTGATGTTTGATGTAAAGCAAATTGAAGAAATTAAAATCTATGTAGCAAACGGTGAATTTTTAACTAGTAAATGGAAAGGTAAAATAAGTGTAACTTGGAAAAATGAAAAAATTACAATTGAATGTTTAATTGTTAAAAACATTTCATACAATTTATTATCCGTCAGACAACTGTTAGCTAGAGGATTAGAAGTTAAATTTCATGATGATTTAGTATCAATATGTAAAGGTCAAAAAGTTATTCAGGGTCAGTTGCATACACGCTTATATGTCATTAACTTAAACTTTGAGACCGACAAATGTATGCTGAGTGGAGATAGAGACAAAGACACCTCTTTATGGCATAGACGGCTAGGCCATTTGAATCGCAAAGGATTAAGAATGCTAGGGTTACCAGTATCTGAAGAAAACTGTGAAAGCTGTATGGAAGGTAAGAGTACCAGACGAGTATTTCAGGAAACTAGAAAATTGTCAAAGCAAATTGGAGATCTCATTCATTCGGATATATGCGGACCAATTGGACCAGCCAATATTAATGGAGAGAAATATTTTCAGGTAATTGTTGATGACTATTCTCACTTTGTTACAGTAAAACTTTTAAAGCAGAAAAATGAAGCGGAACAAAATTTAATTGATTACATAAAACAAGTAAAAACACAATTAGGATATAAAACAAAGAAATTGAGACTAGATAATGGCGGTGAATTCACATCAAATCAATTCAAAAATTACTGTCGAATGAAGGGCATTATACTGCAATATACATCACCACACACACCAATGCAGAATGGAACAAGCGAAAGAATGAACAGATCATTATTAGATAGAACAAGAACAAAATTTGCAGAAACAAAATTACCAAGGCATTTATGGGGAGAGGCTGTATGCTGTTCAGCTTATGAGCTGAATAGATGTCCAAGTAGAGTTCTAAATTATAATACACCAGCGAAGATTTGGCTTGGAACAAATAAAATTGATAGAATGAAGGTATTCGGATCAAAAGCTTGGAGGGTTACTATACCGAAGCAAAATAAATTAGATGCCAGAGCAAAGCCCATGATTATGGTAGGATACACAGCATCAGGGTACAGACTGTGGGATCCAGAAGAAAATAAAATAAAATTTTCAACTGATGTAATATTTGATGAGAAGAAAACTGAATACAATAATGAAAAGAACAAAGATGAAAATAATGAAATTGGAAGAAGAATTATATATGAAGAAGAAGAGGAAAAAGAAGGATCAATGGAAGAGGATAAGAAAAGAGAGCAAGAGAAGAAAAGAGAAGAAGAACGGAAGAAAAGAGCAGAGGACATGATAAGAAGAAGAACCGATGAAGAAAGGAAGAAAAGAGAAGAAGATAGGAAGAAAAGAGAAGATAGCTCAGAAGAAAATAAAAATGAAGAAGAGGATAATTTAAAAACAAAATCAGGAAGAAAAATAAATAAACCACAGAATTTACAGGATTATGAGCTTTATACAGCATATTGTTTAATAACAAATAATCAAGAATATATACCGGAGACATATGAAGAAGCGATTATAGACAACGAATGGAGAAAGGCAATAGAGAAAGAAGTCGAATCATTAGAAAAATTAGAGACATGGACAACCGTAGAAAAGAAAGAAGGAATAAAAGCTATTGACACAAAATGGATTTTCACTAGAAAAGAAAATGGAATAAAGAAGGCAAGATTAGTCGTGAAAGGTTTTCAAATACCAGATAAATATTTTGAAACAAACTATGCACCTGTGGCAAGAATGTCAACGGTAAGAGCATTCTTAGCATATTCAGTAGAAGAAGAAGTACCAGTAGACCAACTTGACGTACCAACAGCGTTTCTTAACGGAATATTAGAATCGGAAGTGTACATAAAAATACCACAAGGAATTAACATAAAAGGAAACAAAGTATTAAAACTAAGAAGAAGTCTTTATGGTTTAAAAGAAAGTCCAAAATGTTGGAATATACAATTTAATAATATAATGATGAAAGCAGGATTGAAAAGATCAGGTTATGACTTTTGTTTATATCACAAAGAAGATGTAAAACTTTTAGTGTATGTCGATGACATATTACTGATGGGTAAGAAAGAGGAAGTTATAAGAATAAAGAAGCTATTACATGAAGAATTCAATACTAAAGACCTAGGAGAAATACATACATTTTTGGGAATGGAAATTGATAAGATTGAAAAAGGAATAAAAATTAAACAGAAAAATCAGATAGAGAAAATACTAGAAAAATTTAAAATGACAGAATGTAGAGAATCAGCTACGCCTATGGAAGCAGGTTTTAATGTTGATGAAAAGGAAGAAATCATCACAGTACCATATAAAGAATTGATTGGATCACTATTGTTCATATCATCAAACAGTAGACCGGACATAACATTTGCTGTTTCATATTTAAGCCGTTTTCTTGATAAACCAACGGAGAGTACTTGGAAAGCAGGAAAAAGAGTCCTACGTTACTTAAAAGGCACCAAAGAAAAAGGATTAGAATACAAAAGAAAAGAAAACAGAAACAAGGAATTGACAACATATTCAGATTCGGACTGGGCATCAGATAAGTCAGACAGGAAGAGCACCAGTGGCTGTGCAGTGTTCTACTGTGGGAAACTGATCTCATGGTATTCCAAGAAGCAAGCTTCAGTTGCTCTGAGTACGGCCGAAGCAGAATATCTTGCGGGGGCACTAGCAGTATGCGAGTTAGTTAATTTAAAAGGTGTACTGTCTGATCTCAATTCAGGATACATGTGTTGCAAACTATTAATTGACAATCAAAGTACTTTAAGATTAATTGAAAGCTATGAAAATAGTAAAAGATCTAAGCATATAGATATTAAAGCACATTATGTAAAAGATATAATTTCTAAGAAAATTGTTTCATTATCTTATGTAGAAAGTAACAAAAATATAGCAGACATATTAACTAAAGCTTTGTCAACTAATCAACATTCATATCTAACATATAAAATGAATATACTGTAAACTTATCTATTTCTTATTACTAAATATTATGAAATCTAGATACATGAATTACTAAAATTCTTGTACATATATTAAAATGTAAAACTTAGTTTAAAGCAGGCTAAGTCGCACTATGTAATTAAAAGGTAAAATTGTTTAAAATATTCTAATAAGGAAAGTATTTAACCAAAAGTAAAATAAAGTAGGTTATTAAAATAAAACAAAGTAAAACTGTTAAAATTAATTTATTGTAAAATTTAAAATTATAAATAGACAAAACATTGGTAAAATCATAGACTAAAATAAATTCATTTTTGTAAAATTAGAACTAAAAGTAGAAAATTGTATGGGATAGTATTTAACTGTTTAAAATTGTAATAAGTTAGTACTACATTAATAATTTCAGTAGAGTTTGAGTACCTAGTTAAAAGATGGTAGAGTTATTATAATAGTTAAGATGTAGAGTTATTCTTATTAAGATGTAGAGTCAATTTCATATCTGTACCAGTCAACATTTAGATAGAGGTTAAAATGTAGAGTAAATTAAAAATTAAAGTTAGAAGCATTTTATTATTAATTATGAGTAGATTTTATTAAAGTAGGTATAAACTGATATATAAATACAGATGTGAAATTGAGAGGGGGTGTTGGACATCACTAATTTCCCATCCCTAGGGTTATATAGTCTGTAGTGGTAATTGGTAAGGTAATTACTCTACGATTGAAAACATTCTCTGTTTGCAAAGATGGAAGATAGTGAATAAATGTGAACCGTGTTTAATAATCAAAGTTGTTTCGATTTCCACCGTCCTTCGCTTAGAAAACCCAACAGTTTATTGGAAAAAAGAAACACTTTATGGTGGGAAAAATTATTTTTCACTAAAAAATTCTTTGTTTTAATTTCCGCGCATTATTTGAAAAAAGTACTATACAAGCCTTGGCCACAACTAGGCATTGATGGACTTACGTGTGTGTGCCTCGGCTTCGCCTCGGCCCACATTTACACGTTCGTCCATCAATGTCTCTGTTGCCGGCCGCTGCAGTAATGTACTATTTCAATCGATTTCCTGACATAATATATGACAGTAAGTATATCGATAGACTGAGAGCTATAGCTTTTTATAAGTATGAGTTCTGTGATATAACTAAAGGTATATGAGTTCAGTTTATAAGTTGCACGCACCGTCAAAATCTTCTAATTATTGTGGTCTTGAAAGGTTATAATCACTATTATCAAATTACTAAACAAAAACTTACATGATATCCTGTTCTCCTGTACAATGAGTACGGTACTAAAAATCAATCACTAAATCACAAATATAAAGGAGTGAAATGCCCGCTTATCAGTGAGTGATAACGGTATTGATATCACAGAGATTATATATACATTTGCGTCAAAATAACGAATTAACATGAATTTGAACAAGTGTTTTTGTGTTTTGTTGAAAACTGACTGAGGATACCGTCTCACTGTAGAGACGTGAACATAATAATCATGTTCAGTACGCAGATAAGAACATAATTATCGTAGAAGAGTCAATAAAGCTTGAGACATTCAACATCGATAAGACACACCGAGCGCAGTGAAACATGAGTTGCCATGCTATTTTTATACGAAGCTTTAAATAAAGTCACATCATGTATATATCTAGGAAAATCTTTTTTAGCGTATTAAAGAATGGCAAAAAACTCCGGTGGTTTCGGATCCTGGCCACAGGCCATTTACATTTGTACAAACTGATTGTAGCATCAATGTTGCGAGCCGGTAATGAAATACGCAGGATTTTATAAGTGGTCCATAGTTTGTGTGGTTCCGCACAAATAAGACTCTTTTGGGAATCCTTATCTGGACATGTCCTTTCTCTTGCGTCAACCGACTAGAGTCCAGAATCCATCTAATAACCTACTGTCTTAGCTCTGCCACAGATTACTGAATATGTTACTTTGTAAGCTCTGGTTCATTCCTTTATGGGCTGGTATAGGAGAAGGAGATTCTCAGAAGGTGGAATATATTATACTTACTTAGCTAATTGAAAATATTATCACCACAGTAGGATTTCTGATAAAATCCCGGAACAAAATCATACGGTACCTACTTATAGTTTATTCAGAGGCAGAACATTAACTGAGGCCCAATAGACCCCGGAAATAGCAAATCAATGCACTCAAGCCATCAACAACTGCTAATAGACAAGGAACCAACCAGTGAATAAAAAGGTAAACAAATAAATGAATAGGTGATGTTAGGTGGAGGAGAATATCGAATACCAATTCAGGATAATCGTGTAGGAAAAACGCCTGAAAATTTCATTAACGCCTTTTTCGACACTAAAACCTATAACTTCAGGCGTTACCTATCAATACAAAGTGTTGGGGTGCCACGTGTCTTCTTCATCCATTCCTCTGATTTCAAGCTAAAACAAAAAAAAACTTTAAGTTTCGGCCAATCCTGCGCGTCAAATACGCGGGAGTGACCGAGAAGCCGAAGCGTCCAAGTCGTGTACACCTGTGTGACAACAACGTGAACTACGCACTTTCAGATAACTAAGAACGCTGACCAATCTAAACGGTTCGGTTACAGTAATCGAAAAGTTCTGAATTGGCATGCAGATGGTGCGTGCATCCCGCTCTACTGATGTTTCCGGTGTTCCCACGTCGCAGTCGCTGTTTCACGCGCAGGTTTGGCCCAAGCTTCATACAATTTATAGATACTATTATTTATTATCTACCAGTGCCTTGTGAAGGCAACGGCACAACTATTGCCTCACCTATTTTAAATATAAAATCCAACATTGGTTACCACTCATTGCAAAATGAACCAAATTCCATCGGTCGACCTTCGTAGGTGATATACGAATAACTGCAGTTACTACATCAGCTATGGTGCTACCATAATCTTGCAAGGGCTCTCGGGGCCCTTTCAAGGGCGGGGCAATTCTACAAAGTTGATTGGACTAGTTTTTATTATTTCAATTTAGGTAGGTACTTGGGTACCTGCTATTCTTCTTTGTACTTAGGCTGTTTTGTCAGACTAAGGGTAGGTCAAATCTTCGGGTAATGGGGCGTTTCACACTGCGCTTGGTCCGCACCACGGTGTGAATCGCTCAAGTGTTCTAACAGCAGAGGGTGATTCACACCGCGGTGCGAAAGAGCTTATTCATTTAGAGCACTTGGGCGATTTACACCGCGGTGTGAACCAGGCGCGGTGTGAAACGCCCCATTACCCAAATCTTCTAACTTTGATCATTGGTAAAAAATTGTAAGAACTTTTAACCATTGGTTACTTTAACTACGGATCACAAATCCCACCCTAAGTACCTAAATTACTTGGCCTAACCCATACCATAAGCCTTTAACGTAAAAAGTAGGTAGATACTCGAATCGGACGTAGGTAGGTACTTCATTTGATTCAATATTATTCAATGCGATGCAATATTAATGATAATTAAGCTCCTGTTTTTCCGTAGGTAGGTAAGTATAGACTTTATATAAACCTACCTAGGACCGACTGTCCAATTAGGTAGGTCCAACTTCGACAAAGAGGTGGCACGAAGAATCCAACTCGGCTGGGCAGTGTTCGGGAAGCTTCGTCCTATCTTTTCGTCCAAAATACCGCAGAGCCTGAAAACGAAAGTTTTCAATCAGTGTGTGTTGCCACTGCCAGTGATGACTTATGGAACTGAGACATGGTCTCTTACTGTTGGCCTCATCAGTAAGCTCAAATTCGCGCAGCGAGCTATGGAGAGAGCTATTTGGTGTTTCCCTGCGAGATAAGCTCCGGAATGAGGAGAACTCCAGGAGAACTAAAGTGACCGATATAGCTCTTAGAATTAGCAAGTTGAAATGGCAATGGGCACGCCACATCGCTCGTAAAACTGACAACCGATGAGGAAGAAAGGTTCTCGAGTGGCGACCACGAACCGGAAGACGCAGCGTAGGCTGGCCCCCCACTCGGTGGACTGACGACGACCTGGTGAAAGCCGCGGGGAGCCGATGGATGCAGGAAGCGAGCAGCCGCTCAAGGTGGCGCGCTCTGGGGGAGGCCTATGTTCAGCAGTGGACGTCTTCAGGCTGATGATGATGATGATGATGATGATCTTCAAGGTATAAGTACAAATAACCTATCTTCAACGTAAATCTGAATTTTGCTAATGAATTACGCTAACAATGCGGAAAACGGCAGTTTTTTATGCTTTGGTCTTGCCTTTAAATAAAAATGTGGACTCTTTGTTTTAGAAATGACAATTTTAAAATTTATTCACACAAATTGAATTAGAAAGTGAACAAACCAAAAAATGACACCAGAAATATTCGTCACTACTGTAAGCATCTTTTACCTATTTTTCTCATAGTGGGGTATGAAAAGCAGAGCGTGCCACACGGTAACAATTACATTAGTAGGTACATTACAGCGGCCAGCAACAGAGGCATTGATGGACGAACGTGTAAATGTGTGCCGAGGCACACATACGGAAGTCCATCAATGCCTAGTTGTGGCCAAGGCTTGTATAGTACTTTTCTCAAATAATGCGCGGAAATTAAAACAAAGAATTTTTTAGTTGAAAATAATGTTTCACACCATAAAGTGTTACTTTTTTTTCAAATAAACAGCTTTCTATTTGCACGCCATTTTGAAATTTAAATAAAACCTTTGTTAAGTTACCCCCTTGGTGGCCATGTTTTGGAGTAAAAGATCGTTCCATTTTCAAATTACACGACAGATATGAGTTAACTATGTAATGTAGTTTATTTGGCCGCTAAACCACGCCGAATATGGATTTTCATACAACTTTTGCCGGCCGATGCTCGCCAGTACAGCAATTTCAATTTATCCCGAAGAAGGTTGTCAAAATAATGTGCAAATTTCCAAGCATAATTGAGAAATAGTTATTTTTGCAACAAGAAAGCAAAATTGATTTTTGCTTCTAGTGCTGATGTTGAATCCCGAGCAAGCGAAGCATTCTTAAGCGAAGCTACTTTAGAATCCTAAGCGAGCGAGGGATTCAAAGGCACGAGATGCAGAAAACTTTGCTCTCGAGTAGCACATACAACTTTTCCCCTCAGCAACGAGAACATAACTATATATACTTACGTAAGAAATACATATAACCAAAATGTATATTTTTTTATCATTGGCAGGCTTGCATTAAACTTGATCACTTTTTTGTTTTCATCTTTAAATGAGCAAACGGTAAATAATTAACCATGCATAACATATGTTGTGCATGGTTAATTATTAGACCCATCTAATAAGTACTTAATGTCACAACGACCGATGTATGGTGCTTCGCCTACAGTTTCTATAACTAAGGTATGCGCACAGTAGCCAAGGTCAGCTGGATCGATCAATAAGGCCCATTTCCTCATACGTGTTGCAAGACCAGCAGTTGCAAGCCAGAGATCATCGCCCATCGTAGGAGCGGGCTGTTGGCTGCGAAAGTAGTTGGCTCATATATTGTAATCCAAGTGAATAGGCTTCTTGGTATACCACGACTTTTGATTCGAATTACGACTTGACATAGTGTGGGTTCCAGTAGCTGCTAAAAACGACAAGAACGCTACGAAATTATGCCACTTTTTACCCAGACAAGGCCATATCACATATGATCGTTTCAGTCAATGTGAACGAAAAAAAACGATAATTTTGTTCAACTGGAACCCGCTAATAATATAGTGCAATGGCAACTATTCATGAAGTTAAAAAACGAGACAATGATACCAGTTCATTCAAATGAGTGATCTGATGAATCACTCATTTGTATTATTGAAAGTAAAAAATAAAGTAAAAAAAGTAAAAAAAAAAAAAAAAAGTTATAAAACTTTGATCATCATCCTCTTATATCATTGTTAAGCTTCAGCCACACCAGCGCGACTGCGAAGCGGCACTATGCAGTACCCATCGCTGTCGTGGGCGCAGCTGCCCACGAACACGGCGGGCAGCGATGGGTACTGAATGAGCAGTTTTGACACTTCGCTGACGCAACTTGACGCGCCGCGCCGCCGGTGTGGCTGCTTTATATTGGAAAACCTTTCGGGAATCGTAAACTACGGACTCATACCAGCATGATATTATATTGATTATTTTTGAGTGATTGATACACATCGTAGCCACCACTTAGTGTAGGTGCGGCAACATTATTTCGTGTTTTGACATTTTTTAGCTGTCCAGTCGTAAATCGAACTAAAGGTATTTACCACCGGTACCTGTACATCAACATTTTTTGCCTTTTTTGGAGTTCTATTGGCTGAAAGAGACAAAAAGCGGACATGGATGGGAAAAAATATAAAAATGCATCACGTAGGTATTATATTATTTGTGGTAGAGGAGTGTTGGCCAATGTCAGAGAAATTTATGTGGCCATATTCGGTGACCTTCAGTGGGTGAGATCAGGCAGCGAAGCGTTTAGAATGACTTTCAGTTTAGACTACCTATTCGATTCTAATTGTACCTATGCTACAATTAGTTGTGTAATGAGACTGTCAAAATTACATCTGTCATCTGTCAATTGAAAGTCTTGATTTAGCCAATTACTCTCCCTCATTAGTTCGAATTCCATTATTTACTGCCGATATCTTTGAGTATCCAATAATAATTATAATATAAGTCAGGCAACTACAATATATTACAAATAACAAATAAACAGGCCCATTCATTATGAATATGTACCTACTTACAGACTAACGCATGCATAACTTATACTAAAACAACCGAGCCGAGCCGACACCCATCTCACGTGAGATACGAAGTCTCGAAAAATTTCACGTAAATACCTAATTTTCATTTCCGCAGCAGAATTAAAATTGATGTAAATTGTATAGTCTGGGATAAATTAAGTAATACGTGGATAATTCTCATCTTCACGGTTCTCATCGTCACCTTCGTGTAAAATTTTATTTTGTGCTCAACTTTTTTGTAAAATAACTTATAGCGTTTACTAAGACGAGTAAATTAATATGTAAGTTAATCAAATAGATATTTTATATTCTATACTATCTATAAATGTTTAAATTGTAACGTTTCAGGAACATACAATAGGTATCACCTGTAGTAATGTTGCATAAATTCATCCAAAGTTCTTTTTTAAATATAAATGTCTTTTTGCCATCTTATTGTGTTTAAATTATTTAGGTATTTGCGAAAAACACAAAGCCAAAGCTATATAAAGCAAACTATGTAGGTAATGTAGCCATAGTTATTATGTATGGATAAAATGATATAATGATTTCCGTGTGGCATTGGCGAATGAATATGAACACTTTAAAATTGCGTATTTTAATGTCTGTCATAAATGACGTTTTGAATGCGATATTGCATTCAAAACGTCATTTTCATTTTATGGGGGAACGTTACACTAGCGCGACAAATTCAAATTTTCTTGCGTTCTTTTGCCAATAATAGCTTAATTAACCAACGTGATTACATGAAAACTAATTTTGCGCTATAATCTATCAATAAATTACAATTAAAAGTATCACCTACTTATCATTGGATTAACGACGAATAGCAATAGACTGAAAAACTAAGAAAAAAATTGTTTTTTGCCATTTGTCGCTAAACGAATGATACCTAGGAGATACTTTTAATCGTAATTTGTTGATACATTCTATTTATTTCCGCAAAATTAATTTTCATGTAATCACGTTGAGTAATTAAGCTATTATTGGCAAAAGAAAGGAAGAAAATTTGAATTTGCCGCGCTAGTGTAACGTTCCGCCTTAATACGATTGATCACCTTCATTTCTTTTCATCCAAGCCTTCCCCTCCCACCCAGCTCTATAGACGACGGAAATCATCGTTAGAAAGAATACATGGTACTTCCCGTCCGCACTTAAGTGACGTCATCGTAAGCTCAGATGAAGGTTGTTCAATTATAGCCTGAAATACTAATAATCCGTAACTATTTTTTTTAATATGTGGACATTTCACACAACACTATCTAGCCCCAAACTAAGCCTAGCTGGTACTCTGGGAGTTCCATAACTGATAGAATACATTGATACTTTTTATTTGTAAATACATACATAGAATACAACATTAAATATAAATTGAAAAAAGTATATCTAGTGTAATTCCGCTAGAACCCGCTTCCGCTTTTTCAGTGGAATTCACTAGATATACTTTTTTCATTTTGTACATTTAAGATGAACTTCCGCGAAGTCACGCTTGAGTCAATCAATTAATAAAATATTTAAAAAAACACCTATGTTCATCACACAAATGTTTGTCCCAGGTGGGAATCGAGCCCACAGCCTACAGTTCAGAAGGCAGAGCTACTTATACCGACTGAGCTATGAGGCTAGTCGAAGATTTTTAAGTTATAGGGTAGTTATCAGGTAAGGCTATGGTTTTGTATACTAACAAAAAATAAAAATAAAATGAACAATCCCTATTAAATAATATGATGATGCGTTGCTGCTGTGCCGATCATCGCTGTCAATGTCAACGGTTAGGCCGGTAGCTGCCGGTAGTCAACAACTATCAACAACAGTTTCCAGTCTCAACTGAGCTACTCGGTTAGTCATCATTACATACCTACATTAGTTATTCGCGACAACGGGATCGCAGCGGACGCGCGCCGCCGTTTCGACATTACATTTCCCGCTCTTTTCCGTCTCTAAACAATTAGTGACAGTTTAAAAATTCATGACACTATAATTAAAATTGTAAGTATTATTTTCCATTCATGTTACACTATTATTAAAATTGTAAGTTTAGTATTCTTTTCCATTCATGTTCTTTTGTTTTAAAATTTTATTCCAGTGTCTTTGATTCTAAAAAGTATTGTTAGTTAAATAAAATAAAAAAATTAACACAGGCTGGATTTATTTAAATTGCTCACATAAATTATGCTCATGGTAGACGTGACACACACACACAAACACACCCCCACACACACAGCACACATTTTATTTTTCATATATTTATCTACTATTTCAAGAATTTTGGTGGGAACGCCGAAAAGCTCACGTAGTTGCATTGTACTATTTTTCAAAACTTGTGCTTTTTTCAGTGTTAATGTTTAAAATTGGTGGCGTTTTACTCATTTAAGTGCTGAATTACGAGCATGAGTGTGGGCAAGTGATATAATGTGGTGAAACGTGGTTTTTCGTATAGCTTCCAAAGCTCCATAAAGCTTCTAGTAAGGTTGCCACCACTTTACTAGGACAAGACTTAGACTGGACATGATTGACCTTTGACTTTACGTGAAATATTCTAAACATGATGAAAAATTCCAATACTTGATACTGGCTAACTACATTATGTGTGGAGCCAAGACATAAGAAAAGAAAGTTGATGCACTGAGTATTCATTCGACTGTTATGTGGTGTTTATTACAAGGATATTTTACCGGTTGTTCCCGCACCATAATCGACTAGACGTATTCAAGGTATTTTGCCGTGATGGCTACCAGTCTTCATCAGTCTTGCACTGCAAGTGTCCGACAACATGTCTCCAATAGTCGTGTGTGTTTTTATCAAAAATATTGTGCTATTATGCCTTCCTGTATATAAAGACACTGTACAAACTACATAGGTTACAAAAAAATGTTTCATCTCTTTCTAACAACAGATAAAAAAGAAAGAAAAAAATATTTATAGCCTTTCACATTCTTCAAAAAGTTTATAATAAACATGCGTAGTATCCACTTAGGCGGCTTCTAGTTTGTTTTTAACGCAGTGTAGTTCAGATATAACTAGCTCTAGCGGACAATGTTAAATTATAGAGAAACCTTTAACATTTATTAAATTAATTAATTAAAATAATAACTAAATTTAGTATTTTTGTTTGGCGCTATCTGGGGGAGGCCTATGTTCAGCAGTGGACGTCTTCAAGCTGTTGATGATGAGTATTTTTGTATCTACAAAAATAATTAAGTATTTTAACTATTACTTTATTTACAGATTTAGAAATGGCTTCCGTACAGAATAAGAACGGGGCTACACCGAGCATAGTGGAAAAGGTACCATGGTGAGTTAGCTTATACTCCTATAGTCTTTCTGCGACCCAGACTTTGCGTGCAACTACGACTTTTTGCTTACATAGTCATTCTGCAACCATAGAACTAAAAAAACTGTAACTAAGACATTTTGTTTACACAGATTTTAAAAAAAGTCTTGGTACGACCCTAACCCATTTTATTCCACCTAGTAAGTAGGTACCACAGAGTAACTCATTTGTTTTTTTTCTCTAATCTGTGTGTACAACGGTCTCATCTTTGACAGATGATTTACTTTTTTTTTCTTATGTTTTGGCTCATTTGTTTTTTCTCTAATCTGTAGTTTTGGCCACTTTGTTTTTTTCTCTAATCTGTGGTGTTGGTTTAGTGCACAGAATTCCCACTAGTAGAAATCTATTTCGCGTGGCCGCCTAGTTGTTTCTTGCTCCCACACGAGGTGCTGCCTGAATAAGAACGTCTCCCAAAATTTTGGGTAGAAAATGGACGATTTCGTTAGCTCTATCTATAGAGTAATTTACCTTGATACCTAGAATTTATGTTTTACCAGTGTTCACTGCTTCTTTATTGTAAAAACTAAAATGTAAGGTCAGGTGGGGTAAGTGAAACGAAGGAGTACCTAAGTGAAACCCTATCGTAATCAATAAATCACGCAGTTTAGCTCTATGCTATGTGGCGAAATGGTTTCAATGCTCTCTCTAGCACACGCGTCACACAATCTTTCTGCTAGGTCATAAAATATAAAGAAATCAGCTATCTTTAATTTTACAAAACACATGTCGGCTGATGCCATGAAGCAATTTAATAGTGTTTATGTACATTTTTACACGAAAATAATGCATGAAACGGCGCGTAATGTGGGGTTAGATTTGCAGTCACAGACAACACAGGTAATAAAATCAATCAAATACCTACATTACAAATGTCATTGTAAATGTCCCATGGGCGAAAATCACGCATTTCACATCAACAGCTGGAAAACGTCTAGTGCTGAACACAGGCATGCCCATAAAACGCCATTTTAGACGCTGATTATAGGGCCATAACCACCTCGCTTAGCAAGTAGCTTGTCGTCGCAGAAGATTATAATGTACCAAGGAGAATGCTATTGCCCATTCTCTGGATAGTCCCTTAGTCTGCTCTTATACGGCACCCAAAGAAAGAGATGGAGATTCTGCGCTAATAAAGTGATACCTGGCAGCTAGTATTATATAAGTAGGTACCTAATATAATGACTGCGGGTAACAGATAATAAAAACAAAAGTGTCAATATAGTCAACTGCTAAATAGTCAAACGCCAATGTCAACCTACCGTCAGAATATTGAATCGGAACGTTTCTGTCAAAACCGTGAACCATTTTTTAAGTGATGTTTCATTCACGCAAATTGAGTTTTCAAAAATTATTTTCTTGAAAGTATTTATTGCCGTCATTTGCTATGTCAGATTTAGGCTTCCTATGTGTAAAAAAAATTAGCGTCCTAGCAGAATTCACAAAGTGGATAGATGTGCAAGTATGTTTCACTTACCCCACCTGACCTTAAATATAAAATGATATATTTTACTAAGTGAAATCAAGCAAATTATAGTTTGTAAATTATAGTTTTCTATTTCTACAGTTTGTTCACGGTCCTTTAGATAGGACGCAAACCATTCGTGAGCAAGGCCCCTTACACCTATGCCATATAGTTTTTTTAATAATATAGGGTAGGAAACTTTATCATACGCTTTACTCATGTCGAGCAGGATACCTATTGCGTATTTTTTTGCATTTATAATATTCAGAACCTCTTGCATGTATTTGTATACAGCAAGAACCGTTGACCGTTTTTTTCTGAAACCGTTCTGACTATCATCAAAAATTGAAAATTTTTCGCAGAAGGAATATAATCTTTTACTCATCGCCGTTTCAATAATTTTTGATGAAGTAGGTAGTAGTGCAATTGGACGATACTGGTTGGGGTCGGTTTTATCACCTTTTTTATGTATAGGTTTTATTATAGACTTTTTTAGGAGATCAGGAAAAACTCCTTCGAATGATTGGTTTATTAGCAAAGTGTAAGCCCAAGTCAATTCTTCGGCACACTTTTTGACAAGTTTTGGTGGCAGTTCATCAAAACCAAAACTACATACATACATACATACTTAGTGAAATCAAGCAAATAATTAGCTAATATACCTACAAAAGGATTTTTTCCGACTTATAAACATTTGCAAATCAACATGGTACCTAGCTGGTTTTATGGGAAATTAAAAAGCATAAACTGGCAGTACCTTGACAATGAAATTTTTTGGTTAGGTATGGTTATTTTATCCATTAATTAATCATTTAGCTGTTTTTGTTTAGCTGAGGACTTGTTATTACATGAAATGTAACGCTGTATTTATATTTTTCACAATAAACACTTCTAAAAAGGGAAAATAGACAAAATAATGGCTACTTACTTGTGAAATGTTATTCCTTCATATTTACGCCTCAGTGCGACTTCTGTTGCTTAAAATGCTGCAACCACCCACTGCACACACATTATTTCTCAAATATTTGTTGCCTAGATCACCATTTAAATAGGATTATTTTACAAAAAACAACAATTTCAAAAAATTGTTAACCTGTTTGGCTTAGATCAAACGAAGCCAAATAAAAAAACCCGGTAACGGTGACAAGGACCAAAGATATTACGTTCGTCTTTTTTTTCTTAGTACCGAATGTATAGCGCTCTCCTTGTTGTCCATGAATGACGTCATATACTACGGTTCTACTCGTACATATTCAAAGGTTTGTGTTTTGGCTCCACACATAGTGTATTTAGCCAGTGTCAAGTATTGTAATTTTTAATCGTATTATGGAGTATTTCACGTAAAGTCAAGTCTTAGTCACAGTCAGTCAGGGTAGTCATAGTCCAGTCTAAGTCAGGTAGTCATAATCCAGTCTAAGTCATGCTCTAGTAAAGTGGTGACAACTTTACTAGAGGCTTCTATGGAATTTTGGAAGCAACACATAAAACCACGTTTCACTACATTATATCACTTGCCCACACTCATACTCATAATTCAGCACTTAATGCGTAAAACGCCACCAATTTTAAACATTAACACTGGAAAAAGCATAAGTTTTGCAAAATAATACAATGCGACGACGTGAACTTTTTCGCCTTCCCGCCAAAAAACGATGATTTACTTTAAAATTAACGTTTGTAACAACTATTGGCACCTTAGAGTATAGACTAAAAGCAAAGAGAGAGCAATCAAAACGATATTATATTTGTACTGCTCACACGTATCGCTACGGCAGTGGCGAAGGAAAGAAACAAACATATAGTAATTAGCTACGCTTGAGGAACGTCACAATACCATTTTTTCGACTCGAGTCAACTGTTTTTTCTATACAAATCCGTCCGACTCCTTCACATCAAAGTGTCCACTTCATATAAAAAGTGTCCAAAAAAGCGGTACGCTTGTCAGATAATGAAGTTCTCTATGCTTTTAGTCTATACTCTAAGATTGGGACTTCCTCATAATGAGACCTGTCAAAAAATAAGACATTGCCAAAAATGATAAATTCTGTCAAAAATGAAACAGCTGTCAAAAATTACATCTGCTGTCACAAATTACATCTGCTGTCAAAGTGAGGTACCAAAACAATATTGTTTTGCACACAGTCATTCTGCGATCCAGGTATGAACGTTTTGTTTATCCAGGCATTATGCAACCAACCAAGTCATTACTGCAATAACGTAATTCTGTATATCTAGACATTTAAAAAAAAGCATAAGTCATTCTGCAGTTAACTCACTACGACTCTTATTCTATTATGTTATGAGCATGCTCTTCCGTGAAACAGTGGCTAAACACCTAAACACAGTCTCTGGAATACAAGTGACCTTCAAAACAATAACCATAAAACAAGTCAATGTCACCAGAGCTGTCACGCTCGCGTAAGGTCAATGGACGGAACGTGATGCTACCATGTTGTGTAACTACGCATGCGGCGTCAACTAAATCGCATGCGTAGCTGCGGTGCAGGCCGCCGCGCCGGCGCCAGTGGCGATTTAGGTTGATCCAGTACTAGGCAGCTTGGACACTTTTATAACTGGGTTTACTGGGTTTAACAGTATAGAAATTGCGGGAGAGATAAATAACATAATCAAAATATTGCAATTTCATCAGTAATAGAGCTTCCCGACTAGACTGATTGGTTAATTGATTGTATTAAATTGACAGAAGATAAATCAATGCAAAGCCTAAAATCATCTAGAGTAGTGAAGTTTGGAGAGTTTTATGGTGTAGTGTAGACTATAGAGGTAGGTATATTTTTGAAATCTCAACGACTATGATATGGGATACCGTCTGTACTAATAATTTCATTATTCATAATTTCATTTCACATACCTCATTTTTAATAATGATGAAATTTATAATGGTGGTTATTTATAAATAACTTTGTTCATAATAGTTACTTTTTATATTGATCTTTTCTTATACAATTTATTCAAATAATGTTTAAATTTATTAAAAATTATGTTATAATGTTAATGTTAAGAATTTTTTTATCATACTTTTTTTTATTATAAATTTCATTACTTATAATTTCATAATAATCAGCATTCATAATTGTATTGTTCATAATGACTTTTTCATATTTTTTAGTTAACATAATAATAATTTTGAGGTAGTTAAATCATTATATACATATGCATGTATACCCTAAAGATACTAAGATACTAGTCTAAGGCAAAGTCATAAATAGGTGCGACGACGAGCGAAGCGAGGAGGAGCGTTAGGTTAACTGTGACCACACGACGCACGAGCCGAGCGAGCGAAGCGAAGCGTAGCGAGCGTGCCGCGGCAGCGGCCGGCGAAGTGCCAGAAGTCACTTATCCTTATATTAAAAAATTACAGAAACCATCTATATTAAGTTTCAGGTTACCGTTATTTGATTTAAATATTTTACACGTGTTTTTATTAGACATTTCAAGTTATTTATTAAAATAATGCACAAAGTTCACCAACAACACCAAAATCAACATAACATGAGAAAATATAAGTTATTTTACAATTACCCACAGTCCACACGTTAATTTTGTTTGTTTTGACTGGATGAAGTGCCTGCATAGATTGAAGAGCAAATTGGCTTGCCGTACTACGTTTTTATAACTGATTAGGATATATATAACAATCAACAGTTCCAGTCACATTAATTTACAGTATTATTGATATTTTGTTTTATGCTTAAAGTTAGTTATGGTAAAAGAACATTATAAATTTGTACTGTTATGTTACATACGCCTTATGAGTTTTATTCTTATAAATTTGGATTATTATTAATTTTGATTTATAATAAAGAAAATTAGATGTAGTGAAAGTATAATAAATCACATTATGTGAAATGATGATTATAAGTAACATTTTTATTTGTAACAAAATTATGACAAACGATTTTATGAGTTTCGACAGTGAACCCTATGATATTGATATAATTGATGGATGAGGAAAATATAGAATGTTAAAGTTTGTATGACAAATACGCACGCAGGCGTAATTACCAATTATAAAAATGTTTAAGCATTATCTAAAATTTATCGGTTGTCAGTTCTACGACCGATGTGGCCCGCCTACTGCCACTTCAACTTGCTAATTCTGAAAGCTATTTCGGTGACTTTAGTTCTCTTGCGGATCTCCTCATTTCGGATCTTGACTCGCAACATAGAGAAAATAACCACTTATGCGTCTCGCAAGGAAACTCCGAGCATAGCTCTCTCCATAGCTAGCTGCGCGACTTTGAGCTTACTCATAAGACCAACAGTCCTTCAATGTTATACATTAACGCAGAATAAAATTAATTATAAAAAATGTATTAAATAAAAAACCGACAAAATAAAATCGATTTAAAAATATTACATCCATTAACTGGATCAAAGTAAGTAAGCATGTATTTGACATGTATTTGACGCATGTATCTGCGCACGAGTGCTGAATAGGTGAATGATCACGCGGTCACGCACGGCACAACAGTTATTATACTCTTGGAGGGATATCCTTCCGTGGAACATGCACACATTAGTGAAACTAATACCCAATACCTCGAGGCTATATTACTATTTACTTAAATCAAATATACCATAGATACATGTTTCATAGTCTCTATGAAAATCAAACGTCAAGTGTCCCCGCGCCAACGCTTACTTATACAGATAAAATATATACCTCTCTAACTTATATAAAAAAAAGCGGAACGGATCGGAACTGGCAGACCTGATTTTTTTTACATATTTAGATGTCGGTTAACGATCTAAAGGTAGAATATTGGGGTACCCGATGACGTAGGTATTTGTGCAGTGGGCTCTCGCACCACATGAGATTCCTCGCCAACAACGCGCTACGACATGGAATGAAAAACTTGTATTCTTCTGTATGCCACGCGTTATAGGTTGTTTGTGGCCAGTGTTTGTGGCCAGAATAGCATTTTAAGGTGGAACGTTTCACTAGCGCGGCAAATTCAAATTTTCTTGCGTTCTTTTCCCAATAGTAGCTTAATTACTCAACGTGATTACATGAAAACTAATTTTGCGGAAATAAATAGAATGTATCAATAAGTTACGATTAAATGTATCTCCTAGATATCATTGGTTTAGCGACAAATGGCAATAAACAATTTGCTTCTTAGTTTTTCAGTCTATTGCCATTTGTCGCTGAACCAATGATAAGTAGGTGATACTTTTAATTGTAATTTATTGATACATACAACACAGGCTTACCCACAGGCTACAGGCTACAGGCTTACAGGCTTCGCCTAGTTTGGGGCCCGTTGTCATGCCTACAATATAGTACTATTTAACCTTTTATTCAAATGTACCTTATGATTAATTTTAATGTTTCTGGTTTTTCTTACATAATATTTATTTGCGCAAACTTAGTTTTCATGTAATCACGTTGAGTAATTAAGCTATTATTGTCAATAAACGCAAGAAAATTTGAGTTTGCCGCGCTAGTGAAACGTTCCTCTTTATACCCCAAAACCATTCCACGAAGGTATCGTAACGCGTCGCGTTTACGTGTCTAGATGGTCATAGCTGCAACTCGACTAATCTCGACTACTCGCAACTTTTTGTTTTTGCGTTTCTCTCGAGATTATGTTTTACCTACTTACTGCATTTTTCATAAGGACGGCAGTTATTAGGTCATTGATAATCGCGCTCAAGGCGATCACGCGTACTCTGCGTCTAACTGGCAATAAGTGCATTTGCCGGTCGAGCGCGCACAGGATGCACGAACATGCTGCAGGATGCAAACTCATTGTATATTATGCCAATTTTCGACACGTTTCCGTTAATTTATCGAATGCAACTTAAGTTGGAAACCAGAGAAAGCCGCGGCCAAGTAAACACGTCTAATGCAGTCTCCCGACAGCGTTGGCCCGCAACGCTATACCGATTTTAATTCGCTTCATGCAAACGGTTCTTACCCTCACTTTCGATATAAGTGATTTATATGATTGGACGTGAGTGAATATCTTGACATATTCGCAGTGTATTATGTGGTTCAACGTATCGTTTGTCAGCAAAAGCGGTAGTGAAAATAGCCTTTTCTTCTTTGAGTGAGTATACGCCTGCATTCTTCATATAAAACTGATAAAATACCTAGGTACTATATTTATATATTGTAGGAACAACATAGTCTGAAATCCTGTTTTGCGAAGAATATGGCACTGAAAGCATCGCCATCGGTACGGTACAAATGCTCAATTTGTACAATTCTCTTTACATAAAATATCTGTTCGTACAATGAGCGACTGGTACAATTCTGCAATCGGTATATACAATGCTTACTGCATAGTTTTAAACCAATGAACATACAGTAAGGCAAGTATAAAAAACTGAAGAATATAACCAGCTGGGTCTTGCGTTTGTGGCCTTTAACTCTGGTGAAACATGCGCTGTTCAACAGGATGCCAAGCCAAGTACAACGAGGTGTTGAGGTTCCTATACAGATAATATCCGTATAACGCCGCGAAAACCCGTGTGTAAACCACAGGGAGCCGATTGATGCAGATGGTGAGTAACCACTAGTGTTGGGTAGGACAAGGTTTCAAAATGAGTTTGTATGAGCCCCTCATTCTATTTCGTGAGGTGTGACAATGTCATGCCTCAAATGTCATGTCATGTTGTGAGGTACTGATACCTCATTTTCTTCATTTGTTATACAGTACAATTTTGTAACAAGAGCTGGACGCAGTCTTACTTGATCAGTGCATCGGGTCATGCATGAATACATGGATTGAGGCGGGTGGATGAATGAGGCCTTACTTTGTATGTTAGACTTGATTGTATGTTACACAGCTTAAGCTATTGATTTACCTTTTCTTATTATGTTTCTAGGTTGGCAGTGGTTAATTTTTTTTAATGATATGAAATGACATGATGAGCTGGGCGTTCACCTTATGTTAAGCGACACAGCCACCCATAACAGCTGCACTGTTACTCGGAACTTAGCTGAATTAAATTATGTAGGACGGACAAGCGCTTGACCACACTCAACTGTTTCCCCATGTAGAAAAGTACTTTGTCAAAACTGATGTTCAATCGCACTACAGTCGAAGATAAGTCGTGGTGGGACATCTTAACTGTCCGAAATCAAAAGTATCATAATGATATCACAGCTTGGAATAATTAGTTATTCTATGTATCACGGTAAAATATTATACTGTATATCTCAGTTACTTAAGGTGAAGGGTAGGGCCAGAGAAGCAGGTCCAAATTCGTTCAAAGAAACATCGACCTTAACATCGCAGTCTTAAAATACCAATTCAGTCTGCACTTCAGTGCGGCACTTACGACAAAGGCAACACACGGAATGGCTGATTTTGACGGTTTTTAATTAATATCTGTGTTTATAGTAGTATTTTGTCTAAATTATGAAGTCATCACAAAATGTGTATGTTTGTTGGGAATACACAAATATTTTTTTTGTAAAAATATATTCGATAGAAACTCAGTAAAATTAAACATTCAAAATGTTTAAGGAGGTTTGCGGTTTTTTCTGTAGAGCTATATTTATTAATCTTGTATTTGCGGTCATCACAAAAGACTTAATGAAATGAATTTAGACCACATGCTCTAATTACGCCAGGAAACCTGCCAAAAAATACCTTGATTACCCTACTCTTTCGCTTTAAATGATCTGCGTGAAAATACATAAACTCCAACGTCACGTCGTTCTTCTCGCCTCATTTACTACCTCACCTCATCTTACCTCACCTCTACATGAATCTACTCTACTCTACGCTGTGCTTCGCTCACTCACTTCGTTCTTCGAATGCGACGGCGAAGAGTGTGACAAAAATTTTGAAGTGTGACATGGATTGAATGTGAGGACCGGGACATTTTTGAGTGAATGAATGTGACAAATGAAGTACATCACGTATGTCCTACTCAACACTAGTAACCACTCAAAGTGGCGCTCTCTGGGGGAGGCCTATGTTTAATAGTGGACGTCTTCAGGCTGCTAATGATGATGATGAACGCCGCAACTACCGAGTGTCCAAGTACAGAACGAGCAGTCTAAACCATAATGTTACGCAGAGGATAGCTGGAGAGATAGCTGGAGAGGAGGCTGGGAGATATAGGGGAATATCATATCCTGAAACTGTTCTCTAAAGTCCTGGAAGATATATTTAAAACACTCACTTGACTGGAATGGAAAGAGCATAAAATATAAATGGCGAGTACCACACACGTATAGTTTGCTGATGAAATAGTCATTTTGTCAGCAAGCACTTGTTATGTATGGCCTATGCTTCTCGACAAATTTGTTTTGGAACTTAGCCAAACTAATAACTACTACAACCAGTACTGCAACTTCCAGAGATATGACAACTACAAATCGCAGGGTAGCAGTTCACAGAAGCGAGAGAAAGCTACGTTCGAAGTTTCTTTATGCATATCATCCGAAACGAGGTGATCAGACATAGAACTGAGGTCGCTCATAGATCAAAGGATTGTCAAGCTGAAGTTGCAGTGAGCTAGCTGGTCACATCCCTCGAAATATAAGAGGTGCGTCCATGAGTGGAGATCATGACTCGGAAAACGTAGTATGGGAAACATGTTGGCCAGGTGGAGCGATGACCTACGAAAGACTGCAAGCAGACAATTGGGACCTGTATTATGCTAGGCCGTAAGTGTGCGGACACAGTGCATTAAAACACGCTCATTGTCATCATTATCAGCCTGAAGACATCCACTGCTGAACATATGCCTCCCCCATGTAACGATACTTTGAGATACTGCTTGCCTCCTGCATCCAACGGCTTCCCGCGGTTTTAACCAAGACGTCTGCGTCAGTCCACCTAGCAGGGGCCGGCCTGTGCTGCGTCTAATATACAACATAATTATTTATAGTCTGTTCTAATAGGTACACGCTGATGGTATTTGTATGCATAAATAAACAAGTGGGTAGGTAGGTAGGTATATTTTTTTGTCTATATTAATTGTGCACTTCACTAAATATTTATGGTTATTTTATTAGTCATAAAGTCGTAAAATAAATTAACAGTTTATTTTTTGTTAACTTAATTTACTTACGTTGCGTTGGTAAGGATGGCTCAAGGATATATACCAATAAAATAAAGTAGGTATTGTTTTTTAGTTAACTCATAGATCTCTATGTGAGTTAACCTTTATTTTTTCAGGGTTTTTTTCAACTTTTTACTAGTATATCATCTTAAAAACTTCAAAGTTTTTTTTTTAATTCTTAAGATAAAAACTTATTCCAGCCATTTCAAAACCTGTCATTCGACTTCTGCAACTGCAAATTGCTTCTTTAATTACAACGTTATTGCAACTGCTCTTTATTCTATGGCTATTAGCGCAGATAATAATTACAACATTTGTTCTGTATAATTACGTAACCAGCTGGGTGTATCCTGCACGAACGGATCCAGAGACCTTCAGTTTGGTGCATTCGATTATTAGTTAGTTAGTTTCCACTTGTGACGCTGAAAAGTATGCAGTTTTTTAATGAAACCGATTCTAAATCCACAAGGAAGGACGTTCAATGCATCTATTAACTTACGAGCAAACTAGGTATGTTATATTGTTCCGCATTCAGTGCACAGACGCGCAGTGCGAAGCCGGCGTTTGTTCGCCACCTTCTCGTGCAGGCCGACGCGCACCCATTCAACATCTAGTTCACTCTTATAACACTTATTTTGAACACGTCGATGTCTTAGCACTGTCCGCTGTTAGATTTAGGAGATCCGTGATACTCGACTCAACAAATGAAGCACGAGCACAAAACTGAATGTAGCGAGTTTTTTTTTATTCAATATTCAAACTGTTTTGTAATATGTGGATAATGTGGTTGGTTGTGTACTAAACGAATATTTTAAACTACTCTTTAAGACTCTATACTTGTGTATAACAGTGTACAACTGTTTGTTATCCTAAATAAAATAAAATACAATAAAATAAGTGAGCGGCACGTGCGAGGTCTGCTTCAACTCGCGATGTTCGCGTTCATTTATCCGAATATGTATTGATACTAGCGTACAGAAACGTACAGTTCGTATTTTTCAACAATTTTTGACTGTTTTTTCATAGAAGTTTTAGTCACAGTAGTGTATTAAAAAGGGGGAAGTTTGTTCACACCATTTACCGGCCGATTTAAATAATATGTGGCAGAAAAGTTTGGTGCTCAAATCTAAACATCTAGGTACCTATTTCAAAATATGAGCAAAATCGGTCTAGAGCTAGAGACTGTCAAGATAAAGGTCGTGAGGATGATAATTGATTTCATAAAATCTAAATGGGATATTTGGCTTGGCTTGCACCCGCAAATCTTTGCATGCAAGCAAGTCCAAACGTTTGTAGAGGTTTGAATTTGGCATCGTAGCGCCACCACGCGCCGCGCCGTTTACCTTGAACTTGAGTACGCACTGTGCCGTGGAACCGCTGCATTTGCGCAACGGCATTGCTTAAATCAGTCGTCGACTAGCCACAGCCAGCTAGCTAACGTATTACAAAATAATGTAGAAATGTTTCTGTTAATCAAGGTGTAAATACGCTCATGTTTAGTCAAATAAAACCGGTAGGTACAATAAAATCGAAACGATTGACGTTTTTTGATGTTTTTTTGTGGAACCATCCAAAGCCGCATAGCAACATAAAACATGAACGAGTTTTGGCGGGAACGCGGAAAAGTTCACGTCGGTGCATTGTATTATTTTACAAAACTTATGCTTTTTCCAGTGTTAATGTTTAAAATTGGTGGTGTTTTACGCATTAAGTGCTGAATTACGAGCATGAGTGTGGGCAAGTGATATAATGTAGTGAAACGTGGTTTTTCGTGTTGCTTCCAAAATTCCATAGAAGCCTCTAGTAAAGTTGCCACCACGTTACTAGGGCATGCCTTCGACTGGATTATGACTTAGACTAGACTATGACTACTCTGACTGTGACTATGACTTGACTTTAAGTGAAAATTTCCATAATACGATGAAAAATTACAAAACTTGACACTGGCTAAATACACTATGTGTGGAGCCAAAATATAAAGAAAAAAAAAACATAAAACATCAATAAACAAGTTTTTATTCAAGGTTCTAAGTGTCTTGGAGTAATTTTCCTTACGAAAATATGCGATAAAAATATTTTAGAGTGTATGTATTGTAGTATGAAGTAATGGACTGTATCTACTATCATCATCAGTCTAAAGACGTCCACTGCTGAACATAGGCCTCCTCATAACTATAGAGCGCCACTTTGAGCAGCTGCTTGCCTCCTGCATCCATCGGCTCTCCGCGGTTCTGACCACGTCGTCCTAGTCCTAGGGGGGGAAAGGGCTAGACTACGCTGCGTTTTCCGGTTCGTGGTCACATCGAATATCATTACTATATTTTTATGCTTGGAAATGTGAGTATTATTTTGACAACCTTCTTCGAGATAAATCGAAATTGCTGTACTGGCGACCAGCGGCCGGCAAAAGTTGTATGAAAATCCATATCTGTCGTGGTTTAGCGGCCAAATAAATTTCATACAAAACTCATATCTGACGTGTAATTTAAAATTGAAAAAAAATCTTTTTGAACTGGCTTGCAAATAGAATAGAGGAGAATTGATGTAAATTGATGAGAACTGATAATAACTGATGAGAACTGATGAAAATTGATTTGAATTGATGAGGATTGATAAGAACTGATGAGAATCTATGACAATTGGTGAGGATTGATGAGAATTAATAAGAATTGATGAGTATTGATGAGAATTGATAAGTATTGATGAGAACTGATGAGAATCGATGATAGTAGATGAGAATAGATGATAGTTTGAATTTCCGCGCATTATTTGAGAAAAGTACTATACAAGCCTTGGCCACAACTAGGCATTGATGGACTTACGTATGTGTGCCTCGGCCCACATTTACACGTTCGTCCATCAATGCCTCTGTTGCCGGCCGCTGCAGTAATGTACTATAATAATTATTAAATAATAAAAAATCTGTACTGTTGGTATTCGGCTAGAAGGACCAAATAAGCAGGGAGCATCTGTTGCACTATTTTATCTGTTTAGCGAGATCGCGATTATTTTTAAATTTTTTTTGTGAGCTCTTGTTATAATAGACTCTTGCCGGCGTACAATCGTATCTTTAATCTTTCATCATTCTCAACTAGCCCTTCCGTTTCTTCCGCCCAAAGCATTTTATTTTACTTCCTAGTATGACATGACAGCGACCTTCTCTTCTAACTGGCTGTAGTTATCCTTAGCCTTTCCGTTCCACGCTTGCCTTATTTTTCCTTCTATAAGATTTTAATAAAGCTGTCATGTCTATCATATTTCCTTCTGCTATTTAATTGATAGTTGCTAGCAGGGCTCCAAATTCGACTTGGAGGTCGCACGAAGAATCCAACTTGGCTGGGCAGCGTTCGGAAAGCTTCGACCTATCCTTTCGTCTAAAATAGGTACCGCAAAGCCTGAAAACGAAAGTTTTCAACCAGTGTGCGTTGCCAGTGATGACTTATGGCACTGAGACGTGGTCTCCTATTATTGGCCTTATGAGTAAGCTCAAATTCGCGCAGCGAACTATAGAGAAGCTAGAGCTATGCTCGAAGTTTCCTTGCGAGATCCGAAATGAGGAGATCCGCAAGAGAACTTAAGTTACCGATATCGCTTTTAGAATTAGCAAGTTGAAGGGGCAGTGGGCAGATCACATCGTTCATAGAACTGACAACCGATGGGGAAGAACGGTTCTGGAGTAGCAACCATGAACCGGAAAACGCAGCGTAAGCCGATGGATGCAGGAGGCAAGCAGCCGCTCAAGGTGGTGCTCTATGGGGAGGCCTACGTTCAGCAGTGGACGTCTTCAGGCTGATGATGATGAGTGGCACCATAGTAATGCTTACTGCCTGTATTTTTATATCTGCTTTATAAAGTAATACTTAGGTATATAATTGTTATTATGAAAGGCGTTTATTAAATACTTAGTAAGTATATACCTACTTAGGAACATAGGTAATACAATTTTTTTTTTATGTGATTGAATGACGTGACGAGCTAGTCGTTCACCTGATGTTAAGTGACACGGCCGCCCATAACAGTTGCAGTGTCACCCGGAACTTTAAAACAATAGTTTCGCGCGACACTGCACTGCGCACGTCATCCTGAGACATCACCCAGTCTAATAATCAGATTACTAGACTGAGTGATCAGATCATAAAGTCTCATTTGCCCAGTAATTTCACTAGCTACAATGCCCTTCAAACCGGAACACAGTAGTGCTTGCACACTACTGCTTGGCGGTAGAATAACTGGCAAAGCGGTGGTACCTACCTAGACGAACTTTGCAGAAAAGTCCTACCACTTAGTAGATAACTGTAAGACTGTATGATAACAACAATTGGTTAGATAATAATATCTAACCTCCTTAATTGTTATAACTACACTACAAATGATTAGGTATTTATTCTTCATTAGTAAACATACCAAAAAGTCGTCATCTAGATTTGTTATAAGTAATTTATACTTATGACTGATAAAATTGTTTAAATATTTCTTTTTTTTTACTAAAATTCTTTTATAAAAGGACGTTATTTATTATAATGTAGTTTTATTTTCTATATTTGGCTTTTTTCCGAAGCTATATTGTATTATTATATTTTTAGTTTTATTTTCTTGAAAACCTGCTCCACCTTAGACAACTTCGTCACTTACCATCAGATGAGTTGTTGTATAACGTGTGCCCATTTCAGCATTAAAAAAAATAACATTCATTACAAATATTTTTCACTGCTTATTCTAATTTTCAATTGTAAAGATGGTATAAGTAATATAAGATTTTAAACACCCATCACACTAAAACACCGGGGGGACAGTACCAAAATAAAACACATAAATTACATGGTAAATATCCCGTTAATAGACCATATTTTAGTAATGGTATAAGTAAGTATTTGACTTTGAGGCCTATGCTCCATCCCACTAAACTGCAATGCTGGATATCGTTGCTGGTTTAATGCCTTTGCTAATAATAAGTACCTACCTAATAACCTTTAAACTCAATATACGCCACATCGTCTTCTTTCTCAACTCTGCACCCAATAGACAATATCGAAATATGATCGACGCTCGTACTTGTTGGCTATACCTATTTGTAACGTGTTTGTCTACATTTGCATCACTGATATAAGATGGCATCTTGCACCACCTGCCGTGAAATATGGACTGAGTGTGGCCATTTCCAAACTGTAAAGCTCAATGTCAATATGCTACCCATAGTCAATAGAAAAAACACATAATGCGAATGAATCTTTGAGGATTAACGTTCTCTATTCTGTTTGTTATCTCAAAATCCGTCATTTATTAACCAATTTCAAAAATTATTTTATAATGTACTTAACCTACCTATGGGTAAACAACCTGAAATAAATGTTTATTTATTTATCAGAAACGATCAAAAAAATAAATAAAAAATAATAGAAATTTCATCAAAATCAAATCAAGTAGTTTGTTTTTTAAATCAAAATACCTACCTAACTGGAAATAAGTGCTTCTTCATAACAACAATTACTTTTTTTTAAATCTAAAGTGTTTCGAGCTGATTATTAGCAGGAAATCACTTCATATAATTTTATAGTTTTTATTATATTCACATAGTTTTAAATACGTAATCAAATCGCTACGTATTTACACAACCCACGTAAGAAGGTCGCATTAAAACAAGCAAAACCTGCTAGTTCTAAAAACTAGATCTACGGCAAGAACAAACGATAATTGCCTGCATAAATAGTGCCTAGATTATACGTGAGGAAGACAGGTAAGTAAACAAGTTAGCTTTTATGAAGTACGAGTGAAGTTTTACGTTTCAGCTGGAGCAAACATGATTTCGTATCCCAACTATGTCTAAAGCCTGGTTTTCACAGGCCCAGTTTCAGACCACCCAGTAGCCAGCACCTGTACAGGACAACAGAAACAAAAAAAATTTGAAGTAGCTGACCGAGACCAACTGACCGGCCAGTAACTGGCTCAACTTTGTTTTCACGGACCCAGTAGCTGCCGGATCGTAACTGTCCTTCCTTCACTGTCCACCCAGCTACTGGGCCTGTGAAAACCAGGCTTAACGCACTTGTTACCTGCGCCTTATTTGAAAACCTTTATGGCCTACTAACACTACATCCTTTTACATTATGCCCTATAAATGTTGTACTTGTTTGTCAAGGGTACAGTGCCTAGATGGCATGAGACCGAACAAATTAATGTCACGCACGATTAGTGCATTACCTTTTAAGTCACTTAGATACTTTGTATGGCTTAATGCAAAGATCGTGGCATGCAGCGCTAGCGTACCGGAAACTCATTCATCTGTGGCTTAGCCTTGTATTTTTTACGGGCACTAATTAGACACTAATTACATATAAACCATACCCACAGCATAATAGATTGACCTTCCTTCACCTTGGAGTTAAGAGCTAAGTGTCATAAATTATAGTCTTGATGATCTTGAATCATTGCTGTGAGCAGCTGAAACAATTTTGTGGTTTAAAAACATGTTAAAGTATTTATACCGACCTAATTCAAGGATTTCAAAATTAATATGAAAGAACTTGTCAGTAATTAATATGTAAGTATAGATAAAAGAATTGTTAAGAATAAACTTTACAATATATATATTTCATATTGATGGTGATGTAAAATATAATAATTATTGAGAGTATAGGTATTAATGTAATAATTTATCTACATATTGCATTCTAACAGTTTACATTTTGGGCGATATTTCATGCCTGGATATTATCCAGTCCAATATATATATACCTAAGTGTATAAAGGTTATCCGAATCATAAATTGGATCGCTGGAAAACAGCAGCTGGCCCAGGCGATTCAATGCCCAACATCTCCGTTTCTCAAAGGAAGAGAGACTGGCCGTCTGCAGTGCTTTAGAATACCCATAAAGCTTCTCTTCTGATCTTTTAAACACATCTGTTCTTCCGCAGAGTGTGCCCACCTCCTTTGTGTCACAAGTTGGTAGCCAAGGTTTTGGCTTTACGTTAATGCTTTGCCAGCATATTTTTCTGTTGGCCGTATCTCTGCGAATAGGTGCACCTTGCCAAGGCTCTCATTGCTCCTGCAGAAATGGTGGACCGGCTCAAACACCACAGAGTCCTGCATAAAAATACAGGACACACAATGCCTTGAACGATTCGTAAGGATTTTGTTAGTACCGTGGTATAGTATTATATTACCGTTGTCCCATCAGCCCTAGAACTAGAACACGAGTTGATGCGAGACGACCACAAACAGTTTACTCTTTTGCGATCATCTCCCCCACCCTTAAAGCCTTTAGTGTGAGATGCCACATGTATGGACACAGAACTCGCTCTATTTACATTAGGTACTATTGTATAATATAGGTAAAATAAACTAACCGGCATAAATGCCCCCAGGACTGACGAGCAAGGCATAGCCATGAAGGTTTACAACGGAGTGGCGCTGGCGCTCGAGATCCTGGTCCTGTACATCAAGATGACCCTCACGTGGCTGCACTGCCTCTACCAGATCGTCGTGCCACCGGAGCCCAAGAGTGTCCGCGGGGAGGTCATACTTGTAAGTGGATTTATCTGTTGTTTTCATAGTATAGGTAAGTCGATGTCGTAGTATATTACCTAAGCGTTAAGGGTTGAGGGACGTCCGCCGAAGAATTTATAGTCAATAGTCCATCTCTCACATTTTAATACTTTAGCACACTAGAATTAATAAGCATAATATTATAATACGCTATTTTAAATGTGAAGTTTACAACGTATCGAAACGCTAAGTTATACCATTTCGCCTGCGAGTATAACTCGTGCAGAAATTAAGAGAGGCGTTAATTTGTTTGTCTAACGCCTATAGCTTGCTTTTTGTAAAGATACATTTTTTTGCAAATAAACTACCTACTTATTCTAATCGTTCGTTATTATTAGTACACAAAAATAGTTGCACTCAGGATTGAATAAAAAACGATATAATTTATACCTACAATTTTTTATCTATAAGTATTCTTTGTAAACGGCTCTAGGTTATGTACTCTTTGGCCGGCTCTTACGGCACCGATGGGAATGAGATGGGGTGGTGCTATTCTTACGCCAAAACTACATGGCTTAATATACTAATAAACAAATTCATTATCCAGATAACAGGCACCGGTCACGGAATGGGGCGGGAGACGGCGACTCGGTTCGCCAAGCTCGGCGCCACCATCGTGTGCGTGGATATCAACCCCACAGGCAACCAGGAGACTGTGGACATCATCACGGACCTCAAGGGGAAAGCGCATCGATACGAGTAAGTAGAGGGTGAAACACGAAACTGTCATCATGATTAACTGGGAGATATCCACTGCTAAACACAGGCCTTCCCCATAAAACACCACTTTGAACGCTTATCATTATTTTTAATGCTAAAATGGGCATACGTTTGACAACAACTCATCTGATGGGAAGTGACGAAGTTGTCTAAGGTGAAGCACGTTTGCCCATGAGATGCCCATTCACTCTTGACTTGAAAAGACCCAGGTTATACACACTGTTGCTGGAAGAGCATTCCATGTGGGAGGTTTGCCATAATAAATAGATAGATAGATAAACTCTTTATTAAAACACAAATCATTAAAAACTAATTGAACAAAACTTAACAAAAGTGTAACAATGGGCGGTCTTATCGCTCAAAGCGATTTCTTCTAGGCCATAATCATCATGCTTGGCAGGCGGCTTGGTCATCGATTTTAATGTACGGAGGAGAATGCTGCTGCCCATTCTCTGGATATTCCCTTAGCCGCTCTTACGGCACCTATGGGAAGAGAGGGGGTGGTCCTACTCTGACGCTGAGCCACATAACAATAGAGAGCAAACTATAAGCACATGTAGGTAATATATGTCAGGCACCAGTCTCTCACAAAGCAGGTTTACAGTGTTACAATTAAATTAATTTATAACGTTAATGTATTTACATTTAAAGTTCTGTTAACTGGTTTGTAAAGGAGAAATAAATGATTATGTTATGTTATGCTATGCTATATAAGGTGCCCCTGAAATTTAAAAGGATATGGTTGAATCGGCACGTGACCAAATTCTGGCATCTATTTTTGATTTCGACCAAAGGATCAGTCTCGCCATACAGTGAGGCAGTGTTGTTAGCACAGAATAGATATATAGTACTACGTAGTATAGACCGTTTTCCGGTCTACAGATGGTTCAAGTTTTCTTTAGGTTTTTTTTTTGTTGATACTATAGTTATCTTATTTCTGTTAGTGATTTACTTTAGGTCTAGTGATGTCATTATGAAACGGTTGATTCAATTTTTATGTAGCTATAGCTATGTCTGGTCTTCGATGTCGCAGAAAAACAATGAATTTTATTGAGAAATCATCCATTAAATGTTTTTTTTATCTCCACCTATAAACAAAATTTATATTAGCAAGGTTTTCTTTAATTTTAGTTCCTGTAATAAAGCAATTTAAGTAAGTACAATTTATTTTTTCAATTTTTTCAATGATAAATCATAACAAAATTGAAAAAAGAAATCATGGCAACAAAAATTGCTACTTTCATACTCTTAACTTTAAAAAATTCAATATGTTAACCTAAATGTACTTTTTGCATGCAACATTAAAATTTTAGCTCTAACCATAGGCTCTGAGTGATAGCTGAGGAAGTATGTTAAGTATGTTGTTAATGTTGTGACTGAAGACCTGCTACAACTTTTATATGCTGTTATTATATTTCTTTCCTTTTGTGGCTTGTGTAGTAAGTTTTCCTATACCTATATTTCAGACCTAAACAATTATATACAAGGAATAAATCTATAATAAGCTAAGCATAATATAAAAAAAAAACCTAATCCAACAAACCACTACCAGTAGGCAACGTGCCCAATATGCGGGCAGCATTGCCACGTCCTTATTTTTAAAATATAAATCCTTTCGATTTCGTAAATCATTTCCATCCTATTTGTATTTCTCTTTTAAAATCTCTACATATTTGTATTTTTTTACTTATGTAAATCAATTTGCATTCGTATTGATAGGATCAAGTCGAAAGGTTACCTACGTCTTCATTGACAAGTAACAAGTCGGTAGGTAATGACACGAACGACAATTTTGAATAGAAATTTACATTACAAATAACCGTGGCCGGTTTTTTGTAATGTAAATTTTAGTGCGAGTCGGATTCGCGCAAGAAGGGTTCCGTACCATTATCTGTAAAAACGAGCAAAAAAATCACGTTGTTGTATGGGTGCCCCTTTAAATATTTATTTTATTATGTTTTTTTAGTATTTTTTGTTATAGCGGCAACAGAAATACATCATCTGTGAAAATTTGAAGTGTCTAACTATCACGGTTCATGAGATACAGCCTGGTGACAGACGGACAGACAGACAGACAGACAGACGGACATCGGAGCCTTAGTAATAGGGTGGGTCCGTTTTACCCTTTGGGTACGGAACCCTAAAAATAAAGATTTATACGTACCTACTTCCTTGTTGTGTTAATATAGGTACTTGAAATATACTATGGATAAGACTGACCCCACATTGGGCGGTAGCGATCCTCGCGCGATTTCGCACGATATCGCGATATCGCGGTGACACACGCTGCATGTTGGTAAAATGTCGCGGCGATCACGCGGCGATATCGCTACCGCCCAATGTGGGGGCAGCCTAAGGCTTTGTCAAGAGGAGCCTCAGTAGATTCAACAGAAGGCCATATTTTTTGAGTGCAAATTTACATCACAATCAGTAACAATTTGCTTGATAATAGAAGCTTTGACGTCGCCTACCTCGTACAATAATTGAAAACATTACCATTATAGCATCGTTTTGTCTTGGTATAATTAGACTTGCGTTTGTTTGAAAACGTTAGAGGACACTCACTCAATAGGTATTTGAAAAAACTATTGCCGTCGCGCTGCGCCCCGCATTTATAGCTGATCTCTGCTCTGAGTGAGACAGGGACAGCTTCAAAAATCTTGACGAGATCGATGTTCCGTATTCCCCTGTTTCCTCCTCCAAAACTGAACCGATTCAATTATTTTTTCTACCATAATTTGAAGAATGAGTATGACTAGGTTGCTCTTATTTTTGAAATGTTAAAATCTTTTCAATTTTGTCTGGTAGACTTTTGGTAATAACGGGCCATTTTTTGGGCTTTTCGGAGGGTCATATTTCCTTTTGTAATTAGTTTCTGAAAAAATCAAGTGACAGGGACAGGTTTTTCAGTCAAAGATTATCCTTCAGTAGACCTAGATATACGAAGAAAAAATATTAGTCTAGAGGCATAATGCAGGAAGGAAATAAGGGAATACGTTTATTTGTATGGAGAATCGCAGCCCGGATATCCTCTTAGCAGAAACAGTTTTAAAGAAAATGAGGTTAAAAGAACATAAGATCATGCTTTAAAAATATCATCAAACCTTTATGTAATGTAGCAAGGTGCTACATTACTACTTTTTTCTGTGGCACTAAATTTTTCGAAAAATTGTTGTACAGATTAGCTTATGGAGTTTTGATAATAAGGCCATAGTGTAATTTTTATACTAGTAAAGGTAACTAGTTTCGTTGTCTTGGATTTATTTTGTTAGGTTCAATTATAGTACTTACTGTATACAGTACTATTTTGGTACTTACCTGTTTTGTCACCACGGAAGCGTTATATATTTCACTGAGATGGTAATGGAAGCCATGATAATGTGCAAATATTTGTACCCGCTTTAAAGCATCAGCGTGATTTAAAATGTTTGTTGTAGTGTTTAGGAAGTCAGATGGGTGCTGACTGTGGTCACAGAATAAAAATAGTTTCTGAGGTGCGTGGCAAACGATTATGTATTGGTTTGAGGGTTTCTATTGCGTAGCATAGGGTGGCGTAGCGGAGCGTAGCTAGGGGTATCATGGCGTAGAGTGGCGTAGCGGTATATAGCGTAGCATATAGCGTGATGTATTGTAGCATAGCGTGGTGTAGCGTCACTGAGTAGATTCGGTGGAAGCGATGAGATATTTTATGCGCCCCGCAACATGAGTGGACTAATGATGTACGAGTATTGTTTTTATAAATTATAGGCATATCAGCTATGCCTATAAATTATAAAAAGATACCACCGGGCATATTTTTTAACTCTTGACATTGCTAAGTACATATTTTTTGCAGATTGGCTGTCACTGATCGTAGCGGAAAGTATTTGTGATAAGGTCGCCCATTGTTAGATTCTTGGCAGACATGTTGTATTTTTTTCCAATGTTATTTACGTATAATTTATACGTATATTATACATATCATTATATCTTTATTGTAATGAACCTGATGCATGTAGGTACACTCATCACTGAATACCTATTATACTTAATAATGTAGTATGGTGTATTATTTCTTTACAACCTATATTTTAGGTATGTACAAGTAAGTATAGATAAGTACTTCGTCCAAGGACCTACCATATAATTTGGTTAATTGAGTTGGTAATGATTATCTACCTTGCTTGATGTTGATCAATAATTTATTATTTTTGGGGTTCCTATTTAGAACGACAGACCCTTGTCGTCATTTAACCCCGATAACCCCCCCCCCCCCCCTTTTTAAAAGAATACCGTTAAATTATGGGTGTAAAACGTACTTCTTGCTTGACTTCTCTAGATGTGACGTGACGGACCGCGAAGCCGTCATTGCCATGGCGGATAAGATCCGACGCGAAGTCGGCGAAGTGACGATGCTGATCAACAACGCTGGCATCATGCCGTGCAAGCCTCTCTTAAACACCTCCGAGAAGGAGATCAGAGCTTCATTCGACGTTAACGTCATCTCTCATATGTGGGTGAGTGATCAATCTGCGAGAGATGGGTGAGTGATCAATCTGGAGAGGTGGGTAAGTTATCAATCCGGAGAGGTGGGTGAGTGATTGATCCGGAGAAGTGGGTGAGTGATCAATGCACAAGAGGTAAGCGAGTAATCCTCTGCTAATGCTTCTGAGAATGAGACCTCACCCCCGTTTGATAAAAAAATGTTATTTCGAGCATCATTCCCGTGTCAGCCATCTAAGTTCCCAAATGAAATACTTTGTTTCCTAAAACAAAATAATTTGGGACCTTATATTTCTATGATGTGGGAGTTTTCAAGGCAAGAGTAAACTGATATCTCTGGCGCGCCTTACACGTTTAATTTTATTGATCAATTAAATTGACGAGTCCATTCGCGTCAATGTTTTCTCCATACAGTGAACCGAAAAACATTGCGCAATACTAACCCTACATGATCAATAATACTTTTCGTGTAATTACGGCCTGCGTTAGGCAAGCATGCTCCACCGTCGACCGCGTCGTCGGTGAAACAGTGGTCAACTGCGAGCTTCTCACAGAATAAAAAAACATACACAGCCATCTTTCCTTGAACTATTTCTTCAAGGCAGGTGCATAAACGAAACTATTAGGTAACCAAGATATCCAATTATAGCAGCAACCTCCTTTTCAGCTCCTCCAAAGCTTCCTACCGTCGATGATGGAGCGCAACCATGGACACATCGTGGCGATGTCCTCGATGGCTGGAGTGGTGGGGCTCAGGAACCTGGTGCCGTACTGCGGCACCAAGTGGGCTGTCCGGGGGGTTATGGAGGCGCTGCATGAAGAGCTTAGAGAGGACAAGAAGGATTATAGTGGCGTAAGTACTTAACAATTTAGTACCGTGCAGATGCTGACTTGTATCATAGTATAAATAAGCACTCATATACGTACCTACAGTCACGATGAGGTCATACTAACGACCTGGTCAGAACCACGGGAGCCGATGGATGCAGGAGGCAAGCAGCCACTCAAAGTAGCTCTCTGTGAAAGAAGCTTATGTTCAGCAGAGGACGTCTTCAGGCTGATTGGTGTTGATAAATCAGTCAGTCAAAACTTGCTGCTTTTATATGCCTAAGTCATACAAGTCATGTCGGCCTCCTGCATCCATCGGCTCCCCGAGGCTTTCACCAGATCGTTGGTCCACCTAGTAGGGGCCTACGCTGTGTCTTCCGGTTCGTGGTCACCACTAGAGAACATTTCTTCCCTATCGGTTGTCAGTTCTACGAGCGATGTGGCCTGCCCATCCCATTGCCATTTCAACTTGCTAATTCTAAGAGCTATATCGGTCACTTTAGTTCTCCTGCGGATCTCCTCGTTCCGGATCTTATCTCGCAGGGAAACACCGAGCATAGCTCTCTCCATAGCTCGTTGTGCGACGATTCAATGCAATGCAATGTTGCGATGTTTCTTATGTAATTTATAAATTCCCAGATCAAAATGACAGTAGTATGTCCTTACATCGTGGACACTGGGCTGTGCAAGAACCCGAAGATAAAGTTCCCGCAGCTGATGAAGATCCTCACTGCGCAGGAGGCGGCCGACCACATAGTGGACGCCGTCCGGAGGAATATCTACGAGATCACCATACCCTCCTCGCTTTATTATATTAATTGGGTGAGTACCTACTGTACCAGTGTACCTCATATTATATCTATCAAAAATGAAATTTAGGTAGGTACCTGTTCTGGTCAATAGTAGGTACGAAGGGAAAATATTGCCTTCTATACTAGTCAAAAATTATCTGGTAGTGCCGTGGGGAATGATAAAAAAATACATAGGTCTTATAGGGTATTTTCATCATCATCATGTAAGTATCATCATTGTCCCCACGTGGGGACAGGATGTGGGGACAGACAGGAACACCCCACTCTTTTCAGCTAGTTTGTATAATAATATCCCGCCGGTCGTGAAACTCCATGGGAATAAAATAAATAAATAAATAAATATGTGTGGACGTTACACACAGCGCCATCTAGCCCCAAACTAAGCAAAGCTTGTACTATGGGAACCAGATAACTGACACAATACTTAAATACTTTTTGTTTGTAAATACATACATAGAATACAATATAACACCCAGACACAGAACAAACACCTGTGTTCATCACACATATGTTTGTCCTGGGTAGGAATCGAACCCACAACCTACAGTTCAGAAGGCAGAGCAACTACCAACTGAGCTATCAGGCCAGTCAAATAAAACTGTTGTCTTAGAATAAAGGTAAGTTTGCAAACAACGCTTTCTCAAAACGCACGCTACTTTTTTTTGGTATTTTAAACGATTTAATCAAGAAAATTAATAGCTTGCCAGCGCGAAAGTCATACCAGGAGTCTTATGCTGCTTTTCTGATATATTGTAGTACGATTTCAACGCGCAGTTGTCATTCTAAATAATTTTCTGGGAGCTCTTCACACAGATATACCGCGCGAACGTCCGTACGGTGCCAAAAATGGCACCAATTAAGCGATCTACATTTCGCGAATGTACTGGGATTCTATATTATTATTTATTTATCGTTATTACCCTTTCATCATTCAGATTCAGATTAGATATACATTTTACTGTAGGTAATTATATAAATAACTACTATAATTAAAATATAATATTCTGTATCCTCAATTAGTATGCGAAGAAATATATTTGTTTGTTGCAACTAGTTGCGAAATTCAGTTGCGATGGCGGCTGCAAGCTCTTCATCATCAGCCTTTTTTGCGTCCACTGGTGAACACCATCATCATCATCGTCATCAGCCTGAAGACGTCCACTACTGAACAATTGAACATAGGCCTCTTCCATAGGGCGCCACATTCAGCGGTCTCCCCGATTGGAGGGAGGGGGGTTGTCTTAATAATACTCTTGGCAGACCACCTAGACCTAGTTTATATAGGTTACCCCTTCTTAAAAAGGAAATTACGCAACGCAACTGACATCATCAAAACAAAGTATAGTTAGTATAGTTATGCCCTTCAACATCTGGTTTTGTACGTGATCTAGATATTGTTCACAAACTAGTTTACGAACCAGTCTGTCGACATTGCAGCTCTTGGTTTACTTTACTTATACTCAACGTACAGCTTCAAATAAATATGTGGGTAGGTATATAATATACTTAGCTATCTATTTTTTGTTCGCGTTTGACTGCTGAGATGGGTTAGGGATGGTTAGGGTCATATCGTCTGGGTTGTGAAAAGCCACAAAATGTCTTAAAATATGGGTCCCTGGGGCCCACAGGCAAGGCTTCTGGTCAGGGAGCTGTCCAGACGATTAGTCGAGCTGACGCGTGACCTAAGGGCTGGCACATACCTCGGCCAACGAATTAGCCTGGCCATTTAACGAGGGAATGTCGCCAGCTTTTTGGGCACGCTCCCCGCTGAAAGTGACCTAAGATCTGTTTTATATTTATAACGTTTTATTACCCACTTATTTTGTTTTTTTAGCCTTAATGTGTACATAGATATAGTATAGGTAGTATACTTAAAATATTCTTTACTTATGATTTTGGTTTGATGACCTAGATATTATAGATCTTATGGGCTATGTCTTATTGTTATTATACCTACTAGCTTTCAACTGTGGCTACGTTTTGGTTGTGTTTGCTAGATTATACTCAAATCCGTATCATTTAAACCAGGGGTGGCCAAACTTTTGGAGTATGCGGTTTACATTATAATTCTAAAGAGCCCAAACGGTCAACCGTCAGCAAAAATGAAAAAGAAACAAGAGAACAAGAAACAAGCAACTCGCGTTCTGAGGGTTCCGATATTTCTGATATCGAACCTCCATTCGACAAAAACTATTGCGATTTTTTTTATATTATAGGTAGCAAACAAGCATACGGCCCTCCTGATGGACATCTGTAACACTAGACGTGCCACTGATGCGTGGTTTACCCTGTGATAATACTCTTTTGACCCTCCTTTTTAAATTGCTGCATGTTGTATATTTGAAAATATCGCCCACCAGCTTAACTTTGTTTTGTGATCATTTCACATGGTAATCATGGATCAGTTCATGGGTGTTTTGGACTTCTCTCTGTGCTTTCACGTAGGGCAAGAAAATCTATAGTTTGACCACGAGGACGCACCCAAGAATGGTGCGAGTAGGTCATTGGCAAGGGCACTTTTTGATCATAAGCATAACGCAGCGCAGGTTACATAGCGGGCTACCGCAAATGCCTCCACGTTCGACCGGTCGCCCGCGGTCGACGCTTTGCCACCCCTGATTTAAACTGATAAAAAATAAACAAATTGGGTACAAGAGATGATATAGAGTAAAATACAACCAATTATTAACTTTATAAATTCCGATTGCCGATGATTATATCGGTTTTTTACATATTTTTTTTATTGTAGTATTGGTGTGTGCACAGCCGCTGATAAGTAAATACCTATTTATTAGCGGGTAGTTAATGAATACGGCGTCGTTAATATACCTACTAGGTAATATTCTGTGACTCCGGGTCAAAGGCCCCATTAGTGGCGGAAACATGATAAACTGACGCCATTACACGAGCGATAAAATCTGTGTTGCTGGTTTCGAGTTCTATCCATATTGAGATAGGTAGATGGTAGGTAGCTATTCATTCTGTACTTGTTTCATTTTCCAAAGCTATTTAAATATTAACATTGTCATAAGTGGGGTTCTTGGAAGGAGACGACGCAATGCGGAACACGTAAAATTTATTTTAAACACAAAATTTACAAATCGGTTGGCCGTCACACTTTCACTATAACTAAGAACTAGAACACGGAAAGTCGTATCCGCTACTAGGCCCTATGGGAAGTAAGCCGCGATGGTCCTAAACACAAAGACCATAACTTGGGTGCCTGTCACACTTCCGGATGTCCGTCACACCTACTCCCACTTGACGGAAAGTGACGCGGTAAGTACACAAACAAGTCATAATATCACGCGGGCTGTGATCAATCGAAATGGCGGTAGTGAGACTGAAGAAGGATGGACTTAGCTGCCAGTGTGGGTTCCAAGCGTTGGTGTGTGATAGGGCTATGGGACCGCAAAGTGGCGGAGGTTCCCGCCCAGCCGTGGACCGTGGTCACGAAAGCTTCCTCCAGGCGAGATTCGCGCCCGTCAAAAAAAGGCGTTTCCGTAGGCTGTAATGATAGAAACTTGGAATAGGATGATATTTCTTTAAGAGAAAATTCCTCCGCCAGAACTATTTTAAACCGTTGAATCTACTCACCCCGTGTCTCAGGCAAATAGCACGCACAATAAATTAAGAACTACTTGATTCCAGGAGCAAAAATTCAACAAATTTAGCAACAATAACTCAATCCGTGCGTTTCACGACAATGTCGAATCATCTACCCGTTTTTTAATTTCCTCCGTATTCCAACCACCGTTTACATAAAAGCTTCTACCCACATAAAAGTAACAATCGCAGCTAATACTTATTCCTGTTCATAATACCACTATAGTTGGCCTCTTTTTAAGGATTATTAAATGCTACTTATAACTCAAAATTAAATGAATTTTAGTTACCTAAACAACAAAATTGCAAACATAAACCAATTTCCGCGAGTTAGATTCTGATGATGGCGCCATCTCTCAATTTGAGCTCAAACTCCTAACCCAGACTCATTACAACATTTAAAAAAAGAGTGGGGTTAACTGACTAATTTCATTCTGAGAATGCTGAGAAGTACTTTCTGGCTGACATTTTTTTTTGTTATTTTGATTTAAAAGCCTAACCAATTTCTATGGGACTAAATACAGATACAAATTAATAAAAAGATTTTTCCGTATCGGTTTTTAAATGACGGTATACCACAGATAACCCCCAATAGATACCGCATGAAAGACGACGACCGCGCACCACGCATTGGCGTAAATGGGTCTATATAAATCGCCGCTTTGCAGCACGGCCTTAGTTTCGACTAATTATTAGAGTTCATTATTAGGGCGTCACTCGAAACAGCCAATAATAGTGCATTGGCTCCAGTCCCCGCAACCCGTGCCTTCCACCAGTTTTGGTGAGCTAGGATCCGAACAAAAATCCCGTAATGCGGTATCTATTGGGGGTTATCTGTGCGGTATACACAAAAAAAATACAAGCGAATTGAAATGTCCTCCTTTTTTGAAATTGGTTGAAAAATTAATTATCCATGTATGTTTCATGGATATCTATATTTGTTGCCAGATGTTTATTTCATACCTACGTTTTTCACCTACAGAATACATCGTAATAAATTAATATTTATCACAAATATGGTAATACTATTGATTATTCTGTGCCCACTTCTTTGTACAAGCTGCTTCGATCAAAGAAGACAAATTGCTAAAACGCGAATAATAAGTGGGTTAACATTGGAACAGATGGCTATGCTTTCTTTGTGAATTTCTTTATGATTTGTATTACCTGCAACTGTAAAATTATAAAAACTTACATACAAATTTTGCATGGCGACATGGTAATATATTGAAGTGCCTATTTTATTTATTGACATCTATGTATTACTCGTATTCAAGCAAATAAATGTATTGAATCGAATTGAATTCAACGTTAGCCAGTCGATTTTTTGTAGGTAGCTACTGCATCTATCTATATAGGATGTTTGGTGGAACGATGTAGGGATCAGATAAGGTGACCAAGGGTTCCGGTGTGATAATTTTAAACCAACAGATAAGTAAATAAATATGTATGGACATTTCACACAACGCCATCTAGTCCCAAACTAAGCAAAGCTTGTACTATGGGAACCAGATAACTGGTGGAGTACTTAGATACTTTTTTGTTTGTAAAGCATATGTATTATAGATTACAATATTATTATTTTTTTATAACTAGATAGGCCCGCATTTGACCGCAAGCTCACCTGATGGGAAGTGACGATGCGATCGACGATGGTACATGCTTGCCTAGAAGATACCTATTCACTCGCGACTTGAAGAGCTCCAGATTGTACTTATCGGGAAACAATGACGCTGGTAAAGCATTCCATTCCTTGGCTGCTCGGATTACAAATGTGTCTGGCCCCCTAATAACCTAACTCGCAACAGGTTTGCGACAGGCGTAAATCTCGCGGTGATTGCTGTCATACATCATTAGTGGTGTCGAGAATGTATGCTTCGTTACTGCTGTCGCATTGCTGTTGCAAATTTTACGTAATTACCCCGCCGGTGTTATTATCCCGAGCCTCGGCTCGGGATAACACCCAGACACAGAACAAACATCGATGTTCATCACAAAAATGTTTGTCCCGGCGGGAATCGAACCCCAACCCATAGTTCAGAAGGCTACCAACTACCAACTGAGCTATCAGACCAGTCAAAGATATTTCTTTATATAAGTTTTAAATATAAAAATGTGTAAATTTTTCAACAAATAAATGGTAGGTATTGGTTTTTAAGCAGCATTATTAGCACCTCTACTTATTTTATAATGATAAATTTAAAGTTCACAAATGTTAATGATAAACATTTTTTTTGCCATGTTTAATTCAAGTTAAATATATTACATATACACATACATGTATTGCATATTATTATACACTTATTAATATATTATATAAAAAGAAGTTTTGTGTATGATTGTTTGCTCAATGATTGTTGTATAGTAGCTTGTTGTGATAAAAGACTAGATATGTTGTTAACACTAATTAAACTCGAACCTAATGATAAAAAATAGCCTTTATAATTGAACCAATGGATTCTGTTGCTGATAAGAATCAATGTTTACAAGGAAATGTAAAACTAAAATATAAAGGAAATGACGAATAAAAAAAAAACAAAAATAAACCCAAAAATCCCAAATCTCATCACCCATCATCTCGTTGGTCTGATTTACATTTTTTAAGATTGAAATAAATAAAAAACCTGGTTTGGCTAATCGTTACACTGTATATACTTATATTAGTTACCTGTCCCGTATAATATAATAACGCCCAACGATCACATACATAGATCCTGGACCCTAACTAGGATTCCCTGTATCTAGGAACCCAGGAACTGCGAGGACCATGGTCCCACAACACCCCAGCACAGAACAAGTATTTGCGCTTTTTTTCGGGGAATCGAACCCGCCGCCTCCAGGTTATGAGCCGACCTGCTCAACCACCATACCATCAGAGGCTGTCCTCTCTGTGAGAGAATGTATAACTATAGCCAGCCCAAATGTTTCCGCATAAGAAATTAGGAAATCATATTGACGTTAATTTTGTTACCATTAATTTCAGATTTGCAGAATGTTCCCTCGGCAAGTACCACTCTACCTGAAAGACTTCTTGGACTCTGGACTTGAAGCACATCAATAAACTATTGTTATGTTGGTTGTAAATAGATAGGTGGGTACTATAATTAAGTATAACTTAAAAGTTACGAAAGTTAAGCATAAATGTCACGAGTTTTATCGCAAAAGCAAAGAAAGAAGTTTAACGATTTTACCAGCACTTTTTAAATAATTCTAAAAAAAAACTCATTGTATTATTTGTATATTCGGCAAAGCAAGAATTGATTTTATTATTTCTTATTGCCTGTGCTTAAGCAGTTTTTAGTTTTACTCCAGGCCAAACAGAGGGGTATCGTAAGTTTAACGTGTGTAGTCGTCTGTTGCATTGTAAATCGTAAACGGATGAACCGATTTTGATTTTATATTTCCTTTTTTTTTATTGTGGCTTAGTCAAGATAAGATTCTAAAAAGTCCAGCCATGGAGCCATTTGCTTTACTATTTAAATCTGATTTTTGCGATGTGTATCGTGACATTGTGATTTATAATTAATCAAATTAATGACGAATTCAAACGCTACAATTATTTTTTTATTCTGCTTTAATATTTTTATTATGAATCATAACTATATCATGGTTTATCTATAAAAAAATTTGGTTATTATTTTTGTTATAGGTTTATTTATTTATTTCTGTAACAAAATCCACAGCTCTTAAAAACGAATACATATATATGAAACATACAATAAAACTTAAAGCCAATTACGGATTTACATTTTAAGTATTTATCTTTAAATAAGTTATTCTTAATTTATCTTTAAATCTTTAGGTAGGTACCTACATGATTATTTTCCAAGTGCTCAAAGCATCTTTTTTTACTTCACTCGTTTCAATTCGTTATTAATTGGACTTAAGACAAAAAAAGATTTACTTACCATAGATTGAGGGACCATAATTAGTTTTTCCCACTTTCCCTCGTAAGCTTTCCCCAGAGCAGGGAATCTAGCTTAGTGACGGGATATTGAGAAAAATTGGTATTTACATTAATTTGTCTCCACTATTTACCTATTACAAATTAATTCCACGGAGCTATAACATAGAGCACTGTAAGAGGAGGGTCAAAGATCATTAATAAGTATAAGACGCGCAATGCCCATACAGTAAATCGTACGCCAGTGAGTAAGCACCTTCTAGTACGCCAGATGCCGCTAGGTGTATCAAGTTGCTTAAAATTACAACATTTGTATGGTGGGCATCCTATTGGAAAATCTCAGAGAGATAGTAAGTATCATTGCAATAATTCAAATTTATCGCCTTTAAAAGCCGAAACCTTTCCCAGGCTATTGGTCAGCGCCATCTAGTAATAATACGGGATTAGCTTTTTGCGGCGTAATATTTACGGTATGGGCATTGTGGGTCTTATACTTGTTAATGGTCTTTGAGGAAGGTTAAAAGAGTTCTACAGGGTGCTACGCATTGGTGTCGCCTCCAGTGTTACAGATGTCTACGCTACGGTGACCGCTTCCCATAAAGCCCCTATTTCATAAAGCGACAAATCATAATTAACCCTACAAATGTCAGTCGAATGCGTTTCATACAACAAAAATACTATACGTGACTGATCATTCATATTAACTGACATCATTTTCTTTGCCTTTTCCCATCTGTTAATGGGGTCGGCTCCCAATCTAACCTGTAGCGGTGAGCTACCAGAATTACACGAGCGACTGCCATCTGACCTCGCAACCCATAAGGAACCAGTAACAGGGGTGGTTAGATCAGGCGTCAGATTCGATCTAACCATCCCGTCGAGCATCTGACTACCCGTAACACAGATAACCCCCAATAGATACCGCATTACGGGATTTTTGTTCGGATCCTAGCTCACCAAAACTGGAAACGACTCGGGTTGCGGGGACTGGAGCCAATGCGCTATTATTGGCTGTTTCGAGTGACGCCCTAATAATGAACTCGCCGTAGGCTGCAAAGCGGCGATTTATATAGAACGATTTACACCGATGCGTGGTGCGCGGTCGTCGTCTTTCATGCGGTATCGGTATCTATTGGGGGTTATCTGTGGCCCGTAACGATTGCCATAGATGTTCTTATGACAACCGGGACCGACGGCTTAACGTGCTCTCCAACTGCATATTGTAGACCATGGTAGCCTTATTATGATTTGTCGCTTTACGAAATAGGGGCCAAGGTGTGCCCGTATGCTTGTAACGTAAAAAAGTCATGATTATGTTAAATCATTGATCTGTCTAACTATATAATAAGTGGATGTGGGGTACACATCCACTTATCGTAAACTTCGCAAAAAACCCTCATAAAGACGGTGAAAAAAGGGAAAAGGTAAAGAATCTTATCGTAATTTTTCCCTTTTTTTGTCCATCTGTTTGTAAAAGGGTTTTTTGCAAAAGGGTAACGTCATATTTAGAACGGTGAAAAGTTACACCAGCAATAGCAAAGCGACAGCAAACATTTAGTAACTGTTCGCAAGATGTCAATAGAAATCGTATGTCGCCCGCCTGTTGCTCGCCTGTCACTGAATGCACTTTGGTCTTCGATACTAGCGCCACTAGTAACAGAACAGCAATAAATGAAATAAAATATTGCACTTTTTAGTTCATCGATTGTCCGACAGACGGTGATTTAGCGCTCAATCGCTTTCTGTTGTGCCAAAGTGATGTTAGACAGCAATGATTGCGAAATTTACGCCTGTTGCAACTTGTTGCGAGTTATGTAATTAGCCAGCGGGATATCAAGCCCATGTGTTTCATTCGGTTTGACAATGGTTTCGATATTAACTGTCAGTATTTTATACAAACTCTTATCTACTCTTACTCTTATCTTAGGTATACCTACTCATTGTAAAAAGTAAATAGTGAAAGACAACAACAATTAATAAAAATACCATACATCACTTAATATTGCCGATTTAACCTATTAAATTATATTTTATAATTATAAGAGTTATACAAATAAGATAGTTTTAATGTGTAATTATTTAATTGATGGGGGCAACTTTGTAAATTTATACAGGTCTAAAGTTACGTTTGAGTAATGTAAAAGTAATGTAAGTCTTAAAGTAAGTTTAGTGTGTAAACTTATAAGTATAAAACGTGGAATTGAATTCGATATTTTCCTGAAATGTATGTACTCAGCCCATGCTATAGAACAATATTACAGCGTTAAAAATAAAAAAATAAAAAATAAATAAATAGGTACCTTAAAAAATAATTCACGTTTGCCGAATTGTCTATTTCACACTACATGCTGCGGGAAAATGTTTCGTAGGTAAGATACCCTCCCCGCTGTCCCGGAGTGCCAAATTATTACATGTCGTAGGCCTTTTGATAAGAATTTTAATTTGGACTAATTTTGTAGTACCTGGTTTTACGTTTTACATACATTATAGGTATTTTTGTGTTTAGCTTTAAATAAACATTCTAAAGCGTGGATTGAGTAGGTAAATACATTAGTTTCAGAAAAATATCGAATTGAATTCCACGGTGTATAGAATATTATAGACGATAAATAAATTGGAAAGTTATGCCCCAAGAATGCCTCGAACTCTCTTTGATAGCGGAGAGAATTCCACGAGTGTTACCTCGTGCCTATTCTTAATTTGCCTATTGGCTACAATAATAAATAAATGTATAAAAATGTAAATTTTAAAATACCTTATTCAAAACTATTGTACCAAGGTCACATCAGTACAAGCTGTAGCATAATATTCCTACTCGGGGAAATTAAATATTATACACAAATTAAATTTTGAGTGCCATTACTTTTATAAGGAACGAAGGGTCACCTTAGGGTCAATTCAGACAGAGCAGCAAAATGCTCGAGCACTTTTTAAGTGCTATTGGATTAACCTTATTTCATTTAGACAAAGCTGAAAATAGGATGCAACCTTAAAAAAAATGTTAATAACGTGTGTGTTTATGTAAATATGAGCCTGTTTATTGTTAAGCTAGTTGCCTGAATTAAATGAATTTATTTATTTGTTAAAATCTTACCTATTTTAATGTCGCATACTATTTTCAGCCTTGTCTAAATGGACTAAGGTTGATATTTCAATAGCACTTAAAAAGTGCTCGAGCATTTTGCTGCTCTGTCTGAACTGACCCTAACATATGTACCTAATATTCGATTCATATTATTTTATTTTTATATTGATATTGTTCGAGTGTTTTGTGAAGTTATAGATTGTGATTTTATTGCCGTCGTATTAAAAATTATTATGAATATATGTACTACTGATTATTTATTGATTTAGGTACTCCTTTTTCTTTATAACAATTATGCCCATCTGCATTAAAGTTTGACAGCTTGCAAGTTCCCACATATCCCTCAATGACGTATAGGTACCTACTGCAATGCATTTGCGTACGTCAGAGATAAGAGCAAACTTACAAGCTATCAAACTTTAGTGAAGACGGGCATTAGTAGGTACCTAAATAATATTTAATGATTTTGCTATATAAACGTCATATAAGGGCGTTATCATACCGGGAGTCGAGTGTCTCTCCAAACTCGATTTTAATAAGCTAAACCATTTTTATGTTAGTGAATGTCGTGACAAGCTAGTCGTTTACCTGATGTTAAGCGTCACGGCTGGCCATAACAATTAGATTTTTTTTTTCGTTTTAGATCGTTGCGTGAAATACATTTTTATTTTTATATTTGACTAAACTATAGGTACCCAGACTGCACGTTCTTAGACGAATAAATAAAAATAATTAAAACAAGTCAAATTCTCATTCTATTTAATCATCAAAATTACATCTTGGTTACAGTTTTACTAATTTCATTACATATTCACATTCTATAAATATTTTCACAGAACTCTACCAACGAAAGCTCTAATGCCCTGCACCAAAGTTAGACAGCTCTTTAGTTAGCGCTTATCTCCAAAGAACGTACCTACCTACTTAAATACTTTGCAGTAGGTACGTCATAGATGGATAAGCAAAGCAAAGCAAACTGAGGAGTTTTCAAACTTTAGTGCAGAAGGCCAAAGTTTTGGCTTGCTTTTTGCCATACTTATTCTCTTCAAGTCTTATAAATTTTCATAGATATTTTGATTTCATCACGTTTTTCAAGTTATTTCAAAATGGTGTATTTATTGAATAAAGCTGTGCTGTTATTCGTATACCTATTATAGATTATACGGTATATTTAAAAAGTAACTAGAATTTATGTTAATACTTTATTTGCTATTAGAGTAATAATTATAATTATTATTATCGAAAATATAACCCATTCCAACGTTTCCCAAAATAGTTAAAGCAATTCAAATTGTAGTTTAGGTTAAACATATTTGTGCAAACACTTGTTTGTGACTATTACTTAACATTATGATCACATTGACATTGAATTTCAATTTGTAAGTACCTACCTTATTATAACAGAGCCAATGTCATTAAATTGGAGTTATTGCAAAAATAATAATATTTGTAGGTACCTACACCCTATTGCAACTAAAGTAAATCATCATTTCTGTATGATAATTATGAAAATGGCTGAATAAGTATTTTACGAGTAGTCAGACACCTGAGGGGCTAGCAAAGACACCTTTCCGTTAGCGTTAACGCTAAACGATAACTCAAAATGTATGGCAATGACATTAGCTGCGGAAAAGTTTTCCGCAGCTAATGTCATCTATGTCATTCCCATACATTTTGAGTTATCGTTTGGCGTTAACGCTAATGGAAAGCTATCTTTGCTACACCCCCTGGTCTAACCATCCCTGTTACTGGTCCCTTATGGGTTGCGAGGTCAGATGGCAGTCGCTCGTGTAATTCTGGTAGTTCGCCGCTACAGGTTAGATTGGGAGCCGACCCCAATAACAAATGGGAAAAGGCAAAGAGAATTTGCTTAAATAATTATAAAACACTATACCCCACAAATTAATAAACGTACCTATAATACACTATAGGTAGGTACTTACAGCATCACACTCATAATGAATGTTTTACTAAAAGTAATGGCTTTATGCTTTTTAGGGATTTTATAATTTAAAGCAACTTAGTTACTTTTTCGTTTCGTAGAAATATTCTTTATTCACATACGTAATAGCTTTTTATTTTTAAAACAGTTTTAGGTACTTAGCAAAGAATTGTTTAAGAACCACCTAATTTCTAACGAAAACACATCTAAGTTTGTAAGCTATAGGATCAAATTATTAGGTAGGTAGGTACATTATTTTTACAATCATAATTATTCAGTTATGCTTCAGACATGCAAGTATGTCTGAAGCATAACTGAAGTATTGTAAAATAAGCATTGGTGGAATTGGCTATTGTAGGTACTTTATACTCCTATGTATATACGCTAGTAATTTTATACACGTGAATAATTATAACGTTTATTTGAATATGCTAAATTTTTAAAATTATTGAACAAGGTTAAACCTAGAAGCAGGTATTTTTCTATTATGTAGAATTAGAAGTAAATCATCATCATCAATAACCTGAAGACGTCCACTGCTGAACATAGGCCTCCCCAAGAGAGCGCCACTTTGAGCGGCTGCTCGCCTCCTGCATCCATCGACTCCCCGCGGTTTTCACCAGATCGTCAGTCTACCTAGTGAGGGGCCGGCCTACGCTTAGTAATCACAATCACAGCAAAATTGTATCGACTTATTTTACTTTGCTCTGTCAAAATATCTACTTCCTAGACAACTGTGTTATAAACTTTTGCCTAAAGAAAGACCAAGCTTGTGTTTATTTACGCAATAACTAATGCACCAGCAATTATAACTAATGCCTACTGCCATCTACAGTTTGTCTTAATTTTATTTTTGTAATAGTAATTGACTTCCACTTTCACGTAGGTACACATACCTACACCCTAATAAAAGATATAGTACCTACATATAGAAAATAAAACAGTTTTTTATGCATGACAAATAAACAATATGCTTAGTACATATATAAAAAACAGTTATATTGCATGACAAAATAGTTATTTGTTATACAAGGCTGCAAAGTTGGTTTTTGGCGCGAGTACTTGAATTGAAACCTGAGCAAGCGAAGGATTCTAGGAAGAATCCTGAGCGTAGCAAAGGTTTCAAAGGTACGAGACGCAGAAAAACTTTGCTGCCGAGTGCAACACACAACTTTTCACCTCACTACAGCGAGGAAAATGCAAGAAAAACAGTTAAAAGGCTAAGAAAAGATTAGTTTTTAGCTTATTAATTTAGCTATGGGTGGCGGTAACGCTTAACATCAGGTAAACGACTAGCTCCTTACGTGATTCATGTAAAATTAAAGAAAAAGTGTTTTTCATACATTTTCCATGCAGTCGCCGTGCTGGACAGTGTATTGGTTATATACTCTTTGGTGCTGGACAGTGCGATTATTCTAAAAATGAGGTTGGTGAACGAGAAAATGATGGTATCTTCTAGGAGGTAGTCTGTGGTATTAATGAGTTTTCAGTGGACTGGCGATATCAAGAAGGTTAAATTCGGGCAGATCTGTGATTAAATCCTCAATTCTTGGCGAGAAAATTATTGAATAGAAACGTTCGAATTTTAAAAACACTTTCCACGCTAGCGATTAAAATGCGTTTTTGCGCCCAGATTTTGAATGACAAAGAGAATCTTTCCGAGCTAGTGAGGTGAAAAATATATTGTTCCATATCTTATAAGCGCGTATGTAGTTAAGAACTTGGCATGAAATTAATAAAATACATATTATCCGTCATTGTATACAAGTCTTAGAAATGTATACAATACCTACCTAAAACTGCAATCGTAAATGTATTCAAGATGTCAATGGGTCAAACTTAACATAACCTAAAATAAATTTATGTTATTTAGTTGTATTCATTTTAATCACAGAAAACATTATTTTTATATATTTCCTAGGTACGTCAATATTGGAATGTATACATTTTCCATATATTGTGTGTATTAAAAAAATCAAACAATATTTAATGCCATGGATTGATTTTTTAAGTGTAAACCACACTTCAGGTACTACTAATGAATAGATTACCTGTCTTAAACAGGTTCTATAGATGTCGCCACGACTGCTTAGTCGGTGAACACATAGTCTTTAAGATTTTCGCAGCCAGCGGTCATGCGACCATGGCCTAATTGGTAGGGCGTCTAATCCGGTGAGTTAGAAGGCGCGGGTTCAAATCCCGCTGGTTGCTAAAAGTTTTAAGAACTATAATATCAATATTTAATACATTTCCTAAATAGCCTCTGAATTGTATACCTACAATTCCTAGGTTTCATTATATTTCCGGTGACATATATATACATATGTGCATATGTATTTTGGGACTGAAAATAAAAAGAACACTATGCTAGATATGTAAAACTAAGGTACAAGTACAACCACAGATTATTTTTTCTCTAATCTGTGACTACAACGCTTGGCTTTGACCATATTTTTATACTATTAAAATTGCCTACCTTAGCTACAATTATTACACATAATGGTGAGATCGGTATAACCAAATATTGTGCTTTAGCAAATAAATAAATACTTAGGTTAACCAACTGTTTTATATTTAACTAGCTGCGCCCCGCGGTTTCACTCGCGGATAAAAAGTAGCCTATGTGTTAATCCAGTATATAAGCTATCTATATTCCAGATTTCGTCCAAATCCATCCAGCCGTTTGAGCGTGAAGAAGTAACAAACATACACACATACACACAAACACACATACAAACTTTCGCCTTTATAATATTAGTGTCATAGTGTCATAAAAATCTAGAATCATTTTTTTAAGAAGTCAAACATTCGCATTGTTTCTTCCACAAATTAATACACCTAGGTTTTTAATAATAAGATAAGTAACACTTATCTAGGATAATGTTAAAGATTATAGACACTTACGTAACAAGTTAGTTACTATACACATACTTACTTGCTATAAATGCTGCTAAAATCATAACTGACTAGGAAGTATTCTGGACAATATCAACAACCTTATACTGACGACACCAACATAAATATTTATCAATCAAGGGATGTTTACTTAAAGCATAGAGAGATCATCAAAATAATATTATATTTGTACTGCTCACACGTATCGCTACATCAGTGGCGAGGGAAAGAAACAAACATATAGTAATTAGCTACGCTTGCGATAAGCACCGTACCATTTTTTCGACGCGAGTCAACTGTTTTTTTCTATACAAATCTGTCAGACTCATTCACATCAACGTGTCCACATCATATAAAAATTGTCCAAAAAAGTGGTACGCTTGACACATAAACAAGTTCTCTCTATGATTTTAGTCTATACTCTAAGGATGTTTATAAACGCGATTCAATAAACAAAAGAACTCAAAAGAGCAATCATTTATATTGCTGTCTCACTCTCTCTGCACTGCACACAATAGTGGAAGAGGGAAAACAATAGTTTTTTGTTTGCGTCAGATTCTTTTCTTTAATGATACGCGTTACCTATGTAAATTTTTGTCATAGTCAAACATCCAAACTTGAGATCATCATACCTCAGAATAGCAACTTACTTAACATTCATAACAAGTACAGATAACGCCATCAATGCCATTGAAAAATCGCCCTTAGGTCATCGTCATCTTGCCCAAGGATTTTCCCCAAAATGTAGACGCATGTGCGTTTGCCGCAAATTTTACATTAAAATATTTCAACATCTTTGAGATGCTGGTAATTTCTGTCCCAGTACCCTCCGTTGTACAGCCAGTCCTCTTGCTTTGTGTACGGGTTCGTGCCTTGACTAAACCATCTGGGAACAACATCACAAATTATTATTTAAGGTGGAACGTTACACTAGCGCGGGAAATTCAAATTTTCTTAATTTTTCTTAATTACTCAACGTGATTACATTAAAACTAATTTTGCGCAAATAAATAGAATGTATCAATATATAACAATTAAAAGTATCACCTACTTATCATTGGTTTAGCGACAAATGGCAATAGATTGAAAAACTAAGAAGAAAATTGTTTATTGCCATTTGTCGCTAAACCAATGATATCTAGGAGATATTTGTTGATACATTCTATTTATCTCCGCAAAATTAGTTGTCATGTAATCACGTTGAGTAATTAAGCTATTATTGGCAAAAGAACGCAAGGAAATTTGAATTTCCCGCGACAGTGTAACGTTCCACCTTAAAAATGATATTGTTTAGTTAAAAAACTGTTAGTGTTACTAGGTGGTAGGACTTTTCTGGAAACTCGTCTAGGTAGGTACCACCGCTTTGCCAGTTATTCTGCCGCCAAGCAGTAGTGTGCAAGCACTACTGTGTTCCGGTTTGAAGGGCATTGAAGCTAGTGAAGTTACTAGGCAAATGAGACTTTATGATCTGATCACACAGTTTAGTAATCTTATTACCATATTACCTGTGTGAAGTCTCAGGATGACGTCAGTGCAGTGTCACGCAAAACTATATTAATTTAGAGTTCCTAGTGATACTGCAATCTGTTACGGGCAGCCGTGACGCTTAACATCAGGCGAACGACTAGCTCGTCACGTAATTCATTACCATAAAAAAAAATTAATTTTCCTAAAATTCATTTAAAGACTTTTAGGTATGCCCGTCTTCACTAAAGTTAGACAGCTCTTTAGTTTTGGTTTTGGTTCATTTGGGTACTTAAAGAGATAAGTAAGAACTTAGGTGTTGGCAAACTTTAGTGCAGAGGGGCATTACCCCGTAACTAATAAACATTTCATAACAGACGAATTACATGTTTTTTAAATCATAGCTAGGCTAACATTTGACCACGGTCCCACCTGATGGTAAGTGACGACGCGGTCGACGATGGCGCATGTTTGCCTAGAAGATACCGGTTCACTTTAGTCTTAAAAACTCTCAGATTATATTTGTCAGGAAACAATGACGCTGGTAAGGTGTTCCATTCCTTTGTTGTCCGAATTGTAAATGTGGATTCAAAACGCTTTGTACGTTAATGATTTTCTTGTTACCTCTACTGGTATTGTTTGTTGTAAAGATCTACTTACCTAGGTTGCCACGGTTCAGAAGACTTTTTAAGCGCTTTCCTCGTGGTCCTCTGCTTCTCCTCAAGCCTGGTCTTCTCCGCCGCAGCTCCGTCTATGTCTCCCTGCTCCAGCATCCTGACATCAGGCCGCAGTCTACTGTCAGTGGGGCACAGCTGGCCTTTCATGTCACGCTCCATTTCGTTTAGAGACATAGCGAATTCCGTGAACTGGTAGTACTGGAAAATATAGGTAAGTGTTTTAATTTAAAGGTCAGGGTAGTAGGTAGATGAAGTTCTTGCCCAAGAAACCTGGTACTTGACGATAAAGCAATTTGACGAAACTAGAACTAGAATCAAGAACTTGACAAAACAAGAACTTGTTGAAATAAGAACTTGATTAAACAAGAACTTGATGGGGAATAAACTTGACGAACAAGAACTTGTTGAAATAAGAACCTGAAGAAACAAGAACTTGTCGAAACAAGAACTTAACGAAACAAGAACTTGACGAAACAAAAACCTAACGAAACAAAAACTGGAAGAAACAAGTTATTTATTTATTTATTTATTTATTTATTTGATCATCAACATCGTGTACACTGATACATTCTATTATTATTATACTAAAAGTAGTACAAGCCAAATGCCACGACAATTACAGATGAAGACAACATGCTAGACAAAAAATCATTAAAATCGATAGAACGAGTAACAGAAAGCTTAAAAAAGAAACATTTTTATATAAAACAATGTTGAAAATTTAATTTATTAGGTAAATATGTGAAATAATTTAATTTAAAAATGTATAAATTAATTAAAGAAAGACAAATGCATACCCACTAAAGTAAACTTTGTAAATAAGTCATAAAATAAACTGACATAATTATGGCAACATTAATGAATAAAAAATTAAATTTCCCAACATCAAAACTGGCAAAGATCTAATGACCAAAATGCTTACGAGAATTAATTTTGAATACAATTTACACTTCAGAATACGTAAACATAAAAATAAACGAAAAAAACGAGACGAAATCTTATTTTTTTACTCAAATATTGTTTATTAACGAGCTATTGACCATGTAATTTATTTGTTTCTAGTTGCCGATATTTCGGTACTGTTGCAAGCACCATGATCACGGTCAGATTCTTAACTTGATACTAGTTAGTTAAGCAGGTAATAATACCGGTACCCCAAAGTTATGGTGTCTTTATACTGTTTTCCTTTACCAAAAGCCCAAGGTTATAAAGGTAATATTATATACCTGTGCACTGTTTGCTGGTCTCGGCGTAGCTTCCCAGAGCGTGACGGAGCCAGGAATGTCGATATTGTAGGTGTCGTCAGCTTTGGGCACGTCTTCCGAGCCCTCTGGTTCATCATTCTGTAAGTATTCAGATCTTAATGTCAGAACCCTACTGGTGACTTGAACGAAATCGAAGTAGAAATTGGTGTTGGTGCGTGTTAAAAAGATCCATAGTCCTTATCATCATCATCGTCAGCCTGAAGACTTCCACTGCTGAACGTACTGCTTGCCTTTTGCATTCATTGGCTCCCGCGGGTTTGACAGCGATGGTACCGGTGACGTGAGAACAGGACCACCCCATTTCTTCCCGTGGGTGCTGTAATAGCCAGCTAAGGGAATATCCAGAGAATAAACAGCAGCATTCTCCTCGGTACATTAAAATCTTCTGCGATCACCAAGCCGTCTGCCAAGCGTGGTGATTATAGCACATTCCACCCTATGATAAGCGTCCAAAGTGGCGTTTTATGTGGGAGGCCTATGTTCAGCAGTGTACGCCTTCCGGCTGTTGATGTGTGTGTATGTGTGACGGGATTGGGAAGTGTTGGGCAAATGAGACTTTATGGTGAGACTAGACTGTGCTGGTATCTCAGGATGACGTGCGCAGTGACGTATCCTGAGAAACTTTATGTTTTAGAATTCTGAACTGTTATGGGTGGCCGTGATACTTACCATCAGGGGATAACCTCGTCAAATCATTTGTGAAAAAGGATATGTTTACTTACGTCCTGTATAGACATGGACCGCAGCGCGCCGACCTTGAAGCTGTTGAGCTTGGCGAGCACCTTCTTGGGCGTGTGCGCGGGCGCCGCGCCCTCCTCCCCGCGCGCGCGCGCCCACTGCTCGTGCGCGCCCGCGCTGCAGCACTTTATCAACTCCGTCCACTTGCCGTACAGGAAGCGGAGACGCTTCTTGCTGCAGTTTACACAAACAATCAATCATATTTATACATAAATGGTAACAATTATGTTGTACAAGCTATGTAACATTTACAATAATATTAGGTGCAAGTTTATGTAAAAAAACCCCAAAACTAAAGTTATATGTTTTCAACATGTCAGTCCAAGACGCATGTGTGGCATACATAATTATGTACAATCACGTAAAGTAGTCAATAACTCTTTTTGAAATAAATAAACAAATACGAGGAGTGTCGAACGTACGACATATCACTTGTTTGTAGGTATAATACCTACGTCGCGTCGTTTAATTTTATTTTGAATCTATTGTTATGCATAACGTCAGCATTCGACAGGATGAATAAAACATAAATGAGGGCTGCATATAATATGGGTATGGTAAACGTGTTTTTAGATTAATGTTATCTGTAAGTACCTTGATATTCATTCATTCATCATCATTATCAACAGCCTGAAGACGTCCACTGCTAAGCATAGGCCTCCGCCAGAGAGCGCCACTTTGAGCGGCTGCTCGGTGCTTGCATTCATCGGCTCCCGCGGCTTTCGCCAGATCGCCGGTCCACCGAGTGGGGGTGGCCGGCCTACGCTGCGTATTCCAGTTCGTGGTCACCACTCGAGAATCTTTCTTCCCCATCGGTTGTCTCGTCATCTGTCATCTAGTTCTCGAGCGATGTGACCTGCCCATTGCCATTTCAACTTGCTAATTCTAAGAGCTATATCGGTCACTTTAGTTCTTCTGCGGATCTCCTCATTCCAGAGCTTTTTATTTTACGCATTCATTAATGAGTTAAAAATAAAATTGTACCTACTTTAATATTGTATTTTTTCAATTAGTATATTCTATCGTTTTTCCGAAGTAGGTATAATAGTTTTGGATTGACATAAACACGGAAAAATAATATTACTCGATGCAAGTTCCACTTGTTGAACCGGGTTTGAACGCGAGGTTCGCCTTCAACCCGAACCCATCTACTCGATGGAGGTCCCGTTGTTGTACCGGGCGGGTTTGAACGCAAGGTTCGCCTTCAAGCCGGCACCTCCATGACTCCGTACTGTTCAATCAATAACTTGTTAAACACTTACTGGGCATCAACAATGAATCCGTCCACTCGATGCAGGTCCCGGTTGTTGAATCCAGCGGGTTTGAACGCGAGGTTCGCCTTCAAGCCGGCGCCTCCGTGGCAGACCACCTCCATGGCCCCGTATTGTTCGATCCACAACTTGCCCACGATCACGTTGTGGACGCAGCAGTTCACGTTCGTCCAGGTGTAGGCTTCGCCCCACCTTTAGTTTAACATTCTAATTTAAGTTTTATGTTAACGCCGAGCTTAAAAATAGAAATGGAAGCCAAAAAAGTATACGCGTTAATGAATAACATTAATGACAAAACGCCTTTTTATGTTATTTTTTGAGTGTGATGTGACTGATGTTAGTCACAGCCACCCATAACAGTTGCAACGCCACTCTTGTCTAGCTGGCTTGACCGCACGCTTTGGATGTTGTCCGTATATTATATAATATACATATTAAGTACCTATATCTGATATTATATATTTATGTTGTCTTTTCTCTAAAGAACTTCCTTATATCTCAAATGAAGATTTATTCTTATTTATTACCTTGGTAACTCAACTGTGACGTGCCCTTTTGGCTGGATCTCGACGCTCTTGCCGCAGAACTTGAGTTTGGGGTGCACCGAGCCGTGGAACACGAAGTGTTGGCTGTCAGCATGGAATGCCGAGACAGGGGGATGGTGGGAGACCTGGATGAAAGAGACATTAACATTCAAGTACCTAAGCTATCATTACTTTTTCTACTGTATAGCTTTTTACAGTATTTATTATCTAATAGAGCGATACGGCATAATAATAACACGCGAGCTGGTAAACCAAAAAGATGTCTCCAAATCATTCGAAACAACAGTGAAATTATTATAAAGTATTTATGAGCAATTTAGGTTTTTGCAAGAGATAGGCCTAAAACATAATTATTATTGTGGTTAATCGCACACTTCGCCCTATACGAACTTTTTTAATTGTCTCCTCTTTTATGAACAGTCATAGAAGAGGAGAAAAAAAGTTCGTAAGAAAGAATGAAGTTGTATTTAAATATACATAGTCTCAACTAATTTGCTACCCTCATTCTTAGTGTATGATAGATTTATCTCTCATTTGTCCACAACTAAGTATAATATAATCAGTGGCATTAAATACAAAACACAATTGACAAGATAAATCCGCGGAATCAAATTTTAAAATTAGAAAGAGGAGACAAGCAAGGTGCCAAATAACTGCATACCTGTTCACAAACCGCCCTGAACTCTGGCCTTTCGAGCTCGTAGGTTTCACCAAGAAGGGGGTTGAAGGGTTTTCCCAGGCGCTCCCAGTTTGATGCTAGAGCGCTCACGGCAAAGGCTGAAAAGATAAATTATGTGTAATTTTATTGCTCTTTCTGTCGGCGAAAATAAACGTAACGGATGCAAAGGTTCGCAGCGTTATAGGTATACTCTTTGGTAAAGGTAGTAAACATTTTAGGATAATGGTTGTCATTTTCTTGTCTGTCGTTATTTACCTATGCTATGAGTTAGCGCATGCTGAGATGGATGTGTGATGTAACGAGGGTGAACAAAATTAGAAATGAGTAGATAGGTAGGTAAGGGGCGTTTACTCGCTGCTCACCTAAAATGCAGCATTGCGTTGTGCCTAAACCAAACGCGAGGTATAGGCATATTGAGATAAAGGTCCATTGAGTTTTAGTTCAAAAGTTAGATAGACCCAGTGAGACTTAGGTCGATTGATTTGTAGTTCAAGAGCGAGATAGACCCCGTGTAGCCTGAAAGTAGCACTGGTGATGAAAAAGTTGAGAAGTAGGTATTTCCTAGCCTAGCCAAGGTAGGCTAGCATGGTATACCTAGTCATGTCACCAAGAGGGTTTTGAATGCTGATATAGCAAAAAGGTAAAGAAAGACCGAAACAAGTGTGGTTGGATTGTGTTAAAAAAGGTTTGTGTGATGGTGCTAAGGGAGTGAATTTTGAGATGACGTCGGACAGAAATGTGTGAAAAACCACCTAAAACTTTTTACTGAGTTCGTTCTTTTTTTTATCTCACCAGCAATATACTCCATCCGAGCGACAGGGTCTGTCTGCTCAGCCGCCATGCGGAGCAGATGAGCATACTCGAGGTATTCCAGCATCCGCTGCAGGAAGGACAGCGGCTCGTTGAAAACCACCGGCATTGTGATCTTTGACAGCTCCTTGCCAACGCAGTTCTTCAGCACAGACCAGAGGGAGAAGTCGCCGCGACTGAATTGAGCGACGGGGAGTGAGGTCCTGCCAGATGTTTATTACGAAAATAAGTATTTTAGGTTCTCGCAGGAAAACGGACCAATTAAGGGTAGGTAGGTATATGATATGCCGACCATGTCTAGACTATATTAACATCTATAAAGACTGCCTCAAGACTTGGCCACTTGCCCCAGAGGCTAGACAGTTTTATCCCAGGAAATATTTATTCTACAGAAAATAACAATAGATCATGTCTGCGTAGAGAGTAACGAATATCGATAATGTATGGTTACGATATATACGGGATCTGCCTCATAAATACCAAGGTTACGTTAGAGCATCCATATCGTTTGTGGTGTGTGTAAGGCATATATAATTATTTTTAGTAACTACAACACCCTTTGATACTTGATACTCCTGTGAACCCATTCCTGCGTCTTACCTTTAAGACTTGAATAGGTACACACACCTGTATCTATATGGTGTTAATATGTGTAAGTCGAGAGTCGGCCTATGATCTAAAGCTAACCCAGCACAAACGTGTATGTATATAGGTCCGTAAAAATATTACCTTTATAAACTAAAGAAAGAAAATTAAATTGACACTCCCATTTAAGACTGTATTTAGAATAGATGTTAGTGCCCCCATGTTGGGGCGGATTACTCCCACAGTACCCCGATCCCCGAGGCCCACGTCCCGGAGAACCACGATTTATTTTATCATCATGTTAGGCTGTGTGTGGGTCAGAGTGGGTGCTACAATATATTGGCGCTGTGTTAAAATATTGCTTGGCCATGCAGTTCCGTGCTTTAATAAAATGTTAGCATAGGTTAAAAGTATTAAACACAAACTTAGGTCCCAGGTCTCAAAAATAGTCACTGTCTTACGTTATCTCTTATACATTTATCTATTTTATTTTTGATTAAACTCTTACAAATAAAGCTAACAATATTGCTGTCCATTTGTCCACAAGACGAATCTAATTATCTCACAAGACGTTTCATAATCTGAACTTTGATATCAGAGTCTTTGTAGACACGAGCTTGTTACAGCGAAGCACCGTGATGAATATTACTGTCAACACAATAGGTATATACTTAACCTTTTTTATATTTTAATATTATAGTAGGTACTTTTTATACCTAATAGGCAACACTTACTTTTTTGGAAGATACCGAAATTCCAAAACCATTTCTAGATTATACTTTAAAGAGCCTATTTAAAAAATATCAGATTTCTTTAGTACAGTATTTCTCGTGCAATAAAAAAAACATAAAAGAACAAAATAATTAATTGTGAGGATTTACGATAATCGACGTGTGAAGGCTCTTCGAAACTAAGGGTGGGTTTTTTGACCCGTAGTTATGGTAACCATGGTAACAAATTGTAACAAAATTGGTAACAAATTCTAACCAATGGTCAATGGTCAAATTCGTTAGCATTTATAATCATTGGTTACCTTAACTACAGATCAAAAAACCCACCCTTAGGCACTTTTTCGTCCGACTTCAAACTCTGCATCTAAACTCTAGCCAAAATTTTAATATGTGCCTGTTGTTGTTTAACTAACTTTTAATCAAGTCAATAGACATTGGGGATCACAAAAGTCAAATATTGTTCAAGGCACACCTAGTCAGGGTTGAACCACATGGCTAATACTTGGGATATCCAAATCAATAACTCCATTCGTTGCTAGAACTTTATGCACAACGCTGCTTGTGTAGGTAAAACTAAACAGAGTTCTATCGGTTTCCGTAGAACAAATATAGAGAGAAAACTCCTCAAAAAAGTGAGCTTATACGAAATAAGATAAGATTTGTAGTTATAGTAAATAAAAATATATTGATATTATAGTTAATATCAATGGATTTTTATTTAAAGCTAAATATTGCCCACGTTCTCTGACATTTTATTATGTACTCATATTCTATAGCAAATAAATAAGTTGAAATTGAAATCTAAATTTAAATTCTTTTAATTTTCCGGGACAAAAAGTATCCTATGGTGACCTCTATTGTGTAAGCAATCTGTATTCAAAATTTCAGCCACTTTGGCGTAAAAGCTAATTAAACAAACAAACAAATATTTATCGTTTATATTTTACATAAGGATTAATAATAAAGCCTATTATTATGTTTGACTACTAAAAAAAACTCACTGAATATAGTACTTTTAGAATTTTCAGACATCAATCCGGTTTCAACATTCAACATTTAAAAGCAATTTTCATCGCACGAGCTGTTGGAAAACCTGCCTCAATTTTCTCGACATCTAAAGACGGTTTCCGGGTGCGCAACAAAGGTACTACTCTACTTTATGAAAATGACCATGCTTTATGTGAGAAATGCTATCGACCCATGGAAAGGGGCCAAGGGCACGCTCTGCTATGCTCCCCCTCAGTCCTGTTATCTCCCTATTTCCCCGACTCCCCCCCCCTTTCCCCACTAGTCGGCGTCGCTTACAGGCGCGTTTGAAATGTGAAATCGTGCAATGTGTTTTGAGTCTTGACTTTTTATTTAGAACAATTTAATCTGTATTAAGTACGTAAATTTTTTACCCCTTTTTTCCCTTTTTGTGTTATAGGTGTGACGTGCGTGTATATCTGCGTGTCTGGGCGTCTTTTGTTATTTTTTGTGTATAGCCAATTATTTTTCTCTGATCAGTGTTCCCAAACTACATAATATTGTGTCCCAACCGTATTTGTTATGAACAGTTTTTTTTTTATTTGAAAGGCGAGTAGTTTATTGTATCGGGGGTCATTTAATTTGAAATTTAAGTTTTCTAGTATGAATATTGTAGTGTAAGGCTGTACATAATACCTAGGTGTAAAAAGCCGTCAGTATCCTCTGACTTATGTATGAAATTTTATGGGTTTTTAACACTGAGTGGTCCTTGTCTGAATCTCTAAATCAAAAACAGAAGGCTCTTTGAAGAAAAAATTATTGTGTCCAAAATTCCTCTATTATTTAAGGTTGTCACCAACCACATTACTTATTTTAATCTAGTCAGACTCTGGACTCAACTTTGCTCATTATCTAAAAAGATTACACAAACTTCTACTTCCATTACTAATTAGGCACACTTTTTGATTAAGTAAAACCTTTAAAGTGCCCTCTAGGAGAACTTCAGATTAATTACTTTCCAAGATTGACTTTGATGGATTCATACACCTTGCTCTTGACCTTTTAATCAGAAATTCACAGTAATGCTTGTGAGTGGTCAGGCGAATCATATTTCCTATGGAATAAAATATATATTAGACATTTCAATGGGCAAAAATTGAATTGTTAGGGCATTTAAAGGGTGTAAATAATATAGTCATTATAATAACCTACTTATACGAAATCCATTAATTTTTTTTTACTTATTTATTTATTGGAAAACCAACATCTTATTTTAACAAAATTATTCATTTATTATTTTATTATTTTAATTATTCATTTAATTTTTTCCTGATTCTTAAAATTAAGTAAGTATTATAATTTTAGTCACACTAATATTGTAAAGGCGAAAGTTTGTATGTGTGTTTGTGTGTATGTTTGTTACTCGTTCACGCTCAAACGGCTGGACAGGTTTGGATGAAATTTGGAATAGAGATAGCTTACATACCGGATTAACATATATGCTACTTTTTAGCTACGGGTGAAACCGCGGGACGCAGCTTGTAAGTAATAAATTTTATTTAACACTTCGTCTGCTGATGGTACTTTTAAGCTAAACTGACTTTTAATTGAGTTTATGACGATAAAAATAAATCGTGGTTCTCCAGGACGTGGGCCTCGGGGATCGGGGTACTTTTTTTTATGTTATGAGCGACAAACAAGCATACGGCCCGCCTGATGGAAAGCGGTAACCGTAGCCTATGGACATCTGCAACACTAGGGGCGTTGTCGACGCGTTGCCAGCTCAGTAAGGCTTTTTTTGACTGCGGGAGTAACCCGTCAATGAAACCATAGAAAGCCAATTACAGGTTCTCACGAGTAGAACTAAGGTAGTCACATGTGTAAATACTGGAGCACATTAAGGTAGAACAGCTGTTACATAATTACCTGTTAAATTTACATAATTTTTTCATTGATGTTTTTGAAATTGCAAAACTCGTCGGATTATGACTCAACATAGTTAGGACTTCTTTTTGTAATAAAATATTTATAAAAAGATCGAAAGTGCCTAGTAATAGTTTAGCACTCGATAGATACGTGACATGAAGATCTCAATTATATATTTTTTAGACATCTCTAGATATTTTTCCTGATGCCACTTTTCTCACATAACTTCGTTGCCAAAGTTCATCGAAACCATTTCACGCGTGAATCATCGACTTTTCCGCACAACCGCACTTTTGATACGCGGCCACCACCCGTATAAATATAAGCCAATATCGCCACCCACCTTCAGCCACTTCCCAAGTCTCCCTGCATAGGGTGGCTACTTGGACGGTTCGTCCAAGGGTGGCTATCATGACAGGCCTGATAGCTCAGTTGGTAGTAGCTATGCTTTTCTGGTTGTGGGTTCGATTCCCACCCGGGACAAACATTTGTGTGATGTACATGGATGTTTGTTTTGTGTCTGGGTGTTATATTGTATTCTATGTATGTATTTACAATCAAAAAGTATCTAAGTATTCTATCAGTTATCTGGTTCCCACAGTACAAGCTATGCTTAGTTTGGGGCTAGATTGGTGGGATTATTTGGTAAACTCTTTTTCGAAATAGGGAAACTTAACTTTGTAGACACACGGATAGGACTGCAAATGGCATGGTGGATTGAAAACCCTCGTGACTCGCTAAAAAGTGCTTAAATGTTTTGACAAAGCTCTACGTGTGCACAATAATTTAAAATGTTGTTAGTTTGTTCGCTGCATGACCAAATGAGCATGACTGGTGACGTGAGTTGCATACTGGTGCATATGGTCTGTGGCACCAACACCAGTAAGAGTGTAGTTAGCCTGACTGATGCTGATATTAAATATACAAAGCCACTATGTAGGTATATTAGAAGCAATGCTTTGTTTGTACTCGCGTAGCCAGAACTATACTATACTTAAAACTAACGAGTCTATTGAGGATACATTCTCCGACGTTGACCCTCACCCTTCTTAGCTTTATCTGTTGAGCCATCTGTACTCAGCCATAAAGTAAAATTGCTTACTCATACAAAGGTTTCCTCTAGTCTAGACGACTTACTATTTACGAGAATTCGCATAAACTACCAAATGAGTGTCTCTGTAAAATTTCTAAGCATAAATTAGAGTGATTTCACACCCTTTTTCCGGGAGAAAAAGGAATATGATAAAATCTGGCGACTAACACCTTGGCAGAGTCAGGAAATGTGTAATTCAAGGACGGCGTTCATTCCCCGATCAATACTATTACTATGTACATGTAGGTATACCCACCTGAGCCCTGTGCCTGAACCCAGCTGTTTGTCGGAACTGCCACAGAATAATGTCCCAAAAATAGTACAAAACAAATCGAAACACCCGCGTATTTTTTTCCGTTTAGTATCGCAGTTTTATTTCCCGTTTAGGGATCGGCAATTTGGTTTCGTTTTGGGAATTTTCGGACTAAGGAATGCGGTCGTGCGAGTATTATTTTATATCTTGTTTTGCGAGAAATATGTTGCCGGTTTTTTTGTGTAAGCACGAACCATAAATAAATTGGAACGATTTTAGATTTTATATTGTAGACACGAATGAACTACGAAAATTCTGTACGTAAATAACCGTAGCCAAGGAAGCACAAAATAAACCGATGGACGTCTTGATCGTTAACAAAGAAACCTATTCATGTATAGCCATAATCGTTACCTACATCTCTGACAGTGTTATGGAAAACTGTCGAAAAACAAACATCATAATAAAATGAATCACATAAACACAATTATTATGGTGATGGCGCATGGCGGTGCCGTGACGGTCGGCGCCCTCGATAAATAAACACGTGCGTAAAATCTCCATTATGATAAAACTATTTAATGTTAACGTATTGTAATCAACTACGAACTACGAGTAGGTTATATGAGAATCCAAACAACGCAGTTCAAAGGAATAAAGCATGTTAAATTACTACTACTTGCTTTTATTCACAGAATAAAAGCGAAGGTCAGACAAGGGTCTCAGAACACGGACTGTTGGGGACCAAGGCCCGATGTCAGCCGGTTATGAGGCCCAAACTGGACCTTGACTTGGGAAACTGGGTGCAATCAATATGGACCCGACTGGAACCTTGAATTCACGCTTGTTCGGATCGGAAATTGCGCGCTATATTGCATTAAAGTTAGCCATATCCACTATTTAATACTTTTGACCCGTTTTTATTAGGTTTATTAAAAGTTAGCTAAAATAACAGATACGTATTGTTATTAAATCGCTAAATAGTTTCTCAAGATTTAAAAAAAATGTTAGTTAAGTTAGGCTATTGGGCTAAATGAAGATTTATGCTCTCCTTCTAAGAAAAACAGAACGCCTTTGATTCTTACACGTCGATTATCATTTAGCCTCACTTGGTTATTCAATAATAATTAGAGAAATACATAAAAATCCGCAATTTTTTATAATTATCATGATCTCTAGAGGAAAATCTAACAATACTTTTCGATTTCGATATTACCTTCCAAAAAATGGAATGTTGTTTTTTGGCGAAATTTTACTTCAATATTTCTAATAGATATAGACCGCTGCTGCAATACAAAGTCATTTAACTATTGATTTTACTATTATTTTAATAAAATAATTTCTCAATTAATATAATATAATAATCGACGCAACGAAGAACATTGAAAGGAACAGCTTTTACCTATGTTTACCAAGGGCAGCCACTTCAGGGTTACTTTGCACTAAGTGGTTTGCAAGTTAGGATGTGGGTTTTCTCAGTAAGATATACCTCTACCTAGTTTGCAGAGCGTCCGTAATAGAGAAAGGTTAATGAGTCCATTAGCTGAATTGCCGCCGAGCCCTCACATTTAGACCATGATGCTTACATTACTGGAATAACGCCGTATTAACAGTTGCCTATTGTAACTTTGATGTATGAAATCACAGATTACGTAATACTATACTTAGAAAAAAGCAAAATGAATCATTGATACGATATATTACGCTTTAAGATGAATTAAAATATTCATATTTTTGTTTATTTTCTCTTTTACACCTATGCCTATTACTCTTCGTCCCTTTCATTTATATCTACCTATAGTCGTATCCACAGTCCACGCCAGTCTATAATAACCGTATCAACCGTGACCAAAAGAATTCCTTCAGAATCGACGGTGCCGCGCGCAACCGGAGCGTGGTGGAACGTCTAGTATGGAGACGGCTATTTAGTTAACTCTTTCATACTTACACTTTTCACGTATTTCATTAGGCCAATTCCTTATTATATTACCTATCATGCAATATCATCATCACGTCGTGGCTAATTCAGCTGAGCAGCTAAAACGGCGCAAATATAGTACCTAATCTCGGTAGCGGTTACATATTTGAGCCGTTTGGTGTTGAGACCCTGGGTCCGTGGGGACCGCGGGAGCATATCGCGTTTTTAAAAGTTTATATCAAAGCGCCTGATCGATGCGACACGTGACCAACTGGCTGGTGTGCTGGCACTTATGTGGCTCAACGAATCAGCATTGCAATTCAACGAAGCAATGCTGCTAGCATGTTGGGTACGCTACCTACCGGTAGTTGGCTGCGGCATTTGGACTGTCTATAGGCCATTGCCGGCCGTGTGGGCTTATTTATTTATTATAATATTTCAATTTCGTTGTTTTATCGTCTCATAACAGGTTTTTTAAGATAGTTAACACTGCTAGTACTATATAATTTTTATTTCCTTTTGCAACTCACCTTGTCATTCTGAAAAAGTGTTATTTTATTATTTAGGGAACTTCTGATTATTATTTTTAATTTATTAACAGCACCCGTTATTACTATTTCATTATTATTAGTATCGTCGTCACTCAAGGTCTGGGCTGAAAATCAGAGCTGTGGATTCGTCCATGGCACATGCTGAGCTTTGACCATTTTGTACAACACTGTACACACACAGCTACAATGTTCGTACACAGAAATGTAAAGAATAAGCGTAGAGTTTTTTTTCTTTTAATTAGTTATAGGTTCTTTTTTATTTTTAGTTTAGCATAATTATTATTGTTGTTTGTGTCTGTGTACAGTTTGTATGAATAAAGTGTTTCTTTCTTTCTTTCTTTCTTACGACAGCAACCCTGATTTCATCAATATCTTCAACAGTCTGAAGACGTCGACTGCTGAACATAGGTCTCCCCCACAGAGTGCCACTTAGAGCGGCTGCTCGTCTCCTGCATCCATCGACTCCCTGCGGTTTTCACCAGATCGTCGGTCACGGAATAATCCATCTCCGCTGGGCAGCGTTCGGGAAGCTTCGACCTATCTTTTCGTCCAAAATACCGCAAAGCATGAAAACGAAGGTTTTCAATCAGTGTGTTGCCAGTGATGACTTACTTATGGAACTGAGACATGATCTCTTACTGTTGGCTTCATTAGTAAGCTCAAAGTCGCGCAACGAGCTATGGAGAGAGCTCGGTATTTCCCTGCGAGATGAGATCCGAACCATGATTTTCTCAGTTGTAAATAGATACCAATTTTATATCATCCATCCAAATACAGACCGCAGCTAACGTTGTTTAACTTTTGTATTATAAGACATCTGTACTACCGGTACCTACTACCTAACGCTAAAAGCTGATTATAGTTTATTTAATAAAGAATTAAAAATATCGTTACATCATCCCACCCTTAAATCAAGCCTATAACCACCGAACATTTATATAACAACCTGACAGATACGTTGACGGGCTTTGAATGATATAACTTACCCCTTTACTCCCGACAAAGCGGGGTATAAACACATCCATTTGTCTCCCTTGCCTCCTCTATAACTGAGGGGGATGAGAGAAAATTAAATTTCGAGCCACCATGCAGCCAATCAGTCTCGTGACTTCTCGTCTGTATTGGCAGTAACTACTGTGTTATCTGTGGTATGGCCAATCAATATGAGATTGCATGTTGTTAACGTTGTGGTACGCTGAGGGATGAGGGTCTTATTGAAAGGATTAAAACGTTCGGTGTCGGAGATTGCGTGGATCTGTCATTGTTGGGGCACGGAGGCGATATTATGGCCTGGTGCATACGTGACGTCACCAAGTCAAATGTAAATTATAAATGTCGCTTACTCATGAATTGACAACTGTACTATGAATCGCAAATTGTTGATGACTGCACCAAGGCTTCGCTCAGCTCTGCACACATTCCCACTAATAAGCTTGCGTTTTTAATGAAAAACCCCATCTCCTAATTGCACCGAGTGCGGAGTACTCGAGGATGTCTGGATATTTTGATGGAATGTGTGCGGAATGAAACCCACAGGGAGCTCGGCTCAGTCGATATAACATGTTAGAGGTAGAATTTTGTAATAGTTCTTTAAGTTGTCCTATGTCTTATCAAGCCCTTTTATTATATAAATTAGTAGATTTGGGTTTAATCAAATGATATTGTAATTTTTTTTGATGTGCATTTTCTTACTGGGCAATGTGGTCGCACAACGACAAAGCCCATAAAAACAACGCTCGCTCGAGATACTCATCCTATGCAAAACGGTTTCTCCGAGAATTGGTATTTCTTCTTATTTTGTTTACTGGTTTCTACATAGACATGCGCCTTATTTTTTAGATTTCTATGGTTTCTACTATTGTCAAGTGAGAAAAAACTATAGATATTTGTACCCATGATTTGTACGGTTGTTACTTCGAAGTTATAACTTTGCAAAAGTAAAAAAAAAACGCCGTATTAAAAATGGTGGACATTCAAATATCCGGTGCGGTGAATACGTAGTTCCGGTTTTATATTTTAACAACTATTGTCAGTTTTTCTGTAGTTGGTAGATATACGTTTCGTAGACACTCTACGCGTCCGCTACGGAAAGCCACGAAAAGCAATTTCAGTATTTCTCTCACAAAATGATATTTTAATAACTTTACAAAGCCATTATGCCTTTCGATTGGACAAAGTGAACATTACAAATTCAAACAAAAAAAACACCCGATCCTCTCATAAATATTGAATGGAGCTCGTCGTTAGCGCTAATGCTTTGTATTTTCTCAATGGATCCTTTATTCTCATACCTTACCCGAGGTGAAGGGGTCCAATCCGGGGATCGATACCACCCGCCGACCTTGAGCTTTTAGCAACTTTCAATGTAGAAAAGCCGTGATTTTACGGGATAAAAGGGAATATTATTATCCTAGGGATGAAAGGAACAATATTTTCCACCCAGGTGCGGCATTGAAGGCCAGGGGGTTGCTTATTTATAATTACGTTGGCTGTTTTCTGAGTGGGTGTCTTTTAAGCCAGTTTGTAAGTGAAAGCGGGTGGTGATAATGGATTCGTCATTTAGGTAACAAGATTACCAGTAATTATAACATCAAAGCGTTATTGGAAAATGGTTTAATTGGCAAAATGATTTATTTATGATTGTATAGCAGGAGCTCAGCGTAATACTTAGATTTGGGTCGCGCTTTACAGCACTTGTGTTGATGTAACTTTACTAGGTGGTAAGACTTTTCTGCAAAGTTCGTTTAGGTAGGTACCACCGCTTTGCCAGTTATTCTGCCGCCAAGCAGTAGTGTACAAGCACTACTGTGTTCCAGTTTGAAGGGCATTGTAGCTAGTGAAATTACTGGGCAAATGAGACTTTATGATCTGATCTCACTGTCTAGTAATCATATTACTGGACTATGTGTCATTACATAGTCCAGTAATATGATTACTAGACTCAGGTAGAAGTGCGCAGTGTAGTGTCTAGCAAAACTTTATACTTTAGAGTTCCGAGTGACACTGCAATATGTTATGGGCAGCCGTGACGCTTAACATCAGGCAAACGACTCGTCACGTCATTTGTTTTACATAAAAAAAAACATGTTGGTTGGGTGATTCTCAAAAATCTTTTAATCAATGGAGACTGGCCTGTTAGCTCAGTTGGTAGTAGCTCTGCCATCCAGGGCAAACATTTGTGTGATGAACATCGACGTTTGTTCTGTGTTTGGGTGTTATATTGTATTCTACGTATGTACTTACAAACAAAAAAGTATTTAATTATTGTATCAGTTATCTGGTTCCCATACTACAAGCTATGCTTGGTTTGGGGCTAGATGGAGCTCTGCAAAATGTCCACACATTTGTATAAATCTCAATAGCAGACGCTATCAATCCTGCTAATTGGTTTAAAAGGTGAAGGATAAATTTGGACACTCACTTGGGAGCACTTGTCACGATCGCTTAAGTAAAGCATGTATGTCCCTGCTTTAGAACGGATGAATGCGGGTTCAGATCCCGTTAGTGAATCAATTTTTTTCTATCAATCAATCAATATTTTTACTGTTGAATAATTTCAGTGCTTAGGTACTGAAATTATCTAAAAATAGTAGATCAGTAGATTCACGACGAGAATGCACGTGAAAGCAATATAGTACATAACTACTAAAGATGCACAACAGAATAGGTATGCAAAGGTCTATTACAAGTTTTGTGGCTATACATGTTCATTTCGTTATATTCTCAAAATCTCTACTAAAGTATTTCCCACTGGGATCATACCCACCCGGGAGTGACCCAGTGAGATGAGATTTATTTATATAGAGGTTTTTTTTAATGCTAAATGGGCATACTGTTGACGTTTGACAACAATTCACCTAATGGTAAGATGACGAAGTTGTCTAAGGTGGAGCACGTTTACCCATGAGATGCCCATTTACAATTTACAGGTACAAGTCTTTCAACATTTATTCAGTGTAGCCAGATTATTCCCACCTGGGCGTTTATTTATTCCCAAGCTCCCATCCTAAACCAACGAACAAACACCCCCGAGGCATTGCCGCAAAGCCAACTTCGTACAAACATTAACCAAACCCAATAGCCGTGTTTTCTAAACATTGGGAGATTTCTACAATATACTGCGACAGGACAGGATTGTGGTGTAATCATCCACAGGATGAGTTTTAATTTACCTTAACCTTTTACCTTTTTAACTCACATCACTGAAACAAACAACTTTTGTTCAACAACTTTCAAAAATCTTTATTTTGGCCTTCATACATTGCAAAAAAATTATCACAATACGGGATAATACTTAGAGTATGGACTAAGGATAATACTCAATTAAACAGAATAATAAGCTCTGTAGCCTATATTATTGGCTGAAATGCAAAAAAAGGAAATTACTGTTTTTTAAGCGAAGTTTTACACATTTATTGGCGAAAATATTAAGATTGTAAAAAAATGGTAGAACAAAAGTTATTTGTTACATGATGTGAGTTACGCTCTAAAAGGTTTCCGGTAAAATAAAAATTACCTTGTGTAACGATAATAATATTTAACACAGTATGTAATCATCATCACCAGACGAAAGTTGTCTACCGCAGAACAACAGGCATCTCCTTTAAAACGCCACTTCGAACGGCTCTTGCAAGAGGCTCCCCGCGCTTTGACCAGCTCGTCAATCCACCTAGTGAAGGGCAGCGGTCTACGCTACGCATTTCGGTCTGTGGTCGCCACTCCAGATTTTTTTTTGCCAATCGATTGTCGGTTGTGCTGAAAAAATAAATCTGTATATAAACTCACCTGAATTTATACTGACCAGCATTCTCTTCCATCTTACACCTGCTCTCCTCTCGCCGTCGTCTCCCCTCTTCCTGCTCTATTTACCACCACGTACACTTGACACTCGAAGGTCTAAAATTATCTTAAACAAGTGTCAGACACTCAATCGCTAGTGTTCTTTTTAAATTATTTGATATCCATTATTGAGAAAATATCTTGTTGATTTTTAGTTGTGTAACCGGGCTGAATCTATGTTGAAAAAAAAAACGTCTTTTTAAAATGACAACTGGCACTGATTTATTATTAAACAAGTAATTAGAAAAACTTATTCGTTCGTAATCATCAGCATCATCATCATCAACCTGAAGACGTCCACTGCTGAACATACGCCTCGAACTAGAACTTTGATCGGCACGTGCATCCAACGGCTCCCCAAAAAGCGTAAAGGTTCAAAAACAGGGTTTTCCAGTCTTCCAGTCAATTCTCAAAATTCGGCACAACATCTATACCCTATATTTCATCGCAGCGGCACAATCATTATTTTAAGTCAAGACGTTCCTACTTGGTCTACTAAGCGTGCGTATCAAAAGTTTGAAATACGCTACAGCTTCAGAAAATAGCGCAAGGACCATGCAAAAAAGAATTCAATTCAATTTATTTATAAAAAAATGCAACATTACAGGGTCCAAATCGTTACATTCTTAGGAGCTAAAACAATGAATAAAAACACAATACAATTCAACGATATAAAAAGAGAAAAATGATGTAAACATTATACAGTGTGCTGCTCAGAGTAGAGCATGCTGAACTTTGATAATTTACTAAGGGTGTCAGTAAATATGTCCACCTCTGGATACAGAGCAACCATTGCGTTAAGGTGGCGTAGTGCGCGGTAAATGGGGGACTCTTGGCGCGCCACAGTACGCGCTGGGGTTGGTGAAAATAGTGGAACGCGTCCTATGCGGAATCTTGCTCGCTGCTCAGGAACGCAGAGGCGAGTTGCTTCTGCGACCAAAGATGGGCTGTCCAATATCCCATGTAGGACACGGAATATTATCCCTAGCTGGTCGTTTAATCTACGCGATTCTAATGAATTTATGCCTAACATGCCCTGTAGGTATTTGCTAGGGTACATGAACGGATAGTACTGGTGTTTTCTTTTATATAAGTACCGTAAGAAGCGCTTTTGGACCTTCTCGAGCATGAGTGCATATGTTTTCTCATGGGGGTTTCAGACGCAAGAACTGGCTTCTATTTTGGCCAAGATAAGGGCATTATATAGAAGCTTTACAGCGTTGAGGTTATTAAAATTCCTACAGTTCCTGGTTACGAAACCTAGCCTCTTGAAACATTCCGCAGCGAGATTACGCACGTGTGTGTGGAAAGTTAACTTAGGGTCAAAGATTACACCGAGATCTTTAACGTACTCTTTACGCTCAATAGGTTTATTGTAAAGGGTGTATTGCTCATAGATAGGGTGTGATGAACGAGTGAAGCTCATGACTTGACACTTATTTATATTTAGGAAGAGTTTATTTTTCTCACTCCAGTTCTGGATATGATCAAGATCTTTTTGAAGATTTTTGCAATCATCTATAGAATTGACAGTCTTGACTATTTTTAAATCATCTTTTTTTTTTTTTTTTTTTTTATAGCAAATCTGCATATAGCAAACTACTGCTATACGTAAGACATTGGTCAATATCGTTTATCATGATTGAAAACAGAAGTGGGCCAAGTGAAGAACCTTGACTCACACCCGAGGGTGTATGGTACGGCGCAGAGTCATAGCACCCTAAGCGAACAAACTGCCTTCGATCTCGAAGGTAATCGGCAAAAAGTTTTAATAGTTTAGGAGCAAACCCCATAGAATCAAACTTTTCAAGGAGTATGTCGTTGTCAACTTGATCGAAGGCTTTCCTGAAGTCGAGGTAGATAACATCAATCTGTAAACCTTCGTCCAATTTTTGTGAAATATGATCCACGAGCGCTAACAAGTTTGTATTAACGGAACGTCCCTTTCTAAAGGCGTGTTGAGTATCGCTGAAAAATGGCTTTACCTGTTTATAAATATTAGTATGAAGTATACCTTCAAACACTTTAGCAAAGGATGAAAGGATAGCAATGGGTCTGTAATTATTGGCTAGAGTTTTGTCACCAGATTTCAAAATAGGTGTAACTCTGGATACTTTCCAACGTTCAAGAAAAGTTGTCGAGTATAGAGAAAAGAAACAAAAGACAGAAGTATTATGGAAACAAATCTCGTGAGCTGCGGTAAAAATAAATATCCAACTTGAGTAAGACGTACTAAAACAGTGGCTGAATTTTCTAAGTAGGTACGTACCTAATGATTATATTTTAGGCTTACTTTGCAGACAGAATACCTTGCGTGGCATTGGCAAAACTTTTTGGAAAACTGCTACTGAGGGTATTATTAAGTAGACCGAGTTAATATTTCTACTCCACCAACTCTTAAATTGCTCGAAAATGTCTGTACAGATTTTATAGAGCTTAGTTATAGCGAAACAGTAAAGACAATGATAACTATGTTGTGTTCAGAAAAAAGTTTACCTTACGAAAATAGAATACCAGAGTCAGAGTAGATTAGATTGGGCTGATCACAAAGGGGGACTCCCTTTGTGATCAGCCCAAGTATGTAGTTTTTTTTATATAAATGAATGACGTGACGAGCTAGTCGTTCGCTTGATGTTAAGCGTCACGGCTGCCCATAACAGATTGCAGTATCACTCGGAACTGTAGTATAGTTTCGCGTGACACTGCACTGCGCACGTCATCCAGAGACTTCACAGTCTAGTAATAAGATTGATCAGATCATAAAGTCTCATTTGCCCAGTAATTTTGGAACACAGTAGTGCTTGCACACTACTGCTTGGCGGCAGAATAACTGGCAAAGTGGTGGTACCTACCTAGACAAACTTTGCAGAAAAGTCCTACCACCTAGTAAAAAGTTGCGAAAAACGCTGGTGCTAATCAAAAAATTGCCAACGCAAAAGCTAACTAAAAGCGTGTGTATCAAGCTATAAGCGACGTAAAATCGACCGGTCTGGCAATATTGGCAACTCGCCAGGTACAATACCTCTTCGGTCTGCTGACCTGCAATTACGCTGCTCAGATTGCGTGTAGGCGGAGATTGTAATAAAAGGTTATAAAGAACGAGGTGAAAGTCGTCTAAACTCGTCCGTTTGGGTTTGGCTAGAGGACGGGGAGGATAATAAGTATACCTAGGTTAGGTGTTATTATTTTACCTCACTACATATCCACAGACAGACCTAAAATATTTTCGTTGCACATCCTAGGGTATATGAACTGATACTTTTTTATAGGTCAGCGTATGGCCACATTTCACCTGATGGTAAGGGAACATGAAGCCTAAGGTGGGACACACGCTTACCCGAATACCACAATTACAATGAATGTAAATAAAACCAGCCAAGTGCGAGTCGGGCTCGCGCACGAAGGGTTCCGACCATTATCTAGAAAAACGAGCAAAAAAATCACTCCTATTTTTTAGTATTTTTTGTTATAGCGACAACAGAAATACATCATCTGGGAAAATTTCAACTGTCTAACTATCACGGTTCATGAGGTACAGCCTGGTGACAGACGGACAGACCGCGGAGCCTTAGTAATAAGGTCCGTTTTACCCTTTGGGTACGGAGCCCTGAAAAAGTATTAGGGAAGATGAATAAAAACCAGTCTTGATCTAACCATTGTGTTAGGCTTATTTCAATATTTCAGGATTCACCTTTGACACTTCGGTATATTAAGGTGGAACGTTTCACTAGCGCGGCAAATTCAAATTTTCTTGCGTTGGCAATAATAGCTTAATTACTAAACGTGATTACATTAAAACTAATTTACCGTAAAGAAATAGAATGTATCAACAAATTCCGAATAAAACTATCTCCTAGATATAATTGGTTTAGCGACAAATGGCAATAAACAAATTTCGTCTTAGTTTTTCAGTCTATTGCCATTTGCCGCTAAACCAAAGATATGTAGGTGATACTTTTAATTGTAATTTATTGATACATTCTATTTATTTGCGCAAAATTAGTTTTCATGTAATCACGTTGAGTAATTAAGCTATTATTGGCAAAAGAACGCAAGAAAATTTGAATTTCCCGCGCTAGTGAAACGTTCCACCTTAACATTACTTTTGCCACATATTTCGATGAATAAAATAATAGGGTCAGATTCAATTTGATTTCTAATTTACTAATTTTATTCGTTTGAGTATATCATCGATAACACGGATATATTGAGAAGATTAAAAAGGACAGACTAAAAAGGGATTATATAGGAAAACCCTTTTAAGGTAGTTTAGTGATATTGAACCGTAGTTTAGTAAACTCATATCATAGTTTAGTAAGTCCACTGCCGAACATAGGCCTCTCCCAAAGAGCGCCACTTTGAGCGACTACTTGCCGCCTGCATCCATCGGCTCTCCGCGGATTATTGCGTGGCTATTAGAGAACAAAGAAGGATATTCATTAGTATTAAGAGCACATGAAGTAAAGGATATACTGGACTTATCGTACTAATAAATACACAAGTAGCTAAATACATCTTGAAATAAAAGGAAACAAGTAGGTAAAAAGCTATTACAAAGGTCAAACTACTAACGAAATGGGAAAATTATATATTTAAGTATCACGAAACCAACTAACGAATGGAACAAATTACACTACGGTTCATAAGAGGAATAATAAAAGAAACACAAATAAAAAACAATTTAAGGCGGAATCACAATGAGCGATAATAACGCGCATTATTTTTCGGTAGCGTAATTCATATATCTATCAATAAACCTCATAAGTGATAATACATTACGCAATTGCAATTGCTACCAAAATGGTAGAAATACGTACAAGCTGTAACACTGTTTTTCATCAGTCGTCACTTTATAAAATATTATTAAATAATTCAAACACCTAGATATCGCTCTACAAAAGAGCTACGGCGTAGGCCACGTAGACGCTCGTAGGAGTTCACACGAACTTGGCTCTCACTAGAAAACGATATCGTCAAGATATTATTATCGTCAAACAGAAATGCAAAATCGCTATTACAAATGGGAATTAAAACTTAATAAGGTTTTTAACAAAAAAACGGCTAAGTAATTATTATTATAAAGCCTTTGAAATTGGCCCACCAATTTCAAAGGCTTTATTTAGTTGACAGATCTAAAACTCCTAAAACTGTTGTTGTTCTTGTCAAATAGACGGCAATGTAAAAGACGACTATATTTTTGTAAGTACCTACTGTCAACTAAAGCCTTCAAAATTGGGTGTATTATATACTTAGTTTCAGTCTTACTTTTTTTTTTTTTTTTTCTTATATTTTGGCTCCACACATAGTGTATTTAGCCAGTGTCAAGTATTGTAGTCTTTCATCGTATTATGAAATATTTCATGTAAAGTCAAGTCTTAGTCACAGTCAGTCAGGGTAGTCTAAGTCAGGTAGTCATAATCCAGTCTAAGTCATACCCTAGTAAAGTAGTGGCAACTTTACTAGAGGCTTCTATGGAATTTTGGAAACAACACGAAAAACCACGTTTCACTACATTATATCACTTGCCCACACTTATACTCGTAATTCAGCACTTAATGCGTAAAATGCCACTAATTTTAAACATTAACACTAGAAAAAGCATAAGTTTGATAGTTTGCTAGTGAAATTACTGGGCAAATGAGACTTTATGATCTGATCACTCAGTCTAGTAATTTGATTATTAGACTGGGTGATGTCTCAGGATGACGTGCGCAGTGCAGTGTCGCGCGAAACTATTGTTTTAAAGTTCCGGGTGACACTGCAACTGTTATGGGCGGCCGTGTCACTTAACATCAGGTGAACGACTAGCTCGTCACGTCATTCAATCACATAAAAAAAAAAAAAAAAAAAAAAAAAGTTTTGTGAAATAATACAATGCAACGACGTGAACTTTTTCACGTTCCCGCCAAAACTCCCAGTCTTACTTCAGACTAGCGGTTTCTTCTACGCGTATAAGTTTGTGTCGGCATACGCGATTTAACGCGCGCTACATTTCGCGTTTCAAAACCCTGAACGCGCGTACACGCGCTAATTGCGCCATCTTCATTACTAAACGACATTGTGAAACAAACGAAACACGTATTTACTGCACCATGGGAATGCAAGCAAATGAAATCAAGGCATGAGCACGCGGATAGGCGTCTTTGGAAGCAAGCGCTTAAACGAGCTTGTAAGCGCTTTAACGCTATGTATGTATGAGTTACGCGTGTGACAAAAAGCGCTCCTATACGCGCTTATAAGTACGCGCACAAAAAAGCTAGTTTAAAAGCTTATTCGGTCAATTATCAAAGTAGGTACATGCCTGAGCAACACATTTTATAATGTTTGAATCTTTTTTTTCTCTTTTATATTGTTCTATCGTAATGTGTTTTTATTTAGATTTTTTAACTGATAAGAATGTTACGATGTGGACACTGCAAAGTTGCATTTCTTTCTTAAATAAATTGAATTTGAATTTGACTAATGTACCTACACATTAATTTGAGTATGAAATGGCGGGATTAGAGCTTCGCAAATGGAAGCTTTATTTAATGACGACGAATTAAGAAGCAGATGTCGCTCAACGCTAATGGGAAACTCAAATTGAGATGATAGCTGTTGGGTGTTGGCTTATACTGGGTGGCGCAAAAGTAAAGACCCTATTTGGTTCAGCTATAACATTTTTTCTAAATTAGAAAACTAGATTTAGGTTTTTTTAAATGTATATTTGTGCCATTAAATTTCGTACCATTAGGATTTAAAGATGATGTCTTTTAAATGGTGACCTCCAGAGTTGATACACATTTGAGCCCTATTTATGACATTTTGCATAACTTGCCGTAACACTTCCTGCGATATGTTCGTTATTTCTTGACGAATGTTTTCTTTTAGAGCTGCGAGAGTCTGTGGCTTGTTCACATACACCCGAGATTTCAAAAAACCCCAAAGAAAGAAGTCTGGACTGGTCAGATCGGGTGATCTTGCAGGCCAAGGCAAATCGCCAAAACGAGAGATAACTCGGCTTGGAAAAGCGTCCCTCACTAAGTCCATAGTGTCGCGCGCTGTGTGTGCCGTAGCGCCGTCGTGTTGAAACCAGATGTGCTCCAGCCCCAATTCGTCCAAACTGGGTATCAAAAACTCACGTAACATGGTTCTGTAGCGTTCTCCAGTGACAGTTATCGCATTGCCTCCAGCGTCTTCGAAAAAATAGGGTCCGATCACTCTGTCAACACAGATGCCACACCATACAGTAACTTTTAGTGGGTGTAGAGGTGTTTCTTGAATAATGCGCGGATTATCAGTGCCCCAGAACCGAGTATTCTGCTTATTGACATGCCCTGAGAGATGGAAATGCGCTTCGTCACTCATAACCAATTTTGAAGGAAAATCATCTTGCAAAATGTCATAAATAGGGCTCAAATGTGTATCAACTCTGGAGGTCACCATTTAAAAGACATCATCTTTAAATCCTAATGGTACGAAATTTAATGGCACAAATATACATTTAAAAAAACCTAAATCTAGTTTTCTAATTTAGAAAAAATGTTATAGCTGAACCAAATAGGGTCTTTACTTTTGCGCCACCCAGTACAATTTAGCCACTGCTTCAGAGTCCGCAATTTAAAAACGGGAGGAGGTTTGAACTTTAGAAGACTGTCCCTCGGTTTACCCACAAACCCGTTGTCAGCGGAAATATCACATATTCCTGATTGAAAAGTATCTTGAATTATGAAAGCGAAACTTGTTTTTTATATTTATGTAACTTCCATGTTAAACGGCTGCACAGATAAGGGTCAATTTAGACAGAGCAGCAAAATGCTCGGGCACTTTTTAATTGAAATCTTACCTATTTTAATGTTGCATATAATTTTCAGCCTTGTCTAAATGAAATAAGGTTAATATTCCAATAGCACTTAAAAAGTGCTCGAAATATTCGCACATCCGTTACTTACAAAAAGGAAGAAAGGCTACGTATAAGCGCGAAAACTGATAAAATTCCCAAAAAAAAAAGGAAAACGAACGATTGGCACAGTATCAAGGCGCCTCTATAGTAGCCCCACCTAAATAACTAGAATATTACATTAGTATTTGTTATGGTACACCAGTACCAGTCTATGATATAAGTATAGATAGATAGATAGATAAACTCTTTATTGTACACCAACTAAACATAAATATACAAAGAAACTTAATAGACTTATAATTGCTAGTGCAATGGGCGGTCTTATCGCTTAAAGCGATCTCTTCCAGACAACCTTAGGATGGAGAAAATGGAAAAATTAAATTGGGACTACGGTGTACTACAGCTAAACTTAGTAGTGATATTACACTCATAATTTCAGATATAAGAAAAAAAAAAAAAGTATAGGATAGGTAATAAGTATTGTCTAACTAGATAGATAGGTAAACTCAAGTGAACAAACTTAGCCAAAGTGTAACGATCGGTCTTATCGCTCAGAGCGATCTCTTCCAGACAACCTTGCACGGAGAGGAATAACGCAGAAATACATATACGGTGGTTTTCATACAAAAAACGCTATGCATAAACGTACCTACATACATACTATGTACCTAACTTCAACTAACAAAGAGCTTTGTTCATCTATCAGCGCACACTTCTATCTTCAAATTCAAATTCAAATTCAAATTAATTTATTTGTTAGAATATTGTGCTTAAGGTATTACAATTTTCCAGTTCCAAATATTCTACCGTTTCCGGTGTACAAATATTGTTACATCAAGTTTAAATTCAATTCTTACAGTATTCTATCATTATAAGATTCCAGGAAGATCTAATTAATTTATAAAACAAACACAATAATAAAAGTAAAGTAAAATATATGTAGCAACGTAGCAATGTCAGGAGTTAAAAATTATGTCCAGATCAAATATATATAAGAATTTAAAAATTGTCAATTTAACTTGTCATTCATAAAATCTTGCACTGAATAATAGCATTTGTCAATTAATAATTTAAATAATTTTATTTTGAATTTATTGAAACATAATTCTTTGTAATCCTCTGGTAATTTATTATAAATACGGATAGCCATACAGTATGCATTATTACTATATAACTGTATCCGTTGCTTAGGTACATACAACAGATGTTTTCTACGACAATGTTTTTTCCCAACCACAACAGTGTGCAGTTCAAATAGATAAGGATGTCGATTTACAAATAAAGAAATTTCGAATATGTATAGGCAAGGCAAAGGCAAAATATTATGTATTTTAAATAGTGGTTTACAACTATCCAGGAAATCAGCACCACACAGGGACCTAATACATTTTTTCTGTGCTCTAAATGCCCTTAGAGAGTCAACTGAGTTACCCCATATAACAAGACTATATCTCAACAGTGACGATACATATCCGTGATAGGCGCTGAGTGCAGCCTGCCAAGTAGCAACCCGTCTGACTCTATTTAATACATAGACATACCGATCTAGTTTGGAACATAGTTTCTGAATGTACTCCTTCCAATTGCAGTGTTTATCAATAATCAGGCCAAGAAATGTAGTTGAATTAACTTGCTCCACTGCATTCTGATTATGGGCGATTTTTAATGAAATAGGGTTGCTATTATACGTTTGAAATTGTATAAATTTAGTCTTATTAAGATTTATTTGAAGATCATTATGTTTAAGCCATTGAATTGTAGAATCTAAAGCGTCATTAATATAAACCTCAAATTTGTCTTTATCATTTCCTTCAACAAGGATTGTAGTATCATCAGCATATAAAACACATTTGTGATTAGTCATATCAGGAAGGTCATTGATATATAATAGGAAAAGTAGAGGACCTAAAATACTTCCCTATGGAACTCCACGTTTGTTTAGCTCATATGACGATCTGCACATAGTTTTGTCATGGCCTGAAAAGGTTTGTATCTCAACACACTGCTTCCTATTGCTTAGATAACTTTGCAACCATTCCAGTGCTTTACCTCTGATTCCGTATTTTTCAACTTTGTATAACAAAAGCTTATGTCTTACAAAGTCAAACGCCTTAGACATGTCTAGAAACATAGATATAATTGGGATTTTTTTATTTAAGCAGCTGGTAACCATTTTCATCAAAGAAAAACAAGCCAAAGTGGTAGACATGTTTTTTCGAAATCCATATTGTTGGGCCTTTAGTATGTTATATTTGTAGAGGAAATTGGAAATTTTAGTGTACATGACCTTTTCAAAAATTTTGGATATGACAGGAATGAGCGTAATGGGGCGGTAGTTACTCATAATATCCTTAGCATCCTTTTTATGTAAAGGTTTAACCACTGATAGTTTCAGTCGTGTTGGAAATATGCCTTGTGTGAAAGATAAATTTATAATATGGCTCATCGGACCAGCTATGATTCTAGAGCAAACTTTTATCATCTTAGTGTGAATGTCATCAAATCCAGTTGCATTTGTGTTATTAAGAGAAATTATTATCTTATAAATGTCAAGTTCATCAACGGGTGTCAAAAAAATTGAATTAGTATGATTAGGAATTTTATATGGGTAGTCAATGTTGTCATTATCACAATTAAAATCATTATTACTATTAGTCAAATTGATGAAAAAATTATTAAATAAACCAGCTATGTGTTCAGGTTCAGTATACTTCTGGTCATTCACATTGATTAAGTCAATTTTAGTAGAACGATCAGCAGTGCCAACGTTATCTTTAATAGTTTTCCAAGCTGCTTTACAATGATTTTTAGAATTAAGAATGTATTTTGTATTATTTATTTTTTGCGCATTGGTTATACATCGTTTCAAAATTTTATTATAATTAAGATAAGCCCTTCTGTTATTTTTTTTATTTGACTTAGACAAATGGTATTTTAAGTACAGACGTCGCTTATTTATGGATGCTCTTTTTAGTCCTTTGGTGATCCATTTATTTTTAACTGGTTTCCTGGTGATTTTAAAACGCAGTATTGGAAAACACAAATTATAAAATAGAGTCAAGGTATCATGAAAGTTGTTAAAAGCTTCATTCAGATCTTGAATTTTGTAAATCTCACTAAACGTCAAAGATGCCATGCTACTTTTAAATTTACGAATATTTTCGTCACAAAAATCTCTCCTGTTTTCAAACCAGAATGAGCGCTGTTGTGTAGCATTATTGCTTTCGATTGGTTCCAGTTGAAAAGTTAAACTTTGACCTGTTTCATGATCTGACAACGCCATATAGTGTATATTAGGTTGGACAGAATCTAAATTACTAACTATTAAATCAATACAAGAGTCCTTGCGTGTCGGTTTGGTAATATGGTTGGTTAAGTCAAAATGGCTCAAAATAGACATTAAGTCTTTAGATTTATTATTCTGTGTAAGAATATCAATATTCCAGTCCTCACATAATATTATCTTTTTGTTGCCTTTCTTTAACAGTTTTTTAAGCAAAAGCTGCAAATTATTCAAAAATATCACAATGTTGGAGTTAGGAATTCTATAAATACAAATGACATATAGGCGCAATGTAGGAATTTCAATTGCGCTATACTCAAAGCTAAAGAGTATAGGATCAATAATATGGATTGGTTTACAATTCAAATTATTTTTAGCCAAGATACAAGTTCCTCCTCTTTTTTGGTTAGGCCTAGAAAAGTGGGATACAAGTTTATAATTTTTTAGGATAATGTTTGATTCAGTACCTCTCCTTACAAAAGTCTCGGATAAGCAAATCAGATCTACGTGAGTGTTATTACTATCTAATTCTTCAAGTGCTATTTCCAATAAGTCTTTTTTATGCAAGAGCCCAGCTATATTCTGGTGCAGAAGAGTAATAGGGGCTCTTATTTCCGAAAAAATTCTGCATTGTAAGTATTTTGAGATTTGTTACACTGTTGCTTGGCCGGTAATTTGGAAAAGAAGTACGGAATCGTTCCCTTTTTTGACATGTCTATTCCATTGACAGGTTTTTTTATAGGTAAAGTTTTGTGATGTTTATTAAAGTAATATGGAATAGTACCCTTTTTTACTTCTAATTCTGGCTTTTTATAATTACACTCAACACGTATTTCAAGCTTTTGATTAGCCGTTGTTCTTTGTAGTTCTCTGAACAACTTTTCACATGAAATATTATCAATTTCAATATTAAGTTTCATACATACAAAGTTTCTAGCCAGGGTGCCATTTTTTATCATATCATTAAAATCTATGTATCTGCAGTTGGCGTAATTTTTCGCAATAAGTCTAGTATTTTGATTAAGTTTGTCCACATTCAAGTAGGGATTATAAAATACACTGGTCAAAAATACTGTATTGTTTTTAAGTTTGTATAAAATATTACTTAAGTTAGACTGAATCATAAAAGGGTTATTCTCGTTCGCACCCAAGCTCAAAACCACAACATCATCCTTATCTAGAGTTCTAAGCAATTCTTCGGCGCTAGTCAATATGTGTGATGATGTTGCGTTCGGCTTAGTCACGGCAATCACATTATAAATATCATCATTCCATTTATTTGCTCTTCTTTGGTTGATCATCTTTTTCGCGTAGCCGGTAACTTGTTGATCCCCCAAGATCACAATTTGAGGTTTCTTCGTGGTATTCTCTTTAGAAGGGAGTTTCGATGACAACTCCTTATCTGCTAAAATATATTCTTGCTTTTGTGCAGGAAGGGTTACCATATTCAATACTGTGGGATTCAGTTCATCTAAATTATTAATTTCTTTAGGCATGGAATCCTTCGCTGCAAATCTCAGATGTTTACAAACGACGTTATCCGAATGTAAAGGTGATATTCTTGGAGTTCTCATCTGAATATTAATCATCCGTTTCGCTATGGGCGTACACACAATATGTTTACGTAGTGGTGTGTAGCATGTACTAGTATCTGTTGTTAATTTTTTTAAAACATCAATGTGCATGTTCTGTGCCGCTAAAGCTTTTTTGAGACCAGCCACCTCTGAATTCAGGTTAGCAATTTCTTCGTGAGCCACATTTAAGCATTTTGTCTGAGCATCTAACTGTTGTTGCAGATTTATGACTACAGAATTGTTAATATCGCAATTTATTGGTTCAGTTAGTGCAGTCCCATCTAGTAAAGTCGAATGCATGAGTGAGCGAGATAACTCTAAGCTAGATAATCCATGAACGGAATTGGCTCTCTTGTGTTTACGTAGGGTGACGAACTCCATTATTATATTTGCGTAACAAATCGATAGATTTTAATATGAGTATCGATTTCGATGGCAAACTTAAATGTATCCGAACACGAAACTCCGATGTCAAATATATATGTATCCGAACACAAAACTGTAGTCAGTTTATCATTTTTACGTGATTTGCTGATAATATTTTGACGGCACAACTCTTGTGATTGATGTGTCCTCATTTATCAAAAGGAATATCAATCAAGAACGATATCAATCTTTATTATAAGATACTGTTTAAGTTTGAAAACGTATGTTTTAGGGTAAATTTATACCTATTGTTTGCATGGGATGCAAAGATAAACAGCTGTTTACTTTATATAAGATTTTATAAAAACAAATAACTATTTTAAAAATAAATTCCTCTTTTGGCCTTATTTAAAGTGTATTTCGTTTATAAGAATAAGAAGAAGAATAAGAACGAACGTTTATAACGAATATATAGTAGCAAAATTAGTATTAATTAGGTATACTTTAATGTAACGCTGATGAGTTACCCGAATAAAAAAAGCATTGATAAATATGTAACTAAAGAGACCAGCAATTTACCCGCTTTCCCGAGGGAACTCTCAATTTTCTGGGATAATAATTATCCTATACTGATCCTGGTGATATAGGTACCTAATCAATTCGTGTGACACCCCAATCGGATCAGCCGTTCGTAAAAACCTAACAAACAAACACACTCTACATTTAGTGGTAACATTCATTACGGGTTTCTCGTATACCCGACGATATGTATATCGACGAAATTATTAATATTTTTTTAGATTAGAAGTAGTATAAACGCGTTTCAATAAAGAAATATCTGAAAATAACAGCCATTTCTATTGTTATCTCACTCCCACTGGCGGAAGTAGGTTTTTTTTTTCTTGTTTCGTTAAAGTTGTTTTTTCAATGAAACGCATTATAGCCTTATAGCCAAAGTTTAGGTGAACAACATCCTTAAAGTCCCAGAAAAAGAAAACAACATTACTTAAAACTCTCTCTCTACATCTACATAATCGAAAACAAGTGGATCTCTGTAGAGGCACAGAACGCTAGCGCGGCAGAAATTGCTCGTCGCGCGCCAACCGCGCCTCCCTGAGTCTTCAGTCGTCTCTCCCCCATAACCGCGTCATGTAGGTAGTTATATTATTTAATTTTATCAATATTTAATTTACCATTAAAATATATATTAATTTAATTCCGAGAGTCGAGTTTTCCTTGGATTTATAGTCAACTAGCTGCGCCCCGCGGTGTCACCCGCGGATTAAAAGTAGCCTATGTGTTAATCCACTATATAAGGTGTCTCTATTCCAAATTTCACCCAAATCTGTCAAGCCGTTTGAGCGTGAAGGAGTAACAAACATACACTCATACACACATACAAACTTTTGCCTTTATAATATTAGTGTGATGCTTTGGAGTCCCCCGCACCATGAAGATACACGCCTAACAATGGAGTCCAGCTACAGATCTTGTTACCATGCACGAAATCGTATAGATACCTAGTGATTATATTCTCTTTGGAGGATCATCGTGAATTTATCACGCCCCAATCCCTGTCTAAACAAAATACGACCTTCGGGAATTCGGAGTGCTGGGGCTATAGGATAAAAGGGATAACGGGATTACAGTTGAAAATCTAGACCGGCAAGTTTATCTTATAAAAACGTTTGTTTTTATTATTTAGGAGTTCTTCTAGAGATGTTTTCTCTTTTTTGGGTATTTTGTAAGTTAATATTTGTTATTTTGATACAACCTTAAATGGTTTCGAAAAAATTGAATAAGTAGGTGTCAAGGCATGGCAAATCAGTCTCATATGTTTGCTGAGCTTCACTTTAAAAAAATATACAGAATATTTCTTATCAAGATTTAAAAAAAAATACCACTTAAAAAGCGCTAATCAAATAGGAGCTGGAGGAAACCGCGGAATGCCTATTATCTATTTATTGATAAAGCTACGTAGTGTCTACTTTTAATTATTCTCCAAACGTAAGATAGAAATCCACAAACAAAAATTTAATTTAACTTTTGCAATGTTCATTGCTATAAGGCCAATTGGCTAAAGTCCGCAAGTTCAGAGGAGTCTCCTTTGAGTACGAATTTAGTTATAGTTCAAGACGAGTTGTCGAGTTTCTTGTTGGTTCTTCTAGTGCGCGTCTATCTGACATATAGGACAGCAAAGGTTAATTAGTAATTTGAAATTGATCTTGGTTGTGCAAGAGAGTAAACCTACTAGAAAAAAATATTAGTAACTATATATGCATTATTATTTATTTAGCGACGCATTGATAGCGTATGGACATCACTATACACGTAGGTATAGTGATGTCCATACACAGGATAAATAAATATTAGTATGTTCAAATAGGTACCATATATACGCTAGCGGTGACTGCTTCCAATCAGACGGCCACTTGATGCTTAAAATTAATCTTGTGAATAAAGCATTTTGTCCTTTTCTAGAAGAATCAAACAGCGCTGATAAGCAAATGAATATAAATTTTTCACATCGGTTTATATATGACGGTGTTCTGAGGCAACCAACAAAAAAATAAGGCGCAGGGAAAGAGAGAGAGAGAGAGAGAGAGGGAGAGAGAGAGAGGGAGAGAGAGAGACTTGCCTACAGGTTTCAGGTTTCACGACTATTTAATTTTAATCAACGTATTAAACCCGGCAGCGCCGGCAGTAAAGGTAGTTATAGGGCTATGACGTCACATTACTTTTACAGCTTTAACCTTCCAGTGTACATTTACAGCGTCCAATAAAGCAACGCACAATCTTATATCATCGAAACGAAACCGTTTCGCTAAATAATATAAACCTTATAAATGGAACGTAACAATAAAAAGGGATATATAGAGCTTGAGCTATAGGTATTCTGTTAATGCAGTGTAGGAAAAAACTGCCACGATGCATCGAATGGTGTAAGATTTATATTTTCTTACACGTTGTTAGGACAGCGGTTCACTGAGCCATATTCTAAGTATTTATATTCTTAATCTGAAAACACTAATATAAGCTTATGTCATCCATCAATCTTCAAGAAACCTATTCTAAGATGTTATACCATTCTTGCTCCGGGTTTATGCCCTCAATTCAACAGGAGAACTAAAGTCATCGATACAGCTCTAAAAATCTGCAAGTAGAAAGGGCAATGGGCACCCCACTTCGCTTGCATGACCGGCAGCAGATGGGGAAGAAAAGTTCTCGAGTGGCGACGAACCGAAAGACGCAGTGTAGACCGAAAACCCGTTGGACGACCTGCGGGGCTACCGTCTAAGCCAATCGTAATCGATGAATGGGCTTCATTTCGTCATTTATGGCAAGTTGGCACTGTGTAACATCTCCATCCATTAGTATTTTCTTACTATTTCTCATTATCATAGTTATTCAAAGTTTTGTCTATTCAGTTCTCCGCTTAAGAGACCATAATACCGATGGATGAGGATTTTACACAACCGGAAATGAACAAACGAAGCCCATTCATTACGAGGGCTGGTCAAAACCGCGGGTGCAAGGGACAAGCAGCTGCTCAAAGTAGCGCTCAAATTGGTCCCCGAATAGAGCACCGTTTTGGAATGGAATCGACAACCTAGCTAGGTGATTGATCAAAATGGAAAAGACCCCTGCATCGATAGAAGCAAGACTATATGGTTGTCATATTGAATGAAATCAACAATCAACATAATAATCAGCTGCGAAAACGAGCTCATTGCAAAAAACCCCAAACGTTGCTACATTTAGGCTGCTTGTCCACCGCTCGCCGATACCAACCCGACAACGATAACGAGATGGGAGAGAGAAACACCTTGGTATTACCTAATGTATGTCTGGCTACTTTGGCGATACGTACATTACTAGTAATGTACTTCGGTGACGACATATCGTTATCGGTATCGGCGGCGGTGGACAAACACCCTAATTCTAAAAAATTATTTATTATGTATTCCAGTGCTACAGGATTAAGTATACGGTAGGTATACATCGTGAGTCATGGAGCTTCTATACTGCATAGAGGCCGTTGGTCGATACCTAAAGCGCAAAGTGTTCAACTACCTTTGTAGCTATGTCAGTTTATGTCGGCTTGTGCATCATTATTCGTATTGAATAAAAAAACATAAGGCAACTTTTTCAAGAAGTCATTGTGGCTATGGCTGGTTGCTACAACACGTATTTTAATAGGAATTTCAAATGTATTGGAACATATATACTAAGTAATATTTGCACGGTTGCATGCTTGAACACCAAATGTCTGTTATGTTATGTAAATTATGTTCTAACAATTAGATAATTAATTTGATTCGAGAACGGAAACATGGAAAACCTTCGAACTTAGAATGTACGAGACAGATAAAAGTAGATACCTACATCATAATATTAGCCCGATCTTTTCTGACCTCAGTATGCCTGTCAACTCACAGTCACCGTTAGAACCTGAGGTTAGTTCTTGGTACAATCTTGCTATCCGAAACTTCGGCTACGACGTAGAAAGTCATTTGTCAAGGTGAGATAACTCACTTTTGAAAAAGCTGATGCGCGCACTACGCAACTGTTAAATTCAGGAGCCAATTGCTTACAAACTATGATTAACAGCTAGTAATCCGTAAATTGTGTGTTTGGATCAGAGAAAGGCTTGACCATCACACAAAATAAAACAATTTGATGCAGTATGGTAAGCACACATTCTAAAGCACTCCAGGGGGTCTAGCAAAGATCCCTTTCCCCAAACAATAACTCCTAAATGTATGAGAATGAAATTACCTGCGGAAAAGCGATTTCCGCAGGTAATGTCATTCACATACATAGCCCCCTTGTATACATCACCTTCAAGTTTAACCTATAGTCCAGGGGTCTGCTACGGAGAGTACGGAGTAATGTGTGAGTATTATCTAATGATTGGTATGTTACTCCGCAGCTATCAGATTCAGATTCTAATCTGTGATCTACGTGCTTGTCTGTTTAGCAGTTCTTTTCATAAACTAGAATGCTGATCATCAAAATACTAGCTAGGTAGCCTAAAATGAGTAAAAAGCATCTATTTATTTTACTTATATATTAAATTGTTTTTTTTTTATAACTAACATCGCGCTACATGAAAGTAGGTACGCCTTACGTCTTAACTTAATGTGCAGCTTAATATGCTATACTTAAATTGATAAAGGTATCTATCGTAGGTATACCTACCGATTAGATTATATTACCTAATAAAGCGGTATAACGGTGTTCATTACGGCTAATGGTCTGAAAGAGACGGCGAACGGGATGCGCTGCTCTCCTGTTGCGCTTTAGAGGTCATCTTAATTAATGCGTTCAACTCTGCGCTCGCTTAACTGTATCGATTGATTTTTCTAAAATCGTGTTGCTTAGAGATTTTTTTTAATCAGTACAAGCTCCAACAGCTATTTTTGTTAATTAACGCCCAACGATCACATACATAGATCCTGGGAATCTTAATTTTAATCTTAGTATTCATACCGATGTTAATATTGAATACATAGTGAATACGTTAAGTCAAAAAAGTTATATAACCGACGGAAATGTGACTCACTAATAAATCGGTGCCAGTGTCATGTGTGGGCGAGCGATTCGCGGCGCAACGCAGACGTGTGCTCGCGGCAGACGCTGCGGCGCAACTGACGAGTCTGACGGACGAGACTGGGTGTCTCCGCACCCCCCTGCCCCTCACTCCCCGCGCCGCCGCAGGAATGCCCGCTGGCGCCCAACGTGGGGCGGTTTACACTTATTGGATTGCTCGCTCTTCGCTCGCTATTTAAAGGATTTGCTTAGGTTCTTTTTGGTTTTGGGACTGGGTTTATGGCTGGCTATTCGTGATCTTGACTTTGGGGTCCCGATGATCTATTCTGATAGTAGAATTTAGATGTTCTACATGCTTTATGTGGTCGTGTATGGGCGTAATTTAAGACATAGCGCGTTCTATCCATTCTTTTACTTTAATTTCGATCTTTTTTAATTTTGTTATATGATTTTCTATGGACTGAAAGACGCATATAAAAGAATAAATACTTAATTAAAGGAAGACTGAAACAAAATAAAATAAAAAAATAATCCATTTTAATACAAAAAATAATTAAATATGAGTCACAAAATTAAGCTTAAAAAATTAAATGATTTTAAAAATTGGTATAAAGTTATCACAAATCACAATTAGGTAACAAGCTGGTGCAAATTCACTAAACCTTACAAAATAAATTGCAATTATTTGAGATTACATTTATTCGAAGCTTTACATCAATAAAGACTGTTTTAATTATTTTAAAGTAAATTAATATGATAAGTAGGCAAACGACAACAATCAAAATTAGGGGTTGCAATCTCATAGTAATTTTAATACCGGATTTGCGGCGTTGGCCCCAAATTTGTAGGATTCCGCATAATTGTAACCATGTCCGTTCATTCTTTACAGATACACTCACAAACTTTTTGATTGAACGTATCCCAAGATCATCTTTGATTAAAAGTGAATCATTATTTATTCGAGACCGCTATTGACTACGGCTTTATGCTGAATCAGTGATTGAAAGACTAATAGATAACCGATAAACGTTAGAACTTGATATTTGGAAGGCGTTTTCTATTCGTAGAGGTGAACTAAGAGTTTTTTTTTAATGGTCCTCGGGACCTTGCAGACAGAGAGCGGTAACGATTTCGTGCGTTCCGCGTTCCTATGTAACCGAGTTCGTATAGTAGTGAACGCGGAACGCACGAACGCGTGACCGCTCTGAGGGTCTCAAATGGGGTGTTATATATTATAAGAAAATCCACGGGCTAACCACGAGCGTCTAAATATCAAATTTAATTTAAAGGATTGCAAGCCCTAATGTTGTAAAAGTCATGAATATAACATAATATCTACATACATACTATTCCTAAATTATTTTTCATATATTTATGCATGAATTATATGTTTATTTCATGTTAAAAAAAACCCTAATTAAAATACCGTCAATTACATATTATGCAATGCAGATTTGAACACAACAATGAAAGCATGCCTAAAATAATGGTAAATAATAGTACAAATAAAGGAATGTTAATAATTTTTGAACTTTTTTTTTCGTATCTTTGGAATTAGTATAAAACGTAGACACAACCTCGTAATTAATTAAATAATTTTGTTTAAGTACATTATACTTTAAAATTGTTTTGTGTAGACGTTATATTTTTTTTTGTTTTACCAAACTGGTAATGTCCCGCTTTGGATACATTTGGAAGAACCAAATTTTTTTTGAATTGCCATATTCAATCAGTCATGTATTTTCCCCAGTAGTGGACCAAAGATGACGAATACGTTATTTAAACCAATACTGCGGTTGTATTTACACTATAATCTATAAAAGACCGCCCATTTCATCTTTTGGACATCCTTGTATAAATATTTTAAGGCACATTGTTTTAATCCTAATGATCCAGGATCTGATCAGATTTCAGCAAAAAATACGCTTTGTCCATTTGTGCGTGAACTTTAAATACTATCATAAACGGCTTAGTTTTGCTTTGGGTTTGCGCCTTGATAAAACTAGCTTATTCTTATTAATCAATCGAAATACCACTCCAACGGTAACATTATACCAGTATTATTAACTTTATGGTTTACTATTTATAGAGCCTTTTTGAAAATATATATATAAAGTGAGCTCACGAAAACTTGCAAGCTAATATTTGTAGAACTAAATACTAATTGTGCATTTTTTGTACTAACCGGAGATTAAAATTTAAACCGACCCTTCAGAACTGAAACAAAAATAAAATAAATTAATAAACATGAAAACGGAAAAATACAATAAAAATGAAATACAAAAACAAATGAATGGCGACATGTGTAAGGATTAATATTTTTGCTTTAGAGATAGATTTAACATGGTTAATTATCGTTTTTCATATCATAAGACGGAAGGCGTCTAAACTTGTTAAATAATTGGCGTTTTCTTGTGAATGGGTTCGTCGGCCGTTGTAGAGTTGAATCAGTCCAAGATACACGCGAAGACACGAGATAAATAGGTTCAATACTTAAACAATCCAAGTCAACCTTAAATCAAATATTGCGAAAAGCACTAAACGACATGTCCACACCACACAAGATACAAACAAGACTGAAATTTGCTCGCAGCGTGCACGCGCCTTATGTTCGTTATCAGCGGCCAATCACGTGCAGTCCCCTGATTACCCTATTAGACATCCTCCACGGACAGGGCATAAACCAAGTTGCAATTACGAGAATAACGTCTTTTTGTTATCTCACTCATGTCTGAGGTCACGCCAGCTGGTAACGGCACAACCATTCGGCCATATTAAACGAGTACACAAGATTACCTCGGGTACTCACGGTAAGTAGGATCGAATGTATGGTACGACTGACTCACCTCGTACAGTAGGCTCACCTCAGGTGCGTGTTCCTACAGGGTCTCTGGTCCCGGTACACGTGGCCGCCCGCAGACACGGTACAGTAGGCTCACCTCGGGCGCGTGTTCCTGAAGGGTCTCCGGTCCCGATACACGTGGCCGCCCGCAGACACGGTACAGTAGGCTCACCTCGGGCGCGTGTTCCTACAGGGTCTCTGGTCCCGGTACACGTGGCCGCCCGCAGACACGGTACAGTAGGCTCACCTCGGGCGCGTGTTCCTGAAGGGTCTCCGGTCCCGGTACACGTGGCCGCCCGCAGACACGGTACAGTAGGCTCACCTCGGGCGCGTGTTCCTGAAGGGTCTCCGGTCCCGGTACACGTGGCCGCCCGCAGACACGGTACAGTAGGCTCACCTCGGGCGCGTGTTCCTACAGGGTCTCTGGTCCCGGTACACGTGGCCGCCCGCAGACACGGTACAGTAGGCTCACCTCGGGCGCGTGTTCCTGAAGGGTCTCCGGTCCCGGTACACGTGGCCGCCCGCAGACACGGTACAGTAGGCTCACCTCGGGCGCGTGTTCCTGAAGGGTCTCCGGTCCCGGTACACGTGGCCACCCGCAGATACGGTACAGTAGGCTCACCTCGGGCGCGTGTTCCTGAAGGGTCTCCGGTCCCGGTACACGTGGCCGCCCGCAGACACGGTACAGTAGGCTCACCTCGGGCGCGTGGTCCTGAAGGGTCTCCGGTCCCGGTACACGTGGCCGCCCGCAGACACGGTACAGTAGGCTCACCTCGGGCGCGTGTTCCTGAAGGGTCTCCGGTCCCGGTACACGTGGCCGCCCGCAGACACGGTACAGTAGGCTCACCTCGGGCGCGTGTTCCTGAAGGGTCTCCGGTCCCGGTACACGTGGCCGCCCGCAGACACGGTACAGTAGGCTCACCTCGGGCGCGTGTTCCTACAGGGTCTCTGGTCCCGGTACACGTGGCCGCCCGCAGACACGGTACAGTAGGCTCACCTCGGGCGCGTGTTCCTGAAGGGTCTCCGGTCCCGGTACACGTGGCCGCCCGCAGACACGGTACAGTAGGCTCACCTCGGGCGCGTGTTCCTGAAGGGTCGAGCGTCCCGGTACACGTGGCCGCCCGCAGACACGGTACAGTAGGCTCACCTCGGGCGCGTGTTCCTGAAGGGTCTCCGGTCCCGATACACGTGGCCGCCCGCAGACACGGTACAGTAGGCTCACCTCGGGCGCGTGTTCCTACAGGGTCTCTGGTCCCGGTACACGTGGCCGCCCGCAGACACGGTACAGTAGGCTCACCTCGGGCGCGTGTTCCTGAAGGGTCTCCGGTCCCGGTACACGTGGCCGCCCGCAGACACGGTACAGTAGGCTCACCTCGGGCGCGTGTTCCTACAGGGTCTCTGGTCCCGGTACACGTGGCCGCCCGCAGACACGGTACAGTAGGCTCACCTCGGGCGCGTGTTCCTGAAGGGTCTCCGGTCCCGGTACACGTGGCCGCCCGCAGACACGGTACAGTAGGCTCACCTCGGGCGCGTGTTCCTGAAGGGTCGAGCGTCCCGGTACACGTGGCCGCCCGCAGACACGGTACAGTAGGCTCACCTCGGGCGCGTGTTCCTGAAGGGTCGAGCGTCCCGGTACACGTGGCCGCCCGCAGACACGGTACAGTAGGTTCAACTCGGGCGCGTGTTCCTGAAGGGTCTCCGGTCCCGGTACACGTGGCCGCCCGCAGACACGGTACAGTAGGCTCACCTCGGGCGCGTGTTCCTACAGGGTCTCTGGTCCCGGTACACGTGGCCGCCCGCAGACACGGTACAGTAGGCTCACCTCGGGCGCGTGTTCCTGAAGGGTCTCCGGTCCCGGTACACGTGGCCGCCCGCAGACACGGTACAGTAGGCTCACCTCGGGCGCGTGTTCCTGAAGGGTCTCCGGTCCCGGTACACGTGGCCGCCCGCAGACACGGTACAGTAGGCTCACCTCGGGCGCGTGTTCCTGAAGGGTCTCCGGTCCCGGTACACGTGGCCACCCGCAGACACGGTACAGTAGGCTCACCTCGGGCGCGTGTTCCTGAAGGGTCTCCGGTCCCGGTACACGTGGCCGCCCGCAGACACGGTACAGTAGGCTCACCTCGGGCGCGTGTTCCTGAAGGGTCTCCGGTCCCGGTACACGTGGCCGCCCGCAGACACGGTACAGTAGGCTCACCTCGGGCGCGTGTTCCTGAAGGGTCTCCGGTCCCGGTACACGTGGCCGCCCGCAGGCACGGTACAGTAGGCTCACCTCGGGCGCGTGTTCCTGAAGGGTCTCCGGTCCCGGTACACGTGGCCGCCCGCAGACACGGTACAGTAGGCTCACCTCGGGCGCGTGTTCCTGAAGGGTCGAGCGTCCCGGTACACGTGGCCGCCCGCAGACACGGTACAGTAGGCTCACCTCGGGCGCGTGTTCCTGAAGGGTCTCCGGTCCCGGTACACGTGGCCGCCCGCAGACACGGTACAGTAGGCTCACCTCGGGCGCGTGTTCCTGAAGGGTCTCCGGTCCCGGTACACGTGGCCGCCCGCAGACACGGTACAGTAGGCTCACCTCGGGCGCGTGTTCCTACAGGGTCTCTGGTCCCGGTACACGTGGCCGCCCGCAGACACGGTACAGTAGGCTCACCTCGGGCGCGTGTTCCTGAAGGGTCTCCGGTCCCGGTACACGTGGCCGCCTGCAGACACGGTACAGTAGGCTCACCTCGGGCGCGTGTTCCTGAAGGGTCGAGCGTCCCGGTACACGTGGCCGCCCGCAGACACGGTACAGTAGGCTCACCTCGGGCGCGTGTTCCTGAAGGGTCTCCGGTCCCGATACACGTGGCCGCCCGCAGACACGGTACAGTAGGCTCACCTCGGGCGCGTGTTCCTACAGGGTCTCTGGTCCCGGTACACGTGGCCGCCCGCAGACACGGTACAGTAGGCTCACCTCGGGCGCGTGTTCCTGAAGGGTCTCCGGTCCCGGTACACGTGGCCGCCCGCAGACACGGTACAGTAGGCTCACCTCGGGCGCGTGTTCCTGAAGGGTCTCCGGTCCCGGTACACGTGGCCGCCCGCAGACACGGTACAGTAGGCTCACCTCGGGCGCGTGTTCCTGAAGGGTCTCCGGTCCCGGTACACGTGGCCGCCCGCAGACACGGTACAGTAGGCTCACCTCGGGCGCGTGTTCCTACAGGGTCTCTGGTCCCGGTACACGTGGCCGCCCGCAGACACGGTACAGTAGGCTCACCTCGGGCGCGTGTTCCTGAAGGGTCTCCGGTCCCGGTACACGTGGCCGCCCGCAGACACGGTACAGTAGGCTCACCTCGGGCGCGTGTTCCTGAAGGGTCTCCGGTCCCGGTACACGTGGCCGCCCGCAGACACGGTACAGTAGGCTCACCTCGGGCGCGTGTTCCTGAAGGGTCGAGCGTCCCGGTACACGTGGCCGCCCGTAGACACGAGCGTGCCACGAGAGCTGGTCCCACTGAGAGCGGACAGTAGCGACCGCTCCGAGTCCCACGATGCACCCGACAGCCGATGGTTGGGAGACCGCACCGGTTCCTCGCCCTCGTTTGTGGGGGTCTTGTCACCTGACCGCAGAGCACTACAGTTTGTGAAGTGTGTAAGACATGTTTAATTACGGCTGATATGGTGATACGCCACTTTTACTAGGTGGTAGGACTTTTCTGCAAAGTTCGTCTAGGTAGGTACCGCCGCTTTGCCAGTTATTCTGCCGCCAAGCAGTAGTGTGCAAGCACTACTGTGTTCCGGTTTGAAGGGCATTGTAGCTAGTGAAATTACTGGGCAAATGAGGCTTTATGAACTGATCACACAGACTAGTAATAAAATTACTAGACTGTGTGATGTCTCAGGATGGCGTGCGCACTGCGCAGTGTCACGCGAAACTTAAGTTTGGAGATCCGAGTGACACTGCAATCTGTTATGAGCAGCCGTGTCGCTTAACACCAGGCGAACGACTAGCTCGTCACGCCGTTCGCTTACATAATAAAAAAAAAATAAAAAAAACACCTGCGTATTGTACGATTTACGCAAGTCGTGTAGTACCCTCACAGTCATGACCTTGGCCCACGGCCACTTGCCTTGGCACGGTACGACGCGACAACGGCGCACGGTTCGATAATGTATGGTGAGATCGATAACGATTTACTTGATCGCAGACGACATCAGAGACCGAACAAAACCCAATGCAATCTTGAACATCGTAACGATAAATGTCTGCGCCTTTGTTCCATTTCAAACAACTAAATGATCGATTGCAATGACCAATCGTTTTGTGTGACAGCGGCAAACGTTGAGCGATCCATCGTCACGATATCCTTTCAGATTAATCGTAACGACGGATCGGGTGCTTCAGGTACATCGCGTAGTGCACGAGTTATGTCCAGATATACTGCTTTAGTGACCACACATCATCACGCAACCATGACTGAACTTGTTTGCTATTTACTAATATGTACAGTGTAAAGATGTTAAGATGTGGCTGATTATTTACTAAACTTCGTCCAAAACTGAAGAAGAAATGTTCCTGGGGGTCTAGCAATTATCTCTACCATTAGCATTAACGCCAAACGATAACTCCAAAATGTATGGGAATGACATTACCTGTGGATGTCGCTTTTCCGCAGGTAATGTCTTTCCCATACATTTGGAGTTATCGTTTGGCGTTAACGCTAATAGAAAGGGATCTTTGCTAGACCCCCCCGGATTCCAATATTCTTTTTTAACTTTAATACCTTGGAACTAATTAAACATTGCAATCCCGCAGCAGATTTGCGATTGGATAGGGATACTTGACGGTTGATATTTAGCATATTTTTCATTTTTGTGTATAACTTGGAAGGTGAAAGTCTACTACTTGAAACGCCGAAAGCTGGACATTGAAAAATGACGAAACACCAATGGATTACCCCCTCAAGGCCACATAGTTGAAGGAGATTTAAACTCATCATACACAATTCTATTATATTCTAGAACGTTTAAGGTCCTTACCATCAACACTGCCAATGGGTGTCCTTCTGGTAAGGTCGGGACTGCTGCCCCAAGGACTCAGCGCTCCGAGCGGGCTAGACAGGCCGGCCGTTACCAACGTGTCATCTTCGTCATCTGACTCTGCGATATAACGACAATTGTAAAACCAACTGCAAGTAGTACGTCAGTTCCGCTGGTACAAGATGACACCACTTGAGCACAGCATAATGGTATTCTGAACATTCGGCTAGTCTATGAAAACCAGCGATTATAGCGATCCCCTCTATAGGCCGTATAGACCACAGTTCCCCCCCCCCCTCCTCCCCAGTACTTTTAATATGTTGTTCAGTAGGGTTAACACGGCCGGTAGACAAAACTGTCTTTCCCCTGTTTTACTCCAAGCAAGTATGAAGAATGTGACGTAAAACGGGGCAAGACAATTTTGTCTACCGTCCATGCTAACCCAGCAGGACACCTTCCTCTACAACTGTGCCAAATTTCGCTTTTACACGAATTATTTCCACCAATCGGCTTTTTTTTGTCTTTTCGTTGACTGGGTGGGGCTAATAGCACTCTTCAACAATACGATAGCATCGAAGGACCAAAAATGAAAATATACGGTTTCACTTTCTTGATGCCATACACCTTGGATGGCGATGAATAGATTGAAAATGGGAGTTATCAAATACACTAATATCATCATCAACCGCCTGAAGACATCCACTGGTGGACATGCCGACATGAGCCCTCCCCCACAGCACCACTTTGAGCAGCATCCATCGGCTCCCCGCGGTTTAACCAGATCGTCGGTCCACCTAGTGGGGGCCGGCCTACGTTGCGAATAGAATGTACTAATATGCAAACGAAACTGATAATTGGTACGAGCACGCGTGATGGAAGGGACGGTTGGTTGCGAACAGGTAAATTCAGGTTAATTTACCTTAATTTATATTTATTTATTTATTTAGGTAATTTACACACCCATACACTTGAAACATTTGACATTTAGGCCGCAGTCGCGTGCGCTGGATTGGGTCTTTCATAATAACATATACACATGCAACATAGGTATAATAGTAGGTATGTTTCCAAAGAATATATACAAGGTGAGTTTGAATTGGTATGTTATACTGAAAGGGGGGGGACTGAGACCATGATAGCCCACAAGTTATGAGAGCCTTACTTGAAACTGCGTGTTTCCAAACCTCCATACTAAAAAGTAAATCCACTCACAAAATTGCACGTGTGATCGCTACGAGAGTTACCAAGATACTATAAATTCATTTCTAAACACAGGTCGTTAGACTGTTTAAGTGCATTCGGTCAGGGATGAAGTTCAACCACCCAGCTGAGCTAGGGCTATCTTCGGACGTAAACTTTACATGGCATTTCTTCAACGAAAAACTATTAATTTAGTAAAGTCGTAGAAGAAACATTGTCTACCTTGGGGAGTAGATTTACCCCCTTTCGGGATAATATACCAATTCAAACTCAGATAGTATTACTCCCAAAAATCACACACACATCATCGTCCACAGATAAACATATGCCTCCCCCATAAACGCAACTTTGGACGCTTATCATAGGGGGGAATTTGCCACCACGCTTGGCAGGCAGCTCGGTGATCGCAGAAGATTTTAATGTACTGAAGAAAATGCTGCTGCCCATTCCCTGGATATTCCCTAAGCCGGCTCTTACGGCACACACGGGAAGAGATGAAGTGGTTCTATTCGCAAACCAGGACCACACGGCCAAAAATCACACAATATTACGAATTACAGTAAAGCCCTTACCATCAAATACGTCAAAGAAATTTTCTTTAGAACCGCTTATTGTTGATGAAGATTTTGATTTCTTCTTCCGTTTGCTCTGTAACCAAGCAAAATACGTTGGTATAACGCGCGTAAAACAATTCTGGCAGATGCAAGAAAGTATTGTTGACCCTCTTCCACCATTACCTCCAAGTGCAGTGGGAGTGAGACGGCAATATAAATGTCTTAGATATTTCCTTTATATAACACGTTTCACATGGTACCTAGACTGTGGCTGGTACAAGCCATGTCGGACTAATTCAGGATAATGTGGCACAGTGCAGTCTCAGACGACCTTTAATTTAGAGCTCTGAGTTGACACCCTAATGTTATGGGCGGCCGTAACACTTAACACCAGGGGAATGACTAGCTCAATGAGCTAGTCATTCCCCTGGTGTTAAACAACCGCGTAATCGTCATTCCTTTACATAAAAAAGTAAAAGATGAACGCCATTCAATTTGAAGTGTGGGTAAAAAATGTATTGTTGGGATGTGTGAAAAGTGGATAATGTGGGCAATAAGGAATACATGTTGAGACAACATCTGACAGAAGCTACTAAGTCTCAAAATCCCTTCTGAATGAAACCTCTAAATGGGACATGTTGCGATTCCACTTAGTGGGATGAGGATAACGAGACGACGATTAAGGTTGGCCAAAAATAGTGCACAATACTTCAAGGAGACACTGAGTGACACTGCAATCTCTTATGGGCAGCCGTGACGCTTAACATCAGGCGAAAGACTAGCTCGTCACGTAGTTAGTTTACACAAAAAATACAAAAGGCGGAGTATAGCATCAGAGTTTGGTTAACCCAAAATATTTTATGGTTAAACTATTCTATAACTAATCCATACATATACCTTGAGCTTACCTTATTTTTAACTGAGCGCTACCGTGCTTCGAAAGCACATTAAGCCATCGGTCCCAGCTGTTGTCGTAAGACAATAGTCGTTAAGCCAAGTCAGAAGCCTTTGCTTACCTTAGTAAGTTCTTCTGCGACAGACATTTCCAAAGCGTGGTGTGTCCGCGCTAGGGCCGCCAACGCTTCCTCTAAAACTCTGTTTCGCTCGATCTGTAATTTTGACCGTTATTAGCCCAATATGATCCCACAGCTGGGATACGGGTCTTCTGTCACATGGAGAGTGTAGTGTAGGCCATAAGGCTGGTCAAGTGAGGGTTGGTGAATGACTCGGATTTTGTTATTCTTCAACATGCCGGTTTTCTCACGTAAATGCTTTATGGGATTTGAACCGGGGCGCGTCAGTTTCAAAGGTTACCGCTGAGCTGTCATTTTTTTCTAAAATATGTTAGTATGTTATGTATTTATAAATATGGGCCCTGTTTACTTTTAAGCTAGATGCCTGAACTAAATAAAATATAAATATTTATTATCATCCCCATCTCTTCCCGTGAGTGCCGCAAGAGCCGGCCACCCACCTCTCTACCGAGTCTATTGTAGTCATTACACCCACCTCTCTACCGAGTCTATTGTAGTCATTACACCCACCTCTCTACCGAGTCTATTGTAGTCATTACACCCACCTCTCTACCGAGTCTATTGTAGTCATTACGCCCACCTCTCTACCGAGTCTATTGTAGTCATTATACCCACCTCTCTACCGAGTCTATTGTAGTCATTACACCCACCTCTCTACCGAGTCTATTGTAGTCATTACGCCCACCTCTCTACCGAGTCTATTGTAGTCATTATACCCACCTCTCTACCGAGTCTATTGTAGTCATTACACCCACCTCTCTACCGAGTCTATTGTAGTCATTACGCCCACCTCTCTACCGAGTCTATTGTAGTCATTATACCCACCTCTCTACCGAGTCTATTGTAGTCATTACACCCACCTCTCTACCGAGTCTATTGTAGTCATTATACCCACCTCTCTACCGAGTCTATTGTAGTCATTACACCCACCTCTCTACCGAGTCTATTGTAGTCATTATACCCACCTCTCTACTAAGCCGAGCGCTGTCCGAGTCTCTGGCCTGAGCGACGAGCGCGGCACAGTGTTTCAGTGAAGACAGCGCATCTTGTCCCGTGCCTGACGCGTGTTGGAAACGCTGAACAAACAAACAATACAAAATGGGTGTCGATCCGGTCGTGCATAATCATAAACTAAATCTAACTTGACAGCTGTAAAAATATTGGATTACATTTTAAATCGTAACGACAGGGATTTTAGATTTAGTTTATGATGTTGTACGATAGAATCGGCCCCAATATCATCATCAATAATAATTTAAACTAGACGATGACTATGCTAGTTTTTGTTTGTTTTGCTCCACGCAGCTATTTGACCCAGTGGCAGTTAAAAAATGATAAGCTTTAACCATATAATTACTAAAGTCATTAAAGCCAAGTCGAGTCGTCACGTCCGACTCCAGTCAAATCAAAGTCAAGCTCCAAAAAAGTGTTGAATATGTGACTGAATGCTTCTATGGAGATTCAGATTCAGATTCAGATATTTTATTGCTTCCATAGTGTACATAGGTGGAATAAGTATAAAATTAATTAAGTAGGCTCATTATGGACCCCGTCGGGCGCAGCACATTTGGAGAGAGGAGGACGACTTCCAAAAGAGTAAACGAAGAAAATAATGAACATATTAGTTTGACTAAACTTTACTCCCAATTTTTGAATTGTAATTATTAATTAATTAGATTTTATGACACAGGTTTTATGTTTTACTAGGTGGTAGGACTTTTTTGCAAAATTCGTCTAGGTAGGTACCACCGCTTTGCCAGTTATTCTGCCGCCAAGCAGTAGTGTGCAAGCACTGCTGTGTTCCGGTTTGAAGGGCATTGTAGCTAGTGAAATTACTGGGCAAATGAGACTTTATGATCTGATCACTCAGTCTAGTAATCTGATTACTAGACTGGGTGATGTCTCAGGATGACGTGCGCCGTGCAGTGTCACGCGAAACTTTATTGTTTTAAAGTTCCGGGTGACACTGCAACTGTTATGGGCGGCCGTGTCACTTAACATCACGTCACGTCATTCAATCACATAAAAAAAAACACAGCAAAATTTAGTTTATTGAATTCCAAACAAAAAACAATATTTAACATGGCACTAGAGGTGTCCATATTCCATACCGAAGTGGACGCGTTATCATGTAGCAATACTCAACACTAAGAACTCTGTACTATTATTTAAGCCTAGTATTCACAGGCCCAGTAGCTGGCGGACAGCGAAGCACAGTTACTGTCAGGCAACTACTGGGTCCGTGAAAACAAAGTTGAGCAAGGACTGACCAGTCAGTTGCTATCGTTGCTACTTCAATTTTTTTTGTTTCTACTCTTACAGTTACTGTTACAGTTGCTGACTACTGGGTAGTCTGAAACTGGGCCTGTAAAAACCAGGCTTTAGTGTTATATGGTATTAAAACAGTACGTATAGTATACGTACCATATAAGCGGAGTGGTGTAAACAGTTGCCGACGTTAACACTTTTATCTAAAGCGGCGACGATGGCCGCACACTCACGTAACTGTAGCTCCAGCAACGCCAACTGGTTCGTCGCCGCTGTCAGGGCATCTTGCATAGAACCTGTAAGAAAAAATCTAAATAAATAAGTAGTCTTTCTTTTAGAAACTGGCGCCACGATACAATAAGATTGGAAACTGGCTCTCTCAAAAAAATTTTAAATATTTATAGAAGATATTTCGTTTGCAACTGTCTCAATCGCACGGGGATATGAACGCCTGGATATTTAAACCCTAGGCGTTAAAAACGATATTGTAGTATCTGTGTAATAGGCTAGTGTCCTGCTTTTTTTTTATAGCATAATTTAATAATATTCCTCAAAAAATAAACAGTCATGAAAATAAAAATTAAATATCCTAAAAAAAATACAAAGTTTCAAGCATTTTAAATTACAGGAATAGAAAGAGACAGCTAAAACGTGCAGTGACGTCACTCTTGCTCCTTCATAGTACCTCATTGCTAAGCTTGGTAGCTTTAAATACAGTCTCTTCGCCATGTGACTTCACAACGTGCGTTTTCATAGTAACTGTGGGGAATCTCCTGTTTTGCGAGAAAGGGACAGGCGATGCCCCCTCCAGAAATTGTAACAGCTTATTACTCCGGTGTAAGACCCTATTACACCAAGTAAACTCGGTTTCATTTTGTGTTTGAAATCGTGATAGTTTAACTTCTTGAATGCTTACCGAGAGGTTTGCATTCGTCATCCATATCTTCAGTGGCCTCCCTAGCTTTGTCTGGTGAAGCACCGGCCCACAAGTAGTGGCCTGAGTAGGCGATGTGTTCGTTGAAAGCCGTGACCCATGTCTGAAACAAATACTTTCTGTTAGATAAACTGGCTTTCCATTTACTCGACACTAGATGGCGTTGTTCTAAAATTCCTTAACACACGTGTCTAACCCACACACATCATCAGGAAGGCTTTCTTTTTCCTAGTGGCCACGGAAGGTGATGTCAGTAAAGTTTGATTACCAATAGCAGTATAATTATTTCATCAATCAGCGCCAGATGGCGATGTCTTCAATGACGTACCATTCTGTGCTAGTCAGATACAGCTTTGCGAGGAGATCAATATCTTCTCTAAAACCATAGTTAGACAAAATTTACTTAAAACGTCGCCATTCTATAGCTATTCAATCTATCTATTCATCTAGCAAATTCAAATTCGCTTTTCTAAACGACTTAAACCATTCATTACACACTACAACCTATATTAGGTCCTCAATATAGTGAATCGTTTTTTCTCTAATCTGCGGTCCTCAATAAGCATAATATGTATTCGGTCACTGTCACTAAAACTTTCACCCCATGATTTACTTTTAACACTATTTAAAACATGTCAATCACCGCTAGATGGCGCTATTCCCAACCCACCTGCCTCCTTGCGAGCGTATCCTTCTCCCCCGGCGGCACGGCCAACCGATGCGTGTCTCCGTCACTGAAGCTAACGACCATGAGTGCCACGTCAGTATGGTCCGAGGCTAGAGTAGCGGCGTCCAGGTACTTCCTGCCGCGCCACCGGCCCGCGCCCCGCGCCGCCTCCCCGCGGGACCCGTAGTACAGCAGCACGCCTCGCTGCAGCACCGCCTACGGATACGGGCCTTTATCAAACACCAAAATGTCTGTTGAAAATGGCATGGGGTAGACATTTTTTTTTTTCAGTAATGAAGAACATTAAAAAGTTCGTCATTAAAATTACAATCTAGCCTATAAATGGCTAATAAGTAATATGAATTTAACCTAAACTGCTAAGTAGAGTAATTCTAAGAATGTGTCCATTAACACTATTCTTAATGTCTCTATTAAGGGGAAGACACAATGTTAGCGTGTTCTTTTTGAGCATCACTCACTACACTATGGTTCACTATCACTATCACTAAACCAACTCAAAAGGTTTTATCCTTTTGTCTTCTCACTATGTCCGTGGGGTAGACATGACAAAAACAAAATTGATATGAAAAAGCCACAAAAACTTGTTATGTGTCTTTCTGGGACGATGGTCCTCGCAGTTCCTGGGACCCTAAATACAGGGAATCCTATTTAGGGTCCAGGGTCTATGTATGTGATCGTTAGGCGTTATTATGCAGTTTTTTGCCTTCGCCTAGCTATTAAAGATTTTTTAAGGTTAAGAGTGACCAGCGGGGTGATCATGTAACTTTGATAGCAATGCAACAGAAGAAATTTCATTCCGAATTTGAAAATTATAACAGTAACTATGCAAATTGGTTGCAATCAAGTTACATGATCTGCGGGGTGATCATGTAACTTTGATAGCAATGCAACAAAAGAAATTTCAATCCAAATTTGAAAATTTCCATAGTAACTCTGTACATAAGCTGCGTACTGCAACTGTCAAATCCATACATTTTTGTGTTTCTATCGGTTGCCAACAAGTTACAGGATCGCCTAGCTGATCGCCTAGCAGGTATCTTTTAGTGAAGGATGCCCCATCGCCAACCGGATCGTCACTTAACATCAGGTGAGACAGTTGTCAAAAGATAACCTGTCTAAGATATAAAGTAATTTGCCGTAGATGCCAGAATGTTTAGCTTAATATGATCACCATCAGCCTACACATTCCCACAGCTGGGATTGGATTTCTCGCACAGGAAGAGAGCGTAGGCTATAACCCCTTATACTGACAAATGCGGGTTAGTGAATGACACAGTACGTTTCCAATTTTTATGATTCTGAAAACGAAGGACACGAGTGAGCGTGGTTCTGTTATTCGACCCTATGTTCCACGTAACGTACCCAGACTGGTCTCCACCCAAGGAACCGCGACCGTTTCATCAGAGGTCCTTCAAACCGTGCCGCGGTCTGCTGCAGCCTCTGTACCGGACGCACGCTTAACACTTCACGCATATCGCTGTCCTTCGCTATGTCTATCGCTAACTGACCTGCGGACAAGGATGTTAACATCTACAAGTTTAGTATACTTATACATATAACTATGGAACAAGGAGGAGAGGAATGCCAATAAACCAAGAAAACAGCGCAGATCAAAAATACTCCTTAAACTAGATGGCGTTGCAAATTGAGCGCAGATCAGAAATATGTTAAAAAACCGTTTTAAACCTGAATGGCACTGCAAAATGAGCAGGCTATACGGGTAGCTAAGGCAGGCTAAGTTTAAAAAGGTTTTTTTGGCATATTTCTGATCTGTGCTCAACTTATAACCCGCTCATTTTGCGACGCCATCTAGTTTTAGGCATATTTTTGATCTGCGCTGTTTTCTTGGTGTATTGACATTCCTCTCCTCCTTATTCTATGATATAACTTATAATAAAACTACTATCCGACCAACGATCTGGCGAAAACCGCGGGGAGCCGATGGATACAGGAGGCGAGCAGCCACTCAAAGTGGCGCTCTCTGGGGGAGGCCTATCTTCAGCAGTGGATGCCTCCAAGCTGTTAATGATTATACTAAAACTATCCAATAGTAATTGTCCATCATCATCATCATCAACATGAAGACGTCCACTGCTGAACATAGGGCTCCCCCACTTTGAGCAGCTGCTTGCCTCCTGCATCAAACAAAATCTTACCACAATTGTTCCTCAATGTCGTATCGACCCCATTTTGCAGCAGTAGCACGGCCAACCTGGCATGCCCTCTATATGCAGCGCAATGAAGGCTGGTGTTGCCTTGCGCATCTACACAGTTGATATTCGGTGGATGGGTACTGCTTAGCTGCAAGTGAAAATAGTTCTTGTGAATGATACTTTACCATTTGATCTGATTTTTGAGTGCAACACTCTCGTTACAAGTGGTGTAATATGTTAAAGTAAGTTGGTTGATAAATTCAATTGACTCAGGCGTAAATAAGGTTTTGGTTCCTCATTTATAATTCTGACCGCAGAGGAATGGAACACCTTAACGGCGTCATTATTTCCTGACAAATACTATAATCTGGGAGTAGCAAAGGAATGGAACACCTTAACGGCGTCATTATTTCGTGACAAATACTATCATCTGGGAGTAGCAAAGGAATGGAACACCTTAACGGCGTCACTTGTTTCCTGACAAATACTATAATCTGGGAGTAGCAAAGGAATGGAACACCTTAACGGCGTCAGTATTTCCTGACAAATACTATAATCTGGGAGTAGCAAAGGAATGGAACACCATACCGGCGTCATTGTTTCCCGACAAGTATAACCTGGGAGTTTTTAAGGCTAAAGTGAACCGGCATCTTTTAGGCAAGCATGCTAATCGTCGATCGCGTCATTTATCATTAAGTGTGACCATGGATAAAAATAATAACACGCCAAACGATTAAATAGATTGCCAATATTGGGCAGAATGCAATAGCAAACTAAAACCTAGAATCATATGCATAAACTAAAAGCTGTATGCAAGTTGCCTGCAAGTTTTTGTAGTAAGAGCCCTCACCAGTGCCTGTGTATCTTCAACCCTGCCTTCTCGGGCGGCAGTGAGCAGCTTCCTTTCCCTATCATTTTTCTCCGATCTTTGCGCTGCGTCCAGCAGTCTCTGGACATCCCTGGTTTTTGACACGTCGCAGGCGGTCCGACCTTCGCCATTCATTACGTTCACATCTGCCTTGTTGCTGAGCAGAAGTATCACTAGTTCCTGGAGCAGGAAATGTTTTAATGTTCATCATCATCAACAGCCTGAAGATGTCCACAGCTAAACATAGGCCTCTCCCAGAGAGCACCAATTTGAGCAGTTGCTCGCCTCCTGCATCCATCGGCTCCCCGCGGCTTTCACCAGATCGTCGGTCCACCTAGTGGGGGGAATATTTAATATTGCAGAAAGTACCTAAATACTTAAATAAACTGATTTCAAACTGCTTAAATAAGTTCAATGAAAAACTTTGACGCTATTTGCGATTAAGGCCCGTATATCCTGGGACCTCTATCTACCGCTCGCTCTATTTTGGAAGATATTCAATGGCAGAATTTACTAACGAAAAACGTTAGTACTTATGCGCGCGAGCGAGGTAGAGGATCAGAAAATGCCTTAACTCGACCCTGATTATTTTAATAATTTTATCTTTAGTCCGTAGTATTAAGCTGCAGCCACACCGGCGCGTCAAGTGGCGTCAGTGAGGCATCAAAATCTTACATTCAATACCCACCGCTGCCAGTGTTCATAGACGGCCGCGTTGCGATCGCCGCGGGCAGCGATGGGTACCGAAAAGTTTCCCGTCGCTGACGCTGCCGCTTCGCAGACGCGCCGGTGGGGCCGAAGCTTTATATAAAAGTGTAATATCCGATTGTTTGCGTGGCATTCGATTCGGATGAAAATTCACACACGGTTTGTTTTTATACTACCAGTAACCAGGGCCAACATGGGATACTCTTTATAACCCAGTAAAGTGAGTTGCCGCGTGAAAATGCGTAAGATGCAAATGAAACCACAAAACACTACAAAATGAAAAAAAAATTGTTTTAACCTCTTTCTTGACTTTCTACATAAATCTTCATAAATCTTCGTTTTACGTGCATTGTAACTTTTGGCAGATTTTTTAACTTATCATAGTAGCTTTTTTCAGCATTACGTAACACAACAGGTTCAATAAAGAGAAACATTTAATTTTTAATAGGGATGCGTAGGCATAGGGGGGTACCTATTCACCTCGTTCCCTATAAAAGATGCCTTATGTAACGCTGTATCTCCCGTCTCGTTGACTTCGTCCACATCGGCCCCTGCATCTAGCAATGCTTCCACAACATCAGTGTGTCCAAAATAGGTTGCAAGGTGGAGAGCCGTCCAGCCCAGGTTGCATTTGCTTTTCCCTGAAAGTTATTTATATGTCAACTTTACATGAAAACACTTTGTCTATTGTACCTACTTTAGCTTTAGTTTTAAGTGTTCCGTAATACTCTACTAGGAACCTTATAACCTTACCAACGTTTTGCCTAAATTTGCACAAAAATAGTCAGTAGAAATCACAAAAAAATAAAAACAATCTTGCTTTGTATTATAAGGGTAGCTCTGATACGTGTAAAGACACACAGAACATGGTGTAAAGACAGGATAAAAAGAATCTCGCCAGACCGCAGTTTGTCGTGTTGTATATTAGAATCACTAGGTGGTAGGACTTTTACGCAAAGTTCGTCTAGGTACCACCGCTTTGCCAGTTATTCTGCCGCCAAGCAGTAGTGTGCATGCACTACTGTGTTCAGGTTTGAAGGGCATTGTAGCTATATCGTGTTCCTGAATCTTAGATATTTTATGTAAACACAGGGGATAACAGTGCAAAAAATATCTTTTATAATGGTAGGTTACTATATTTGACCAAAAAAAATATCAAATATTATTTTCTAGTCATAATCTGCTTAATTATAAAATAAAAATCGTTTTGTACTATCTATTTTAACGTTATATCGGATATATAAAATTTTATGATAAAGAAATCGATTTTTGGTAGAAAATATTTTATTACACTGGTAAGACTGTAGAGGATCTAAACATTTTTTTATCATACCATTATATGCCATACTTTCTTCAAAGACACATGGTGCTACTTTTGTGCACTTTTTGGGATATGAAGTAAAATTTAAAAAAATAGATCAAATTGAATATTTATAGATGAATGAATAAATCTCTCGATTTAAAATTATAGAATGTTTGTCAGAATTGTCAGAATAATTTATAAGGTTTCTGGTCCGTTAAAAAACGTAATATCCTAAAATTACCTCCTTCCCAAGTCATCACTGGCAACACACACTGATTAAACCTTTGTTTTTAGGCTTTGTAGTATTTTGGACGAAAAGATAGGTTGAAGCTTCCCGAATGTTGCCCAGCCGAGTTGGATTCTTCGTGCAACCTCTTTGTCAGAGAGGCCTATGTTCATCAGTGGACGTCTTCAGGCTGATGATGATGATGTGTAAGAATAAGTAATTTAAAGATGACAACTATGAAAATATAAAAAACGTAATTTTATAAGGGTAATATTATGTCAATGGGCCCCCTCATGCAGGGTATCATAATATCATTGAATAGGTCTTTTAAAATAAAGGTAAATACAGTTTAAACTACTTTTCACCACATGTACCACTTGGCAAATATCAAAGAGGTATATGTACTACGTACTAGAGAAGCTATTCAAAGCACAAATAGTTGTCATTTTGTGTATAATGAAACTAAAATCCGCTACAGCGCTTTACGAGATTAAATCGTCTAACCAACGATCACAACACGCAGCGCTAGTTTAATGGCACATTCGGATCATAACTTTTACTGCTATTCACTGCTGCACGTGCAGTCGCTTTGAGAGCTGAGCGTCGTATGAGCGAGAAGATGCTCATAGGCATATTTGCAGTGGTTGACAGTGCAAGTTAGAGATGTCCTGTCTAGTGTATACATAGAAGTCTTTGGCAAATATATGTATTTTTTTTCTTTTGTAATTAAACGTACATATGATGGTGGTCGATCGGTAGCATGTGCGCTTCGCAAACTTACGGCACCGGGTTCGATCCTCGGCCCTGCACCAATGACTTATCTAGTAAGTTATGTGCATTTTGTAATGCCATCGCTCCGTGCCTCGGACAGCACGTTAAGCCGTCGGTCCCGGTTGTCATAATAACATCTATGACAATCGTTACGGGTAGTCAGACGCCTGATAGAATCTGACGCCTGATCTAACCATCCCTGTTACTGGTTCTTTATGGGTTGCGAGGTCAGATGGCAGTCGCTCGTGTAATTCTGGTAGCTCACCGCTACAGGTTATAGATTGGGAGCCAACCCTAATAACAAATGGGAAAAGGCAAAGAGGATGATGATGAATTAAACATACATATCTACATCTATGGCCCCTAAATACTAAGCAAGGTCAGACATGCTCTTGGCAAGTTAATATTTATCTTACAATTAGATACTTTATCAATGAAATATGTAAATTAGAAGGTTTCATGCATGATATGACTGAATCTAATTTATGCAAATATTATAAATACAATGTACAATAAGTTGCACATATCTGGTTAAAACTATATTATTTGAATTCATTAATTTTAGCTTTGCATTAGAATTTATTGTATTTATTGATTATCATGATGTAACTATCTACTTATTCTGCTGTGCTTTCAATTAATAATCCATTAAAATATTTTGTCTTGGAGACCTTCAGATTGATACCTATAACAAATAATACCAAACAACCATACTTTTTGAATCTATTAAAATAATTTGAATATTATACTGTGGAAGTACCCATTCTTTACCAAATATAATAAACCTGAACCAAACATGATTAAAATAGGTGAGTTTGCTTTGTTGTTTGCATGACATCAAGAAGCCAACCCTTTGACACTCACTCTATTTAAATGCTACTGTAGAACATTACCATACCCACTCACAGATCCTATAAAAAAGTGGATATGTGTACCCACCATACAAGTTTGGAAATGAGATTCTAAAAAATTATGTAAATTTAAATAGAATTAATGATGTCACTCGCATCATAATGGACCTACATCATTTGAAGCCATTTAAATAGTCTTAACATTATATTTACATATAGGTACCTAAGATATTATTTTGCAATATCTGTAGACTAGACAATAATTTGATTGATTTAGGTAGTGAATAGGAAATAATCTAAATGATCATTTTATGAGTAGGTACTGTAGTTTTTTTTTTCTTATATTTTGGCTCCACACATAGTGTATTTAGCCAGTGTCAAGTTTTGTAATTTTTCATCGTATTATGGAAATTTTCACTTAAAGTCAAGTCATAGTCACAGTCAGAGTAGTCATAGTCTAGTCTAAGTCATAATCCTGTCTAAGGCATGGCCTAGTAAAGTGGTGGCAACTTTACTAGAGGCTTCTATGGAATTTTGGAAGCAACACGAAAAACCACGTTTCACTACATTATATCACTTGCCCACACTCATGCTCGTAATTCAGCACTTAATGCGTAAAACACCACCAATTTTAAACATTAACACTGGAAAAAGCATAAGTTTTGTAAAACAATACAATGCACCGACGTGAACTTTTCCGCGTTCCCGCCAAAACTTCGGTACTGTAGTTATTACATATATTTCTAATAATTTACTTTTTATATTTCAGAAACTCAAAACAAAGCAATAACTCACACATAGAATAAGTAAAACTATAGAAGGTAAATTTCCAAACAATGCCTTCTCAAAACTCATGCTACAAATTCGCTATGTGTGCTGTGCTTACTTGCCTCATCATGCACACAGATGCAAATATGAGTGAGTAATTTGTTTTCACTATTTTTGGTACTTTAGATGATTATTTTATATTATTTAGCAAGCAAATTAACATGTGAAACCAGTGGAGTGTCACACCTGGGGGTGTACCGTGAGCTCTTAGCGCGATTCAAAACAGAGCCTGTATTGGATCGCTTTGTTTTTTGTATGGGGATTTTGACAAGCGATCCAGTATAGGCTCTGTTTTGAATCACGCTAAGAGCTCACGGTACACCCAGAGAACTCTTTTGTAAGTGTTGTGGCACAATTTCACTGTGCAAATTGTCATTCTCAATCATTTTTTGGGAGCTCTTCACACAGAGCGCTGACCGCGCAAACGTGGTACGGTGCCATTAATGGCACCAATTGAACAGCTTACATTTCACGAATGTACTGTGGTTATATAGGTACTTATATTAAGAACTCAGATGTAACTATTTGGGAAAAAGTTTATGTTTTTGTATTTCTGTTCTGTTTTAATATTTATGTTATGTTCATAGTTATTAAATAGGTACCTAATTATTATGTAGGTACTTTACCCTTAAAATTTATATCCAAAGTCAGCTCTCCATCTAACTTAGCTTTTAGTAGAGCTCTAACGACTGAAACTTCCCCGTGCCTTGCGGAGTATAGCAGTGACTCTTCGGCTTCTTGCCCTGAGTGATCCTTCGACATCGTCTGAAGTTTCTCGTCAACAATCTCTGATTTACGTGATGTCCAATGATGAAGGCCTCAAGGCACCCTCAAGGATAACAATCTCAGCTCCTCGTTTGTCACTTCAATATAGAATCTCTTTATTGATGAATTATTGGATATCTAATGATTACGAATTAATTATTGTAAGTATTATTTTGCCGATTGAAAGATTTGAAAGGTACAAGAAAATAATGATAAATATGATATTGAGTAAATAGTGACGTTTGTTTCGCGAGTTTTAGTTGTAGCTACTTAGCTACTAGCTTTTGGAAATGATTGCTACTTTAAAATCATTGTCATTGTATGATTTGTTTTAGTCACTGTGATTTCACCTCTGATTTTTCATAAGCCTAATGAATTTAAGATTAATGGTGATTGGCTGCGCTTTATGAAATGGAACAGCATCATCTAACATCTCTGTTCCATTCTTTAGGAGAAACCTAGTGAAGTTGCGACCTGCTACAAATTATTACAAGTAGGTAATCTAACGCTTTCAATCCGTTTTCAATCAGTGTGTGTTGCCAGTGATGACTTATGGAACTGAGACATGGTCTCTTACTGTTGGCCTCATTAGTAAGCTCAAAGTCGCGCAGCGAGCTATGGAGCGAGCTATGCTCGGTGTTTCCCTGCGAGATAAGCTCCGGAACGAGGAGATCCGCAGGAGAACTAAAGTGACCGATATAGCTCTTAGAGTTAGTAAGTTGAAGTGGCAATGGGCAGGCCACATCGCTCGTAGAACTGACAACCGATGGGGAAGAAAGGTTCTCGAGTGGCGACCACGAACCGGAAGACGCAGCGTGGGCCGGCCCCCCACTCGGTGGACCGACGACCTGGTGAAAGCCGCGGGGAGCCGATGGATGCAGGAGGCGAGCAGCCGCTCAAGGTGGCGTGCTCTGGGGGAGGCCTATGTTCAGCAGTGGACGTCTTCAGGCTGTTGATGATGATGATGATGAATCTAACGCTACTCTCTAAGTTAAACAAGATCAAAGTTCACCACCACACCACAATGTTAATAAAATGATATTGTTTACTGCGCTTTGAGTAGATAAATAAAATTATAATTGTTTTAATATTCAATTATTCACCGCTTATGCTACTCTCGTATTATGAAATCTGAAGCCATGATTCAATTAAGTGTGAATATCACACTGTGATTTGTAGCAGTGTGTCTGAGAAAAAGTAGCAGAGTGATTTATGAAAAATAAAATCATATGATTTTTCACCTGCTCCTTGTGATTTGATCCATGCCTACACTCTATTTTTTAATATTATTTTTTAGTTTTTTTTTAAACGGAGTAAACTGACAGCTCGAAATGTCACTTGTGCAAATAATGCTGCCAACTTCTAAACCACTATGATGATCTAATTCAGCTCCTACAGTTCAAAAGAGCGGTACTGTAATTTGCCACTGCAAAAAATGCCACTTTTTAAGTTTTAAATACTATCGCCGACAACTTATTGGTTTGGTGCTAGACAGTGAAGATGATTCTTCCGATATTGAAAAAAATATGAAGGTATAAAAATGATAACTTGTTTTATTTTGTTAATTTTGCAATTTTCATTTATGTATATTACTCAAGCTAACTACTACAATAATAAAAACTAAACTAAACTAGCCACACTACCTACTACAAAGAACACTTATGGACTGTATAATAGCCGCGATGGCCTATAGTATATTCCATTTTTTCACAGACCGCTAATTAATGTAAATCAAAATCAATCAGGAATCAAGAATTTTAGGATATGTTCAGAATATAATAGAATGGAACAGATCACTAAAGTGAAATAAATCAGTGAGCTGTATCTTTTTTACCACCACTATTTATTTTATATGAAAAAGTGGCAACACTTGTAATGTCAGTTTACTCCGTTTGGTGTATTATTAAAAAAAAAGTCTGTCTGTTTCTCAGTCACTACTGTTCTCATAGTTTATGTTTATAACTTTATACCATGTACCATATTAATACCATATGTACCATATTAATGTCTTAGATAAATTATAAAACATTTTGTATTGTAATCAGGGTAATCAGGATCAGGCACTCAAGGAGCACAGAGTACTTTTTTATATAGGGAAAATCAGGAGGGCGAGCACTGTATTCGTTAGCGTTATGTGTGACGATATTCAAAACTATTGCCGAATATGTCTAGACATGGAATCAACCCATGTTTCTATACTTGGAGACCCAACTATTAACTTGCAGCTCAGGTCTTGTCTTGCTATACTGGTGTCTACAAATGATCACCTCCCAAAGAATATTTGTGTGTCCTGTGTATCACAGCTCAGCCAGTTTTACAGTTTCCAACTAAACGCTCGATGCTCTCAAGATTGGCTGGAATCCTCAATGCATGTCAAGTCAAAAAGAAATGCGGAAACTAAAACTCCAATACAGCCATTACCAGACTCTGAATACAACTCTGATTCACTTTTAGAGTTTCTGAACAACACTGCAAATATTGAGGATTATCTAAATAACTTGGGTAAGGAAGATATACCAACCATAGTAAACATGTTAGACAGAAATGAGCATGTAATGGAGCAAGCAAGGGCTGCAAATATCAAGGCTATAAAACAACTTAGTCCTAAAAAAAAAGAAATGAAACAAAACAACAAAATGGACATGGAGATTGATGTTTTAGATTCTGATATAGAAATCGTAAAAGAGATTATTATGAAGGAAGTAGACCCAAAAAGCAAACCTTTAGTGGCTAAGAGTGATAAAAACTTCTTCACATGTTATGGTTGTAAATTAAAATTTGATGGTATACAAAAACTTTGCCAGCATGTGAGTACCTGTGATAATGCTGCTAGGACCTGTTTAAAATGTGATACTCTATTTGACTCTCGACAAAAGATGATTGAACATTCAACCATTCATTTATCACTGCCGTTGTCTTGTAACTGTGGAGATCAATTTCCAAATAAAGAGACCCTCACTCAACATCAAAAAATCTGTCGAGCGGAGCATGGAGCTAGTCTAGGATATTGTTTTAGATGTAAAGAATGTGAAGAAGTGTTCAAGGATAGATTTCAACTATACAGACATGCAAGAACACATATAATGAAGGCTGAAGAGAAAAAGTGTGATATTTGTGGACATACATTTATTGGAAATGATATGTTGTCTAGACATAAGGAAAAAGAACATAAAAAACCTGTAGGCACCATATACAGGTAAATATAAAAGTAGTTCTGCATGTGGTAGACCTCGCAAGCACAAACGTTGCAACCACACTGCATGAATCTTTACATACCAAACTCAGATCTCACGGCCTTATATCTCGACAACCTCTTGACCGATTTTATTCATATTTGAAATACTTGTTAAAAATTGAGTACCCGCTATTTTTGCCAAATATTATCAAAATCGGCGGGTAAATGGCGCCGCAGCTAACTTCCTCCCTGTTTGGGGGAAATACCCCTCCAATAAATATTGCTGATGATAAAAAATATTCCCTGAACTTGTAGAACCTATGTAGCAAGTTTTGTCAAGATTTGTTTTTGTTGAATGAAATCTTGTCTTGAGCACTCACAACTGAGTGTAGTTCTGTATATTATAGGCATAGGAGTGTAACCCAATGATGCAGCTAATAACATGAGAAGGTGTAGGGCAATTTGTCTGTTTGTTTGCTTGTGTGACTTTCATAATAAAATGGCTCAACTAATGAGATGATAACCCATATATAATTATAATTTCTCAGGATAATATATATATAATCCTGAGAAGTTCTAGTAAGAAAAAGAGTAAGTTGCAGGTGAAACAGCAAGATGATTTGACTCTAGTTACATTATGAAGAGATATGTAGGTACTGAAACAAACTGTCTGAAGAAGTCATGTAATTTTCAGTTACATTATAAGAAAATATGTAGGTACTGAAATTAACTGTCTAAAGAAGTCATGTAATTTTCAGATGCAAGGTCTGCAACCTTACCTTACCCGAACACAAAGAAATGTACATTCACGTAAAAAAGCACACATCTAAAGCAGACCCCGCTCGTCACCTCTGCGAGTCCTGCGGTAAAAGCTTCTCTACACGCGCCATTTTAATGCGTCACTCGCTACAACATAACAATAAGAACTACAACTGTAAAATTTGCTCTAAATATTTTAATAATCAAAAGGAAAAAGATGAGCATATGGTTGAACACAATGAAATGGCGATATGCGAGAGATGCGGTACTACGGTTAATTGTTACCAGTTTGAAGAACATTCTTGTAGTTGACAAAATAACATATAAATAGATGACAACACTAATTCAGTCTGTGCATAGACATGGGCAAGTGAGATGACCGAAGATTTTGTATGTATACCTAATGAAACACCAAGGTTAGTCAAAATTGATTTGATAAAATGTGTGTGAATAAACCCATTTTAACTTTTATATGATTTTGTATCTGTCTGATTGTTTAAAATTATCTTAACAATATAAAAAGAAAATCAATGTTTCTGGTTTGTTTGATTTATTTAAATTAAATAACTCCTAAACTCATACAATCTTAATATATCAAAGTAAACTCATAAGGCTACATACAGTTAGCAATACATTAAAGTTTATAAAGACCTCTAAATTGTACTGAAATTTTGTATAAAATTACTTAACATTTCTAAACAGTTTGTTAACAAAAACAAAACCAGCCCCGGTGGCCAAAGTTGAAAAAGTCGGTGAAAATAATCCTTATTCGTTCTGGCAAAATGTTGCTGATATCAATCAAAGTTTTCATGAATGGCGGAATGCTGATAGTCTTGTGATTCATGCGGATTCCTGGAAAAGGAGAACATAAATTCAAATATCAATAGAGACAGGTAAGATCACCTGAAAAAGTGACTAGATGTTGTTCTAATCAATGTTAAAGATGGGCAAATAAACTATAAAGCAATTGGGGTTAGATGGAGATGTGTGAAATGATGTGTTTACAAAAGTAATAAGGGTCTCCCGGTGTCTTAGTCGAAATTAAATTCGCGTAACTTTATGCGAAGTCGTCGGAGGAATAGAACGCCACTTTTCTCTTATAACGAAATTTGGTTTCATCAACTATCATAGGTGTGTATAAGTAAGGAAAGATAAGTTAAGAAAATGATCTGCTCATAAAATGATGGTGAAACACCCACAATTATCATGCAGAGACAGCAATAGGACGCGTCTCAACTTTAAAGTCACTGGAGCTGCAGGATGTGTCAGTTTTTGATTGCATGACCATTACCAATCAATTTCTAATGAGAAAGCTTGATACTAGTTCGATTTCCATACCTTCTATGATAATCTTGGCTGCGTCCTTGGCGGTGATCTCTGCATACCAGAACCGGAAGCGGTGGGACGGTGGCGGATACAGCCCGGTGGCGACAGTCGCTAGGTACACAGATGTTACGTTGATGTTCTTGGTCCACATATCCAGCCTTAGTTCTTCTGTTATGGAGTCCATTAGACCTGATGGTTTAGTTGACATTGCGTATTCGCAAAATGATAAGCGTATTTAACTTATTTGCAACAATGCCTTATTCCAAGAACAGGGTATAAAACAAATTAGTTTTCTGAGAGATACCGTTAGCCATAGTTCTTCAAAAAGGCTCTTCTCGAAGAACGATGGGTAACGTTCAACATACCACGCAACGTTGCAGATTTGCAGACAGTTGACATTTTATGATTACCTTTAAGCCCAAATTTAGCGGCACAATACGGAATCATGTCAGAGCAGGGCATCAGGCCAGCGCTAGAATTGATGGCCACAATATGTCCATATCCCCTTTCGATCATGCTCGGCAGAAATGCTTGGATTACCTAGAAAAAATATAAGTAAGCAAGTTGGATTCAAAAAGCTATACCTACGAACGACGACTAAACCATATACGTTCTTATAGACGCAGAGACTTCACCCGATTAAAATAATCAAGTCCATGAGACAATAACAGAATTTAAATTCGAATACGGTTTCTGAAGGTATAAGTGTAAAAACCTTATGTAAGTCTGGTGGCGATGGTTGTCGTGTGCTCTTTTGCTTGCACTCCCGGACTTGAAAACTCGTGCGTGCTGGATGTACCAGAACAGTTACGCGATAGGGGTGCTCGTTTGATCAGCAGTGCCGATAGAAATAATTATGATGATGAAGATCGCTGATACGAAGGCCTGGCTGCTGTTGAAACCGGGAGTTATAGGAACGATACGTTAAAATTCAGTGCAAATAATGCGATAGCGCTCCATGCCGTTCAACAAGCTACAGAAACAAGTAAAAGTCAATACTTACCCAAAAGTGTGCTAGTAAGTTAATTTCAATATGTTTTGCGATGGAATCAGATCGCAGATGGTGAATTGGCGCACAGGTTAGCGCTCCAGCATTGCTGATGATCATGGACACCTCGCTCAGCTGTCTTCGTATGCGTAGAGCCAAGGCCGCGACTTGCTCCCTTGCTGTCACGTCTATCGTGAAGCCGTAGGACTGGAAATGTGAACAGTTAGTATGTTAAGCTTCCTGAAACGGAGAGGCAACTTACATGAAAAGTTTTTAGTGTGCAAGTAACCAAAGATCTTTATTCTCGATGATTGGTCTAAAATACGAAACTGTAATATAATCTACGAACTTCTCCATCTTTTTTCCGAATCTCTGCAACCACAGAATCGTTTCGGTGTGCGTCTTTGTCCCAACAAATGACTGTAGCTCCTAGATCTGCTAACTGAAGGGCCAGCTCTCGTCCAATACCGTTGCCTGCTCCAGTTATCTGCAGAATAATTTTGGAAGTATTTACCTACATATAATACCTAGTACTATCGTACTACATTGAATGAAAGCACTGAGTCCTTTTCGAAATTAAAATGGAATCGTTTGGTCTGTTGATTACGCTATAAGCAGGCGTTAGTGGTATACATCATAAGTCGCCAGAATGGTTTTAACTTTACTAGTTAATTGCGTATGATAGGGACAGTTTGAAACGCTGCGTAAGCGAAATCGGTATGAGAAGACTAACCAAAACGGTTTCTCCGTGTAAACTCTTCATAACCGGTGGTATGAGAACCCTTGCTGCTGCCATCGTGCATGTTGAGCACAGCTTCACGATGAGCACCAAGATATCCACGGCCCAGAGAGGTACCGTTGCGAATCTTCCATGCCCCCACCACGGCAGTATCCATACCTCTTCGAGTATCCTAAACTTTCGAGCTGCACTCCCTATAAAACGCACGATTAAATTCCTCCTATACATAAAGGTAAAATCTTATAAATATGAGCTTGACATGAAACGGCTGCTTTTGACATACTTTTGACTTGTATTCATATTGGCTATGGCATGACAGCCTCGGTCAAATTGGATGCTGTTTGCGAGGTTTGCTCTTTGGCTACAAGTTTTTCATAATTTGTAGAACTTCCTCGTTGAACGTATGTAAAACTGTATGTAGACGTACGACATATTGAAAATGCGAAAATCGGGTATCTGTCACTGGTAAAAGAAAGGTCCAGTTTTTTCCATTGTAATGTTTTTATTGTGCCCGAAAGTTAAAACAAAATAAACCATGGCGAGACCATTACAAAAAGACCGAGACAATCGGTCAGCGGAGAAAAGAGATTTGGTCTTCCATCCTTATAATATAACACCTGAGAGTGCTTACACTTCGATCTTGCTACTCGAATCAACTGAACCGGAGATATTATGCCAGGTAATACCTTTTGCCAGGCAAAATTACTCAGCACACGTATAACGCGGGCTCAAATTAACTTGCAGTATCTAAATAAGAATTTTGGAGCAGCCTCTTCCTTTTTAGCCTATACTTTAAAGACACTAAACATGGTGTCCAATACAATGTAGTAGATAAATGTTTCGACCACTCGGCTATTCTATGCTCACAGCTATAATTTATGCATAACTTATTAAAATTGACATTAGGGTTTGAAAGTATCACACTTTTAAAATGTAATTACCCCCAGACTCTTCGAGCAATTACGAAGTTCTCAGCTCAAGACATGCAAAACCGAGTGGTTTTGTTCAACCTGAACGCTATCCACTATATCTTGCCTCATGTGGAGCATCCTGAGCTAAACATAAAGAGGTTTGCTTTGAAAGCATTAGCACAGCTGTGCCAATTGCCTAAAGGTCCTGAAAAAGTCCTCGCCAACCATCAAAATCTCAGGAAAATTGCGCTGATGTTGGTCAAGGTATTCTTCCTTCTCTATTTAAATAATGTTATTATTGATACAAATATGACTAAAATAATGCTGGGGAGGCTCCTTCTGAAACGAAACTTAGGTACTAATAATAAGATTTCTTTTAGATTGAAGACATATTCGTACTAGAATTTGCCTCTTTAGTTTTGGCTGAGCTCACGAAAGAGCCAGTTGGCTGTGAGCAGCTGGTAACTGTCAACATACTGAGCAGCTTATTTTCTAGAATGAAGAACAGTCTTGATCCTGACGTCCAGAAGAACTGCCTTCAGGTAAACTGATTTTTTTAGGTCTCATGAGTAGACCTGAGGGTGCTGATGCATCTTGGGCATAAAAACCAACCAAGATCTTAACAGGTGGCTGTCTTCCAGACCTTAAGCAACCTCCTCGATGACCCAGTGTGTGCATCAGAGGTGACCAAGAACCAGCAGTTTAGCTGGCCCTCACTCCTGGCTCTGATGCAGAGCAAATACTTGGCTATCCAGCACGCGGCCTTGCGGACCGTAGACCAGCTAATCTGCAGGTATAAAGACCAAGTGGTGCAGAAAACGTTCAGGGCTTCCACTGGCGTGTTGGATTTGTGTGATATTTTAGAGGTGAGGTATTTTTTTGCCCATTGCCTATTTTTAAGTATACAACGACCTTTTACATAGCTGAAACTTTCAGCGGTACCTAGCTTGAATATTCCTACCGCAGACGATAGGCTGGTCTATGTTCCTACGCACCCTGGTTCGAGTCGTACTCGTTCCTGCACTAATGACTTTCTAAGTTATGTGCAGAATATGCACTTCCTCTTACAACAACGAAGGAAAACATCTCAAAAACCAGTATTCACGTTTGGGAAAAAATTGTTTCAGTCATACGAGTTTCGAGACGTTCACACAGAAGTCTTAGGCGTGTTGCGGAATTATGTTGAAACAGAAGAGAACGCATCCCACCTGTACCAGTCTGGATGTATACTGCGACTCCTGGCTTATCTGGAGATGGCACTGCCAGCTATGAAACCACACTGCCTGGCTGTGCTGACGAAAATGTCCTTCACTGCTAACGGAAGAGACGTGAGTTGCTGGTATATTTCAGATATAGGTCTGGGTTGACCAGTCGCAAAAGTCGCTGGAACGGAATAAGACGCATCTCTATGGTCGATCTCCCTTTTCTTCCAGGCGCTGTACCAAACTGGCACAGATCTGGTATTCTGCCACCAGCTGTTGAGTTCGAACGTGGAGCTGCTGGCGGACGCAGCTATGGGTGTTGCCAATATGACGAAACTGCTGCCGGCTGCCGTGCGCATGTCTGATACTAACATTATGGAAGCGCTTACTGGTAACCCAAATCACACGCACAGTTTAAGGCTACGTTTTCACCAGCGATGTGCGAGGATGGGTAGCGAGGGATGTGTTTGTCAAGAACCAATAGAATCACTTAATTTACCTAGCCTCGCTCAGCGTAGGTCTAGTGGAAACGGCTCAGGGGAGCGAGGTTTTTGTAAATGCAAAACAAGGGGAAAAGGTATGCTACGAATGTGTTGTGAGGGATGTGTGCGAGGGATGTGTTGCGAGGAATACGTGCGAGGGACGTATTGTGAGGGATGTGAGCGGGCAGGAGCGCGCGCGCTCCGCTCCCACCGCACCCCACACCGCGCGCATCAGAAACTCGCGCGCTACACATCCTCGCACTGCTCATCCGCGCACAATTTCACAGCGTCGCTACGCATCCTCGCCCCGCCCAGCTGCCTCGCACAACTTGTTGGAAACGCAGCCTTAATGTTTTACTTGTTTATGTTTAAATTAGTGTTAGGAATGTTGGTGATCAAATAAATTCAAATGAATGTGCTAGTAATACCTTTTGACAGCGTTTTAGATAACATTTTTTTTGCCATTTCCGAATCCGATTAGTGATAGCATTCTGTCGGGGGACAGTTGAGATAATGACTAAAATTGTTGTTAAACGTTCATCATCATCATCAACAGCCTGAAGACGTCCACTGCTAAACATATAGGCCTCCCCAGAGAGCGCCACTTTGAGTGGTTCCTTCCGCATCCATCGGCTCCCCCCGGGTTTCATCAGATCGTCGGTTCACCTAGTGGAGGGCTGGCCTGCGTTGCGTTAGACGTTAAATATCTCTAATTCCAGCTATCCTGGGTGACGATGCGACATCCTGGTTCTACATCAGAATAAACAGTCTCCGAGCGCTCGCCGAACTATGCCGAATCATCCCGAAGGCGGCCTTCGCTCTCGTCGACCCCAAGATCTTCGCCATGCTCAGAAACATTAACAAGAAGTGTAATTAAATGGTTTTTACTGATATAAGTCTACATTAGATTGCCTGGCCTGATAGCGCAGTTCGTAGTAGCTCTGCCTTCTGAACTACAGGTTGTGGGTTCGATTCCCACCCGGGACAAACATTCGTGTGATGAATATAGGTCTTTGTTCAGTGTTTGGGTATTATATTGTATTCAATATATGCATTTACAAAACAGAAAGTATCTAAGTATTCTATCAACACACGTACCACCATATGAATTTCAAGTATTATACACCTGTAAAGAAGAAGCAGTAGGAAACTATACAGTGTTTCATTTCTCTTTTTTGTATATTTTTTCTCAAGTCAGGGGTCGTCCATGAATCACGTGATGTATTTTTTAGCAACTATTTAGCCCCCCCCGTGGTGATACACGGTGGGGTTTCAGACTAACCCCCCATCTAAAATCACGCGTATTTTTTGGAACAAAGTATTTCTTTTTAAATTTCTGAATATCATTAGGTTAGGTTAGGTTAGAGACCGTGGTCAAATGTTAGCTTATCGTTGATAAAAAAATACAGCTGTAATCTAATTTAATCAATTAAACCAGGGCATTTGCATGGCTATGCGAGTCGAAATCAGGCGCCATTTCCGGTTTAGAAATCGCGCGTCAACGAAAAAATAAATACACGTGATATATCGCTACCCCCCCTTCGTGATGTTTCGTGATTTTTTCCGAACCCCCTCCCCTTTCGAACTTCACGTAATTTGGACGATCCCTAAGGCGCTCGCTACAAGGTAACCATTGGTTGCAGACAAGGACACGCCGATAGAGGCGCAGCGGCTAGCGGTGCAGTGTTACATCAACCTGCAGAACTACCACGTCAGCTCGCGCGCTATGGCCACCGGGGACTTTATGCAGGAGCTTATTAATATACTCACGGTACGAATACATTTTTTTTTAAATCAAATTAATTTTTTAGGACCTTTATAATAAATTACATGTCGGCCCTATCGTATTCGCGGCAAGTATTCACCTATATGGTTAAAGTAGGTTTACATCGACAGTATAACGTTGCAAGTCACTTGAAGTGACTCACAGATCTGAACAGCTCGTTTGCTGCGTCTGAAGTTGGATCAGCCAAAATGTTGTGAAATACACCCACATCCTGCATATTCAGATTGTAAGTCACTACAAGTGACTGTCTTTCACGCTGAAAGCGGACACACTCCATCAGCAAGTGACGAATACATTACGAAATAATTTCATTATCATCAACAGCCTGAAGGCGTCCACTGCTGAACATAGGCCTCCCCTACGGAGGCCACTTTGAGCGGCTGCCTGCCTCCTGCATCCACCGGCTGTTTCACCGCTAAGCAGTAGTGTGCAAGCGTTGTGTTCCGGTTTGAAGGGCCATTATAGCTAATGAAATTACCCGACAAATGAAATGAATGAATGAATTTTCTGGGTAAGCGTGTCCCGCCTTAGGTTTCATCTACACTTACCATCAGGTGAGATGTGGCCAAACGCTGACCCATTTGCAATAAAAAAAAAATAAAAAAAAATAAGACAATGATCTGATCTTACAGTCTAAAAATCTTATTACTTAGGTCTCAGGACACTCGACCTAACGAAAAAATCATTCAGTTTATCCATTTGCGAGCTACGATGCCAGATACAGACACACGTTGAACTTATAACACACCTTTGTTTGCATCGGTGGTTAATTAATACTCTTATGTAGACACTTTTACCTCTACTTCCTGCGTTTCTGTTTATGTTTCCCCCATTTCATTCCACCCGCCAAATGAACCTTCTGTCACAGATAATAAAATACTATATTAGTACTTCTGTCCACCGTGGATATGCAAGGGATTGTTGCCTTTCTCTCCACCAGCTTTGTCCCACCAGTGGGGAGAAAGGGAAACATAAAAAAAGTGCTACCACATTATCATGGTTGCTTGCTACTAACAGAAGGTTTTTTTCATATTATAGCGTATTGACGTCAATCTGAAGATAATGACCTGCACAGTACTTTCCGGACTGATGGTCGAAGATGGCGGCAAGGAAATCTTCACTGTGCGCAAAGGAGAAGAAGTAAGTCGACAGCCTCTGTAGTGTGGTGGTTGAGCAGGTCAGCTCATAATACGGAGTGGGCGGGTTCGATTCCCGCGACAAGACAAGTATTTGTGCATAGGAAAAAAAGGCAAATACTTGTCCTGTGTCTGGGTGTTGTGGGACCATGGTCCTTGCAGTTCCTGGGTCCCTAGATACAGAGAATCCTAGTTAGGGTCCGGGATCTTATGTATGTGATTCATTATCATCATCATCAATAGTCTGAAGTCGTCCACTGCTGAACATAGGCCTCCCCCAGAGCGCGCCACCTTGAGCGGCTGCTCGCCTCCTGCATCCATCGGCTCCCTGCGGCTTTCACCAGATCGTCGGTCCACCGAGTGTATGTGATTATTGGGCGTATTATTTAAAGTCCAAGTTTTTATAGACCATTTAACCAATGCTTCCTTTGATAAATGTCTAGGATGGTGTATGCTTGCCTAGAAGATAATTCACTCTTGAATTAAAGACTAAAAGACCTAGATTATAGTTAGCTGGAAAGAAGGCAAGTTGTTCCACTCACTGGCGGTTTACACTATAAAGTGCATAGCATAGCAAAACGTGTTTCAATAAAAATTCCTACGTGTTTTTGTGCGCCTTGATGTCCGGTGAAAGAAAGATAGAGAAATAAAGTCATCATACATAATTATTGTAATCTATATCTATACTTATAATAAAACTGTAACTGGGTTAAATCTGTAACATAAATATTTTAATTTTTACTTACATTACACTTTATCGATATAGAAGTGGAAACAATATTTTTGTCTGTCTGTCTGTTCCATTGAACACGCATCACGGTGGAACTACTAAACGGATTTCGCTGAAATTTGGTGTGGTTATAGCTAATTTTTCAGAATAACATTTAGGATACTTTTTGTTTTCTAAAACGGTCATATGCGGGTTGCACGAAGAAACATGTATGTAATTTTTATGCAAGAATTTTTATTGTTTGTTTTCCTATTTATTTTTTTATTTATACTTATCCTGTCGAAGGGAAGATGGAAGGGAAAGGGAAAAGGATGAATGAATAGGCCGGCGAAGGAAGGCAGGCGCCTGCCTCCCTTTTATTGCCGTCCCATTTTCGGCCGGTTTCGCTTCCCTCTTACCCATAAACAGGGTCAAGGCGTAAAACTAATTAACCTGTGCGAAGCCGAGGCGGGTCAGCTAGTAAGCAATAAATTAGCTATAAATTGCTTTAATCCAATGAGTAATATTCAACTTTATTTGCCCCTACCTAGCCTGTAAATGAGAACTTGCGTATCGAGCATATCGGCCTGCGTACTGCACTCTGCACTCTGATAGCGTCGAGCGTCACCGATGACGGAGCGAACGTGTATTTGGAACTGGGAACAATACATTAGTAAGTAAAATAGATTTATACACTCCGGTGATTTTATTGTAAAGCATTCGGTAATGTTTATCTAAAGGTAACATCGTTGTTAGGGTTCCGTACCCAAAGGGTAAAACGGACCCTATTACTAAGGATCCGCTGTCTGTCTGTCTGTCACCAGGCTGAATCTCATGTAACGTGATAGTTAAACGGTTGTTTTCACAGATGATGTATTTCTGCTGCCGCTATAACAACAAATACTAAAAAACAGAATAAAATAAATGTATAAGGGGGTTCCCATACAACAAACGTGATCTTTTTGCTCGTTTTTATAGGTAAAGGTACGGAACCCTTCGTGCGCGAGTCCGACTCGCACTTGGCCGGTTATTAAGATTCCTTATTACTACAAGGAACCCTTATAAGATCGTCAATGTCTGTCCGTCTGGATCCTTTACAGCTTTTATAGCTTTGCACAGCGATAGCTTATATAGCGGTCTCACGTTTCCAAAAAAATATTGATATTTTTTTGTATACATATAGGGGTAGCTTATGATAGATAGATAGATAAATAAACTCTTTATTATACACACCAAATAACACAATTTCACAAGAAATACAATGATTTACAAAAACGTGCAACAATGGGCGACCTTATGGCTAAAAGCGATCTCTTCCAGGCAACCTTTGAATGGAGGGGATTTATCAAAGTGGTAAAAGACGGGGTGCACAAGCATAACTAATAATTTTTGGTTAATGCATTACTCATGTATGTGTGGGGATAAGAAAATTATTGTCGCGTGACCCCCTCGTCATAATTGAATGAGCCGAAAGACGCGGCTGCTGCGTTAGTCGTGAATTTGTTTATTTGTTCCTGTTTTAACAAATTAAGTTGTTGAATAAGCTAGTGTCCTACTATTTTTTTATTGCATAAGTTAATAATATTCCTAAAAAAATAAACAGTCGTGAAAACAAAAATTGAATACCTCAAAAAATGACAAAGTTACAAGCATTTAAAATACAGGAATAGAAAGAGACAGCTCAAACTTGCAGTGACGTTACTCTTGCTCCTTCATAATACCCCATTACTAAGCTGTGGTAACTTTACATACACACTCTTTGGCATGTGACTTCACAACGTGCGTTTTCATAGTAACTGTAGGGAATCTCCTGTTTTGCGAGAAAGGGACAGGCGATGCCCCCTACAGAAGCTTTAAAAGCTTATTACTTTGTGATTTATTTACCGATTTTACTTATAATTTCAATTACTGCATTCATTCTTTAACTTTAACCTACTTTATGTAAATAATATTTACTTATTAATTTTTAATAGCAGGCAACTAGCCTATTGCTTTTTTCTGGTTGGCAACATTGAGTTAGGCAGGAAAAGCGATCAGTCTCTTGGCCTTTGGTTTGCTGCTGAAACATTACAATCAAAGAGAGTTTAATCTACGTGTAATGAAGAATAAACCAAAGTTTCAGAGGCGCTGCTGGTTCTATTTACAATGGCATGAACTTTGTCCACAGCATGGTGGAAAACATCCAAGCTAGATACGTGGTAGGTGCTTGGGAGCCGGCGTTAGAGGCCATATTCCGGCACCATCCATCGGCCAAGTTCGCTTACACCGGCCGTTTGGAGATCAACGACTTTACTTCGGTAAACGATTATTCTATTAATTTTATTAGTCAAGGTCATCGCGTGCTGCTATTCAGTGACTATGAGGAATTTTTACCAAGTATTTGTTTGTACTGGCTCTGTAGTCGATTTGGTCTGCGATTATGCTTCCTAAAGGCTTGTCACCTAGCGTTTGAAAGCAAAAAGCTGACTTGTAAGGAAAACCAATTACGCATCAAAGGAATTGCAAAGGAAAATGTTGAATTACAAAAGAGATTTGAACACGCAACCATCCGTTCCTAAAGCTGGGGCATGCGTTACTTAAGCTACCGTGACAAGTCATCTCATGTCCAAAATCCTACACCATTTACTACCAACTTGCGGAGTTGGCAGCGCCATCTGTTCTTGAGAATCATCCCGAGGAATATCAGTCAGTATTTAGCCTCAGAAATGCTAATTCAACTTCCAACACATCCGATTTCGCACTTATACCAAAATCAACCCTAAACACACCACAGCAAGCTTCTAAATTCATCATCATCATCAACAGCCTGGAAATGTCCACTGCTGAACATAGGCCTCCACCAGATAGCGCTACTTTGAGTGGCTGCTCGCCTCCTGCATCCATCGGCTCTCCTCGGTTCTAACCAGATCGTCGGTCCACCGAGTGTGGGGCCTACGCTGCGTCTTCTGGTTCGTGGTTGCCACCGAACCTTTCTTCCCCATCGGTTGTCAGTTCTACGAGCTATGTGCCTGCCCATTACCGTTTCAACTCTCAAGCTCCCAAAGCTCCCACATTACAGGAGGGTTTCTACGTACAACAGCGTCTAGGAAGCAAGTTTTGTTCCATCGGCGAAATAATGTCGCAGCGCCCACCGCCGAGACACCCAACTTATATTGCCATGTTCAGACAGACGCAAGACTCCACCGCTTCGGGACTTGATATCAGAACGCCACGTTAGTAATTTTGTAGCTCGGACTAGATTCTTTGCGTATAAATAGGTAGATATACCCATCGACATCGTGTCGATTCGACACTCTCTGTCTCCTTTATCCTGAATGTAGATGAAGGAGAGTGTAAATTTCGAATCGAAACTTTTTCGATGGGTTGGGAATCGGGGTGCAGCTCTGCAGTACCGATTCTGTGACAAATTGACAATACATAATTGTAGTACCCATCCGCTCTTACTAAGGTGAAGGAGGAAACAGACATTCAGGAATCATAAAATGTGAGGTCTCATCCGCCAACCCGCAAACTGTGAAACTCTACGTCAGGATTTTAAGCCGCTCGAAGTCTTCTGATTACTGACTTAAGAGCCACTTAGTGCCCTCTACCGCTTCAATGACGTTTCCTGAAATTAATGAATAAGTTGTCACAGTGTCAGTGTCTGAGCAAAGAATGGTTAAAAATCGTTGGACTACATTACTAGATTCCAGCATTGCCAATGAAAATTCGACTTTACAGACGGAGAATCAGAATCGAAAATCAAAATATCGCCCTCTGGCCGATTGCGGTTTCCCGTCGTGCCTGATGACGTAAACCTGCGCACTTACTTGCTCAGGATGAAGATGTGGTTCGGGGATCCGTTAGTAAACATAACATAAAAAAGAAGTGCTAAATGAGTAATCTCTTAAGGGCTTGTGCAAGGCCAGCGCGAATTCAAGCCAAAGCCACAGAATAGATGTATAGTACTAGGCCAAAGCGGGGATGAGCCAGGGGCCGAGCGGCAGGGGCGGTCTAAGTTAAACTGGTTCCAACGAGCAATATTTTAGGTAATTTATTATTACACTGAATATAATGGCTATTTTAAAAATCCGCTATACATAAGCCCTCCATTATATTTAGTTCAACTACTACACGAAGTTTCATGATCTTATTTAAAGTATTCATTGAATAATCGCTGTTTATTTGTACGGTTTGGAGGTAACTTTGTAATTTTTTTCTATCGAGAAAATTGTATTATTTCGTGTTTTCACTATACATTTGCAGTGGCATTAGTCCTGAACTGTACCATATATTAATTTCAAAGTCATTGTTGCAATATTGTTGACAGGACACTGCCTCAAGCTAAGCCGTTTTAAGCAATTTGGTGTTGTATTGGCTCTTAAGGTAGTCAACGCACCGGCATCGGCAATGCCCTCGGTGTTGCATCGGTGACCACTAATCATCAGTTGGGTTGCCCCTGCTTGCCCCGATCAAAAATAAGGAGGGTAGTCGTTAGTAGATAATTATTACCATCAGGTGAGACAGTGGTAGCGTATATTTCCCCCCCCCCCCCTCTTGTCCATACAAAAAGTGCCAACGCGTTTCCTACTCTAAATGATCCGATTTTGATGGGTTTTTTATGTTGTCTACCCATTAAAAAACTATGCTCGGACGTCCACTTTTTTTAAGTTTTCACAATATCTTCGTATTTACAGCCACCTAAAGTTACGAATTTTTGGCGTCAAAATTATGACGAAGAAAAGTAGTTGTAACTAAAATGTAGGTACTTCACTCATCAGCTCTCTTGTCTCTATCACACGTGTGAAGAGCAGAGCGACGGCAATAACATTTTCAAAACCAGGACGGTCCTCAAGGAAAAACTAAATTACCAAGGGTCCGCTAGGATGAGGACGACGTGTTACCATAGATTTCTTTATCATGAAAGTGGTATTTATAGTATTAGCTCATAAGTAATTGTTTCTTTCGTCCACAGAGCGAAATCAATGCAGTATTTTGAAATGGGCGATTCACAATACGAAATAAGGTATATACTTGTTTCTATTTATTCTGATTATTTATTTATATCATTTGGAAGTTGTTGGCAAAAAAGATAGAGGAAGACTGAAAAAGGTGGTAGGGCTTTTCTGCAAAGTTCGTCTATGTAGGTACCACCACTTTGCCAGTTATTTTGTCGCCAAGCAGTAGTGTGCAAGCACTACTGTGTTCCGGTTTGAAAGGCATTGTAGCTAGTGAAATTACTGGGCAAATGAGACTACGAACTGATCTCTCAGTCTAGAAAACTTTTTTAGACTGTGTGATGTCTCAGGATGGCGTGCGCAGTGCGCAGTGTCACGCGAAACTTTAGTTTGGGTTCCGAGTGACACTGCAATCTGTTATGGGCGGCCGTGTCGCTTCACACCAGGCTAACTCGTCACGTCAACCGTTTAAAAAAAAAGTAGTTGGACGTTGTGAAAAATGATATGTGCAGTGCTAAGGGAGTGAATGTTGAGATGACGTCTGACAGAAAAGAGTGGAAGAGAAAAACATGCTGCACCGACCACAATTAAATGGGATGAGGGTAACCGGATGATGATCTCTTGGAAGTAATGGCTAAGACTATGTGTCGTATAATGACTCCTTTTCTTCTTTTTAGGGCTCCGTACCCAAAGAGTAAAACGGACCCTATTACTAAGGCTCCGCTGTCCGTATGTCACCAGGCTGTATCTCATGAACCGCGATAGTTAAACAGTTGAAAGTTTCACAAATGATGTATTTCTTTTGCCGCTATATCAACAAATACTAAAAACCAGAATAAAATAAATATTTAAGGGGGCTCCCATACAACAAACGTTATTTTTACTCGTTTTTATGGATAATTGTACGGAACCCTTCGTGCGCGAGTCCGACTCGCACTTGGCCGGTTATTTCCTTTCATATCTTCATATTATTATTATATGTGAAGGTACCGCGACAAATGTGCTGAGGTGTCGTCATCCCTGAAGCACCGCGCGTCGTTGCTGGCGCAGTTCTGTGCGGAACAGATGAGTGGACTCACGCAGGAGCGGGACTGCTCCATGCCCAGCGTCGCTCTGCATCTGCAGGACTTAATGGTAACAATGCATGGTTACTAATCATTAATCAATGCAGCACTTGTTTTCAATGCTATAGTGTGCAAAAAGTGTCCGTCTCTCCGTCACTCTGCATCTTTTTTCTTTCTTTTTTTTTATTGTTTATAGGCAAAGCATTTGACCACTGTTTCACCTGATGGAAAGCGACGATGCAGTCTACGATGGTGCATGCTTGCCTAGAAGATACCTGTTCACTCTCGACTTGAAGACACCCAGATCATAGTTGGCTGGAAACAAGGACGCCGGCAAGGCCTGCATCTGCAGGACTTCACACAATGCTTGTTTGCTAACCACTTACTAATCATTGCAACATATTATTTTGTTTTAAAGTCTATCTCTAATTCTTTGTATTTGTGCAGTTTATGCTATGAGGGTTGTTTCCTTTTTCTCCTCGATATATGGTGAGGAATAGGGGACAATCGTTCTTCGGAAGGAAAATGTGCCACAAATACGACGGACGTTTAAATCTGCGACCAATATGTTTTATCTTTTAGATTTCTGCCACTGCCTACGGCATATAACCCTCCATATTTTGGCCGATTGGGATGATCCTACCGTAGCTATCAACTGCGTTAGGATCAACGGACCAGTCTTGTTGTCTATCTCGCTCAGGGGCGTACTGTGACCTCTTAGCGCGATTCAAAACAGAGCCTATATTGGATCGCTTTGTTTTTTCGTATGAGTATTTTGACAAGCGATCCAGTATAGGGTTTGTTTTGAATCGCGCTAAGAGTCCACAGTACGGCCCCAGGTATCGTCGCATCGGTTACGTAATAAAATATTTAGTAATAGTGTGCCGGCGGTAAATAATCCACTTCGTCCTAAAGGACGACACTCTGCAAAGCCAAAACTATCCGATGATGTCCCTCTCTAGCTGCGTGTGCAGTATTGACCCCCCCTTGCGGGCGCAGGCGGGCCTGGGCACGCCGGTGCTGGGCGTGGGGTGGGTGCGGTGCGGGGGAGCGCTGGAGCGCGCCGTGCTGTACAAGACGCTCGCCGACCGGCTCGGGCTGCCGTGCGCGGTGCAGCGCGGCTCGGGGGGGGACGCCTGGTGCGAGGTCGCTGTGCCGGATGTCGACCCGGTACTACATTATAATTTTTAAAGGAAACAATTGAACTTCGAACGGTATTTGAACCCGCATCCATCCGTTCCTAAAGGCGGGACATGCTTTACTTAAGCTATCGTGACTATTGATCTCATATGCCATATCCTTCACCTTTTATAACCAACTTCGGGGTTGGCGAATAGTGCTGTAAAAATCATAAATGCTATATTCTTAGATGTGTTTACAGTCTAACTATCGCATCACCAGCCGGAAGACGTCCACTGCTGAACACAGGCCTCCCCTATAAAACGCCACTTTGGACGCTTATCAAAGGGGAATTTACCATAATCACCACGCTTGGTGATCGTAAATTTAAATGGACCAAGAAAAATGCAGTATTCTATCCCTGGATATTCCCTTAACCGACACTTACGGAGGAATAGATCGGGTGGTCCTATTCATAAACCGGCAGCACCGCAAATGTAGTCTATAGATAGACATCTGTTACACTAGATGTACCATTAATGCGTTGCTTACCCTGTAATACTACTTTTTGACCCTTTTTAAAATGCTGTATGTCGTAGCTCTATGGAAAGACCGCTAGTGCAATCTTACATGCCTTTTTAGCTATTCTACCCTTTCTTTATTCTAATTTAAGTGCGACAGTGATGCACTGACCATGGACGTCCCGTTTGGGTGTAATGTGCCTCCACCAGCATCTACTCAAGCTACTTTTTCGTGCTTATAGTTTTCTCGCTTTTGGGCATTTTTATCACGCATCTTCATCTTCCTTTTTTAATTTTTTTTTTATTGTTTATAGGCAAAGCATTTGACCACTGTCTCACCTGGTGGATAGCGATGACGCAGTCTGCGATGGTACATGCTTGCCTAGAAGATACCTGTTCACTCTCGACTTGAAGACACATACAAGACACACCACATCTTAACTTACATAGACACCATTGCTAACAATATTCATAGTTCCTTTCTCTAAATAAGCTTTATGTATTTATTTGTTTCTTATTTTATTATAGTCTGATAAAGAGGAAAAGTTCCCAGCGGGTCTACTCCGCGCCAACTACGTGGTGGACCTCGTGCAGCGGCCGGGCCGCCTGCTGCCGGCCGGCAGTGCGGCGGCCGCGCGCGCTTGTGGCCCGACATGCTCGGCCAGGTACACGGCGCACGCGCTGCCCGAGGTCTGCCGGTGCGAGAGGGACGACTGATGCTCTGTGATCTAGTGGGGAGAGAGACGGCCTGACGTCCTGTGATAGTTGTGCCATTTCTGTTTTTTGAGGGTAGTCGGTATAATATCAACCGATCACTGATGAAGTAAGCACTACCTGTAAAGCAGTTCAGACAAAAAAACGGTAAAATATTGTTTCTCTTTCTAACGTTATGTAGAAAGTGTTGGAGTGAGCCAGCAACAGAAACTTTTATTTATTAGTATTAGCGTAGCTTAATTATTCTACGTGATTACATGAAAACTAATATTGTATCAAGAAATTACAATTAAAAGTATCACCTAGATATCATTGGTTTAGCGACAAATGGCAATAGACTGAAAAGCCAAGACGAAATTGGTTCATTGCCATTTGTTGCTAAACCAATGATATCTAGGTGATCTTTTTAATCGTAGTTTGTTGATACATTTTATTTATTTACGTTTAATCAGTTTTCATGTAATCACGTTGAGTAATTAAGCTATAATTGGCAAAAAACGCAAGAAAATTTGGATTTGCCGCGCTGAGTAAATAGACGTCTGCCAAATAGAGCCTTGCGGCGCATTGTGCTTTTCTATGAAATGTAATGTGCTCCTGTGTGTGTGTATAATCGGGTACCTATGTGTTGCTATATTTATAAATAAAAGATGAAATTAAGAATTAAATTGTGTTTTAATTCAATAGAAACGTACACAGAAGTGTTTGTAAATAAATACTTATCAAAATTCCTTCGAGGCACATTGTAAAGACATTGCACAGAGTAGTGGACGGACAAACATCACAAACATTCAAGACAAAGCACAACAGCGTTTTGTGAAGCGGTAGCGTTTAAAAATTAAAATAGCCTATAGAAATTTCGCGTACGCCGCTGACGTTTTTAAAACGCTGAAGTGACATTGCTGTACTTAGAAAATAGTAAATAGAGAATAACTATAAAATATTACATATAATTCATTTTAAAAACTAAAGCTGAAAGCCTCAAACGGCGCAAATATGGAAGCCTTGACAGAGGATACATGTTTGTGCCGTTTGGGGTAGAAACCATGGGACCGTGGGGACCAGGCGCTTTTGAAATATATAGGGACTTGGCAAAACTTTTGGTGGAGGCGACCAGTGACCAGAAGGCTGGCTCTTATTTTGCACAAAAAATCAGCATTGCCATACAGCTTGGCAATGCAGCCAGCGTTCTGGGAACATTCCCCTCCGCCAAGGGTCTTTTTGATAATTTATGAGTAAGATTATTTATATAAATTGTATTACATGAAATAATAAAAGTAAATAATTATTATTAATTCATTAGCTACACTTATACTAAATTACTGGTTGTACAGTGAACTAATTATTGATAGACGGTGCTCAATACACGCCTGAATAATTATAATAATGATTTCATCAATTACCTTCTCCAAGGAATATGATTTAATAAATTTTCACCAATAAGTTTTGTGACATTACATTGATAGGAAACTGGCGAAAACTGGGAAAAGGTCTACGGTAAAAATCTTAATAATACTCAAAGGTAATAAACCGACCACTGAAGGGTGCCACTTATGCTATTTTACTCATCAATCTCTAACCATCGTCATACATAAAAAGTTTAAACATTCGATATTTAAAACAAAAGAGTATGTAAAATAGTTCAGCATTTTCCTTGGTACATTAAATTCTTCTGCGATTAACAAGCCGCCTGCCAAGCGTGGTGATTATGGCAAATACGATAGGCGCCCAAAGTGGCGTTTTATGGGGGAGGCCTATGTTCAGCAGTGGACGTCTTTCGGCTGATGATGACATAAAATAGTTTCTTGTGAAACTTATGTACCGATATACAGCGCATACATTATTGTTAAATTGTGCGCACGTGAATCTAACTCTTATTCAACCACACAATAGATTGCGTTTACAGCACGCAAGTAGTTGCGGGAATGCCGCTAATGGCTCTAGAACAACCCTACTATTCTGTGCACTAATATTATTTTGCAAGAACTTAACCCATTAACTTTTAAACCATTGACTATAAATCCAGTTGACCAATTATACAACTTCCCCTAATACGAAAATTAGTAGTGTAACAAGTCAGGGACAAAACAAGTGGGCGTGGCCATTCGCCGCGTCATCAGACTTGGCGAGGCCTCGAGCGTGAAGCAGGCGCATCGGCTCGTTCACTTTTTCTCGGACGGTCGGAGCGTGCGGACGTGCTAAATAACTTATTCTTGCTGCATTAATTTTTGTTTGTCATTTTTATTTTGAGAGCTATATAAATTTAATTTCATTTATTAATTGTTTTTTTAGTCAAATCCACTTCTGGTCGATAACATCAGAAGTGGGATAGTACACCATTGCCTACTTTCCCGCTTTTGGTGCGCCTGACCTACATTAAAAACAATTTTTAATTTAATTTGCTTGTAACGTTTTGGAGTTTGTGCTTGTGTTTATTGTTGCGAGTGTAAGCTTAGCGTAATGTCCGAGGATAAACTTCGTTCGCGTAAGCGTAAGCGTGATACAAACAAGGAGGTGCTTGATGCTATCCTTGCTAGATTAAATACGCTTGAAGATCGTTTCACCGCCGCTCCACCGCCGTCCGAGCCTTTTACTTCACAGCCTGCGTTGGTACCCCCAGCGCATACGCCACCGCCAACTTTGCCCGCGCTAACGAGTGGCATCGCATCTGACGACATGCGTGACGATGAGTCTACGGCAGGACGGGCTCTTGCGTCCACAGCGCGGGAAAGCACTTCAACAGGCGGGGACATAACTGGAAGAATCGTGGAGGCCATCGCTTCGCTAGTTAAAGTAAGGTCTCATAATTACTTCATTTCTAATTTTGACCCGCATGTACACAATATCGATGTTTGGTGTGAGGAAGTAGATAGGGCTATGGAAATTAATGGATGGAACGACAACGAGTGCTTGTCACGAATAGGAAATTGCCTAAAAGGGGATGCGCGCGTATGGCTAAACGAGTGGTCTAGTACAGATCGTTCATGGTCAGTTTCAAACGTGATTTTAAAGCATTGTGCCCACGAAACATCGATATTGCGTCTATTCTATACGAAGTGATGTCCACCGATTCTAAAGGTTTTGCAACCTATGCCGAATATGCTAGGCGATCTTTGTTGAAGTTAGCTCTGGTTAGGGGTCTGTCGGATGAGCTTATTGTTGCTATAGTTCTCAGGGGTATTGTGGACCCACTTGTTAAGGCTGCCGCTACAAATGCTAATTTGAAACCAAATGATCTGGTACAATTTCTTTCAATGTACAACAAGCCAAAAAGTAATTTTCCTTCTACCTGCGATTCTTTTCGTGCACCGCGTTCTAATAGTAAGTCGGTAGTAAATCGTAGTGATAGTGAAAAAGTGACCGAAGTTATCAAATGTCACTATTGTGGAAGATTGGGGCATAAGCGTACTGATTGTAACTTCGCTAAAAGACAACGACTGAACAACTCGAGTGCGACAATTACGCAGTCCTCATCGCAGTTACCTCTCGCTAAGACATGTACATTTTGTAAAAAGAACGGATTGTCGGACGGTCGATCATTGTTTCATGAAACAGCGTTTAGAATCATCTAACGAAAATTCTAATTCTTCGGTAGCAAAATAGCGTATTTTAGAATAAAATCAGGGTAGGCCGAGCTCACGTAAGGTTCAAGTATTTATTTTTCTGAATTTGTTAAATATTAAATGAGAAATTATGTTCTGTCACATGTGGGTCATTAAATGTGATTAGAGTGAATTATAACCATTAGGTACATCAAAATTACACTCTGCCCTTACGTCGTCGTGCTGACTACTTAACCTTTTTCATTCCTTAAGTTGGCTCATCTTAGATTTAAATAATTCTTCTTTGTTTGTATTCCGCCTCGTATTATTTTCTGGTGTAGCTTTGATTATCACTGTAAAGAACTTGAGGCCAGAAATTGCAATAAAGTTATCTACGGTGACTGAACTGTTATGACTGACTGACCAACTGGCTGACTTACTGTTGCCATTGCTCCTGAGATTGATATAAAATTAACGTTCATAAAGGTAACAACGCGTACCTTGTTGTAATGAGTAATGTGTTTGTTTGTAAGAATTGCTCCGTTGGATATAATGGTGGCAATTAAAATAACACTGATTGATGTTGGTTTGAGATTTGATTCTATTGCTTCAAGAATTTATGACAAAATAATAGTAATGACAAAAGAGGTTTCAGAATTATATTTTCATAGTGGCAAAGCGTTGTAATTTTACTTAATCATGATTGTTAATTCGGCATTGCATCACTGTTTTAATTTTTTTTACCATGTATTAACTTTATTTCCTGGTAAAACAACAGCAGCAGCAGTATTTTGACTAAAATTGCACTAAGCACGTTACGCTCAGTTGTCTCATCTGTAAATGCTCATTGGTATATCGACTCATCTATAACCGCTCTAAGAACTTTATGCGAGACTTGTCAGCAGAGGCTAGACAAATACGCGAACAGAAGTCGTATACTATCCCGGGAGTCCACTATAGATGATGGATCTGGTGGCTGGCTTAAATGGAGAAGTACCGAGGCCGCTGTTGAATACATAGTAATGTGGGCAAGGGATTGGGCCCCTAAGATGTGTGCTGCATTTTTTTAAAAATGTGAGTTGATTTGTCTCTTTATTTGTCATTGTGAGATAATGAAGGGTTGGTAATTTTTATTCATATATCACGACGGTATTGAGTGTGATTCTCTACCGGTCGGCAGATGGTTTCCCTCTGGGTTTCCATGATCACGTTGGTATTGAGTGTGATTCTCTACCACGGCAGATGGATTGTTTCCATATTCACGACGGTATAGAGTGTGATTCTCTACCGGACGGCAGATGGTTTCCCTCTGGGTTTCCATGATCACGTTGGTATTGAGTGTGATTCTCTACCACGGCAGATGGATTGGTTCCATATTCAGGTCGGTATCGAGTGTGATTCTCTACCGGTCGGCAGATGGGCTTCCCTATGGGTTTCCATATTCACGTTGGTATCGAGTGCGATTCTCTACCACGGCAGGACAGTTGTCTAAAACAGATGCTGTCACGGTATACTAGTCAATGCCGGTTTGGTTTGGTTTGGTCTGGTTTGATTTGATGTGAATGAGGGCCCTCGAGAGGATGAATGTTGTTTTCTAAATTCAGAATGAATGTGTTAATGAGTGTGTACTGTGTGATCTCATCTTGGAAGATAAATTATGAATGTTTGGTTTTTATTAAAAGAGAATGGCAGTTTGTTCATTGGGTTACAGTGAACAATGAATTAACATGTTCTTTTGTGTGTGTGTTGACAGCTAATTCTGATGACTTGGCGGCTGAAAATGACGCTGGCTCGAGCTGTGAACCCTCCAGAGTTGCGGACGAGGACGGCCGCCCGTCAGGAGAGGCCGTGTAACAAGTCAGGGACAAAACAAGTGGGCGTGGCCATTCGCCGCGTCATCAGACTTGGCGAGGCCTCGAGCGTGAAGCAGGCGCATCGGCTCGTTCACTTTTTCTCGGACGGTCGGAGCGTGCGGACGTGCTAAATAACTTATTCTTGCTGCATTAATTTTTGTTTGTCATTTTTATTTTGAGAGCTATATAAATTTAATTTCATTTATTAATTGTTTTTTTAGTCAAATCCACTTCTGGTCGATAACAGTAGTGTATTTCAACCACTAACATCTGCGAGGAAACGGGAACCCGTTGATGTCTTTTGTTCCATCCTGCTCTGTTCTTTGTAATTTCGTATGTTTTTGTCTCGTTTTGTTACCTCGCCCCCTGCCCGCCCAGGTGAGTCGTGTTTGTACGAGAAATTATGTTCACGAGCTATCAACGGGCTTTATAATCGTCTCGCTTATTTAAAACATAACGTGCGCTAATGAGACAAAACTTATGAAAGATATAATTATAATATTCTTTTCCCACTTCGGCTGAGAAATGCAATGCGAGTTAGAAAGAAATATAGGTTTATTTATTATTGACGCGGGTTATTATTGAGCTTTAAACTTTTTATGAATATATTTTTATGAATGGACTGTAAACGTACCCTACGTTTACAGTCCATTGACATCTAAATATTACTTGGTAAGGACAGGCCTGGTAACAGGTTAAAACGTCGCTTCAAAGTGGGAGCCAAATTCACAGATTGGCCTACACTAGCGCTAAGTATGTGATGTAAGTTAGACGAGATCGGTCGAGTGCTGCAGAGAAAACATGCCCAGTTAAATGGGTTGTACGAACTACTCCAGTAAGTGTAACGAAAAATGCAGCATATTTTACCATAATTAGGTCAATGTTTTGAATATAAGTACTTCGTGTTGTAGCAAAATAATCTATTTTCTATCTGGAAAATCATTGTAAACTTATGCAATGACAGGACGTCATGGTGGCGTCACCTTGATGGCCGTGATTTTCCATAATTTCGACCCAAAATTTTAGTTTGGGCATATCCTGAAATTTAAATCTATGTTACAGTCTTTCTATTAAAACGTAAGTGCAGTCTATAACTTACAATCAATTTTACTAAACTAACTATACCTACTTATGATTATCTTTATAAAATTATACCTAATTAGTTACGAAATAAGACCTTTGAGGTAACATTTTAATATTTTTAATACGATTAGGCAGTTGTTCAAATAAATGACTTTAAAGTTTTACCACAATACATTTTCGTTGAATTATTTAAGTTATTGCGAATAAGTATACTCATGATTATTGGCTTAACCTAGGCACTTAGTTTTAACTTATAGATTAATACAAAATCAGTCCGTTAACTGATAATGGCAGTTTATTGTAGCTTTGATAATTGTATATATTATATATACAGACATTTCCGTTTTATAAAAAAGAACAGTGCCCATTTCTTATTAAAAATCAATAAAAACATGGTGACGATAAGTTTTAAATTATCACAACACAAATAAAGTGTGATTGGAATATGCTTACTTTAAAAAAGTAACAGCTGGGGAAAATTACACTATCGATTATACTAAAGAAAATCTGGGCGAGATTAGTGTAACTGCAGTAAAACGGAATGTATCAAAATGTTGAAATCCCCTGAAAAATACCAGGGATTGTACACATTTCACATGTTACAAAAAGAAATTGTCCAAGATGGCGTATCGCTACTCCTGGTTAGGGAACGGCTCTCAAATGAGTCTACTTGCCATCATTTATGCCCAAATTGAATTGGAGGCCATTCGCCAATTATTCTTAAAACATCAAGGAATGTATTAAACTGTAGTCTGAGGCACCCCATGCAGCACTTGAGTCCGCGAGCTGGCGCGAGGCAGCGGGCGCGGGTCCCTCGACACGGAGGTCTCCTTCAGGGAGATGGCTGAGCCGGTCGACGCTGCCGACGCAGGCCGCGACTGCAGCGTCGCGGGCTGGCTTATCTGTCCACAATACAGGTATATTACAAAAGGAAACACACATAGTATTCTTATTTCTTCCTGAAAAATATTTTTTTTATGTAAAGGAATGGCGTGTCGAGCTAGCCTTTCAACTGATGTTAAGCGTCACGGCTGCCCATAACAGGCTGCAGTATCACTCGGAACTCTACATCATAAAGTTTGACGTGACTTGTATGATGTTATCATCTGTAAATATACTTTTACCGTTTCTTTTTTAATTTGAAAACCAAACTACTTACAATTAGCCGATTTTGGTAAAAAATTGTATGGAACCAATCTGAAAGTATGTCCTTTCAAATAAAAGAAATAATTTCTTGAATCAGTCCAGACGTCTTCGAGTAATCGAGGAACATACATAAAAAACATTCCGACGAACTGAGAACCCCTTTTTCTGAAGTCTGTTAAAAATGGCAATGGGCCGGCCACATCACTCGTACAACTGATAACCGATGCGGAAAAAGGTTCTCGAGTGGCGACCACGAACGAGTGGAAGACGCAGCGTATGTGGACCGACGACCTGCAGCCCTATTACGACCAATCTAGCAGCGATCGTCTACCGCTCAATTACTGTCAAAATTGTATCAGCTTTGACAGCAATTGAGCAGCAGATGCACGTCAGCAGATTCATCGTAATAGAGGGGCTGATCAAGACCGCGGGGTGCCGGTGGATGCAGGAGGCAAGCGGCCGCTCAACGTGGCGTTCCATGTTCAGCAGTGGTATTTAGGCTGTTCATGATGGATGAGTAGTAAAGGTCGTCTAGTCAATAGTTACCGTTCTAGTGATAGTTTGCGGCGTGTGCGGCCGTTTGACCGGAATGTCCCGGTACTCGTATATATTGTCACGTGACCGCGTCGTGTTCTCTATGCCGCCGCCTTCCGTCTCGGGGACCATGAAGATGTCGCCGTCGTAGTACCGGTCCGTTTCACTGTTGCATACAACACTTATTAGCCCTTTAAATAGGGGTGATTTTGCAATGGCTACGTTTTTTTATTGGATAGGCTTGGGTTTGATCACGTTTCTCTTGATGTTAAGAGATAATAAATCCATAAAATATGTCATCCGATTAAAACTTTTCTTCTGCGCCATGCTCCATTTTAAATGGCATCGTCGCTAACCATCAAGTAAAACTGCTCAAATGCAAGCCTAGATTAAAGAAAGCCCAATAACATTCTTTTTCCAGTATTTAATTATACTATGGGTCGTTTTATCCAATGAATAAGACTTTTAGTTAATTAATAGATCCCGCCTTAATTAGGGAATTAATAAAAGTTTATAATGTTAAAATAAAACACGCCACAGAAAACTTGAAAAAAAAAAAACTGAAGACAAAAAAATTGCGAAACACTCAAGTCAAACATCAAAAAAACAAAATCAGTGTATCCCTTAACCACGATGCCACAGACGGCTACACAGATACACAAAACTTAAAACTCAAACCTGTTTGCGTCGCAGGTAACATTAACGAATACACGCCAAGCAAACAAAAAAGAAACCATCACCACAAGCATTTCCAGTTTTCATACTCGTACATAAGAGATATTCATGTCCTGTTCTTTCATATTAATTTTTGGATGTAAACGAAAAGGACAGAAGAAAAGTCGAATGTACGAGAATAGTAAAGGACGCCACAAAATGTTAATAATTGGTTAGTTCACCTACATCACTGGTACCATTTTCCACTTTGGAGGTATCGACCTGTTAGAGAGGATTTTCTGGAATTAGTAAAACAATCAGAATGATGCATCTGTTAAAATATTGATATTATACAAACACACACAAATAATTTATTGCAAACTAGCTGACCCGCCCCGGCTTCGCACGGGTTAAATTTTTCTCACCTTTTAAACCTTCCCTAGACCTCCACGAACATTTCAGGACCAAGATAAGATAAATCCGGTCAGCCGTTCTCGAGTTTTAGCGAGACTAACGAACAGCAATTGATTTTTATATATATAGATAGGCTGTTTTTATCACTTTACAAGTAAAAGTAATTAAAGTTAATGTTCTAAGCATATAAAATTACCAATTAGGAACAGACGGGTTCAGGTGAACGACTAGCTCGTCACGTCATTCAATCACATAAAAAAAAAATTAAAAAAAATTGCTTTATATCAAAACACAGAGCACGATAAAAACATATGCTTCGTCTAGGTGCGTCATAATGTTTAATGCTGTGTGTGTCAAAATGTACCGAGCCTATTACAATAACCGATCGGGAGCTTCGATTACATCTGTAAAGAAGGAGCAACAAGAAACTTTACACCGAAGTAATTTCTCTTTTTTATGTACACCTTTTTAATTTACTTACAATTTTTATAATTCAGTAGTTATTCCACAAAATGTTAAGTTTACCCCTAACCCTGTCTAACGCAAAAAAGGCTGGGGTTTTTCATCCGTAGTTAAAGTAACCAATAGTTAAAAGCTCTAGAATTTGTTAGCATTTATAACCATTGGTTACCTTAACTAGAGATCAAAAAACCCAACCAAGTCGTCTGCTTTACTATTTGAGCATTATTGGCGTTACTGCAAAATCATCTGTGACCGTGAACCTTTCGAACAAACCAGATAATCAGTGTTAGTGACCACGTCAATTCAAAACTTTACAATCAACTAACACCACTATGTATAAGAGTATAAGGTATATTACCGTTTAGCATTCCTCCAGAGCATGCAGCAAACAACGAGCAGTACTATGAGCACGAGACACGCGCTCGAAACTGTCCAGAAAGCTATCTGTAGCGGCTGCTTCGGCTCCCACCAAAACTATAGAAATTTTTTTTATAAAAATGTGTCATATAAAATACGGTTCTGACGAAAGCAAGACAACATATTGTTTTCCCACTTCTACCATTATGTGCAGTGCAATGGGATTGAGACAACAATATAAATTTCTGCTCTCTGCCGTTAATAGGGTATTTCAATTTTGGCGGGCACGCGTAAAAGTACACGTCGTTCCATTGTATTGTTTTTCAAAGCTGGTGCTTTTTCCAGTGTTACTGTTTAAAATTGGTCGCGTTATATTTATTTATTTACCTCAGTAAAAGGCGGGTAGGTAGGCAAGAGCCTGCCTATAACGGTCGGCAAGTAAACCGTCCAGAAGGCGAGCTCCGTTTGTCGGTAGTTGAGCAGTATACTGGAGTTGAACGTAGTATTCAGGTTTAGGTACCGCAGTTGCCCTTCTTCGGCCATCTCGAAATGCACGCCTAGGATTCGGGACCGAGTTGGGTTACTGGAAAATTTATAGTAAAACTTTTACTAGGTGGTAGGAGTATTCTGCAAAGTTCGTCTAGGTAGGTACCACCGCTTTGCCAGTTATTCTGCCGCCAAGAAGTAGTGTACAAGCACTACTGTGTTCCGGTTTGAAGGGCATTGTAGCTAGTGACAGTACTGGGCAAATGAGACTTTATGACCTAATCTCACTGTAGTAATCTTATTACTAGACTGTGTGATGTCTCAGGATGACGTGCGCAGTGCATTGTCACTTGAAACTTTATAACTTCGAATTCCGAGTGATACTGCAATCTGGTATGGGCAGCCGTGATGCTTAACATCAGGTGAATGATTAGCTCGTCAAGTCAACCTTTTACATAATAAATAATATCCTCTGACATTCCAATTAAATATAACGAAAAACATGTTAAAAAATTTTAAATAAATTAATAGTGAAAGAGCAGCAATATACAACTTTCAGTATTCATATTCTCAGGCGCACTGAAAAAATACCTAGTCCGCCATCTTGGGTCGTCCACCATATTGGATTTAGAATGACGTCAATTAGCTAACCATCACATTAATATTACAAATGTGAAAGTATGTATGTGTGGATGGGTGTTTGTGTGTGTGTTTGTTACTTCTTCACGCTCAAACGGCTGGACGGATTTGGATGAAATTTGGAATATAGATTGGAGCTTATATACTGGATTAACACATAGGCTACTTTTTTATCCAAGGGTGAAACCGCGGGGCGCGGCTAGTTTTTAAATAAAATCTGGTAAGAATATAGATTTGTTTTCACTTACCCGTATCTAGCAAAGTCAGAGTAGGCCTTCATAAAGAAATGGCTCATGTTCCTGTCATTCCCGGTCCAAGCTTGCCGATCTATCCTGTATCTACAACAAAAAAGGTTTTTTTACCCTTCCCCGCGATATCGATTGATTCGATAAGATCGCCCACTGCAACACTTCATCATCAACAGCCTGAAGACGTCCACTGCTGAACATAGGCCTCCCCCAGAGCGCGCCATCTTGAGCGGCTGCTTGCCTCCTGCATCCATCGGCTCCCCGCGGCTTTCGCCAGATCATCGGTCCACCTAGTGTGGGGCCTACGCTGCGTCTTCCGGTTTGTGTTCGCCACTCGAGAACCTTTCTTCCCCATCAGTTGTCAGTTCTACGAGCGATGTGGCCTGCCCATTGCAATTTTAACTTGCTAATTTTAAGAGCTATATCGGTCACTTTAGTTCTCTTGCAGATATCCTCAGATAAGTGCGGACTTAACAGCTGTCAAACTTTAGTGAAGACGGGTATTAGTTGTAAGTTTTTTACGACGATCTAGTGAAAACCGCAGGGAGCCGATGTTAACATCAGGCGAAAGACTAGCTCGTTAAATCACTCGTTTAGATAAAAATAACTAGAGGCTACTTTTTTTACCTTCTAGGAAAAAACTCTTGATCCATAAATGGCGCGCCGCTAAGGAAGAAGTGTTCGGTATCGTGCGAGTACTGGCGCCAGTCGGGCAACTGGAACGCCTCCACTGTTGTGTTTAGTACGTACATGTAAACAGGTACTTTTTGTTCCAGTAGTAACTTGACTATCTTATCTGTTGGCGCGCGGTAGAGGAAGTCTGAAAGGAGCTGTGGAAAGAAATAGAATAAGTACTTAAGTTTTATGATTTATTGCAGGATCGCCTGCTAGCGTTATCAACACGGTAATTTCAATAAAGGAAAAATTTGCATTTATTGCATTCAAAATTTAAATGTTTTGAAGAATTTTTTTCGCCTGTGTTTTAAAATACTGTTATTATACCTTAAAAACCCACACGTTACCTATAATTGTTAGAAAACAATAATTAAAAGCACTATTTGCTTGCACGTTGAACGTTTTCTAAACAACAGCCAGACAACGTCACTGCTGAACGGAGACCTACTTAATATATTTTTTTTTAATGTTCGATATCTTAACAAGAAGTGGCGCGAGATATCACTTGCCGTATATAGGCAGGCAGCAGGCAGCGATATAACCGCTTTAATTTTCCAGAATAAAATTAGATTATACCTGTTTTTACAGAAAACTTAAAGGAAATATTCGCATTAAAAAATATATACTTGTACCAAAAATAAACGTGATTATGAATGGGGAGGGGGAGGGGTTAGGCTAAAACCTCACCATGTATCACCACAACATGAGCACCATGAGCACGCTTGCCTAGATGATACCGGTTCACTCTAGCCTTAAAAACTTCCAGATTACATTTGTCAGGAAACAATGACGTTGGTAACGTGTTCCATTCCTTTGCTGTCCGAATTATAAACGAGGAATCAAAACGCTTCAAAAAGTCAATAGCCTATTATTACTAAAATATTGTTTAACGCTAGAAACAAATTAATTACATGGTAAATATCCCGCCAGCGCGAATCCAAGCCAAAGCCACGGAATAGATATATAGTACTAGGCCAAAGCGGGGATGAGTCGAGGGCCCGAGCGGCAGGGGCGGTCTAAGTTAGAATGGTTCCAACGCGCAATAATTTAGGTAATTTATTATTACACTGAATATAATGGGTATTTTAAAAACCCACTATACATAAGCCCTCGATTATATTTAGTTCAACTACTACACAAAGTTTCATGACCTTATTTAAAATATTCATTAAATAATCGCGGTTTCTTTGTACGGTTTGGAGGTAACATAGTCAATTTATTCTATAGAGAAAAGTTTATTGATTCGTGTTTTCACTATACATAGGCCTTAGTATTAGTCCTGAACTTTACCATATATTCATTTCAAAGTCATTTTTGCGATATTGTTGACAGGACACGGCCTCGTGCTAAGCCATTTTAAGCATTTTGGCGTTCAGTAGGATTTTAATAAACAATATTTTAGTAATGTTAGTGACCATGCATGTGAACTTTTATATTAATATCCTATTTATGTTGTACTAACGTGTATATACTGGTCCCGTATGGCGCTAGTGTTGTGCGGCTGCGGATGGTACGTGTACATGTACCGCACCGCCTCGTACACTCCGCGCGGGTTCAACGTGTAGTTGTACCGCATCACTAGCTCGCGGACCTTCGTCTCGAACCACGGCTCCGATATCTCGAACCTAGGCGCTAGCGACTCGTTGTTATCTGGGGAAATTACATTTCAATATATTTATATCGGGTTTAAAAACAATGCTTTTTGGAGAAAGCTATTGGTAATTTGTTGGCGATACTTGGGAGTTGTGTTGGATATCGATAATGCCAAGTATCGACTTGGCAGTCGTGACGGTATCGATAAAATCACTTCAATTTGGTGATTTTATAGTTAATGGGCATGTCTGATATCAATAAGGCAACAAGTTTTGTTCTAAGATTTTTAATAGTTCGTGATCATTCTCCTAATTTGTAAAAGTAAAACGAAACCGTTGACATTTCGTACGCGCACGATTACTCACCATTATGTTAGGTTCGGCACTGTGAATGAGTTTAGACTTTGTCCTCAACCAAGCCAAGGAGAAAACGTTGCAAGGTTCAGGCTCACAGCTAATAATAGTATCAGTGTTGACCATAAGCTGATTTTACCCTCGAGAAGTGGACTGTTTTTCTTACAGGTGCGGGGCAAGGACGTAGTCCAAAATAAATAGACTGGCGATGGTGGAACGGAGCTTATTATTTTTAGATATATCACTTACATCGGAGCACTTGGTTGGATTCGAATTTAAATCGCACACACACTGACAGTGACAGTGACAGCTAGTGTCAAAACGTCAAAATAGAAATAATAAAAAGTTGCCAGACATTAAAATATTAACAAAATACTTTATGTTGCCAACATAAGCTGCGGCCTCAAAAGTGAAAGAAAGAAACAACTTTTGCAACAAAAGCTATGCTTACAAATGAGACACAAAATCATGTACTAACCAGTGTAGATTGTACATTTATCCTTTTTTATTATCTAGGTGGTTATGTAAAGCAAGGTAAGTACTACACTCACTAGTTAATACATGAGTTACATTACACAGAGTACAACGTTACATGGATATTACTTTAATCTTTAGAAATATTTTAGTAGGTAATTATTTTTGAAGAACACCTATAGCACAATCTAAGATTTACATAGTTTTAGTTATTTAGTTATAGTATCTGTAGTTTATCAGAAAATATAGTTTTATTTTACAAATTGAAAACCTAGTTTTATTTATCTAGTATCTTATCAGATAAGAGCTCTGCCCATACAGAATTTATTAGAGAATAACATTGCAACTGAACAGGAATCTAAATTTTAACCAATGTGTTGGTACTTATTACAGTTTAGGTTTATAAATGAAGGAGCAATCACGTTACCTACATACAGATCCTACATTAATTATAATATAATTAGTTAGATACATTTTTTGCAATGTTTAGCACTTAATAGATAGTAAGTATAGAAAAACGTAATCAAAATGTGCATAATATTATTTTATGCTTGTGCATTTTGTTTATACCTATTCATTAGTACAATTAACGATTATACGTTTATTTTCGAGGCATTCTGCTGAGGGCAGATATCAAATTTAACCTTACAGTTTTATCAATGGTATAATAAGTTACTGTTACAGTTTATTACATAAGACTTGTCTAACCTAGTGATGTATGAAAACTTAAAAATACTTATTAATTTTTGGAAACTTTGCTAAATATACCTATTGTGTTACAAGCTACTTATATATAGTTGTTTTACTAATAAAAGATATACTATTCTACATCTACGGGTAATACACAGATTTTAGAAACGCACCTATTGTGAGTATGCCCATTAGGCAATTTTACCTCAACCGTTCTCACACGATTATCTTTTCCAGGGAAAAGTTTGGTTATTCGGGCCATAGGCCAGTACAATGGAGCAGTGTTATCGCTACATAAAATTACAAGACTACCTATCTGAAGATTAGGCCTAGCATCACGCCATTTAGGCCTACTTTGCAAGAGACACAGATATTGCTTACTCCAGTACCTCCAAAAGTTTTGCTTCATATTGACAGTTACAGACCAAAATTTAAGCAAGTTTGTAGGTCTGTCCTTTACATCATGCTCAGGATAAGTATTAAGCGGCGCACCAGTAAGAAAGTGACCAGGTGATAGGTAAGTAAAATCATTCGGGTCTGCGGATACCGCAGTGATAGGTCGCGAATTAAGTACACCTTCAATTTCGGTCAAAACAGTGTTGAGCTGTTCGTAAGTTAGCAATGCATAAGCTACAACACGTTTTAGATGGTGTTTTGCACTTTTCACAGAACTTTCCCAGAGGGATCCAAATATCGGACTATAGCTAGGAATGAAATGAAAATTTATCCCTCGCGATGATGCAAAAGACTGTACCTGATGTTGATGACTTTGAGAAGACATAAGGCGATACAGCTCATCTAATTGATTCCTTGCCCCTTTGAACGTGGACGCATTGTCGCAGTGGACGTCGCTGGGCAGGTTTCTTCGCGCAATAAATCTTCTGAAGCAGGCGAGAAACGTCTCAGTCGTCATGTCTGAGGCAAGCTCTAGATGAATCGCTTTTGTAACGAAACAAACAAAAACTACTATGTAACCTTTTCCTATTACTGGTTTTCTGATACGGCTGTTTTTTACTGATACCGGCCCAGCAAAGTCCACACCCAGCTTCTGGAACGGGCGGCATGCATTAACACGTGGAGCAGGCAAGGAACCCATCAGCTGAGTTGTAGCAACGGCCTTCAATCTGAAACAGATTACACATTTGTAGATTACCTTTTTAATAGCGCGTAATCCATCTACAATCCAAAATCTTTGCCTAAGGGAAGTTAATAATAATTTTTGCCCTGAATGCAATAATTTTATGTGTTCATCTCTTATTATCAGTGCAGTAATGTTTGAATCTTTAGGCAATATTGCAGGATGCTGGCTAGCATAGGGGATAGTTGCGTTTTGTAAACGACCACCTACTCTCATAATACCATTTGCATCGAGAAAAGGCGTCAAAGGCTTCAAGTTGCCACTGACCCGACCATGATCTTTTAGAGATTTAATTTCATTTGGATAAAATTGCTCTTGTTCATGCTTTACTATTACCATCAATGCTTTATTTAATTCGCTAGACGTCAAAAATCCCTTTTGTCTAACAGCATTGGGTTGACAAAATCTGAGTATGTATGCAAGAACACGAGTCATTTTATTTATACTTGAGAACTTTTTCAACTTTTCGAATATATCGGAATCATTTGTGGTAGTTGCAGCGCACATAAGTACCTCTTTTGATTTTAATTCAGGTAAGTGGGCTGGTACCTCAATTTGGGACACAATTCTGAAATTATTATCATGCAAGAAGGATGGGCCGTGCCACCACATCTTGTTATTTTCAAGCTCTTGAGGTTGAAGACCTCTGCTGAGACAATCTGCAGGATTACTCTCAGTATTGACGTACTGCCAATGACAGCCATGCAAAAGTTCTCCTATCGCTCGAACCCTATTCGCGACGTAAGTCTGTAATTTTGCAGCATCGGTTTTAAGCCATGCTAAAACGATTTGAGAGTCTGAAAAGAGGTATGTGTCATTGACTTGTAATGTGTTACCTAGTATGGCAAGTACCTTGCTAGTTAGCTTGGCGAGCAGTAGTGCAGCATTTAGCTCTACTCTGGGAATGGTGAGTTCCTTTTTTAGTGGATTTATCCTTGATTTAGAACAAAGAAGATGTACATGTACCTTACCTTGCGTGTCGATAGATCGCAAATATAGGCAGCAGCCGTAAGCCACTGAAGACCCATCGGCGTAGCCAATCAGCTGACAGGCAACTGCATCGACTGGTTTTACACAACGTGACACGCTAAGCGGCTTCATCTGAGACAAATCCCTACTGAACTCTAACCATTGCTGACGGATGTCATCTGGAGGTGTCGAATCCCAATCAGTATTCGTAGCCCACAAGCTTTGCATTATGACCTTTGCCCGTACAAAAATTGGTCCAATTATGCCAATTGGATCATGAAATTTGGATATGAAGCTGAGTATGTCGCGCTTTGTATCATTTTGACTTGTGTAGGGCTCAGGACATGTACTTTTGAACACGTCACTTTGAATATCAAAGTTAACACCTAGTGTCTTGAGAGATGTACTGTGTTTTTGCAAGTTTACTTCACCTAAACTATTATGATTATCATTTTGTAAATTTTCTAGGACTGAGTTGCAGTTGGAAGCCCACTTGTGCAATTGAAATCCTCCCAGAGCTAGCAATTGCACTAATTGAGTCTGCATCTCGACTAATTTTTCTTCCGAACTACTGTTTGTCAGGACATCGTCTACGTATGTGTTATTTTCTATGATTTGGGATGCTAATGGGAACTGATCTTTGTGGCGCTTGGCTAGTTCAATTAAGCATCGCGTGGCCAAGTAGGAAGATGACTTCAGACCATATGTGACAGTGTTTAGTTGTATGCACATAATATCATGGTCTGGAGACTCACGCCAAAGTATATTTTGCATTGACCTCTGTTTGGGATCTAGTTCAATACATCTGAACATCATACGTATGTCACAGATAAAGAAACATTTCTCTAGTCTGAATGCAATAAGTACTTCAAACAAATCCTTTTGTACTACTGGACCATTTAACAATAGGTCATTCAATGAAATCTTTTTATTTGTGGGCATAGACCCATCAAAGACTGCTCTTAGTTTAGTGGTGCGAGCATTTTCTTTGATAACTGCATGGTGAGGCAAAAAGTAAACAGGGTCTTTAGACATCATAGCTGTTTATATCGCAAACTTTACCATGATTTAATTTAATATATTCATCAATGAATTTTTTGTATTCTTGGAAAAGAGTTGTGTTTTTGTGTAGTCTCTTTTCTAAGTTAAGAAATCTTTTATATGCTAAGTGAAAGGATTCCCCGAGTTCAGAGTTTACTTGATCTAATGGGACTTTAAGAGGCATTGAAACTTGGAACCTTTTGTTCTCAAGCTTAGTAGTCTCATCAAACAATTTTTCACAATACTGGTGCTCTGGCAATTGTTCTGGGAAAACTTCAGGCACTTGTTCTGATTTCCAAAATGCACTCAATGACTCATTCAAATTACTATCACATTCCTGACAAAATAAAGATACAACCTTGTTATTTTTGTTTGCTGCACTGCTGCTGCGGCCAGCTGCGATGTACCCGAATGATGTGTGAATGAAGGATGGTTGCTTGTGCTGAAGTGCTGCCGATGTTGTTGGGCTCAGGCTACTCTGGGTGACCTCGACCTCAGGCTGTGGCAGGAGGACCTGGAAAAATATGTCAGCTCCAAGTAGCAAGTGCACATCACCAGGTGTGTGAAAGGTATCATCAGCCAACTTGCAGTGAGATGGGAAGGTGATTTCAGAAATATTAATTGGAGTTTGAGGCAATTTAGTTGTTATTTTTGGCACAATATGGCAGTTGACATCGATCTTAAAGGGATAGACAGTAGAGTGCACTTCAAGATTTATGCGATTTTCAACATGTTGCTTTGTATTGCTAATGCCTGTAATGGTTGTGCTAGTTTTGTTTGGTGTCACACCTAGCAAATCCACAACTTTCTGTGTGACAAATGAGGCTTGTGAAGCGCTGTCAAGCAGTGCCCGGGCGTATATTGTGCTGCCTGACTGAGATATAAGCTTAATGCGTGCAGTGGGCAACAACACCTGGCTTTGTGCGGCGCTTGATAACAAGGTGACAGAAGGGCTTGCATGCTGTGGTTCATTATGATGAAGCAAAGTATTGTGCTCCTGTTTGCATTCAGCGCACCTAAAATGAAATTTACATTTGCGCTTGTGAGCCGACAAACAAATTTTGCATAATTTGTTTGCTAATGCGAACTCTAAGCGTTTGTTAGGTGCTGCCATTTTAAAGTTAGGGCATTGAAATAATTTATGTGCAGACTTACAATAGATGCATGATGCAGGAGCAGATTGCACGGCTACAGTGTGGCTGGTCAAGCGCTGTGGCTGCTGCTTCTGGGGTGCAAAGTCTACACTTTCCAGTGCTAGTGCTCGACGTTCCAAGTAGTCTAAGAACTGCTTAATGGTTGGGGTAGTTTTATTGTCACGCTCCATTTGAAAGGCACGGCCAGTAAACACATCTAACTTTCTGGATAGAATACATACGATGATGCTATCCCACGAGTCCACTGGCTCATCTAGGTTCCGTAAGGCTGCTAGGTGCTGCTTGACCTCTGAAATTATATTGCGCAAGGTTGTAGTTGTTGACCGAGTTATGTTAGGTAGATCTAACAGCGTGTATATATGTTCGGTGATAATTTTTGTTTTATTGTCGTATCTTTCGCGTAAGAGTTTGAGAGCTTCTGCATAGCTGTCATCTTGTAATGACAGATTATTGATAAGCGCTTGGGGCTCCCCACTTAAAAATCCCTTTAGGTAATAAAGTTTTTGGACTGGCGACAGAGAATTGTCGTTGTGAATCATTGCATTAAAAATGTTTATGAATTCATAATAATCAGTGTACTTACCAGTAAAAGTAGGTATTACTACGTTGGGAAGCTTAATTTTAGAGGAGGTGCATGGAGTTGAAGCACTATCTGTGGCCGAAACCTCATTTATAATTTTGCTTATGTCGGCGACTAGGTCTAAATACATATCCTCGATGATGCCTGGATCCTCAGAATCCTGCGGATCTAGGGCTTGAACCTGCATACAGTATTTATTGTATTCGGCAAACACGTTTTCTAGCCTGCTCTTTGTTGCTTTGAGTTTTTCCAACGACCTGGACGCTCGAAAATCTTCGGCGTCCATGGCTTTCTTCAACTTCGTTACTGAACCTTTCGCATAGCCGCGAGCGGCTATTGCTGCCTTTAACTCTGACATGACTATTTATTTAAACTAAAACAATACTACGAACACGAAAATAAGGTAACGAAAGTCTCTAAAATTCACTTTTTGCAGATTAGCGACGAACACTTCCACGAGTTTTGGAGTAAACAACAAAATGGCGGAATTGGCTCACGCGCACCGTGATAAAACCGTGTTACCAACCGGGGAAATGCTTGCTTTGCTTGATAGGTCGTGTTGATTTCACCTGTATTGCCAACTTGAGAAACTGAAAAATGACGATTTTGTTCCTGCGTTTTAGTACCAACTTGAAGAAAATGAATCCTCACGCTTGTTCCAATTGATCCATCGGTTTGTTTCGTCGTTCCGTGAAAAATGTGCTGCTGTGATTGGCTCGCTGTAGTTGCCGTCCGTCTTGAGTGTAGGCGCGTAAATTTAAACGCACCAATGATAAATTGACGCCAAAATATTGCAAGATGGAAGGTCATCAAGGTGACCTTAGCGGGTTTGTTGACCTTGTCAAGTGCCACATCACACAACTTATTGAATTTCTCACCAAATCGATGCCGACGAATGATGTTATTGGACTTCTTCGACCTTTTGTTTAGCCTTTTGCCAATATTCGCAGGTCTTCTCGACGTCGTTTTGCTTGCCACGCCCGCTAGTGTTGCGAAGACAGGACCAATTTATGTTGACCATAAGCTGATTTTACCCTCGAGAAGTGGACTGTTTTTCTTACAGGTGCGGGGCAAGGACGTAGTCCAAAATAAATAGACTGGCGATGGTGGAACGGAGCTTATTATTTTTAGATATATCACTTACATCGGAGCACTTGGTTGGATTCGAATTTAAATCGCACACACACTGACAGTGACAGTGACAGCTAGTGTCAAAACGTCAAAATAGAAATAATAAAAAGTTGCCAGACATTAAAATATTAACAAAATACTTTATGTTGCCAACAATCAGTAGTAGTATAAAACACTAAACCGCACACACAATACATTAGCGACATTCTGCACCCCATCCATGTTCTGAAGCATTAGGTAACACTTCCAAAATTCGATCTAATATCATATGTAATTCCCAACAATAACATACATACATCCTGGCCTCTAACTATAATCTCTTTGGACCCAAGAATTACGAGAAGCATTATTGACAGCCAGATACAGAACGAGTACTCAAGAATACTTTAGGAATTGATCTCGCACCCTCTGGGATCTGAGCTAATATGTTAAACCATAACACCGAAGAGGCCATTAAAACTGTCTTATAAATAATACTCAATAATTACACACATAGATCCTGGACCCTAACTAGGATTCCCTGTATCTAGGGACCCAGGAACTACGAGGGCTATGGTCCCATAAGACCCAGACAGAACAAGTATTTGCCTTTTTATTTCCTGTGCACAGATACTTGTCCTGCCGCGGGAATCGAACCCACCGCTTCCGGGGTATGAGCAGACCTGCTCAACCACCACACCACAGACAAATATTATAAATAAAATAAAACACTAATGCCCGTCTGCACTAAAGTTAGACAGCTCTTTATGATTGCACTTAAATCTCTAGCCCCCGGTTTTTCGGTTGTGTGTCAAACTCATGTCAAATCAACACATCAAATACTGTAGACTCATTGGTTAAAAACACTACTTACACAATACATAAGCAGCCTCTTGCGTGGTCACGCCACACATGTACCGCAGCGCCGGGTTAAACCTCCTCGTCTTGATAAGTTCCTCAGGTTCTACATCAAGGAACCGCCAATCTCTTGACCGCCAGCCGTCGTACCATTCATCTCCCGGGAAGGTGAAGTTGTTTTCTAACACTGGACCCCATGGGATGAATCCTACGTGTGGCTGGAATTGGAAGAATTATTGATAGCTAATCTTATTACATTTTAAATGATTGGTCTTGGCTGTGTGGTCTCGGTTTGCGAATAAGACCATCCCATCTTTTCCCGTTGGTGTCGTAAGAGCCGGCTAAGGGATATTCAGGGAATGGGAAGCAGCATTCTCCTCGGTACATTAAAGTCGACCACCAAGCCACCTGCCCAGCGTGCTGATTATGGTAAATCCCCCTATGATAAGCGTCCAAAGTACCGTTTAATGAGGGGAGGGGGAGATATGTTCAGCAGTGGACGCCTTCCCGCTGTTGAATCTTAATTAAGCTTGTAAGGAACTTACTTGAAACTCAGCGTTCCCCAACTCGTAGAAGCTCCTGCCCTGTCGCAGACAGTTGACCAGTTTCCACGAGGAGTCGATGGGACAGCCGAGCAGTCGCCCAAACACTAGCGACGTGTTCTGAACGCGGAATTTGTCTTGGATCAGAGCCCAGTCAGCCAGCGCCGAACCACTCTGTAAGAACAATAAATATAGATTACTTTCGCATTTATAACAGTAGGATATTGAGTATGGTTATAATTTTCTAATGGCACTTAATAAATAAATGGGGGTAACTTAATTAATAGGGTATGCTTATGGTTTCCTTGTCATCTATGATTTTTCTAAAGGTTCTGGAAAAAAGCAATTCTGATAAAGTGCATATTTTTTATCAAGGCATCAAAACCTCACCGTAAAAAGCTTTATGTAGGTACTTGAAACAATCACTATGTGAAGGTTTTTCAAAATTTGTCTTACTACTAAACCCCGATGATATGATTGCAGTGTAGTGTATAAATTCGGCCTTGCACCGCTACATCCTATTAACACCCGTAACACGCGTCCGAACTACTTGTAAGGACAACCCGACAGTGTATATACTCCAGTACTACAGACCACCTCTTTCTTTGGTCATCACCACCAGAACCTAGACCACCTTCGGAGCTGGCTCCAGCCCAGCTCACCAGACATAGATAGCGATTCCACCAGCGCTATCATGTCATCACATGGGAGACAGCCAGAGCTTCTTCCATTACAACAGTGTAACGACTGTCAGTCCTTTATAGCATCCAGTAGTGTTTATAAGTCTTAAAATTAGTTATAAGCACCTGGTGACTGTATTTATAGCAAAGTATCGAAATCCCACCGTAGAATATCTTTATGTTCTAGAACAAATTACCTAATTAAGATCACAATATTCTTTCCGATTCTCTCTTAAACTCTGAAGTACCTAATGCATGCTGCATCGTCGACCGCGTCGTCACTTACCATCAGGTGAGACCGTGATCAAATGTCAGCCTATCGTTGATAAAAAAAGATATACAAAATTACTCAGTACAAGGTAGGAATATTAATAAATCTCTAACTTTTACGCTTACGTAAGTGTTAAGGCAAATATATATTTGTTTAAAGGCTTAATAAAGGCGTTTTAGCCTGTCAAGTCACTTGTAAATATAGTAGCTATTTTTGACTGTGCCTTGTACTTATTAAGTTGCACCAATCACCAGGTCAAAAACGCACAAGATTCAAGTACCTGAGCTATAACCCTAGTGACAATATCCCTGGTTTGAGGCGCGACGGCCAGCAATCCTGCAGATGCCGCGCCGGCGCCCGGCCCGAACAAAGTGATGGACGAGGGGTCTCCATTGAAGGGGCCTATGTTCTCGTGCACCCAGCGGAGAGCCATCACTTGGTCGAGGATGCCGTAGTTGCCTGGCGAGTTCTCGTCAGCCGTTGAAAGGAAACCTGGATGGATGTTGACTTGTTTTATATTTAAGCTGTCTGCTGTTGGTAAATAAATTTGTTTACAACGAAATCCATTTCCATTTGATGTTGCATGCTCTGTTGCGAATTTTGTTACAGGCCAATAAGGAACCTATACGAACGTACTATATTTAAGCGTAATAATGTTTTTAGTATAACATTTATACAAATAAAATGTTCTCGCTAAAAGCAGCTAGTGATACAAGCAAATTGTTGGCCACACCTTAAACTAACTACAGCTATTAGTTATTTTATTTTTATGTTAAATAAGTAACTTTATTGTCAATAATTTAATCATCATTCTCTTTGCCTTTTTCCCATTTGTTATTGAGGTCGGCTCCCAGTCTAACCTGTGTCTCTGTGTCTGTGTTGTGTCTGTGTGTGTGTCTGTAGCGGCAAGCTACCAGAATTAGCTACTAGAAGTTTTCAAGAAGGTGAGTGAACAGGGGCTTTACCATCACCTACAATACAATTTGCTAGTTACTTTTATAGGTTTTCAATCAATTGAATCGCGCTTAGAGGTGAGAGTAAACCCTTCTATGAAACCTATGAAACCTGCTACATCGCCAACCTTATTTATCGTCATTCAACATCAGGCGAAAAGCAAGATCAAGCCACAAAAAAATAATGACTCTAGCTGAGACTAAGCTGGACATGGTTATCTGCATTGGAAAGGAAGCAACCGGCTGCATTCCCTTTTAAATGAATGGAACTGATGGATTAAGGATCTGGTAACAACAGCCTTACCCAAAGCACCCAGTCTGTAGTTGAAAGACACGACCACCACGTTGTAGAATGCCGCCAGCATATGCGCAGGGAACAGGTTTGATGCTCCAGACATGAACTGCCCTCCGTGGATGTAGACCATGACCGGGAAGCGTTGAGCGGTAGAGCCGACTTCTGTCTGGAATATCAATTAGTATTTAGGGGTCGTCCATTAATCTCGTGATAGTCGTGATATTTTTTAGCTACTTTTTAACCCCTCTCCCCTTGGTGATACATGGTGACGTTTTGGACTAACCCGTATCTTTTTGTACGAAGTGTTATTTTGCTGCCTGGCTACGGCAAGTCAAATAACACGCCACTTTTTGTTTACAAATCGCGCGTTGAAAGAAAAATTAATACACGGGATGTCTCTCCTACACCAATTTAGATTAGGATTTAGGTAATAATAATTTAGATTTAGAATTGAAAAAAATAAACGTTACCATTTTGTCTACGTACTGTGATATATACGTGGTGTGTGTGTAATATTAATTAGTCGGAATGAGAAGATCCGCAGGAGAACTAAAGTGAGCGATATAGCTCTTAGAATTAGCAAGTTGAAAAGGCAATGGGCAGGCCACATCGCTCATAGAACTGATAACCGATGGGGAAGAAAGGTTCTCGAGTGGCGAACCGGAAGACGCATTGTAGGCCAGCCCCTTACTCGGTGGACCGACGATCTGGTGAAAGCCGCGGGGAGCCGATGGATGCAGGAGGCGAGCAGCCGCTCAAGGTGGCGCTCTCTGGGGAAGGCCTATGTTCAGCAGTGGACGACTTCAGGCTGTTGATGATGATGATGATGATGATGATGATGATGTGTAATATTAATAAGAGAAAAATAATGGTTGACAATTCTTTTTACAATATTTATTATTTTTATAGCAGTATCGCCTGCTTAGCGTAATCTACAGGTTAATTTGTCTTTGTTCTTTGATTAAGGACTTTTTCCTTTACATATTAATATAACTTGGTAGTAAAAAGGTGAAGGATAAGTTCGGACACGAGGTCACATGTCATGGTAGCTTAATAAAAGCATGTCCCGTCTAAAGGGACGGATGGATGCGGGTTCATATACCTACCGTTCATGATTCAAATTTTTCCTTTACAAATTAATCTATTCTTTTTTACCTAAATTAATCTTGATAGCTTTATTTTTATTGATAAGTAAGAACATGGTTGGTGCAGTCCACACCATCAGAACTTTCTGTTTGATAATGTACTTACACTCAACTAAAATATATGCCGCACGTATAAATAGGCCTTGTGCAAGTAGGTCAGATTACCAGGTAATTTCAGTCCCGAGTGAGTAAAATCTAGTCCATCTGATAATGAGCAGAATAATAACTGGACTCGTTACGGCACGCGTTACATATTCACGTGATTGTGATTATTAGCATTTTGGTCAGTACATTTACGTTATGTTTCGTGAAAATAACTTTTTGTTATTGTAAACACAAGTGTTATCCCGGCTGGTGATGATTTTATAAGAAACGATACGATACGTCATCATCAGCTTCATCAGCCTGTGTAGTCAATTGCTGGACATATAGGCCTCTCTCAAGGTACACATAGAGTTCCAAGTGGCTGCACACAACAAAAACAGCACTGCAGAAATGCAGTTCTGTGTGTGAACTGCATTGCTGCCCTCATAGTGAGAACGCAGTGACTAACGTTTTTAGCAAAATTGAGTTAGATACATATTCGGAATCGCCAAGAAAAAAACTATCGGTATTCTGTTCTTTCTCACGTAAAATTCCACCTGGAACCCAAAACCTCAGGAAGTAAGAATGCAGCAACTCGGCTACATACAACTTTTTATTTTCGCGTTTTTCTTGAAAACATGTTTTACCTACTTACTGCATTTTTCATAAGGACGGCAGATTGGCGGCCGTAAAATCAGATGAGTGACTAACTCATTACGCCATCATTAACATAGAAAAACACGACTAAGCCTGATCTACATAAAGATAGGCAAAGCGTCGGCAACGCCCCTGGTGGTGCTGGTGCCTAATAGGCAACGGTAACTGCTTACTATCACAGTCACAGTATTACAGTCAGCTAGTCTGTCCGTTATAAAAAAAATCTACGTTTCTTCTCATTTCACTGCTATCAGCCACTCGGCGCACATGCTCCACATTTTTTTTTTTGTGATTGAATGACGTGACGAGCAAGTCGTTCACCTGATGTTAAGTGACACGGCCGCCCATAACAGTTGCAATGTCACCCGGAACTTTAAAACAATAAAGTTTCACGTGACACTGCACTGCGCACGTCATCCTGAGACATCACCCAGTCTAGTAATCAGATTACTAGACTGAGTGATCAGATCATAAAGTCTCATTTGCCCAGTAATTTCACTAGCTACAATGCCCTTCAAACCAGAACACAGCAGTGCTTGCACACTACTGCTTGGCGGCAGAATAACTGGCAAAGCGGTGGTACCTACCTAGACGAACTTTGCAGAAAAGTCCTACCACATAGTCGGCGTTGCCATAGAAGGCGTATTACATTAATCAAATAATGTAATTGATGATTAAACCAGCGACTGCTGGTGATGATGTTAAAAAAAAAAGAAAGAAACAGTGCTACCAGACATACACATATAGGAAGGCGGACAGAATGTAATAACAGTACTACGTAGCAGGCGTCAAACTTGTCCATAAATGTAAAAAAAGAAGGTAAAGCCACTACCGTCTCGAAAGTAGTCCGTTTAAATTAGTAACACACGCAATTTTCCGTGCAAAAGAACGATATAACAAAAACCATCTAAAGCGACAGGTAGACGCAGGTCCAGTTTTTGTCAAGCTCTATGGGGACATATTTCATCTTCCACTATATTATAATTACATCTAGGTATAATACCCTTAGTTATAAACATCGTTCGGGGGTTAAAAGTTACTCGAGGGTCGAATCAAGTGCAATGGTGAACATTTTCACATACAGCACGGGTACGGGGTGATTTCTACAGCCCATGCTGCCCTTGCATGGTGTTATAAAGAAGTCTTGATCACATTATTTTTAGTTTGAGGTACGAATAAAGTGACAAACAACACGGACAGTTGTGTCCACAGATTAGAGAAGAAACAATTGATGTTGCGTCCAATTATAGAATTATAGAGTCAATGGACGCCGCGCCCAACCCACAGCTACCGAAATCATTCATTATGGAGTTTAACGAGATTAAATGCCTTGATTAATGCTATGAAGCATGATTTAATTTCATATTAATCGCGGCTTTTAGTAGCGGCCTAAGTATTAAGCGCCTGCATACGAGAACCTTCTAAAAATCTAAGCAATTTGAAATGTCCGTAAAAATGTACATAGATGTTTTTGGAGCTCAGTCCTTCTGCAATGTCTTATATAAAATAAATAAATATTGTGTGGACATTTCACACAGCACCATCTAGCCCCAAGCTAATCATAGCTTGTACTATGGGAACCAGATAACTGATCTGATGGCTTTTTTGCTTGTCAATACATACATAGAATACAATATAACACCCAGACACAGAACAAACACCTATATTCATCATACAAATGTTGGTCCTGAACGGGAATTGGCCCACAACAGAAATAAAGAAATAAGTTCAGAAGGCAGAGCTACTACCAACTGAGCTAACAGGCCAGTCAAGCCAACTGTGATTATAGTCAATGCAATGCCTTCGGTGTTGCAGATGTCCATAGGGGGCGGTGACCACTTACCAGCAGGTGGGCCGCCTACTTGTTTGCCACTCATCTCATAAAAAAAGTCATCAAAATCTTAAACCACAAGTATTGCGACTTGGAGTGTCACTACGATTTTCAATTTCATAGTTCCAAAATCCACTCGCCCACAAAAAAAAAACAAATAAGTACTTGTTCTGTGTCTGGGTGTTGTGAGACCATGGTCCTTGTAGTTCCTGGGACACAGGGACACAGGGAAACCTAGTTAGGGTCCAGGATCTATGAATGTGATCGTTGGGCGTTATTTATCTACCAACCCATATTTGGCCAACGTGGTGAATAATATGGCCTACATTTAGGTCGTGTTTCCACTTGCAAGAAAACTTCTGAAAAAGGTGCAACCGACCAAAGGTCAAAGGTCCGACCGTCTATCAGACTCCGGCCTTATTTTCAGTGAGAAGTTCCATGTCCTCATGGCCTGTACATGTAGACTAATGGGTAGGTATTAGGTATTGCTGGGCACGAGAGTACTTAGTTTAATAATACCTCATCTGTAGACAAAACCTTCATTTGAATGAATTATTTGTACTTATTGTCAGTGAATTTAATCAAAATATAGTCTTTAATGTATTCGGAAACATTATCACCGTCAGTTATTACGAACTGGTCATCAATTCACTGCACATTATCATCAACATCAACATAAACAGTTTTGCTAAAACAATCTGCTCAATTACCGAAATCAATTAGTACACAGCGTTAGTACGAACACGTTCATTATTTCATCTCGTTTCGGCGGACATTGGCGTCAATCGATCGAGTGTTCGATGGCACCTTGTCACTCATTTAGAGTGTCACTTTGTCGTGTGTGTAGCAATTAGTGCGTGCTAGCTCCCTCCCTCGGTGTGGTCAACGAACAGATACGGAACTACGTGAACGCGAAGACGTGGATAACTCACGCACACTAGCGTGCCGACTAGAAACAATGTAGCTGTATTCGCCATGCTTCGTTAATGCACAGAATAATTAATAGCATTACGTAGTTTCTATGAGGATTTATAATACGTGTCAGAGCAAGGGATGTAGTGTCTATTCTAGCAGTTTGCTGTTCAAAGTTCCTTCCACGTCTTGACAGTTGAACGACTGAACGGATTAGAAATATTAGAATGATAGCTTATGTGCTGGATTGAAACACAGGATGTTTTTTATCCACAAGTGAAAGCATGGAGCTAGTGGATTAAATTAGATATCAATACCATGTTTGATAAGTGACAGTGAAAAAACGATGTAGAACATTAAAATGTCCCTTTAGACTGAAGATACAGGCTGTCAAGTAAAGTACTTAAACACTATTCAATCTGTCATTCAATTTGTCGCCTCAATCTGTCAAAACTGGCCAATTTTTTTTTTATTTTTTTTATTTATTAATCACAAATTACAATACACAAAAATATTTCGCACCAAAAAACCACAGTAGGTTTGACGTGGTGCTCACACTCATTACACCCGCTATGAATAATAAAGTAATATAAGTTATCATACTACTTAAATAAGTCATACTTCGCATTTTAATATTACAAATGTGAGAATGTACGTACGATTTGAGAGCTGTCAATCATCACAAAAACCTAAACATACCTAAACCGAGTGCGAAGTCGCGTACGAAGCGAATGCGAGGCTCCGCTCGGACGCTCCCTCTAACCGGTTGCTGGGCAAGCGGCCTGGCGCGTAAACAGCACATTATACAGGATGTTGTTATCTTACCTTGACCATGTTAGTCACGTTGCTGCGAACTATGCTGATAAACAAATATTATATACTTAAACCATTGGGATTCTGGGATATCTACATTTTTATAATGAACATAGATGTCTGTCTGTACCTGGCCTGGGTGTTACATTGTATTATAGCATTTATACTATAAATGCATGAATGTACTAACAAAAAGTATCCAAGCAGTCCATCAAAATATATAATTATCTATATCTACTGTAAATTATCATAAAAGTATTTTTTATATATTAGCTTGAAGTTTTTATTGTTAATGCTCCTTTTTACCTTCTGGGGTATATTATTTAACAAAGTAGGAATTAGAAATGCTAACGTTCTACTTCCGTAATAATTCTTTACTCTGGGTATTTTTAACATATTTTGAGTAATATTTCTAGTAGTCACATTATGCGCGATCGGTACTTGTACTTCTGTGTTGTTGAATTGTTCAACTATTAGGGACATGTGGACTTTAGAATGTACTGGTAATATCTTGCAAAAATCAAAAATATCAATAATATTATCTTTACGTTGATTTTTAATGTGTTTAGGGACAATAAGTTTTAAAATTCTTACTTGCAAATTAGATATTTTATCGAGATAAGTTTTAAATGTTCGTCCATAGCTAGTGATACCGTATGAAATAATTGATTCGGCCAGAGCTACGTACATAGTTCGTAGAATTTGAAATGGTACCTTATGTAATTGCACCGTGTGCAAGCGTGTTGCGGCTCCCATCCAGCAAATCGACAGATTGAGGCAACGGTTTGTAGAGTACTTTAAGCTCTGCTAGAGATTAGATACTGTTTATAATTGTATATGAACACAACATAGTCTAGCGAGATCTCCCGCCTGCTTGGTGCATTCACCATGAATTACTAAACGATGCGTCATGTTGATTGCACTAACTAGCTACGTTTGTGCTCTGCAATGCCGCCTAATGGAGCCTTAAGCGACTTAATTGCTTATTCGACGATAAACTTCGGAGTAGCTACCATTGATGAAACCAACCGTACAGTCGTTGTTTCCTGAGTCATATCATGATGATAGGTTTCGACTGAAAACCAGTTACTGAGGTCTTACGACCTTGATTACACGCTGAGTCGGGACCTTTATCATGACATCACGCAACATTACATTTTGTACGTACCTATTATTTTTTGTTCTTTATTGTTCTACTAGCAGCGCCCCGCGGTTCCACCCGCGTTCCTACAGGATCCGATCCCGTTATTGGGATAAAAAGTATGCCTATGTTTTAATCCAGGGTATAAGCTACCACCATACCAAATTTCATCCAAATCCGTCCAGCTGTTAGAGCGTGAAAGAGTAACAAACATACACACATACACACAAACTTTCGCCGTTATAATATTAGTGAGATATTTATGTTGTATGTTAGGAATGTAATGTTGTGTGATGTCCTGAATAAATGTATTTTCTTTCTTTCTTTCTAGTCACAGATAATATAATACCTAGTGCCTGAGTATAGTATGTTTTTTTTAATTATTTGATAGACTTGCGCTTGACCACTATCTCACCTGATGGTAAGTGACGATGCGGTCTAGGATGTAACGCGCTTGCCTAGAAGATACCTGTTCACTCTCGATTTGAAGACTTCAAGATTGTAGTCCTCGGGAAATACATACGCCGGCAAAGCGTTGCTGTGTTCAAAATATTCCTAATTTTTGGGCACAAAAGAGATATTCACAACTATTGCTGTGGGTTTCTGCATGCCTTAGGCTCAAAACCAATGATGTAAATGAGCATGTTGATTATTGTTTGCACTCGCGACACTGAATGCCTATTTGCAAACTCAAGGTCTAGCAGCTAGACCTTGAGTTTGCAGAGCAATTAATAATTCAATAATTTAGAGCTGCAACGCGCTAAAACTATCTCTTCTAGTCAAACTTTAGATTGGATAGAAAGTATTATTGGAGACATTAGCTTTATCTATTACAGCTATTTTACTTAAAAAGCATTTTTTATATTCCCAGTACATAGATAAGCAGGGTTTTTTTTATAATTTATATATAGGCATAGCATTTGACCACTGTCTTACCTGATGGTAAGTGATGACGCAGTCTACGGTGGTGCATGCTTGCCTAGAAGATACCTGTTCACTTTCGACTTGAAGACTCCCCAGGTTATAATTTTAGTGTCCAACCTCTATTAATGAAGGTTTTTAGCAAAAAAATATTGCACAAGCAATATTTTGTTTTTCAACTTTTATTCCAATACACACAGTATAAAAGAAGGTTTCTACTCACAGTAGGTGAAAATATATTCAAGTAGAGGCAGTCCTCGTCCATGTCTCGGATTCCTTTAGTGGCCCCTGTGAAGCGGACCGGCTGGGGACAAGCCGGTCCCCAGTCCACTGCCTGCATGAGTTGCCAGCCGGGGTGCTGACGAGGGGGCTGGGAAGTGACTCTTTATTAGTGACGAAAAATATAATAACACTTTTTAAACTTTCGCAACTTAAATAATGAATAAATAAATATTTGTGGCCATTTCACGCAGCGCCATCTAGCCCCAAACTAAGGGTACTGGTACTATGGGAACCAGATAACTGATAGAAATACTTAGATACTTATTTTGTTTATAAATACATACATAGAATACAAACACACACTTGAACATTTAATCTCCCATGTAACTTAGTTGAAATATCGAGGTCAATCTAGAGTGGGCTGGAACATTTGAGACTGTCTATAGGTCATCGCGGCTGGTATACAGTCCAAATGTTCTTTGTAAAAGGTAGTGTAGCTAGTAGCTTTTAGTATAAGTAGTTATTATTATTGTAGTAGTTAGTTTAAAGTCAAAATTGTGTGCTAAGGAAAAATATGTGCCTATACATTACAGGTGTGGTTACATAATATATCGGTTTTTCGAAGGAATTGTTAATTACCCATCATTACAATAATTCCTCTATGTTGATCTGGGTAGAGCAATCTGTGTGGAGAATTTTATCTAAATTGGTTCATACATTTTGGCATATTAAACCCACAAGAGCTACCAAACAATACTTTGAAAAGATTTATTTAACTCCACTAGTAAATCCTGGAATTTTGCACCCACTGCCACTGAAGCTATCAGGCTGAAACTTGGCTGTTTGGTTCTCGAGACAATGCACAATTACATAGAGTAACACAATCAGTAGTTTGTGCTTAAATGTCGCCTATTTATCAAAAATGGCGGGCGTTACAAAATGCCGATTTATCATTTCCACAGCAATACACAATAAGTGCCATAATTCTAAATCCAATATAGGATGAATTAAAATAACCATATTAAAAGTATTTAAAGTTTGCTTTTTATTTTTATATATTAGTAGGTATGTTTATTGCATGCAATCCATTTTGTTTTTTAAATAAAACATAGCCATGATGTACCAACATAATAAAATATTTTCAATACAGACATGTTGGTAGAATCTGTTCTAACAATTTAAGTTAAATACCTTAAATCTTCCTTCCAATACAGGTGGTCTTGCATAAGGGATCCCAAGAAAGGCTGATACTTCACCCTGTATTCTGTCCACTGGTGTCAGCCATGGTCTACCAGTGGCAGGGTCTGGATCATCATACAAATACACCTGCAAGTATAACAAATACATTAAAGATAGGCTTAGTTCTCTGATTTCTGCTTACTATTAGTATAGATATAGTTATATTAGCTTACTAATTTTTTTAAATATACTTTCTATATAATTTCACTAGCATCAGTTTCACAATAAGTTTGACCAACCCTGGACATAAACCTTTAGAATTTGCCTATTTACGCTGTCCCTGGCTTCAAATATTATAGTCATACTAAAATGAATTTTAAAGCTTCAGGGATAATGTTAAAAGTAATCTAACAGATCATCTTGTCAGCTCCCTTCCATTCAATATGCTACTGAAACTGATCTACATATTGCGTTTTTCAATAACAATTTCAAACAAATCAACCCTAGAAACCCTAGAAACCCCTGCAAACCCTAGAATCTTTACAATAAGCTTGTTTTATGTGTTTCAAAGTGCAATCTATAAAATAAAAGGTATTTTTAACCTTAACTTAATAAATAATATGCACAAAAGTATAGTTTTATAAAACAGTTGAATCATACAAACCTTAAATCCCTGGACTTGACCATAGTTAGTAGTTACAAAGATGTCTCTTTTCAATTGTCTTGAGTCCCGTCTCTCTCGACCCTGGAGATCCTCTCTCCAGCCCCCAAGCACACCAGGAAACAGGGCATCGGGATTGTTTGGGTCACGAGTCTGGAGAATACAAATAAATATGCTCATTTTTAACCTTACAATAAAGATAATGAAGGAAAAACAAACCCATTTAGTTTACGAGAGCATTACACACATAGAGACATAAGATATTTATAAGTAACAAGGTATTAAATTTCCTGGGAAAATATTAGTAGTATTTGCATTGCCTGTACTAAAATTTTTCTTCATAAATCTTGCAAACTTTTTATCAAAAAGAGAAATAGTTGTACACATGATTGTGATAGGTATCATCATCATCATATGTAGGCCTCTACAATAGCATGCAACCAAGTTCAGCATTCAGCCCTCTAAAGCCGTGTCTCCTCCTTGTGCTTTTTGACAAACATTACATAAAACATCGCAACAAAGGGGTGTGGCCACACACATTTGTCTAGTATTTGGCTTCCTAGGTGCATGATTATAATTATATATACTCTTTGGATGTTTTTGTGTAATGTTTCGAAAAAACAGACAGGAGACACCCCACTAATAAAAACCCTTTAATCAATAAAATTTGCCAAACACGTAAGAAAAATCTTCCCTACATCGATAATTACAATCGATACAAGTTACCGCACCATCTATTCCTCGATAGTGACGTCGATGGGTAGGCATAGCCCCGCGCACAGCGCGCGTGCCCCGCTGGCCGCTCTCGCGCGCGCCATACCCGCCCGTATTATCTAGTGATATGAAGAGCGGACATGGCGTGCTCGACATGCAGCGGTTCGCGGTCACTTGGGCGGTGCCGAGTAACCGGTTTCGTTCTCCGTTCTGTTGCTTACTGCGTACTGCCATGTTGCACTTTCAATTTATAATATTATCTACCTCATAATGAGGCGAGAATTTATGTATGGATTTCATTCTAAATAAATGTAGTGCTCTTCTACGGCATACATAGGTTTACTTGTTGATTTGTAGCCATATATTGTAGCTAGATAATTTAATATTATTAGGTATTCTTAAACATATTTATGTCAAAAGTTTTATATAGGCGCACAAGCTTGCAAAACAATTCTAAATAATTAATAAATTGTATTTCTAGGATTCATTTACACTAGAATGTACAAGTAAAAATTGTTTTATGCTGAATAAAGATATTTTAAAAATAAAAAAAAAAAATAGACAGGAGACACGGCTTAACCTCTACCAGCCATGATAGGCATAGCCAATGATTAGCAAATGGGTAACGGAAGCAAAACAAGATGTTTTTAAGATGTTACTTACATTTACAAACTTATACTGATCATCCAAAGGGTTTGTATACAGAGGTTTATATGGAAAACCTCCAGGTTGGTTTATATTTGGGTTGTATGGGTTGTATCGAGTTGGGTCCATGCCATACCGCCTGTTATTGTACACATAGGTCCTGTAATCACTGTCCCCTGGGCTGGGCAGCCTCGTATTTGCAGAACTGTCCTGAGTCCCACCATAGAACTCATTGTTGGCCTGACCATTATACAGGTCTTTATTAGACTGGCAGTAAACACCAACACATAGTAAGAACGTTAACAAAGCGTTTTTGAACATTTTCACATAGCTGGAAGTACTAGAATATGAGTTTAGTTATAATTCCTGTATGAGTCACCATACTTTTCTACTCTCTTGTAACACAATTATACATCGACGTCGTAAAGTTTAATGAATGAAAATGTCTTACAATTGATTTTCACCATGTTTTTTGAACGTAAAGTAGTACAAACTGTGTAAATTGTTATTTTATCTCAAAAATATAGCACCGTATAACTACACAGCTGAACACACAGCAGTGAATTGGAAAAACATCAAATAAATAGAATGAAACAGCCCTATTTTTTATCAAGCAAGTACAAGCAAGGGCTTATCTGCTTGTAATCAGTAAATTATCAGCAGCACAAGATACGGCAACGCCCAAGCCCAATCCCATGAAATAAAAATCAGTTTGTTTTGATTCAATTTCCATGTCAGTGAGTGAACTAGTGAAGTGACCATGGCTTCTTTGTTACTTGTCAGTGTCAGAAGTGTCAGAAGCTTCTGGTGTTAATGTCATATTTTTTTTTTGTTATTGGCTACTGTTTCCGCTACATGCGGTACAATTTTGCCACTAACCGTGAAATGTCAATGTCAGTATTTGCGTCAGTCAAATCCACAGATGAAACCATAAGGCAACAATTTTTTTTTTTCAAACTTTAGCTTTACCCAACCAAGTTTAGTCTTATTTAGCCAGTGCACTGTAGGGCACGTTCGACAGAACGACTCGCCCCTTCAGACAACAGACATGAACAGACAATTTGCAGCGTACCAAGAGGCTTATCAACGATGAGAGAATAGTGAAAGGGAAGAATTCAAAGTCTTGAACACAGACGCAAGGTCATCGGTCTGTCGGTATTCTATCGGTTACATTTTGGAAAGTGTGCGCATGCCCTTCATCACGCAGCTCATTCTGTCATCCCCTTTCCATCATCTTTTTTTTTTATAACACGGAACGACAAACAAGCTGACGGCCCGCCTGATGGTAAGCAGTTACCGTCGCCTATAGACACCTGCCCCATGTTGTAGCTCAACGGAAACACCTCAGAGGGTAGCTCATTCCACATCTTGCAAGTATGTGGCAGAAATGATCTCGTGAAACGGACTGTGAGAGACTTCCATGGGTCCACGAGGTGTGGATGAGCTTTTTGACGGTGATGAGCTGTGCGGTTATAAAACTATAAACTATATAACTAACGGCTCGTCGCTATAAGGAGTCAAGGGGCTGAAGCTGGTACTTTGGCGCACTGATCCAGAGGTGAGAGCAGCAGGTACTCCATATGCGGCCTGACTTGTGCTTTATAAAGCATAAGCCGTTGGCCTGGCGTGAAGTACCGCTTGGCTCTGTTGAGTACACCTAACTTCTTAGAAGCAAGACCAGCTTTACTCTCGAGGTGACTCCTAAACTGGACCTCGCTAGAAATGTCGACACCTAAGATCCCAAGTTTCACCGAGGTGGTAAGAGGAATGCCCTGAAACTGTGGAGCTATAGAAAATGGTTTTTTTTTGCGCAGACTTGTGTCTTTGTGGGGTTAAACTCGACTAAGTTTAGTCGTCCCCACTCCGAGACTCGCTCCAAGGAGCTCTCGATTTCGGACTCAAGTTCTTTTCTGCTTTCCTCCACTTCGTGATGAGGGGCATTTATGCGGCCTGTGTATTGTGCATCACCTGTACTGTCATCAGCATAACAAAGAATATTGCTGATTAGCAACATATCATTGATATGCAAAATGAACAGTGTCGGTGATAGAACAGAGCCTTGTGGTACGCCAGCGTTAATTGTCATAGTCTCGGAGCTGGAACCATCAACGACGGCTTTGATGCTCCGACCAGACAAAAAATCGGCAATCCACATGCATAGCCCATGCATAACTGCCAAAATGCATAGCACATGCATGCATGCCCCTCAGGAATCCCGTAAGATGGTAGCTTCGAAAGATGTGCCTTATGCCAAACCCGGTCAAACGCCTTTGCGATGTCGAGGCTGACAGCTAAAGCCTCCCCCTTGCTCTCGATGGCTTCTGCCCAACGGTGAGTAATATGGTAAACAAGAAGATCACCAGGTGATCGTCCGTAACGGGAGCCGTACTGGCGGTCATTGATCAGCTGGTGAACCTCAAGATACCTCAAAAGCTGAGGGTTAATTACTCGCTCCATCACCTTAGAGAGCAAGGAAGTGATCGCAATAGGCCTGTAATTCAAAAGGTCAGTTCGGTCACCCTTCTTGGGAACTGGGTGGACGAAGGCTACCTTCCATGAAGAAGGGACTTTACCGGTAGCGTAGGATAGCGAGAAAAGTTGCGCAAATATAGGAGACAGCTCTGGAGCACAGGTTTTCAATACGATTGCTGGAATCCCATCTGGCCCACTCGACTTTCGCACATCAAGGGACTGCAGCTCCTTCCGTACGAATCTCTGGGAGAAACGTATTTCCGGCATGGAACTTCCACAAGGTGGTAGCACAGGCGGTGTAGAGTCCCTGTCGTTGCGAGTCGAGTTAGAGGCAAAAAGAGTACCAAGGAGATCGGCTTTCTCTTTTGCACTATGGGCCAAGGTATTATCCACGTATTATCCGACTTTCGAAGGGCAGGAAGATTGGACTGGCAGAAGTTTCCTTCAGCAGCCTTGGCTAGCGACCAAAACGCACGGCTCCCAGAAGGGTAGCTTGCGAGTCGATTGTCAATCCTGCTGATGTGGTCACTTCTTGCCTTACTTGGCAGATCTGGAGACAGCGTTTAGCTTTTTTATCCTTACGTTGTTAGTGTACCACAAGTCCGAACTAAGAGTTTTGCTGAGTTATTCATAGTCCGAACGGCCAAGGAATGGAATGCTCTTCCAGCAACAGTGTTTTCTCCTGGTTCTTTTCAAGTCAGGAGTGAATGGGCATCTCATGGTAAACGTGATCCACCTTAGACAACTTCGCCACTTACCAGAGGTGTGTTCTTGTCTAAAGTATGCCCATTTTAGCGTAAAAAAAAGTGTCGATGCTGAAATCAAGATATCACTATCAAAATGATCATTGTATGAATGAAATCTCGACTTGAGTATGTACCGATCGATGATTAAGCGTGTGAAACCGTGTGTGTATTGTTGTGAAACCACCTATGAATATACGTTGAAATTGAAGCTACCTATTTCTATAATGATCAACTTAATATAATCAAGTTATATCCTCCATAAAATATCTTTTTATTGCATTGACTTTTTTAATTTTGTTTACCAGATTGTGGGCTGATGTTTGAACCAGCCCGTTCCGTATTACAGACGTAGGTACGGCATTTACAGAACGAGGCTCCGTCGTCGTCGACTGGTGCTCAAGTCAAGTTTGAATTCACAACACGATGATTATAGAATATAGTGTAGGTGAGTGAAATCTCTACCTACTCGAACACTGACTGATTCATGCCGTTCGAGCGTATAAGATTCTGTAAGTATTTAAAAAATAATTTAATGTTTCTATAAAACTCAAGATTACCTACGCTATGATAGGTACTTTCGTAGGTCTAATAGGTACCTATCTACCTACCTATTGTACCTCTGGACATTTTATTGTTTATTTATTTTTGTATGTATAATTTGGAATTGATTTGTTTCTGTTGTATGTTACCTAAACAGGCTAAACATGCCTATACGTACTTACGTATACCTACACACTTTTCACGCAACATTTCGAATTTTGACCCGGTACGAGAAACAACTATTTGCAATTAAAAAATTATGTGCTCTACAGCTGCTATAATTATAGAATCCTTTCCATAATAACGCAAGTTATGTAGGTACCTAATCTGACAGCTATAATTAGGTAGGTGTACCTATCTCTGCGTAAGTAGGTATGTAATGTACCTACCTATAAATTACCTACCCACACTGAGAGTTATAAACCAATTCTAACCAACCCACGCAACCAGTCCCCATATAAATAAGTATTCCTGATACGCGAGAGTTTTCCCAAGTACAGCCGTATCGTATAATACTTTACCCGATGAAACACTTTTGAGTCCCAGTACATTTCGCGCGATGAAGATGCGCCAGTGTTATTACCAGTTGCATTTGCGGAATTAGTATTTTCCCTCATCTCACCGGACTCGGTCCTTTGAAATTATTTTCCTTACAGAGTCTCCATTTCACGCACGTAAGTTTTTATTCATAACTCTTGACATTTATATGCAGATATTTCCACGGAAATGACTTTGCGCTTTGCTAGCACTAAATTGGATTCGAGTAACGTGTTTCACAAGAAGCGAACTTGCGAGCGCTTCTTACATTTTAGTAGCACTTACATTTCAACGTAATTATTTCTATAGGGTGGAAGTGGGTAGGACAGAGAGCTACCGACATGACTTATTCGTCTATTTCCGGTAGCGTCTCTTTGTACTAGGTTGCTAATAAGCTAATAAGGTACAGTTGTTTGCTTCTCTACCAGGACCTAAACAAAGTAATTCAGTTTTCGCTAAGGTATTGAACAATTACTTGTCTTCGAGGTGAAACTTTAAGTAGGTAGGTACACAATAAGAAACATGTAGGTATTGAGTATTTTCTTTTTACTGCATTTTCTTTGCTGTAGGTATCTACATTGTAGAGTGACTCAATGAGTACCTAGCGCCTGAATGTTTAGTAATAGCAATATGAAAACCCTAAAAGTTTACGATTGTGATATGAAAAAATATTGTAGCTCAGTATAGGCTAATGCACATACCTACTGAGCTACACACTAGGCTAGGCACTTGCCTACCGACCTTCCGGAGCATCTGTCAAATGCAAGATCTATACTTACAATTACATTAGCTGCTATGACAGCGACTGTAATTTTAAGTATATATTAGGTAAGTACATTGAACTAAAGCAAAATTACCCATCCAAAAAGTATATGCTCGCCAGGATATAGGACCTTCTACAGGTTTCAAACTAATATCACCGCTACTTACATGTACTGATGACTAAATATCCATACAGTTATTTATATTAGTCATATTTAGTCAAGAAGTTACGGTTGAACCGATCTAGATGACAACATATGGAGTCGTCATCTAGTTCAGCCGTAAACCTTGAAAATGTAAAAAAAAACAGACAGATAGTTAGTTTTGGACCTATAATAAGCATCTATTATTAAGACTTCTAGAAGAATCCTGAATCCAGCCAACAATACGAAATATACCAATCGTATTGAAATACAAACCATTAAAATAATTCATAAATGCATAAATAAATCATTCATTTATTCATTATCAGCGCAAACCGTTCATCCTGCAGGTTGAGATTTACCTAGAGGACAGAGTCTGTCGGTCCCACCTAGCACGGCCCAAACAAAGAGCTCCGCATAACTAAACTCAAACTGAAATGGCCGGAATTCAGTTAACACTATCAATGTCGGGGTGCAACGAAAGATGAATAAAACTAGAAAATAGATAGTTCACATTCCTTGTGAAATTTTAAAGTTCAATCTGTTATATCCGCGTTGGGGATTAGTTGGTACATTCTGGAATATTTCATCATAACGATGAACGAATTTTTCTGATACCGAAAAGATGAAACCCATTGGCCCACAAGACTCCGTATACGTATTAATAATAACTATACCTACCTATTGTAGGTACACTTATTTCGGCACGCATTTATGATCGTATCAAAAATGCGAGTATTACAGTTAAAACGGTTTGACTCGACATTTATCCGAGCAGCGAAGGAATGGAACACTTTACCAGCGTCTTTGTTTCCCGATAAGTACAATCTCTTCAAGTCGGGAGTGAATAAGTATCTTCTAGGCAAGCATGTACCATCGTAGACCGTGTCATCACTTTCCATCAGATGAGATTGCGGTCAAATGCAGGCCTATTTTGTTATATAAAAAAACCAAAATAAAATATGACAGTACCTAGCAGCAAGCACAAAAGTTAAGTGAATAAAGGAATGGTGTAACTCGCTTAAGTCGCCCACTTTTCTGACGAGACCTTTGTAATCCTTCAAAGGGTCGCTATATTATGTTATCATTGAAAACATACAGTTCTATTCAACTAATATTAACGTTGCATTTAAAAAGCCAGTTAATCTTCTTTAAATAAAAGGTAGGTAAGTACCTAATAACATAATAGGTATAGCTACATAAGAACTGCCGTGTGGTCCCGGTTACCGCCGCACCATGTGGTCTCGGTAATGAATAGGACCACACCATTTCTTCCCGTGGCTGCCGTAGAAAGCGGCTAAGGGAATATCCAGGGAATGGGCCACTACGGTAGCAGCCACGGTAACGGCAGAGCAGGGGCTGCCAAGAATACTCAGCGTAAGGCCGGCCCCCCAGGTGGTGGACCGACGATCTGATCAGAACCGCGGGAAGCCGATGGATGCAGGAGACAAGCAGCCGCTCAAAGTGGTGCTCTGTGGGCCTATGTTCAGCAGTGGGCGTCTTCAGGCTATTGATGATGATGATGGTGACATAAAATCTAACGTAGTTTTTAGTTCACAATTGAGTTTAAAACTGGTTTCGTGATGTTTTTGTTTTATTTTTCATAAGGCCTTGTATTTTTTGACTATAAGGCCTTGTATAATTTTGTTATTATAAACGCTAGGAGCTAGCAGTTGCAGTAGCCTGGCCTTGCTGCGAGCGGCGTTCCTCAGAGCGCCCAGAACTACCCAGGAGGCCTGCGCTGACATCGCAGGAGTGTTGGCCTTCCTGGAGGACATTGGGTGGCTGGACTGAGTGCGCCACCTCATCACGCAAAAAGGGCCGCTGTATGGCCTAGTTGCGGAAAACAGCCCGCGCACCAAGTGCCAAGTACCTACGAAGTAAGTACGTTAGAAGTTTCCGCTCCAATGTTGCACGCAAGTATGTTTCCGCTTTTATAACGCACTCGAGTAAAATGCTCTTATACGGCCGAACTGCAAAATTATAAAGACCGCTTTATGAAATAAGATTGAAGGGTGCAAATCTCGCCGTTTGCGGAGAGCGATTGTGTGTTTGGACTAGTGCGATATATATATGTATTTATTTTGGGAAGGTTTTGTAGTTTATGTAGCGTTCATAGCGAAGCATGACTAGCCGTTTCTAAGCGATCGGCCCCCTAATTACCTAACTCGCAACAGGTTTGCGACAGGCGTAAATCTCGCGGTGATTGCTGTCATACATCATTAGTGGTGTTGAGCATGTATGCTTCGCTACTGCTGTTGCTTTGCTACTGCTGTCGCATTGCTGTTGCAAATTTTAGGTAATTACCCCGCGGGAAAGTTAAGCAACGTTCGCTGCGGTCACTACTTTGATGGGTGACCGCTACTGCAAAAAGTCTTACTTATTAACAACTGAGCGCTACCGTGCTTCAGAGGGCACGTTAAGCCGTCGGTCCCGGCACAAGAAACGTGAAGCCAAGTCAGAAGCCTTTGGGTGGCCTAAAAATTCTGACACCTTCGCTGACCACTTGCCTACACGAGAAGAAGGGAAGGTTTAAAGGATAAGTAAACTGAATCCGATACTACAGCTGTATAGTGCCTTTAATATTGATATGCTTCTTAGGCTTCGCTGTTTGTGGAAACATTTAGGGTGGGTTTTTTGATTCATAGTTAAGGTAACCAATGGTTAAAATTGCTAACAAATTCTAACAAATAGTCAAAATTTGTTATTAATGTTAACCATTGGTTACCTTAACTATGGATCAAAAAACCGACCCTTAGAGCTTTGTGTCAAGCACGGGTTACCTTCACTTGATCAGAGCGCCTCCATAATAGGTAAATAATAGGTAAACACTGGCTAAATACACTATGTGTGGAGCCAAAATACAAAAAAACTAAAAACTAATAATAGGTAAACCTTCGCTAGCTCTTTAAACTTTCATCAAGGTTCAATGTGAGTTTTCGGCAATTTTTTTTTACCATGATTGCTTTCGCCGAACTTTTTGATTGACCGTGATCCTGACAAGTGTCAACCAAACTACGCAACCAGCGTCTGTTTGTTTTTCCATCTAAGTATGTTCTTAAGCTTTTTTTGTCGAAATCATTATTATGTTTTTGACAAGTAAATCTGGTGACAGAGTTGCGAAGCCACTTAACGGCCGTCATCGTTCGTAATCTTAAAAGAAAGTTGCACGCCTTGGTCTAAACAGCCAAACTTGGAGGGTCTTTGTTTATTATGAAATCATCCCGTAAGTGCGGCGAAGGGAAATCTTCGAAGTTAGGAGGGCCCTTGGTTAATCTGTCAAGTTATTGTTCTGAAGGTTTCCATCCGCCCAGTTGTAGGACAAGCAGGTACGTGCTTTGTAATAATAATAGTTAGGTAGGCACCTAATTACTTAGGTAGGTACTGTGATTGGGCAGACACTCGTAATATTTGACTTGATTGGTCAAAACCTACACAAGTCAATAGGACCTCAACAAAAAGAACTTGGATGTCGAGGGTTGTTGAGGGTCAGATTATCTAATTTAACGATTTAACCATTTTTAGCTTGCGTTTTATATGTTATTTCTGCGTCATGCATGAAAGACGATTCCGCACATATTTAAAAAATAACAGAAACAAAAACTGTGCTAAAGACATTAATTGACCCCAATCCGCATAACTTTTGGAGATATTCCTGGCCAGGAATAAATAAAAAAACTTGTCAGAAAAAGTAGGTATTCTACCGGCTTTGATTAATTTTGGTAGTCATGCTCAATCAATCAGTCCTCCATCTATAAGTTCTCAACTGTTCCCACCCACTCGTACCAAACCACAGAATATTTATACATAGTAAGTACTACGTAACCAAACTAAATTTCAAACGGCTACAAATGTTTTTGACGTGATGTAGAGACGCGAACATTGACTCGACGGTTACATTTGAATAGTCATCAAAGGCCTGAATATTAATCAATTGGAAGATCTGAATTATACTGAGATAATAGTTGCTGTTAGTTTATTTTAGGAAGGGTTAGGAAAGTTGTTTTGGGCCTAAAATCATTTTATATGTAAAGAAGCACTAGGTCTGAATTAGAGGCAGATCGTTATTTTATTAGCTTTTCTTCATACATACCTTATTTACCACTCCATTTGAACTCATAAAACGGTTGATAAAAAAAACTCAGTACACCCCTATTATCATGCGCATCACCATATAACTGTCAGTCACCCACATGACAGCATTAACCCAACAACAGCTACGAGGATGATCATGTAATTTTGATAGCAATGTCGCAAGCATTTCATAATTTCAATAGTAAATTGGCAAACCGTGTATTAAACTGTCAAATCCGTAATGAGGAGTTTTATTTAAAAAAAAACACTAGCTCCGCTTCTTTTCTAGATGGCGCTGTAAGTACGTAGTTTAAAACTTTCAAACCACAGAGTAGTTTAAACATAAGAAAATGCAATATCTCCTAAGTAGTCTGTGGTGCATTCTTATTAAGTAAATTGAAGTACAGTAGATCTGCGATATAGATAAACGTTAATATTATGATCCAAAATAAAGCCGAGGTATCTCGCAACGAAATTAAATAAAAACGAAAGAGTTTAAAGTTGTCAGACACATTTCCTCTAACCTGTGGTCTATGCTTGAAACAGTGACAGTGAAAGCTTTTAGTAAAACCACAACTGGCGTCATCTTTTGGGTCATGCATAAAATACACAGAATTCCCACTAGATAAAATACAATTTCTTTTTTTTAATAACAGGAAAAAAAAAACACTCGCACATAAAGCGACAAATCATAATAAACCTACCCTAGAAACCTACGATTATTGTTGGCGTATTTTGAGTCAAAATACGCCAAACATAATTTTTGATTGTCATTTTTGTAGGTTTATGAAATAGGGGCCAGATAAAGGTGCCATATGCTGTGACGTTTATGCAATCAATTAAGTTATAATACGTATAATCGCCTACTTGTAGGCACCACTGGTATAGGTGCTATTGAAGTCAAACTGCTATCTACCTTTAACGAACGGTCTTTGTCTGTGAAATTCCTTTCATAGGTCTGTGTTTGTCGAGTCAACACAGATAACTGCTGATCGCTAGGGATGGTTTTGACGTCTGCGATGGATGAGATCTGGATGTGGTATAAAGGCAATATCTTACTAGTAAAGTAGTAAAACAACATAAATGGAAAACTGTATTTATATACGTTTGTATAACCAAATCAGTAATATTTCTTCATATAGGGTCCCGACGGTTTTTAGCATAGATTAATATGTTTACATACACAACATACTAATATTTGGCGCTGGTATCACAAAGTGAACTATTCGGGCCTTTTTTGACCCTAAGCGAAGGCACTATAACTAATTAAGTCCAAGCAGAGGATTCCCCAACCTCATCAAATCCAATACCTGCTCACGGTGTAAATATTTAAGAAGCATTAGCTTAGCTTTGTACTTAGTATATAGGTCACCAATTCCTGTATATGTAGGTAGTCTGCCTATATACATACGCTCACATACTGAATTGACACAATCTCATATGGAAGGTATGCTATAGACCTGGAAGAAGATTTGTGAACAAGTAGCAAACGAGTCAGTAGGTAATAATACTTACTGCTGGGTTAGCATGGACGGTAGACAAAATTGTCTTTCCCCGTTTTACGTCACTTTCTTCATACTTGCTTGGAGTAAAACAGGGGAAAGACAGTTTTGTCTACCAGCCGTGCTAACCCTACTGAAAGTCCTGGCATTTCCACCTGTAACGCAAACATACAGGAACTTTCGGAACTTCAACTGGATCTATTTGTATATATACCTAGATATATAGAGGAGGTAGTACATAGAGGTAAGTATAAAGTAGGTAGGTTGACTTGTAGACAATATTGCCTTTCCCCTGTTTTACTCCACTTGACAAGTAAGCAAGTATGAAGAAAGTGACATAAAGCGGGGAAAGACAATTTTGTCTACCGTCCGTGCTAACCACACAGCTGAAATAGGTAATCATTATTATGTATCACCTACTAACACTTTACACGCATGTAATTTTCTAATACGACATCCATACATCACCCACGGCATCCAATGCGCAGACATTGGCGGGCCGTATTGTCCGCTGTTGGCATGCAGCCTACCGGCTGAATACCGGGCTGCATACCGCTGGGTTCCGAACCGGATCTATTGTTAAATTAACTGCCTTTACCTCATCCCGGCTAGAGAGAAGTTGAGTTACTCCTATTCAAGCTCTAGCCTCTACACACTCAATATTGTACATCAATGCTCGTCGATATTTCACCGTAATACAGCTTGAAACAAATAATAGTAATTAAGCATCTCAGTGACGTAAAGCTGAATCATAGATTGCGTATGGCGTAAAAACAAGAACTATCATCAGGCAAAGCTAAGAAGGTCGGTGGCCAAAACTATAACAGTTCTTGTGATAAAATCAAATGTCCGGTGAGAAAAATGTGAATGAAAAAATAAGAGGGGAAAAACGAATACAGAGATTAACAACAGAGAATAACAGAGATTCCACGGCCTACCTCTCAAGGTCTTTTCAACCTGCTCCAAGAAACGAAATAAAATAATCAAGGACACAATAGCGTAAATTACTGCCGGTCCCTGCAAATTGTACCTTGAAACAATCGAGCCCTATTCGTCCCTTATTCCTCTCATTTTAAATCATCCCTTTCATAACTTTTCCCACTCTCTTAGAATTAAACTTTTCCCGGCTCCGCTCCCGCTCCATGGCTCCGCGCAGAATAATAAGTGGCTTAGAGTTTGGGGGACATGACTACACCTTGCATAATACAAGAGCTATACAAATACATACAATATAATAAAGACTTAGGTCCGTATTACAGAACTATGCTCAGTCGTTGATTGATGCTCAAGTAGAGATTTCATACACCATGCCGATCCGAGGAGACTCCGATCGTGGCTTAAGCCGGAGTGACACGAGCAGAGTCTCCTCGGACCGAGTAGACTCGTAAGAGTAAGCTTCGTACGAGTATATTAGGATATCGGTTGACATTATCATAGTTCACTTGGATCGTTTTCTTCATACTTTTCATTGTTGCTCACAGTCAACGTCAAAATAATTTTTTTTAAATTTCATGTTGAACTTTTACTCCTCATATACGAGCTAGCTCGGAGAAGTATAGCGCAGTCCGAGTCTACTTCGGATACAATCATCCGAGTGCTTTCGGATTATCGGTGTCAACGATACGAGTTGCGTCAGAGTATAGCTATCCGAGTCCACTCAGTCCGGGGAGACTCTGATCGTGTCACTGCAGCTTTAATCATTTTGTGAATGAAATCTTGTCACGACTGAACGTAATTCTGTACCTAATACAGGTCTTAGAGCGCGTGCCTACCTTTTTTTAAATAATAAAAATAACTAATAAAAGTAGGTACCTCTATCATCATTATCATGATGCGAAATGAAAGCGGCAAATGAGTTCAGTCAAAAAGCAATTAATTTCAAATCGGGTACGTGCAGCCCCGTGTAGAGTTTATGGGACACCGGACCGGAGTAAGCCTACGAATGGACTCGTCAAGATATCTGGATCCCTTAAGTCACCAATGACTTGACGAGGCTATCTTGATGCGTAGCTTGTAGCGCTCATTATATAATATAAGTGGGTGCATAGCAAAGCTCGACTAACTATTCTTAAAAAGTTATGGATTTTGTGATTCTAGAACATGTTTCCTTCATAGACTTAGACCTATGTAAATAGGGCAAATTATGTGGTTTCTGAGGTTTTCCTTCGTAGTTGTAAGAGCGAGTACAAATCCCACGTACCTTGAAAGCTATTGGTGCATGGCTGAGTGGGATGTGAACCTGGGTGCATCGGTTTGAAAGTTGCACGGATTACCACAGCGCCACACTAGTTAACAATAATAGCTGGCTATAATTGTAAACTGCTATATTGGCTATTTATAACTCTCCTGCATCCATTCTACCAGGGGTTGTAACCAAAGTCATTAAACACCATACCTAACACGACACCTAAACATTGTTCATTAATTTGCGACTCCTGTAGGTACCCGTTAAATCAGTTGAAGTGGCGAATAATTGAAACGGAAGCAGTCGACAGCCATTGCAACTCCATTAGCGAATGATGACAGCAGCTTAAAGATATACTGGAAATGGACAACACAATACATTTTTATAGGGGTTTTACACCATGCCCACAGAATTCGCCTTATGACCATCACTTGACCATGCCTACTAATTATCCAATTAGTAGGCATGGTCAAATTGTGGTCATAAGGCAAGACCTTATGAAGGGCAAACTCCCTCTCACCCTGAAGAAAAAACTCATGGACGTATGCATTCTCCCCATCCTTACCTACGGTGCTCAGACTTGGTCTTTGACTGAACATCAGAAGTCCACCCTTGGCGTTTGCCAGCGAGCTATGAAGCGCAGTATTTTGGGAGTCAAACTATCAGACCGCATCAGAAATGACACACTGCGCTCCAAAACCCTAATCGCTGACGTTGGTCAGAAAGCCGCCGAACTAAAATGGAACTGGGCCGGACACGTCTGCCGCATGTCGGGCGAGTTGTGGGTCACTACAGAGTGGGCTCCGCAGAACGTCAGACGGCGACGAACTAGATTTTTACAGCAACGACTGGACTATTAGAGCTTTAGATCGTGAGGAGTGGAAGGCGGGTAGGGCCTTTGCCCTGCAGTGGGACACACCAGGCTAAAAATAATATTAATAACTACTAATTATGAGTTATTATGAGTATCTATCCTATAGCGGAGGGGTTCGCGGTCATATCTGTCAAGTTACTTATATGTCAACTGCCAATAAATGTTCAAACTCTATCGCTTTTCCATTGTTTGGCAATCGTCGATTTTCTAATACGGCGCAAATATGGTAATCTTGGTAACGGTTACATATTTGAACCGTTTGGTATTGAGACACTGGGGTCCCTGGGTGCGTGAGGACCAGGATCTTTTCCCGTTTTCCAAAGTTTATCAGAGCGCCTGGTCATGCGACGCGTGACTAAAATGCTGGCACTAACAACAACGACATACATGGTTATAACATGGAGTACTTTAAGAGGAGGGTTAAAAGAGTCCTACAGGGTATGCAACGCATTGGTGACGCCTCCTCGGGTGTTACAGATGTCCATAGGCTACGGTGACTACTTCCCATCAGGTGGGCCGTATGCTTGTTTGCTCCCTTTAACATAAAAAAAAACTTATTTGGGTAAACGAATCAGCATTGCAATTCATCGAGGCAATGCTGCTAGCATGTTAGGTAATACGCTATCTACTGGTAGTGGGTTGGAGGATTTGGACTGTCTATATAGGTAATCGCGGCTAGTGTATTCCCAATGTTCTTTGCAGTAGATAGTGTCATCATCATCATCATTAACAGCCTGAAGACGTCCACTGCTGAACATAGGCCTCCCCCAGAGCACGCCACCTTGAGCGGCTGCTCGCCTCCGGCATCCATCGGCTCCCCGCGGCTTTCACCAGGTCGTCGGTCCACCGAGTGGGGGGCCGGCCTACGCTGCGTCTTCCGGTTCGTGGTCGCCACTCGAGAACCTTTCTTCCCCATCGGTTGTCAGTTCTACGAGCGATGTGGCCTGCCCATTGCCACTTCAACTTACTAACTCTAAGAGCTAGTAGATAGTGTACTTTTAGTTTATTAGCTTTTATTATTGTAGTAGTTAGATTAAATCGTTTAGTATAAGCAGCTCTAACTTCTGATTGCTTCTCCCTTCATCATTGCTCCTTCCACTGCACCGACATCCATGTGACGTCACTTCCGTCCGCCGTCCATCCCAATTATCCCTGACGATGAGTTCATAAAATAACGAGATTACATCGACGTTTGGTGACCACGAAATCACTTAATGGTGTTACCATTAGCAGTGGTTTCCATCAACGTTGTTTATCATATTTGTATACTGGTAAAAAAGGATTTCCGTCGCCACACTTTAACGTGTTTATAACTTGTCCAAAATACAATCCAATTCCACCCCTATTTAGGACTATTTAGGATCTAACAATCCAACCGATATTTAGCAATAGTTATTATCGTCATTGTATTTATTAGAATAGGTGACTTTTTAAGTCAAAATTATGACATTAATCTCAGGGACCTACCTTTGACTAGTCTGACTCGATATTAGATTACTACAATACAACTCTATAAGTACCTATCTGACTTGATTCTCGGGTCTAGCCCAGACGTAAGTACCTATGTTATTATGTCCCGCAATCTGCGTGTCCTTGTTGTGTTAAAAACCCTGACTTCCTATTCTACATTCAAGTGCCAATTCTTGGCAGACTAGCTATAATCTATGTAAATTAAGAAAGCCGAGTAATTAACACCATTTCAAACGCAATTTAAGAAAGCGTATACCCCCTTCTTGTCCATACAAAAAGTGCCAATGCTTTCCACCTCTAAATACTATCCGATTTTGATGATTTTTTTTTATATGTTGTCTGCCCAGTAAAAAACTGTGGTCGTAGGTCTTCTTTTTTTAATTAATTACAGTACCTTCGTATTTATAGCCAGCTAAAGTTACGAACTTTTGGCGTCAAAATGATGACGACGAAAATTAAAGTAAGTTGTAATTAGAACAGAAAACATGTTTTCAAAAAAGTCAAGAGGTATACGCATTGATCATTAATATATCCAATCCATTGACATAAAACTCAAAAGTTTTTGTTCAGTTTTAGAGGGTGAAAATCGTTGGCGCCCGAAACGCTAAAATGTGTGTCCTGAAGTTCGTGATGTCATGAATGTGGGTCCCGACTGAAAATCAGTTATTAAGGTCCTACGACCTTGATTGCATGCTGAGTCGGGACCTATATCATGACATCACGCAGCATTTATATTTTGCGGTCTTTTTTCTTTTTTGTGTGATTTGTCTTGTACCTTATTTTAAAATGTATAATGTTGTGTGATGTCTTGAATAAATGTATTTTCTTTCTTTTCTTTCTAAAATATAGTTAAATGGGCTCATGGGCTCTGTCATTTTCAAATACCAGGACGGCCCTTTTAAATCATAAACCTAGAGTACTAGCATGTATAGTATTATATTATCTGTGTCTAGATTAACGAAAATATCTTAAGTCTGTGATTTAAATACTAGAGGGAGCCAGACTTATTTTGTATTTTAACGGAAAAGTCTCTGCCACTAAATTATTCAAGATCATGTTTTCAGTTACCACAAAATGCTTAAAGTGAATTTTTAAAAGCTTGCACTTTAACCCAGTTTTATCCCGATAATATCGGTTTAAGTGTTAAGAGGGATATTTATGGGCGCTTACGTGAACTAGAGACTGATTTATGTCTGCAGATAAGGCGGACGATGTTTGTGCCGTGTAAATGCACAATGGAACACCGACATTGTGGCATCATGTTAGGTTAGGTTAGGGTACCTGTTCCGTTTAAGACCGAAAGTACGTGCACACACAACCAATAAAGTTAATTACAAACAAAATTGTACTTAGGTACATAGAATTCTTTGCTCCGATGCGTTTTAGACTCCATAAAGCGGTATTTTGGTACAATATTAAAAAAAATGAATAGAGGCCATTTAAAAAATTGCCGGAAAATAATATTATTTGTAATACCTATTTGGATTTTTTGGGATTCCTTACTTATTACAATTACAATAATATATCATAATTATTAATTTTATGTTACAGAATCTCTGAAATATTACTAAATGCCAGTCCAATAATGATTAGTCTGAGAAGCTCGACTGCGCGGGATGTCTCGATGTCCCGACATTCTTCTAAACCGATTGGAAAACAATTTTGGCCTGTCCGTTGCTGGAATTAAATTCTTCTGATATTAACTGGTCCTGGATGGGGGGAGCTGACCACCACTTTCTCTGGGGTATCTCAAAAACGACGATGGGTAGGTAGGTTCATGGTAATAATATTACCTAAATTATATTATTATATTATCTGTGCCTGTCCTCAAAAATACCTACGCTAAATAGCCACCCACATACAAATGAAGTAAAATCGTAAGTGCGTATTTCAATTCGCATTTTTCATCCATGAAGGTTAAATCTGAACATTCAATATTTATTTGTATATTTTAGTACCAAAATACCACGTACACCATCGCAGCTTTTTACCAATACATATTATATACATATATAAATATATATAGAAGTAAAAACAATTTTTGCTCCAATCTATTAATTTTTCACCCTATTTTTTTCCTCTACCTTTCAATACAATACAATACAAAAATACTTTATTGAACACCAAAGTACAACAATACACATGATACAAAAACAAAGGATGGTGGAACAACGGACGGCCTTATCGCATAAAGCGACTTCTTCCAGGCTACCTTTGGATGGACAGGAATAAACAATCTAAGTAATTGTGGTTGGTGCTATTACAACTATCTATATAAAAAAGAGATTAGCTATAACGTATTTAACATTATGCTTATATTAAAAACAACTATATCTATACTAATACCATACACATACATTATTATACTATACATGTAAATATACCTAATAATATATACCTATATGTAAATATATATACTATATACCATAAACACAGTCAGCTGTCCGTTACTCATACCATACCTGATATCGTCAGTAATTTTAACCAGGGCGGACACAGTGCTGTGACCAGGTCGAAATCCGGATTGAAAGGGGTTAAGGAGAGCGTTCCTGTTCAGGAAAGAAGAGAGTTGCTGATGAACAAGGCGCTCTAGTACTTTGATAAAAACGGGAGAATAGAAATGGGGCGGTATTCAGAGTACGAGGACGGATTGGCTTTTTTGGGAAGCAGGGTAATTTGGGCTTCTTTCCATAGCGTTGGAAAAGTGCCACTGGATACAGAAAGGTTTAAAATATATTTGATAACAGGAATGACTTCATCCAGTACGGGTAGAATCATTTTACGACTGATGTTATCACTACCAACGGCGTTTGATGTAATGGAAGAAATGGCTCTCTTAACGTCACAATCGCTAAATTGACTAAATAAAAAGCAGGATGGTCAGGAGAAGGAATAAATGAAAGATGTTGAATTGTAGCTAATTTTACCGGGCCTTCAAAACTGGCAGAAGTCGAAAAGTGTTGATTTAATAAATTAATATTATTAGGAATATCGCCTTGACGAGACTTTCCAACTCCCATCGACCTAGGAATTTCCACACTTTGGCAGAATCTTCGTTTTCCACGGATTCATGAACGTGCTGGCGTTGTGCGTTCCTACATACTCTATTACAGTGATTACGACGCTCAATATATTGCTCTTTATTATAATCAGTAGGCCCTAGTTTAAGCTTAGCCTTAGCTACCATCTTTTTATGCATAATAGCTTTGATATCGGGTGTCAGCCATGGCGTTGGGAGATGCTTAAGTTTAACAGGTCGAATCGGTGCATGGACGTCGTACAGTTTTGTTAAGGTGCGGTTGAAACCTTCGATTTTATCGTCCATCGACACCCCGTCAATAACAGCCGACTAGTCAAGTTCTTGAGCATCCTTGCGTAAACATTCTAAATTGATACCACCAAAACTGCGCAAAAGAAGAATTTTTGGTTTCATTTTGGGCGGACGAATTTTATATGATAGGAAAAGGTCAAGAAGAGATGGAGCTGAGTGAGGGAAATGATGCGTTGAGTGTGGCGTTGAGTGGCAGTATGGTCAGGTTATTAGCCCTGATAGCTGATTCAAAAATGCACAAAATGCACCTTTCCCTCTTCGTTTCGATTGGGTTAGGACATAAAACTAATTAACCCCTACGAGACCACCGGCCGAGGCGGGTCAGCTCTAGTGTTTTGAATTTATGGCTTGTTCAAAAGTTAAAGCTCCCAATTTTTTATGTAAGCATGCAACGTAATTTCAAACGGCGGAACAGATTTTTTAATCAAAGCAAAAACTAATAGTTGTCAGTGATTATAACTAAAGCGCTCTTAATCAAGACACCTTTCAAATAAAATAAAAAAATGAATGTCAGTTCATCCGTTTGGGAGCTACGATGTCGATAGACCCACAGAAACACACATTGAACTTATAACACTCCTCTGTTTGGTCGTGGGGTTGAAAATAAGCGCATGAAACGTTTGTGTCAGTTTTTATAGATTTATCTTCAACAGGTTTAAGCTAAAAGAACCATAACTATTATTGAGCTTTTTACTTGTTTTTTACCTTTGGTAGGCTTGCGTTTGACCACTGTCTGACCTGATGGTAAGTGACGACGCAGCCAATGATGGAACGTGCTTGCTAAAAAGACACCGGTTCAAACTCCCAATAATTCATTTAGGAAAATCCAATAAAACTGTTTTTCCACCTCTCTCAGAAAGACCATTGGTTCTCCCTCTATAACCACAGGGCTAACAAAAGGAGAGAATGGAATGGCAGTAAAAAATAAATTGATGTTGTCAAACAGTGGCGAGGTCCAATCTCACTGTTGTAAGCTATCGAGACAGTTACTGATCCTGTAAAATATCACAGTCTTCCTTTATACTGCGGTGAGTTGAGCGAAAAAGTTTTTCTATTTAATTTTTTGCATTGGTTTAAGTGTTTTACAAACCACTTTTTATAGCGATCACCCATCCAGGTATGTACAACAGCAACAATGCTTATTAACTGTTAAGGTGGAACGTTTCACTAGCGCGGCAAATTCAAATTTTCTTGCGTTCTTTTGCCAATAATAGCTTAATTACTTAACGTGATTACATTAAAACTGATTTAACGTAAAGAAATAGAATGTATCAACAAATTACGATTAAAAGTATCTCCTAGATATCATTGGTTTAGCGACAAATGACAATAAACAAATTTCGTCTTAGTTTTTCAGTCTATTACCATTTGTCGCTAAACCAATGATATGTAGGTAATACTTTTTTTTTTCTTGTATTTTGGCTCCACACATAGCGTATTTAGCCAGTGTCAAGTATTGTAATTTTCATCGTGCTATAGAATACACCACGTAATGTAAGTCTTAGTCACAGTCATAGTCCAGTATAAGTCGGGTAGTCATAGTCCAGTCTAAGTCATGCCCCAGTAAAGTGGTGGCAACTTTACTAAAAGCTCTATGGAATTTTGGAAGCAACACGAAAAGCCACGTTTCACCACATATCACTTGCCCACACTCATGCTCGTAATTCAGCACTTGATGCGTAAAACGCCACCAATTTTAAACATTAACACTGGAAAAAGCACAAGTTTTGAAAAATAATACAATGCAACGAACATGAACTTTTCCGCGTTCCCACCAAAACCCCAGGTAATACTTTTAATTTTAATTTATTGATACATTGTATTTATTTGCGCAAAATAGTTTTCATGTAATCACGTTGAGTAATTACGCTATTGTTGGCAAAAGAACGCAAGAAAATTTGAATTTGCCGCGCTAGTGAAACGTTCGACCTGGTTTTGGCGGGAACGCGGAAAAGTTCACGTTATTTTTCAAAACTCTTGCTTTTTCCAGTGTTAATGTTTAAAATCGGTGGCGTTTTCCGCATTAAGTGCTGAATTACGAGCATGAGTGTGGGCAAGTGATATAATGTGGTGAAACGTGGTTTTTCGTGTTGCTTCCAAAATTTCATAGAAGCTTCTAGTAAAGTTGCCACCACTTTACTAGGGCATGACTTAGACTGGACTGAGACTACCTGACTTAGACTGGACTATGACTACGCAGACTGTGACTAAGACTTGACTTTACGTGAAATATTGTATCATTATGAAAAATTACAATACTTGGTACTGGCTAAATACACTATGTGTGGAGCCAAAATATAAGAAAAAAAAAAAAACCTTTTAACTTAAAAACGATCAGTCGATAGTTACTCTATGAGCGCTACAAAGAAGGGTTGATAAATAACCGTAGCAGCTGCTCGTGGATTGAACCGTAGCTATACACCTTCCTTGATCCTTAAGCTACTGCCTTCTCAAAAATTGGTTGAGCCATTGATTCGTGAAAATGGCTACATGAGTATGTACTTTGTAACTCGGTACGATCCTCACTTGCTACAGAAATCTGCAATCTGTCTATTTGTAAATCATCAGAGGCAGTTTGCGCCATGACTGACTTTAATCAAATATAAAACGGCATTTTTCGGCGGATACTCGGTTTTCGGTTGCAAATTGTAAAGTAAATATTGTTATTTAGGTTAATTAAATATTTATATAAGAATTCGCTTCTGCATAGCGAACAGATCAGCAGACTACTGTGTATACTGTAAATAGAGTGAGAGTTTCATTTTATACTGAAAGAGTGAGTGAAAAAGGAAGGGGTTACATTAAATATACCACTAAATTGAAATGCTTGCTAAAACCTGTAAAATACTTTTTTGTTTATTTCTTCTGAAATCATCTGGTATTCTGAAACCAAAACTATTCGTAAACCTCTTTCTTCAGTATTAGTACTATAACTCAATATCATGGGAAAGCGTAGGGCTTAGGCCAGCCATCTATCTCGATTATTGCGCGTCCAGAACCAGGGCTGTATTCAGGGAGCGGGGGGACCTTACTCCCGGTGAAACTCTGCGTGCAAAATAATGCAATTCAAAAGTCTCTCGTACAAGATATTTTTACTCAAAGTTTGACGTCATAGCTCAATTATCCGTTATTAACTGATCGATAAAGTTAAGCAACGTTCGCTGCGGGTACCAGATTAAAAAGTGGTTTTACGTTTAGTGGTTAAGCCAAGTCAGAAGTATTTGGTTGACCTAAAAACTCTTATACCAAGGGCACAAATGTCTAACGAACATCTCAGCTTCGTAGCAAAGCTCTACGCACTGTAGAGCATCGCTACGAGTGCTACGCCTACCGTTATGGTTATCATTATCATAGACAAAATCAGTTTAGTTATTTTGAAGTTTGCATTTTGTTTTGCCCCCCATAACCCGTAAAAAATGGTCTAGTCTTCCTTCGACCCTAGGTCCGGCCCAGCTCTGAACCTTTGCATTTTACGGAGGGCACGCGGGCCAAATGTGAATTACGACTTCACTGAGAAGATGCGTAGATATATTATGGTAGTTTCATTTAGGAAATTTGAGGAGTTTCCCGGGGAATGATCCATAAATGGATATTTCGGAGATTGATAGTTTAAGGGAAAGATGAGAAGCCTGGTTATACGTAAATATATTTATATGTAAAGACAGAAAATTTGCTGAACAAACCCAAACTTGTAATTAATATGCTCTAACTTAAAAACAGACGTAAATACTTACTTATGTTTGCATGTACTTACTGCATAATAACAGCTCACAACAAGGAGTGGTTGCTTAAAATTTATAATGCCTAACCTTTTGTTCTAAAATTAGTAAGAACCTCCTTATCATTAAAATATATTGTTTTAAATAATAATATTATAAATCATAAACATAAAATATGGGGTGACTACCAGATTATTATCTCTCAAATAATAAGATAACATTTGCCATGTGTATAATGTTATAGTTTAATACAGGACTTAATCACGCTAAAAACATTATTTATATACCTCGACGTCAATATGTGTTCAAATCGCGAGAATTTAAGAAATACTATTGGCCGTGTGGTCCCGGTTCGCGAATAGGACCACATTATCTCTTCCCGTGGGTGCTGTAAGAGCCGCCTCACAAGCAATCAAGAATCCAAGAACTCCAAGAATCTGCCAAGAATGCTGCTGCCCAACAGCCTGAAGACGTCCACTGCTGAACATAGGCCTCCCCCAGAGCGCGCCACCTTGAGTGCTGCCCATTCCCTGGATATTCAAGCATTCAAGGGAATATCCAAGGAATGGGCAGCAGCATTCTCCTCAATACATTAAAGTCTTCTGCGATAACCGAGCCGCCTGCCAAGCAACCCCCCCCCCCCCTATTTGATATAAACATTCAAAGGTCTTATGAGGGAGGCCTGTGTTCAACAGTGGACATCTTCCGGCTGATGCTGTGAAGTAGATAATATAACTTTGATACTTAAAGATAATATTTTAAAATAAGAATACGTAATTTTTTTCTAATGCAAAATGTGTGTCAATCTGCCTCCTGCATAATGAAGTAGAGTTCCGTTAATAAGAGACGAAATATAAACGTCATCCTGGAGTTATGAATTCATAAAACGCCCTTTGTGCGCCTATTTCATTTGCCTTTAGCTTATATTCATTTAATTGTAAACATAGAGGTTCTAAAAACGCATCGCAACGCAAAACTATATCGTGCTAACTCATGCATGAACCAGTAATGTGAGGGATGTGAGGGATGGACTACCTACTATACAAGCTAGATAAATAGGCTTTCACCATTAAAAAATTTGATGCCTACCATAATGAATAAAATTGTCTAAATACCTTAGATATTAAGTATAATATCCTCTTACTTTTTTTTGATATTTTGTAGTTGTTATTTGTATATATTGTGTGTCATAACAATACGTGCTAAAATATGTCATTTTGCGTGTATTCTATCTGAAAAAGCGACAATGATTGCATAATAAGAACGGTGATGATGATGCTCAATATGTATTTGTCATTTGTTTTTACTGGATTACTCACAGCAAAAAAACAAATGACAAATACTTACCTGACAAACGCTACGCAAAGTGTGCAGCATACAGACCACAGAGTGCGTTGAGTTAAAAACTTCATTTGAAAGTTACGTATGAAAAATAGAAAATACCATCACGTTACTTAACCACAAGTTTCCTTTGTGGAAACCCGCGTATCGTGTATAGAAAAAAAAAAACGAATTTTCTAGTATTATCGTATAAAAATATCGTCTACCGATTTGACTATTTCAAAGGTCTACGTGACATGGTACCAATTACGCACGCGGCCGAATGCTTTTTCCCTTTCTGTCGCAAAGCAACGCTACGTCATTCACTTGTTTCTCTCCTCGTATATTTACATACTTATTTTATTTTGCAGAGGTAGCGTTTTATCTGTCAAAAGTGGAGACGTATTTGCTGCGCGCTCATAAGCACCAACATTTTCACATTGAGTTCCTTTTCTACTTCCCGGAAACCACCGTTATTGTAATATGTAATCTAAAGTTATCAAGCTAACGTGCATTTTGGAAAATTCGAGCAATCGACATTTGTCAGTACTAAACATAAATATTGTTTTATTTGTAACGTGTGAAATTGGTGAATTGGTGGTGGATGCTTATGGCATAAGGTCGTAAGCTAATAAAAAATCTGTATGAAAATAAAAAGCCAATAGATGGAGTGAGAAGTTATACTTCGAGATATCAAAGGAGAATAATGATTCTGTTCACATATATATACACCTACCTAGGTATTGCTTCATATCTCTTACCATTATACGTGAAAATGCTATTACATCATCATCTTGTCAAAAAATGATTTTCGTTGCATTAATTTTTTTATATTTATTTATCATATTGAAATATTTTTGATATAAAATACATTGAAATGCGTTCGTTCCAAATCAATAAATAATTTTAATGACAATGATATAGTTATCTTTAGGAAAAATTATGAGATATCAACGTAGTAATAATCAGCCATAAATAAAAAAAGATTTATTATGAATTTGATAGGTATTATTATGCGTGTAATTCGTGAATAATATTTGATAAAAATTGTCCAATATTGTCAATTAAATTTCGATGCAATCCTATCGACTGAATTCAACCAATAACCAACAAATTGTAGTAATTAAGTGGAATTGTCATTGGAAATTAATTGGATTACAAATCCAATTAATTTTGATCGAATGCATCTAATTGTTCTTCTCTGATTGAATTTCTATTCTAATAGCAGATACGAATAGTGAAATCGCGATTCTAAGAACCTTTTAATTCAGTCTATCTTCTTTCCATTGCATTAAAATTAGAGATGCACTAGATGTCCGATCACTACATTATTTTTATTAAACAACATATTTTTTTATTTTTATTTTATTATTATTATTATTATTTTTTTTTTTTATTATTTTTTTTTTATTTTTTTTGTTTTTTTTTTTTTTGTTGAACAATAGATTATAGATTAGATTAGTTATAGTTACTTGGTGCTCACTGCGTCTATTTCAAGTAATATCTACGTTTTGGTAAACGAGTTTTAATAGCTGAATTGCCCGGTTTAATGAAATGGTGTTGATGTAAACCTCGTTGGACAACTATAGATGTAATTATAATTAAAAGGGTAGGTACTGGGGCTGAAAACTTTGGTATAGATAGCACAAAAGTTCATATTATATAGCGCACATCTTTGGAATGGCATGAAAATATTTTACACAAATTGATTTCGAAAGAATTCTGGATTGTAATATATGCAATTTGTATAAACTGCTATTGGCAGAGCTCCCCGTATAAATCCTCGCGAATAAAACATGGCAAAACTAGAACACATCTATCACGTTGTTAAAGCAATTGGCAGGAATGAGTGCTGGCGACGGCTAAAAAACGAGCACCGTAAGATTGTAGGTATTTTCTCGACAGCTCGAGCGAAATGTATTGAGTATTGCGGAGTGAGTTATCGAATTTTGCCAATGTAAACTATTTATTGCGCCTTCTGTGGTTCTGTGGCTTCTCATCAGGAACAAAGAAAAAATAGCCCGAATGTAAAAAAAATCTAGTGATCGTGTCATGAGCGTTACTAGTTAGTGACCAGTGTATTCGCTTGGCCCAATACTTCGCCAATACGCAATAGATGTCGTTCGCTAATCTTGCGTTATGCAGAAATAAAATAATTCGTAAAATAGCCCGAATTATTCCTTTCTATGGGATGAGGTATCTGTATTAGTATATTATATAATCTGTGGCAAAGGTTACAAGATCTTTACAATGTACGTTTACATGTCATCCATGTAAAGGGGTTAGTTCCATAGAGCTAACAGTACCTATATGTAATTGATATCATGTATAATTCCATAAATTAAAGATTTTAACTTAATTAATTGTTTTATCCATATGAAATGCTAGACGTACGAGCGGACGCCCGTCACATAATAACCGATACAAGTACTGCGCTCATATACATATTTATGTAAACCAATTTTTTATGCAAATCATCGGCATTCAGCCGAAATTATTGTAATAATAAAATTATGAAATGAGAAACTTATAATTACTAACTAAAACCGAGTCGCATATTAAAATAGCATAACATAAGTTCCTATTTCAAATTCCTAAACAGTGTTGCGATGAATTTAATACAGTACAATTTGAGAGCGTATGAAATTCCCAGCTAATTGTAAAAGCAGCTAAAGTTCCAACACGCACGCCTGAACACGTTGAAACTTGGCAGTGCAATAACAAATCAATGTGCTTTGGAAAATTAGCAGCTTCTCGAAACTTTAGCGTATTGGACGATTGGGGTTTAAAGAAATTTAATAATAACGATACTAATAAGTAATAATAATTAAATGCTGAGGGTGAACAACACGGGTAGCTTGCGTACATGCTTCATACATCAACAGTCTGAAGACGTCCACTGCTGAACATAGGCCTCCCCCATAAAACGCCACTATAAACGCTTATTATAGGGGGGTTTGCCATAGTCACCACGCATAGGATAGGGGCATGAGGATAGCATGAGCTGTCAGAAATCAACATAGTATACCTTAACTCTTCTCTCGACCAATGGACGGTGTAACGAATCACGTCATAAACCTTTTGTTGCGTATTAATTGTGGTGCGAGAGCCCACTGCACAAATACCTACGTCATCGGGTGCCCTAATAGGCTATCTTTAGATCGTTAAACGACATCTAAATATGTAAAAAAAATTAGGTCTGCCAGTTCCCATCCTGCCGGGTCATGGAAATAATTGAAATTTTTTGACGTATTTTTTTTTGTCAAAATGTACCTGATTGTAAGTTCTGGCAACAGTTAACCATTGATTCATTATATAAAAAAAATTGGTCTGCCATTGCGCACCCTGCCAGAAGTACCTGGAAGACCCCTAAGATTATGCCCTTCACACTCTTTACCTACCTCAGCGAATACCCCAATGGTGAAACCTACGCCCAATAATAGCCAAAATGCCCCTGATAATAGATTAAAAGGTCTGCCAGGTCTAAAATTGGCGAAACTTAGTATTCAAGGCATTTAAAGTTGGTGGAAGTAGATTATTTCCATGAACCGGCAGGATCGGAACTGGCAGACCTGTTTTTTTTTACATGTTTAAGTGTCGGTTAACGATCTAAAGATAGCCTGTTGGGGTACCCGATGACGTAGGTATTTTTGCAGTGGGCTCTCGCACCATTGGTCAAGCGCTTTCTCGAGATTAGGGATATGTTAATTTCTACAGCTCCACAGATCCTATAACTTTTTTATAGGATCTCTGTACACTTGTACAGCTCGTGAGCAGCTTCATCTAGGTGAGCGTGCTACATCATCTACCCGTGACTACATAAGTATTCCTATCACCTGACTTTTCGCTTGATTAGGTAAGCGAATATTTTTTTTTATTTGAGTTCTTTTGAGAAATAAATTCTTAGGCCGAAATATAGGTCCTATGGTACTCTGGGCACAATGTGGGCACTCTGCACTGAAAAGATTGTACTTTTAGGCCTGCCGCACACACTCGGATTCCTGATTCGGTTTCCGGGTTCATTTTCAGAATTTGGATACGAATCCAGAAATCAAATCAGGAATCCGAGCGTGTGTGGGAGGCCTAACTAAGGGTTAATTTATGACAAGTTGCGCCCTTTTGTTTCACCCACATGGATAATAATCAATATTTATCTCACAGGAACCGTATAATTTTCCTGAATAAAACTATTCTGTGTTACTCCATGGAACTTAAATATCCGAAGAAAACATTAAGTGGACTTTTACTAATGTCTTTGTTTTAATAACACACGAATAATAAAAGGTGAACAATTTGACCTACGCAGCTACCTACTAATATTAGTCAGTTATTTTTCATTTGCGCTAATCAATAGGATAATTCCTTAATCTGATGCCATAAAACTGAAATTTATGAAGCTAATTTGTCGTAGACATTATCGACCTGCGTGATTGAGAACAAAGACCCTATTTTACCTACAACTGGAATAGTTTTGATGAAATGACGTTAATATAAAATTGTAGGTAGTGATGTACATAAACTTCATGCCACTTTACTGAGCATATCGTCAACCATCGATAAATAGCATCGAAACATAATATATCCAGTCCGCACTAAGCGTTTTGCTGAGTCATTCATAATCCGAACGGCCAAGGAATGGAATGCTCTTCCGGCTACAGTGTTTCCTCCTGGGTATGACCTGGGTCTTTTCAAGTGAAGAGTGAATGGGCACCTCATGGGCAAACGTGCTCCACCTTAGACAACTTCGTCACATACCATCCGGTGAGACGTTGTTTTTTTATGTTAAAATGGGCATACCCATTTTAACATAAAAAAATAGTACTAGTAGGTATGAGGTCTGACTAAATGGTAAGCTGATAACAAACAAAAGGTAATGACAAAATGTTGCACTCATTTCAATTCTTTTTCATAAGTGCTGGTACACTAGTTACTTTAGTCTACTGTGCTAGTATCTTTAAACGATAATTATTTTGTAACATAAAAAAACAACAAAAATTTTTCAAATTTCAAACAAGCCATAAGCTTTAAAAATATTTTCAGAGTCACTGCAATGTACCAAAATCATGTTTCGACTTTATTTATAGCATTTAATACTTGCACAAAACATTGATTATATTTGAATAGTGAGTGCGTGATAGTGAGCTAATCTAGCAACTGTAATAATCAATCAAATCACTAATCCACTCGCTACATTTCTTGACGACATGGAACCTTATCATAACAAGGTATTAACGGCAATAAAACATTATCTGTAAGTGTTAATCTTACCGAAATGGATACAGCTTATTATAAAAAGGTAACATTTTATTGGAACAGCATAGTTTGTACAGGATCTTCAAACAAAAAACAGGTAAGATTTAATAACGATAATTACAAAAAATAACAGTAATTCAATTCATTGTTTAACTCTACCTATAACTCATCCATTCATTTCAAATATACATAGGTATATTACTAGAACTAAAATTTAAAATTTTCTTTCAGCAAATATGAAATCAATGCTTATTATTGCTTCCTTCATCGCCTTGGCCGTCGCTGGCCCCGTCCAGCGCGGTCTAGTGGCCCCTGGGATGCCCGGCCCCACCCCGGTCATTGACGAAGCACCCATCGCCATCGGACCCGCCCTCATCGAAGGTTTCGAGCAGGTCCCCATTTCCGTCGGACCCGCCATCATTGAAGACTTCCTCCCCGTCAATCCCCTGCCCGTGAACCCTATAGTTGTCCCCGCCGCCGATGGTACTCCCCTCGTCCAGATCATCCTAAACATCAATGGTGCTGCCGCGGAGGTCGTCGCTCCCAGCCCTGCTGAGACCCCCGTCGTCCCCGAGGTCGTGATCCCCGGCCCCGTCAACGTCGTTGACAACGTCGACGCTGTGATCCAGCCCGAGCCCGTCATCATCGGTACCCCTGTCCTTCCCGGACCCGTCAATGTAGTCGACAACGTCGTTGCTGAGATCCAGCCTGAGCCCGTTGTCATCGGCACCCCAGTGCTTCCCGGACCTGTCAACGTTGTCGACGGTGTCGACGCTCCCATCGTTCCTGAGCCCGTTGTGATCGAAACCCCCATCATCCCCGGCCCCGCTGTAGTCCTCCCCGAGATTCTCAACTAAATGAAACCTCTAGGAACCTCTACTAAATCTCGGTAGATTTAGTGCGCAGGAACTGTGAACTTCTGTACAGGCAGTGTGCGATTACTTGTTCTGAAAACTTTGTTAGAGTTATGTGAATAAACATCCAGTTCCGTAAACCTTGTTGTTTTCTTTAGAATAAATAATGCAATAATTATACTTCATATTGGCTAACCGCTACACAGTAACCTTCAACCAACAATATAATATACATACAAGTGATGTCTTTCCTTCTTAAAGAATTTAATGAACGGTGACATTCATACCTATGCAGCAAAATGATGAAAAATCAATATCTATAATTATCTACTGATAATATCGTCATTTTTACAGCAGCTATATATTATATCAGCTCGAATGCTATTACTATTGTTGTTTAGTTTATTGTTATTTTACTGCTCTTTAATATTATAGCTCTCATATAAATCTGATGCAGTTATAAACTCACATTAACGACATTTTTTCACATATACGTGGGTACTCACACCATGCTCAAACTTATCAATTTTTTGTTAGTCATGAAGTTTTCTTTGCAGTTGCCAATATACTCTTTCGATTCTGCTAAGACAGCAGTTATGTGATAAATCTTCTGTTACAATGGGTATCTAATTAGCAATAAGCCCACTAAAGACCTCATATAAAAGAGCAATCGCGCAATGTTCCAGCAAATGGGTTTATTTTGATTTATTAGAACGCAACCAATTCAGCTCGTTAAGTTCTCTCAGAGGTGATGAATGGGGATGCGTGCAGTAATTATGAATTACTGTTCTAGATCTTCATTTGACAATCTAGGCTCCACTTCAATAATGCTAAGAAAAAGTCCCTAAGTAATGATTAGAGAACTCCTACATTCGGTTGTTGGTAAAGCTACATTTATATTGACTTTAAAAAAACATACGAATCAATTTTTTTTTAAATATTCGAGGTTTAGTATCTTCCACACATTTATGTTATAATAATATAGTTACGGAGTTTTTGATGCAGTTCACGTAAGGTAAGATACACGCAAATAAGCGTTGTATTTAGTATTTACTAACTATTGAAGTCTAATCGATATGGTTTTGTCTGCTGCAGCCAGTCAAAATAGTTTATAATTTTTTATGTAATCCCTATCCCTACATATAATAAATGTGAAGTTCTGGTATGCTACGGAACACACACATAATTATACCCATTGTAATTTATCCCATAGGTTCAATTGTTAAAAAAATATCGCTTGCGCGATGCAGGCCACCCGGCTTTTGCCCTTTTTCCATACATTATCAAGTTTTATTTGTATCAGCGCCATCTAGGGACAATGATGTGTCGTTGTTTGTTTGTTATGACTGAACTCCTAAAATACCGAACAGATTTTCATGCAGATTTCACTAATATGCTTAAAAATAACCGGCGCTTAAAATAGGATATATTAAAATTGAAATATCATTTATTTTTTTGGTCAAAATTATTAATTTTTCATTACGAAACGAAACGGAGTTATAAACAACATGGTCGCTTCATGGTAAATATATTTTTGGCTACTGACAGAAACTTTGTGTCACCTAGCTGCTGGAGGCACAGAGTAAAGAAAAAATGTCTGTGTAAGATATGCGCAAAGAGTAACCGCTACTCTAGGATGTAGGTAGGTACATTCTTTGCTATCTATCTATTTTATAGTTTTTCTGTTTATGCCTTTACAGATTGTTTGGCATTTTTTTAAAGAGTAAAATAGATACGTACCGAAAAATATTAAAGCTTACATAATTGAAATTTTTATTAAATCTTTCGAATTAAAAGGTTCTGGCTTTTGGATTTACTTCCTGCATGTGATTTTACAAGCAGCAAAACTAAGTGTGGCTGATAGAAACCCTTTTCCGGTCCCTTTTAGGTTTCAAAAAGCAGTTTTTAAAAACAAAACCTTTTTTCATTCCTATGCAATGCAGGTAGGAAATATACTATGAACAAAGACTAGAGTTCGATATAAATCACAATGGAAAAACAACGGTATAGCGCGATCCTTAATGCTGTGATTATTCGACAGTTTTTACATTTTCTGTATAGACTTAGAAGTAAATAGCGCTAATTTTGTGGTACAGGCATCTTTTCAGGATGGGACACAAGTAATATCTGCTGGCTGGCTGGCTCTGCAAAATTTAACAAAATACCTCAGAACTTAGATGTACGTTAAATAGATTTGTACCAAACAACATCAATGAATTACGTATTTTTATTGATGGAAGTATGAGTTTAGTATGGTTTAGTCTCGGCCCAAACAGGCCACCGACCACAGCCACTGGAAGACGGCGACAAACTGTTCACACGCTTTTCCTTACATTTTGTAGGAACTCGCCATAATATGTGTGGTCGGTGGCGGCCACACGCTACAGCTGTGTCCACGAGTCACCACTTGTGGCCGTTACGGGCCACACACGACGCCAATACTCGCCACTGACAGACGTAACCTATTCAGAAGCATGAGACTGCACAGTGTAATATGTGGCAGCTTCCAAATACCGGTGGCTGTCGCGCGTAACCGCTACTGCTGCGAAAGTGGCGGTGGTGCGGGGCAGCCATCGGTGGTTGTGGACAGTGGCTGGTCTGCATCGGGGCTAAGTACCTATAACTATTACTATAGGTAATTTAGTCCACGCGTGGCAACGCCGCGGGCAGCAGCTAGTTATGCAAATAAATAGCATCTGACGGGTTAACCATATATTGCCATTATCGGTACGCTAGATAACAATGGATTTATGAGTAAAAACTGTGTACCCCTCACGAATTACAAAAGCATGAATTTCTACAACTTTTGAGAACACTGTCCCTAAACATGATTTCGAACAATCAGTTTGACAAGGAATTCATTTGAAAGATTCCGGCAACCGATTCAAAATCAGGTGATCCACTCGAATGATTCGATTGTTAATATTCGCCTGCCTTCCTCCTATTGTTGCTCCTTTGATATAAGACCAGTGGAGCGATGATTTCAAGATGAATTCTGTAACAGCATAAAGAGCCTTTTAGTGGCTTTAGTATTCCAGAAAATAGAACCTGATGAGACTTCAGCTTGATTTTATATTTACATTTTATTTAATCTTTTTAGGCAATAATTATACCAGAGCCATATATTGAATATGCAATATTCACTAAAATTGCACTGACAGTTAAATCGGCTGATTTTTAGGGTTGTCGCCACGAAATGGTTGAGGAATATCAGAATTACGATGATTTTACCCATAAGTTCTATCAGCTTTGTCACAATTTTCAATAGTTACGTCAATGCCATGAAAACTAAAACTACTTGAATTTAGAAATCTTCAATAGGTGATCGAAAACAAAGATTAAAATCACCAGAGATTTATCAGTGTCAACCATAATGAATCTCAGTTTTGAGGTCCTGGGTAGGAAATAATTGGTTACTTTTTGACTATGATCCGTCAGCCCTAGCAACCAAGCGATTCTCTATGAAGTTGGTGTGAAAAATTTTTCATGCGCGAGCACGCCACAGCCAGAAATGTTTGTAATCCCTGCTATCAACTGACTCTACTGTCAGTGCTATGTTAGTAAATATAATTACGTCTTGAATTTTGCTAGTGAAATTACTGGGCATATGAGACTTAAGAACTGATCTCATAGTCTAGAAATCTTTAAAATTGGGTGATATATAAATTCCTATATGACTGGTCATTCGTCATAAATCCAATACGTTCCCACAGCTGAGACACGGGCCTTCTCTCCCATGGAGAGAGAGTAGGCAATAACCCACCACGCTGGCCAAGTGCGGGTTGGTGGATGACACAATGTTCTCAATTTTTTGTAATGTGGAACTTGTCGTTTTCCTCACGATGTTTTCCTTCACAATTGTAAGACCATATGCAATATCCGCATATTATTTGAAGTCATTGCATTGAAAGATGGCCCAGCGGGATTTAAACCTGTGTGCGTCGGTTTAGAAGCCACACGGGCTACCACTCAGCCACAAATGCACCCAAAGAGTATAAAATATTCATACGCCATAATCTGCTAATTGCTAATCCATATAAAAATAATAATCCACGGACTTTAATAACAAAAGTATAAATCCCCAAATAAATTAGTCAGTGAACAGATAATACTAAAATTAATACGTTATTTCCCGAATTAAATCGGTTTGATAGGTCGCTAGATAACAGGCTTTCCAATCACTATGTGGAGAAGTCCACTGTTGAATTGAAAATATTGCAAAAAATAAATAGGATTAATACATTCAAATATCTTTGTTTTGTAGTTTCTCGACCGTATCTGTAATGTTTTCGAACTAGGGGGAGAGGAAAAAATCACGGACCGTCACCAAGGTGTGATAACACGTGTATTTATTTTTCATTGTATTTTAGTATTAGATTATGCCTGTATTGAAAGATAATTCCCCCGAAATTATGTTAATAAACTTTGTAAAAAATACACGCGTTTTTAGATGGGGGTTTAATCCAAAACCTCACCATGCATCACCAGGGGGAGGGGGGGTTAAAAAGGTTCTAAAAATATCACGTGATGAATGGGCGACCCCCTAGGTGATAGCACTCAAGAACTCGTTTAGGTTTACCACCGCATCGCCAGATATTCCGCCAACAAGCATTGCCAATATAGTGTGCAAGTTTTACTGTATTCCAACTTGAAGGGCACTATAGCTAGTGAAATTACTGGGATAATCAGACTGTGATCTCGTCTCACACTCTAGACATCGTAATACTATACTGAGATGTCTCAGGATCACGTGCCCGTTGCTGCAGTGCCACGCAATACTTTATAATGTTACGTTCATTAACTCTATGACCATCACCATCCAATGGAATCCAGAAATGAAAAACATGGAATTTACACCAAGTTAATTATCCAAGAATGGACTAACAGTAGCCAATGACTACTGAAACAATACTGAAGGTGCGTTGACACTATAACTGATAAAAACACTTCGTATCTTTAACTAATAGGTACCAGTATCAACTCGTATAAGCTTACCAGTTTTCCACGCAATTTAGCAAAAGCTGCCTAAATCCGGCTCAGACCTTTTTAAGTGAAGCTTTTCCCTTTGGCGGCTGCAATAAATTAATCCTTTCCTTTAGAGCATTTTTTGTATTTCAATATGAAGGTAGGACACAATATTAATTCACAACAAACTTGTAGTAGACAAAGTCATCATCATCATCAGCCTGTTGACGTCAGCTGATGAACATCGGTCTCCCCCTTTGAGCGCTACATCGAGTGGCTGCTTGCCTCTTCCATCCATCGGCTCCTCGTGATTTTGACCAGATCGTCATCCACTTAGTGGATGGCCGGCCTACGCTGCGTCTTCCGGTTCGTAGTTTCCATTCGAGCATCTTTCTTCCTCAGTTGTCGGTTCTTCAAGCGATGTGGCCTGCCCATTGTCATTTCAACAACTCTAAGGTGGTGTGGCTAGTAGCATTTAGTACTACTAGTTGGTATTACTGTAGTACTAGTTAGTTTAATTCACAACGTAGATAGATGCAAGTTAAAGGTATATTTATTTTACTAATATAAAGGGAAACCTTCATCTATTTGTTTGTTTGTACGACTTTTACTCCAAAACGGTTGATCCAATTTACATGAAACTTTGCACACAGATTGCTTATACTACCAAGATCAGCAGCTAATAAAAATTTGAGCTAACCACATGTATTTCATCATCAGCAGCCTGAAGACGTCCACTGCTAAACATAGGCCTCCATTGAGCACCACTTTGAGCGGGTGCATGCCTCCTGTATCCATCTTCTCCTGGCGGTTCTGACTAGGTCGTCAGTCCACCTACACTGCGTCTTCCGGTTCATGGTCACCACTCGAGAACCTTTCTTCCCCATCGATTATCAGTTCTACGAGCGATGTGGCCTGCCCATTGCCTTTTTAACATACTAATTGTAAACACAATACAACTAATTGTGTACTAATTGTAATTGTGTTGTTGTTGTGTTGTTGTTGTTGTGTTACTAGGTGGTAGGACTTTTCTGCAATGTTCGTCTAGGTAGGTACCACCGCTTTGCCAGTTATTCTGCCGCCAAGCAGTAGTGTGCAAGCACTACTGTGTTTCGGTTTGAAGGGCATTGTAGCTAGTGAAATTACTGGGCAAATGAGACTTTACGAACTGATCTCACAGTCTAGAAAACTTTTTTAGACTGTGTGATGTCTCAGGATGACGTGCGCAGTGCGCAGTGTCACGCGAAACTTTAAGTTCCGAGTGACACTGCAATCTGTTATGGGCAGTCGTGTCGTTTAACACCAGGCGAACGACAAGCTCGTCGCGTCATTCAATTACATAAAAAAAAGCTATATCGGTATCTACATTATTTATCAATAAACATATTGATTTTCATAAATATTAGTCAATAAGTCAACACAGGAGTTTGTAATTTTTAGAGACAAATTGCTAATCAGAGTAATCGTAACCTTCTACTTTTCACCTCTTACGGCGAGTTATAAACATATCTGGCGACCAAACCCGACATAGTTGCGTCCAGCATAGTTTGGATGTGCCCAACATAGTTGCAGCATGTCCAACATACACGCAACATGGCGTTAGGTGTCGATGCGGTTTCGCGGATATAGTACCACGGAATGCTTCGCTGTGTCATGCGATTACCACATGAGGAATGCTGGGTACGCTGAATATGTTATGTATATCCACACCACTATTGTAAAGAGGAAAGATTTGTATTTTTGTGTCTATGTTTGTAATGAATAAACTCAAAAACTACTGTGCCGGTTTCAAAAATTCTTTCACCATTGAAAAGCTACATTCACCTTGAGTAACATAGGCTACACCACTACACGTGCGAAGCCAGGGGAGCCGCTAGGAGTATATATGACATAAAAACCATGCCCTGCGGTTTCATAAAAACAGTTGTTAAACTTGTTAAGGGATGACCTTAATTAGTACATTGCTAATTTGGTATTTGACATCACAAAACATTACATTGTTATTTTTCTTTATTTATTGTAGGTACCTGCGGGGTGATCAGCGGAACTTTGACAGCACTGCAACAGGATATTAGGATGCGGGTTCAAGTCCCATTAGTGATTCAAATTTTTCCTTTACAAATTAATCTGTAGGAGATATTTTTTCCAAATTTGAAAATTTCCACAGTAACTATGCACAGAAACTGCGTATTGAAACTGTTAAATCCATACATTTTTGTTTGGTTGCAATCGAGTTGCATGATCGCCTAGCTGGTGCTTTTTTTATGATGTACCTAGAGATGTCGTAAATAAATGATTTCTGTCTTTCTTCTTTAATTTACCTACCTGTTTTTCGTGAGGCCTCATAATTTTCCAGGGTAAATAATATATTATTACCCTGGAAAACTACAAGATCTATATAGATCTTGGTATTAACTGAAATCTATGTGCACAATAGCATCCAAACTGGGCTGGAGAAGCTATGAGCTGAACTTTCGAAGTACCTATTTTAGCTATTGTATTGTTTTCTTTGATCAAATAGATTTATTTATTACTAGCTGACCCGCCCTGGCTTTGCACGGGTTTATTAGTTTTACGCCTTGTCTCAGTCTAAAGAAAGAGAGATGGAAGAGAGGAAAATATAAAGGGAAATTAGGATGCTGGTGCATCTGCCTCCATTCACCTTCATCTATTCATCATTTTCCCTCCTCCCTTATCTCTTTCCCATAGTATACAGGATAGGAGTGGCTTTGGACCTAATACTAAAGGTTAGATGTCTGTAATTTCTGAACCACAAAACCGAAGATTTTGAATTATTTTTGGGACAATATATTAAATATCCCCTTTCTAACAAAAAAAGAATGAATGAAATCGGACCACGCGTTGATGATTTAAAAATAAGTACACATTTTAACTTTCATCCCCTGTCTTGCGGGAACTGTGCTGAATTTCGGGATAAAAAGTATCCTATAGCCTACCTTGGAGTATGAAGTCAAATCATGCCAAGTTTCATTTAAATCCATTCAGTAGTTTCGGCGTGACGCTCAGCCATGGTACAGACAGACAGACAGACAGACAAAAATGAAAAATATTATAGTTTTGGTTTTAGTATCGATTATAGAGAGCCCTCCAACAATAATTTTCAAAATATCTTTAGTGTACAGAATTGACCCTGTTACAGTTTTATTATAAGTATAGATTAAAAGCATATTGATCTATATACCGTAATGCGTACTAAAGTTGCCATTTCTGCATAGCCGATAAAGGAATAAAACACCATTTCCCTAGTTTAAAAATTGCATCAGAGCTATTCAAGAGGAGTTATTCAAATCCGGTGATAATGGCGCACAATTCCCTCCAAGGATATGCAGATGTAAGGCCAATAGTCTGCAGATGGTACTGCGAGCTTATCTGCTCAACCTTAGTAAAATGATATAAGAGCTAGGTTTTTTTATGTAAACGAATGACGTGACGAGCTAGTCGTTCGCCTAGTGTTAAGCGTCACGGCCGCCCACAGATTGCAGTGTCACTCGGTTGGTTATATTATTCTCACACCGAGACCATACGGACATTTGGAGTTTTTTTATCATCATCATCATCAACAGCTTGGAGACGTCCACTGCTGAACATAGGCCTCCCCCAGAGAGCGCCACCTTGAGCAGCTGCTTGCCTGCTGCATCCATCGGCTCCCCGCGGTTTTCACCAGATCGTCGGTCCACTTAGTGGGGGGCCGGCCTACGCTGCGTCTTCCGGTTCGTGGTCGCCACTTGAGAACGTTACTTCCCCATCGGAACCTTTTATAAGCGTTAGTTAAATTTAATGTTGCTGTTTTGTTTTTGCTCGTGACATTTCATAACATTTAACTGCTACGCGACTAAGAACATTATACCGACGGGCTTGATAGCTCAGTTGATAGTAGCAGTGGTTTCTGAACTATAGGTTGTGGGTTCGATTCCCACTTAGGACAAACAATTGTGTGATGAACATCGATGTTTGTTCTATGTTTGGGTGTTATACTGTATTCTATGTATGTATTTACAAACAAAAAAGTATCTAAGTATTCTATCTGGTTGCCATAGCACAAGCTATGATTCGTTTAGAGCTAGATGGCGCTGTGTGAACTTATTTATTATAATTTACGTTATTATAGTAATGCTATAAGTAAATGCAGTTGATATTTTCAAATTTGATATTTTGAAATAACACTTTGCAATGCAGTCTTTTAAATTTTATCATCTCCTAGACTAACATGAAATAGAATAACTCAACAGTCGGTGTTGTCCGCCTGCTTGCTTCGAACGTGGTACGCCATTCGATTCCGTTCTGAATCCAATCTCTTCAACAGCTGCATTTACATAGTCTGTGCTCGCGGGCTTAGATTCGCGGTTGATTCAGACGCCTGCATTCCTTTTTGATTATTTTTTTTTAGTTAGAAACATAATATACAGCTGTCTGGTTGTAAAGGGGAATAGTATAGGTGGTAGTCTTGGTTTTTTACGAGGTACTTAGAATATAAAATTGATTTTGTATTGTTTTCGTGTAAAAAGGTCCGTTACCAAGGTTTACATATAGTATTGACAATACATTAAAATATCTACAAAACTTCCGTAAGTTAACTAAATATGACATATTTTTTCCGGTTTTCCCATAGACGGAGTGTAGCAAAAATAACTATTTTAGGTCTGTGAGTTTTCACATGTTATGGTTTCATTTATGGTTTCGGTGGTGCAACTATTTGACAAAAGCAAAACAACTTTTGATTAATGAAGGTTTACAGGAAAGACATTTTATATTTTCATGAAATACTATTTAAAGTACGATGCAAAAAGATTGTAAAGTTTGTTTGAGCACAACTAAGTTTTAAGCTTACAAGGTTATAGGTTTCAGTTTAAGAGCAAACGCCACAACAAGATCCTCCATAAACAAAACCAGTTTCATAGCAGCTGCATTTCCCGAAACAAAGTTACATAACTAGAAGTGTTGAAAAATAAGTCCTCGCTTCCATTGTTCGGACTTCGTCAGAGCGCGAACGAAAATAGGATACAAAAACAATCTGAAAATGTCAGTCAAAAAGCGAGGAAACGCCCGCCAGCCCTGCGGTCAAGCTGACGCGTGGTCAGGGCTGGCACAGCGTTGTTCACCTTTCAGGTTACAAATGCTATAGGTACTATCCATTAACCGGTTTGCCTTTCTGTCATTCAAACTAAACTTGCATTTGGACACCTATTTCTAGACGTTTAGTGATTTTATGAAAGTCTACAATCAATATTACGTAGACTTTGCGTAGGCCTTTATGTAGATAAGAGTTATGAGATAGGTAATGATTTAAGACCTAGCTTAAAGCTTTAGAAATAATCATCATTTTATTATTAGTTATCAGTAATTGACTATATAATTTAACCGGTCGTTTAATAGTCTTAATTTGCATAATAATATACGAAAAACTAAAAGGCGTACGAGTGTCGTATATACGTTTAAAATTACAAGAGGATTAATAAAAAAAACAAAGTTTACCTGATAGAGTTCAATTTTATAATTGATGTGGACAAATGCAAAATTATTTACTTAACATTTATTTAAAACACTGTTAATAAATACGTTATTATAACAAAAGTAGAGCTCAATTCAAGATAATAACGTACTTGGCTATTTAGCACACTACACTACGCTGTGCCTACCAGCCCTTGTGTTACTCTCAAATCCTTCAACCCTAGTTCACCCGCTCGATAGGGTTGCCAATCGGAAAAATAAACCAGTGATGCACGGTCTCGATATGTTTACAGACTGCACGCGCCTCCGCTGTTCCGCGTTTCTGTCTGCAGAATAAGCTCACTACCTGAGCCAATTTCAAACGCCATTTCCATGTTAACACAGCACGAATAGGAGAAATACAATTTAGAACTAGTTTGTGTTTACACGCTTCACGTATGCCCCTACCCACAGCTCTATTTTTTCAAGCTACATATTTATTTCAACGGTTATCCTCTACTGTAGCTAATATTAATATAATCAAAACCTTTTACAATTTCAACCAATTTAAAAAAAGGAGGTTCTAAATTAGTTTGTATGTTTTTTTATGTTTCTTACTTATATCTCTCCATCATAAAGTTATAAAACCCGATCTGGAAAATTCTTTTTTTTTTTCTTTTTTTTTGTAAGGATATACTTTCATAATGATATTGGTCCTATCGAAATTTTATCATTATCGGTATAGTTGTTTGGTTTTTAAATCATAACTAGCTGACCCGCCCTGGCTTCGCACAGCTTAATTAGTTTTACGCCCTTACCCTAGTACCCTATATGGATAAAATCTACATGCTCTATATAATGAATTCGTTCCGTAGTGCGTACGAGCTCGATTTTTATTTTATGTATATAGATAACTGGAAAAAGTATGTTTTATAATATCATCCAAGTATCTATATTCTCAGTATGAAATTAAAGCGATTGAAGTCAGTTTAAAGCCCTTTTTAAAAGGATATGAAGTAACCCCTTTTTAAAAAATATCATCAACATCATCATCAACAGCCTAAAGACGTCCACTACTGATTCAGTAGTACTGAACATAGGCACAGAGCGCCACTTTGAGCAGCTGCTCGCCTCCTGCATCCATCGGCTCCCCGCAATTTTCACCAGATCATCGGTCCACCTAGTGGGGGACCAGCCTACGCTGTATCTTCCAGTTCGTGGTCGCCACTCTAAACCTTTCTTCCCCATAGGTTGACAGTTCTACGAGCGATGTGGCCTGCCCATTGCCATTTCAACTTGCCAATTCTAAGAGCTATGTCGGTCACTTTAGTTCTCCTGCGGATCTTCTCATTCCGGATCTTATCTCGCACGGAAACACCTAAAAAATAAATATGTACATAATTATTGGTTATAATACTCGTGTTTTTAGTTTTATCATAAACAGATCGTGAACCCAAGATTATTAAAGCACGTTTTCTATTAATCTTTCGAGGCAAGTAATTCCTCTTTTATCGTACAAACCAATCAAGGGCAAGACCCAATAAATTATTTTACGATACCGTTCCGTTCAGCCTGCCGATAATATGCTCGCTGTGCATAATATTTACTTTACAATGTTATAAAAAACATTCATTTTTATTTATGTGGCAACTTTTTTGTACACAAAAACACTGTCTTTTGTATTTTGCACTGCAGTGGCATCGGCTATTAGGGTAGCTCTACCGATGGTTAGTTTTATTGCAAAATTTCCATCGAACAATACTTATATTATAAGCCGAATCGCACATATTTTTATTGTTAATAGTGACGTGACGAGCTAGTCGTTTACCTGATACCGCTGCCCACAACAGTTACAATGCCAATCGGTACTCTAAAATATAGTTTTGTGACACTGCACTGCGCACGTCATCCTGAAACATCAGGACAGGAATACTAGACTAGAGTCTCACTTGCCTTGTAAGTAGAAAAGACCTGCCTACTGTCAAATTCTTGTGTTTAATTTCTATTCTGTAAAACTTGGCATTGAAACCCCTAAACAATAACCAACTTGTCCTACCATTTAATTATATTTATATTTTATTTCATCATCTGGGCTAGCGCGACGACGCGATGGCAATAAATTATGTCACGCATCTTAAAGTATTCTATTATATTGTGAAGAGCCTGCTTAGATGCTCTACGGTTCAAGTCATGGGCCGAAGACTAATTTATTTTGCCCCAAAAAGTTGTGTGTCTAAAAATCTATGTTATAAAAAAAATCGCGCGGTACCTATAATATGCCAAGCGGCCCAGTACGCCATCTGTGGCAGGGCAGTAGCCCGCGTGGACTAGGCCTACCACGCCGTTCTATGCTAACCTTAATTTCGGAGCACGGTTTATTGACAAGGGTAGTTTACCTTAATTTGTCTCGATAATGTAAGATTTTTCTTCTCTACTCTGTTTGACCAAACCACATTTCACATTCACACAACGTGTGAACCTTAAACCACAAAAATATGAATGGGACGGGACAGCTCGTACCCGCAGGAAGTATTTCAATTTACCGGTCCTTACAGTCGCACGTGTGCCCACAAAAACCGCAATGGAAATGGGACAAAATGCCTCTTAGTGGCACAACACGCTGTGTAGTTTGACCGGTTGCTACATATATTGACCTGCAAAGACATTAATGTTAATTTATTAGGATGTTAAATCGGATCAAATAAAAAAACAATCAAGTATAGGTAGGTACCCCAAAAACAAAGCATGGCTATCTTCTGTATGTAGCTTAATGTTTGATACAATTTAAACACTTTAAGGTAAACTCTGTAGCGTTGACCTAATTGTTGAACGCGGCGCCTACGGCTACCGCAGCCCCCAGCAGTGCTCTATCAGCAGCGACCGAAAGCATTAATATTAGCAGAATTATCATTTTAGCCATTTCATAGCCATTTACCATTACTTGAACATAAACTCTGGAAACAAAGAGGTATAATGTACTATGTACATAAATTAGTGTATTGCATCTCATCAAACCCTTTCTTTTCACTTACGCCCGCATGCCGTCTGGTACCACCCGAACTTGTTCCCACCCACATAGCATAATACATGTAATGTGAGATGCTCTGATTTTATAGCACGCCTTGCCAACCACATGCTCATTTGACCATGCGGTGATCCCCATACTGTGCGCGACACTCGAAGACTTCTTTATCTCGTTAACTACAAATACATATTTGCCATACGCTCTCGCGGCTCGCTTGTTCCTTTTAAACCTGACTTTCATTCTCTACCAGCTTCTGCCTTACATCCTGATCATAAATTCGTGAAGGTAATGGAGTGTCGTAGGCGGCTGGTGACAAGATTTAGATGTCGCGTTACCCAATGTTACGCGAGATGGCGTCTGTGAACTTGTTTCATCATCATAACCCACAGTTTTGATAATATTTCAATTTGTGCGCTTTGTTTAGTGTTCATATAAAAACACTATTTTATACCCTTTTTGGTAAGGAACGTAGGTAATTACTCGTAGGTAATCTTTGTAGACCTCGTTTAGAAGACGCGTTATATACCATGCACGGCTGTGCGGCTGGGTTTGCTGTAGGTTCCTCTGGTTTAAGATATTTATTTCTCATAAGAATCAAATTCACTTACATAAGAACAAACTCACTAAAAATATGTATGCGCTAGAATAATACCGTACAGTACATTAATAAAATAGTGTACATATAAAGCAAAAGATAATTTTATAATAATTACCTACCGAGTTCATTATTTCTTTGCATCTAGAATGTAGGTGGAAATGAAATTATTTTTCGTTTGCTTCGAACCTGTGCCTACTCATCGTCGCGTATGACGCAGATACGGATAGCAGTCTGACTACGCTCACAGAATAAGCGCATCTGGAAGTGACATGCGTGATGAACAAATCATAAATAACCAACTTTTGCCAGTCACTGGTTCTATGTAATATGTACCCAACTAAGTATTGTATGTAGTGATCTAGTAATCTGAAAGTGTTGCATTTACTTATTTACTTTTCTGTATTTTATTCCTTTTTTTAATTTGAATTATTAGCGTTAATAATTTCAATTATGATGTATCAGATTAAAATAAGGAAAGGGGTGAAATAAAACGTGACTATCAAAGGTTCCTCAGTTAATATTTAATAAATATATCTTCGCCATTTAATGATTATCTTTAGGTTCAATTAGAAATCAGTTTTAGTGCAAGTAACCAAAAATGTTTTTTGTCATTTTACGATCTCTCATTATTGTGTGAATTAGCAAGTCGATAGAGCAATGGGTAGGTCATATTGCTAGAGAACTGATGGGGAAGAAAGGTTCTCGAGTGGAGACCACGAATTGAAAGACGTTAGCGTAGGGCGTTGGATGCAAGAGCTGATGTAGTGGCGTTCTATGCGGGAGGCCTAATGTTCAGTAGTGGACATCATCTGGCTAATGATGATGATGATTGTGACTAATACAGTACATAGTCAAACTATACATAGCAGCACGTATATAATTTTAAAACATTATGGCGGGTGTACCTGGGTCAGGGTTTAAATTAAAACTTTCATAGCATACCCACCTTTTGTAATCCATGATATAGAACTAAAACAATTTAATTTCAAAATCCTTTCGTGCAACTAGAATTACAAAGGTAAATTAATACGACAAAACCATTTAGAAATAAAATCCGGGGCTGAAACTGTCGCTATAAAATATAAAGGTATTACAGCAGAGGGCGGTGATTACGTAAAAATAGGTTCCTTGAAAAATGCATTGTAATGTTTTGCTACTGCTTTTACTATTTTCAAAATTTTCATATTTTTTACACGTGTTAAATTAAGAAATGATAATTATCTGATATTTGAAAATATTGTTACTGCCATCGCTCTGCTCTCCACACGTATGATACGAGACAATAGACACCATGAGTAAATTTACCTACATTTTAGCGTTTCGGGCGTTAACGGTTTTCACCACTTATCAAAAACTTTAAATTTTGGTGTCAATCATGTGAATAGATTATAATATAATCTATGCTTGTACGTCTTGATTTAAAAAAATATGTTTCGTGTTCTAGTTACAACTACTTTTCATCGTCATAATTTTGACGCCCAAAATTTCATAACTTTAAATGCCTATAAATACAAAGATATTGTAAAACATAAAAAAAAAGACGCACATGCATAGTATTTTACTGGGTAGACAACATCTAATAAATCATCAAAATCGGATAGTATTTAGAGGTGGAAAAGCGTTGGCACTTTTTGTATGGACACGAGGCTTGTCTTAACGCGGTTTCATGGAATGGTCCTAAGTTTATCATTTGTTTGTGCAATAAAGGATGACTTGACTTTACATTGCTGATTTTATGGCTGTAGAGAAAAAGGTGGCAGTTTATCTGTTTTAGCATTTTCGAGAAGAATATATTTAATGTATTTTATTTTTGTGTTTTGTATGTGTTGTGTTTTTTTTGTGTGTATTGTTGTTTGTTTTATGTGTTTGTTTTGTATTTTTGTTTTTGTGTGTTTTTGTTTTGTTTTTGTTTGGTGTTTTGTTTTGTTTTTTTTTTGTTTGTGTTTGTATGTTTTTTGTGTTTGTGTGTTTTTGTATTTTTTGGTATTTGTGTTGTTTTTGTGTTTTAATGTGTTTTTTTTTGTATTGTTGTTGTTTTTATGTTTTTTTTTTGTGTGTGTTGAATGTATTTCATGAAACGGAGCTGTGTTTCACATTGTGATGAATTAAATAGTTGCTATAACTTGCCTATGGGCATACCCACTAGTTCTATAGACGCTGTCTATCTTCAAGTCTGAGGTCTAAGCGTACATGATCAACGAGTCTTTTGCAAAAAGTTAAACAAAGGCGAGCACTAACTACCTTCATTTATCTGGCGGCAACGCAAATTATTATGTTAATTCGGGACTTGGAGTAAAAACGGTACATTCTCTGTAATAAATAACGTTCTTAGGTTTGTACTGTGGTGGATCTAGAGCCTTATATTTTAAAGAACAGAGAGGTAGATAGGTAGAATAGGTATGATCTATTCAGTGCATCTTTACTTCTCGTGTAGGTAGGTAATGTAGGTATATTAGGTAAGACCCTGTGGCGTCAGATTTGTATCCTGTCCGAAGGTTTCCGCGACTGTTGTATTAACGTGCTCACCGAAACGTGGTTCACAGTTGTAAACAGTACTTTTTGGCATCCCATGCAACTAGTGACCTACCTACAGTGCGTCTTCGTTCGTAATCGCCACTCGAGAATCTACCTTGCCCATCGGCTGCCGGACTGCATTCAAGGGTAAAATTCTCGTGCAATAATAAAAAAAACTTTTTAACGAAGTTTTAATCACACATAAATCGCAAGTTGCTTGAAATTAAACTAAATGATCTTAGGCCCCCCTAAAAACAAGTGCCTAGATCCGCACGACCAGTGGGGAACAGTGTTTGCGGTCTACGTATTGCAATTTAAAATTTTAAGTACACCCATTTATTACTGTAAGTCTCTTGGGTTCGCTGGAGGGTGTTTATTTGCGTAACCTCAAAAAACCTGAAAAGTAGCGGAAATGTTTTAATTTAATTGAGGTCGGGCGTGAAGTCGCTGAAAAATTGAGGTAGGGCTCTAATGGTCGTTGGCTGAGAGTCAAATTCACGCCTTGATGGTCCAACTGGCATATTTATAAATATTGAATTGCTTTTTTTATTAATTGATCTAAGTTATTGAATTGATTCGGGGGAAGATACCTAATTACATGGAAGGAAATGAGTAACAAAATCAGGTAAGTAATTACCTACGTAATAATGTATCTATACGAAATCATCATCATCATCATCAGCCTGCTGAACACAGGCCTCCCTCACAGAGCGCCACTTTGAGCGGCTGCTTGACTCCTGCATCCATCGGCTCCTCGCGGTTTTCACCAGGTTGTCGGTCCACCGAGTGTAGGCCAGCCTGCACTGCGTCTTCCGGTCCGTGGTCGCCACTCGAGTACCTTTCTTCCCCATCGGTTGTCAGTTCTACGAGCGATGTGGCCTGCCCATTGCCATTTAGCCTTTGGGTATGAAATCCTAAAAGTAATTGAACCATTTTTTCTTTATATACGTTTATTGAGTATATACTAGAGGTAGGTATATCTACGACGACATTAATGTACAATATTGGTATATTTAACAATCTACAATTTCTCTAATAAAATAAATTTACAACACTGTTCTTAGATTTTTCCACTAATTGGGAGCAATGCTCGCGCCAAGTAAAACCAGACGCTAAACCGTTTTTAAATAAGCTTAATTTCTTAAGTAATTAAAAATTAATACGCATAATAAATAACTCGTTATCTAATTAAGTAATTACAACCCTACAGGGTGTTCTGAGTGTTATCGGGAGTTGAGAACAAAACTCGAGAGAAGAACCAAATGGAAAAATATATAATATAATATAATAATATGTGTGGTCATTTCACGCAGCGCCATCTAGCCCCAAACTAAGCATAGCTTGTACTATGGAATCCAGATAACTGATAGAATACTTAGATACTTTTTGTTTGTTAATACATACATAGAATACAATATAACACCCAGATACAGAACAAACACCTATGTTCATCACACAAGCGTTTGTCCCAGGTAGGAATCGAACCCACAGCCTAACAGTTCAAAAGTCAGCCAAGTCAGCTACAATCAACTGAGCTATCAGGCTAGTCAAAAAGCATCGCAACCGTAGACCAGTCAGCGTGAAATGTAATGCATAGTAAAACTATGTTGCCTGTTACTGTAAAACATAATAATTGTTGAAGTTACATACTTTTTGATGTTTTAACTAACTTAAAATAAAGTTTTTATTTTAAGTACCTACCTATAATATAATTCTTAAAACAGTAAGTACCGAATTTTTTGCTTGCTTTCTACAGTAGGTACCATGCTCAAATTTAACCGACAAATTTTTAGATGAATATAAATAATTGAAGTACTAAAAATTAATCATTTAGGATGAAGCTAAATTTATGCAATGAAGGTTCTTTCATGCAATGACATTAATTAGCAGGCATACTTTTTTTGTACCATAAGAAACATAGTAAATAAATATGCAAGATACCGGGCAAACGTGCTCCAACATAGACCGCATCATCGCTTTCCATCAGGTGAGATGTTGTCAAACGTGAGCCCATTCATGCATTAAAAAAAAATAAATTTATTCACACATTTAAACACACCAGGAAAGAAAACAAGCAGTTAACGAAAAAAAAACTGAAATTAATATTATGATACAACCACAGAGTACTTACTATTCGTATTTTTATGTTACCTAGGGTGGGTTTTTTGATCAGAAGTTAAAGTAACCAATGGTCAAAAATGCTAACAAATTCTATCAATGGTTAAAATTTGTTACAGGTTTTAACCATTGGTTACCTTAACTACGGATCAAAAAAACCCTTAGTAAAACAAACTCTGTCGTCATAGACATAAATTAACACACGCATAACGTAACACAAAATTAATAATTAATAACGTTAAAGATCAAAAAGCAATCTTGCTAAACATAAATCCTTAATAATCAATTAATTAATATATCAAGACGTAATTAAAAGCGCAATTGTTGTTAATTACACCTTTAAATCGTTGTGTAGTAGGTAGATAAAACGATGCAATTAAACCTTGGCACTTTAATTTAGTTAATTTACGATTCAGGCGTATTTAAAATAAACATTTTCAATAAAATGCGGGTTTCTTCCTATGAAAGGTTGTGTAAATGATGTATGTATTTTGGTTCTTTGGCTCAATATAAGTGCTGGTATGTTATACTACCTTAGAATAAGTATAGGTATAGCTACCTATAGAAGCCAGAAGGTAAATTCCAAACAACGCCTTCTCAAAACGCACGCTACTTTTTTGGTATTTTAGACGATTTTAGCAAGAAAATTTATATAATATGAGTACAATTGGTCAAGAGGTTGTCAAGATGTAAGGAATGTCGCGAGTTCTGAGTTTAGATGACTTAGCGATCAATCTTGATTTGATAGGCATTTGACCGGAATATTCGGTATGTAATGTAAGTACTTTGCAAGTAGGTACTTACGTCATTCGTATGAACTGAAAATGGATGCGGAAGAAAGCTTCTCGAGTGGCGGTCACGAACTTAGAGACGCAGTGTAGGCCCCATTGGGTGGACCGACTATGATTTCGGCTGGATAATTACGTAATCGCAACCAGTTTGTAACAGGCGTAAATTTCGCAATCATTGCTGTCAAACATCACTTTGGCAGAGCTGGGGGCGTACCGTGAGCTCTTAGCGCGATTCAAAACTGAGCTTATATTGGATCGCTTTGTTTTTTTTTGTATGGAGATTTTGACAAGCGATCCAGTATAGGCTCTGTTTTGAATCGCGCTAAGAGCTCACGTTACGCCCCCAGAAAGCGATCGAGAGCTAGATACCCGTCTGTCGGACAATAGATGAACTAAAATGTGCATTATTTTGTTTCTATCTATTGCTGTTCTGTTGCTAGTGGCGCTAGTATCAAAGGCCATAGTGCATTCAGTGACAGACTAGCAACAGGCAGGCGACTTACGATTTCCAGTGACATCTTGCGACCGATTGCTAAGTGTTGGCTGTCGCATTGCTAATGGTGTGGCTTTGCTACTGCTGTTGCAACTTTTACATAATATGACAGCGGGGAGCCGATGGATGCAGGGGGCAAGCAGCTGGTCAAAGTATGGCGCTGTCTGGGGGAGGCCTATGTTCAGCAGTGGAAGTCTTTAGGCTGTTGATGATGATGATGATGATGTTAGTACTAAAAAAAACTACTTCCAAACAAATTGTTACACAAAACTTTGTGCTCGCGAGGTCTACTGTTCGCAGAACTACCAGTGTTATTGACTAATAAAGACTATTTCAAATAACTACACTTACCAGTCTGCCACACGACCACTGCATTCTCCACACTGTGGTTCCAGTTTCATAGCCAGGGCGCTTTCATGCTTCAACTTATTCAAATAGGATGCCCTCGTTCCTCTGCCCTTTGTTTCCTTTTGAGATTTAAAAATAATATTCGAACACGACTTTGACTCAGTCTGCTTCTGTCTATTGGAAGAAGCTTAATTGTGGCACGAGGAAATGGGAGAGATGGAAATAAATGGAATCTTACTTCAACATTTTTTTGATTGCAATGTTTGTTATACCATTCTGGTAATTAAAACTTCTTTTGTCTCGATAAAATCATATCTTAATTAAGTATGATTTCTATCTCAAGTCATCTTTACTCGCTAATTTTAACGTTTACCTTTTTAACAGAATACCTACACAAATGGGTGACAACAGAATAATCAAAACATGCATTTGAACATTCTAATTTAGGAGAATCGACCTTCTGGACATTGGGAGAAGGTAGTTACGGTCGTAAGCAATAAAAAATTGTCTCAGTAAGAGATTTAAAATAACTCTAGGTAGAGTGAAATCAACAAATTAATGTCGCTTGAAGCTTAGAGTCCCTACATAAAAAAATGTGAAATTCTGGTATGCTTTGGAACACACACATAATTATAATTCATGTAATTTATCCCATAGGTTCTATTGTTCAAAAAATATCGTTTGCGCGATGCAGGCCCGTGGCTTTTTGCCCTTTTTCCATACATTATGAAATTTTATTTGTATCAGCGCCATCTAGGGACAGTGATGTGTCGTTGTTTGTTTGTTATGACTGAACTCCGTAAATACTGAACTGATTTCCATGCAGATTTCACTAATATGCTTAGAAATAACCAGCGCTTAAAATAGGATATTTTAAAATTGAAATTTCATTAATTTTTTTGGTCATAATTATTAAGTTTTCATTACGAAACGAAACTGAATTATAAACAACATGGCCGCTTCATGGTGAGATCACAGAGTAACATTTGTTTTTTTCTCTAATCTGTGATCTGGAGGCACAGATTAAAGAAAAAAATCTCTGTGTAGGATATGACCAAGGAGTAATAATTATAACCGCTACACTAAGAGGTAGGTAGGTAAAATAAGTAATTGAGAACTTAACCTTCTTTGCTACCTATCTATTTTATAGTTTTTCTATTTATGCCTTTACAGGTTGTATGACTTGTATGACGTTTTAGGAGTAAATAGATACGTACCAACAGATATTATATTAAAGCTTACAAAATTTAAATTTTTATTAAATCTTTCGAATTAAATGATTCTGGCTTGTGGATTTAAAAATAAAGCCATTTTTTCATTCCTATGCAATGCAGGTAGGAAATATACTATGCAGAACAAAGACTACACTGACACACGTAACCTATTCAGAAGTATGAGACTGCACAGCATAAGATGTGGCAGCTGCCAAATACCGGTGGCTGTCGCGCGTAAACGTTACTGCTGCGAAAGTACCATAAAGTTACCATATGTCTGGACAAACCTAACCTAGGTTTAAGACATATTTTTATCGAATGTAAGTTGCAGTGGTGCGTGGCAGCCATCGATGGTTGTGGACGGTGGCCGGTCTGCATCGGGGCTAAGTACCTATAACTATTATATAGGTAATGAAGTCCACGCGTGGCAACGCCGCGGGCAACAGCTAGTATACAATATAAGCAATGAAGTGAAGTGAAGGCTTTAAGTCAAGCCTTGCACATGAACCTACTACGCCTTGCACAATGCACATGTACTATATACCTACTTGTACAGTCATTTCTTTGCAGTTGAATGAAAAAATGCTACTGTCCAGCCAGCCATCCCACCAATTTCAGAGCGATAAAGTGCCCTTGGTTTAGATGCGACGTAAAAAATTATAAGTAGGTAACACAACGCTCAAGGATACCATGCAAAGTTTAATTCTCTCTATAAAGTCAGTTTTACTTATGCCATGCTAAAATATCCTTTCATTTTTCAACCACGGCACTTAATCCGTTTTGCATGAGCGGTAGGTTAACTTTCAAGATAGGTATATTTCGATCTAACCGTGCCCTTGGGAAATTAACTAAAACGTATAACCGCTTCCTTTGATGTACCGTTTTATATTAGATGGAGGTAATGTATTCTTCTGTTGTTTCATTTAAGGAAATTTAAGCTTATATTGTAATGTACGAAAAATGCTTATTTTAGCTGGTAAAAATATAATGTATCTTTAAGTATTATGGGTCTTACACAACATAATATATAAAGGAACGGTTTTGAAATTAATATAGAGCTTCACCATTTTTACATTTATTTTTCTGCATAGGTACTTACGACTAATAAGTAAAGCAATAAAAAATATATTTGAGACTGGCTTCATAGCTCAGTTGGTAGTGGCCGTGCCTTCTGAACTGAGGTTGTGGGTTCAATTCCTATTACCCGGGACAAACATTTGTATGATGTACATAGGTGTTTGTTCTGTTTCTGGCTGTTAGGCATATTAAAAAAAATGTGTGAACATTTCACACAGTGCCCTCTAGCCCCAAACTAAGCATAGCTTGTACTATGGGAACCAGATACTGATAGAATACTTAGATACTTTTTGTTTGTAAATGAATGCATAGAATACAATATAACACCCAGACAAAGTATTTTACCAGTTATCTGGTCCCCATAGTACAAGCTTTGCTTAGTTTGGGGCTAGATGGCGTTGTATGAAATGGCCACAAATATAAAAAAATCTTAAGATTCGAAAATTAGAAGATATTGCTGTGCCACACTTGTCGCTACCACACAGCCCACACACAGTTACCCACAGTCGCTAGCCCACACTTTGTCAGATGGCCTAGACTCTCTCTCTCTCACTGTGAGAGTAGTGTCGCAGCAGTGGAAAGGTATAAGATACTATTAAAGAAATCTGCCCACTAAAACGAGTCATTAAGGACATCTTTGATGAAACCATTAGCATAATCAGAGTGCACGTTTTTCAACATTTCGCCGGCTCGCGAGCCGCCCACTGCGATTAATGAAGACAAATGTGCCATTAATTGTGCGGCGGACCTGCGATGAATTAATTAGGTGATCCCAGTTCCCAGTGCAATGGGGGAGGCGGACTTTGTAGCTGAACTTGCTAATTGGTAGGTGGAACGTGTCTGCCTATTGTGGTTCACGGCAAAATCCTGTGTGGTCGTTCTGTGAAGCATATTTTGTGCGCGCGGCAACATCCAACCTCTACTGCTATATCCCACGAATATAAACGTTGTGTGACTGTATGTCACTTGTATTTATGCATATTTATGTGTACATTTATGTACGTTTGACGCCACTCGCTGAAACGACGCGCGGATTTTGATGAACGATAAGTATTATTAGGTACTTAAGTTTAGACGTTGCTGGAATAGCATAGAATAAATAAACTTCAAGTAGTAAGTAGTGGCATATGAAAAATATAATTCTGAAAAATGCATTTTTTAAAAGAAAAATAGACGAAAAAGTAGAAACCCATGGATTGCAATTGATACGGATACGGATATACGGATGGACAGTTTTTTATGGTGCCAGCTCATTAGTTTTTAATATACCTGGATTACCTGGGTACTTAAAATATAGAAGCACATATTGGTTTTCTCTCGAGAACCTGTGGTTTGAATGCCTTGTTGATTTTTGTAGTGTAAGCAATGAGAACGAAACTTCTCTGTTTCCTAACCTTTTCCTAATAAATATAATTTGCGCCGATTTAGGTAACACCATCGACTGTATCGCTCGGCTTCTACATGATGACTACTCTAGCTTATTGCTAACTTATGCTACGTCGCGTCAGCTAAACTATGTAGGTCGGGCGTGTTCAAACACCACAGTCACTACCACGTACTGAGATGTGGTCAAAAGGTGGCCTAATCGAAAATGAGAAAATGTTCAGGGGGTTTGGCGTGAAAGTTTTTTTTTTTTTTTTTTTCTTATAGTTTGGCTCCACACATAGTGTATTTAGCCAGTGTCAAGAGTTGTAGTTTTTCGTCGTATTATGAAATATTTCATGTAAAGTCAAGTCTTAGTCAGGGTAGTCATAGTCCAGTCTAAGTCAGGTAGTCATAATCCAGTCTAAGTCATGCCCTAGTAAAGTAGTGGCAACTTTACTAGAGGCTTCTATGGAATTTTGGAAGCAACATGAAAAACCACGTTTCACTACATTATATCACTTGCCCACACTTATACTCATAATTCAGCACTTAATGCGTAAAATGCCACTAATTTTAAACATTAACACCAGAAAAAGCATAAGTTTTGTGAAATAATACAATGCAACGACGTGAACTTTTTCACGTTCCCGCCATAACTCCGGCGTGAAAGTTAAAACAAACTTTATAATGAGGAGTTTTATCTAAAAAAACTAGTTCCGCTTCTTTTACTAGATGGCGCAGTAAGTACACAGTTTAAATCTTTCAAACCACAAAGTAGTTAAACATAAGAAAATGCTTAGACTATCTACAAAGAAATGTTGAATTCAGTTGAGTGAGCCACGAGTACATTGTCTGTAGTATCTCCTACGTAGTCTGTGGTGCATTCTTCTTAAACAAATTGAAGTACAGTAGAACTGCGAGATAGATAAAGGTTAATATTATGATTCAAAATAAAGCCGAGCTATCGCGCAACGCATATAAGAAATAACGAAAGAGTTTAGAGTTGTCGGTCAGTATCGTGACACATTTCCTCTAACCTGTGGTCTATGCTTGAAACAGTGACAGTGACAGATTTTGGTAAAATCACAACTGGCGCCATCTATTAGGTCATACTTAAAATACGATTTCTTTTTTTTTAATAAAACCTCATTATAAGCAATCGTTTCACATTTATTATATTTGGTAAGGATAAAGGATGATACGAGTGCTAAATAAGTAAAATAAGACAGACAGAGTATCTCAATAAAACGCTTGAAAAAAGCTTTATTGAATATTCAAGTAGTGTCGTCGAATATAAGAAAATAGCGGTCGTTCCGAAATGAGCCCGCCTTGGCAAGTTATTGAGGTTGACACGCGCTTTGTGGCTCGTTGGTGGGTTTTAGCTAAATGTAACTATAATATGTTTTATTGCGAAGAAAGAAAACAGTGTAAGTGAAGCAATGAAATGTGCTAATTTCTGTACCTACCAGTTAATTGTGATTCCATGCGACTTATAAATACTGAAAATTGTATATGAAAAATTGTAATTGGTATTTTTTTTATCATGCATGTCCAGGCAAGCAACTAGCTCGTCACGTCATTCGTTTACATATAAAAAAAAGTAACCTTGAAGCGACAATACAATCGGCGCATTTTAAGTGCTTCGTATGTGAGTTTTGTGATCTATCCGGGTGGTACATTTATGTTCCACACATAACTTTGCACGGGTTTTTTTTTCTTTTTTAAATCAACGACAGGCTAAAATTTGACCACGGTCTCACCTGATGGTAAGTGACGACGCGGTCGACGATAGAGCATGCTTGCCTAGAAGATACCGGATAACCTTCAAATTACACTTGATCCTTGATAGTGATATTTAGAACATGTACTTTACCTAAGACTTGGTTAAGGTCTAATTATCTGCTGTTCCAACAGTGTACTCTACATCTACGAAGCAAGTTGCTGCCGAACATTTGTTGTAAAACAAATACACGTGGGAGAGGTTAAACAATGGAACGTGATACTCAAATGGTTGCTGAGATTTATCAAACCAGGTCACGGAACAATGTTGTTTTAAACAGTATTTCATATTTTATACACAGTCATAGAATACAACGTCTCAATATGAAATTGATGTTATAAAATCAAGCATGAAGAGAATTTAATACGTGTATATGTGCTAGCTAAAATATATCTGAAAGACGAAACCCTGGTCCCTAGGCCCTGGTCGAGAAATCAACACACTATTCGTGAGTAACAGTCGGATACATATTTATTTATCTGAAAGATTTGCTAAGTTTTTGTGATTGTGCTATTTTCTCAGCGAAAATAACGATATTTACTTACATGATATCGACATGTTTTTGTTAGAATTTTTGACCATTGGTTACCTTATCGATTGGCTGACGCGTAGGTATAGCTAGTGCTAAAAAGTGTTTCGTAACTGGTTACGAAGCTCCGGTTTCGTAGACGGCCGAAGCGATTTTTTCCTGAACCACCGCGACATATCAATGCCAATCAATCCCTTGCAACATTGTACAATAATTACTTAGCTCTTTATAATATACCTAACTCAGTTTTCAATTTTGACTAATAAACAAAATATAATTACAAAACTAAATTAGATCTAAACTAAAATAAACTAAGTACTTATCTAAAACTAAAATTACAAAAATCCAAAGAATATATCCATATATAAGAAACCGCGTTTAAGTCGCTGTCTGCGGATAAAGTATTCTAACTTACGCTTTTCTTCTTAGCAGGATACATTCTCCTTATGGTTGTAACTTACCTATGAAAGTTTGTGTATTAACAATAATTACGGTACACTTTTAATGGGATCACCTTTGACCCAGCCTACCAACAAATTTGCTTTAAATTACCATATTGAAAAGCTATTTCCCTCAGTGTCGACAGGCAAAGGGAACTAATTTTCCGGGCAGTAACGTCAACAATAAAATGAAAGCTACCTGGTAGTGGGTTGCATAGGCAGCCCCGATGGGAAATCAAGCTTTTCACCCAATAAATAGGAAATTCTGCGCCAAACATAAAGAAAACTGGCCCGCTGCTGCTGGCGGTACAAAAGAACACTAATAAACCAGTGTAGGTACAACAGTAGTAAACTATAAAGTAGCGTTCATAGCAAAGCTTGACTAGCCGTTTTAAAGTTAAGCAAAGTTCGCGGCGGCCACTAATTGGATGGGTGACCGCTACAAAAATTGCTATAGGTACTTTAATATCGGTAATTAGATTATTACACATGACAATCGATGGGGAAGAAAGATTCTCGAGTGGCGACTACGAACCGGAAGACGCAGCGAGCGTAGGCCGGCGGACCGATGGATGCAGGAGGCAAGCAGCTGCTCAAAGTGGCGCTCTATGGGGGAGGCCTATGTTCAGCAGTGAACATGTTCAGGCTGATGATGATGATGATGACGAGGATGACATAACACATGTTCTAGAATTTTGTGATTTTTTCAACTGTTTTCACACACTTTACTGCTGCTATATAGAGCGAGTGCAAATTCTGCACTTGAAAAGTCACTAGTTTAGGGCCGAACGGGATTTGAAACACTAAAATAAAAAAAAACTATTATTTTCTATGTAATATGCCTCCTGTGTGTTGTGCTGCTATCTGTTATTTGCTATGTTGGTACCTCGGATCTATTTACAAGATTATATGATAAACAAGTTTTATGTATTTATGAGGGAGTTTTTTAAAATTCTCTTGGTAATAATGATTGATCGCAGATATTATGTGAATAAACTTGATACCTGCTTACTCTAGATATTATGATATTATAAATCTAAGAAAAATGGATAAGCTATTTGGACTACATAATTATGTACGTATGTATAGCTTTGTTTGAATTGCGCAATGAAAAAAATTTATTAAAAAGTTGAATTATTCAGTCTTTCTTTTTCTTCTCGTGTAGGCAAATGTTCAGCCCTAGAAATTGGTGGCCTTTTTAGGCCACCAATTTCTGACTTGAACGATTATTGTCTTACGACAACAGCCGAGGCCGTAGCGCTCAGTTGTAAATACCACTTTTTGCTGTAAAAATTCAGTTTCCTCTCTCTGTGTCTGTCGTGTGAATGAGAAATAAAATGTCACCATTAGAAACATTAAAATTTGATTGAAAAAAAAAAGGATGATAATGTTGTGTTTATACGGTAGGTAGGTAGGTACCTTAAGTAGGTAGGTACCCCAAGGTGTAATTTTTATACCAAACATCAAGGTTCCTTCCCCAATGAGTGGGGCTCCAAGACACTTTACAAAATGATAATTATTGAGTGAAAGCTGTGAAAATAGTTTGATTTGAGTTCTGTGAAGCTTCACAGAACTCAAATCAAACTATCTTAACAAATATGTATTGGTTATAACATTGCGGCCGTAAAGTTTATTAAGAAAAAGACAGACAAAGATCACAAGAAAGAGACAGGGTTACTTTATAAGGTGGTGAAGTATGGGCACAGAATTAGTCAATACGGGTAGAACGTAGAACATAATTATCATCATCACTGCTAAACATAATTTAGGACCTCCCCCTCCCCTATAGAGCACAACCTTGAACAACTTGCTTCTTGCGTCTAACGTCTCCCCGAGGGTTTACCCAGATCGTCGGTTGGGGAGCCTACACCCTGTATTCCGATTCGTGGCCGCTATTCGAGAGCTTTTTTTCCCCATCGGTTGTCAACGCAAACAATGTGATCTGCCCATTTCCATTAAAACCTACCAATTTAGTAGAAAATATGCCACCTTCTAAAGACATATTCCTACATCACCAACTAACAGCCAGCACTACTCCCGTGAACTATGTAATCAATCAACCTCGATTTAATATCGCTCTGGAGACGAGATCGCGTGAACTGAACATATTTATCGATAATGGTTAGTCATTCCCTCGTCATTATGTTATTATTCGTATGGATACAAATATACTTATAGAAATTGAATTCTATTTGCGCACGGAAATTTATCAAAACGCAATTTTGGTCACGATTGGCCGTGGTCACGAGGAGACAGGAGTAGTGTCTTATCAAAGACACGCAACTAGTTGTCTCGCAACTACCCACATTTGGTCTTACCTTAGAGTATATACTAAAAGCTTAAAGAGATCATCAAAACTATATTATATTTGTACTGCTCACACGTATCGCTACGTCAGTGGCGAAGGAAAGAAACAAACATATTATAGTAATTAGCTACGCTTGCGATGAGCACCGTACTATTTTTATCGACTCGAGACAACTGTTTTTTCTATACAAATCTGTCAGACATCAAAGTGTCCACTTCATATAAAAAGTGTCCAAAAAAGTGGTACGCTTGACACATAATCAAGTTCTCTCTATGCTTTAGTCTATAGGTACTCTAAGGGTCTTATACTGTTGGCCAGAGACACCCGAAACTTATCCGTTTATCTGTAGGGTCTCAAGTCAAATACCATTCGAGATTCAACATTTTTCTATTAAATTAAAACTAATAATCTGATGATTACGATAAGCAGAAGATACTGCTATAAACCACAATCTTTAAGTAATAAGTAGGTACCTATCTACAATTTGAATAAATTCTCATTTAAAACTGCTGTTGTTCATTTCATTTCATTTTGTTACAAAATCATTATTATACTCACCACTTAGATACTTCATAGTTTTTTATTAGTTATTCTTCAGCGCCAAAATTGCAATGTTCCATAGCATAAGAACTCTATTCTATTATTTGCAAACTCTCTTTAAATTATTAAAACAATATCTACAGAGTTAACGGAGCCTTTTGTTCTCCCATCCAAGTTGTTTAAAGACGAAATTTGAATGATAATAGTCGAGTAACATAACCAGTGTTTATCCATCTAAGAAACAACAACTGGAGACTGGAATCTGTGTTGAATATTAAAATATTACTAAAATTTCAAACGGCATAATAAATTACACAAATAATAATACACAAAAAATAATAGTCGAGTAACATAACCAGTGTTTATCCATCTAAGAAAAAACAACTGGAGACTAGAATCTGTGTTGAATATTAAAATATTACTAAAATTTCAAACGGTATAATAAATTACACAAAGATATGCATAATTATTTAAACTGACACTATTATTATGCTATAGTCTTCTTATTCTCTTTTAGGCAAGTGAGCTTGTGACAGCTGTTTTAAGGCTCCTGAAGCCTTCTGACTTCACCCTTGGCCTCACCTTTTTTTTTCTTGGCTTTGTTCTGTTGCCGTTGGACGGAACCCATGACCTAATGTGTCCTCCACAGAGCATTAAAAGTTTTGACGTTTCGCGCGCGGCAAGCGTATTTTTTTCGTGCTCTGTGGTGTCCTTCACAGTACGGTTGTACCTAAATATATCACTTTTTGTAGCAGTCACCCAATAGCGATCGCAACGAACGTTGTTTAGCTTTGCTATGAACGCTGCGCTATATCTATAGATCGTGTGTTTGATTTTATCAACGTGCTCTATCCCGATTGAAATATTAGCAAGTAAAAAAATGACATAAAAAAATAAATGTCGTAATAGTATTAGACTAAGTACTAGTAGATACTAGACTTTATTTCACGGACAAAAATGGAAATAAGAAATATTAATTTGAATATCTGTCCTAAGTAAACAAAACCGTCTTAAGTTTCTCAATTTAGAAACGCTGACACCACAAGTAGTCCAGGATCGCCTCCAATCCCTTTAACGTTTCTCTCTGAACTCAAGCTAAGCCTTCGTTACTATAAATCTTAAAATCTCCGGGTATTTTTTCGCAAAAAACAAAATGGTGTCTGAGAACCAAATGAGAGCAGCTTAAGTGCCTAAATAAAGTCATTTAGCATGAAACAAAACCGGCAAAAACAAATCCCGAGGTAATAAATCTTTAGCATGAATAAGCTATTTTATTTAACTGTTATTGTGGGGAAAGCAGTTTTTTGTTTGTGGTCGGACACCAGAGAAAAAGCATAATAAAGCTCTTCACAGCCTATTAGAGATGGCACAAATATCCGTCTAAAATCCGGAAAAATCACAGAGTAATTATTTTTTGTAATCTGTGGGAAAAATAATCCTTTATGTCTATACTTACATAGTGGTACTTATGAGGTGTTTAGTTAAAGCCTGTTTTGTGAGAGATTGGTGCCTAAATGCCCACTTATTGAGTGCATTACCAGCCCTATAGCTCTACCTAAGTAGTAAATTTAGCTTAAGTTCATCATCATCATCATCATCATCATCTACAGCCTGAAGACGTCTACTGCTGAACATAGGCCTCTCCCAGAGAGCGCCACTTTGAGTGGCTGCTCGCCTCTTGCATCCATCGACTCCCCGCAGTTTTCACCAGATCGTCGGTCCACCTATTGGGGGGCCAGCCTACGCTGCGTCTTCCAGTTCGTGAACGCCACTCGAGAACACTCAATCTTTGGAGTGCTACGATATGTGACACACAAAGGCGTGTTCTATTGGCAATCGGCCAAACCATAGTCGTAAGTACTTCATAATTTTACATGAAGTACACAGGTAATTAGCTTCGAACTTTCTCCCTACTAAGGGTGATTTTTTGAACCGTAGTTAAGAGAAGCGTATACCCCCCTCTTGCCCAGACAAAAAGTGCCAACGCTTTTCCACCTCTAAATGTAATCCAATTTTGTTTATTTTTTTGTATGTTGTCTATCCAGTAGAAAACTATGCTTTTAAGTCTTTATCTTCGTATTTATAGCCACTTAAAGTTACGAATATTTGGCGTCAAAATTATGACGAGGAAAAGTAGTTGAAACTTGAACACAACACATATTTTCAAAAAAAACAAGACGTGTAATCACAGATTATAATCTATCCAAACGATTGACACTAAAATAAAAAGGTTTCTTAAGTTTTAGAGGGTGAAAACCATTGGCGCCCTAAACGCTAAAATATAAGTAAATTCAGTCATGGGCTCTAATGTCTCTATCATAAGTGTGGAGGAGTTTTCGACAATGATGACAGTTCCATTGGATTGTGTAATTCATATTTGGCCTACCCAATGTCAGAAAAAATCAATGTAATTTTAGCATTAGTTAAGTTTGGGCTAAAAAACCGACAGTAAGTTGTATTTTTAATAGATGTATGTAATAAACTGTACCCTACAGAGCGGCATATTCGCATAAGCGAAAAAGCTCTTTAAATAAATAAAAAAAAAAAAAGTGTGGAGGAGAGCAGAGCGACGACAATAACATTTTCAAATACCAGGACGATTCTCTTAAGGTAACCAATGGTTAAAAATCCTAACAAATATTGACCATTGGTTAGAGTTTGCTAGCATTTTTAGCCATTAACTTAACTGCGGATCAAAAAACTCACCCTAAGTGGACTGACGCGCGACGACCTGGAAACAACCTCCGTAGTCGTAAGTTGGATGCAAGAGGAAAGTAGCCGCTCAAGTGGCGCTCTGTGGGAAGTCCATTAGTGGATGTCTTCAGGCTGATAATGAATCGATAATTCGGCCAAACCATAACCCTTCACCACTCTACCTAAGTGCCACAATAGATGACTTAGGTCAGCCGTACCGGCTACAAGCAACAAAAGACGCAAGGTGATTGATGATTGAAGGTATACACCGTGTCTTTATACTCGGCTGTATGAGAACCTTCATTCATAGGGTTAAGCTGTAGAATACAGGAGAGGGGTGGATAATTACCACAGAATAAATAATAGTCCTTACGTAATAATACTGCAATGGCATTCAAACAACTTTGCAAAAACAACATTTGCAACATTTTTTTTGTCAAGATTTAATAGAAATATAGAAAGAAATAGAGTTTTTTTAAGGTGGGACGTTACACTAGCACGGGAAATTCAAATTTTCTTGCGTTCTTTTGCCAATAATAGCTTTATTACTCAACGTGATTACATGAAAACTAGTTTTGCGGAATTAAATAGATTGTATCAACAAATTGCGATTAAAAGTATCTCCTAGATATCATTAGTTTAGCGACAAATGGTAATAAACCATTTTCTTCTTAGTTTTTCAGTCTATTGCCATCTGTCGCTAAACCATTGATATCTAGGAGATACTTTTACTTGTAATTTATTGATTCATTATATTTATTTTCGCAAAATTAGTTTTCATGTAATCACGTTGAGTAATTAAGCTATTATTGGCAAAAGAATGCAAGAAAATTTGAATTTCTCGCGCTAGTGTGACGTTCCACCTTAAGTAGTAGACGCTGCTCCATCTGTTTCCAAACTAAGCCAAGCTTGTAGAACTGCTATAAAAACGATTACTGAGACACTTACTTTTCATAGGTGTACATTCTTTTACGATATACCCAAAATCAGAATAAGCACCTATGTACATAACACTAGTCCAATGGCAGAAGCTAGATACTATTTACTGAGCTACACAGACCAGCCGAGTAAGTACCTTTAATATATCATAGATATAAAAATCAAAATATGATTGATGTAAAACATAACTAAGTGGAAGCAAGACTGAAGTACCTAAGTACAACATAAATAGTCTCCGTCCACAAAGTTGGAGCCGAGCTTTACAGAAAGCCAGTAGAGGATAAAGCAGGAACTTCTAAGTTCCCTTCAGTTCGGGTGTAAGCAGAATAAAGTGGACTTCTTTAGCTTTGTCTCATCTGTACTTTACTTTGAGATAATCCGCTCATTGAAATTGTAATATCTAGGTATACTGCTTTACTAATCTTCTCAACTAAAAAGAATTAGGAAGGTAACCTTCTTGTAATAGTGATGTTGTGTAGTTGATTCGTTTGATAAGGGGGGCTTGCACTTGAATTCTTTACTTCTAATTTAGGTATCGTATATCACAATAAAACATCTGTCGATGATAAAACAGGGGTTGGTTATTGGACATCATGTATTTTGCAATATCAAATGTTTTTTTTTAGTAGGTAGTGTAGCATTTATTAGTGTATTTTTTTGTCTTTATTGTTGTTTTTTTATGTAAACGAATATCATGACGAGCTAGTCGTTCGCCTGCTGTTAAGCGTCACGACTGCCCATAACAGATTCCAGTATCAATTCGGAACTCCAAATTAAGGTGGAACCTTCAATGAAACGTTGGGTGGAACGTTACACTCGCGCGGAAAATTCTAATTTTCTTGCGTTCTTTTGCCAATAATAGCTTAACTACTAAACGTGATTACATGAAAACTAATTTTGCGGAAATAAATAGAACGTATGAACAAATTACGATTAAAAGTGTCTCCTAGATATCATTGGTTTAGCGACAAATGGCAACAGACTGAAAAACTAAGAAGAAAATTGTTTATTGCCATTTGTCGCTAAACCAATGATATCTAGGAGATACTTATAATCGTAATTTGTTGATACATTCTATTTATTTCCGCAAAATTAGTTTTCATGTAATCACGTTTACTAATTAAGCTATTATTGGCAAAAGAACGCAAGAAAGTTTGAATTTCCCGCGCGAGTGTAACTTTGGCGTGACACTGTACTGAGCACGTCATCTTGAGACATCACACAGCCTAGTAATAAGATTATCAGTACTACAATGCCCTTCAAACCTGAACACAGTAGTGCTTGCACACCATTGCTTAGCGGTAGAATGACTGGCAAAACTGTGGTACCTACCTAGACGTTGCAGAAAAGTCCTACCACCTACAGTATTGTAGTAGTTATTTTAGAATCCCGTTTTTACATGTTTTCTTTTTTACAAAGTTGATACAAATTCAAGCGTACACAGAGTAGTAAAACGGCGTGTAATGTCACAGAATATATTATAATTATATTTGTAACCAAGTTTGTATTAAAAGCGAAAACATGGTAAAACGTGATCCAGGCTTCAGTTTATTAATTATAGATAAGATGTTGCCCTTATCTATAATACTAATAAACTGAGGCCTGGCTTGCCATAAAATAAACAGAAGTCATCGCCTACGAGAACATTTGCTTGACTAGACTGTATATTTGTTAAACAACTACAACGATAAAGGCTTATAAGCTCACAACTTTCTATTACAATACGCAGTAAACATTTTTATTATTGTTATTATAACAGTATTTACAGTAAATTTTCTCTATTTCCTAATTTTCCGTATCATAACACAATATAACTTTCATCTGACTTCTGTATAAAATTGCTTCGTTAGGAAGCATCTTCCAAACAATCTAGTTGCACCCATTCCATTTCTCTCAAATCCTACCGACTTGCCCAGTCACATTCATTGAAAAACTAAGAGCTCCACAATGCAAGACCTCAATATCATTTATCTAGTGTCCGGAGTCAAGAGTCGAAATGGTTTTTAATGCACAAAAGCTGTACGGAAGAGAAATGGGCAAGCTTTGAACTGCACTCATGGGGTTGGGAGTTAGAATCAAAGAGGTACTTATAATGTACTACGTAGTTAGAATATATCTTTTGAAATTGGCTACGACTAGTTAGTAGCTCGGACTCGGCTGGACAGCGTTCGGGAAGCTTCGTCCTATCTTTTCGTCCAAAATACCGCAGAGCCTGAAAACGAAAGTTTTCAATCAGTGTGTGTTGCCAGTGATGACTTATGGAACTGAGACATGGTCTCTTACTGTTGGCCTCATTAGTAAGTTCAAAGTCGTGCAGCGAGCTATGGAGAGAGCTATATGTTCAGTATTTCCCTGCGAGTTAAGCTCCGGAACGAGGAGATTCGCAGGAGAAGTAAAGTGACCGATATAGCTCTTAGAATTAGCAAGTTGAAATGGCAACCACATCGCTCGTAGAACTGACAACCGATGGGGATGAAAGGTTCTCGAGTGGTGACCACGAACCGGAAGCAGCCACTCAAGGTGGCGCTCTCTGGGGGAGGCCTATGTTCAGCAGTGGACGTTTTCAGGCTGTTGATGACGATGATGATGATGAGTTAGTAGCGTAATTGAATAAAAACGCTCCAGCTGACAATGTAGAACACGCAAAATGTGCAAACTACAAAAGAACGGCCTTAATTTTTAACTATACTATTTGTGTATTGTCATCGTTAAATATTCTATTACAATCACGCTAAAATGTCATTAGAATACATAATACAGAATGGGTAAATACAAATGAGTATTATAACCAAATAAAATTATAAACAGTGCTGATTGTGTAAATATAGAGCATAACGACTTTTGAAAAGTTCCCTTTGTACTGATGCCAAGCGCCGTACAAAACTAAATAGAAAACTTCATTTCGGAGCTGCGATTATAGAGAGAACATCTGAACCATTTGAAGATCTTAGGTAAAAAATAAGCGTAAAATCTTCACCATTACAAATCCGCTCCTAGTGCATCGATTTTCCATTAGTGCTCTCGTTAATAAAAGCTAAGTAGAAAGTAAGTAAGTACACGCGAACATCACCCGGAAGGCACGTGATTTGAGTGCAAAAGCTGTTGATACTTTTCAAACCTTTGTTAACTTCATTCTTCAATAAACGTCGTAGGTACAGTAATAAACCAAAAAGGGACTGATCGCTTTTCCATTGAGTTTTCCCCCTCAACCCTCCAATCACGCTCTAGTCAGTTTTAACACCAAAAAAAGCACTTCAGTCAAATTATTTTGTAAAAATAGGAACTACTTAATTAATAAATCCACGACAGGCAATCGCCCAAGTAACAAAGTAAGGTAAGCCTTACTTTGTTACTTGGGCGATTTGCCTACTCTGTCGTCTTGCTTAGCAGTCGTTCCGATATGGATAGGCTTTTACGGCCTTATTAATGAACGCTTAGTAGTTTTAGATTAGTTAATTCAGCTTTTGTCCTTTTTTGACATTTGAATATTGAAAGCGATCGAAAAAGACAACAGATGGTGTAAATAATCAAAAGCTACAACGCGTTTATTAATAAGGATGATAGTGTCAATGGTCAAAATGTAGTGCTCATAGCGAAACACGATTAGCCTTTTTTAACCGATCGGTAAAGTTAAGCAACGTTCTCTGCGGTCACTACTTTGATGGGTGACCGCTACAGCAAAAAATGGTATTTAAAATAGAGCGCTACCGTGCTTCCGGAGGGCACGTTAAGACGTCGGTCCCGGCTGTTGTCGTAAGACAATAGTCGTTAAGCCAAGTCATAATCCTTTGGGCGGCGTAAAAAGTCTGACACCAGGGCCGACCATTTGCCTACAAGAGAAGAAAAAGAGAAGAATGGTCAAAATAAAGCGCAAACAAAAATGTCAGCACCAACTGTGATCAAAACCAGTCACCTTTTGTTTCTCTGTTCGATAACAGTGACGGCTTCTGTACTGCCGTAATTGTTCATTTTTCGCAGTTGTTTATCCTCCTGCCAGCGGGAGAATTCTGTTCTCCCAAAACATTGAGTATTGTATGTCTACACAGCGAATATTTCTTTTGTTGCGAAAGATTTTGCAGAGAAAAATCATGATTGCTGCTAATGGTCCAGTGGTATCTAAAGCGTAGTTTATTAGAGACCACATTTATTATTTCCTTTCCAATTACACGATTGTAAAAAAGGAAGAGAAAGACTCTTTCGTATTTTAGGGTTTCGTACCCTTTTTAGAAAAACTGTCTGTCTGCCTGTCTGTCTGTCAAGACCCTTTTTCTTAATAATGGCTGAAAGTTTTAAAGTGAAACTTATTTATCTAGTACCAACTAGATAAGTATTGTAGAGTGAGTTTGAATTGGTATGTTATCCCGATAGAGAATAAATCTACTCCCCAAGGTAAACGACGTATGTATATTCTACAGCATTTTCCAATTCATAGCTTTTCAATGAAGAAAATTTGTAATATTTTGATTTTTTTTAAGTGCACGTCATCAATTTATTCAGGCACTTGCCAGGCTGCCTTATGCACAACTGATTTAGTTGAACGTTATCCTTAAAAAAAAGAAAAAGTGCCAGGGCTGCCATGCACAAATACAAGGATTTTTTTTTTTATTTATTTTAGGATCAACAAACAGCACACAACAAAAAATAATCTTAAAATAGTATAGACTTAGAATGTAAGTAGTTAATGTACCAACAACCCTGACCACAGATTGAGTGAATGAAGAATGTGTGATTGAAGATTTGAAGAGGACTTAATTTTTTACGGACATTATGAATTATTTATTTCCAAGGGAGGTTTAGTTATAAGCTGTCTACAGTCATGGCCCTAATCATCTCCTTTCAGGATACCATACAAATTCAAACTCAGGTTGCATAAGGTCCATGGACTCACACTCCTGTAAAAACATCGAAATTTCAAAAATAGTTTTAGTGCTCATGTATTTGGTTAGTAAAACAGTTATATGTATATATATTTTTTAAATATATGTGGTGTGGACATCTCACACAGCGCCATCTAGCCCCAAACAAAGCATAGCTTGTACTATGGGAACCAGATAACTGATAGAATACTTAGATACTTTTTTGTTTGTAAATACATACATAGAATACAATATAACACCCAGACACAGAACAACAAACATCGATGTTCATCACACAAATGTTTGTCCTGGGTAGGAATCGAACCCACAACCTATAGTTCAGAAGGCAGAGCTACTACCAACTGAGCTAACAGGCCAGTCACATCATAATATAGGTATACAATTCATATTGTAGCTATGTTTTGGAGCTGATTTTGCATTGAGTGTCATTAAATGATTATAATATTTCAAATACAACTTTACTTTATACGTGGAACGTATTTTACTGAAACTGGATACCTAAACCAATCCAATCAGCACACGTTTCGATACACAACACAACTGAACAAATGAATCCCCAACTTTTCAGTTCAAATCCTATTTGTAACTGGCACTCACGCACGAGATATTTCCTAAATAATCTGGACTAACGAATTCAAATTTGAAATATGATTTTGCACCTACCACCACCTAACGATTAAGTGTTAACTTTAGCTTCTGATTTTGTATAAAATGATTGAGAGTAATAAAAATATCTTAGGTCTGTGGGATAAGGAAATTAGACGATACTTTTAAAATATAAAAATTAAAAGGGTTATAGTGAATGGTCTTATGATAATATTAATTATTTTCAAAAATGAAATCTTTCTGTCTGTTCATTATACTTACATATTATGTATACCTAAAGATTGTTTACATTTATACTGTTTATTTAAAAGTATTTCGGATTTAGTTTAAAGCACACACTAGTCAAAGTAAAATAAAAATAACAACTCAGCAGTACAAATAAGCTCGACAAAACTTTAATGGAATTTCAGTCTTAATATTCTACTACTAAAACCTTATTCCTCTAGAGCCTGTGTGGGGTGGTGGTTGCGCAAGTTGGCTTATAACCTGGAGGCGGTGGGTTCAAATCGCACGATAAGACGAGTATTTGTGCCCAGGAATAAAAGAACCACAGCTTTCACAGAACTAAAGCTTTCGTAACCACTCTAATAAATGGTATACGACGCAGTTAAATTAATAATCACGTTTATTAATATAAGATTAATCCCCAGCAAATAGTTTTATATAAGCGTCCTAGCTTGCAAAACAAATACTAGTTATTTATTTAATGTTTTGTCGCTTCTAGGATTTATACGTAAGTTACGGAGGCTGCAGGTGGAGGATGCAGAAGAGAAACTAATGTGTTGTCTATGGTAAATTAATCTATATTTGACGTTCAAATATTACACGATGTACGTATTTTACTAGTCCTACAATCTAAAGTGGTGCTTCCGGCCCCAAGGCCGGGACCGGAGTACCTTATGCCATTCAAAATCACGTGAAATGACATAAGACACTGTCTGCTGCGTCGGCGCATGCCTGGATGGCACCAGTTGCGGTGAGCTGTGGACTGACGTCACACGGCAACGTAACACCTCCCTCCCAAAGATCAGCAACTGATGGCAGGCCGTGGCTGTCAGAGTTGTCGATGGCACGGGCATCAACCATCATGGGGCTGATGAGGTTTGGTTCTTTGTATTCCGCAATCTCTGCATTGTCTTACTCGCAGGTGATGGCACAGTTGCGAGTGCTTTTGCACCGGTTATAGTGGGCTGGTAGACGGTAGGCTGCATGAAGTGTATTATGAGGCTTGGTAGTTCGCCAACTAAGTTCAGCTTCATGGGCTTGGAGACTCGGAGAGATGATTGAAGTCTTCGTGATGACGACATGAATTTTTTATAGGTGGATTACCAAATATGTGAATGTTAAGGGTGTATCATCTTCTAAGGTACAATGGTCCCAAAAAAATGCTGAAGTGGTGTGGTGGTTTCATAAATCTTTTTGATGATTGATGACGTTGCCATAGTTGTTCACGGCGATAAAAGTAGTAGTGTCATGACGGAAAAGCTTGAAAAAGTGCTGCGCAGGAAAACTTCATATGAAAAGATCTAGTGTGATATTCATGATAGAAAATCTTGTTTTGAAAAGTTGCTGGTGTAGTGCTTCTTAGTTGTTCGAAAGCGAGTTCAAAGTCATTGTGTAGGATGAGTTGAGCCGCTGTTTGGTTGTAGTACACGATGTCTGGACTGGATGGTGACGAAATTATGAATGACGTGGCTGGAACTTTTATACTGGGTGGCGCAAAAGTAAAGACCCTATTTGGTTCAGCTATAACATTTTTTCTAAATTAGAAAACTAGATTTAGGTTTTTTTAAATGTATATTTGTGCCATTAAATTTCGTACCATTAGGATTTAAAGATGATGTCTTTTAAATGGTGACCTCCAGAGTTGATACACATTTGAGCCCTATTTATGACATTTTGCATAACTTGCCGTAACACTTCCTGCGATATGTTCGTTATTTCTTGACGAATGTTTTCTTTTAGAGCTGCGAGAGTCTGTGGCTTGTTCACATACACCCGAGATTTCAAAAAACCCCAAAGAAAGAAGTCTGGACTGGTCAGATCGGGTGATCTTGCAGGCCAAGGCAAATCGCCAAAACGAGAGATAACTCGGCTTGGAAAAGCGTCCCTCACTAAGTCCATAGTGTCGCGCGCTGTGTGTGCCGTAGCACCGTCTTGTTGAAACCAGATGTGCTCCAGCCCCAATTCGTCCAAACTGGGTATCAAAAACTCACGTAACATGGTTCTGTAGCGTTCTCCAGTGACAGTTATCGCATTGCCTCCAGCGTCTTCGAAAAAATAGGGTCCGATCACTCTGTCAACACAGATGCCACACCATACAGTAACTTTTAGTGGGTGGAGAGGTGTTTCTTGAATAATGCGCGGATTATCAGTGCCCCAGAACCGAGTATTCTGCTTATTGACATGCCCTGAGAGATGGAAATGCGCTTCGTCACTCATAACCAATTTTGAAGGAAAATCATCCTCTTCAAGGTTGAGGTTTATGACGCGCTGGCAGTAATCTAGACGAGCTCGGTGGTCAGCAGGCAGCAGTTGATGAGTCATTTGAGTTTTATACGGGAACATCTTTAAGTCTTTCACCAAAATACGCTGCAGGGTCCGTCTGGAAATGCCCAATTGCGTGGCACGTCGCCTCGTTGATGTTTCTGGACACTCTTCCACATCTTCGCGCACAGCATCGATATTTTCAGCTGAACGGCCTGTTCTTGGTCTCCCAGACTTAGGTCTATCCAATGTTGAGCCAGTTGCTTCAAGGCGTGTGGCAAAGCGTCGAATTGTGCGACCAATCGGTGCCGGACGGTGGGGAAATCGTCGACGAAATTCACGTTGTGTTCTTATCACTGATGAATTATTCCGTAAGAACATTGACACAATTATTCCACGTTCTTGGGGAGTAAAACGGTCCATGTTTATTTTCAGTGTATTTTACATTTGTTCACTACACAATTTTCAACAACAGAATGACAGAAAATGTCATATAAAAAAAATAAAAGTATTTTCTTTAGTGCCAGTACTTTTGCGCCACCCAGTATAATAGTACCAGCAGCAGGGGCTGGTCTTCGGACATTCTGTCTCTATTGTACATAGAGTTCGTACTACCGGTTGCACATACTACTTATGGATGAATAGGTTAGGATTAGGTGGTTCTAATTAGGTAAAATAAACTTTGTAATAAGTGATAAATCAAAGGAGAGGCAATAGAGATCCAGAATGCTAACCATTGAGAAATAACCTAAATTCTAAGCCCGGAAGTACTACGTCTAAAGTTTAACCTAAATAGCTATGTGTATGAGGAGTGCTCGATGCACAAGAATAAAAAGCTACCTCTAGCTGAATTATTTCCTCGGACATGCGTTCTATAATTAACTTACCTACATTGTGCTAAATGGGCATTCCTAAATCTCAATATACCTAATCCTAGTGTAAGAGAATTTAGTCGTTGCAAAAAAAACGTGTTTCAATAAAGTTCGTTAACTTCCAACAGGTAGGTACTTATCATTTGGCTATACTTATCAGATATTTTAGAGATCATTACTGATTTTTAAGAGTGAAGCCAGATCATAATATGTGAACCTTAAGAAACATTATTTAATTTTCATCATGATATTCAGTAGTATTACTTTTTAATAAGTTCCGTACATACATCTGGTAATAGTCAGTCAAAGGTACGGCATGATGAGTGAAGTACTGTAGCAAAGATTATACTGCTCAATGCTGCTGCTTCTAGATAAATATGCTTGTGCATATTTGGAGAAACCATTGACTAAGCAATTTGTGAAATTAATTTAAACTTAAATCTATTTTTCATGACTATTGGATTGAAATCTAGTATTGTTAAATGAAGGAAGGTACAAAAAAAACCTATTCAGTTTTTTCTTCTTCAGTTTTTGCTAGCTAACACACAGTTCATGGCTGTACCTTTGAATTTTCAGTGCTTAAGTACTGTAGGTATTCACTCCATTCACAGAAAAATAAAAGTTCAAAAATTGCGAAAACGAAACATACATTTAAACCTTCCTGTTTCGTAGTCGGGTAAAAGGAACTACGTCTGGTTCTTAGTCGACTTACTCATTTCGAACTTCATACCGCGGCTGTTCTTATTAACATTGTCAACGTATTCGTGAATAATGCAATCTGATATTATACATTAAAAATAATTTTGATCTTTGAAATAACTCTAATTCTTAATGGATCAGTAAGTACCTTTTGATAAGTTTGTTGAAAGCCATTCATAAAGATTGCAACTGCATGAGTTACAGGTACAATTTAACTGCATTAGTCACGTTTCAAGTTACCAATGCTGACGCCTAACTTGGAATTTGATTTGTACTGTTTCAACAAGTCATAATATGAGTAAATTGTCCATGAATACCTTAAACTTAATTATAATGAACAAGAAAGATCATGTTACCTTCTGCACGGAATTCTGAGGAACTCGGTAGCATGATTGAACTATTTCATTATTTTACAATATTATAATAATTAAGTCTGATAAAAATGAATGGAATACGGGAAAAATATTTCACTTTAAATGTTTCAGGGCTAACCACACCTAAGGTAAATTTAACTTCAATAGGGTAATGTAATGTAATTTAATTAACATTAAGTAATATTACATTTCAAATGAATATTACTTAATATCATATACATAGAATAGGCAAGGTTATATTACATACCTGAACCATGAACAAAGTAGAATTTCATGGCAACACAGCTGTAAGAATCATGACGATGTTATCTTGGTCGTTGTACACCTAGCGAAATTCCTGCTGTGATCTATGTGCCTGACACAGATATCTACTATACTAGTCAAAGACAGATAGGACAGCTCTATATGATCGACAATTAGTTCCCGTGTCTCCACGAAACGCTGGTGTCGCCATAGTGATGTACCTAGCTCCATATTCAAATATCGATATCGATACCATAGTGACGCGCCACGCCAAAAAAATATCGACATGGAAGTTACATAGGAAGTTATTATTATTATTTTAACCTATTACATTTTAACACTACAGGAAGATGAAGCACCCGCTAATAAGGATTAAATGAAACAAATGATACTGAAATTGCTTTTATTTATTTTTATTTCTTAGCCTAAGCTTTGTATTTTTACTGCCATTTTTAGGCCATTTTTTGGGTTGAAACCATTTTTATTTTAATTATTTATTTTTGCTATTCAAATTGAGTTTACTCACCAGATAAGCTCAAGGGAATCCCGTGCAACACTTCATTTGCAGTGAACAAGGATATCCATGCAGAAGACGGTTACACGTCCCATCAAATTGGGGGTATATCAAAGTGATTTTGGCGAACACGTTTGTTCACTAAGACAGGCCACTGGGCTCAGTATTTGTAGGAATCAGAAAAGACAACCATGATTCTTGTAATTTATCGTCCCTTGGGATACTTAACAGGCGATGAGTTTTATTAGTTGCAAGCTTCAACATGACATTTTCGCGTCGCCATAGTGTTGATCAATAACCATAGTCACTGCCCATGCTCAACTGATTAAGATAATTGGTACATAATTTGAAGTTAGAGCGATGGTAGCAGAGCAGTAACATGTGCACTTCGCAATCTTACGGCACCAGGTTCGATCCTCGGCCTTGCACCGATGATTTATCAAGTAAGTTATGCGCAGTTTTCGATGCCATCCGTGCCTCCGAGAGCCGTCGGTCCCGGTTGTCATAAGACCATCTATGGCAATCGTTACGGGTAGTCAGACGCCTGATAGAATCTGATACCAGGTCTAACCATCCTTGTTACTGGTTCCTTATGGGTTGTGATGGCAGTCACTCAGGGCCAGATCTTGTATAAGGGCAATTTGAGCTTCAGCCCAGCGCGCCGTGGAGATAAAGGGCCCCCAGCCCCCACTGAAATTTAACGGGTCTTATCTAGATTTACTTATAAATGTGCGAAACCTGAAACTATCAGGATTAACGAAAAACAAGAACAGCTGAGAATTAGGCAAACTCACGGTCCGATCCTGTAGTCGCTCGTGTAATTCTGGTAGCTTGCCGCTACAGATTAGACTGGGAGCTTGGGAGCCGACCCCAATAACAAATGCGGAATGGGAAAAAGGCAAAGAAGATGATGATAATGATATATTAATTTGAAATTATACACAAAAAGCCAGAAAAACTACGAATTATACCGATTAATTAGGTTGTGTTATGTACATAATTTCCATGACAACAACACAATTGACTTTTGACATTATAGAAGTCACTTGATGCAAAGAAAATGTCGGAATGCGTGTGACACGAGCGTTTCGTGGAGACATCGGTACTAAAGCTGACCCGGGCCTGGTGCCTGACTAGCAACTTTTTAAATTGGAAATATCTAAAAAAATCGAATATTTAGTAACTATGCTTGTCATGTGAACCTACTTAAAGGTTCCGTTCAAAAGAGATATTTAAATAATTCAAATCCTCTTTAGTCTTAAACAAATCGCTCAAACAGTTTAATTTATTTAATTTAAATGAACTGGTACTGAATTTTATAAAATATGGAGAATACTTCTTCATAGAGGTAGGTATAGCATAGGTATACTACACTACCATAATAGGCATAAGCATAAGGCCATAAAAATTTCCTCTGGTAACATTAAAATCTAAATTTATTTTATTACTAACTATAACTAGCTGTATATTTTCTATCTTTTCTTCATATCTGAAGAATATATCCTACATAGAAAAAGTTATGCCTATATCTACCTATAAGCTATCTAAAAACCTAGGGGTCCGCGATTGCCTTGATTGGAAAATCTTGGAATTTTATTTAACACTTGGTTAAATAAGTAATTATAACGAAAATTATAAAATAAGGAGAGCAACCGTAGTATGAATCTAAGGTACTCACTTAGCATATTAGTTCCTTCGCCGCTGTATCGATGGCTGGATACTCCTCCTGTCCTGTAGCACTCGTAGGTTCTGATATCCGAATGGCCTATCATGGTAAGCCTATATTCGAATATCTCTCTCGACTGCGCCAGTTACGGAGGCTGCAGGTGGAGGATGCAGAAGAGAAACTAATGTGTTGTCTATGGTAAATTAATCTATATTTGACGTTCAAATATTACACGATGTACGTATTTTACTAGTCCTACAATCTAAAGTGGTGCTTCCGGCCCCAAGGCCGGGACCGGAGTACCTTATGCCATTCAAAATCACGTGAAATGACATAAGACACTGTCTGCTGCGTCGGCGCATGCCTGGATGGCACCAGTTGCGGTGAGCTGTGGACTGACGTCACACGGCAACGTAACACGTACACTAGAAATGTTCAACATATATTAATTTTGATGAAAAATAAAGATAATTGGAAATTGAATTGAATTGTGCCCAGGAATAAAAGAACCACCGATATCTGTTCTGAATCTGGGTGTTGTGGGACCCGTAGTTCCTGGGTCCCTAAATACAGGGAAAGAGGTAGGTTAAACCTCTTTCCCAAAAGCTTCATGACCAAGAATGGTTTGTTTCTCTTGCACCAAAACGAGCAAAACGGCATAATAGTGACGACAATCCACCTGTCACAACAGCAACACACACCTGCACAGAGTGTGGTCGAGCTTGCCGCTCCCGTGTTGGACTATATAGTCATCAACGAAAGTGTCTTTCGCAGAGCACAGGCACTGCTTAAATCGTCTGTAAAAGACGGAAAGACCATGTATGTATGTATGTAAATACAGGGAAAAGTAGTTAGGGTCCAGGATCTATTTTATGTGATCGTTGGGCGTTATTATTATCTATTGTATTCTATCCTATTTGATTCTCGGTTCTATTATTATATATATCTTTTATTATATGTATTATTATTATTCACTTTGACAGCAGAAATATGCTAAATCTATGAATAAGTTAACGTGATTTTGCAACTTTTTGGTTTGTTCTCTTGTTTGCGTAATGGTTTTAAACTGAGATAGGTTTATATACTTATATACAAAACGCTTTTTGATCGATTAAATGTAGAGATTAATCCAGCTTGGATACAATTTTTCTATATTGTTTGGTAAAAGATTTTTTAAGAAACTAAGCCGAACTAAAAAATATCCAAAAATGAACAACGCGACTATAGATTAAAATGATACTCGCCGGATAAGCCATCAATCCAGCCAATACGGGAGCGTCAGAATAAAAGAACAATATATGTAGATGGCACGTTCAGAACTTGAACGTCAAGCGAAAAAAAGAAATACCAGTGCGCAAGGTCATAAAATAACTTATAGCCATTATAGGTAATAGCTAGTTATCTGTGTCTATACATTTTAATTATTTTTATGGAGTGCTCATTACACGACGAGAAGACGTCCACTGCTATATGGCCTCCATTAGGAGTGCCAATTTGAGCGGCTTGCCTCCTGCATCCATCGACATCCCGCGGAAGGTCGTCGGCTCACCTACTACCTACATTGCGTCTTCCGGTTCAAGGTCACCACTCGAGAACCTTTCTTGCATAACTCCGATTGCAGTGACAGTAATGCGTGAAAAATGTAATATTATTACTTATTTAAATTACCTTCACATTCAGTTTAAACATTGTTGAGTCCAGTTGTATCGAGATTGTAAAGAGAATCGCTATGCTGTACTTCCTTTCTATATTGTTCTTCTATTCTAAGGAGAGATCATTTAAATCGAACGGCATGACAGTGGACATAACTGTAACTGTTAACTGTAATATATGAAAATGGATTTTTGAAATGGTAGTTAAATCGTGGTATTTAAACTGATTTAATTTTAAATGTTGGCAATGAGAGGCGGTCAGCTAGTAACAAGTAACGGGTCTTTCAACAAGGACGGGCCGATGTTGAAATTGAATAAAACAAGCTGTGTGTGAGATATAAATGTATTTTTTTTTATTCGAATGGCCTATTAATGCCATTATTTATAAAATATGACATTGTTTAAATGTCCGCCGCGGCTTCGAACAGTGGCACGGATCCGAAAGGTCCGATTTTCTAAGACCGCTGCATAAATCCGGCTGAATTTGAGCGATGGCCAGCATTATGATGAATTTCAGGGCATCAGTCGATTGCGGTTTATTGGCACAGACTTGTGACTTCAGAAAATCGCACAAAAAAAGTCTAACGGGGTCAAATCGCATGATCTTGGTGGCCAGTTCACGTCAACTCTGCGAGAGATAACCCCCCTTCCCTCAAACCGTTCATGCAGAATGTCCATCGTGTCGTTCGCTGTGTGGCACGTAGCGCCGTCTTGCTGGAACCACATGTCATCCACGTCCATATCGTTCAATTAAATCATTCATTTATTCATTCATTCAATTCAGGCCAAAATTTCAGTTTTATTCAATTTTAACATCGGCCCGTCCTTGTTGAAAGACCCCTTATATATGTAGACGATATCATTTGCGCCATTTGGGGAGGAGACCATGAGTCCATGGGGCCCGGCCAGCATTGAAATGTCAATCTTACTAGCCAAACGTTTGCCGTAGTAGTTATTCCTTAGAATCTTAAAAAAATCGTCATTTTCATGTAAAATTTTATTTTGTGCTTATGTCAACTATTTTTGTAAAATAACTTATAGCGCTTGATAAGACGAGTACATTTATTTGTAAGTTAAACAAGTAAGAATCTCGTTTGGACGATAAATGGTTTTGAAGTTTCAGATGCTACGAAAGTAACGCGACGGGTACTTACGGGATATTTGTGTAGTGACGTAAGTATATATTATTTCAGTTATTTTAATTTAAAAACCAAACTACTAAACCGATTTTGTTAAGAATTTGTATGGGACTAATTTGAAACTATAATCCTTTTGACTGGCCTGGTAGCTCAGTTGGTAGTAACTCTGCCTTCTGAGCTGTAGGTTGTGGGTTCGATTCCCAATCAGGACAAACATTTGTGGGATGAACAACAGGTGTTTGTTCTCTGTCTGGGTGTTATATTGTATTCTATGTACAAAAGTATTCTAACAGTTATCTAGTTTCCATACTTTGCTCAGTTTGGAACTAGATGGCGTTGTGCGAAATGTCAACAAATTGATTGGAAACCCCAACAACACAGTGTATGTAACAGTACCAAAATATCAGGAACTCAGAAGTCACGGTACCTACCAAAATGCAGAGAAAAACTCTAAAAGTAAAATTTTACAAAGCTTTACAGAATAGCCTCTCTTGAAGTATTTTTATTTTTTCCTCACTCTAAAACGTAACTGCTTAATTAAAACACGATTTCAGCTTACGGAGCCAGTAGAAACTGGCTTTTAACTTTTTCCCGGAAGAAGTTGTTTACAAAAATACACAGCATCCCATGCCCAGTTCATTTTGCCCATTTCATTGTATTTATGGAGTTTAATACAATGGGCTACCCTTCAAGAGTGTATTGCAAGTGGGGGTAATTCTGACCCTTTTCACGTTTATTGTAAGGGTTGGACCTAACTTCCGGTGGATAATGAGGAGCAGGGGTGAAGCGTACGCACTGTACGTGATCTTGAGTGTTTTTAGTCAATGGGCATATGTTTAAGATGTACCTATCCTTAAGTATCTAATGAAAGCATGTCCCTGTAGCCAAAGGGAAGAATGCGTTTCAAACCAGAAAATCTAGCTCTTGATTTAAAAAATTCTTTACATAAACTATACCTACTTATGATTTTTATAGCAGTATCGCCTGCTTAGCGTAATCTACAGATTAACTTGTAAAGGAAAAAAATTAAAAAATCATAAATATTGATTTGGGAAGCGTTATCTTTACAGCATTTGTATTCTCGACCATGCTGATTGGGATGATTCTCAAGAATTTCTCAATAGATGGCGCTGCCAACCCCGTAAGTTGGTTGTAAAAGGTGAAGGATAAATTCGGACACGAGACCATTTGTCACGGTAGTTCAAGTAAAGCATGTCCCGGCTTTAGGGATGGATGGATACGGGTTCAAATCCCGTTCGTGATTCAAATTTTTCCTTTACAAATTAATCTATATCTATATAGTATTAAATATCGTTAAAAATGCTATGATGTTTAATGTGTTTGACCACACGCAGCAGCATTTATTCGTATTAGTGATTGTAGACGTTACTACGAATTGAATAAGCTTCCCATAGCATAATAAGAACGTAGCGCATTTCCAAATTCAAACTTTTAAAACTATAAACAGATTAAAATAGCGTACAATTTCTGTGGTTTATTTGTACTTGGCCATGCTAGTTTGGTCATGGGCAAGTACAAATAGACCACGAATACGCTGCGAATAGAATTATGCTGCCCGTAGCATAGTTCATAGCCCATCGGCTACAAACTATGCTACGGTCAGCATATTCGTAGCAACTGCTACAATCGCTACCAATATGTTTCCCGTAGCATAGTTCACAGCCCATCGGCTACAAACTATGCTACGGTCAGCATATTCGTAGCAACTGCTACAATCGCTACCAATATGTTTCCCGTAGCATAGTTCATAGCCCATCGGCTACAAACTATGCTACGGTCAGCATATTCGTAGCAACTGCTACAATCACTACCAATATGTTTCCCGTAGCATAGTTCATAGCCCATCGGCTACAAACTATGCTACGGTCAGCATATTCGTAGCAACTGCTACAATCGCTACCAATATGTTGCCCGTAGCATAGTTCATAGCCCATCGGCTACAAACTATGCTACGGTCAGCATATTCGTAGCAACTGCTACAATCGCTACCAATATGTTGCCCGTAGCATAGTTCAACTTCATAGTTCATCAGCAAGCTCGAACATTTCAACCAAACCAGTCATTTAATTAATTGAATTATCTTAAACTGATAAATCATGTGAGTGTTATAAATATAGTCAAAAAGTAATCATTAACAACCAAATAAATATTTATAATAATATACTATCGGTGTCATTTGTTATCAAAATTACGAAAAAAAAAAACAAAAGAAAACACTTATCAGTTAGTTCCTAGCAAAAAATGATCTATTAGCAACTGAACGTTATTATAATTGACTGAAACATAAAAAAAAAACACTCATAAAAAACCTTCCAAGCAGGCAGGTAATTATTTCAACTAAATTCCTCGAACATGCTAATCAAAAGCCGTTTTGTAATAAACCATGGACATAAAGGGTAAAGTTAACGACTAAGACCGTTGCCGGTTATTTACCGGTTATAATAACGGCCAGGGTAACGACGGCTCGAGGATTAGTTGTACCGATCAGAGGGAAATTACGGGCAATGACCCGCCGCTTTCTTTCGGGCGTAGAACGTTAATTGGTATGCAGATTATGTCCTAAAATAAGTTTAGAAAGGTCAATCCTTTTTCCAAAGTACTAGTACACGCAAAAACATACACTAGTAGCAAAAATACAAATAAAAATAACATAACATCTACTGCCAATTTATTTTGGGCCAAAGGATGAGCATTGCCATTCAACGTGGCAATGCTGCCAGCATTTTGGGCGCTTTGCTCCTGGTAGTGCTTAGATTAGTTATGTATTATATATTTGTTTTGCTTCGGAGTTCTTAAACAAAGCAATAATTATCGATTTATTAATACTAAAAATATTTTTTATTCAATAAAATACAAAATACAATTACTAAAACTAAACTAAATTTACTTACTTATCTAAAACTAACTTTGCTGCCAATTAAATTATTGAAGTGTATTGTTGTAGGTATTTTAGATCCAGTTTTGAGTCCATATACAATGATTACAATTTGACAACGTACAGTAAAACGACGTACCTATACGTATGGGTATATTAAATTACCCAAATAAAAAAGAAACACGTTTACATATTAATGGAAATGTGTACTCTGCACTCCGCCGTGTGGTTCTGATGTGCGAATGGAACCGCCCCATCTCTTTCTGTGAATGCTGTAAGAGTCGGCAAAGGGAACATGATATCCAGGGAATGGGCAGTGCTCGGTACCTACATTAAGATCAACAAGACCGGCCAAGCGTGGTGATTACGGCAAACCCCCCTATGATAAGCGTCCAAAGTGTCGTTTTATGGTGGAGGTCGTGTTCAGCAGTGGAAATCTTTCGGCTGTTGATGTGATACACTGCACTGTAAGTGGTGTACTACCGCTGGTGCGATACACTGGGGTGCGATTCAGAACTGTGCGACAGCACACTGCCGCACTGTGTGCTGTGCTGTGCGCGCGGTACGGTGCGGTGCAGTAGTTTTTAGGATTCCGATGGGTAAAACGGACCTTATTACTAAGACTCCACTGCCTGTCTATCTGTTCGTCTGTCACCAGGCTGTATCTCATGAACCGTGATAGTTAGACAGTTGAAATTTCCAAAGATGATGTATTTCTGTTGCCGCTATAACAACAAGTACTAAAAAACAGAATAAAAATATATATATTTAAGGAGGCTCCCATACAATAAACGTAATTTTTTGCTCGTTTTTATAGATAATGGCACCCATATCATTCGTGCGCGAGTCTAACTCGCACTTGGCCGGTTAGTATGCATTAGCGTGTATCCCACTAGTGTGATGGTGATGTCGCACACTAGTGCGACACATGCTAATGCGCAAAAAGTGCGACAATACACTATAAAGATGATATTATAGTTCTTAAAATTGTCGCTGATCGTTAAAATTTTAAGAACTATAATTTATACAAATTTATACAAATCATTTATCGACATATTGGTTAGGTACAAAGTTATGATGAACCCATAGACTCCCGAACTAGTTGAAACTGTGTTTCAGGAGTCAGTGGCTTCTCCCATTATTTATTTTACTTAAGATATGTATGCCATACTGATTAATTTAGAAAACAACAAAAAAAACATAAAGTATTCAAATATCTTTATATTATTAATTATTATGTAGATATACCTCAAATGTGGTTTACAATTAAGGTTGTTATTTGGCACTTATTTGGCCCAACGCATCAGCATTGCAATTCAACGTGGCAATGCGGCCAGCATGTTGGGTACGCTACCTACGTAGTGGGCTGGAGCACTTGGACTGTCTATAGGTCATCGCGGCTATTATACAGTCCATAAGTGTTCTTTGTAGTAGGTAGTGTAGCTAGTTTAGTTTAGTTTAGCTTAGTTTAGTTTTTATTATTGTAGTAGTTAGCTTGAGTAATAAAGGCAATTTGCCCGTTGAAAAAAAAAGGTTGTTTACACAAACTCGTCAAACGCTACAGCCTTGTCAATAATAATAATAAAAAAACACGTTAAAAATGAATTCAATGATACGAGTATATGAGTTTCCTCTCATTTTGTCACTATCAATGTTCTAACACAAACCAATTTAAAATAAGGTCAATTATAAAAGCTAAAGATAACAAAACTTAGCCTTAAAAAAGTGTATTAAAAATGTATATGTACTTTTACGTTCTGTCGTCGAATGGTCGCACAGTGGTTTACAATCGTCGCCATAACCCAAGTCCGGCTCCGCTACTATAACAATAATGGTATTTTACAACCCCATATGTTTTCATAACTAGGTTCAATAACCACCTTCCATGGTCATTTAGATATTTTATGGTCTTTTTGTGGCAAGTGTAATTTAAACATACCTACCCTAATTAGATGACTTTTCCGGACCACGAACAATAGGATTCGGTTGATTGATCAGTCTTCTTTAAAAATCCATGTAATTTAACACGATTTTTTGGGATCATGGGCCTTACGAATGTCTCCAGCTGGGTTAGCAAGGACGGTAGACAAAATTGTCTTTCCCCTGTTTTACTCCACTTGACAAGGTAAGCAAGTATGAAGAAAGTGACATAAAACGGGGAAAGGCAGATTTGCCTATCGTCCGTGCTAAACCAGCACGAAAACATAAGCGAACACTTACTTTTTGTTTGACTGGCCTGTTAGCTCAGTTGGCAGTAAGTAGCTCAGCCTTCTGGCCTCAACCTTAAAAAATATCTGAATCTGAATCTGACCTTTAGGTTGTGGGTTCGATTCCCATCCAGGACAGACATTTGTGTGATGAACATATTAGGTGTTTGTTCTGTGTCTGGGTGTTATATGTGTTAGCATATTTTTGGAGATTATCATATTATATTTTACGCTTCTTTTAAATTATTTTTTCAAACCAAATCAATTAAACAGTGGTTAACAACTATACCTCTCCCACTGCGTCATCCAACGGAACGCCCCCTGAGACTCAGTATAAAAACGGCACATTTGAGTGCGGCAGGCATTCTCCACCCCGTCGTCGCCGCCCAAGACACGTCTTGAGCGATCCGGATGATCCTATAGCAGCCGTTGTGTCGGCTGCGCTAGGATCACCGGATCAGTCTAGCCCTTCTGGCTCAGGTACCGCTTTCGGCACCGGTATAGGATACCAGCGTAACACAATCAGACGCCGATCCCGCCGGCGAGGTCAACGTACCCCCCGTAGGTTAGCTAGAACGGTCGCGACTTTCCATATATAGGGTCCACTCTTCCAGTGGACGTAGCCTTCTCGATCCTCTTATCCCGGCAACGGCCCAAGCCGAGGCTCGCACCCCAGGGGTGCCCTTGTGCTAGTTGCCTCCCACTTTTGACGGTTGGACGCCTTAAGCGCCTGCCCTCCCGCCCGGTGACGCTGTAAAGGTCGGTAGAGACCAACAGCATTAGCCCGTTCAAAAAAAAAAAAAAGCGGCAGGCATTCTGTGCGTGGCCACGCCAACGGCAAGACGTCGGAAGTATTTATTGTTGTATTACCCTCGTGGTTGAATTGAACGTGTCATGTCATATAATTATAATCTTTACATATAACCAATCGTTGACCTATTTAATTGTTTTACTTCTGAGCTGCTTTTATATGTTGTATTCTATGTATGTATTTACAAACAAAAAAGTATTTAAGTATTCTATCAGTTATCTGGTTCCCATGGTATAAGCTATGCTTAGTTTGGGCTAGATGGCGCTGTGTGAAATGTCCACACATATTTATTTATATTATTACAGTCAATATTTATAGTAAAAATTTATTTTATTATTATTTTGCTTTTGTATTGTAGCGATAATAATTAATTATAGTCTTGTCGCAAATAGGGGCCTGACATCAAGCTATCAAAAAAATTGCAATACTGTAGTACCGTAGACCGCGTGCTACGAAGGCATGAGTGACCCTGATGCGTCAAAAGGTCTTCACGGTACACAGGTCAAAAGCACCCCAGATTCCACCTGCGTGTAAATCAAAGCCACTCGTTTTCGCCCCGAAATATAACGTGTTTCGCGCAAAAAATGCTGTAATTATGACGAGTTAATTTAAAACTTCGCTTTTAATTTTTTGCTTGTAAAACAAAATTGGAAGTTTGAGCGTTTTTTTGTGCCAATTTTAATTAGACGCGATTGTTGTCTTTATTGCTGCATCCACTTTTTTTGAAACTTATTTCAATTTGATGCCATAAAAATGAAACAAGCGAATTACAGACCGTTCACCGTAAGATGTCCCCTGATGTACTTATATTATTTAAAAATATGCAAGTATTATCGTAAATGTAAAATAATATTAAGCATTACTAAACTTGTACGTACCTACCACAGATTAATATGTTTTACTTGCATCTTTTTAAATAATATAAGTTTTTTTTTTTTTTATAGGATTGAATGACGTGACGAGCTAGTCGTTCACCAGATGTTAAGCGACACGGCCGCCCATAAAAGTTGCAGTGTCACTCGGAACTTTAAAACAATAAAGTTTCGCGTGACACTGCACTGCGCACGTCATCCTGAGACATCACACAGTCTAGTAATCAGATTACTAGACTGAGTGATCAGATCATAAAGTCTCATTTGCCCAGTAATTTCACTAGCTACAATGCCCTTCAAACCGGAACACAGTAGTGCTTGCACACTACTGCTTGGCGGCAGAATAACTGGCAAAGCGGTGGTACCTACCTAGACGAACTTTGCAGGAAAGTCCTACCACCTAGTGTCTTGCATCTTTTTAAATAATATAAGTATGTATAAGGGGACATCTTACTGAACGGTGAACGGTCTGTGAAAGAGTAGGTAGTTTTTTTTTAAAAGCAGGCTGAAAGACATCGCTTTCAGTGACAAGGCCAAACTTCGTGGGCATTACAGCATCTGGTATTAGGATAAACACACATCTTTCACACCAAAATTCGCACAAAAATACCGCTCCGATATTGATATTGTTATATGAACTTCTAACCGACAACCTATTTAAATCAGGAATCAGGCGTTTTATTAAAAAAAAAGAAATTGTATTTTATGTATGACCCAATAGATGGCACCACAAAAAAAAAATTTTTTGTAAAGTGTGGTTTTACAAAAATCTGTCACTGTCACTGTTTCAAGCTTAGACCACAGGTTAGAGGCAATGTGTCACGATACTGACTGACAACTCTAAACTCATTCGGTTTTTTTTTTATTTTCGTTGCGTGATAGCTCAGCTTTATTTTGGATCTCGCAGATCTACTGTACTTAAATTTACTTAAGAAGAATGCACCACAGACTACTTAGGAGATACTACAGACAATGTACGCGTGGTTCACTCAACTGAATTTGACATTTTTTTGTAGGCAATCTAAGCATTTTGTTATGTTTAAACTACTCTGTGGTTTGAAAGGTTGAAACTATGTACTTACTGCGCCATCTAGTAAAAGAAGCGGAACTATAATATAGGAACTATATTATAATGTTTTTAAATAAAACGCGTCATAGTATATTCTCGAAAACATTTCGTTTACTTTGAAGAACCACATGGAAAACAAATATACATGCTTCCGGCACCTGAAAATAAAGAACAAGTTCCCGTGAAGAATTTTACGTAATTTTCGTGAAGGTTTGAATCTTCAAAATACAGGTAAAAAGGGTTTTCTGACAAAAATAAGCATTAACAAAGCACCGAAATGGAAAAAGGTTTACACTATACACTACTAAAGACAGATACCGACTTTATAGACGCGAACGGATATGCTGAATAAAGATTGATGATCCGCAGTGTTGTAACGTAGCTTTTTTGAGAATATATTTTGGGATGTTGGAAGTCGAATTAAGCGGAAAAATCCTTTGTGTTAAAATTTTTGTATGAGAAAACGTTTTTTCGGGATTTTCGGCTGCAGTTTCCGTACAGGCAGGACCAAAAACTAAAATAAAGGAAAAATAAATTGAAAAAAGGAAAAAATGTGGAAAAAATAAAAAAAAGGAAAAAAGCAAAATAAATGAAAAAAAAAAAAAAAAAAACGGAAGGAAGCAATGATAAAATTGATTTAATTTATTTGTTTCAGTGTATTAGTACTAGTGGTACCGAACGAGAACCACAAGGTTGTCCATTTATAGCTATTATCAGGACAAAAAATAGGCTAAAAGGGGCGACCACGCTCGGGATACAATAGGGACAGGTCTAAATACGACGTACACCGTCACCGACACACGGGGAATGAGCCGTGCAGTTTCGCTCGATAAGTTTCGCACAAAGGGATCCAATAGGTGTAGGGTGACAATGGTTTTAGATGAATTTTACGGACAAACCCTTAATTATTTTTCGTGTTTTCAGGTTTTTATACTTATGAGGTAGTTTCAATCATTATTTTGTTAAAGTTATCAAAAGTAGACCGATCTTTATAAACACTAATATGCCTATCTAAAGAAGCTGCCAAACAAAATATAAAAATCTTTATTACAAGAGCACACGAGCCCATAAGGAAACAATCAATATGAGTTTGATCCACCCATCAGACTCATGGGAAACAATTTTGTGGTAAAATCGAATAACTTAGATAACTTATTTTACACATGACCTCACCTACACCTCTTAAATTTCTGTTTATGAATCAGAAAATATACTTTCAACCCTATTATAAATGTTTTGTCCACGAACAAAATACAACAACAGTACATATGGTCACCCTAACCATGAACCTGCTATTGACATTGCGTGCTGCGTCACGAAATTGAGGTACCTACCTACACCTATCGGATACCGGCAGGCTATCGGCACGCTGTGATGATTATATTGGCTCTGTCGACACTACACTGAATAGGTACTGAATATGAAAATAAATTGAAAAGATTTGGTTTTTGAACGCTACTTCATTAATTGTTAGAGCACATTATACCCTTTAATTTATTATGTTTTTTTGCTATAATAACGCTACTGTGATTTGTTTAATGTATCTTAGTGCTACAGATTAATTGGTTAAGGAAAAAGTTGATTCACTAGCGGGACTTGAACCCGCATCCATCTGTCCCTAAAGTCGGGAAATGCTTTACTTGCTACCGTGACAAGTGGTCTCGTGTCCGAATTGTATCCTTCACCTTTTTTACAACCAACTTACGAGGTAGGTTGGTTGGTTGGTTTTTCTTTTACAATTAATCTGTTGATTACGCTGAGCAGGCGATACTGCTATAAAAATCATAAGTATCTTTTTTTTATAACTAGATAGGCCCGCATTTGACCGCAATCTCACCTGATGGGAAGTGACGATGCGATCTACGATGGTACATGCTTGCCTATAAGATACCTATTCACTCGCGACTTGAAGAGCTCCAGATTGTACTTATCGGGAAACAAAGACGCTGGTAAAGTATTCCATTCCTTGGCTGCTCGGATTATAAATGTCGAGGCAAACCGCTTTGTGCGAATTGAAAGAATATCAACCATAAATGGATGGCGTGTAGCTGTATGTCTTGACGTCCGATGGTGAAACGGAGATGGTGGAATTGGATTGTGTAGCTCCGCAGCACACTCACCGAAGTGTAACCTGTAGAACACTGATAGGCTGGCAACTTTACGACGGTGCTCTAAGTTCTGGAGCCTAGCTCTCACCATTGCATCGTTACCTATGACCTTTTTTGTTTGCCTTTTAATTGAGTCCAAGGCCTGAAACTGGTATTCTTAGTGCTGTTCTGAAATTACTGGGCATAAATATTATAAAACGAAAGAGCGATGGTGGCCGAGCGGTAGCATGTGCGCTTCGCAGTCTTATGGCACCGGGTTCGATCGTCGACCCTGCATCAATGACTTACTTATCTAGTAATTTATGTGCAGTTTTCGATGCCATCACTCCGTGCCTCGGAGAGCACGTTAAGCCGTCGGTCCCGGTTGTCATAAGCACATCAATGGCAATCGTCACGGGTAGTCAGACGCCTGATAGAATCTGACACCTGGCCTAACCATCCCTGTTACCGGTCCCTTATGGGTTGCGAGGTCAGATGACAGTTGCTCGTGTTATTCTAGTAGCTCGCCGCTACAGGTTGGATTGGGAGCCGATCCCAATAACAAATGGGAAAAGGCAGAGAAGAGAGAGAGGTATTATGAAACTTTATCTGACCACCACAGCCTTGATATTGTGTTAGTATTATTCTTTTTCTCGTGTAGGCAAGTAGTTGGCCTTTGCATCAGAATTTTCAGGCCAGGGTAAAGACTTCTGACTTGGCTTAACGACTGTTGCCTTATACACTTACGAGAACAACGCCTATACTTACTGCGCTCTCCGCGAAGTACGGTAATAGCACTTACTTGTAAATCTGGGATGACGTGCGTAGTAGACTCTGTAGTTTAGAGATCTAAGCGGTAACAGTTATGCAGCCGTGTCTACTAGGTAGGCCAACGAACTGGCCAGAACCATAGGCAGCCGATGGATGCAAAAGGCAAGCAGCTGCTCAAAGTGGTGGTTAGGGGAAGCCTTTTTTCAAGAGTGGACGCCTTCAGGCTGTTGATGATGCTTAAAATCAAGCTTGTAACTAGCTCGTCACGTCATTTATTTACCCAAAAAGAAACCACTCACGAAATGTATAAAGCTTAAATCCGCTAAACGCTTGAGGCAGTTACAAGCTGCCTGTGACTATATTTCATGTCATGCAACCCCAAATGAAGCACCAATTTAATCGGGCGATGTAAGGGCGGTTCCTACCGCGGCAAATCTAATTTAAAACTACTACAAAACGGAATGGAATAGATCGTTACTTGCTGTACATCGTCACGGAATGGCTACAGTCACGGAATCGGGAACTGATTTATCGCCCGAGCTCTCATGGCGCGTCGTGATATTCGTACAAAGCTTTAACATGGGTGAAGAAACTACGCGGAAAATGATTTAATTTTGAAGTAGGCTACTCAAAATTGTGAACTTTTATTTGTTATAGTTTCAATGCAAAATTGGATGTTGAAATGAGTTCTAGAGATGATTGAGATGATTTTATAAAGAAAATTGCATTATGTGCAGTTAATTTTTTCCTTATGTCGGTATTACAAAAAAGTGAATCAAGAAACATAAATAATGGTAAAAAGGACATGGTGTCTTATTGAAAATAGTTATGTGATTATGTTGTTAAAGACGTAGCCATATTATTATCATGTACCTAAATACTAAAAAACCTATTATGTATGACAAACAATAAAAATCCGCACCGCATAAAAATTGAAGAAATGGGTCGGTGGCGTTTGGGTCTAGGGCCTGCAGGTCCAGACGCCTCACGATAAGCATATTATAATATTTTAATCCCATCTATTCCAAAAGAAGCGAAGGGTTCCTCGATAAGTGCGTATAAAATGGGGCATGTAGGCGCACTTAATAATTGTGGCAAAATGACATTTCTCATAATGAAATGAGGATTAAAAGCAGAGTGTGCGGTAAAACATTATTTAACCTCGAGTGACGTACTTTGAATTCCTCACTATACGCTTAAGATTTTACTCTAGAATCCTTCGCTTTGCTCTAGATTCAAACAATCGCTCTCGGCCTAAATAGGCATTACTTTACTCTCTTGTTACACAATCTTAATACTATTTTCTAGCTTTAAAAACATGCCATTAGCAAAAGACGTACCTGCCTACCTAACTACCCTGCATCTACGAAACTACAAAAACAAATGAATGTAAGCAATATAAATAATACCCCGCGGTTAAAATGTAAGAGCGTGTATTTGACGTCTAAAGCAACATTCCTATGATCAAAGCATTCACATCTGCAACTGCCAGCGCTAACCGACCATTTACACTGTCCTTTACAAAACATGAAGAAAGACCTCTACGCCACTAGAAAATAAATTGCAAAATAGATTAAAAACGCCAGTGCGAAAGGCACACAGAATGCTCAAATGAAATTCTGCGGTTACCATTTTAAAAGTGCTTCGTTTAAAAAACAAATTACCTAAGCTTTTTGTTCGTGTTTATCGAGTTTTCTCGTGGATCGTGACAAATATTAATAACTATTGGCGTTGGTGGGTTGCAACTTGTTTGAGGCAGTTGATGGATTTTTTATTATTTTTCATTTAAATTTAATATGCTTACTCTTCTCTATTACAGGTTTAATCTATTATTATGTTATTCGAGCTTACAATAAAATTATAGGCACCATGCTTGACTATAATTTTATTGTAAGCTCGAATCGCTCGGCTCGAATCGCTTATCAAGATGAACTGGCATTAATTTAGATAATTATAGACTCTGGGCGGAATTGATAAAACTTGATATTTTTCAAATAATATAACAAAAGCCTCCCTCATCCTCTTTATAGAGCTCTGACATAAAAATATCAACAGTCTTATCTATTTACTTATTACCTTGAGACTGACTGGATTGGGCAGAAGTACAGAGTGAGTGATTGAGTGAGTGTGTGTGTGAGTGAGTAATGCGTAAGAATCTTTTTCTTTAAACTGAGTCATGGTGTGAAGAGAAATTCATAATAATAATTAAAAACATACATAGAAGTTTTCATAGCGTGTAATGTAAACGAGTGCAGAAGGGCGTTATTTACTGCGACTAAATTGCGATTAGGTCGTTCTTTTCTGACCGTAATTGAGTTTCCTTCGCAGAAACAAGTTTACGTGGGAAAATGCACAGGATTTTAAATTGCATTTTTATGATGAAGCAAAAGAACATGGGTGGAGTAAGCTTGGGAATACGTGTCAAGCTGTGCAACAATTTTTAAAAGTAGGACATCCTACACGTAGTAGGGTATTTTAAGTAGCGTAGTGTATCAGTTGACTAGTACCTAAATTGTTTGTGTACACCATCTATTGAGAAATTCTTGAGAATTATCCCTTGTGTTGATGTAACTTGACCGTGCTGGTTGGGATAATTCTCAAGAATTTCTCAATAGATGGCGCTGCCAACCCCGTAAGTTGGTTGTAAAAAAGATGAAGGATAAATTCGGACACGAGACCACTTGTCACGGTAGCTTAAGTAAAGCATGTCCCGGCTTTAGGGACGGATGGATGCGGATTCAAGTCCCGTTCGTGATTCAAAATTTTCCTTTACAAACTAATCTGTAGATTACGCAGAGCAGGCGATACTGCTATAAAAATCATAAATATTAATAGTATAAATCACAATCGACGCGATATCACAAGGTAAATTAAGTTTACGATCATGCATAAAATTGGACAACTTTATCAACAGTAGATTTATCACTTAAAACTTATCAACAAACACGTTGCAAAGACCCATAAAATCTAAGAGGAGTGCGTTACACGAAAGTTTTTATGATTGAAGTCTGGAAGCAAGGACCTCTCAATGTGAATAGATTTGGGTACACTGCAATGTTATATTGCAGAGCGAGACTTTGGAGTATAAACACATTTTTTCAAATTGATTTTTTATGTTTTATAAGTCTATTTCAAAGTCAGTAAACCTGAAATCCAAAAATCTGAGTCTTCAGATTTAGATTCAGATTTAGACTCAGATTAAGATTTCGATTAAGTTTCAGATTAAGATTCAGATTCAGATATAGATTCAGATTCAGATTGTTATTCTCTATCTATACTCAATTTAAGTTTAGTAACGTGTCAATACTCATGGTGGTTTGTGCCTACTACTCTTATACGTAGGTAGGTACTAGGAGAGCAGTGACTCGCTGGAAGTTTATTTATACCTAAATAGGCCCGCATTTGATCGCAGTCTCTCCTGATGGAAAGTGACGACGCGGTCTACGAGGTTACTCTTTATTTGCTTAAACCAAAACACTTTTGTCATCGGCAATATCTTCAACCTTAAAAAAAAAAATGCTCTGACAGCGTTTATCGTTTGTTTTACGTCCAACTTTTTGATTGAGATCAGATGGGAGCTTATAATAATATTTTGTGGTATCAGTTGCAAACAAAATATTAGGTGGGATCCGTTTGATGGGATGCGTTGGGACCTACCCGTGAAACACCTACGTGTGGCAATGACTGAAACGTTTATACTTTTTCATTAAGGGCCATAATACAGAACCATATGCTTAGTTAGTTGAGAATCGGTGGTCGAGAATTTTTTGACAAAATATTGTAAATGAGATCTTGGCTTGAGCAGTGATCGATGAGCGTTATTTCTTACGGGCAAGCAGTCAGCCACCCGAAAGCTAGCGGTCACCGCCACTTATGAGCTCGTGCATTACGACTACAGTACCTACCTACGTCGTCACGTCACTTCGACATGTTTGCCGACACTTTGGGACTCGGCTATCTACCTATAATGAGTCTGCCATAACATACTGTAACGGGCTTGGTGACAGATACTTCTTGAGGGTAGTAGATAGACAAGTGAAACCATGCCATTTTCAACATATTTTTTATTTTTTACCAGAAGCTCAAGAGCTTGAATAAACATCGGAGCCCCTCCAAGTCATTGATCTTTCTAAGGAGACGACGTTTTCTGTGTTCCAAAACGTACCTACTCAAGATGTTTTTTTTCATCAACCATAGGCTAACATTTGGACCACGGTCTCACTTGGTGGTAAGTGACGACCCGGTCGACGATGGAGCATGCTTGCATAGAAGATACCGGTTCACTCTAGCCTTAAAAACTCCCAGATTATATATGTCAGGAAACAATGACGCTGGTAAGGTGTTCCATTCCTTTGATGTCCAAATTATAAATGAGGAATAAAACGCTTTATATGCTTTTTGAACTTACTTTTGAAATACAAGAAACACGAGAAGATAAGCAGGAAATAAAGATCATGTTGTTATAAAGGTATTACGGTTTAAATAGAATCAAAAACATTCTATTTCGACAACCTCTGCGGTGTGTTGGTTGAACAGGATCAATTCCCGCGACGGGAAAAGTCCCTATTTGTGCAAAGGAAAAGAAGTGAAAATACCTTACTTGTTCTGTGTCTGGGTGTTGTAGGACCATGGTCCTCGTAGTTCCTGGGTCCCTAGATACAGGGAATCCTAGTTACGGTACAAGATCTATGTATTATGTGATCATTGGACGTTATTTTATATTGTAATTGGAATCAAGCAAGGAGCTCTACAAGTTCCAAATGGCTGCAAAACCCTAGAACATTCTCTAATGCTTGCTTAGTATTCCACGCGGCGACAGCAGCCCACACAAGTTGCGACCGATATTTAGTACCCATAGGCTTGTAGGCAGAGAGACTGCCACGCAATCTGAGAAACATATGAAACATAGGTACTTAAATGTTGTAGGAAATAGTCATCACTGAATTCAAATTCTTCAGCTGTGTGTTTTAGGAAGCTTTAACTAGAGTACACCGTTGTACGTAAGCATTGTATTGCTGTACTAAAATGATTTTATTGAAATCTGATTAATAAATTACCGGTGATAAAGTTCTCTCCCGATCAGAAAGTCTGAGAAGCTAAATGTCTAATAGTGCGGAACGTCCAATGATTATCGTGCCTTTATGGCTACTATTATATTATTATCCGATAATCTCATGTGAAAAGGAAAGTATTTATAGGTACTAGTAAGGTTGAATTTAATAACTTCGTGTTCAAATTATTTTATTTACGCTTCTTAGGCTTTCCTGCCGGTGGCTCCCGAGCTACAGCCTCGGTCATTAGTCAAGTGACATTTCTCAGCTAATTCACTTAAGGACCGTCTAATTATGCACTTAATTAACTTAATATTAATGAAGAGACTGGATAAATATACTTCAGAAAATAACGAGAGAATATTAATATAAAAAAAAATGTTTTTAAAATATGGTGCTGTCTACTTTTGGAATCATAGAAATAATAATTTCTTAAGGCGATGATTACAACACGGTTGCGTTGTTCCCATTTGTAACGACCGTCAGCACGGGTGACAACTGGAAATTATAATTGTTCCGTCTTTGAAAATAATTCGAAAATGGCGGTTGCGAATTTTTTTTTTTTCAAAACCTGTGTATTGTTGTAAAATTTAATGTGTAATAATGGTTGAGTATTCGTAAGAGTGCACGAGTGTTGGCAAATGTTTCCACGTTTATGAAACCATGCCTGTTCGTTTTTTCTTCAAGGCTTTTTAGAGCCTTCATTAAAATACCCACCATTTTCTTACCATTTCACTGATGGCATTTTGATTGGCAAAATAGGACTTGGACATGATATAAGTAATCGTCCAAATTTTTACTCACTTGACATTGGCAGAATTAAACTAAAAAGCGATAGAAAATTAAACGAAGAAGAAGATAAATTTTGGCACATGTAGGTAATGAGTGTGAGGTCAGCATGAATCTCCTTGATAAAAGCACGGATGATAACTGGAAAACATTGATGCAAGAACTAGAAGTTAGCTTGATCAAAGAGTGAAAAGTCCCAGTAGCAATTCTATAGCAGAAACATGACATTGATGCAATAACAAGAAATTGGTTTGATCAAAGAGTGAAATGTCCCAGTAGCAATTCTTTATCAGAAACATGACATTGATGCAATAACAAGAAATTGGTTTGATCAAAGAGTGAAAAGTCCCAGTAGCAATTCTATAGCAGAAACATGACATTGATGCAATAACAAGAAATTGGTTTGATCAAAGAGTGAAATGTCCCAGTAGCAATTCTATAGCAGAAACATGACATTGATGCAAAAAGCGCAAGAAAAGCAAATATAACTAATAACAACAATTTCTGGAGTTACCCAAGTTCCCAGCTGACGTCGAAGAGAGCTTTCCCGTGACGTCAACTTTAATAATTTATCACACTTTATAATATTACATTCTAGGGATACTGTTATTGATAGCTGGGAAGGGGAACGATGCGTTTGAAAGGATGGTAAATTATTGTGGTTTTTCGAAAACTGGATTAAATTATAGGAAGCTATTATTATGGAGGTGTCGATACGTGCTTTCGTTTAATAATGAGTAGATAGATTTAATTTAAATGTTATTCATATTACTTTACCATTGACCCATATGGTAGTTCTGCCTACTTATATGTTACGCAACGCGTCAAGGACCTAGGTATACTAAAAGTATAAAAATTCCTTTTCAAAAAAATATAATATCCGTAGTTCAGGTAGGTAACCAATGGTCAAAAATGCTAACAAATTCAATGATGAAATTTTGTTACAATTTTTGACCTTCATTGCGGATCAAAACACTCAGCCTTAATAAAAGGAGATTAACCTAAGTACCTATTAAGTATATTTATAAGTTCTATTAGTCTACAGTTTCACCACAATGAACCACGTTATAGTTTAAGGTGGAACGTTTCACTAGCGTGGCAAATTCAAATTTTCTTGCGTTCTTTTGCCAATAATAGCTTAATTACTAAGCGTGATTACATTAAAACTAATTTAACGTAAACAAATAGAAAGTATCAACATTTGTTGTGCATTTGTTTGTTGTCAATGATATCTGGAAGATACTTATATCCGTAATTTTACGATTATAAGTATCTTCTAGATATCATTGGTTTAGCGACAAATGGCAATAAAAAAATTTCGTCTTGGTTTTTCAGTCTATTGCCATTTGTCGCTAAACCAATAATATCGCAGGTGATAATTTTAATTGTAATTTATTGATACATTCTATTTATTTGCGCAAAATTAGTTTTCATGTAATCACGTTGAGTAATTAAGCTATTATTGGCAAAAGAACGCAAGAAAATTTGAATTTGCCGCGCTAGTGAAACGTTCCACCTTAATTAATTATACAGCTCCTTATTAATCTTGTACCTCATTATGTCATCTCTCTGATAACTGCATCTCTTATAAACAACAACAACAATAAAATAGTGCCTACCTCTTACCTAGTAATAGTAACGTCAAAATACTAATTAGACAAGCTCAATGCTGGGACTTATTCAGGAACATTCCGGCACAAAGAGATGTTCTGGAGCATATTCTGCAGTAACAAAGGCTTCGGTATCGTTTGATAGTGCTTATTGAGAACCGGAAATGAAATATAGTGTACATATTGAAATAAATAAGACAGGCACAGAGAACAGCAACGTTGATAACTTAGATCGCTAAATATTTGTAGAGAGAAGAGAATTTATTATAGGTACTAACATTATTTAGCACCTTAATCACACTTCACATCACACTAATATTATAAAGGCGAAAGTTTGTATGTGTGTATGTTTGTTACTCCTTCATGCACAAATGGCTGGACGGATTTGGATGAAATTTGGAATATAGATAGCTTATGTACTGGATTAACACATAGGCTACTTTTTATCCGCTGGTAAAACCGCGCAGCTAGTCATTCCATAAGGATGGTTTTTAGGGTTCAGTACCCAAAGGGTAAAATGGACCTTATTACTAAAGCTCCGCTGTCTGTCTGTCTGTCTGTCCGTCTGTCACCAGGCTGTATCTCATTAACTGTGACATATAGAAAATTGAAATTTGCAGAGATGACGTCGTTCTGTTGCTGCTATAACAACAAATACTAAAAAAACAGAACAAATCAAATATTTCTCCCATAAAACAAACGTGTTTTTTACTCGTTTTTATAGATAATGGTACGGAACACTTCGTGCGCGAGTCCGACTCGCACTTGGCTGGTTATTAGTTATAATAACATGGATGGACAAACAAGCTGACGGCCCGCCTGGTGGTAAAGCAGTTACAGCCACCTACCCGCAGCATCAGGGGAGGGATACTACTGATGTGTTGCTTACCTAGACTCTTTTTACCCGCTTCTAGGTGCCGCACGTCGTAACTTGCCGGAAAGACCTCAGCTAGAAGCTCATTCCATATCTTGCAAGTGTATGCAATAAAATGCAATCAAGGTCTCAGAATTATAATATGACCTGTATTGTATGGTTTATTCATGTTATGTTTTGCGTCCTACAACTCACTGTTTAAAGATAAGAAGTAAACTAAGTAGGTACGCTTCCTATTGTTCCTCTAGAATATATTATGTTGCAGTAAAAACCTGTTTTTAGTATAACGCGTTTTTACTAGTTAAAACCAGTTTTTAATAAATTCCTTTGTAAAAGCTAGAACTTTTCGTCTTCGTAATTTTTTTTAGTGCATAAAAAAACCCCGAAGACGGGCGGGGAGCCGACGGGAGCGAAAAGAAGCGAAGCTTCTAACCTATCACGGCCAACTCAGACTATGCCCTAAAATTCTAATTTTGACGAGGGCTTTTATTTTAGTGGTAACAATAATTAGGTTTAACTAGTGATAACAAATTCTCACTAAAACAAAGGTAGGTATTTATCAAAAACTGGTTTTAACTAGTAAAAAGGCGTTCTCTTTAAAAATGGGTTATAGTTACATCGAAATGCAAAGTAAAACATGCACCTCAAAACAAAACGGCAAAAGCGATTTGAATAAAATTTTCTGCAGATTGCTTGTATCACTAAAAGTAATAACGTAAGAAAAAAGCTGTTTCATTCGGCACGTCTCCAGTATAAACTAAATCCATTATTCTGGTTCTAACAGTCCTCGACCATAAGGACTGTTAAGCTTTCCCAACGTAACTGGAAACTTTCCGAATGCACTTCGCAACCACTAGGTTCCAAGGAATTCCACCCGCTTAACACCTATGTTACGAGTTCGGAACGATCTCGATTCTCGTGGGATTGTACGAGTTACAAAATAGTGTTAGCAAAGGTTTACCTTGTTTGGCAGCATATGGCGAGTTAATTTGCTTTTAAAAGTATAACTATAATCTGGAAGTTTCAAGAATACTAATATAAGTATAGCGTTAGAAATCCTCCCATCGCAACTATATAATATTTAGTTGCTTTTGGTTGCGATGGCAGGCGGAAGCGTTTCTTCTGGGCGAGCGTTCCCTATTCAAGCAGGCGCGGCGTCGCGTTATTCGCTACCGCTGTGGGTAGCGAATAACCGCGGTGTTTTGTATGAACTTCCACGGCTAGAGTGAAACTTGAGCGAAACATCATACAAAACACCAGGGCGAGATTCTGCGTGATATACCGCTACCCACAGCGGTAGCGAATAACGCACCGGTTTGAATAGGGCTTTATATTGTTGACCGCAGTATCTGCACTAGATATCCGGCAAAATCTGGGATATACAATCCTTTAAAAGGAAAAAAAATTAAGGAGTGCAATTTTTGATGAATAGCTACTATAATTACATTCATGAACAAGTTGGAATGGCATTGAGCCAAGCTGACTACCGATGGAGATGAAAGGTTATCGAGTGGAGATCACGAACCGGAAGACGTTGCGTAGGCCGGCCCCCCACTAGGTAAACAGGCGACCAGCCGGGCTAGGATGCGCACCGCGAGATATGTCACACAGATATCTACTATACTAGTCAAAGACAGATAGGACAGCTCTATATGATCGACAATTAGTTCCCGTGTCTCCACGTAACGCTGGTGTCGCCATAGTGATGTACCTAGCTCCATATTCAAATATCGATATCGATACCATAGTGACGCGCCACGCCAAAAAAATATCGACATGGAAGTTACATAGGAAGTTATTATTATTATTTTAACCTATTACATTTTAATACTACAGGAAGATGAAGCACCCGCTAATAAGGATTAAATGAAACAAATGAGACTGAAATAGCTTTTATTTATTTTTATTTCTTAGCCTAAGCTTTGTATTTTTACTGCCATTTTTAGGCCATTTTTTGGGTTGAAACCATTTTTATTTTATTTATTTATTTTTGCTATTCAAATTGAGTTTACTCACCAGATAAGCTCAAGGGAATCCCGTGCAACACTTCATTTGCAGTGAACAAGGATATCCATGCAGAAGACGGTTACCCATCCCATCAAATTGGGGGTATATCAAAGTGATTTTGGCGAACACGTTTGTTCACTAAGACAGGCCACTGAGCTCAGTATTTGTAGGAATCAGAAAAGACAACCATGATTCTCGTAATTTATCGTCCCTTGGGATACTTAACAGGCGATGAGTTTTATTAGTTGCAAGCTTCAACATGACATTTTCGCGTCGCCATAGTGTTGATCAATAACCATAGTCACTGCCCATGCTCAACTGATTAAGATAATTGGTATATAATTTGAAGTTAGAGCGATGGTAGCAGAGCAGTAACATGTGCACTTCGCAATCTTACGGCACCAGGTTCGATCCTCGGCCTTGCACCGATGATTTATCTAGTAAGTTATGTGCAGTTTTCGATGCCATCCGTGCCTCCGAGAGCCGTCGGTCCCGGTTGTCATAAGACCATCTATGGCAATCGTTACGGGTAGTCAGACGCCTGATAGAATCTGATACCAGGTCTAACCATCCTTGTTACTGGTTCCTTATGGGTTGTGAGATCAGATGGCAGTCGCTCAGGGCCAGTTCTTGTATAAGGGCAATTTGAGCTTCAGCCCAGCGCGCCGTGGAGATAAAGGGCCCCCAGCCCCCACTGAAATTTAACGGGTCTTATCTAGATTTACTTATAAATGTGCGAAACCTGAAACTATCAGGATTAACGAAAAACAAGAACAGCTGAGAATTAGGCAAACTCACGGTCCGATCCTGTAGTCGCTCGTGTAATTCTGGTAGCTTGCCGCTATAGATTAGACTGGGAGCTTGGGAGCCGACCCCAATAACAAATGCGAAATGGGAAAAAGGCAAAGAAGATGATGATAATGATATATTAATTTGAAATTATACACAAAAAGTCAGAAAAACTACGAATTATACCGATTAATTAGGTTGTGTTATGTACATAATTTCCATGACAACAACACAATTGACTTTTGACATTATAGAAGTCACTTGATGCAAAGAAAATGTCGGAATGCGTGTGACACGAGTGTTTCGTGGAGACATCGGTACTAAAGCTGACCCGGGCCTGATATGTCACGCGCGAGACGACATATTTCCTCGACGTAGACAAGTTTCTTCTTCTTCTTCTTCTTCGTTTATGGCTTTCTATCGTTTTTTAGCGATAATTCTGCCAATGTCAAGTAAGTAAAAATTTGTACGGTTATGTCACGTCAAAGTCCTATTTTGTCAGTCAAAATGCCAACAGTAAGATGGTGGCTATTTTACTGAAGGCTCTAAAAAGCCGTTGAAGAGAAAACGAAAATGCATGGTTATATAAACTTGGAACCATTTGCCAACACTCGTGTACGTTCACGAACACTTAACGAATAATAATCCACCCTTATTACACATTAAAATTCAAAAATACACAGGCTTTGGTAAAAAATTCAAAATTTACAACCGCCATTGTCGGATTTTCTTCAAAGACCCGTAGACAAGTTTCTCGTTTACTCTAACATGCACGCCGCGACAGAGAAGTTTGTCGTTTTATGTCGCGTAGACAAACCAATATTGCCCTTTCATGACTCCTACTGTATTTTAATGTAGCAACGTAGGTTTCGTTCATTCAATTTTACGGTTTTTTACATGAACGCGACCTTAACACTGACACTGAAAATATACTCTTTGACGAAAGACAGAAACAGTTATATATAGTTGTTTCTGTCTTTCGTAAAAGAGTATTATTATACTCTTTGACAGAATCCGTCAGTTGTAAAATGAAAACAGTGAAAAAATTTTCGTAACTTTCTCTAAAAATTTGGATTTAGATTGAAAATGCTAATTGCAAGCATATAAACGTAAGTAAAGTTTGATTAAGCCTAAATATCGAGACTAGCGGGTCTGTGTGTCTGCCTGCACTCGAGTATTGAGTTAGTTCTTTTGTCACAACGGAACATTCCTTTTCCATCGTAATGATATAATATTAGTCCTATTTCATCATATGAGGCATGAGGAACACTTGTAACTAGCTGGATACAAGTACAAACCTTCTATTCAAGACTACAGTCGGATACTAGACGGCATAATATTATGCTATTGTTGCATGTAAAACTTGTACTTAATTAGCTGCACTATTTTTTCAGAATAAGTACACGGAAGCAGATAAAAGTACGTTTATCAATATCTATATTACTATAGCTCAACATCCAGTTTTCAGCTGGCACAGAATATATAATAGTACCACAGGGGAATATTGTTCACCACAAGGAGCCCGTCCACATCAGTACCTAACAATATTGCTTAGTTTATTACTTTATTTGTTCATCTAGAACACTGTAATACCTACAATTGATACCAAAATATTGTTAAACAAGACGAAAGCCTTAATATGTACCTATAAGAATTTATAAGCTATTAAATGTGATCTAAATAAAATAAGCGTTTTTAATAGATAGTATATTGTAGGTATACCTATACCTACGTATGTACCTACACAGTAATGAAAATCCTGAAAGTTCTACCCATGCATCTAGCTTGAGCTTGATCCTTATACCTATACATTTTAATCATGTGACAGGTGAGTTTCAACACGGTCTGTTCGCCGTTTGCCCCCTTCCTGATTTTGTCCATTATTTGTGCCATTCATTGATAGGATAAATACCACAGAATTCGCCCTATAAGTCTATGGTAAATACCTTTATAAAATGAAACAGTAATGTGAGATACCGCCATATTTACGATCTCTTGTTTATTTCGATTTACTTACGTAACTACTGTATATCAAAATACCACTTTGCCTTTGGATTAAGCCTTCTCTACGTATCTCGACCTCAAAAATTACGGCTTGGTCTCATCGTCCCCGGTGGCGCTGCCCCGGTACCGGGGACGATGAGACAAAAGGTGTCATCCTCCCCGGTAGCCTCAACAATGGCGCTCACCGGGGCCGATGAAACAGTAAAAGTGTCATCTGCCCCGTTATAGTCGGATCGATGAATTCATCTCGGTGACAGCGGGGCCGATAGGGAGTTATAGTCTGATCATCCCCGGTACGGCCAGTGCTGTAGGGTTAGCACGGCCGGTAGACAAAACTGTCTTTCCTCTGTTTTACTCCAAGCAAGTATGAAGAAAGTGACGTAAAACGGGAAAAGACAATTTTGTCTACCGTCCATGCTAACCCAGCTGGTGCTTTTAACGGGGAGGATCACACAATTCTAGTTTCCATTAAGCCCAGCATGGAAGGTAGGGTGCTATGATAAAGAATTTGCCTAATAATGTATAAATGAAACGAGTGTTTATAATGAATATAAATGTAATAGAGCAATATAAATATACTATGGTTAAAATTAAAATAACGATGATTTAGTAGAGAGACATCGTAAGACACAGAACAAAACGATAACTAAATAGCTTTAATTAAAATAAACGTGTTATTTACCTCTTATTTTTATAATTACAAATTATTATTATGTACCTATCTACATCGACCCTTCTTTATTCAACATTGTTTACGTTTAATAACACAGATAGTTGTTTTTTGTGGTAGCTGTTAGTAGTAAAAACTCGTATTAACTTTGAAAGTAAGTAGAAAATAGATTTTCTGTATGATATTTGCTATGCTCTGCTAAAAATAATAAGCTTAAACGGAATTTATAATTTGTGGTTTACATATAAAATCTCTTCGGGTGTTTATATTTATACCCGTACTGTACAAAATGTATTATCGGATTAAACAATTATACCATACACTTATGTAATCAATGAATCTAAGTATGGTGCTCCTTTGTTTCTCTTCTTACTCTTTCGTTGTTCCATAAAAACTTGTTTGTCAGTGCGGCATTTAAAAAAGAGAATAAGTACCCAGGTGCTTAACAATACACAATCATAAAAGTGTAATTTGAATTTGTTTTTAGCACTTCACTATGATATAGGTGAGTAATTTTTTTTTTTTTAATTTAATTTTAATGGCTTTGTCGCAGAGAGACTACATCGCCCAGTAAGAGGACAAAAAAATCACATTACTTAACTAAGCCTAACTCCGCTAATTTATATAAAACTATGGCCTGATCTGACGTAGGGCATGATAATATGCAGTTACACAAACCGACGTCTAATATATTATTACAATTAAACAATAGTCTTCTCTGGGTTTCATTCCGCACACATTCCATCAAAATATGTTGAACGTCCTCCAGTACTCCACACTTGGTGCAATTGGGAGATGGTGTTTTTTTCATTAAAAATCCAAACTTGTTAGATGGAATGTGTGCAGAGCGAAGCCTGAGAGCAGTTACCAGTGTTTTGCGACTCAACATACAATTATCGATCCATGGGTATTTATCGATCAGTGGCTGAATTGTCTTAAACCAAATACCCTTTTCTCTCGATCTTTCATCAAAGTATTCCTGCCATACTATTCTACATTGCTCCTTTACAAGTTTTACGTAGTCAGAATACAATGGGATTACCTCCAAATGAACTCCGTCAACTGTAGCCTGTTTAGCTAAAAGATCTACAGCATCATTTTCTTTAAGCTGGATGTGAGATGGAATCCACTGCAGGAATATCTCTTTATTCTGAGACTGTAAACTTAAGATTGATTCCAGAATACGGTAGGCGATCGGTGTGCCTCGCGTCACCTGCGAGGTACAGCGAGCCAAGTGTTGCAAAGAGCTTTTTGAGTCAGTCAAAACAACAAATTTATCATAATTGATGGACTCGATGTAGGATAAAGCTTCAGAAATCGCAATTAGTTCGATATGCATTATTGAGACATCCGAATCAATCTTAAGTTTAATAAAACCGCCTTGCAAAGGGTCTAAAAAGGCCGCGCCACCATTAGTTCCATCCGTAAAAATTGCATAGCAATTTCCATATTGTTGTCGTTTGTAGTTGGTAGACAAGGTATTTAAAAGTTGGCAACTGAACAACCGTTTAGCGCGATAGCGAAAGAGGCGGTAAACACAAATCGCTTTCCATCACATGAATTGGGGTATTTATGATTTTTATAGCAGTATCGCCTGCTCAGCGTAATCTACAGATTAATTTGTAAAGGAAAAATTTGAATCACGAGCGGGACTTGAACCCGCATCCATCCGTCCCTAAAGCCGGGACATGCTTTACTTAAGCTACCGTGACAAGTGGTCTCGTGTCCGAATTTATCCTTCACCTTTTTACAACCAACTTATCCTTCACCTTTTTACAACCAACTTACGGGGTTGGCAGCGCCATCTATTGAGAAATTCTTAAGAATTATCCCAACCAGCACGGTCAAGTTACATCAACACAAATGCTGTAAAGATAACGCCTCCCAAATCAATATTTATGATTTTTATAGCAGTATCGCCTGCTCAGCGTAATCTACAGATTAATTTGTAAAGGAAAAATTTGAATCACGAGCGGGACTTGAACCCGCATCCATCCGTCCCTAAAGCCGGGACATGCTTTACTTAAGCTACCGTGACAAGTGGTCTCGTGTCCGAATTTATCCTTCACCTTTTTACAACCAACTTACGGGGTTGGCAGCGCCATCTATTGAGAAATTCTTAAGAATTATCCCAACCAGCACGGTCAAGTTACATCAACACAAATGCTGTAAAGATAACGCCTCCCAAATCAATATTTATGATTTTTATAGCAGTATCGCCTGCTCAGCGTAATCTACAGATTAATTTGTAAAGGAAAAATTTGAATCACGAGCGGGACTTGAACCCGCATCCATCCGTCCCTAAAGCCGGGACATGCTTTACTTAAGCTACCGTGACAAGTGGTCTCGTGTCCGAATTTATCCTTCACCTTTTTACAACCAACTTCCTTTACAAATTAATCTGTGAATTGGGGTACTTCGTAAGTAGCCACCAATTACGCGTAAAGCTTGATTTTGAATCCTATCTAATTTTATCAAGTTGGTTTTACAGCTATTATCGAATAAGAAGCTTACATAATCTATTCTACTGCGAATGACTGCTATATATACACGCCTCAAATGTTTTTGGTGGAAACCCCAGGTTGGTCCTGACAATACTTTCAATAAATTTATAAATTTTGACACTTTTTGTGAGGTTTCCATAATGTGCATACCCCATCTTAATGAGCTATCCAGCCACAGGCCCAAATATTTAAAATGATTAACCATTGGAAGAGAGTAATTATTGATTCTGAGCTCGACAGTACTTCTAAATCCACCTTTCTTAAAAACACAGAATTTACTTTTGTTTGGAGAAATATTTAACCCTAGATTATTTAACATTGAATTGAACTTCTGACAGGCAGATTGTAACTCTAAAATTGCGGAATCTAAATTATTTTTTGAAACATATAAAACAAAATCATCGGCATATTGAGAAATTTGAACATTTTGAATACTTTTACATATATCTAAAGTGGCAACATTGACCATGACCATGGACCATGGGTCTCCTTGCGCCAAACCTTGTCCCGTACTTCTCACAAGGTCACCTCCATCAACAGACATTTTGAGATGTCTTTGAGTTAAGTAAGACCAAAGATATACACAAATTTTTTCACCCACACCCAACTGGTCCAATATTGTCATCAGACAAGAAACGTTAACATTATTATAGGCACTATCTATTTCAATAAAACAAGCAACAGTGGTTATATTCTTCGAAAATCCTATTTGAATTTGTGATACCAGACGTCTAAGGCTATCAAATCAAGATCGGGCTTTTCGATGAGTAATATTTAAATGGAAAAAGATGAAAAATATGGTTATATTTTAAGAATCGTAAGCTAAATATATATATATGAGTTTTGACTACTAACAGCTACCACAAAAAACAACTGGCTGTGTTATTGAATGTAAATAATGTTAAATAAAGATGGGTCAATGTAGATAGGTACAAAAAAAGGTAAGGTAATCATTATTTGTAATTGCTTGCTTAATATGTACAATAATTTAATTTTTATTATTTATAAATACGTTATCAAGTTTTGATTTGTAAAAGTGCTAAAAATAGCCTATTTGCAATAAAGAATTTGAGTTTGAGTTTGAATTACAAAAGTAAGAGGTAAATAACACGTTTATTTTACTAGAAGCTATTTAGTTATGCTGCTGTTAGCTGTTTAGTTTTGTTCTGTGAACTACGATGTCTGGTTCTATCTACTAAATCATCGTTATTTTAATTTTAACCTTAGTATATTCTTATTGCTCTATTACATTTATATTCATTATAAACAGACTCGTTTCATTTATACATTCTTAGGAAAATTCTTTATTATAGCACCCTACCTTCCATGCTGTGCTTGATGAAACTAGATTTGTGTAATCCTCCCCGTTAAAAACACCAGCACTGGCCGTACCGGGGATGATGAGACTTTAATTCTCATCGGCCCCGCTGTCACCGAGATGAATTCATCGATCCGACTATAACGGGGCAGATGACACTTTTACTGTTTCATCGGCCCCGGTGAGCGCCATTGTTGAGGCTACCGGGGAGGATGACACCTTTTGTCTCATCGTCCCCGGTACCGGGGCAGCGCCACCGGGGACGATGAGACCAAGCCAAAATTACGACGAGATAATACTCGCGCCAATGTGTCAAATAAAGCTCAGACTATGGTGTGCATGTTAGCGGTTGTCGACAAAACTCGACAAAAGTTCCACAGATAGATAAACATTTGCATTATCTCTTCATTTGACAGAACGAGATGAGTTGCTTGCGCTGCCATGTTAGCACAGGTAGACATAAAGACATATCTCTATTTTTCACGACATAAAGAGACGACAAAATTATCTCACGGCGCGCATCCTAGCCCGGCTGGGCAAAACAGCGGGGAGCCGATGGATGCAGAAGGCAAACAGCTATTTCAAGTGGTGGTCTAACATGCCCATATGGGGAGGCCTATGTTCAGCAGTGGACACCTTCTGGCTGATGATGATGACATTAAAAAAACTGATGACACTACGTCTTGTAGCTCTAGCCGTGTATGCAAGTATAGGTATCTCTCTCTCTTCGCACGAACGCCGAGTTGTATGCATTGTATCGCTCATAGCGAAGCACGACTAGCCGTTTCTAACCGATCGGTAAAGTTAAGCAACGTTCGCTGCGGTCACTACTTTGATGGGTGACCGCTACAGCAAATCGTGGTATTTACAACTAAGCGCTGCCGTGTTTCGGAGACGGTCTCGGCTGTTGTCGTAAGACAATATTATAGTTGTTAAGCCAAGTAAGAAGCCTTTGGGCGGCCTAAAAATTCTGACATCAGGACTGACAACTTGTCTTTACGAGAAGAAGAAGGACTACTTTGTAGAAACAAGTGCCTTTTATTTTTATTTATATACCAATACTAAAAAGCTAATTAAAATGCACCGTAAGTGGTATTGCGAAGAGCAAAGACAAATAAAGGAGAAACCACACCGCTACGAAAGGACTTTTTCTGATGTAAATAGGTATAGCAAGAACAAAGACGTGCAAACAGCTAGCTGCCGTCACAGTCAAAATTAAAAACCACATTAGGGTAACCGTCTGACAGAGCAGCAGCTTCCGAAGATATTAAAATCAAGAGCAGAATGGTCGCGTTATTACACTGCCAAGACACAGAGTGCGTAACATAAGTAGGGTAACTTTATATATCGAACAATATAGTTACATAACTATTAGGTAGGCAGGTTCCCGACTTTCCAGTCAAAAATAAATTAAGTAGATTTTATGTTCATATAGAGAGAGCACCGAAATTCGCCTTTACTTTGGTAGAGGAAAACAAAAACATCGTGAAAGTCATGTTATAGAATCAAATAACCGGCTAAGTGCGAGTCGGACTCGTGCACGAAGCGTTCCGTAACATTATCTATCCCTGCCATCTAGTGTTGAGTAGCAGTATTATTTAAAGCAGTGCCATCTATGACTCATCGGTAAACGAGCAAAAAAACACGTTTGTTGTATGAGAGCCCCCTTTAATATTTATTTTATTTTGTTTTTTAGTATTTGTTGTTATAGCGGCAACAGAAATACACCATATGTGAAAGTTTCAATTGTGTAACTATCACGGTTCATGAGATACAGCCTGGCGACAGACGCACAGCAGACAAACAAACGAACAGACATACAGACGGACAGACAGACAGACAGACAGACAGCGGAGCCTTAGTAATAGGGTCCGTTTTACCCTTTGGGTACGGAGCCCTAAGAACGAAGACATAACTGACACATCATTCAGCCATCCATACTTGGCTAACGTAGAGGATTGTGGCTCTCCATGTGAGAAAAACCCCGTTTCCCGACAATGAAAACGTATGAGAAATTTTAATTCGTATGATGATTATAATAATTATGCACTAAGGACCGCTAAAAAATATTACAATAAATGAACATGCAAAGTGAGATTTATCTTAAAAGTTTAGAGTTTACCCACTGCGTAAATGTATTTTTCTGGCGTAAGCCCAGGTGCTCGAGCGTGGATATTAAACTCTGCTGTTTTATCATACTTAATTTGGATCGAACGCAGCTGGATTGTAAACTTAATCTATTTGAGGAAAAGAGATAAACACATGGCATTTATGAAAAGAAAAAAGATGGGAGAAAAATAAATTGGTGACGTATTGGTTATGAAAACATACAGTGATCAAATATTATACCTATAAATAAAAAAAAACACTTTTGAAATGGTATATGTATAAGCTTTTCGAATAAACAGCATAAAAACATATTTCGAAACAGTGGAGTTTAGGCAGGCAGGCAGGCTTGGAAACTCGGAAACTCTGAGAGGTGCCCGAATTATATACGTATTAGTGATAAATAAATAAATAAATAAATAATAGTGTACATATAGGTACGTGATAAGTACTTGCATCTTAGGTACTTTCAAAAATAAATAAATAATACTACTAGATGGTAGGACTTTTCTGCAAAGTTCGTCTAGGTAGGTACCACCGCTTTGCCAGTTATTCTGCCGCCAAGCAGTAGTGTGCAAGCACTACTGTGTTTCGGTTTGAAGGGCATTGTAGCTAGTGAAATTACTGGGCAAATGAGACTTTATGATCTGATCACTCAGTCTAGTAATCTGATTATTAGACTGGGTGATGTCTCAGGATGTCGTGCGCAGTGCAGTGTCGCGCGAAACTATTGTTTTAAAGTTCCGGGTGACACTGCAACTGTTATGGGCGGCCGTGTCACTTAACATCAGGTGAACGACTAGCTCGTCACGTCATTCAATCAAATAAAAAAGTAATAAAAAAAAAAAAATAATAATAATAATCGTTTATTTTCAGACAAAAAGAGTCCATAGATGACACATCAGTAAAATTAAAATTAATGAGTAAATAAAAATTAAATAAACTAAGTAATACACTAAAATTATCAATTTCATTAATACAATTTCATTAATACAATTAAGTACAATTCAAGATAAATAAATTATATTAAGTTATCAACGTCAAGAGTTATAAATAAAGTAATGCTATTTAAAAACGATAAAATAAAAATAATTTACTTAAAGTTTCAGCATGATTTTCATTTTTTTTTGTTCCTGGGTCAGATACAGGGAATCCTAATTAGAGTCCAAGATCTATGTGTGAGATCGTTGGGCGTTATATTTTTTTTTTAAATTTTTTTTTATGTAAACGAATGACGTGACGAGCTAGTCGTTCGCCTGGTGTTAAGCGTCACGGCCGCCCATTACAGATTGCAGTGTCACTCGGAAATCAAAACCACCACCAAATAACCGAATTATTACCATTACCAATATTATAAAGAGGAAAGATTTGATTCTTTGTTTGTTTGTTTGCATTGAATAGGCTCCGAAACTACTGGACCGATTTGAAAAAATCTATCACTGTTGGGAAGCTACACTATTCCCGGGTGACATAGGCTACATTATAATTATTTTCAAAAAAACTATTAAACCCGTGCGAAGGCCGGGCGGACCACTAGTTTATCATAAGCATAGATTGCTAATAAAATCCAGTCCAGTCTAAGCGTTCATATATTTATAGTCATATCGCGACGCTTTAGGGCGCTGCCGATGTGTTATTGAGCTTGACCTATGAATAATTTAGTCTATCCCTTTGAAGGCCTCTTTCAAGTAAATTTTAGAACAATCTTGCAAGGTCATCCTTCTTTTCTTGCGCCATAGTATAAGGGGAGCTGTAACGATATTACCTTTTCTTTCATTCATCATTCATCACCATCAGAATATTGTTATTCACGACTAATAATGGCAATTTTGGGAAAGTAGGCTCAAAGTCGCGCAACGAGCTATGGAAAGAGATATGCCCGGTGTTTCCTTGCGAAATAAGACGGGAAGATCCGCTGGAGAACTAAAGTTATCGATATAGCTCTTAGAATTAGTAAGTTGAAATGACAATGGGCAGGCCACATCACTCGTAGAACTGACAACCGATGGGGAACAAAGGTTCTTGAGTGGCGACCACGAACCGGAAGAAGCAGCGTAGGCTGGCCCCCCACTCGGTGGACCGATGACCTGGTGAAAACCACGGAGAGCCGATGGATGCAGTAGGCAAGCAGCCTCTCAAAGGGGCGCTCTCTGAGGGAGGCCTATGTTCAGCAGTGGTCGTCTTCAGGCTATTGATGATGATGATGATGATGATGTTGTTTACTCGGCTCCAGTTTTTAGATGAAATCTCTACACACTTTATATACGAACAAAGAACAGTAGTTTAAGTAAAAACACAATATTACATCGCGTTTTCGGCGACGCTATTATGTGTCGTCCAATATCCCCAAGACTGATCATTGAAGGAGCCTTTTTGCACCTATTGGTGCTTAAAAGTGTTGATTACGACTTACCATCGGGCGGGTATGCTGGTGCGCCATCGCATTACTTTTAGTTCAACAAACAGCCGCAACAAAGACAGCCATTAATTTCCAGTAAATAACCAGGTAGGTATATAAAGTTAACGAAACAATAAATCAGCCAACCATAGTTTGCGAGAGAATCTCTATTTGCCTTCAGAACCGCGGACCACCACCATTTGTTTCGCTGATCATCTTTAGGGCGGGCGGTAATCGCGGCGCAGTTTAAGCTCCATTTAGCCTCTCCTGGGCGGCATTAAATATACTAACTTGTTGCTGCTGGAAGCTTGCCAGCGGGATGGATCTGTCGGTGAGCACGTGGCTTTATGGGGAGCATCGTGTACTATTGAAGCTTTTGGCAACGGGTGCCTACTTCGCGCGTGATATGTCAGAGTTAAACGTGTTCTGTTTATTTTACTTTTATGCCAGATAGATATTAAAATGTTTTCGACTCTCATGTGGCTTTTTAAACTTTACCTACGCAACTTTACGACTTTAAGTCATACTAAAACGGGTCTGGTCTCTTCGCGCACAGAATTTTGTCAATAGATAATTTTGTATAGGAAGCTCAACGTAAACAAAAAAGAAACATCATTCTAAACAATTCATTACGGCATACGCAGCTAGTCCATGTTAATGCATTAAGTTACCTAAATACCGTACCTTAATGATTTGGTCCTCGGCCTCGGTCTCCTATTAAATGCTACGTATATGCGGCGTCCGACTTCAGCGTTTTCATTCCGATCGACGTCTGAACGCCAGGCACAGCGTCACCAGTCAATACGTCTCATAGCGAACGATGACGTCTCATTCACAAAAGTAGTCGACAAACAGTGCTCGCGTGTAGTCGTGTGATATAAAATGGGCATAAATTAGACACTTTTGGCGGTGCTTGTGTTACTTTGTATAATGCATAATAACATTTCACTGGTTCAATCAATAACTCGTCTTTTTCTTTATCAAATTTCAACATTTTGTACTGACGCCAAAAACGACATTTACGCTGCAATGCTTGGAAATAACTAGAGACGCGGCGCAAAGCGTTTGAATGCCACCTACGGCGTCCACACGCCCACGTCAGCGTGTGAAAGAGACCACAATAATACATTTCTATAGTAAGCATCGTGACGCGGCGTACGGCGTGACGCTGTACGCGGTCGACGGCATTTATAGGAGACCATACCCTAACACTTATTGTGAAATAAGCTTGAAAACAACTAGTTTGCAAGCCATCCAGTGTGAACGAAATATAGTTGCAAAATATGAAAATTACTATTCCAGGAAATGCCATACGTCAAACCATCGCACAAGCGGTTTCCTTCTCTTCTATATGTTCCCAATTTAAGATTTTTTAATTTTAGTCACGCGCGACTCGTGCGACTAGCTTCGGCACGTGATATAGCACTTTGTTACTTGCACACTGCATTTATCAAACAACACCCAGAAAGGCAGCCAGTGATACAATGACATATGCCGTATGCTTTAGATGATGACGTCCTTAATGTGTAGTATTAAGGTTGAATTTATGTAGGCAAAACTTAATTTAATAAAAATGATTCTTTGGATGTTTGCCTTTGTTCGAGCTCTGTCTCATTGATATAGTTTTAAACATTAAACAAACATGGACTTCATTTGTTTCTTTTATGTGTGCTCGTTTAGAATAATTAGCATAATGGAGACTGATATTTGTCATCAGTTACAGTTATTATTCGTATTAAAATATTGATGCCTTGTTTTCAGAAAATGGTTATCTATTGCTCTCCCATGAGTAAAAATACTGATGCCTCACAGCAATGAGTACCTACAGCAATACTTAACAAAGCAGTGGCATTTTGCCCATTTTCACCAAAGATCCCTAAACTACACCCTAACTAGGAATCCCTTTGGCTAAGGGCGCCCTAAATTTGACCCTTTCCTAAATTTGTTTTCACAGCGCTGAGTGACACTTAAATTGTAAAGTGATAGTTTATTCTTTTCTACGGTTTCCGAAAACCGTACGTTGCCGATTTTCGTTATTTTGTTTATAGATTTTAGAGAATAATTGCTCGTCAAAAATAAAAGCAACAAGCTTTATTGATATTAGGATTAGAGCTTTGAATATATTATGCATCAGAAAAAATAAAAACAAATACATTTTCTCGCGTTATGCGGGTAAAAACAGTTGCCAAATACAATTGAAAAAAAAAACTGGCATTTCGATAGTTTAACCTGGGTCGAGCTTCGGCCCCGTCAACTTAGGGGATCCCTTAAGCTTTATGTGTCCCTTAATCGTCGTTGAAAACAAAATTACTACGTCACTTAAATATTTTAAAGAGTCCCTTAAAACTTAGGGATCTTTGGTGAAAACGAGCATAAATTCCCTAAAACTCAATAACCCCTATATTCTCTAAAAGTCAATGAACTTTGTTTTTGGGTGGTTGACTTTCCGCAATCAACATCGTAAAACAGTGAGACTAAAAAAGTAAAATCAGCTTCAAAATTAACAACCTCTTCAGTAAATTTTCAGCGAAAATGCCATCATAAAACTGCAGATCCCTCATTGATGCCGGTCACGCACCGAGGCCAGCGGTCGGACCTAATGAAGCCGGCTTTTTCCTTGTTCACTTTTTAATAGCGCCACCGAAGAAGTTTTTGAGGTTATACCTGTTTACACCGGGGGCGCGGTGACGGTATGACTACCTAGTACTACCCTACCCAACACGTGTTTGCGTTTTAGGCACCTCATTTTGTTGAGGACTTTATTTGGCAGGGGAAACCTTAGAGCTCAAACAGGAAAATGAGAAAACAGGGATTGTTTTTTATTATGAGCAGTCACGTCTGAAGGCAGAACGCTGTACCTACAGCCTACAGTGGATACATTTGCAAAATTTGCATGTTTTGCTAAAACTGTTTCTTATAATTTACATCCAGAAATTCCATAATCATAATAAAGGTGTAGGTTCATCAACAGCCGGAAGATGTTCATTGCTGAACATAGGCCTCCCCCATAAAACTCCACTTTGGACGCTTATCATATAGAGGGTTTGCCATAATCACCACGCTTGGCAGGCGGCTTGGTGATCGCAATAGATTATAGGTAATCATCAACAGCCGTCCACTGCTGAACATAGGCCTCCGCCACGGAGCGCCACTTTGAGTGGCTGCTTGCCTGCATCCATCGGCTCTCCGCGGTTGGTTTTAACCAGATCGTCGGTCCACCTATGTGGGCGGCAGCCTATAATACGCTGCGTCTTCTAGTTCGTCGTCGCTACTCGAGAACCTTTCTTTCTCATTGGTTGTCAGTGCAATACTGATGAAAAATATTTTCTTTGTCATAAGAAAATAATATCTACAATCATTCATCGAATATTAGATTTCTTCTTAACATATAGAAGAGAATGCGTAAAAAAAACTTTGATATAAGCCGCACAAACCTCTCTTGTTTGCAAGAAAAGCTTAAAGAAAACGAGACAAATAGGTAAAACTCATAATTATTCTCCATTATAGTTAATAGCACCGTAATAAAAACGGAAAGCCTTAATAAAGAGCGAGAAAAAAGAAATTTGATTATGGATTTTCCGCGGGTCATAATTAGTCGCTGTGCCTGGCTTTTGTGTGGGGCTATTAGAATAGCGAGTTTGTATCATAGGGTCATTGTTGACATTATATAGAGGAGACAGGACAGGCCTGATAACAGGTTAAAACATCGATTCAAAGTGTGAGCCAAATTATCAGATTGGCCTACACTAGCGCTCTGTCTGTTATGTAAGTTAGACAAGATCGGTGGAGCGCTATAAATAAAACATACCCAGTTGTGCTGTGAAAGGTTGTACGAACTACTCCCGTAATCAAAAAGGCAGCACATTTTACCATAATTAAGTCAATGTTTTACTTCGTTTTGTTACAAAAGAATCTATTTTCTATTTGCAACTTATTGTAAACTTATACAATGACAGGACATCATGGCGGCGTCACCTTGATGGCATTGAATTTTATTTTCCACCATTTTGACCAAATTAAATGTTAGTTCGGGCATATCCTGAGATTTAACTCTATGCATATCTATGTATATCCCTAATGAAGCTAGCTACAAAAATATTGTAATAAACAACTGAGTATACTCAATTATAAGGGCTCTTAGCGCGATTCAAAACAGAGCCTATACTGGCTCGCTTGTCAAAATCCCCATACAAACAAAACAAAACGATCCGTTAAAGGCTCTGTTTTGAATCGCGCTAAGAGCTCACGGTACGCCCCCAGGCCGATGTACTTAATTGTATTTATAAAAAAGTACCTAAGTACACTATATCTATCGGGAAAACTTCTATGATCTTTGTGACTGATGAATCTTCAACCAAACAAACTTACTTCCTATCTATGAAAGGAAAAGTTGATCCTGTATTATATCTCTGTTTTGGTAAAATCAAGCGCATAACTGTAGGTTTCTGCAGTAGTAGAGCAGTAGAGGAGTGCCGAGGAAACGCCTAAAGATTAGTCAATTGGTTTTTCAACAAATAGACAACGAGGGAGTCTAAGATGAAGTCCGATAAATACACAGACCAGCGGGTCTAGCAAAGATCCCTTTCCATCAGCGTTAACGCCAAACGTAAACTCCAAAATGTATGGGAATGACATTACCTGTGAATGTCGGTTTTCCTCCCATAGGTACGTTTTGGAGTTATCATTTAGCGTTAACGCTAATGGAAAGAGATCTTTGCTAGACCCCCTGGGGCCTTATTGCATAAGTCTGGTGGCGATGGTGATCGTGTGCTCCCACGGACTTGGAAATTGGAGCGTGCCGGATGCAGGCGAAGTCCATGTCCAGAACCGGTACGCGATAAGGGTGCTGTTTATTATGTCTGCGGATAAAACGCACCCCTCCCGCACAGCTCCAGTACCGCAGGATCGAGCCAGAACATGTTTTAATTAATGTACACTATTTCCTAATTCTGCCAGATTTTATTGGTTTTGTAGTGTTTTCCAGCTAAGAAGTTTTTGAGTTAGTCCTGCAAATATAGCTGCTAACTTTAATAGAGTAGTTTTGTTCTAGTTTGTCCGATTGAACTTTATTTTTGGATTGCGTACTCGTTTAAAAACACGGAGCTCTTACAGGATCAAATTATTAGTAATATCTTAGTTCATATGACCGTTAGCCTGTCGAGTCCTTTCTCTCACAAATGCATGAACTTGGGAGCCGTTTTCACAAAAGTATGTTTTTTATGTTAGAGGCCCTCCTGGTGGACACTCATGGACATCTTTAACATTAGTGTCACTAATGCGTTGCTTCCCTTCTTCTTCTTTTTCTCGTGTAGGCAAGCCGTTTTCTGGTCAGTTGCTTCCCCTGAAGTGTGTTAAATAAAACCAAAAAGATAACTTTGTATGATTATTATCCTCTATACTCGCTACTTTTGCCCTTTTATTTACAGCAAAGAAGACAATGCTTACTGTTTCCCTGATGGTATGACTGAAGATAGGCACAGGCACAGGCTATCTGGATTGAAACTGGCTGTCAAATTTACCCAAATTTACCTACAGTACCATTGTACCAAATTATCTGTTTAGGTGAATAGCCCACCTACTGGTATAGAATAGTGGGCTGGTGCATTTGGACTGTCTATAGGCCAGCGCAGCCAGTATACATACAGTCATAATACCAGCTTCAGGCCCTGGGCTCAATTGAAAGGCAAGCAAAAAACCTCATAGATGACGATAAAATGGTGCGGGCTAGGCTCCAAACCTTAGACCACCGTCGTGAAGTTGCCAGCCTATCAGTGTTCTACAGGTTACATTTCGGTGAGAGTGCTATGGAGCAACATTGTTGTTTTTCTTGTTGTCTTTGTCTACTAATAGGGTGTTTTATTGTGTAAATTATTTCGTTATACTTAATTTATAAATTATATAATGTATTAAGTTTGTCTTTGTCTCGGAGGTTCGTGATGTCATGAAGTAGGTTCCGACTGAAAACCAGTAAATTAGGGTCATACATTGACCTTAATAGCATGCTGAGTCGGGACCTAGTCATGACATCACACAATATTACATTATATGCGCTAATGTTGTATTTTTGTTTTTTTTTATGTACTTATGTTATTTTTATTGTGTATTATAATGTAGTGTTGTGTGATGACCTGAATAAATGTATTTTCTTTCTTTTCTTTCTTTCTTTCTTTCAACACAATCTAATTCCAACATCTCCATTTCACCATCGGACGACAAGACGTACAGCTACACGCCATCCATTTACGGTTGATATTCCTTCGATTAGCACAAAGCGGGTTGACTATTAGGTATTAGGTTGGACATTTATAGTCCGAGCAGCGAAGGAATTGGACACTTTACCAGCATTTTTGTTTCCCGATAAGTACAATCTGGAGCTCTTCAAGCCGCGAGTGAATAGGTATCTTCTAGGCAAGCATGTACCATCGTAGACCGCACCGTCACTTTCCATCAGGCGAGATTACGGTCGATTCGGGCCTATTTAGTCCTATCTAGTCACTAGGTGGTAGGACTTTTCTGCAAAGTTCGTCTAGGTAGGTACCACCGCTTTGCCAGTTATTCTGCCGCCAAACAGTAGTGTGCAAGCACTACTGTGTTCCGGTTTGAAGGGCATTGTAGCTAGTGAAATTACTGGGCAAATGAGACTTTATGATCTGATCACTCTGTCTAGTAATCTGATTACTAAACTGGGTGATGTCTCAGGATGACGTGCGCAGTGCAGTGTCACGCGAAACTTTATTGTTGTAAAGTTCCGGGTGTCACTGCAACTGTTATGGGCGGCCGTGTCACTTAACATCAGGTGAACGACTAGCCCGTCACGTCATTCAATCACATATAAAAAAAAAAAAAAAAAAAAAAAAAAAAAAAATTAGTTATAAAAAAATGAGGCCCTGGACTATTTTGAAAGAGATAGCAAAAAAAGACATGATGGCCTAGCATGTTACTACGAGAAAACTTGTCGTCGCTGTTAGAGTGAGACACACTTAGGCGCTAACATAGTCTTGTCACGGTCTTTCACGATAAAGTGTCGAGAAAATGTTGTCGTGGTATGCGTGCTAGCCGGGCTGAACAGTCAAATTGGTGGCACTATAAGTACGACTCAATATAAATCTCTATCTCCATTGATTTCGCCATATCAAAGGCCCACACTTTAGCCGTCAACAGTTGTTAAGAAAATTCAAAGGTGCGCCCGACCTGAGCAATTTGTATTTAATGGGGATATAAAAGTTTTACGCTTTAACCGAAAAACCTATATAACCGTTTTATTGAGCACCCCCGGCCAAAGTCAGCCAGATTGGAAATAACACGGAAGAATGGGTAAGCAGGGGCCAGTGTGAAGTTAGTTTCTAAACTAGTTAATATGCGAAGAACAAAGTTGTTTGGGTTGCTGGCGCGTTGGTTGTTAGTTTATATATTTATATAAACCATGAAATTGAACTGACCGACCGACTGACTGACTGACTACCCGACTAACTGAATGACTGACTGACTTTCTGACTGACTGTCTGACCAACTGCTTGACCGACTGACTGACTAACTGTCTGACCGTCTGACTGACTGACTGCCCGACCAACTGAATGACTGACTGAGTTTCTGACTGACTGACTGACCAACTGACTGACCAACTGCTCGACTGATTGACTGATTGACTGACAGACACACTTGATCTTCCTTTTATGGCATAGAGGTATGGTAAGAAAGGGTATTTGGAAACTAAAGCCTTAAGCGTTTCATATGGGATTAAACGAATGCAAGAGTAAAACCGCGGGGTGCCTCTAGTGCGCTATAAATAGAGACCAAATTTGCAATTTTACCCATATTATTAGAAATCAAATACAAGTGAGATGGAACACACATTTGAAACAAACTTAATCAAACCGAATCCCCTTGCTCCCAAAACTCATTTTCACTCAAACAAATTCAAATATTTCCCTCAAAAATTACAACGAACCAAGGTACCTATCAAAGTAATTAGAGGAGTTCCCGTCGCTATCAGCGCCCTCATCCGGTGTTAACTCATTAAACCCGAGCCTACAAGCCTTTCCTACGACCTTCTGAAATAGGCCCTCTGAAAAAACAAAATGTGTGAAAATTGCCCTCCTTATCGATTCAGGTGATTTTTGTATCTTCATTTCACCGGAAAGGGTTCATTTTATATGCGTGAATTGCGATCTTTTTAACAAGTTGTTGCTTTTTTAGGATCCCGTTTTTTAAATAATTTTTTTTTCGCTTTTATTTTCCGAGCTGTTTTTCATCCAATTCCTTTTAAAATATAACATAAATTTTATCAACAAAGATCAGCGTAAGTATATTTTGAACAAAAGGCTAATGTTTATGTTTGTGTTGTGTGTGTTTGTTTGTTGTTTGTTGTTGTTTTGTTTGTGTGTCTTTAATACACCATTTTTTCCAATGGGGTTGAATTTTTAAAAATCTTACGCCACAAAAGGACAACTCGCTCCAAATAGCAAATCTCTAGATTAGGCGGTATGATCTCTACTCTACCATATTTTTGTCAGTCAGCTAATCACTCAGAAAAAAACCTTGTATTAATATAGATAGGAGACAGATATTATATACATTTTCGTTATACTTCTACTTTTAACAAATACCTACAAAAACACGTTCACGAACCAAAAACACGTAGAAATAACACAATTTTTATTCCAGCACCGAGTCATGTTTATTTTGTTCCCCTGAATGTAAACAGTGCCCCAATCCGTGCTCTCTAGAGACCTTCGAGGAATGAAAATATCCGGTAATCGAGTTCCATATTGCATTAATGTCCACTCCATCGATAATGCTTTAATGCGAACTGTATGTTCGAGCAGTAATTGGCGGCGTAAATCAAACATTTATTTCCACTTTTATCCAATGATATTAATGGTAATGTGTGAGCATGTATGCTTATGTTTTTATAACTTTTCACGTTTGTTTTGCAATGGCGAGTCTGTGGCGTAATTATTTGGATATGGTTATTCACGAGAGATGTTACCAAAAGGGCAACAATTGGCTCTTGTAAGTACTTTTACTGTAGAATAGCAAAATTTATTAGCAAATTGAAGTGGCAGTGGGTTGGTCAATGGTCATACTTGCTGCAGAACCGACAACCGATGGGGCAGACACATAGACATGTTCTTGAGTGGAAACCGCGTCTTGGTAAACTTAGCGCAGGAAACTCTTTGACTAGGTGGAGCGATGACTGGCAGCCAGAGGATGAGAAGAGTTGAAGACAGGGCTCAATGGCGTACCTGGAGCAGCCTATGTCCACAGTAGACCATCGTTCCGGGTGCGCTCTGACATAGACATGCAGCGAATTTTTGGCGGCGACGCAGTTGGGCCGAAACCGAGTGTGGCTTGAACGGTTTCTCTGAAATAGATATAAATTCATGTTTGTTAGTTATATGTTTGTTAAGTATTTCTATTGTTGTGAATGGAAAGCCATTGTGCAAGTTGCGTAGTATTATGCGTTATCCTATTTTGTTTGATGGAGGAGGAGTTATTTATGTCAATATGCCAGCATTGTCTTTATTAATTTTGTATGTTTTTGCCTGTACTGAGTGGATGACAGAATTTTTTATTCTTTTGGTTAAAAAAATACATATTTTATAATGCTTGATAAACTGCTCAAAATTGGACTTTTTAATGCTGGCTCATTAGGAACGCGACATGAGGAGTTTGTTGTGGCGTTGGTAAATTCAGCAGTGGACATAATGGCCATTAATGAGACCTGGTTGAGAGACGGGGAATGCGCCCGCGCACCTGTCGTGCCTGGCTACCGACTGAGGCATACGCCACGGCCGGCCGCCGTACGGGGTGGCAGGGGTGGGGGGGTAGGGTTCTACGTCAAGCGTGGTATCAACGTGAGAGCTTGCCCACATCCTCACGCCGCGTCTGTGGAGCAAATGTGGCTGAGTTTAAAAGTAAGATCTCAAAAAGTTATAATAGGTACAGCCTATAGACCTCCCTGGCTTGATGTACATGTTTTTCTAGATGGGCTAACGCAGTCGGTGGCCAGTTTTTCTGATTACGACCACATAGCATTATTTGGTGATTTTAATATCAACTGGTTGACTTCTTTGGACAACAAAACAAAACTTTTACAAATTTTTCTTGACTGCTTAAACCTTACACAGCTGGTACAGGAACCCACTCATTTAACTGATCATAGTCAAACACTTATAGATGTAGTCTGTACTGATATGAAAGCACGTTTAGTTACGGTTAACCATATCCCGGACTTGGGTAGTCACGCAATGATAACTGTTGAGTTCTTTATTAAGGCGAAAAAACCTAAGCCTTTTTTTATTACCTATAGGCCTCTTACAGACATAATACTGGAACTTTTTAATAAAGATTTAAACTTAATAAACTGGCATACATTAGAATGCTGTGATAATGTGAATGATATGGTGTCTTATTTTAATGCATATATTTTAGATCTATTTGATCTTCATTCCCCTAAAAAAACAGTGTGTATAAAAAGCAACACATATCCTTGGGTCACAGACACTGTTAGAGATATGATGCATATTCGTGATCGTTGTCACAAACAATACAATGTATCTAAATTGGACTCACATAAACAAGCATACAAGGATATGAAACACGTAGTTATAAATGCAATATACCAGGAAAAGAAAGTGTATTTTGATAGGCACATAAACCAAAACCTAACAAATCCTAAGAAATTATGGAAAAATTTAAAGTCAACAATCATACCCAATGATAAAAACAGTTTTGAAATTCCTTCTTGTTATAGTGACCCAAATTTAATTAATTCGCATTTCCTTGATGTTCCTGGTAATTGCTGTGCACCTATATCAGTTCTCACTTACTTTGAGTACCACAGGTTCAATAAATCCCAATTTTGCTTACAACCAGTCAGTGAGAATATTGTTGCAAATGTGATAAAAGGGTTGTCTTCAAATGCAGAGGGCTTTGATCACATTACGCTGCAAATGATTATACTTACCCTACCTGACACCCTATCTTACATTACTAAAATTATTAATTTATCTATTACTACTTGCACATTTCCAGACCTGTGGAAGGTCTCCCTTATAAGACCTATACCAAAAAAAGCAAATGTAACTTCAATTAAAGATCTTCGCCCTATTAGTATCTTGCCATGTTTATCGAAGGTATTAGAAAAGATTGTTTGTTATCAAATGGTTAAATACCTTGAGGTTGAAGAAATCTTGCCACAAGCTCAGTCAGGTTTCCGCAAGAAGCGAAGTACTGCAACTGCATTAATTGATGTAGTAGACAATATTCTTGCTGCACAAGACCGGGGTATGGGTACCATTCTTGTGCTACTTGATTTTTCACGTGCATTTGATGCAATTAATATTCCTTTATTATTGGCAAAAATGTCATATTACGGCTTTGATCCAAGTACAGTTAAGTGGTTTCACAGCTATTTGTTTTTGAGATCTCAAATTGTCGAGGTTGCTGGTCCTGATGGGAAAACAGTGTCCTCGTCTTGTAACTATAATCTCAGAGGTGTTCCACAGGGCTCAATTCTCGGACCGGTTCTCTTTATTTTATATAGTGCAGACATTATAAACTGCATCAAAAATTGCCAATACCACATCTATGCCGATGATCTGCAAGTTTATTTACACTTCCTTCCAGGAGAGACAGATATAGCAGTTAATAGAATTAATGATGATTTGAATCAATTAGCAATGTGGTCTGAAACTAATTGTATGGTATTAAATCCAACTAAATCCAAGTTCATGGTTATGGGGTCAAAGAAGCAGGTGGCTGACATTATGTACCATAACCCTCGGGTTGAGATACTTGGTGAGCCAATAGAGTGTGTTACGGAGGCTCGTAACCTAGGAGTGATTATGGACAGCCAACTTCGCTTTGAGCGTCATGTGCAAGAGGCTGTGCGCAACTGCTTGTATAGGTTGAAGGTTCTTTACAGGGTTAGGCCTTTTCTTAGTGTCGACATCAGGCTGACTCTCTGGTGAATCGCTTATTCTCTCCAAACTTAATTATGCAGACGTTGTATATGGCCCTTGTTTGCTGTCAAGGACCGAGCGGCTCATTCAGAGAGTGCAGAATGCGTGTGCTCGTTTTTGTTTTAAGGTTCCTGCTCGCGCTCATATTACTCCGTTTTTAAATCAGGCAGATTTAATGAAAATGGCAGCTCGGCGGCAGTTACACTTAGCAACATTACTTTTTGGTGTCATTAAAAATCAACGGCCAGAATATCTATACAAAAAATTGATTTGGGCTCAGGAGACACGCAGGTTTGAGGCAAGGATGACAACATTCGTACTCCATACACATCGACACAGGTCTGCAGCCTTCAGAGGGAGTTTTAGATTTGCTGCTACTCATTGCTGGAACTCGTTGCCACCTCCACTGCGTTGCCTGAAAACAGTGGAAACCTTCACTAAACGTTTAAAGTGGCACCTTTTGTGTAACCAGAAGGTTTCACAATGACTTCTAAGTTATTGTTTTTCTTCTTGGGGTCTCATGGGTGCTGTTTTACTCTTTGGAAATTAGTAGGATATACAATTATGAAAATACTTACCTTTTTCCTGGAACTTCCAACGTGGGTGGTTTTTGTTGTAGGAGGTAGTGGTAAAATTGCTGAACCATAAATTGTCTTATTTATATGACCATTTAACTGCCTCACGCCACAGCACACTTGTCAGTCTTTGCTTGATTGTTTCACACTTTTTGCACATGACATTTTTTACATATTACCTACCTATCTAAATGCTTTGTCTAATACTACATTTTTAAATTTTGTACAATATAAATTAATGGCCTGTGTGATTGCAAAAATACTGTTGATATACTCTGTGCTGTTGGTCTCAAAGAGTATATATAACGCTAGTCGGTCTACCTATAAATAACCAGAGAGTGTGTAACGCTACGCAGTACGCTAAGACCTATACATAAGTAGTCTGTGGACCTTTACGAGGCGTTGACGTGGCGTGGCGGCGCGTGTGACCACAGATGGCTTAGTACTAGTTCAGGGATGTGAAATCACGGTCACAAAGTAGGTACAAGTCAACTGTACTAAAATGTATGTATGTTTTGTTATAAATATAGGGGTAGTGCTTAGAATGATATTATGAAAATAGGAATATGCCTTTTGTTGTATCGCTCTTTTTTGTTTTGTTTATTGTCTTTATTGTCTTTTTTGGGAATTTTGTTAATTATGTCCTGACGTTCGTGGTGCCACAAATGGGTTCCGACTGAAAATCAGTAATTAGGGTCTTGCTTAGGACCTTAATTGTATGCTGAGTCGGGGCCTATTCGTGACACCGCGCAGCATTGCACTGCTTGTGTTTACATGTTTATCATTTTACTTGTGTTGTTATTGTGTGTATCAGGGTATTGTAATGTCATGTAGTGTAATGTTGTGTTGTGTGTGTCATGAATAAATGTATTTTCTTTCTTTCTTTCTTTCTTTCTTTCTTCTTTCAGTAGACTAACACAGGCTGATAATGATGGTGATGTAGTTTTAAGGAACCATGAGGTTGCAACTTTATCTAGTGGTATGGTACTACGTTTTTATGTAAATGAATAATGATGCTAATTATTCAGAAAGTTTAGATAAGTATTAAAAGCTATCGAAATACACGTCTGCAATTTTCTTTGATTATTTATATTGCAAACTACATCATCCTCTAGTCACAGGATTCATTTCGGTGAGTGTGCTGTGGAGCTACACAATCTAATTTCACCATCTCCGTTTCACCATCGGACGACAAGACGTACAGTTACACGCCATCCTTGATATTCCTTCAATTCGCACAAAGCGGTTTGATTCGACATTTATAGTCCGAGCAGCCAAGGGATGGAATACTTTACCAGCGTCTTTGTTTTCCGATAAGTACAATCTGGAGCTCTTCAAGTCGCGAGTAAATAGGTATCTTCTAGGTAAGCATGTACCATCGTAGATCGCATCGTCACTTCCCATCAGGTGAGATTGCGGTCAAACGGGCCTATTTAGTTGTAAAAAAAAACCTTTGACCAATGAGTTGAATGAGTACCAATACTCATCACGTCAGTCACTCAGTAATGTACGACACCTATCCACAGATTAGTAATATGTAGCACCTATCTTCCAAAATGATACCATAATCAAAAAAATACCCCACATGTCGCAATCCCCTTGTCACAATTGGAATTTTCTCCGAATGATAGTTATCCGAGGCACGCGTCTTGGGGCATAATATTCAATAGCAAGTTCTAGCGACAGTTGATTTATTGTTTTGTTTTCGAGAACAGCTTAAAAACAGAAAGAATTCGTGCCCAGTTCACGTGCTACAAGTATTGCCAAACTTGAGGTTTCCCAATGTTATTGGGGGATTAATTGGAATTCGCAAAAGAAGCGGCATTGGTAGTTGAAGAATGTTTTACTTTATTTATATATTTATTTCAGTATATTTACAGCAGTAAATGTTATGATTTTAGTATTTACCTATAGATTTACGAAGACAAAAATAATATATTTACCAAAATTTTACTACAGGCTTTTTATAGTACGTAAATATTTGTAAGGCGGGGTCGCTAAAGGCAACAACTTTATTACCAACGTAAAACTGTATAGTTTTATGTTATGTACTATCTTAAGTTTTTATTCCCAAGAAATGTACAGACTTTTGCCCCTGAGTTCCTTAAAAACAATTTTATTTGGTTTTAATGGTTTTGCTAAACATCCGACTGGCAACCCAGCTTGCCAACCAGATGTTGCCAAGTAACCTTGGGGTAAGATTTATTACTTAATTTAAACAGTGTTTTCCACCCGAGGGGACTCTTACAATTGATTTAAGTGGACGGGTAATTATGAGTCTTGTTGAGATGAACAGCTTGATAAGACCCTTTAACCTTGTTTGAAAAGATATTCTATGAGTTATTTAAGTATAGTTCCACTGCTAGGTATTTATTTTTAACAACGCGGACCACTAGGTAGACTGAGAACCTAGTCAAAATCGCGGGCAACCGATGGATGCAAGAGGCGAGCAGGCGCTCAAGTGACGATCTATTGGGGGGTCTTTACCAGTGGACGCCTTTAGGCTGATGCCGTACGTACCTATCCTTATTTATATTATTATTTATTACAATATCTATCTACTGCTACTGTCTTTTGCTAGTAAAAACATCTGAAGGTAATAAAACTAAATTCAGTACAAGCTTACAAAGTCCTTGAATATAATAATACATAAAACGCAGCATTGTATTTCGCAGCAGTTTATTACAAAATACTTCAATTTCAAATTTGAGATACTGCAGGTCATACGTGGTCACAGATGCAGTACATCGCCAGTTTTATAGCCCAAGGGATGGTCGTGAATTAGTTGTGTGAAAAGCCTTATACAGGCAGTAACAAAACATTGTACAAATATTTTGATATTGAAAAAAACTTTTTATAATTTTGTAAGTATATTTTTTACAGAATTATTCATCATTATCATCATCATCATCATCATCATGAGCCTGTATCAGTCCACTACGGGACATAGGTATCTCCTAATGAACGCCACTGCCCACTGGGCCCAATCTGAAATTGGATTAGAAGGGCCGAAGACATACCTACCTAATAATCGTTGATTAAAAATTATAATACTACATATAATATTATAAGTTGTGCTTAAGCACATAAATATCTAAATATTTAACCTACAATGCGATCAATTTACTTATTAGTAACTAGACATCTTTGGTTGTGAATATCCTTGGAACCCATCAATGTTTTATGATAAATGGTATCTCATTAGAAAAACGTTGAAAAGGAAATGTTTTTAAAACAATTTAAGGGGAAAAAATCAGTCAAGTTTTTGAGATAAATCAACTTTTTTTGGCCAGAGCCATCATTTTCTGTTTGGAATTGTGCCCCGTTTAAGCACTGTTGAAAAAAAATATGGTTAATTGTGATTAAATTTAAGTGCCAGTAGTCAATGTGGTTTCTTATATATAATTAAAATCGATAACTTATAAGTTAACATCCGTACTTTCAGAAATCAGTGATTTAAGGTCGATAACGGGGAATTTTTCCAAGTTTCGCAAAATTTTGGATATCTCAAAACAAAAAAAAAGCTACGCTTAAAATATAGCCCAAAACGAACCAATGACCCTGTATAATTAGATCCTGTATAGCCTAGAAGAACCATACTGTTCGAATGTATTGCTACAGTATGAAATAATATTTTACAAGCTCGATCGAGAGTGAGACACAATGTTCCTTGTCGGTTGCAAGTTTGAACTTATCTGCGGAACAGTTTGACACTTTAAGAACTTGCGGTACTCACAAAAGGACGTCTCTACACATATCCACACTACAGTCATGCTACAATGCTAGTTTTGAAATAATAAACTGCGTACTTCATTCGTTCAACTTTAGTCTGTACTAGCTGACATGCCCCGGCTTCTCACGGGTTTATTAGTTTTACGCCTTATCTCAGGCTAAAGGAACAGAAGGAAGAGGGGAAAAGATAAGGGAAAAGGATGAATGGATGAAACGGCGAATGGCTTTTCACATTCATCCATTCATCCTTTTCCCTTATCCCTTCCTTCTCTTTTTCCCATAGTACGGGATAGGAGTGACTTTGGACTTAATACTGAAGGTTGGATGTCTGTAATTTCTGAACCACAAAATCAACGACCTTGAAATATTTATATACGGGACAATATTTAAAGTACTCCCTTCTAACAAAAAAAGAATGAATGAAATCAGTCATTCAGTAGTTTTGGCGTGATGCTCAGCCAACATACAGATAGACAGGCAGACAGAAATAAAAAAAGTTTTGGCTTCAGAATCGATAATAAAGCCCTCAAAAAAAGTTTCAAAATATCTTCAATGTACAGAATTGGACCTGTTACAGTTTTATTATAAATATAGATATGCGAAGTAATAAGATTGAACCACGTGCACAAATTCAGTCTTAAATTCAATTTGCACCCAGATAGTGTTTACTGTTTTAAATGTTTAGGTCTTGGAACAAAACAAACCCTTAGATGTTTTACTCACGTACTTTTGCTCATGGTTGTTTTGACCGAAACTACTTTAGTAAATGGTCTTGCATTATTGATTCACTTTTAAGAGATATTCAAAGATACTAAACTTATCTGTAGGTACGTATTAAGTACTATTAGATATGTCTACTGACTCTACTGTGTTTTGTGGGCAATGTCACCAACCTTCAACATGTCGATTCAATGTAGATGTAGCCTTATATATGACCAAACAACTAACAACTTTAGGGCCAATGGCCATAAAGACCTTTTTAGGCATAAAACTGGGATAAACCTCTAAAGTCTGCGACTGAGATTCCACTTTAGATATTTTATAGAAATTGCTCATAAAGTCAGCAACATTTTGCATACGCCAGACGCCTTCAATATTGCAGATAAGGTTGCTGGACCTATAAATAGACAAGTCGGATTTTAGCACTTTGACAGCTGGATATTATCCAGATTAGCCGGATGAGTGTAGGTAAGTAGAGAAGTAAAGAAAATATACTCACCCATACAGATCTTTGGGGATTATTAAAATACCATTAATGTACCAATGAGGTTAGTGTCGTTCAAATTAGAATCCGTAATCTAAAGTGGAATCCATCTAGAAGTTACCATTAAAGCTAAGTAGTAAGTTAGCTCCTAAATGTCCTAAAGGAAAGTATCCCAAATGTTATTCTGAAAAATTAGCTATAACCATATCAAATTTCAGCGTAATCCGTTCTGTAGTTTCAGCGTGATGCGTGTTCAAAGGGACAGACAGATAGACAGAAAGAAAAACAAAAAAAATTATTAAAAAACCCCACTTTTGCATTGACAGAGAAGTTTAACGCAATCAAAATTTTCAAATAATATTGAATGTACAGATTTAGCCCAGTAACAGTTTTATTGTATGTATAGATATCAAAAACCAGAACATCATCAGAAATTCACAACACATTTTAACTAAACTTGTCAATTTTTGCCGCACCGACACAAGGTAAAAAGCTGGGCATGTCCACTACCAACCCTAAAAACACTATAAATACAAGTGCACTAAGTTCCAGAGCAAATAGTTTTTGAAACGTTAGCTCTTACTTTATAATCTTTGCTACTATTTATATAAATCTCGGGAATGAATATTGAATTTTGTCTATTCTATACTTTCTTACATTTAAGCGCTTTACTGGTTAAAGTAGGTATAAATTATTGTGAAAATATAATTACACTAAAATGTATTTATTACTATAAAACTCATCTACGCAATGCTTTTAAAATAAAAGTATGATGTGATTATTTAGGATAATTTGAATTCCATATAAATAATAGTTTAAAGTTGAAGTCGATACGTTTATGTCAAATAAAATTGTAAATTATAATAATTAGATAGAATGTTGAAGTCACAGCAAGCCCAATTAACAAAATAAAATGGTGTGCTTGAAAATAATATTGATGAAACTAGCAATTAAGTGGTGTTTTCTCTGCTCACTAATTAAATAGAAAATATTAGTAATTATTAAAGTGTATAAGTAATATCTAATTATTATAATATGAAATTATAAACCATTTGTTTGTATGGTAGGATTATGATAACGTAGAACGCTATCGCTTATGATCTTGTACCACGCGCAAAATAGCGTTTATGTTTATCGACACGATACGATTGTTTGGCTTGGGGGGGTAGTTCGAGAATATGCACTCTGGTAGTTGGTTGGTACATCTGGTTCCAGTCAAATATGTGGAAATACGAATGTATCTTATTATAAAAATATGGGTATATACCTATGCCTAGTTTCTATTTATCATTTACATTATTGAAGTTATAGTTATAGTGGTCGGTATACGTCGTAGTTTGAGTACTTTGAGTGTGTGTGTGATACCTACTTGCTGGCCGCTTATTTTGGATTGTTATAAGTAATGTACACCTACCTATTTATACCTATTAAAATATTTAAAATAGTAATATATGAGTCTGTACTAGATTACATTGTAGGTAATGAATTGCTTCTTGCATAATATAATAATGTAATGCCAGTATGTAAGCATGATTATTCGTTTCTAAATCGTGAGCTATTTGTGTCCTAGTATTTGTTAGTCATGGCACAGATAATATAATACTACACTAGGCCATGGGTAGGTACCTAAACTTACGGGTAACGCACTATCTTATTACAGAGCGTTGGGCGGGTGATCGTAGGTGATAAACTAATGCTGAACGTTAACCGAGACATTATTATTATTATTATTTTTTTTTTCTTTTTACTATTCATTGGAAGTTCCAATGATTAGTGAAAATTAGTGTCACAGTAAACCTTCCAATTTGGAACGTTTACTTTGACACTAACTGTATTGAACTAACTTGCAATAAAAACAAAATGATTATTCTATAAAACTACATATTCTATGAAACTAAATTACCATAAAAGTAAACTATAAAATAACAATATAATACAAAACTAAAGATACAAACCTCGACACTTATATACCCGCACTTAAACTTAAATTTAAACTTAAATAGTGAAAAGTTGAACGTGATGACCATAATAAACAATAATGAAACCCCGACCAGGGCTCCTTAGTTGATCGCGCAGTTTCCTAGGACTTGTTTATAACACCTATAACACAGCATGTAACAATCATCGCTACAGGAATAGCTACATACCTTCTGCGTTTTACTGTATTGGACTATGTTTTGTTCCCACTTACAATAAATAAATGATTACTATTACTGCCATACATCATGTGTTACGTTTGGATAATTATATTGTCTGATATTTATGATTGCATTCCATACCTATTGTTTGTAGTCCTGAGGAGGAATCTTAGTGGCTGTAACACAGGGCTTCCTAGTACGGCCACTAACGACACTCCTAGGTATGGTTACTAATAACACAGTGTTCATAGATATTTAATTATGTAGTAATATAACCAACTTAGGTAAATAATGTTTATGTGTATATTTGGAAATAAATAAATTTTATTATTATTATTATTACTTTGTAAAACGTATGAAACCTGACGGAATTCACTGAAGTGTCGATAAGGTGTATTGAAAATAACGATATATCGTAAATAATTTTTAAGATAAATTCTATGTTATAACATCGCATTGGGAAACTGTAATGGTGTTATGATTTAGTTAGTAAATAAATAAATAAATAAATAATAAATAAATTTTCATGGCAGGACGGAATTTGAATAAAGTTTAAACCGAAGTTTGCGCTGAGTGATGGTGCGAAAAGAACTTTTATTAAATCGTTATGAGAATTACTATTGTTACTTCAGTTTAAATACCTAATAACTTTTAAAAAGAGTTTTAATAAAGCTAGCTGCTCCACGAAAATAAAATAAACAACTAAGTTGCTGAAGCTTATTTCTTGCTTCTCCATTATTACAAGCCTTATTATTCAGTTCTGTTCTGCCTGACTGAGTAGCCTTCCTATTAATTAAATAGAAAGGAAGACTATTCTCTGAGACCTTTTTGCCAAAAGAGTCAGTTGTTCGGTATGTAGGTATAGTTGGTAATTTTGATAAACAATGAGTACATACTATATTCTCGTATAAGCAAGTGGTCAGCCCTGGTGTCAGAATGTTTAGGCCGCCCAAAGGCTTCTGACTTGGCTTAAAGACAACAGCCGGGACCGACGGCTTAACGTGCGCTCCGAAACACGATAGCGCTTAGTTGTAAATACCACTTTTTGCTGCAACGGTCACCCATCAAAGTAGTAACCGCAGCGAACGTTGTTTAACTTTACCGATCGGTTAGAAACGGCTACTCGTGCTTCGCTATGAGCTATACTATATGGAAACATAGGTATATAACTTCAGATATATCAAGAAGAGTAAGTGTTCTTAGGTATCTATACAGTTCCACCAGGTATAATGAAAACCCATGCTGTATCTTCGAGTTCATCCACCATTTAATAGTCTTACAGCCAAATACTAAATTAAAGTATTAAAGATAATAAAACTACTCGAAAGCAGTTCGCTAAAACTAGGTCCAACGCACACAAATTTCTATGCGCAAAAAAGAGCATCTAACGCAATGTAAAAAGAGAAAGAAGAGGCACGTAGGTGCTCTCACGTGCCTCGTCATTCCACTTTTAATTATATCTATGGTTGTACCAAATGTTTTGTTCTCCCCAAGTGTTGAATAAATAGTTTTTCTTTCTTTTCCTTTAGTTTAGTACCGTTGGTTAGTTTTATCGCCCCGACGACATTAAGGTCCCCGTGTTGGACATCTTGGGGTTCGTTTGTAGGCAACTTCGGCACTTACTGCGACCCACTTCCAGTTGGAGTGGCGGATCGCCCTTCGATCTAATTGAGGTAATCGGTGACGTCACTGTTTTACATCAGTGTGGGTGTTAAACTTTTGTAGAAGTAATTGAGTTTACCACTTCCTGTGAGTTTTTATAGTGATGGATCTATATCATAAATGGAAATCTGATCAGCTGGTTTTTTTTTCAGATACCGTCTACTTTACTACTGGTAGTTTGAGAACAACATGTTTCTATGTCTAGAATAGTTAGCTAGTTTTTAGGGTTCCGTACCGACCCTATGACTAAGGCTCCGCTGTCTGTCTATCTGTCTATCTGCCCGTCTGTCACCAGGCTGTATCTCATGAACCGTGATAGTTAGACAGTTGAAATTTTCACAGATGATGTATTTCTGTTGCCGCTATAACAACAAATACTAAAAATCAGAATAAAATTAATATTTAAGGGGGCTCCCATACAACAGACGTTATTTTTTTGCTTGTTTTTATAGATATTGGTACGGAACCCTTGGTGCGCGAGTCTGACTCACACTTGGCCAGTTATTTTATGTTAGTGCAAGAAGCATACATGTATACGGCCTACCTGGTGGGAAGGTCGCCGTATTAGTCCATGGTCAATTGGACATCTGTAACACTGGAGGTGTCACCAATGCATTGCTTATCCTGTGCACCAAGTGCACCATGTTGTAGTGGTTTTAATAATTTATTTATTTTTGTACAAAATTATTACATTTTTAGTTAGTGTTTACAATCAATACCTAAATGTATATATTTATTGCACATAACTATAACTTAAAAAACAAAATAAAATAAAGTTGTTACTAGGTGGTAGGACTTTTCTGCAAAGTTCGTCTAGGTAGGTACCACCGCTTTGCCAGTTATTCTGCCGCCAAGCAGTAGTGTGCAAGCACTACTGTGTTCCGGTTTGAAGGGCATTGTAGCTAGTGAAATTACTGGGCAAATGAGACTTTATGATCTGATCACTCAGTCTAGTAATCTGATTGCTAGACTGGGTGATGTCTCAGGATGACGTGCGCAGTGCAGTGTCACGCGAAACTTTATTGTTTTAAAGTTCCGGGTGACACTGCAACTGTTATGGGCGGCCGTGTCACTTAACATCAGGTGAACGACTTGCTCGTCACGTCATTCAATCACATAAAAAAAAAAAAAAAAAAAAAAGTATTAAATCTAAATTATGTCTAAACTAAAATAAACTATTGTTTTTAAATCTAAAAGTACAAATATCCAAACTTATAAATAAAAAACCACGTTTAAGTCGCTGTCAAGTCGATGTAAGGTGCCGAAAAACCTGGCGACATTACCTCGTTGAGAGGCCAAACTCTTTGGCCGAGTTAAGAAGTAAGAACCAGCTAAATTAAATAAGATATAAGCTGAAAATTCGCAGCTATTCGCAATGCTAACCGAAAACATGTCAGGCGAAACGAAAGATACAACAACTAGGCATCGAAATTAATTGAAAAGTCATCAGTCGACCTGTATCGCGTTTTCAGCCGACTACCCCGATTCACAACCACTCAGGTGAAAGGATAAAAAACATGTTTGGATTGAATACGAATGATCACCGTTTCCACGCCAATAATCCTTATAGATAACCTCTATTTTTAATCCACGATGAATGTTTCGCTTTGTGGTTGTTTCAGTCTTTGTTTGGATACAGATGGTGGATTAAGTTAAATGGGGTGATAGAGCTTTAAAAAGAGGGAGACAGCTGTGGGGAAAGAGATATTAATGTGGTCCACTGATTGGTGTCATATTCTTTCAGGTCCCGTTATATTCAACCGGCGCGACGACGACCGACGGAGTGACAGTGCCGCAGCTGCTACGGCTCTCTACATATCGTATTCATATCGTATTCATCGTATCATATCATATTGAAGGAGGGTAACACTTCCACGCGCACAAAGCAGTCTCGTACTTTGTCACTTTAAAAATAGATAATGACTCTTAATGGACTTGAGAACACTATACTTGACCTCATCAAGGTGGTCACAAACCTTAGTGATAAAGTCACATCTATGGACTCCAGGATTATTGCGCAAAACTCAATTATCTTGAAGCAAACTGAAGAAATATCATTTTTAAGATCTGAAATTGCGGGTACTTCGTCAAATGTGAGCAGCGCTCGGAAACCGTCACATGCACCGGCGGTGGCGGCGCCGGCGGCCCCACCAGTGACTCAGCGCCCGATCCGGCAGACAAGGATAAATGCTGCCAAAGCTGCCGCCGAAGCGGCGGTTGCGAAAGGGACGAAACGTCGAGCTTCAATCTCCAAGGTAGCAAATACACCCGAGGTGAGCCCATCCAACTTACTTTTACCTCAAGCCGGTACCGTAGCCGCTACCGCAGCGGGGAAGCTACGCAATGAATCATCACTACAGGGTGTGGCCCCACTGTCAGTGACGCAAATGAACCTTCCGGTAAAAACTATCACTGATGATGAAAATAAAAATAATGAATGGCAAGTTGTAAAACGTAGACGGCAAACACATAAGCAACGACCAATTCTGACCGGCTCTGGTGAATGTACCGACGACCTCCAAACAGTGGAGCAATTGAAATATATGCAGGCGTGGTCTTTCAGACCTGAGACTACGGTGCAAAATATCATGTCTCACATTAATAATATAGAGAAATGTGATGAATATATTGTAGAAAAACGCGATATAAAAACAAGTAGGCATGCAGCATTTGTCATTGGTGTACCGTTGAGCGCGTATGAGCGGATCTATACGCCAACAGTATGGCCACAGGGTGTCAAGATTTCGGAGTGGACGTACTTTCGTGCGTCGCCCCGCGAGCGGGGCGCAAGTGCATCCGAAACCGGTCGAGCGTCTCCGGGCCGGTCCCAATAGCTCCAATAATAAGTCACAGTCGCAGAGTGACAGTGATCACTATAGCAGGGATGCGTCGCTGCCGCTTGTTGTATGCCACCAGAACATAGCATCGATTGACCACAAAACACAAAAGCTGGAAGTGATGCTACGGAGTGAACTTAAGTGTAATGTCTTAGCGTTGACGGAGCATTGGCTATCTGATGCAAAATTAGATTGTGTTAATATATCCGGTTTCAAGCTAGCTTCAAAGTTTTGTAGGAAACAATTAGCACATGGAGGGTCTTGTATATTTGTGAACGAGAATGTGAAATATATTGAAAATATAGATTTAGTAGCATTATCAATGGAACAATATTGTGAAATATCAGCCATTGATCTGTTGGATTTTAATATAACTATAGTTTGTGTGTACCGTAGCAATTTAATCTCTAGTAATGATTTCCTAAGTTACTTTGAACGTTTGCTCGATAAGATCAGTGAGCTGGATAGGGATTGTGTTGCCGTAGGTGATTTTAATATAAACTGCTTAGCAGACACATACCCCGAAAAAAAGAAGCTGTCAGATCTTTTATCAGCCTATAATATGTTGAACATTGTAGACTTTCCAACTCGTATAACAGCAACGACGGCAACGTGTTTAGACCACCTCTATACCAATATGGTAAAGGGATCTGTGCACGCTGCCCCAGTCGTCACTAATTTAAGTGACCATCTCGCGGTGCGGGGGGAGGTTTTACGCACCCGGCGTGAAATGGAACCATCTACTCGCCTCGTCAGAGACTTCTCATCGTCCAGCCGTGCCAACTTTGTTATGTCGATAGACAGCGTGGATTGGGAGCAAATATACAAACGAGCAAGGTCTACCGACATTTTGGCAATGTCAATAGTTAATGTTTTAGTCAACAAGCACGAAATATGTTTTCCTCTAAAGAGAAAACCTAACAAAAGAAGTGACTCATCGTGGGTAACACCCGATGTGAAAAATATGAAATCCCTATTATTTGACATTTTTAAATTAAATAAATTATTTCCTCATGACATTGATATACAATCAATTTTGGATGAATTGCGTACTAAATATGACTTGTTAATTAATAATCAAAAATCAAATTACTACAAGAATTTAATATTAAATAGCAAAAGTGCTTCAAAAGGTATGTGGAATGTAGTAAATTTAGAGAGAGGGAAAAACAACATACCTAAACTACAATTTGCTGATATTGTGGTTAAGTCTGATGGCACTAAGTTTGACAGTCCCAAGGAAGCCATTGACGCAATGAACTCTCGATTCCTGAACGCTGCGGCTGCGTGTGGGGCGCATGTGGCTGATACCGCTGGTGTACGCCGTGCCTTATCATGTGCATGCGCACCTGCCGATCGGTCGCTCAGGCTGCGTCCTTTCACTGCGGATGAGGTGGTCTACATAGTCACCACGCGAATACCTCCAAAACAGTCAAAGGATGTGTACGGTCTATCTATGGCACTGCTCAGGATGGCCATTATCCCACTCGCACCCGTATTGGCGTCACTGTATAACGCATGCATCAAAGAAGGATCATATCCAAGACCTATGAAAGTGAGTAAAGTGACGCCGATATTTAAAGGCAAAGGAAAAAGAGAAAATATCGATGGATATAGACCCGTGTCCATAATTCCAGCTATCGCAAAAATATTTGAACATGGGTTAAGTTCAAGACTGGTAGATTATTTATCATACGCTAATGCCTTATCCGAGCGCCAGTACGCATATCGAGAGGGGCGATCAACAACTTCTATGACTCGCGAAGTGATAGGTCGCGTGATGGCTGCTCGTGAGCGCAAACTGCAAGTAGCTGTCCTTTGCTGCGACCTATCAAAAGCGTTTGACGTGGCTGGCCATGCCGTACTTGCCATTAAACTGAGGCATTATGGGATAGTGAGAGCATCATATGACTTACTGACAGACCTACTGCGAGACAGGTCCCAGATAGTTGATGCAGGTGACGGCCGAAATAAGTCGGATCCGCTCTCATCTGCTATCGGGGTGGCGCAGGGGTCGTCAGTATCAAATATTATGTTCTCACTCCTGCTTAATGATCTCCCAAATGTCGTGACTGAGGCAGACATTTTAATGTATGCCGACGATGTGGCGGCGATAGTCACTGCGCCTACTGTGGACCGTCTCGAAAAGAGGTTAAATGAAACCGCCGCAAGTCTTGCCAAGTGGTTTAACATGAACGGACTTGCTCTTAATCTCACAAAAACGCACTATATTCACTTCAATCTATCGGGACGAGTGACCAAGTCCTTGATGGTCTTCGTGAATGGTACCAATATTGAACAGGTTGGAAGTACGACTTTTCTGGGATTTGAAATAGACAGGGGCTTGACTTGGGAGAGTCATATCCAAAAACTGTGCGGTAAACTGGGGAGTGCCTGTTACGCACTCAGCCGTGTGTCTCGGGTGGTGTCCGCGGAGGTGGCTCGCGCGTGCTACTTCGCGACGGTGCACTCGCTGCTGCAGTACGGCGCGGAACTGTGGGGCCGCGCAAGCGAGTGGCAGCGCGCCTTTCGCATGCAGAAGCGCGCCGTCAGGGCAATAGTAAGGGTGCCGCGAGACACCTCTGCGAAGCCCTATTTTAAAGAACTGGGGATTCTCACATTGCCTGCCATTGTAATATTTCAAGTAGCGGTTTATGTGAGGATCACCCCCAATAAGTATAAAAAGTACAGGGACAGGCACTCTTACAGCACCCGCAATGCGGACAAACTCGTTTCAGTACCGCGCTCCCTCGCCAAGTCCTGCAAATTGACCCATGTGATGGGTCCCGATGTCTATAACCGACTCCCTGGTGACGTAGTTTCCGCTCCCAGCTTGGCCTCTTTCAAAACCAGACTAAAACGCTGGCTTATCGAGCAAACTTTCTACAGTTTTGAAGAATTTATGAAACTTTAATTATAATAATGTATTATGTGAAATCATTGCCAAATTTTGACATTGTTATAATTAGGTATGTATTGTACCTAATTAGCTAATTACAATTATTATTATTTAATTTTTATCTCTTGACATTTTTACCATTTAATTGATATTCATTTTTACATTATAAAATTTTTATTTGACATTTAACACTGGACATTGTAATTTATTACCATTTTAATTTTTTATATTATTTATTGTTAATTTTTTTAATTCTGTAGGTAGATGTATACTCGTTGTATACACTACGACTACGTACTACAATAGCTCATATTGACTTTTTGTGACGTGTAAACATAGTTTATGAATAAATGAGTATGAGTATGAGTATGAGTATTTGTCCTACCTACATCTTACCTTGAATAATGACAAGCCACGGTTTACCAATGCCCGAGATTATACCTTATAGAATAGATACCGATTCCAGGATATGCCTCAACTAACATTTTTTTGGACAAAATGGTAGTAAAAAATCAACGCCATCAAGGTGAGGCCGCCATGACGTCCTGTCATTGTATAAGTTTACAATGATTAGAAAATAGATTATTTTGTGACAAACAGCAGTATTGTATTCAAAACATTGACTAAATTGTGGTAAAATATACTGCCTTTTTGATTACACTTACTGGAGTAGTTCATACAACCTGTCACAGCACAACTGGGCATGTTTTATTTGTAGCACTCAAAGACTTCTATGTATACACCAGACAGGACATCTCTAACTTGCATTGTCAACCACTGCAAATATGCCAATGAGCATCTTCTCGCTCATACGATGCTCAGCTCTCAAAGCGACTGCACGTGCAGCAGTGAATAGCAGTAAAAATTATGATCCGAATGTGCCATGGCACTAGCGCTGCGTGTTGCGATCGTTGGTTAGACGATTTAATCTCGTAAAGCGCTGTAGCGGATTTTAGTTTAATTATACAAAAAAATGACAACTATTTGTGCTTTGAATAGCTTCTCTAGTACGTAGTACATATACCTCTTTGGTAGCACTCGACAATCTCGTCTAACTTACATCACAGACTGAGCGCTAGTGTATGCTAATCTGTGAACATGGCTCCCACTTTGAAGCGACGTTTTAACCTGTCACAGGCCTGTCCTTACGAAGTAAATAATATGTCAATGCCCTATAGCATTATACTATAATAATTATTTTTATAGTCGATTACGACCCTAGAACAAAGACCCATTGTGAGGGTTAAGTCATTAACCCTCAGTATAATAGTGTAATGTATTTAGTAAGTTACGGGGATGAAACCGCCATTGAGTCACGAGAATACATTGGGAGGCATAATTAAGTTCGTATTAAGGCCAACATTATACCTGTAACAGTAATAATGTCTTTTGTTGTTGTCATTGTGTTCATTTATACCTTTCCAATGGTTATTTTATTTTAATGACCATTAAAGTTCCACGCTTATTAGGCAAAATCTAGCTTACCAAAGAGTGAATCTATAGTTTAATGCTATTAAAACGCAATATCTAAACACAGTGGATAACTTCAAGGATAATAAATTGTTCTATGTACTGGCGCACTCCCGAATTTAGGTACGAAGCTGCAAGCACAGAACGGGCCCGGCCGGTCCATTACGCGTAACGCGTCAGAAGAGCGGTAAGCCTAGCACGAATATTTGCGTAAAAGTAAGTGTATCGTTAACGTAAGCCATTTGGATGGCATTTGATCAGCGCCCCTACCGGGCGTAAAACGAATCATAGCACGAAGGGTTTTGGTTACTATCGTATCGCCTTCGTAGCGCTAACGTTAGACATTTTGTATGAAAACGCGAGCACGAATATTGCTTTGACGTAAACTCGAAGGCTGGCTATCGTAGTGTCATCGTAAACTTACGAAGGTTTACTCACTTGGAATTTGTTCGATATGATATTTCGATAGTTGTAAAATTTGCTTCGTGCTTACCACCTAGCGTCGCCCTGTGTAAGTGTACGGTAAACTCGATACGTTAACCGTACGATTTATTGAAATATTCGTGCTAGGCCTACAGAGCTATAACGATAGAAAGAGAGGATCCTATTTGGGGTATACCCCAAACTTCCCCTCTTTCTATTGTTTAAAATGCAGTTGTCGAACTCGAAGGCTAGCTATCGTAGTGTAGTAGGTAGCTATTAGCCTTCGAGTATACGTCAAAGCAATATTCGTCCTCGCGTTTTTATACAAAATGTCTAACGTTAGCGTTACGGCGCTACGAAGGCGATACGATAGTAACCAAAACCCTTCGTGTTACCAAATTTTGATTCATTTTACGCCCGGTAGGGGCGCTGTTCAAATGCCATACAAATAGTTACTTTTACGCAAATATTCGTGTAAGGCCTACAGCTCGCAGAGCGTTACATATAGCGCCGTGTGAGCTGAACTGCATTTTATTGCGTTGTAGCAAGAGTCGAAATTTATTTTAGTGACTTCGTAGACTGAAGTATCTGCGCCAGTAACCTATGTTTTGTGTCTATAGGTACATAAATGATATTTGCGAGCCTCAAAAAACTGGTATTGAGTATCTTGCCGCTTTAATTTTTTACACGGAATAAAATTATTTTAGTACAACTTTCGTTTTGGACGTTAAAATATCCCACATAAAAATGTCGTAGAAAAATTATGACTTTAAACGCTGGCTTAATGCCCAATGAAGTAAGCTAAGTGAAATACAGAGACGCTTCTAGGCTAATGGCTTAATGTACTTTCCACTTATATAACAAGTGTTTTTATGTAACTAGGTACTTGTCTTGAAACTTAAAACTTATAAGTAAATGAACTTAAGACGACCGTCTTGGTTTTTTGAAAATTTTATTGCCGTCGCTAAATGAAATTGTTATCACAACCGTTAATACTAAACGAACCAGCGCGTAACAATCTGTGGTACGTGTCCGCGGTAAACTGTTATGTTTTTGGACACATAAGTAGACCGCGGCCTGTAAACTGATAATTATTATGATGTTGTAAACCTTACTTTCATTGTAGGTTTAAAATACAGGCATTCACGGTGGATTATCTACACCACTATTATAAAGAGGAAACATTTGTATTTTTGTATCATCATCAACAGCCTGAAGACGTCCACTGCTGAACATAGGCCTCCCCCAGAGCACGCCACCTTGAGCGGCTGCTCGCCTCCTGCATCCATCGGCTCCCCGCGGCTTTCACCAGGTCGTCGGTCCACCGAGTGGGGGGCCGGCCTACGCTGCGTCTTCCGGTTCGTGGTCGCCACTCGAGAACCTTTCTTCCCCATCGGTTGTCAGTTCTACGAGCGATGTGGCCTGCCCATTGCCACTTCAACTTACTAACTCTAAGAGCTATATCGGTCACTTTAGTTCTCCTGCGGATCTCCTCGTTCCGGAGCTTATCTCGCAGGGAAACACCGAGCATAGCTCGCTCCATAGCTCGCTGCGCGACTTTGAGCTTACTAATGAGGCCAACAGTAAGAGACCATGTCTCAGTTCCATAAGTCATCACTGGCAACACACACTGATTGAAAACTTTCGTTTTCAGGCTCTGCGGTATTTTGGACGAAAAGATAGGACGAAGCTTCCCGAACGCTGCCCAGCCGAGTTGGATTCTTCGCGCCACCTCTTTGTCGAAGTTGGACCTACCTAATTGGACAATCTGTCCTAGGTAGACATACTTGTCGACAACTTCGAGAGTATCGTTCCCAACAATTACCGGTATAGGTGGAACATGAGCATTAGACATGATCTTTGTCTTGTCCATATTCATCTTAAGACCAACCTGCTGGGAGACTCTACTGAGGTCGTTGAGCATGGTGCTAAGGTCCTCGAGCGATTCCGCCATTATGACTATATCATCGGCAAAACGAAGGTTAGTGATGTACTCGCCATTTATGTTGATGCCAGATCTTTTCCACTCCAAGAGCTTGAAAACATCCTCCAATGCGTTTGTGAACAGTTTCGGAGAAATAACGTCTCCCTGTCTCACGCCTCTTTGCAATGGAATTTGTTCCGTACTCTGGTCCTGTAGTCGGACTGACATAGTGGCCTTACTGTACAAACACTTCAAAACTTCGATATACCTATAGTCAATTTGGCATCGCTGCAAGGACTGCAGCACCGCCCAAGTCTCGATTGAATCGAAGGCTTTCTCATAGTCCACAAACGCTAGGCATAACGGCCGATTATACTCTTCGGTCTTCTGTATAATCTGGCGCAGCGTATGGATGTGGTCTATGGTGCTAAAGCCTTTTCGGAAACCGGCTTGTTCGGGAGGCTGGAATTCATCAAACCTGCGTGCGAGACGATTCGTAATGACTCTCGAAAACAGCTTATACACATGACTCAAGAGCGAGATGGGCCTATAGTTCTTCAATAAGGTGTTATCGCCTTTTTTGAAGAAGAGCACCACCACGCTCTTGTGCCATGCCTCTGGCGTTATACCTTCAAGGATGACAGAATTAAATAACTTCTGGAGGACTAAAAGTACCGGTCTACCACCCGCTCTCAGAAGTATTTTTGTATGTTTGTAATGAATAAACTCAAAAACTACTGTGCCAATTTCAAAAATTCTTTCACCATTGGAAAGCTACATTCACCCTGAGTAACATAGGCTACACCAATACACGTGCAAAGCCGGGGCGAGCCGCTAGTTATATATACAGTGTAAAGTATAGGCCATAAACGCGGATAAAGGTGACCTGCAATAATTTAATACTGCATTTATGCATTATATCTGATGGTTAGGTACCTACATGCTTTTTTGTTTTGGGTTGCATGATAAAATATCTAAGACATTTTAACCCTGCATGTTTTAGGTACTTTAGGCTACCGAAGCATCAGCTCCTTAATGCAACCCTGGTGGAATCCTAGAAGCATTTACGGGTAGCCACTTAGCAATAAAAATAAAACGCTTGACAACTATGATAGATCTTGAGCGTTTATGAAACGTTCGCTTGAGTAATAAAATGTTTCTATTTTGTTTCCATTTATGTTCCCGCTGCATTGCCGTGACAGTGACAAATATTAATTTATTGTTTGTTTGAGATTTATTGTTATTATTATTTTCTATCAATCATGAAAGTGACCATGATAAACTTTGATGATGATCGTCCGCCTCTCTCTCCAAAATGAGTGAGCATTAAGTGCCTTACACCACCTCTGTGTACTACACTACGTGGATGCAATAAAAAATTCGAATCTGTATCAACTTTTACCCTTTTAAAATCATCATCATCATCATCGTCATCAACAACAGCCTGAAGACGTCCACTGCTGAACATAGGCCTACCCTAGACAGCGCCACTTAGAGTGGCTGCGCGGCTGCTGCATCCATCAGCTCCCCGCAGTTTTCACCAGGTCGTTGGTCCACCTAGTGGGGGGCCGGCCTACGCTGCTTCTTCCGGTTCGTGGTCGCCACTCAAGAACCTTTGTTCCCCATCGGTTGTCAGTTCTACGAGCGATGTGACCTGCCCATTGCCATTTTAACTTGCCAATTCTAAGATCTATTAAAATACTTTGTACAAACTAAGGACGAGGGAGGCTCATAAAACCCAGGCAATATATTATTTCAAGAGTATAAAGTTTCCTCTAAAATACTCGCAAGTATTAAGTAGGTACCTACACTTATAAGTATAGACAGACATACAGATGTGCCGGTAACAGGTGGAGCAGTATACATGAGCCATCTTGTTGAAATGAAGCTTTCAGAGTACAGGAGAACATAAGAGTGGAGAGAAGGCAAATAAATAAACTTACGTTTGTACGAAAACCCTACGAAAAGTCTTAATATTTGAAGGCGTTCTTTCAATAGTTTTTGTTTATATTGTCATTTAAAAAATATACTCATTGGATACAACGATACAACAGAAAAGGCAAAATTTAGTGAATTGAATACTGAAAGAATAATGTTTTTTGTTTTGGTTGGTTTACCTATTAGTCAGAATAATATTTATTGAGGGCTTAACCTTCGTGCGTTATCTATCAGTCATTGAAAAAACAAATATTTCCTTATATTCATGTATTAAAAGTATTTTTCAGAGAGTTTTCACTTTTATTTTAGTCATTGTGCTCTATAAAATTACTCAGAGTATTTTTTTAAAATAAATAAATATAAATAACGCCCAACAATCACATACATAGATCCTGGATCCTAACTAGGATTCCCTGTATCTGACCCAGAAACTGCGAGGACCATGCTCTGCTCCCACACCCAGTCACAGAACAAGCATTTGCGCTTTTGTTTTCACTTGTACAAATACTTGTCCTGTCGCGGGAATCAAACCCGACGCCTCCGGGTCATGAGCCGACCTTCTCAACCACCACACCACAGAGGCTGTCAATTAATGAAAAGACAATAGATAGATATATAGTAATAATTATAATAATATTTATCGTAAAATTTTGTGGATGTACCCGTTTGCATTCTGTTTTGTGTGCTATTAAATAAATAAATAAATAATAAACTAAAAAAATGCTAACCGTAAGAAGTTAATTCAGTTCACCTCTCAGATATTATAAACGACAGATGCTTTTTTGACAAAATTTTCCTACTCTCATTATAAATATTTATAGCACTAGATACCTACTTCATAAGTGCCAGCTTGCTATATTTTAAATGGTAGACTAGATCAATAACTTAAAATAAGTACGTATTTTCAAGATCAAGGGTTTGACTTATAAATGGGCTAACATAAGCCTATTTGCAATAACTATTTATCTATCTAAATAACCTATCTTACCATTTTACGTACGCAATTTCATTAATTCTGTCGCATTCACACGACACGGTAAAAAGCCGGCCAGCATTAGGACGATCATTTCTCGTTGTCAGCACGATCGGCCGATCTGTGACCGATCGCTTCCCGCGGCCCCTCAGTCTATATCTCACGGTGTCCGCCTACGGGACGTGGCGAGACATTGAGCTATGAAAAACAACGCTAGATTCAGGTATTCTCTATAGAGAATAACTGAATCGAAGAGACTGATCAATACAGCTTATTTTGGGAAAAAATATCATCAGCTGCGAGTACAGTCAAAAAGAGAAAGGGTGTAGAATAACAGGCTGGTCTGGAAGTCGTGATAATTTTTTATGATTATAAATGTAGGCAATTTTTATCGTGTTGCCATAATTTTTGTTAGCTGTACTATTAAAAGTTTTCTGTGTTGGTCATTACGTAAGTGTAAAATTGTATTTGTTCCTAAAAGCAAACAAAGTTCTCTTTCAAAAAATGCCATTGAAACAAAAGAATATCAGCTAACGTTAAAATAACGCTGCCTGGTATGTTTATTTTATATTTATGGAGTCATTTGGCGCCATGGTGTGGAGCCAGTTAACTTATTTTTTTTTTAATAGAATAGAATAGAATAGAAGAATGCTTTATTGCACACCAAAACATACACAAAGATATATGACAATATGAATTATTTGACAAAAGGTAGTACAATACGCTGTACCAACACCCAAAAGCCTTACAAAGAATTCCATACACTCCGCATTAAAACATTCGCTTCTATTCACTCATCAAAGTATCACTCACAACTCCCATAAAGAAGCATTAAATATTATTATAATATCCCATCACAACATCGTAATACCAATAAAAACATAATTAACGATCGTTCCTACAACGGAAGTTAGTACATGCCTCCTCCATTAGCGTGGTAAACGTCCCTGGTTGTTACTAAGACTAATGATTCAAGTTTTCCGTCGTGTGTACAAGTATTTGTCAAGGTCTGTCGGCACTTAATCTCGGCAGCTTCACTGCAGTAAATAAGCGAAATTAACTAAATGAACTCACTGTCTTGCGTGAGAAATGCAGTTCCTGCAGCGGTGGATGCACCGCTTTGTCGTTGTCTGAAAATTAGTGAGTTTTCTTGTTGCCATTTTACTGTGTTATTGGTCAAGAAAGTACATAAAAATAAAGTTTTGCCAACCAGTGGGATTTGGGGATTATAGTCCTAAGGATTTTCACAGCCGCTCGGGAAGCAATCGTAGCTCAGTTGGGAGAGCATTTAATCAAGTGACTTGGAAGGCGCGTAAAACAGACACAAAAACTATAACTACTCAATAAGTTTCGGGGTCTAAAGTGTAGGTACTTGGATAGGCCAAATACACAACTCTTGCATGATATTTTATATTTAAAGAAAACTATATTGTTTAGGTACCTACACTTACTAGCATTTTTAACTTAATGAGTTTATATAATTGTTTATCATGTATTATTTATATAATTCTTCAAAACTTATTTAGTTTTTACAAAGTTTACTCGCCAATCTACGTCGGATGCGGTCATCGCCAATAATTGTAATGACACCTAGCCTTCATAAAATAATATTTGTATTCCTATTGTAATAGTGCACATTAATGCTGGTGTTAAATAAATAAATTACTAAAATCAATTTGCAAAATACTATACTAATATTGAAATAATATTTTTATTTATATTATATATGGATCCTAAGACAAAACAACGCATAAATCATTACCATATCAAAGACAATTTAAACAATAATAGAGACTCACCTATTCCAATTTCCGTCAGCATATTGATTACAGCAATAAATTTATTTCATCAGATTTACGATAAACATCGACACATAAAAACTGTAATAAAACATTTTATATCATTCCAAACTTTTTTACTTAGGAAAATAACAGCAGTTGTATGTTTTGGCTATGTTTTGTATGCTCAAGTCGTAAAATATATCTATAGATAATGTGTGTTATTTCGATTTCTTTTACTGGCAAAAAGCCTATTCTTCAAACTAACTGTTCCATGTACTGATTGTTCCATGTTTTGATTGTTCCACAGTGGAAGAATAATTTTAACCAACTCTACCCTGGGTCGTATAACCCGGTCATTACCAGGTCTACAGTAGTCTACTGAAAGCCAAATAGACGGTCTATTCTAAGTCACTGGGATTTATGGTTGTATCAAATCTTGTATTAAAGTACCAGGATAGCATAGCATTTGTAGTTGATATGATTATGTTATCGAAATGCTAGGCCGTGAAGTAGAGAGGAAAGGAAATTGCATTCGGCGGAGATAAGAACGTTAAGACGGATGTTGTGATGATGAGAATATATAAAATAAGGAAAGAGTATATAGAAGGACCTATGAAAGAAAGATGAGAGAAAGGGAGAGGAGAAAGGTTTTGGTGGGAACGCGGAAAGGTTCACGTCGTTGCATTTTTTAAAGTTGTGCTTTTCCAGTTTTAATGTTTCAAATTTGTGGCGTTTTATTTTATTTTATTTTATTTGGGGGGCTTACAGCTATCATTAGAAATTAAATAACAACACAAATTTAGAGAGCCAATTAAAAGCCTCCACAACTAAAAACGTATTAAGTGCTGAATTACGAGCATGAGTGTGGGACTGTGACTAAGACTTGACTTTACGTGGAATATTCTAAACACGATAATTTATTGCCATTAAGCAGTTAAACATAGTATGCGTATGTAATGTGTAATGTTGAATTAAAACTGATATCTTGAAAATCTTGAATTATAATACTTGACACTGGCTAAATACACTATGTGTGGAGCCAAAACATAAGAAAAAAAGAAAAGGGAGAGAATGACAGAGGAGAGTGGAAGAAAAAGACATACTGCTGGGTTAGCATGGACGGTAGACAAATTTGTCTTTCCCCGTTTTACGTCACTTTCTTTATACTGGGTGGCGCAAAAGTAAAGACCCTATTTGGTTCAGCTATAACATTTTTTCTAAATTAGAAAACTAGATTTAGGTTTTTTTAAATGTATATTTGTGCCATTAAATTTCGTACCATTAGGATTTAAAGATGATGTCTTTTAAATGGTGACCTCCAGAGTTGATACACATTTGAGCCCTATTTATGACATTTTGCATAACTTGCCGTAACACTTCCTGCGATATGTTCGTTATTTCTTGACGAATGTTTTCTTTTAGAGCTGCGAGAGTCTGTGGCTTGTTCACATACACCCGAGATTTCAAAAAACCCCAAAGAAAGAAGTCTGGACTGGTCAGATCGGGTGATCTTGCAGGCCAAGGCAAATCGCCAAAACGAGAGATAACTCGGCTTGGAAAAGCGTCCCTCACTAAGTCCATAGTGTCGCGCGCTGTGTGTGCCGTAGCGCCGTCTTGTTGAAACCAGATGTGCTCCAGCCCCAATTCGTCCAAACTGGGTATCAAAAACTCACGTAACATGGTTCTGTAGCGTTCTCCAGTGACAGTTATCGCATTGCCTCCAGCGTCTTCGAAAAAATAGGGTCCGATCACTCTGTCAACACAGATGCCACACCATACAGTAACTTTTAGTGGGTGTAGAGGTGTTTCTTGAATAATGCGCGGATTATCAGTGCCCCAGAACCGAGTATTCTGCTTATTGACATGCCCTGAGAGATGGAAATGCGCTTCGTCACTCATAACCAATTTTGAAGGAAAATCATCCTCTTCAAGGTTGAGGTTTATGACGCGCTGGCAGTAATCTAGACGAGCTCGGTGGTCAGCAGGCAGCAGTTGATGAGTCATTTGAGTTTTATACGGGAACATCTTTAAGTCTTTCACCAAAATACGCTGCAGGGTCCGCCTGGAAATGCCCAATTGCGTGGCACGTCGCCTCGTTGATGTTTCTGGACACTCTTCCACATCTTCGCGCACAGCATCGATATTTTCAGCTGAACGGCCTGTTCTTGGTCTCCCAGACTTAGGTCTATCCAATGTTGAGCCAGTTGCTTCAAGGCGTGTGGCAAAGCGTCGAATTGTGCGACCAATCGGTGCCGGACGGTGGGGAAATCGTCGACGAAATTCACGTTGTGTTCTTATCACTGATGAATTATTCCGTAAGAACATTGACACAATTATTCCACGTTCTTGGGGAGTAAAACGGTCCATGTTTATTTTCAGTGTATTTTACATTTGTTCACTACACAATTTTCAACAACAGAATGACAGAAAATGTCATATAAAAAAAATAAAAGTATTTTCTTTAGTGCCAGTACTTTTGCGCCACCCAGTACTTGCTTGGAGTAAAACAGGGGATAGACAGTTCTATATACCGGCCGTGCTAACCCTACTGCACCTAACTAAAATGAAACCAGCGGGGTGATCATGTAACTTTGATAGCAATGCAACAAAAGAAATTTCAATCCAAATTTGAAAATTTCCATAGTAACTCTGTACATAAGCTGCGTACTGCAACTGTCAAATCCATACATTTTTGTGTTTCTATCGGTTGCCAACAAGTTACATGATCGCCTAGCAGGGCAAGAAGACTACGAGACCACATACCATACAAGTTATATATTATATACCCATAGCATACATTTGTGTCTTTGCTAAATAATCTTTGTTACCTACTTACCTTTATAATCTACGTTATGACACCACCTTCTTCTTCTAATAAATATACATACTTAGGTATACTTATACCACATGAGTGTTGTTGTTACCAGATAGATATTATGTAGGTATAGAGAAACCACAAGTTGTCCGCCAGGATTTAGCCTCTCCACAACTAATGGATGGGCTTTGCTACTCGTGTAGAACAGCTTGCTTAATAATTCAGACAGTTTGAGCTTTTAATATTATGGATTGATAAATTAATACTGGTTAGGTACCTACCATTAAAGTGATAGTAAATAATACTTAATACTATACATTTTTCACAACCGACCGATGGGGAAGAAAGGTTCTCGATTGGCGACCACGAACCGGAAGACGCAGCGTAGGCCGGCCTCTCTAGTTCGACCGACGATCTGATGAATGCCGCAGGGAGCCGATGGATGTAGGAAGCGAGCAGCCGTTCAGATGGCGATCTCTGGGGGAGGCATATGTTTAGCAGTGGACGTCTTCAGACTGTTGATGATGATGATGAAACATTTTTACCGCGTGTAGGCTTTATTTGTATTTTTTCAGTAGATCGATGGTACCTTAGCTTGATTTTTTTAAACTAAGTAGAATATGACTACGCAGACGATTGAAGTAGTGTAGGTACCTTATATCCACAAAGGTGAATTAACCCAAGTGCAAATCAAATTTGGTGTGTATACTTTACCAAGCTTTGACGAAAATACACCGTATTCGTTATGGATAAAATATTATTATACCCTTTGTATAACAGGAGAATTGCATTTATCTTTATGCTAACTACTACAATCATACCTAAATTACCTAAACTACTATACATTATTATTATTATTGTACGTACATATAATTTTGTCTCGTTATTCTTCAGGCATAAATGAATGAACATTGGGTAGTTGCAGCATGAGAACTAAACTATCGTTTGGCTGTCATAGCCTCAATTGGTTAGGTATCAACGGGAAAATCGTCGTTACTTTATATAGCCTCCGCTGGTGGTGGTTTTTCCGACGTCCACGTCCATTTTTGTAGTAGAGGACAATAGAAAATAACATCGTATCCCATATAGTCCACCTTATCCAACAGAAAAAAACACAATTAGAAAAGGACTCCCTCTACTTGGATCTACAGCTTGGCTTCACATGTGGATCCATGGATACCTTATAAAAGAATAAAATACAAAAACTCTTTATTGCGTCAAGATAACATAAACTAAACATTAGAGTAGGTACCTACTATTAATAGAAGGTGCGGCCTTACCACTAAAAGTGATTTCTTCCAGATAAATTACACCCCACCCCACCAACCCTACCTAACCCCTCCTCTACCTACTACCTACATTTTTAGAGGGTAAGTAAATGGTAATCGATATCTCAGTTAGATATACTTAATTATATTCTTTCAGAATTTTAATAGTTCAATTTGATTCTCGTTGAAAGAAACGCAAATGCAAAATTTGTTTTTCATACCGCAGTAAGTCTGCCAATTCATACGTTTCATACTTACTATCTTAACAAAAACATTCTGAACTAGTGATAAGTGTTTATCACCGAACCATGGGAACCGGAAACAATCTCGCTGCCGGGCATCGGGCCAGAACTTTGTTTGTGCCTGTCGAGCGCAGATTTATCACTTCAGACCGAAACTGGCAGTATGTCGGTACCGATACCTAGTCATTTGGAGATAACGAATTCTACGTTGAGTTTTTTTGACTATTTTAACGGCTTAGATAATAATAAACAATAATAAACGCCCAACGATCATATACATAGAACCTGGACCCTAACTATGATTCCTTGTATCTAGGGACCCAGGAACTACGAGGACCATGGTCCCACAACACCCAGATGCGAGCTAGTCATTCATCTGGTTTTAAGCGTTACAGCTGTCCATGATGGTTTCAGTGGCACTAAGAACTTTATAGTCTTGGATGATACAGCACTTTGCATGTCATGCTGAGACATCTATAGCCAAAATGAACCCATTGGATGTTCGGTAAAATCTTATAATATAATAAATTAATTTGTTTCCTCAATATTTTTTTTACCGAGGGTAGGGAGGAATCCTCATAGATCCCGCAGGGCGCAGACTCCATGAGTATGTTCGACTACGCCAATTCCACTATGGCGGGCTACGGACTAAGCCTCCGTCTCTGTTTTTAGTCACTGCAGACATTCCCTTTTTTATCATATCTTTTATTTTATTAAATTTTCTTCTGCTTCCTCAATATTTTAACAGCTCCCGTGACAGAACTAATCATCAATTTTGTCTTTGCAGCTCCTTTACAATAGCTAAAGAAATTTTGCTTTTCAGGCGAGTCCCGGGACTTGCATATAGGTACCAACCGGAATCAATCAATAAAATTTCCAATTCCTATTACTCTCATAATATTCATAAAGCTGATCGTTCTGAGTGTACACCTGGCGATATCAGACGACGCCGCGTGCCAGAACTTGTATGAATAATCCGAGTAAAAACTCTTATCATTCTTGACTCAGTGATGGCAAGCATTTCACGGTTCTGGTTAGGAAAGATAAGGCTCCTGAGCTGGTGTTTAGAGATGTATTCAGTTCGTGAATAAGCACCGACAGTTCACCATGCAGTCTTGCGTATTTTTATCTATGGTTTTAATTCTTATTTTAAACGACTTTAATGAAACGGTTGTGTGTGTGTGAACTGTATCAGCAACGATGTTAGTTAGCATCCATGAGTTTCAAATTAGAATAAGTTTACCAAATGAGTACTAAAATAGAAAGGTCAGTGCTCTTTTGGGAATAAAAATTAACATTTATTGGTTAATTCTGGGTAGGCGTGCTCCACCTTCGACCTCATCATCACTTACCATCAGGTGAGATGTAGTCAAACGCCAAACCATTAAAAGTAAAAAAAAAAATATATCCTAAAATGGCACCTTGGTTTCATATAGTCATTATAGTAGTGATTTATAGCTACCCCAGGACATCATTAACAGACTGAAGACGTCCACTGCTGAACATAGACCTCCCTCACAGCGCGCCACTTTGAGTGACTGCTTGCCTCCTGCATCTATCGGTTTTTGACCAGAACTTCGGTCCACTTTGGGTGGGTTTTTTGATTTTTTTTTAATGTAAATGAATGACGTGACGAGCTAGTCGTTCACCTGATGTTAAGTGACACGGCTGCCCATAACATTTTGATGCGTAGTTAAGGTAACCAATGGTTAAAAATGCTAGCGAATTTTGACCATTGGTTAGAATTTATCAGCATTTTTAACAATTGGTTACCACGGATCAAAAAACCCACACTTAGTGGGAGGTCAGCCTACGCTGTGTCTTCCGGTTTGTGGTCGCCACTTGAGAACCTTTCATTCCCATCGGCTGTCAGTTCTACGGTAGCCTGCCCATTGCCATTTCAACTTGCTAATTCTAAGAGCTTTATATCGGTCACCTTACCTCTCCTGTGGATCTTTCATTTCGGCCCCATTTCACCCCAGATATAGTTTGAATTAGAATACCAGAGTTGCATAAATTGTATTATATCATCATTTTATAGCCACTAAAATTACAGATTTATTTTATTTTATTTATTTTACTTAATCCACATCCCTTAATAAAAAAAGTCTATACCTTATACACTAAACCTACAGCCAAAATTGGATATACATTCTATATGTTTAATAAAAATTTACGAGGCAGTAATTAGATAGAATACGAGAAAAAAAAGGGTAGTAACGAGAATAATTTTGTTATTATGTGTGTACACCTGCATGTTATTAGTAAAGTTATGTTTGCACTTGCTGCGAATGCCTCTGCTCTCTTTTAGATGCATTTTTTAAACCCCGTGCCATACAGCCGTTAAATTAATAAAACACATAGCTTAAAAAGCTTTTAATTAAATTCTATAACCGACTAGATAAAGGTAATATAATCAAGTGTTCTCTGCCAGCAATTTTTCCAACAGTTAAAATGTTGTCCGTACCGTCAAATAATCTCCTAGTTGAGTATTGAGTTTTAAACCTTTAAGCTGGAGCTTGGAGCGTTTTGTAGGGTGCTACTTTAATATGGTATCTCGCTTGATATTAAGTTACCTACGTAAATGGTTCTAGGTTATAAAACCTTTCTCTCTACTCCCGTATGTTATTTTATTTAATCCCATATTTGATTTATTAAGAACCTGTAAACAGCTTATCGTAAATACGAGTGAAACCCCGAGGGGCAGCTGTTAAACAATAAAGTTGTATTTCCCTCTTGTACTAACACTCAGTGAACCCAAGTGTCACATTGTCTATCTTGCTCTTGAACTACAAATCAATAAGCCTGAGTCTCACTGGGGCTATCTTGCTCTTGAACTAAATCTGAATGGACCTAAATCTCAAATATGCCTACCTCGCGTTTGGTTCGCCACTCGAGAACCTTTCTTCCCCATCGGTTGTCAGTTCTACGAGCGATGTGGCCTGCCCATTGCCATTTCAACTTACTAATTTTAAGAGCTATATCGGTCACTTTAGTTCTGCTGATGTCTTCATTTCGGATTTTATATCTCGCAGGGAAACACCGAGCATAGCTCTCTCCATAGCTCGTTGCATGACTTTGAGCTTACCAATGAGGCCGACAGTAAGAGACCACGTCTCAGTTCCATAAGTCATCACTGGCAACACACACTGATTGAAAACCTTTGTTTTCAGCACAGATCTTTTTCAGGAGCTGCTGTATTTTGGACGAAAATATGGGTCGAAGCTTCCCGAACGCTGCCCAGCTGAGTTAGATTCTTCATGGGACCTCGTTGTCGAAGTTGGATCTACCTAATTGGGCAGTCTGTGTCCCAGGTAGACATAGTTGTCGACATCTTCGAGAGGTGAGCAGAGTATTGTTCTCAACAATTAGGTATACGTAGGTACCGGTATAGGTGGAACATGGGCATTAGACATGATTTTTGCCACCCGATATGCTTTTAACCATTTATATTTATTAGAACTTTTGTTTTTAAACTATAGAGGGTTCAATTTTCAAAAATCCTTTCGTAGCACGCGCTGACGTCATAAAAGGAAGCCACCATCCAAATTTCAAGTCACTACGTTCATCGGTTTGGGCTGTACGTTGTCTGTCAGTCAGGACAAAGCCTTTTATATATAGGTAATAGTAGATTGGATTGATTAAGTTTCACCTAGGTACCTATCCCGATGTCCTACCTTGTATCATTGTATTATGAAGTCAAATCATGCCAAGTTTCATTTGAATCCATCATGTAGTTTCGGCGTGATGCTCAGCCAAGATACAGACAGACAGACAAAAATAAAAAAATATATATTTTTTGGCTTCAGAATCGATAATAAAGAAAAAAAAAAAAAAAAAAAATTTCAAAATATCTTCAATGTACTGAATTGGACCTGTTACAGTTTTATTATAAGTATAGATAGAAAGGTAGGTTACATAGGTAACAAAGATTATATGACAAACTAAAAATCCAACAAAACATGATAACAAAAATGGCTGTTTATATTTCTTAATTTTATTTCTTAGTTTTGAAGGCAAATGTGGAATTTTCTTCGGTACCTTGATAGAAATTATAAAATAAAACATTTACAACAAGACCATTCCACTTAAATGGCTAGGTAATATCCTGGGTCAATTCCTATTTCTCCACCAAAAACCTATTCTTAAACCGTTGTAGCCTAAAACTTACTCTAACACGTTTTTTACGCCCCTGTATCTTTATTTTAGCAGTTTTATAACCACAAAACTCTCGGAAATCGGTGGCCTATCTAAACTTGTTAGTTAATATCGTGAGTTGGGTTTAGGCCGCTTTTGATCCCGGCAGAGCTGTATCAATAAAACCCAGAAGTTTTTCGAGAGGGCTAAGCGATCGGCGATTTTCAGTATAGGGTGGGTTTGTACTGGGCGGTACTTACCTATATCAGGCATGATTGGTATGGTTATACCTATTGAATATTATCGGGAAAGGGGGGGGGGGGGGGGACTGGCACCATGATAGCCTACAAGTTGTCAGAGCCTTACTTGAAATTGCGTTTTTCCAAACCTCCATACTAAAAAATAAATCCACTCACAAAATTGCACGTGCGATCGCTACGAGAGTTAACAAGATAGTATGAATTCATTTCTAAACATAGGTCGTTGAACTCATTTAAACGCATTCGGTCAAGGAGGAAGTTCAACCACCCAGCTCTGCTAGGGCTATCTTCGAACGTAAATTTTACATGGCATTTCTTCAATGAAAAACTATTAATTTAGAAAGTCGTAGAAGAAACATTGTCTACCTTGGGGGAGTAGATTTACTCCCTTTCGGGATAATACCCCAATTCAAACTTACCTTGTATAATAAAAGGGCCCAAAATAGTGAGCGATATAGCGTGATAGCACTCTATCAAACGTAGGTACAATACGTTACCGTCTCTACCGCACTCCCGGACACTTCATAACCAGCCGTTCAAACGTTTTTATTTCCCCAAAACGTACGTGAGTCGTTTAAGGTCGAAAACATTGAGGAAGTAAAATGTTTCTTTAGCTTTATTGTCTTGGGAATACGGTGGGTAATGAATGTTAGATTTACACATACATACTTAATGTAACCCTCATGTAACTTCAGTTTAGGCTTTAGCTGCTTTATTTTAAGAATTAAGATTCATTGGCAAGATCACCTAGTAAAATACTTTCACAATGACAACTCGCAAAATATAAATAATTAGATAATAATAGATCAATTTATAATTATGTGTATACAGAGTGCAATGTAAGTATGAGAGTGTATAACGTATTTTTTGTGTTTAAATTTTTGATGATATTTTACTCATGTCATGAGGCTACATAATTTATGCATAGTTTTTTTTTTAATTTAATAATTACTTCCTTTATGTAACGAATAATGGGACAATCGAAATCATTTGCCTGGTGTTAGGTGTCACGGCTGCCCATTGCAATGTCACGCAACTTTAAATTAAAGTTTCGCATGACACTGCACTGCGCACGTCATACTGAGACTTCACACGGTATAGTAATAAGATTACAAGACTGTGTGATCAGATCTAAAGTCTCATTTGCCCAGTAACTTTACTAGCTACAAACCCTTCAAACCGGAACACAGCAGTGCTTGCACACTACTGCTTGGCGGCAGAATAACTGGCAAAGCGGTGGTACCTACCTAGACGCACTTTGCAGAAAAGTTCTACCACCTAGTAAAATGCTTTCACAATGACAACTTGCAAAATATAAATAAACTCGCAAAGTAAATAAAGAGAACGTCCACGTACACTCACGTAACTTTCCATTCGTTCAGTTCGTTCACTCGTTCACGTAAAATATGGCGACGTGTAACGTTCCTGACGTAAACGTAACTAAATATCTGAGGATTCGATCTACGGTTCGACATGGGAATGTCGGGTGACCATACTGTTGATTTATTATTATTTTATTATTTTTTATTTAACTCTGATCACACATAATTATAGGCACTACAGTACGTAGAGTTTCGCGGCGATGCTCAAACAGTTCCAAAACGCCCATTCAACACCCCGCCCAACAGCCTCTCCAAACTAAAACTAATATACAGATATCATAACATAATTGGCTCTTCTGCCATCGCTTTTAGAACCAAAATCCAACAAATTACAGACGTGTGCTTTTTGCTCTAAATTACCACACACTTTATATTATGATAATCCGATTCAGTTAAGTTTGTATCTCACTGCAAGTTATACGTACATTTTCATCTTTTCGTTTCGTTCCAGTTCCAGTTCCAGTTGAAATTCCAGTTTCAATTCCAGTTCCAGTTCCAGTTCCAGTGCCAGTACCAGTCTCAGTCTCAGTCCCAGTCCCAGTTCTAGTTCCAGTTTGCGCGTATTACCGCCTCGAGTGAAATGATCAACTTTGCACACTTGTATCGTAATGTACTATTCCAGTGAATTCAGTTTCATAATTTTGGGTGCATCGATATTATCACGCGATATAGAAGGAGAGGCACCTGTTTAGCGCAGGCTTGTAGCGCTGTGCAAACACTATTCATTTAAGCGAATCTCTGTATCTGCACTACTGTTAAGTTTTCTGCGGTAATAGTAATTCATGAACCCAAAAATATCAAGTAACTTAATAAAACAACTTTTCCGTGCCGACTTGGAATCGTGTCAATTCGGCATGTAGAGTCATATCAAGTGACTTTCTAGTACGCAATGTAGACGGTAAGATTACATTAAACAATTAACTACTTGTAGTGAACACGATGAGACCGACATGTAATAAAATGAAGATATTATTCCTTAAAATTTTAGCACCCAGCGGGATTTAAACCCGTGTCTTCTGACTCACATGGTTACTAAGATTTTAAGGACTTTATAGTAGGTTTACACTTTGAAACCCATTTCATGATGTAATAAAATTATAAAAGTCCATAGTAATAAAACTATAAAAAAAACGCTTTAGAAAAATCTGCTTGTGTAATGCCAAAATAAAACTTACCTCATGGTCACCCTACCCGTCCCCCAACGAGTACAAATGAAACTGAGATGTGTCCCGTGGTTCATAAATCACAAGGACACTCCGTCTAACGACTGTGCAAGACTTCTAGGATGGCACATAAAGAAGAGTTGTGTTATGTCTTGCACCGTGTTAGTACATTTATGTAGAATCTTTGTGTGGCTATGTATAAAGCATAGAGCACTAAAGTTGCCCCCAGATAGTGACATGCTACATGAATTTCGTGCCGACAGTAAGCGCATAGCGCATACTAATGTCAGCTGCCATAGTCGATTGTTTGTGTAAATTGATAGAGGTTTTATTGGAAGCGCATACTAATGTCAACAGGACGCCTCTATCTGTGTGCGAACTGTATTTTTCTAGCGCTCTGTGGTATAAGGCATGTATCAACCACTACATGTGGGTAGTTGGTTCAAACTATATATTAACCAAATTCAAGATGCAATATTTACTAACATTGCACTGACAGTTCAATCAGCTGATTTTTAGAGTTATCGCCAGGAAATGGTTGAGCGATATCAAAATTACGATGATTTTACCCATAAATTCTATAAGATTTGTCACAATTTTCAATAATCACGTCAATACTATGAAAAATCTAACTACTTGAATTTAAAAATCTTCAATAGGCCATCAGAAACGAAGATTAAAATCCCCGGAGATTTATCAGTGTCAACCATAATGAATCTTAGTTTTGACGTCCTGGGTAGAAAACAATTGGTTACTTTTTGACTATGATCAGCTGTCCCTAGCAACCAAGAGGTTCTCTATGAAGGTAGTATGAAAACTTTTTCATGGGCGAGTACGCCACAGCCAAAAATGTTTGTCTCAGCTGATTTTACTGCCAGTGCAATCTTATTAAATATTATTGCATCCTGAATTTGGTTGATATCACGGTGATATAGTGATGACATTCCGTCATTGTAAAACTGTATAAAATCACTGTTTTAAACTTTCACAGTCGTTCTCTACATTCATTATGACTCGAGTAGGTACTTAAGTAATAGGGTGTAGGTAACATCCTGATTGAAGTTATTCCTATCGTACTAAACGTTCCGTTAAGTAGTAGCTACTTAATCAAAGATTTCATAAGGAAAAGAGAATAATATAACTTCTTGTATAAACATGTTAGTTTATTAGCAAACAAGCTGTATTTGTATTACCTACTATATCTACTTCCTGTGAGCGAAGAAAACTTATGATTGTCCTTGTAGAAGTTTATTACGGTTATACAGCCCGCCTCAAGTCCCCAGGAGAACGAGCAGAGGGTATTCATGTACCACACTTGAGATAATAATAAGTCATAATCATCATCATCAGCTTGAAGACGTCCATTGCTAGTCCACTCTGAGCTGCTGGTCACCTCCTGCATCTATCGGCTCCCCGCGGTTTTCACTAGGTCTTCAGTCCACTTAGGGGGGGAGGGCGGCCTACGCTACGTGTTGCGGTCTAGTTAGTGACAACAATGTTAACAATGAGTATGGCCCCCCCATGATATGGGGTAGGCCTGTGTGTATGTGTTTAGCAGTGGACATCTTCTGGCTATTACACTGGGCACAATTAATGTTGCAAAACGTTTGTGCTCGCGCGGTCTAAAGGTCGCAGAATCTAGTAAAATGAATATATAAGACACTCGGTAGCGGCACATTGTCTGAAAACAGTGGCTACATTCTCAGTAGTATAGTGGCGTGCCTTTTTAGACCTCTAGACAAACAAATGTACCAGTATTACGTTAGTTATAAGGACTGTTTGTTTATAATCATAACTATACTATTTAACAACCGATTGCTTCATAACTTCATGATATTGTGGCTAGTATTATATTCATAACAGGGTTTTGTGAAAATTACCTCATCATCATCACCAGTTGAAAGATAACCATTGTTGAAACGTCAAAAGAATAGGTTACATCCAATGCCTTCCCGATCAGGGCTATGGATCTCGATGAGGGATAATTCTAACTTCTAATATCATCAGTGGTCACCCCTCCAGTACTTAGGTACTTCAATGAGAAATGAGGGATCATTCTAACTTCTAATATCAGTGTTCCAGTCAGTGGTCACCCCTCCAGTAGGTATAGGTACTTCAATGGGAAATGTATGGTCATGTTAAAGTGAATAGTCAATCTAGTCTCTTCAACACCAATAGTTGTTAAACACATTTGTCCAAGTACCTAAAACCAGCCGTCCAGCATCATTTGCAAACCAGCATCGTGTAACGGACCTTACCCAGGCCTGAAAATTTGGCCATAAATACACTTAAAACTGGCGCCATCCAGACGATGATTTTAAAAACATTTTAGTCATTTGAAAGAAATCAGAAACATGATGTTTCAATAACACATTTAGAGGTCCATCTTGAAACCATAAATTTGAAATAAGGAATGACAGCTACGCTATAAATTTCCAAAATAGTGACATGTTCTAAGAATGCATAATCTCGAATTGCAGACACTTGTAAACGATAGTTTTTTATGTGAAACTAATGGTGAGAAAACCACGCCTCTAACTTTAAGTCGAGATTATAACCAACAGAAAACTTCGAAAGAACATCTTGGGATCCACCCTAACTAGAGGAAGTAAGGATAGGGCAGTTTGACCAGTGACATCCATCAGTTATGCGCACGCGTCGTAACAGGTTGCATCGGTGCAACTAATAGTTTCCGCGAGTGTTAATATTAAGTTTTGATTTGATGTGTAAGAAAACATAGTGTTAATGCGAGGAAAAGGGGCAGCATGCATGGACGACGCAGGCGGTGGCGGATTAAAGCTAAGTCAAGTGCTAAAAGATTCTATATTTACTACAGAACTCGTATGATCTATTATATTCATCACTATCCACTAATTTCCACATGAAATATTATCACTGCTGAACTAATGTATTCATCACGGCGGGAAATCCACTAATTTCCACATGAAATATTATCACTGCTGAACTAACTTATTCATCACTATCCACTAATTTCCACGTGAAATATTATCACTGCTGAACTAATGTATTCATCACGCGGGAAATACACTAATTTCCACATTAAATATTATCAGTGCTGAACTGAATACTTCATTAATTATTATTAATTATGCAGTTATTATTATAAAGTTATCAACATAAGCGAATTGCTGAACTGTTTTCTATGTTGGCTAATTGGCTAACGATTATTACACTGTGAACTATTATAAAAGACCAGAACAATAGTCAACTACTGAACTGTTTCCAAAATGCTACGATTTCAATTCTTCACATATTATGACTGAGTTATGTCCTATGTCTAATTACCACTTCCACAGCCTCTATTATTTATTGACAAGTCTGTACACATTTTGACTAAATTATGAGTGCTTTTATGACCTGACAATTTCCTCTAATGAATAATTATTATGTATTAATAATGAGAATCAATATAACTATTTCGATGTCGGAGCTCCAAAACGAAATAACGGCAATAATATTAATGATTGTTATTGTTATTTAGAGAGGTCTTTATCTGTCAAGAACGAGCACAGCGTAAATGAGCGTACCTAATTAATAACATGCATGGTCACTGGTAGAGAGATTTTACATAAACATACCACAAACCGCATATTCTAAGGACCAACACTCTACAAAGATTTTATGAAATGTGAGATGGCTCTTGAACCAGTGCACCAGAAAATACCATGATTATATGACTTTATTTGTGTATTTTCACATGAGTTGTATAGTTTTCTGTACTTCAGCATTTAGGGATTGTTAGCGTCTGAGCTATACATGTTTGCAAGGTATGGAAAATTATGCCCCACATGGGTGATTTATCAATTAACACACTGAATAATACTTCCTTTAAATTATGACTTCATATACACACACATGTAGAAGTAAAATACCTGTTTATTTGGTCCTAGGGACTACATTAGCGTTTGAGCTATGTAAGTAATGCAAATGCAGGCAATTAACGTCTACAATGTGAATCGAGTTATATTATGTACAAAATAAGAGTTCTATGACACAGAGCTCGCTAAAGCCGAAGACAAAATTCAAAAACGGCTTGAACCAAGCCATCTCCAACTGTAATGCTGTAATATATACTAATCGACAAAGCACTTGGAATTTGAATACATACATATGGCAAGTGGCGTGTAGGCCCGATGATCGGCAGCACCCCTAATACGTCACCAACGAATCTACATATAAGGCGCTAAGTCTACAGGATAAGCCTTACCTACGCAATAAAAGGGACAATATATCCGTTAGGCTCATTGGAAAGAAGCCCACGATCGGTTATACCCCTAATACGTCACCACCAAATTAACACAGGCGCAAGTCTACAGGATAGCCTGAAAAGGGTTAATGCTTCCGTGAGCGCTCTTACACGACCTTGCCAATTACACTCAATTCCTACACCAACAGTAAAACTGCACAAAACATGCACTCATAAGATATCAATCGATTGAATATGACTAAAGGAGTTTTACGTATAATCTCTCGACCATAATTACATTTACAACCGCTGCTTTAGCTATTAAGTATCTGAGCGTATAGAAATTATTTAAGAGCGTAACCTAAGGAAAATATTGAGAATAAAGACTTCTCAAAAATAATAAAGGAACAACAAATCTTTATGACACTGATTACATCATTACATTGAAACCATCGACTATGAACTCACAGGCTAAAATGACAACCGACTGTTTACTACAATACTTTACATAAGTGTTTATTTTATGTATTTTCTAATGTGGAGTTAATCCTAGGTACTATAGTGTTCCTGTTCAGGTTTAAATAAATTTAAATGCCAAGCTAGGTAGTAAAATTTAGAGTCGGTAGCAATTTTCTTTATTTCCAACAGGACCCCGAATAAATCCGTCGGGCCTCTTAACACCAACCAGAGTACGAGCGCAGGGTGAGTCTCGCATGTCCTCCATTGTAGTATTCCTCAATAAAATATTAGTAACATTTATCGGACTTTCACGTGTGATTTCTTCCGTGTTTACTTTTGTTTAAGTAACTAACTAACGGTAAAACATAGTTAAATCCCAATAATTTGATAAGAACAAAATCCGTAATTTTATATGATGTTTATTTCTAGACGATCACAATATCAAGGCCAAAACGATTATCATTTTATACAACAAAAGTTATAAACGCATACGTTTATTGTACAACGTTAGATTCAGAGAAACAAGTACTTGGGTCCGTACGTTAGGTTTCATCATTCGATAGGCTTTTCTGGGCGAAAACGCTTAGGGGGGGGTAGGGCTGTTACAATCGCTTATACAGGTAGTAATATAACGTTTGCAAATGCTGAATTACAAAATAATACTCAAGCTAACTACTACAATAATAAAAACTAAAGTAAACTAGCTACACTACCTACTACAAAGAACACTTATGGACTGTATAAAAGCCGCGATGGCCTATAGACCGTCCAAGTGCTTCAGCTCACTACCGGTAGGTAGCGTACCCAACATGCTGGCAGCATTGCCACGTTGAATTGCAATGCTGATGTGTTGGGCCAAATAAGTGCCAGCATAATTAGATTATAATTAGATGTAGCTTCTGGAGAGTTAAAGTGGAAGTATTCCTACTTCTGAAAAAATAAAGTAGTGTTTATCCTAGCAATACATTACGCTTCCACAGAGCACAAACCAGAAAAATTATACCCGAATAAACGTGAAATTACGAGCACATTTATGAAATATTCAGGGAAATATATCGCCATATCGTTCAGCGACAGCAAATCGGCACATTTGCCTCCACAACTCAGCGGAATGAGAATTTAACTGCGGTATAAATATGGCAAAAACGTACTTCTGAGATGTGGAGGGAAACTTTTGTTTTTGCTTTCATTGTATCTGAGAAGTTGTAAAGATAATTTAGTGGCGGGGGAGAAATGAGGCTGTTTTTACAGTATAGGTTCAGTTGCGTTGTTTGTCATACAGTAGAGGCACGGTAAATGTATAAAGTTTTTATAAGCTAGACGATTGTTTTGTCATGGAGTTCATTTCTTTTCAAATAAATGTAAATAGTAAATTTTACTACTCGTCTTGCGTAAGCGATGCGCTGGTGTCTGAATTTAGGCCATCAACGACTGACTATTCACTAGGTGGTAGGACTATTCTGCAAAGTTCGTCTAGGTAGGTACCACCACTTTGGCAATTATTTTGCTGCCAAGCAGTAGTGTGCAAGCATCCCTGTGTTCCAGTTTGAAGGGCATTGTAGCTAGTGAAATTACTGGGCAAATGAGACTTATGAACTGCTCTCATAGTCTAGAAATATTTTTTAGACTGTGGGATCTTTCAGGATGACGTGTGCAGTACGCAGGGTCACGCAAAATTTTAATTCAGAGTTCCGAGTGACACTGCAATCTGTTATGGGCGGCCGTGAGATCTGTAAAGCAAAACAGTAACTATAGCTTTCGAAATCCAAAAATAGTTTTATTCCATTTAAAATCAGAGATTCTTTTATTTTTTTTAAATACTAGTTGTTACAGACCTCTTTTTAACAACAAACTTCATGAATCGTAATCATACAGACTCAGTGATTTAGAGCACAGACATATACTATCTAAGCCTAATACTATCTACCGAAATAAGTAATAATTTTACACCCTTTTCATTCTTGAATCCTTGCATATTCGTCATTTCCCGCACTTTAAAGCGTAAAAATACCAGCGGCTCATGTTTAGTTCTCGCAGATATCACTTGAAAGAGCCTGTCAGACCCCTCCTCAAGATCTGGCAGCTCGATAACGCAGACAAGGCATCTGCTCAGTGAATATGTCTACTGTTACTTGTTTGTATAACTTAATATTTGCATATATAGAGAGAGATAGCAACTATACATACAAGGTGAGTTTGAATTGGTATTTTATCCCGAAAGGGGGGGGGGCTGGGATCATGATAGCCCACAAGTTGTGAGAGCCTTAATTGAAACTGCGTGTTTCCAAACCTCCATACTAAAAAATAAATCCACTCACAAAATTGCACGTGCGATCGCTACGACAGTTAACAAGATACTATAAATTCATTTCTATACACAGGTCGTTAAACTCATCTAAGTGCATTCGGTCAAGGACGAAGTTCGACCACCCAGCTGCGCTAGGGCTATCTTCGAACGTAAACTTTACATGGCATTTTTTCAATGAAAAACTATTCATTTATAAAAGTCGTAGAAGAAACATTGTCTACCTTAGGGAGTAGATTTACCCCCTTTCGGGATAACATACCATTTCAAACTCAGGTTAGTATAACAATAGGGTGTGGTCACATACCATAGTCCATTAATCTCTAATGCCTTCGCGATATGCGCCCACCCATAATTATGTAGGTACCTACTTACGTCAAACATTTTTAAAACAAATCAAGCTCCTAAATCCCAAAAGAAAATAAATTTTTAATTCCGTTGATCCTCACAAGTGTTTTAATTAAAATAAATAAAACCTGGTAAGTGCCACGACCTTGCAAGGGCTGCCCCAGCTTCCAAGACAACGTTTTCTGAGCCCGGCCAGTTGCCATGGCAACCGACGCACCCCTTCAGCGATGCCGCAAGGTCGCAGTAACTAGGGCAGATGCGTGTCATATTGCAATATTAACATTCCTTCAACATCATACAATAAACGCATATTTGTAGACGCTGCCTCTAATATGCCTTATTTATATTTCAATGCTTTTTGGCCGATACTACCCTCTGTTACCATGGTAACCATTTATCATTGCACTTAACTATTTTGAAGCAAAACTCGAAGTTTTGCCGGGTACGTAGAAAAGTTCACGTCGTTGCATTGTATTATTTTTCAAAACTTCTGCGTTTTCCAGTTTATGTTTAAACTTGGTGGCGTTTGACGCATTAAGTGATGAAACATGGTTTTTCGTGTTGCTTCCAAAATTTCAAAGAAACTTCTATAAAGTTGCCACCCCTTTACTAAGGCATGACGACTGGACTATGACTACCAAGCTTTCACACGACTGTTTTTCCATAGCTCAGGATGACTACCTACCCACCTATGCAAAAATTTCCAGAACTTCCATCGCCTATCAGCATAGCGTGAGCTGATAGGTTATGGAAGTTTTTGTATAATTTCATTGTAAAGACAAATGTGAAATACGAAGAGAATTTGACCTATCATTCAAATTAATCTGTTACCCAATTACGCTAATAATAATATAACGCGATAATTCTTCGAATAAATTTTTTGATTTTTATTATCGCAGCAGGAAAAAGAAACATACAAAATTACGTCAAGCACGTACTAATTTGGAGTTACTGGCTTTAAAGAAAAACATTTTACAACCACTTCCCTTTTACAAAAAAATAAAAAGCCCGCTTCAATCTACCAAATATTTTCCTCGTCCTATACAAACTCCAACCTCACTGTGATTGGTTGTTACAGCAACAGATCCGAGCCCCAATCTATAAAGAAGCCTGGGAACTTCGAAAGATTCTGACTTGTCATAATTTTTGGGCCCACTTCATAATCAAAATCCACTTCATAAAGTCAGTGCGGGGACAATGAGCTCGGCCGGTTGCCATGGCAACGAACGCACCCCTCGACCTTGCTTCCCGCAAGGTCGCAGGAGCCAGGATAATGTGTGTTAGATTGCAATTATTTAGAGTTCCTAACACTTAGGTACTTCAAAATAGTGTTTTTTTTTATTAGTTTGCTTTGTAGTCTAGCTGTTTGTGTAGTTGTGTACCTAGCCATAAAATTCACACTTGAACAAGGACCGAAAACATGCGTTCATCTTTTTTTGCTTTTTGCGCTATCCTTGTCACCACGAATGACGTCATCTTATTTAATTTCTACTAGTGTGAATTCTGTGTACCTATAGCTATCTATCTATCTATCTATCTCCTCCATGATCAAATACCAGATCTAACTGGTTTCAAAGTAGTTTTTGCATCATTATTGTGGTGTCGCATTTTGCCATAACGGTTGAAGGTGCTAAAAAGATAGATACTTACTTAAAAATGCATGGTGGTTGGAGGGTTTTATTTTAGTTATGTATAAATCGGCAGCCTGCGATGAAATATACGGTACATTCACGATCGCCACCTCGAAAACGGCACCGTCAAAACAAGGCATATGCCTTGTTTTTGCTCTGTTACGTGTGACCGCGCCTAATGAAAGTAATGTAAATCACATGTTATTGTTTTACAATGCTATATTACAGGGTGCTATGGTTCATTATTAAAATGAAACAACCGCTTGTGGACTATTTTATACTTATTAGCTGGTGGGCTGGATCTGTGTAAGTAAGCATTGGCGCAGGGACACTTTTGAGGTTTGATTTTCATAGAAGATTTTCACAGAGGAGACACTTTTGAGGTTTCTTTTTCATATCTATATTTAATTTAAGACGGCAGCGACTAACAGAAAGTATATACGACAGAACCCCCATGATGCGAGTTGTAATCGCACCTGTCCCTCGGTATTATCTGGAATGTGTATTTTGGAAAACTGCCTAGTTCGGAACACTTGGGAGTAGCTCCATCTTTGTTTCTCATTCGATTTGTTTTTCTTTGTTGCTTCTTAGATCGTTATCAATAACGTTTGGTGTACAGGAAATAAGAAGATGATATATTTGTGTGTGTAATAAATATAGGGGCAATTTATCGGCTTTTTTCTAGGAATATTAAGTATTAGCTTATGCCCGCGGCTTCGCCCGAGTTACAGTATGAAATGGACAATATTTTTGAAGTTTCCATACAAACTTTAACTACAAAAATCACCACTTTTGGAGAAGATTTAAAAAAAATTAAGAATTACCATTTTATTTATTTTTTTCTTGGTTTATTTATTTTATTTATTTATTTATTGTGATAAAAACGACAAAATCAATTACAATTACCACAAAACATTTCATACAGAATAAACATGTCAAAGTATTAAATAATAAAAAATAGGTACAATGGATTATTACAATGTCAAATAAAATAAAGTCAGAATTAAACAAAAAAAAAATGTTATTCACTGTCACTACTATCGGGATTACCCGTATTGCTCCATTGGTCACTCATGCTTTCACAATATGTCAATACTGCAGCTACGTTTAGCAGTTTGGGCTGCACGTTGTCTGTCAGTCAGCCAGGACAAAGTCTTTTATATAATAGAAGATGATCTTAAACGTCATAACAAACACTCTTCTGCATTCATAACGTTAGTTTGGTTTAGTAGAAACCCAAGTAAAATTATGTATTATAATTTTTTTCTAAGAAACATGACATGTCTCCTTTTTTTTTGAAGATTCTAATATGTTTTCTCTTTAGCGTAAGACTGAAGTTTTATAGTATTTTGTAATAAAATGTATTATAAGTAAAAATATTTATTTTAGGATCCGTGGGTAGTTGAATAGGTGACCAATGGTCAAAATTATAACAAATTCTTATTTGTAAGAATTTTTAACCATTGGTTATCTTAACTGCGGATCAAAAGACCGACCCATACATATTTTTTTTTTCTTCCTCAAAATCGTTCCAGGATGTACGTACTATGGCATACTGTGAAACAAACATTTTTATTTTTACTGGTCTTTACTTTTTTATGTTGGTGGATTAGAGTTGGATCTTTCAAATAAGAACAATGAAATGTGTATTTAAAAATATTATATTGTGGTTTTATTTGAAATATGACCACAATATTTTTGCACCCAAGAAGAAAGAATTCGGTTTGCCCTATGGGGGCGAAAACGTGGGGGCCAACCTTAATAGTCATTAGTTAACTAAAAATGCTGTGTGTATGTGCGCTTTAGCATCTCTATAAGCACAGTGAGCAATAATAAAGCTTAATTTAATATATAAATAATATAAAAACGAATAGATACACTTCATAATTTATTCTACTTACGAATTGTAATTAGAGCAGTCATGCATACGCGTTATAATCCATGAATTCTCTGTTAAGATTAACCTTTTAAAAAGCTTAAAAACCCAAATTACATTCCTATATGTATAGAATGCCGTGAAAAATTAGGGTCAGGGTTCTATTAATGACCCGGGCGGGTTCAAAGTACATAACTCAGTAGGTTGCTATCTTGCCGGACTTTGGGAAACGTACGACAAAAGGGTTAGAATTTTAACGAGGACCTTGCAACTTTTACTGATAATAAACGGGAAAACTTCACAAAATGTACTCAAAGGAAAATAATTCAACGAAAACTGCACCAATTCTGTTTATACTGTACCCGTATATACGTTAAATTTGAATGCACTTTGAGTTTGGATGTCATTTTATTTGGTTGCAAACGTTAACCATCTTTAATAGAAAAAATATTACTACAATACTTACTGTGTAGGTATTATTAAACGCACTCATTTTTATTATGATAAAATGGGCATACGTTTGGCAACAACTCACCTGATGATAAGTGACGAAGTTGTCTAAGGTGAAGCACGTTTGCCCTGAGATGCCCATTCACTCTTGACTTAAAAGGACCCAGGCTATACCCAGGAGGAAACACTGTTGCTGGAAGAGCATTCCATTCCTTGGCCGTTCGGACTATGAATGTCTCAGCAAAACGCTTAGTACGGACTTGTGGTCCACTAGCAGCGTAAGAATGCGAAGAATGACCAAGCCTTGTAGTTCTATGGAAAGTGGATGACGGAATGAGCTGATGCAAAGCATGCGCACACTCTCCAAAATGTAACCGATAGAAGACCGACAGACCGGCGACCTTGCGCCTGTGTTCAAGACTGAATTCTCCTTTTAACTAGTCTCTCATCGTTGATAACTTTCTTGGTACGCCACTTTTGTAATCTAATTCAAAGTAAAAAGGTAGATGGAATATAATATTCCTCGTACAAAGCACTACTACAGCTTTATTACTTGGCTTAACTAGCAGTGAAGTACCACAAAGTTTACAAGTCCAGACAAGATGATGTTGTCCGCACAACATCCTGCGAACTGCCCGCGCAATGTGAGCTTCAATTTAAACTTCCTAATTTGTCGTTTCACTGTTTACAGAGCAAAGTTGTTCGCAGCAACAAGTCGTGAAAACAGGTTAATTAGCGGTAAAAAGTTTAAGAGATTCCACAATTTTATTTGTTAGGTTTTTTTTCTCCAGAGAAATGCCTTGACTTGAAATATTGATAAAGTTCCATTTTAAACTACTGCTCTTTGTTCGTTTCAACTTTCCCGTGGGATTTTTCAAAAAGTTTTTCAGTTGTCGGTATCGGTATACGGGGGATTCCGTGAAGGAATATTTTAATTCTGCGTTCCGACGTGATGAATTCTCGGAATGTTCTCTGATATAGAAGTTATTCTTCTGCTCGTTATACAGCACTGCTTATGCTCATTGAACCGGATTTGCAAAAGCTTTCTAGTGTCAGATGATACCCGTTTACTTTTAAAAAGGCTTCAATTCAATGCTGGTTCATCCTGAGTTTATTTTTTATCTGTTTTAGGCCTGTGTTTGATCAATATATCGCGTAGTTGATGGTAAGCGACGATGCTGTCAATGATGGAGTCCACTCGCGCTTGCTCTTTTGGTTCTTTTGACTTCCGTATTTTCATGCATTTAGAAAGATTTCTTCATATTTTGTAAGTAAGTGCTTCAAAGATTTCTTGTGTTTTCCAAGAAGCCTCGGGGTTCTTTCCCAAAATTTCAATGAATTTGGTTCAGAACTTATATTTTTGATTTACAAGGAAAACACGCATCCATAGAAAATAACCTCCTTTTATAAATTGGGCACGATTGCAATACTTGCTAGTTAAGGCATACAACAGCCGATGAAGGTGTTTCGTAGCACGGTACATATTAGCCGTTTCACGTCATATTTCCACCCTCTCTTAGACTCGAAGGCAAGCAGGCCTGTATTTCTTGAAGCGTGGCTCTTGACCTGTTTCACACAGTTCAACCTCACGCGCGTGAGACGTGGATTAGCCATTAGACGTCGCACTTTAGAATTAGGTTGGTTATATCTTGTTCATCATATCGCAGCTTGAAATATAATTTTGTTGGTTTTAGATGTTGCATTTTCATCCATATTAATAAGGCTGGATACACATTTCTCATGCTACGCATGACTACAGCCGCGAGATATTTTTAATGCAACTTTAGTTTCCAAAAGCCTTTGTGGGCTCATTCAGGCATCAGGGGTCGAGTAATTTCTAGAAACTAATTATCGTCAATTTTAGTTCAAAAAAACTGTAATGTAACCATAATACGCTACAGGAATATGATAAAATGAAATAAAAATTAAAGATAAATAAATAAATAATGAATAAATAAGAGGCATTTCATTTTTATTTAAACCAATTAAACTGTCACGTATTGCATACTATAAGGTATATACGAAGCCTAGAAGCAGCTAGGTGTAGAACATAAGTGAAAAAAATGAAAAAATGAAAATTATGTTTATTACCAAAGAATACACATTAAAGTTTATACCTATTTTGCAAAATCTTATTAGTCTAACAAATATAAGTAGGTATAGCCCATGAGGAACATTAGCAGCCGTGCTAGGTCGTACCTGTGTTACAGCTGCCAATATCTTCCTCCTGTGTAGTAACAGTACAGGAATAAACAAAAATTAACAAATAAGCCCCTACCCAAAAAAAAAAATATTTCAATGGCCATTAAAGATGTCAATTCAACAAAAAAAAAAACATGAATTATTTGCTCAAGAGATTCTAAAAATATTTCCGGCAACCATACACTACGAAATACTGTTTGGGGTAAGCCGAAATAAAAGTGCGTGGAAATAAGTACAAGGCCTGTAGGGTAGCACGGCCGGCAGACAAAACTGTCCTTCTCCTGTTTCACCCAAAGCAAGTATGTATATGAATCAACGAATAGCAAGTAATGCAACTAGAACGTGCATCAAAACCAAAATCTCGGCCATAGCTCTTGAAAAAATTAAGAAAATCGCTAGAAGATTTACGTCATTTAAGAATACCAATCAGTTTACCGTTCCAATTTCGTCTTACAATCCTAAAGAAACAAGGAAAAGGGCGCAGCTGAATCAATTAAGCCGTGAATAAGAAGGCACTGCTAATGTAAGCAGGACGAGTCTTAGACTAGAGAATAAGCATAGACTCCATGTAAATAGGGCAAATTCTATTACAAAAAGGTAGGTAAGTAATACTATTATAAATAGCAACAGCTTTACAATTCTCTCCATGGTATAGACAGTCAACTTCTACTCCTCCAGTAGACATTTGTTTTCTCTATCATCTGCAAAGGCACCGGCTTGATCTAATACAAGGTTGCATGGGTGCCGCAAGAACCGGCTAAGGGAATATCCAAGGAATGAGCAAAGTATTTTGCTCGGTAGGTACTTTAAAATGTTTTGCAAACACGAAGTTGCCTGCCAAGCGTGGTGATTATGGCAAATCACCCCCTATGATAAGCGTCCCAAATGGCTTTTTATGGGGGAGGCCTATGTTCAGCAGTTGACGTCATCCAGCTTATAATGTGTGTGTGTGTGTTGCTAGACCGTGGCAGGCGCGAGTCGTGCGCGAGCCGTACCCCGTGCGACGCACGGGCGAAGCACGGTTTCAAAATTTACGAACATTCAATATGAAGTTCGAAAGTATGAAGTACGAAAGATAGGCATTTTACATGATATTGAAACAGCAGACTATTCCGTACTAGATTTTGCAGTGCCTCAGATGGTAGGTACCTACACGGGCTACACGTAAACGTAAGGTCATGCTTTTAGGAATAACGCGGGTGGAATGGTTAGGCTTTAGCTATTTAGTATTGCACCTTGTTCTATATACGCACACTGTCTTTTGTAGTCTAAGGAGATTGTTTGAAAGGAAAGTTCCCAGCCCGCCTACTTAATCTCTTTAGTGTCTTCGATTGCGAGAGAACTGGAGAGCTCTTAACTCGTAAGGAGTGAAACGATCGAAGTGTGTTTTGTATGGCGATGCTTCAAGTATTATGTTGAGTTTAAGTGGCCTTCCTACCTACAGATTACATCGAAGTGAGCAATTGAACGAGTGTGGGTCAGTCGTAGCTCCTACTTTCAAAACAACGCACCCTGCTTCAAATCCTGCTTCTGCAACAAAGACTTCTATGTTTCTGCTACCAATGAACTTTTCAAGTTATGTGCGTAACTTGCACTTACTCTTACAACAGTGAAAGGAAATACTTATAGTGAGGAAACCGACCTGTTCAAGAATTGCAAAAAAAATTGAGGACTGTGTCATTCACCACCCCGCACTTGGCCAGCGTGGAGAAGGATCGTGTCTCAGATGTATGAATGTATTGTGTTGATAACTAAGGAAGACTAAATAATTCGCATCGTTATTTGTATAGCGCTCATAGCGAAGTTCAAGCATTTCTCAGCCCATCGATAACGTTCTCTATGGTCGCTATTTAGATGGGTGATCACTACAAAAAGTGCTATTCATATTTGAGCGTTATATTGCTTCGTGCTTCCAGTTGCTGTCGTAAGACAACAGCCGTTAAGGTTAAGGGTAGGAGTTAACAAATTCGTTCAAAGAAACATAGTAGTCGTCGTCGTCGTAGTAGTCTTAAATATCAATTCAGTCAGCACTTCAGCGCGGCGCTTACGACCAAGACAACGCACTAAATAGCTGATTTTGATGGTTTTTAATTAATATCTGTGTTTATATAGTATTTTTCAAAATTATGAGCTCTTCACAAAACGAGTATGTTTGTTGGGAATACATTAACATTTATTTTGGAAAAATATATTCGATAGAAACACCGTAAAATTTGGAATCATTCAAATATTTTGAGGGATGTTTGCGATTTTTTTTTTCTATCGATCTATTCTTGTATTTGCGGACATCACAAAAGTCTTAAAGAAATGAATTACATGATATATTAAATGCAAAGCTACACATGCTCTAATTACGCCAGGAAAAGTGTCAAAATCACTTTGCTAGCCCTACCCTTCGCCTTAATTCATATTTATGAAGCCTTGACCGGCTTAAACATGCCTACCCGAGAAGAAAGTATCGTGTTTTGTTCCTAAAACACCAACATTCATTTGTTTTGTCATAATTTCATCAACTGTTAGTTATTCTGTGGTTGTAGCTCGCATACTCTATCGTCACATCTTATTTTAATCTTGTTAAAAAATGTAATTTGTCTAGACTTTTAAATGATGGGTACATTTCTTAGCTTTAAGGTACGTGGCAGGTAGTTAACAATATTTCTTTATAACGTTTTGCTCATTTCGCTAACTTCTTGGGAGCTAAACGAGCGGAGTCAGCTCCGGAGACGCCCTGATTCGAGGGAATGACGGAGGTTCAAGTGCTCCGTCAATTTCGCAAATGGGTTCCGTCTAATTGGAGAGGTCATCGAGAGGTCTGAGGTGTGAGGCGCCATTCCTACTAGCGTTATTATCGCTGCGTTACTCACGCTGTGTCTCTAAGCTCACCTAGTAATTTCAAAAACAGTCATTACATTGAAATCACGTATTCAACCAAAGCGGCTTTGCAACTATTTAAATTAATTTATCCTTCAGAGATTTTCGATTTGAAATGCCACACACTTATCTAAGGAAATACTTACTTACCTAAGTGTAACGCGCGCAAAAAGCGATCCTAAATCAAAGAGGTATATGTACTACGTACTAGAGAAGCTGTTCGAAGCACAAATAGTTGTCATTTTTTGTATAATTAAACTAAAATCCGCTACAGCGCTTTACGAGATTAAATCGTCTAACCAACGATCACAACACGCAGCGCTAGTGCAATGGCACATTTGGATCATAATTTTTACTGCTATTCACTGCTGCACGTGCAGTCGCTTTGAGTGCTGAGCATCGTATGAGCGAGAAGATGCTCATAGGCATATTTGCAGTGGTTGCCAGTGCAAGTTAGAGATGTCCTGTCTAGTGTATACATAGAAGTCTTTGTCCTAAATACCATACTAAAGAATATTGTTTTCTCGCTTCCACCATAATGTCTAAAGTGCAATGGGAGTGACAGAGATACCTACTTACAAATAAAAATGGTATAAAATTTCCCCTCAAGTAGAATCTACCCGAATCCATTTGAAGCCTTACCAATCGAATTAAGTATCGATACTATTTGATGTGATTCTAAATTACGAAGTACTAGGAGATCAGAAACACTAAAGAGGTCAGAGTTATGAGATAGATATACCTAACTATGTATAATGCCTTTCAAATAAGAATAGGTTTGCGAATTCATGCTATTCTCACAAACAATTGAAGATCGTTTAACACAAGTCTTGCCACAAATCTGTGATCACTTAAGCTGTGCCATTAGTGCTAATAAAGAAGGTGCAAGCTGGAACGGCGTCGCACCGTCTCCCGCAAATGTACCAGATAATGTCCCCTAATGTGGTAAGATAGTGAACAAAAACTAGTGGAAGAGACGGCGATGACGCGTTAACATGCCCCGACTTGCCATGTTATTACAAGCTTGTATATGGCTTATTATCACGTATCAAATTCTATCAAGCCACTACTACTAGATCGGGGTTTTCACGGTTTTAGTTAGCCATTCTAAACCGGTTTGGGTCAAGTACTTTTGAAATAGTCAGGACAAATAAATATCTGATTAGAGAAAAGCGGCCGTGAGGTCCCGGTTTGCGAATAGGACCACCCCGTCTCTTCCAGTGGGTGCCGTAAGAGCTGACTAAGGGAATATCCAGCAGCTACGGAAGATAGAGGGAGATAGGGAATGGGCAGCAGCATTCTCCTCGGTACATTAAATCTTCTGCGATCAACAAGCCACCTGCCAAGCGTGGTGATTATGGATAAGCGTCCAAAGTGGCGTTTTATGTGGGAGGCTTATGTTCAGCAGTGGACGTCTTCCGGCTGAGAATGTGAGCATGCCTATTTCCTCAAGATGTTTTTCTTTACCGTTATAAATTCTGCACTTAACTTTGGAAGTTGGTGCAGGGCCGATTGGGATCCGACCCAGGGTGCTACAGCTGAGCCACAATTGCTCACACACACATTCAACAATTTATCATCCCCAAATGATTCCGAAATGGAATAACGAGCTCTGGTCCATTTAAGCAGAGGAATCTGCGGAGAGAGGGAAATACGATCCTCTGAGGGCCCGTCGTAGATATAAAGTAGGTTCTGCAAATTACATTCCTCCAAGATTAACTTCGGTTATAAGTGATTTTCTGGTTTCATTGCTTTTATACCTTTAACCTTCAAATTCGTGGTACATACAGTACTTTTTGCAGAAGTAACATTTTGCGATTGACAGAAATTTTCGCCGAATAAATCCATGATAACTAAAACAAATAAGAATAATAGAAAAACGAAACACAACAAAACATATTTCTTAACTGCCATTTACCAGTAAAATATAGTCTATTTTAGAGACAGTTTAGGACAAGTTATTCGCCGCCTTCAGACAGCTATGATTTAAAACTATTTTGTAGTCATAGAGAACGGAATTTGTAACTCCAGGATTTGCATAAACATGATTTCTGTGTCGCTATGGAGCTTAAAAAGTTCTCGCAGGGCTACCACAAAGTAAAACTTTATTTTTAAATAATTTAATTTCAATTTCAATTGTTTATTTGCATTCCACAATATTGTTTGTGTTATAGTTTCATAAATAAAATTAGTTCATCATGGACTCTATCGGGCACGCAACAGTAGAAGAGAGCTTTATATGCATTTGACCACTGTCTCACCTGTGTAATGACGCGGCCTACGCCACAGTGCCACTACCACGGCACCTCGCTACAGTGCGACTACGCTGATATTATGTACAAAATCTGATATAAGTAGTCGATTGCTTTATTCAATTTTACTTCAGAGTTAGTGTACGTCCTCTCTCTCTCTCTCTCTCTCTCTGGTCGGTCCCTCATTACTGAGGATCGTGGTCACAGGATCTATCCGATTTAACTAAATGCTTCCATCGACTTCGGTCTATAGTCAACCTCACGGCCTGGAAAAATTTACTAAAAGAGATTTCTTTTCCTTTTTTGAAATTCCATAGAAGCTTCTAGTGAAATTGCCACCACTTTACTGGGGCTTGCCTTAGACTGGACTTTAGACTAGACTATGACTGTGACTTGACATTACGTGAAATATGTTGAATAGTTAAAAAGTTTAGCATCCCGTGTGTCCGGCATTTAAATATCAATAAAAATTTCACTTTGTTCGCAATTACAAGCATCGCCAACCCTATACACACGTGCAAACGTGACGATATTATTCATTTCGGCCAGCACTCACCACTGATCCTTACCACAACTAGATAAAGTTTAAATTCGCGTGACAATGTAGGTGTTAGTGTCGCATGTCACCAAAACTCATGAATAGATATTGCAGCGTCAAAACCGCGGAAAATTGGGCTTTCGGCTTTCGAATAATTTGACATGATTGTTTATGGGTCTGGAATGTTAGTAGCAGTATAATTACAGATACAAAATATAGAAACTAGATATTTATAGATAAACAGATGTTACCCGTGAGAGTTCACCATTTCCCAGGACAAAAAATATTCTATGTTGGCAATATATTCAACAGTTCGTGCGCAAAATTTCATCCAAATCAGCTCATCTATTTTGGCGTGAAACCCGCACAAAATGGACCTCTTTTATGAACGGGCTAATGCTGTTGGTCTCTACCGACCTTTACAGCGTCACCGGGTGGGAGAAAACAGGCCTAGTTTCTCTTATTTGTCAGTAGGGTAGTGGTTATAGTGTATTAGAGTAATAGAGTAATGTTTTAATTAGTCTGACAAAGACATGGACCCGTTATCATCATCATCATCATCAGCCTGAAGATGTCCACTGCTGAACATAGGCCTTTTTCAGAGAGTGCCATTTTGAGCGGCTGCTCACCTCCTGCATCCATCAGCTCCCCGCGGTTTTCACTAGAGCGCCGGTCCACCTAGTGGGTAGCCGGCCTACATTGTGTCTTCCGGTTCGCCATTCAAGAACCAATGTCATAGCCTGGTATAATCTCTTAGATCTAAGGTGGATTGATTTATCGTAATTTATCGTAAGTTCGACTTACGTTAACCTTTACTGAATAGACATAACTTCATTAAATCAATCACTCTTATTAGTTTTATGGTTTCATGTAATTGTCAGAGTTTCTGCAAATCGCAGTGAAACTTGATTCTGCGTCTGAAGATTTAGACCTAAATCAGTTTATACTTATGGGTAATTTAATTTAGTAGGTATTCATTTTTAAGTGCATGTAAAAAAGGACTTCAAATGCACTGAGAAGGTCCATCAGTGGTTGCGAAAGTGTTTGGCTATTTTTTATTACTTTTAAAATATTCGTTAAAGCCCGACTTAAGTTTTATGGAAAGAAAATTATGACAAGTTTCCCAAAAAACATGTTCAAAATCGGAAAAAAAACTGATCTTTTTCACCATGCGATTAATGTAGGGGAAACTCGGATAGAACAACGTCTGTCGTCTAATCTTTACTAAAACCAAATAAATGCCTAAGCTCAAGTCTACAGACTCAACAAAATATAACAAAATTCGCAATCCGGCTCTTAGAGCCAAGTTGCTTACACAGCTCACCGCAACGGAGGCGCTTAATCTCAAAAAACACTTCAAGATTTCATCACCGGCTCAGAAGTTAACCCCACGGAGCTCACTTCAAGTTTACCGCTAACTCGGCGGGCCGAAATTGCCCGTGAAGTGTGACGTCATAATTCATAATTCGCGCTCTTGCGGCCCTCGGTTCATCAAGGCTCTATATGAATTAGTTATGTAGCTCGCCCGTCACCCGTCGCCCGCAAGGTCCTGTCGTGTGAATATTAAGAGCGGCCAAGAAGCGGCCAGATTAGTTTTTCCGCGGTCGCCGCCCGTTTTTGACCCATAATTTCAGGATGCCTGCGGGCGATGTGTAAAGTTGGCTGGACGTGTGGAGGGTCGTCTTTTGTTTCATGGGAAGTCAGTTTTTGGTGGAATCTAACGGAGTGAAAAGGTTTTGAATGTATAATGTACCTAGTTCATCATGAGGTCAAGCTATACCTTCTGATTTCATTAAAGATAATATTATGTGCTAGAAAATCCGGAGTTGTGGATGGCTGGGTAATACGTAACATAACATAATATAGCATCACAGCTCGATAAACGTATACATTTAGAGCAATATTTTTATCGATATTCACCAAAACTAAAATCTGTGAGCGCGCATTTTTCTCATGCGATACAATTTTACAAATTAAACAAACAATCCACGGGTCAAACATTACATAATGAAATCTAATACGGAAACCGTCATCACCCAAACAAAATTCTGCTCCCGACGGCTTTCGAGAAACAATCACTTTAGCCGACATACAAATTCCAAGTGTCAAATAGCGGCGAAACTCTATTAAATAAAAGATTTGTATTGTTCTCCGGAATCACGGCCCCTTCAGATTTAGGGTCAGGCCCGACCTTTCTATTGTGTAATCCGATTGAACTGTTACTTATCTCTTATACAAAAGGCACCTGAGTTGTGATAGGGCAAGTTCCATTCAGCAGTAACTCCGCGACTATTGGCTTTGCCCTTTGTGCTCAACTTCGCTGTTTGCGAAGGATCTGTTGGCATGGAGATGTAATAAATAAACTGATTCTTTCACTTTGATTCTTGATATCCTATTATTTAGTAAGATTAGAGCAAATATTACTACAAAGGCCATCATAAGTTAGAAAAGTGGACCTTAATCCCATTTCAGTCAACCGACTTATCAAGCCGTTGCAGCAATTTTGATGTAAGGTTTTTATTACGTTAGATAGGTACTATATAATAAAATATATAGCAGACAATCCAAGAATCAAGGACTTTTCCTTGATTGTTGGATTGTCTGCTATATTTTTTCTTGTCATTCCTGAAAAATAGGTACACATCGTGGAAAAACTCGTAAAGTTAACAAGACTTCGATGTCAATTTTGCTAAACGCCAAGACATCTTTACGACTCAGCGTCGGTCCCGTGTCAAAAACAACTTTAAAATCTTTTCCTAACCCCAAAAATCTGACTTATCTCACCCTCATCAATATTTTATCAACGTTGCCTTCAAACTGATAAAGGTATTTGTTATTTTATTAGTCGCCAGCCTGAGTTCGTGTCGAACGAATATACGAGCGCAACCCGAAAGTCTCGAAATGGGATCTCGAAGCCAACGAACGATAAAAGATTTATATTTTGTGGCGGCGTATCTTCAATATTCCTTATTTACTGTTGTATTTGTGAGCGAAGCCATTAATTCAGCCGTGTTACCAGCTCAATGAATCCAAATTAAATATAAAAAACGTTTATTACGATATCCGTGAACCGTGCGACCATATAGGTGGGGCTTCAGACTTGGGTTGCTTAGGGTGGGTTTTTTCACCGATAGTACTATATAGATAGATAAGGTATTAGTGTAGTATTATACTATCTGTGGTTAAGGTAACCAATGGTTAAAAACTCTAACAAATTCTAACCAATGGTCAAAATTTGTTAGAGTATTTAACCATTGGTTACCTTAACTATTGGTGAAAAAAAACCCCTTTGTTTTAGATCTGTTCTTATCATTTGGATTAGTTTTAAAACTAAACAGTGAATGATTAACTTGTCTATTTTTGACTGCAATCTCACCCAAACCATACCCAAACTTAAAACGTACATACCTGTTAGGTATAGGCAACGCATCGGGAGCGCTCGCGTGACTACTTACCATCAGACGAGCCGTCGACTTGTTTGTCTGTCTATGTTATAAAAAAAAGTCACGTGACGCTTGGTGATGCTGTAAAGCTCGGTAGAGACGAAGCATTAACCCGTTAAAAAGGTGTCGCTAGATTGCAAGACAAGGCGGGGTATTGTTTGTGTTTTGCATCACCTTGTGTCGCACCAGCAAAGGGCTTTCAGCGATGCATTTTCATTACCCAAGTGCGTGTAGGACTCGCGCACGAAGGATTTCGTACCATTATCTATAAAAACAAGCAATTTCAACTGTCTAACTATCACGGTTCAAGAGATACAGTCTGGTTACAGACGGACAGACAGACAGTTAGCAGAGCCTTAGTAATAGGGTCCGTTTTACCCTTTGGGTACGCAACCCTAAAAATTAACATAATTAATTATAAGTCACTTATCAGCTTATCACTAAGGAGTCGATTACGACTGGTCTTTAAAAGTCAGCATGTTGTATTATTTATAGAGTCCACATTGTCGTTGATATAAAAGTCTACTCATAAAAATCTTTTAATCTTAATAGTTTTGTCACACTTTCGATACTTACCTACTCAGTTACTGTAATAAATGACCTTATCATAAAACGACCATAAAATTTCTGCCAACGTCCACGTTGCATACCATTACGCGCCATGCTGCCCTGGCAATATGCAGCAGATGTTATTCAATGCACGTACTCTGAAGTCACTATAGTAAATATAAGTTTCCATGGACAAAGGAAATCTTTCAATACATCCGCTTAAGGTGAAACATTTCACTAGCGCGGCAAATTCAAATTTTCTTGCGTTCTTTTGCCAATAATAGCTTAATTACTCAACGTGATTACATTAAAACTAATTTAACGTAAAGAAATAGAATGTATCAACAAATTACGATTAAAAGTATCTCCTGTTATCATTGGTTTAGTGACAAATGGCAATAAACAAATTTCGTCTTAGTTTTTCAGTCTATTGCCATTTGTCGCTAAACCAATGATATGTAGGTGATACTTTTAATTGTAATTTATTGATACATTCTATTTATTTGCGCAAAATTAGTTTTCATGTAATCACGTTCAGTGATTAAGCTATTATTGGCAAAAAAACGCAAGAAAATTTGAATTTGCCGCGCTAGTGAATCGTTCCACCTTAAATATGTCACCCGGTATTTTAAATTTAATTTACCCGTGACCATACACAAAGTTTTAACAGGCTGGAAAAAACCTTCATTATTTGAATATTAAAAGGTACGTGTTTTAAATCCCTTTTATCAAGCTTTTATCTCAGTTAGCGTCATACTATTTCTGACTTTCGGAATTCTGTAGATTTAAAAAATTGAGAGTAAAAATGCTGAATGCTAAAAAACACGTAACTACAGACTTAGGTACCTACGTAAATTTAAACGGAATGACCGCATCGTCAACGAGTGGTCATGATCTGGAATTCTGTAGATTTTCAAAAGTTAATTTCTGTGTATAATTGAAATTTTATTTTAATTTTGCTCTTGGCTTAATGGCATTTTTATGGTAGTAGTATTAGAAACTTATTCTATACTATTGGCCCTATAATTCCGTGCGCCGCATACTCAGTTTAATTAGATAACGTAAACTGAAGTGACATTGGATTTTCAACTTAATGAAGATTACCTATAAGGATTAGAGTTATCAAATGATTCGTACAAATATACTGCCTTGAAAATCCAATAATATTCTACAACGCTGGCTCGGTAATATCTCATAAATACGTATTTTATTTGCTCTTGATATTACGAACACCCAATAAAAATAAAGTCATCGATTTCGATATCAAAGAGGAAACTTCATAAGAAAAATGTTTTTATACATAGGTGTGTCACGTTTTTCAGAGCGTTCTCATAAATTTTATCGGCTCTCTTTTGTTTCCTCAGATTCCCTCATTCCCGATTCCACGTATCGCACGACTTCATCTAACACACAATAAAGGGGCGCAGGGACGAAAGAGGTAAATAAGTCGTCACGTCATCTATCGAGCCTGTCCCGCCGCGTAGCGAGGCGTCGCGTCACGTCACTCATAACCGTGTCACGTGTAACGTCAAAACCGTAAAATGGTGCTGTGGAAGGGTTGGTTGACGTCGTGATTTATTAGTGCTTTGTGTTGGTTAAGCTTGAAGGACTTAATTGTAACACGTAGTGTAGTACACAGTTGTTCAGAATGTTTGAAGTCAAAATATTGATAAGAGGTCAAGTTTATAAGTAGATGTGTTCCGGTTTAAAGGGCATTGTAGCTAGCGAAATTACTGGGCAAATGAGACTTTATGATCTGATCACTTAGTCTAGTAATCTTACTACTACACTGTGTGAAATCCCAGGAGGACGTGTGTAGTGCAGTGTCACGCAAAACTATATTAATTTAGAGTTGCGAGTGATACTGCAATCTGTTATGGGCAGCCATGACGCTTAACATCAAGCGAACGACTAGCTCATCACGTCATTCATTAACATTAAAAAAGATCCTTTGTACTAAAATATTGAGACAGATACAATAATTTTGAGACACTAGCATCCTAACGAGTCATCAACAAAACTAGTTGTAAGTTTCCGTGTCACTTGCCACAGAGAGATTTTACGTCTATTATTCCACTGCGTTTGAAATTGGATGTCCTTGATTACCTTCTATGTCTGATACACCGAGCCCGGTTAATGCTTGATTTCGCATAGGTACCAGAGACGATAGCCATTCACACTAATGTTTTATTCAGATAGAAAAAGGTGGTATATTAATCTGCTTATATATTAACTTATATTTCTTTCTCTTTTTAACCTTATCTTAGGGGTGATTTTGCAATGGCTGGATAAAGGTTATTCAAGTAATAAATTACAAACTGACTAAAACAAAATAGCATTATTTTTTCAATTTTCCTTTAACAAAACTAACTTTTTATTTTCACTGTATTGTGTTGTATCCAATGAATATCCAAATCCAACTTTTATCTGTTTATTGAAAAACCGCGCCCTAGAAAAACATTTATACAGACCTATTCAAATAGGCGTGGTATTCGTACCGCTGTGGGTAGCGGTATCCCGCGCGGGATTCCACCCGGGTCATTTGTATGAAGTTTCGCTCAAGTTTCGCGCTAGCCGCGGAACTTCATGTACGAATTACCGCACGGGATCCCGCACGGTATTTACCGCTACCCACAGAGGTACGAATACCGCGTTGGTTCGAATAGGTATTAAAATATTCAATACTACAAGGATAGAAGTAGGTATTTTGTTTAAAATTTTGAAAAGACCCATAAAATTTTCTTGAATTAGAAGATAAGCTGAAGATTTTCAAACAGCTTAACAGATTTTTTTACTCATAGCCAAGAACAATAACCCTCGATCAAGTCACATTAAAAAAAGAAAGCTTAACGTCAAAGACAGATACGTTAAACTTATGTAATCCGTTTAGATGGGAGTTAAAAACAATATAAATTAAAAAGAAAACAATTACCCCCATCCCCATTTTACCATCGTACAACTACAAAAAACATGATATTTTTTACTAGGTGGTAGGACTTTTCTGCAAAGTTCGTCTACGTAGGTACCACCACTGCCAGTTATTCTGCCGCCAAGCAGTAGTGTGCAAGCACTACTGTGTTCCGGTTTGAAGGGCATTGTAGCTAGTGAAATTACTGGGAAAATGAGAGTTTATGATCTGATCACTCAGTCTAGTAATCTGATTACTAGACTGTGTGATGTCTCAGGATGACGTGGCAGTGCAGTGCCACGCGAAACTTTATTGTTTTAAAGTTCCGAGTGACACTGCAACTGTTATGGGCGGCCGTGTTGCTTAACATCAGGTGAACGACTAGCTCGTCACGTCATTCAATCGCATAAAAAAAAAGATATCCGCATACGGTATAAATTCCTCGAATGCGTACAAAACGTTTGATTCTTCGTTTATAATTCGGACAGCAAAGAAATGGAGCACCTTACCAGCGTCATTGTTTCCTGACAAATATAATCTGGGAGATTTTAAGGCAAGAGTGAACCGGTATTTTCTAGGCAAGCATGCTCCATTGTCGACCGCGTCATCAGGTGAGATCGTGGTCAAACGTTAGCCTATCGTTGATAAAAAAATATTTTTTTATATTAAAAAACAGGTAATTAGGTAATTAATATCATTATCAACAGCCTGAAGATGTACACCTCCCCTGGAGAGCACCACTTTGAGCGGCTGCATTAAGATGAATTAGGTAATACTTATTACAAAGTTTGCCATGGTGCCATTAGGGCATTCAGCTTATCATAATGTCAAGTATAATTAACTGTTTATGGCTGATTATTAGCTTAATACCCAGCGTCATTAAATCACGACACACGTTCTGTTTTCAGTATTCTAAACGCAGCTTGTTTGATAAAACAATTCCTTGTTCAAACTTACAAGTGTTTTACATGCCCTTTGACTCATCGACAGCCATCTCCTAGAGGAAATTGCTTTTGAAAGTGACTCCATGATAACCCTTAAGTTCGCTGAAAAAACTTGAAAAGTTGCTTCAACTGCTCTGACAAAGGGAACTTGGGCAACTTGGGATCGGTTATAGATGAGATCGCGTTAAAGAAAATTACAGTTTTCAAACTGTTACGAAAAATTGGAAACTGGACGAGTGAAGTGAAGCTGATCGTAATGGAGTTTTAAATAGCTTTGATGTGCCCCAACAAATTTACCTTCAACTTAACAAAATCTTTTAACGTTTAATTATAACGTTTCTACAATGTAACTAGAAACTTTATACAACTCAAGGACAAATTCTGAAGAATCGTGGTCGTGCGTCGTCTTGGGAAATTATTTAAAATAACTAACTTGACTAAAATCCAGCGACAAGCTGGCTTTGTTTTCAAAGTCACATTCACAACTGAAACATGAATATACATACTTACCAGCTTATGTTATACTAGCATAGCATATTGATTTTTCTTAATTAACTTTAAATAAATGTTCATTTTTTTGGATACTACATAATAATAGGTACATGAAATACTACGTTTGTACTTTATTTCCATAAGACGCAAGCTAACCTAAAAAAATATAATGTCAAAACTAAATTAAAAAAATATAATGTCAAAACTAAATTAAATCGGTTTTCAATAAGTGTGTGTTCCCAGTGATGACTTACGGAACTGAGACGTGGTCTCTTACTGTTGGCCTCATTTTTAAGCTCAAAGTCGGAGAACGAGCTATGGAGAGAGCTATGCTCGGCGTTTCCCTGCGAGATAAGGCCCGAAATGAGGAGATCCGCAGGAGAACTAAAGGTGCCGATATAGCTCTTAGAATTAGCAAGTTGAAATGGCAATGGGCAGGCCACATCGCTCGTAGAACTGACAACCGATGGGAAACAAAGGTTTTCTAGTGGCGACCATAAACCGGAAGACGCATGAACTGAGGGCTCAAGTTTTTGGCCATAACATGTTAAAACGCGTTTTACAAATTTTTGGATTGCTCCATCTAATTTCTACAATTTTCTACTAAATCTGCTTTTTTTGTCTCAATTATCAAGGATGTGAGCCCTCAGACCAGATGCACATCAGCGTAGGCCGGCCTCCCACCAGGTGAACCAACGATCTAGTGAAAGCCACGGGGAGCCGATAGATGCAGAAGGCGAGCAGTTGCTCAAAGTGGCGCTCTCTGGGGGAGGCCTATGTTCACTTGACGTTTTCAGGCTGCTGATCTAATGATCAGATGATATTATCTAAATCAAACACTATAAATATGTACTTAAAATACTGAAGTACCTAGGTATGTCTTGTTATGTATAACATACACGTCAAGTAAAGCGAAACTTCAACAGATTACATTAAAAAAATCTTGCGTGAAACCTCTACACTGATGAATGATATTCCTAGCCGTTATCGTATACGACAACCTATTGTGTTCTTCAGTTCTGGGCCCTAATGAAACCAATTTTAGCTGTGAACGAGTACAGATGCTACACGTGAGGACCCCGTTTGCATAGCTATACACGATGTCTTCTACATCAATTACCCTTCAAAATAGTTTAATCAAAACGTGCAATTACAACTGATGTTGTGTACCGTGTATTTAGATGAGGGTAAACTCGACGGGACACAATTAGGACGCCAGATGAGCTGACGGCGAAATGCAAATTCATCTCGACTCGTTCCGGCAGTAGGGCGAAATGAATTGCTATAGGGACACCATACTTGTCAATTTTCGTTTTATATTGACACATAATGGGCAAATCTTTAACTAAGTGGTAGGACTTTTCTGCAAAGTTCGTCTACGTAGGTACCACCGCTTTGCCAGTTATTCTACCGCCAAGCAGTAGTGTGCAAACACTACTGTGTTCTGGTTTGAAGGTTGTAGCTAGTGAAATTACTGGGCAAACGAGACTTTATGATCTGATCACACAGTCTAGAAATCTTATAACTAGACTGTGTGAAGTCTCGGGATGACGTGCGCAATGCAGTGTCATGCGTTTAGAGTTCCGAGTGATACTGCAATCTATTGTTTTTGAGCGATGGTCGCCGAGCGGTAGTATGTGCGCTTTGCAATCTTACGGCACCGGGTTCGATCCTCTGCCAATGACTTATCTAGTAAGTTATGTGCAGTTTTCGATGCCACCGCTGCGTGCCTTGGAGAGCACGTTAAGCCGTCAGTCCCGGTTGTCATACGAACATCTATGGCAATCGTTACGAGTAGTCAGCCGCCTGATAGACTCTGACGCTTGACCTAACCATCCCTGTTACTGGTTCCTCATGGGTTGTGAAGTCAGATGGTAGTCGCTCATGAAATTCTGGTAGCTTTCCGCTACAGGTTAGATTGGGAGCTGACCCCAATAACAAATGGGAAAAAGCAAAGAGAATGATTTCATTTGTTTTTATATTAAGCTTGATGAGCCTTACACACCGCGAGTGAATAATATACTGTTACCAGCTGAACTATCACCACATAAACCCTTATTAGTTTTGAGCAGCCATTCACGTCTTTACGTCGTGATGTCAGAAAGTGATACCCATGCAATGGCAGGAAATTGAAAATGTCCCGGGCATGTATCGTCCCGTTATGTGGATTTTTTCCAATCCCGGTACTATAGATTTACCATCCAGGGCGCAATTTGTAACTTTAGATGTTTGATGGGCATGAAAAAAAATAGGGAATCCGTGTTGAGGATTTGACACGACTTGTTTTGTTGATGATTTATTTTAGTTTTTATCAATACTTTTATAAACATCAATTTTTATAATCCTTGTTTTATTTTCCAATAATGTTTTTTACTGATGTTAGTTTTCTTATGAACCCTATTTGGCGCGCAAAATTAGGAGAGGTTGGATAATAACAATATTTTTTTTTTGGCTGGACATAGATATCATAACTAGTTTTGAATGTAGTTGTTTCCCATATTTGGCTGAACGAAATTTGATCGAGCTAACCACTGAACATCAATCACAGAAAACGATCGAAGACACTTTCCTAAGTCCTATAAAGGCTTAAAATATTATTTTACCTAATGAATGAATTAATTAATGAATTTTTATTTCGATCAACTGCTGGGATCATACATCATAAATCATAAATGGGTTAGTAGCGCTTAACCTATAGGGTAAGGTGGTGTAAGTTTGCGCAGTTCTGAAACTCATAGTCATAAAAATAAAATGTACAATCACAATTTGCTTTATTTATTCTAAATCTGTACTTATCTAGTAACAAATCAGTCAACTATTTTTTGAGCAAATGTATAATGTCTTTATATTATTAACAAAAAATCAGAAATGAAGAATTGCGCAACTTTACACGCCTAGGTGTGTAAGATTGCGCATAGAGGTCGGTAAGATTGCGCATTTTATTAAGGCTAATAATTAGCCTTAAGAGTCATCATTATCATCATCATCAGCCTGAAGACGTCCTATGCTGAACATAGGCTTCCCCTATAGAGCGCCAGCTTGAGCGGCTGCTTGCCTCCTGCGTCCATCGGCTCCAGATCTGGATGATCCAGGGGGTGCAACATCAATCATCTTTGGCTCAATTTACACACTAATTGTAGTATCAAACTATTAGTATACAATTACATCCACACGAACTTGACGCTTTGTTAGTCAGCACCTGAATCCTGCAACAGTGATTCAAGTACTGACAGTCAAATCTTACGGCAAATACCTTCAGGATGCAGCTGTGGCTGGCCCACACCTTGCGCACCAAGGAAGAGCAGCATTTCTGCATGGTTGTATAAAAACAATCCACCCGGGCTTCCGCAAACAACCCTGATGCGCTACAAAACCGTGGCAGCCCCATCAGCGCTCTGAAGGCATTATTATATTGAATACGTAAACCGTTGTACTGTTTAAGCGTATAGCTTGCCCACAGACTACTCGTGTACAATGTACATGGATGTATAAAATGATCTAAACAGTGTGATTTTGACGTCCCTGGAACACCGAGAAAATCTGCGTGCAACCATATTTGCTCTCACAGACAACGCTCTACGCTCCCTCTCTATATCTGCATTGTCCTTCAGGTCAGAGGTTATTATGTGTCTGTAATAGCCTGATTAATAGCTTACGTACTCTAGCTTGTAGTCCAGGACTTTTCCTATAATCTTTGCATTAACATTAACTAAGCGACGAAAACTTTAAAACCTTTTTTAAATAATACGTGGTAGAAGATCCCTATCCTTTGTAAGATTTGATAATCCAAGGACATTTTCCATAACACTTTCGCGTGGAACTGCCTTCAGTCACAACTTGAGTCGAGCGAAATAGCGTCGTAACCGAGGCGTAACGGTAATAGCTGCGCGCTGCACCTGCGGATGACTTGTTACCCACGATTCGTTATAACGACCTGGATAGCAGCTGTAGCACAACAATATACGTACCTACAATCATTGTTAGTCGAAGGGTGATTACGTTAAATTTGATCGTTTATTTTTATAAATGACGAGCTAGCCCGTTCACCTAATTTTAAGCGTCTTGGCTGCCCAGAACAGATACAGCGCCCACTGGTAACTCTAAAATATAAAGTTTCCCATGCATAGCGCAGGTCATACAGTCTCATTTGCTCAGTAATTTCACTAGCTGCAATGCGCATTAAACCGGAACACAGTAGTATAGTAAAGCGGTGGTACCTACCTAGACGAACTTTGCAGAAAAGTCCAACCACCTAGCAGTATCAGTTAGAAAAGTCAGTTGTCGAATCAATGAAATAGAATTGGAGCCGAGTAGCAATGGTTATAGCTACAAACTGCACCTGGCGCGGAAGATCTGTTATTTCCAACGCGTTTGGCTTTGCAAATTCAGAAACACACATTGTAGTGTTTTAACTTTTTTAAATCTCTACCAGCCTTTTTACATTTCTAGTTTTAAATTTGAAACGTTTAAATCATAACTTGTGAAGACAAAAACAAATACAACGCACTCTTCAATCAGGGATACATTTGATCGAAGCACGCACTAGCTTCTATACAATTGATCTAAAAAAAAATTACAGGTAGGTACTGTGAAATACTTTACAATTATTAAAACAAATTTTTAAACACAAATGATAATGTGTAAAAAATTGCCTACTAATATGTTTTTTATTAAAGGCTTGCATTTGATCGCTACCTCATCTGATAATGTGACCATGCGGTCTAAGATGTACACAACAGCACTAGTAGTTTTTGGAAATTTTTAAGGTGCTGGAGCCTAAAGTTAAAAACACAAAAATAGGTTTTCAGTTTTAAGCTATGTAAAGACTGACTCGCGAGGTCTGCAGCTTACAGAGCCACTAGTTAGGTCTCTGTTTTGGTTATCTTCAAGCTTCCAGCAGTTTTGTTTACTCCGTGATAGTCAATAATGGCGCGAGGCCATCATCAGCTTAATCTTCATGTACATTTTCCATATTCTTTACCCCAATACGTTCCCACAGTTGGGACACGGGTCTTCTCTCACATGGCGACAGTGTAGGCCGTAATCCACCACACTAACAAAGGCTTGTTGTTCATCATCAACAGCCTGAAGACGTCCACTACTGAACATAGGCCTCCTCCAGAGAGCCCCACTTTGAGCAGCTGCTCGACGCTGGCAACCATCGGCTCCCCGCGGTTTTCGCCAGATCGTCGGTCCACCTAGTGGGGGCCGGCCTACGATGCGTCTTCCGATTCGTTGTCGCCACTCGAGTAGTAACCACTACCTTATCTTCCCCATCGGTGGTCAGTTCTACGAGCGATGTGGCCTGCCCATTGCCATTTCAACTTGTTAATTTTAAGAGCTATATCGGCTTGTTGTTAGGTGACACAATTTTCTTGAAATTTGTGATTCTTGAATATTATGTCGGTTTACTTGCAATTTTTCCTAGAGCAAGTAATATGCCAACTGGCTTGGAAATGTAATTTTTCATTTAAAATTCAACTGGAATGTATTTCTCAACTACATTAAAAGTGTAACTATTCCACTGTGGTCCCAAACACGGTATATTTGACGGTCCACCGGCTGTTACGTGATCATTCATAATAAATGGCGCTCGCGGGAGATCCCTGTGATTGAATGCACCGCAGTGGCACCGCTCTATCAAATGTGGGCTTGCATTTCAAATATTCAATTACAATGTTAATGACTCAGTTTGGGGAATGGGTTTGGTAGAGAATAAACCGTCACTGGTATTGGGGTAAAACCGATGCAGAGATTGATAATGATCATTGATATTCCTGATTCTCCACTTATTTACAGATATTAAAGTATATTTTAGATCTTTATGAGTTTGGTTGAGAAAGAAAATAGTTAATCACCAAATCATCAGCATACTTATAGCCTGGCTGGCTAGATTGCTCAGTTAGTAGCTCTGCCTTCTGAACTATAGGTTGTGGGTTCGATTTCCACCCGGGGCAAACATTTGTGTGATGAACATCGATGTTTGTTCTGTGTCTGGGTGTTATATTGTATTCTATGCATTCTATTAACAAACAAAAAAGTATCTAAGTATTCTATCAGCTATCTGGTTCCCATAGTGCAAGCTATGTTTAGTTTGGGGCTAGATAGCGCCGTGTGATATGTCGACACATATTTATTTATTTATAGTGATTCCCATCACAATATCGATGGTATCAGTGCACAAAATGTTTTCGCTAATATAGCGATAAACAATCATGTACCTACCTATAGTTTTATTGGAGTGAAATCAGCTTCAAGACTTCAGCTTCAGACAGAAATCGCTATGTTGGAAGAATGGTAATGACACAGAATAATTCAATAATGAAAACAAAATAGGCATTAAATTTCAAACGTCTTGAATTGAATAGTATTAATACTATCAAGTCAAACGCTGCATAGAAAACCAATGAAAATATTTACCGCTTCACTAAATTTAATGGGTACCCGCAAAAATCCGCATAAATTGGCTTAAACGCGACCCTTTTAAACTTGTCAAGACTACGGCATTCCATCTCTTCCAGGACTTTTTCCATAAGGGTTCTACTTGCGAATCGAACCGGTAAATAAAAAGGGCCAGGGTGGCCCTTCCGATCAAACGTAACACGTTTGAAGGACACTTGGACCAATAGGACTTAAGGGAATCTTTGGTACAACCATGGAATATGCATGGTAAGGGAATCATTTTGTAAAACCTTTCTGAAGGAAACCCTTTAAACCTTTGAGCTTATTACATCACGTACGTGCGTGAATGGTGAAGGAGGTTATTTATCACAAGTGAGGTCAAAAAAATAACATGTTGTCTCATAAAATGTAGCTTATAATAACATGATGTAAATTTTTCGATCTTTTTGACACTGGCAATAGACCCTTTATTAAGTTTATTTATGTTTAATTGTCTTAGAGCCGAGCGGTAGCATGTGCACTTCGCAATCTTACGGCACTGGGTTAGATCCTCGGCCCTGCACCAATGACTTGCCTAGTAAGTTATGTGCAGTTTTCGATGCCATCGCTTCGTGTCTCGGAGAGCACGTTAAGCCGTCGGCCCCGGTTGTCATGAGAACATCTATGGCAATCGTTACGGGTAGTCAACCGCCTGATAGAATCTGACACCTTTTTTTTGAGGGGGGAAATGCCCTCGCATTTCCTTGCCACCACGGGGGTGATGGCAGGGGTATGTGGGACTCAAACCCACTAAAACCCCCCGTTATCCGTCCGCCGCTTGGAGGGGGCGAAATAGGGTCGCGCTAGCATTCACTATCTCGCCCCGACGGTAGGCTCTTTCGGGCCTCTGCGCCAGTGGGTGGGGAACCTTACACCTCGGTTACCCACCAGACGTGCGGGGCCGTGTAGGTGCGGCAGAGAGTTCCCCGACTATTTGCTACTGACCCCACTACGGAGGATGGAGAAGGTGCGCAAAACGTCTCCTCAGTCCCCCAGTCCGTCTGCGCCGAAGCCGGTCAGAGTTGGGATCATCCTCCCTGACCCGCTCCGCGGCCTCCTTCTGCGTCATCACTGCTTCGCAGAAGGAGACCAAGGCCTGCCACGCTCTCTCGCTGCCGAGCATGGCGTTCACCACGCTCGGCAACGAGAGATCCCCTGGTCTAACCTTTCCTGTTACTGGACCGAGGTCAGATGGCAGTCGCTCATGTAATTCTGGTACCTTGCCGCTACAGGTTAGATTGGGAGCCAATCCCAACAACAAATTGGAAAAGGCAAAGAGGATGATGATATCTAATTGTCTTATCGTTGCACTACGCCATTCAACCTTAAAGATTAATAATAAACATAACTGTACCACAAACAGTAACATAATTGTACTAAATAAAGGTATGAGGTTGTCTTAACGTACACTCAAGTGCACATATGAAAAGTGCTGAGCCCATAACCTAAAAGTGGAAGTACACAAGAGTCATTTTGTAGAGCCTGAATTTTTTTCTTCAGAATGTTTAAATGTTTTTTTTCAGTCAGATGCCATCCACTGCTGAACATTGGCTAGTCCCATCAGGGGGTTTGCTATAATCACCACAATTCCGTTACATATAATGCAAAACGTTAGTCTTTATTAATTTGAGTTTTAGTACTTTTTTAATCTTAGTTCCTAATACTTGTGATTGTTTTATATGTATACAGGGTACAAAGTGCTGTGAGTGGCCCACGCTTCGTTATATTTTGTTTGGAACACGCTTCCCTCAGCGTCACTCCACCTAGACATAAACTCGCATCGTATAAAAAGTTCTAAAGTTAAGACTGGTCTACACTACATAAATAAATTAGTCTTATTGCCTCATTTGTCACTATCCTGAATTTTCAGGCTTGTTCCATTATGATAAAATCATGAAGAAAACTAACATAGATAATACTGTTTTAAATTACTTTAATTTGTTTTAACTAATTACTACAATTTTATAATAAATCACTAGCTACACTACCTAATAAAAAAATTGGTCTATACACTAGCCGTGATGACCTATTAGACCTTCATAATATTTTTGTTGTATGTGGACAACAAAAATGTCACTATACTCTTTTTTTTTTTTTTTTCATATATTTTGGCTCCACACATAGTGTATTTAGCCAGTGTCAAGTATTGTAGTTTTTCATCGCATTATGAAATATTTCATGTAAAGTCAAGTCTTAGTCACAGTCAGTCAGGGTAGTCATAGTCCAGTCTAAGTCAGGTAGTCATAATCCAGTCTAAGTCATGTCCTAGTAAAGTAGTGGCAACTTTACTAGAGGCTTTCTATGGAATTTTGGAAGCAACACGAAAAACCACGTTTCACTACATTATATCACTTGCCAACACTTATACTCGTAATTCAGCACTTAATGCGTAAAATGCCACTAATTTTAAACATTAACACTAGAAAAAGCATAAGTTTTGTGAAATAATACAATGCAACGACGTGAACTTTTTCACGTTCCCGCCAAAACTCTATACTCTTTTGACGGCAATATTATATTAAAAAGGCGTTCATTAAGTTTAACTTCAAACTAGAATAGTCAACTTAAACAATCGCACGTCAACTGCGCCCGTGTAAACAGGATTTAATAATTGAACATTTTCTCCGTAGCAAACTTCAGCGCATAAATCCAAGTGTTTACGTTACGCTCCAGTGGTTGGTGATTGTCGAGTGGAACTTTTGAGCACTTGTGTAGTTTTAAGGGGTATTTAGAAGAAAAAAAATTCATTTGAACATCTGAAAAAACAGGAATGTGTTCGATAAGTGGCCTCTGGTGTCAGAATTTTTTAACCACCTAAAGGTTCATATGTGGCTTGTCTTACTAATAATCGAGATCAAATGGTTGTAAATGCCACTTCTTTATAACGGTCACTCATTCAAGTATTAATCTACGATTGCTGGATAAGCATGTTTGTGTATTTTGTTTTATGTTATGAGCGACAAACAGCTGGTGGGAAGCAGCAACCGTGATAGCCTATATTATGTACATTTCCACTGGGGGTGTTGTCGCGCGATGTTTAGTCAGCTCTTTTTTTACACCTACTGTAGTGTATGTTGAGTGTTTATCAGACACTGGCTCAGTGACGCGGACTCGTCCACTCCGCCCGACGCGCGACGGCTCTAGTGAGACTGGCGCTCGCGCATGAGACACGTCGCACTTAGATCTCTTCGGCACCACAACAGCACTTTGGTATAGTCACAATCGCACGCACTACACCTACCTTTACATAATCGCTCAAAAATTAAAAAAAACTCTGCAGTATAATTTATTTTTTTTGCAACAAAAAGCGTTATTTCTCGCAGGCTAATTCTTTCCGGCTTGAGAGTCACGTCCCTTTTATAAATTAGCAGGGAATGGACAGATGTCTGCCATGTCCATTCTACAGGTTGATATGGAGGGTTTCAACCGTTCCTGGAGAGATGGACCGATCTGCTGGTGACAGCTGTAATAGACTCTCTGAAATAAACACTGGTTAGTTTGCATTCTGGAAACATACGGTCTGTAACCGCGGGGAGCCGTTGATGCAAGCAAGAGGCAAGCAGTGGCTCCTCAAAGTGGCGCTTTACGGGGGAGGGGGGAGGGCTAACAAAACTACTAAAAACTAATTTTCGCTCGAAATAAACACAAATTCAAAGTACCAGCCATCATGTAAACTTTCCACGTAGTCCGCTTTCCGTGAAAAGTAGTTGGCAATTAGGATTCTGAGGAAAATATGATCAAATTTCAGAAGCTGTCGGCAACTTTTAACTAACTACAATTTCAACGCTGGTACCGTGTGTGAGACAGGTGAGGGCTGGCACGTTGCAGTTTTGTAAGCTTCGTTGCAGTTTTGTAAGCTGGATTCATGTTTTAGTCAAAACTAATACAAAATGTTTTTAAAGTATACAAAACTTGAAATTAAAACTAGTGCAAAATAATTTTTTTTGCTGCTCTCGTAGTGTATTTAGCCAGTGTCAAGTATTGTAATATTTCATCGTGTTATAGAATATTTCACGTAAACTCAAGTCTTACTCACAGTCTGGGTAGTCATAGTCAAGTCTAAGTCAGGTAGTCACAGTCCTGTCATGCCCTAGTAAAGTGGGGGCATTTACTAGAAGCTTCTATGGAATTTTGGAAGCAACACGAAAAACCACGTTTCACCACATTATATCACTTGCGCACACTCATGCTCATAATTCAGCACATAATGCGTATAACACCACCAATTTTAAACATCAACACTGGAAAAAAACACAAGTTTTGAAAAATAATACAATGTAACTACGTGAACTTTTCCACGTTCCCGCCAAAACTCCAAATTATTTTTTTCTGAACAACTAATGCAAACCCCACAACCGAAACGTTCATCTCCAACTGCCAATAACTATTCAAAGCAAAAAGTGTTTTCCAATCAACTACGTATCGGAGCCAATTTGGCGACTAACCGACACCCCTAGTGTATGTGCAGTAAACCTTCAGAGCAATTATCAAACACGGAAGGGTCTTTAAGCGGAGTCTTGTCACAAAATCAACAAAAAGTAAATATTTTTGATAAGCTTAGCGCGACCTGACAAAACAAAAGAAGGATAATGAGTTAAAAGTGTAAACAGAAAATAAAACACAAAAATGGTGACCGAATAAAATTTAACTTAATAGTTTGGTTAATCGTAGAAAGAGTCCCAAAAAATACACAACATAGTTCCATATCTTCACTTTTCACAAATCTTTCCTTTTTTAGGAATTAAATAGCCAGAGTGTTCCAAACATAATAATATAACCAGTTAATTTTTTGAATTCAATGTTTATTACCCTTAATTCACTAAAACCCTGCAAAATTAACACGGTTTCAACCCAGTTTGACATCAAACATGATCTGGGGCTTTCAACTTAAAACAAAGCTCTCTAGAGACCCCTCAAAAACATAAAAAACATGCTTGGACGCCGCCTTAATAAGGGTATTAATTGAGTTGCTATATGCTGCCAGTTTCCAGCGCTTTAACAAGTGACCTGAGACAGGGCCTCATGGTAATAACATATGGCTTGAGGCAAATTCGGTTTGACGGAGATAATTTGTAATGTCCTCGTCTCATGGTTAGGTATATCTGAAACTGCAGCTTAGCACAGTGGTGTAATGATATTCTGCCCTCATAGTGAAGAACGCAGTAACTAACATTTTTGGCAATATTGAGTTAGATACATATTCGGAATCGCCAAAAAAAATCTATATTCTCTTCTTACGTATTAAAATTCTACCTGGAACCCAAAAACTCAGGAAGTAAGAATGCAGCAACTTGACTCTCGACTACTCGCAACTTTTGTTTTCGCGTTTTTCTCGAAAACATGTTTTACCTACTTACTGCATTTTTCATAAAGACGGTAGTGTAGGTATAGCTTAGGATTCACTGTAGACTAAGTCGATTCGCTCCGCACGTTATTGCTAGCTTTACTAGGTGGTAGGACTTTTCTGCAAAGTTCGTCTAGGTAGGTACCACCGCTTTGCCAGTTATTCTGCCGCCAAGCAGTAGTGTGCAAGCACTGCTGTGTTCCGGTTTGAAGGGCATTGTAGCTAGTGAAATTACTGGGCAAATGAGACTTTATGATCTGATCACTCGGTCTAGTAATCTGATTACTAGACTTGGTGATGTCTCAGGATGACGTGCGCAGTGCAGTGTCACGCGAAACTTTATTGTTTTAAAGTTCCGGGTGACACTGCAACTGTTATGGGCGGCCGTATCACTTAACATCAGGTGAACGACTTGCACGTTATTGCTATACCCAAGCAGGGTCATTATGTTACCTTTAAACACGCTATTAACACCTGTATGTAATGTATAATAATGGTTGCAATAAATTATTGAGTATTGAGTATTGAGTAGGACAAAATACAGTTTGTTCGTTGTGGGAATAAATAAATTAATTAATCATAAATACTATAGTGTGAGGGCAAAGATTATAAAGCCCGTTGATAGCTCGTAAACATAATTTCTCGTACAAACACGACTCACCTGCGCGGGTAGGGGGCGAGGTAACAAAACGAGACAAAGTCATACGAAATTAAGAAACAGAACAAAGAACAGAGCAGGATGGAACAAAAGACATCAACGGGTTCCCGTGGTTTATTAGAAATTTATAGTATTTATTAGAAATTAGTGGTTGAAATACACCACTAGTTTTCGTATAAGGGGAAGTTGTACATTGGTCAACTGGATCTCTAGTCAATGTGTGAGGGTGTGTGTATGAACTGTGAAATATGTGTGAACAGGGTTATTTTCAATTCGCCTATTTGATATTTATAGTTTAATACAGGACTTAATCACGCTAAAAACATGCAACTTGGTTGAAACGTCGAGGTAAATAAATAATGTTTTTAGCGTGATTAAGTCCTGCATTAAACTATAAATATGTGTTCAAATCGCGAGAATTTAAGAAATACTATCGCCTATTTGATGTATTTAATATACAAAAAACCCTTTTTGTTTTATTTTCTTCTTCTTCTCGTGTAGGCAAGTGACCAGCCCTAGTGTCAAAACTTTTAGGCCACCCAAAGGCTGACTTGGCTTAAAGACTATTGTCTTACGACAACAGCCGGGACCGACGGCTTAACGTCCGAAGCACGGTAGCGCTCATTTTTTTTCAATTGTTTTATTATGATTTCCTACATAACAAAAAATAATCATAATACGTGTAAATACTAAAAACAACACAAAATAATCAGCCCGACACATTGTATTATTACCCGACATGCAAAAAAGAAGAAATTACCTACTTAAAATAATATAAACAAATGAAATTCGCGTGATGTTAAGCTGAGTTTTATCCCATTGGCGTAAATGTAGGTAAAGTTTAGAAAAAAGCTTAAAACAAAAGATTGTTTCCCTAATGATATGAGTTATGACATAAAAGGCGGTGAATAAAATAAAGCATAGCACGTACTTATACCTATGTGTATGTTTGTTTTGTTACCTCAACGCTAAAGTCGCTGAACAGATATCAAAAATATTACGAAATTTTTGATCGCAACTGGTTACGTTCAAGGACGAAACAGTCTTCTTTCGTAACTGGTTACGAAGCTCCGGTTTTGTAGGTGGCTGAAGCGAAATTTTGTATGTCGATACATTAAGCTGGACTAATATATGAAAATTTTGTGACCCCTGTTATATAGATCGAGTTTATGCAAGTGTAACCGCAGGACGCAGCTAGTGAATTCCAAAAACAAGAAATGAAACTTTAAAATGATTTCAATTTTTTAAGACAATATAATTCAATAATTGGCGCAGATTTATGCCTTTACAGGCCCCAGGGCCCGAATGTTAAATTAACCGCGCGGTATTCACAAATTTCGTTCATTTTTCACCCGGTTACCATTCGGCTGGATTTATAAGCAATTTAGCCGCTTCCTATCAATGGTCCCGTAGATTTATGACGAGTTTCGGAGATTTCATTCTATTATGGGGCTACCAATGACAGGATCGAGTTTGGGATCGAATTGAGATCGCTTCCGGTTCGAGTGCCGCAGTTGGTAGCTCTATGATGGATTGTTTCGGAAATTTATTTATGACTCCGTAGGATTCAAGGAATCTCCTGCCCGCCTGTCTGTTCGTCTATCAAAAAATAGAGAATAATTATGACATTCGTTTTGTTAAAGAAATTAATAAATAAGTAAATAAACAAATATAATAACATTAATAAGCTATTACCGTTATTATATTATTCACGATCCTCGTACACGCTAGATAAAAAACGGAACCCTAAAATAGTTATGAATTAACATGGTTTATTTTTTTAGCTTTTAGAATTAGCAAGTTAAAGTGACAAGGGGCAGGCCACATCGCTCGTAGAACTGACAATGGGGTAGAAAAGGTTCTCGAGTAGCGACCACGAACCGGAAGACGCAGCCTAGGCCACTCGGTGGACCGACGACCTGGTGAAAACCGCGGGAAGCCGATGGATGCGAGAGGCAAGCACCCGCTCAAAGTGGTACTCTGTGGGGCAGTGAAGTGGTACCTATGTTCAGCAATGGGCATCTTCAGGCTCTTGATGATGATGATTAACAGGTTTGTTGCAGTGGTTCAGGATAATTTAATTTAACTACAGGATGTAAATGTACGCGAAAATCTGTGTCTACATGTCTGTGTTTCTGTGTTTCGTACATACTTATAAAAAAATGATAGAAATTTTTGCCAACGTTCATTTACATAAACTTGGCAATACACAGTACGTATCAGTCTTCAAGTAGTGCAAGTATTTTTCTATACGTTTGATCTGTAATACTACGCATATTAAATAACTCGTTCAAATGAGCATTCTTAAGCCTTTAAGATAGACCAAACGCGTCTTTTTAACTAACCATACTGAAGAACCTATGAATTCTACAGACATGAAAAAAATATCACCAATAAGATCATTCTGCACCTGTACCGATCAATTGAACAAAATATTCGATTACTAGGTATATTATGAATAAAAAAATACTTTAATAACGCCTTTCCAGTCACACAGCGTACAATGCCGCGTTAAGGAAGATTGCGTCCTTAAATATTTTTACACCCTTGGATAGGAAATTTAAAAATATACAAGCTCATTTAATCATTTTATTTTTAGAGCCAAAATGAAGTCTGTTTAGTAATATTTTGCGTTATTTTTAAGAATTCTGTCATCTCACGTGACCGCCAACAACCACGAGGTTCTTGGCGGGGCGTGAGTCAGTCTGCCCCGGTATGTGCCAACGCGTGGACGCGCTGCCGTTTTTTATAAAATATTTTAGATGTTTTTCTTATTTGTATGAAAATTATCAATTAAACATCCAATAATTCATTCATTCCATTTCATTTCATTTTTCATTTTTCATTTTCATTAAAAAACTGCGAATAATCAAATAACCTAAGTGATGTATAGTAGAGTACCAAATATAAGTAGGTACCTACTTGATACTTTTTATCCAAAGGTTGTCTGGAAGAGATCGCTGCCAGCGATAGGACCGCCCATTGTTACACTCATCATCAGGCAGAAGACGTCCACTGCTAAACATATGCCTCCTCAAGCGCCACTTTGAGCGGCTGCTTGCCTCCTGCATCCATCGGCTACGCTGCGTCTTTCGATTCGTGGTCGCCACTCGAGAACCTTTCTACTACTGAACCGGGAGCCATAATATTGTTATAATAGGTAGATATATCTTTCACGGAGTTTCATCTGGATTTGTTTTAATCTTTGACGAACTCTAGCTCAATGCCAAAATTTACGAGTGTGGCTCCCCAGACTGCGATTTATAATAACTTTGTGTCCAATGCTCAATGTCATCGGCGCATGTTAAACTCTTAACGTAGCCAGTGCTACTAAACACTGTAGCTACACCCATACTTACAGTAACTTTCCTTTCCTTGTACTCAGAAATTCTTACGTAACGCAACAATAATGTTATCTCACGTTATTACACGACGGCAGTGACGGCAGAAACATAGCGATTAGCATAATAAACCTGCTACGTGTGCTACAACCGCTACGAATGCAAGTACAGCAGAAAGTGGCACATTCCTTACTGACTATACGTTGTATACCTTATACATTAGGTACATGCTTACTGATAATGTCGAAGTGTTGACGGTAATTTTCAGGTGAGAGAGGAAACAGCGCTAAGTGTGATGGCAGTTGCGTTTTGGGGCGGAGACTAATAATAATCTATACATACGTATGCGCATTCTACTTATGATCATTCGCAGTGAAAATGAAGTTTATAGTACCTACATACCTAAGAAATTTTGGTTTACATACTACTTATCTGATGTTTAATGTGGTTGGAATCATTTTTGAGGAATATATATTATACTATCTAAATTTGAATTGGTATATTATCCCGAAATGAGGTAAATCTACCCCCCAAGGTAGACAATGTTTCTTCTACGGCTTTTCTAAATTAATAGTTTTTCATTGAAGAAATGCCATGTAAGGTTTACGTTCGAAGATAGCCCTAGCGCAGCTGGGTGGTTGAACTTCGTCCTTGAACGAATGCACTTAAATGATTTTAACGACCTGTGTTTAGAAATGAATTTATGGTATCTTGTTAACTCTCGTAGCGATCGCACGTGCAATTTTGTGAGTGGATTTTTTTTTTAGTATGGAGGTTTGGAAACTCGCAGTTTCAAGTAAGGCTCTCACAACTTGTGGGCTATCAATGTCCCAGTCCCCCCCTTTCGGGATAACATACCAATTCAAACTCACCTTGTATTGTTGATGATATTTTTATATACCACGGGGAGCTGATGGGTGCAGGAGGGATGAGGCTTATTATGTTCAGCAGTGGATCCCTTCAGGCTGAAGATGATGATGAATATATATTTATCAATGATAAGGCTAACATTTGAATACGGTATCACTAGTCACCCTATTACCTATACTATGTATTCCAACTTGAAAGTGGCGTCATGTTCTAGCATATTAGGCTATAAGGTACCCCAAGGGTGGGGTTTTTGATCCTTAGTTAAGGTAACCAATGGTAAAAAATGCTAAAAAATGTTGACCATTGGTTAGAATATGTTATCATTTTTTTACTAGGTGGTAGGACTTTCCTGCAAAGTTCGTCTAGGTAGGTACCACCGCTTTGCCAGTTATTCTGCCGCCAAGCAGTAGTGTGCAAGCACTACTGTGTTCCGGTTTGAAGGGCATTGTAGCTAGTGAAATTACTGGGCAAATGAGACTTTATGATCTGATCACTCAGTCTAGTAATCTGATTACTAGACTGTGTGATGTCTCAGGATGACGTGCGAAGTGCAGTGTCACGCGAAACTTTATTGTTTTAAAGTTCCGAGTGACACTGCAACTATTATGGGCAGCCGTGTCGCTTAACATCTGTTGACGACTAGCTCGTCACGTCATTCAATCGCATAAAAAAAAACATTTTTATCCATTGGTAGCTACGGGTCAAAAAACTCACCCTAACACTTGAAGACACTTGCAACTTTAGTTCACATGATGTTTTTGACTTATATAAGTACCTGCTTTTGTTTCAATTAAACATTATTAAAGCTAAGCTGCTCACCAAATTCCCTACCATGCAACCTTCAGGAGCGTCTAGTTTTACACATACAAAAAAACGCAAGTATAAGAGTAGAATTTTCATGTATTATATACCTTGGTAATAGAGTTTACTTTGATAGATACATCACGAATCTTCGAGATCTTTACATAAATAGGTCTATTCTTCGATATAAATCCTTAAGGTGAAACGTTACACTCGCGCAGCAAATTCAAACTTTCTTGCGTTCTTTTACCAATAATAGCTTAATTACTCAACGGTATTACATGAAAACTAATGTTGCGGAAATAAATAGAATGTATCAATTAGATTACAATTAAAGGTATCACCTACATATCATTGGTTTAGCGACAAATGGCAATAGACTGAAAAACTAAGAAGAAAATTGTTTATTGCCATTTGTCGCTAAACCAATGATATCTAGGAGATACTTGTAATCGTAATTTGTTGATACATTCTATTTATTTCCGCAAAATTAGTTTTGCGGAAATAAATAGAATGTAATTACGTTGAGTAATTAAGCTATTATTGGCAAAAGAACGCAAGAAAATTTGAATTTGTCGCGCGAGTGTAACGTTCCACCTTAAGCAACTCTGTTTAATTCTAACATTGCACGATACCTGTGCTAGTGTACATAAAAATTGTTACAGACTATAATTTAATGCGTCTAGTCTGATAAAAGACAAAAGAAAGTATTTAAATTCCCGAATAATGTACACAATTCAGATACGTAATCCCATAAGACCGGAGTGTACGTAAATTATTCAGAATATAAAGTATGTGTGACTGGAATAAATAATCGATTTAAATCGATATCGACAACGTGATTCGCTCGGAGTATCATTGCAGACGTTTTATTTAATCTGACTCTTTTCACTTACTTTTTCTGAATATTGATTAGAGATTTACTTTATCGAAACAGATATACAGTTGGTGATGTTTATTGGACGTTTCTACGCTGCTTGTCATCAGATTTTGGTAAATAGAATGCATTCATTGCCTTTACCTAAAACCTCACTATTCATCATCATCATCAGCCTGAAGACATCCACTGCTGAACGTAGGCCTCCCCCAGAGCGCGCCACCTTGAGCGACTGCTCGCCTCCTGCATCCATCGGCTCCCCGCGGCTTTCACCAGGTCGTCGGTCCACCAAGTATGGGGCCGGCCTACGCTGCGCTACCACACTATTATACTGGGTGTAATTGAATTCATTAGCATCCTTTGAAACTAGGTACCTACGCCTGGTCACGCATGCACTAAAATTTTTGATTCGCATTGATTTGGTATTGATAATAACTCTTTACTTAATAGCTACTTAATCAGCTGCTATAGTACAAAATTAAATTAAAATTATTATGTACTATATTTAATACATTTAGGGTTCCGTACCCAAAGGTTAAAACGGACTCTATTACTAAAGCTCCGGTGTTTGTCTGTATGTCAGTCTATCCATCTGTCACCAGGCTGTATCTCATGAACCGTGATAGTTAGACAGTTGAAATTTTCACAGACGATGTATTTCTGTTGCCGCTGCAACAACATATACTAAAAAACAGAATAAAATAAATATTTAAGGGAGCTCCCATACAACAAACGGGATTATTTTGCTCGTATACCAGATAAGTCATAGATGGCGCTGCTTTAAATAGTACTGCTACTCAACACTAGATGGCAGGGATAGATATTGGTACGGAACCCGTCGTGCGCGGGTCTGACTCGCACTTGGCCGGTTATTTTACATAGACTATTTATTTTGGACCCGCCTAAATAATCTTCTGAAAAGGTAAAATTTAATTTGGAGCGTTCTCTCTAAAATACCTATGTATGAAATAACACTGTTATTTCATAACCGTTTCAAAACACAATCATAATTTAAGTGTTCACTGCGGAGATTCAATAAAACTCGGTACGGGGTTGTTTAAATACGTTCCATTAAGTATGCCCCACAATAATATACCTTAATACCATCATGTAGAGCAGAAAATTGAAACGTAATCCGCTGAAGGAAGTGGAATTAACTAGGTTGGTATGCCTCATATAAAAATATATTCCTTCCTCTACCTCGATGTATGCGCTGAATAAATGTAAACGTTGGCTTCATATTCACAAATATTTCCGTGGAGATGTTCTCTTTAATTCCGCTGCCTTCATAGTTCTGTAGTAGGGCCATGGGTTTTGTGTTTTTATACTATTTGAGTTTGAATTGGTATATTATCCCGAAAGGGGGTAAATCTACTCAAGGTAGACAATGTTTCTTCTAAGACTTTTCTAAATTAATAGTTTTTCATTGAAGAAATGCCATGTAAAGTTTACGTTCGAAGATAGCCCTAGCGCAGCTGGGTGGTTGAACTTCGTCCTTGACCGAATGCACTTAAATGAGTTTGACGACCTGTGTTTAGAAATGAATTTGTTTATTTATTTTAGTATCTTGTTAACTCTCGTAGCGATCGCACGTGCAATTTTGTGAGTGGTTTTATTTTTTAGTATGGAAGTTTGGAAACACGCAGTTTCACAACTTGTGGGCTATCATGGTCCCAGTGGTCAGTTCAAACTCACCCTGTAGAATCACATGCAACTTATCTTAATTGACTGTTTATTTATTTAAAACTTTTACTTACTAATATGCCGAGGCCGCCGCCGAGGCAGGCCCCGAAAGAGATGGCGTGATGACCTCGACGCCTTTCAAGAGCAGTGGTCTGAGGTTGCGGGGGACTGAGATATCTGAAAGGATATGGGGGAGATCTTTGTTCAGCAGTGGGGTAGTATAGGTTAACAAAAAAAATACTAATATTCGTTTTAGGCGGACATTTGTCTAGGTCTGTTTTTACAAGCATTAATTTAAACAGTATTTATGTTAAAAATATTTTATTTAAAAGCTCTTAGTTTTACTACGTCATGTTCTTATAGATTTATTAATAAAGATTACCCCTCGCAGCCAACTGATCAGTGCAAGTCCTGAAGATGAAGATAAGCAGCATCCCTTTGACCGTGTGATGGAAGACCAAGATATAACACGTTTATGACATTACCTTGATTGATTTATAATGTTGCCCGCTTCATAAATATTTCAGGACTTCAGTATCGTCGTAAATTTTCCCTTTTTATTGGGTAGTAAAATAATTTCTGTAATTACAAATCTTGTGAGCAAGCGAAAGTATTTATCTCCGATTGTGATTGTTCTAGTATGACCTACTTCTTTTTTATTTATTGGAATCTATGCTCTCCTTTTGGTAATAAAATCATAAAACAACTAATAACTAACACTCTATGTTGATAAAATTTGTAGGCTTAGGTTGCTAAAAAACACATAGATACGTTGCCAATGTGTCTCATTAATAAAATTGAGAACTTGTAATTCTTTTAGTAAAAATGGTCTATAAAATCATGGTTACCCTACTCGTAGATACATAAAAATTTCATAACCAAAATTGAGAGTAGTGCGTAAAGAAATATACAGAAACTTTCCACGAACTCCGTGGACATAACATTTTTTTTATTACGGTGTAAATAGAATTCACGTAAAGCCCTATTCAAACCGACGCGTTATTCGTACCGCTGTAGGTAGCGGTAAACACTGCGCGGTATTTTGTACTGAAGTTCCACGGCTATCGCGAAACTTGAGCGAACCTTCATACAAAATACCCGGGCGAAATCCCGCCTGGTATACCGCTACCCACAGCGGTACGAATAACGCGCTGGTTTGAATAGGGCTTCACATCAACAACCGGAAGACGTTCACTGTAAAGTGTATAATTTTAAGACTACGCTATGAAACATAGGCCTCGACACCACTTTAAATATAGCTTTACACATTGACAGCTTTCAATCGAATCACAATTCAAACAAATAAAAACGAACTGTGTTCATCCGTTGACACACAGATAGGTACAAATGGAGGCTATAAATTGATTTAGTCAAACTACGTTTTGCAAAATGGCAGTGTACCAAAAAATATTTGCCATGAAATCACAAAAATATTTAGAGGTCGCAGTGAGCCAAAAATCCAGTTACCAAGTTAGTCTAATTACTTTAGTTAATTGAAAACCGCGCTGCGCTTCGCAATACGCTCTGCGGCAACTTTAACGCCTTTTGCTGGTACCTATTTTACTAGGTGAGTGGCACAAAAACCTGGGCCACCGCGCTGCGGCAGCGGCGAGATTGGTATAAATAATTACCGTACCGTCCGCTAGCGCACTATAGGTACATGCTTCTAACTCTTCTAAGCTAGGAAACACTTTTATATCAGATGTTATGTGACCGAATATCGCTGAAAGTGGTACCATACTACGCCTTAGTTGGGAACTATCCCTCAGGTGATTTTATTAAGATGTAGGGACTTTTCGCAAGAGTTCGTCTATACTTAACTACCTACTACCGCATTGCTAGATATTCTGCCGCCAAGCAGTGCAAGCACTGCCGTGTTCCGAAGGGTTATGGTAGATATCGAAATCACTGGTCTTTATGACCTTATCTCACAGTGGAAATCTTGTTATGTGATTACTCTGTGTCGCGCGATACGCTATAAGTGTTCCTAGAGGCAGTGCAGCTGTTATAGGTGGCCGTGACACTTAAAGCGAGGCGTTTCGACGCAAGGCAGCAGTAGGCGCGATTTGTTGTGAAAACAATGGAAAACGTTCAAATTCCAGGATGAATTTGAATTTAATAAATGCAGGACTTCATATAGTTTTTGTTTAACACAGGACTTAATCGCGCTAAAAACATTATTGATTTACCTCGACGTTTCAGATTTTTATTTTAGGCTGTTTTCAGGATTTTATAAGGTCAATTAAAGTTCATTGTATCATCTTACAAATTAGCACATTCTTCAGGCAATATCCTCAGGTGGGTCGTATACTTTTTGTAAGACCGTAATTTAATATTAAATACCGAAAACGTTTAACCGGCCGTGAGAGGATATCCAGAGAATGGGCAGCAACATTCTCCTCGGGACTTGAAAATCGTCTGCGATTACCAAGCCACCTGCCAAGCGTGGTGATTATGGCAAATCCTCCCTATGATAAACGTCCAAAATGACGCTTTACGTGGGTGGCCTGTGTTCAGCTGTGGACGTCTTCCAGCTGATAATGTGATGTGGCATGCAATCAATAAGTTAATCCTTTACCCTTTAGTTAGCCTTTACTCTAGTTTACTTTTGCCAAATATTTCGCTAGCACTAGCCACTTGTCTATACTTGAAGGAAAAAATAAATACATACCTACCTACGTATAGGTATTAGGTACCTACAACCAATCGGAACTTTACCGTGAAGTAACACCAATCCTGCAGTGATCTCTAACAGAGGGATCGGCAACAACATTGACATTACCCTGGCTTCTTCAAAGATCACGGATGAATTGGGATCATAACCTCAAGACACGAAGGTTCATTATTGCGACAGACTGCGGGCCGCCGTGGTCGCTGTCATCAAGGAAATAAAAATGTGTTTGCGCGGTGCACAACGGCGCTGGGACCGCTATTAGACGCCTTTATTGGAGTATTACTTTGATATACAGCCGGTAGCTTCGTGATATGGCTCAGAAATGTGTTTATGAAGATGCTTGCTAAACAATTTCGTGGTAGTGAACTGGCTTTGATATTTTATTGGCGAACCAGCCGCACCTTACTGGGTTGCACCCTGTTGGTCCTTTTATCGGGGGAACCGGGCATATTTTTATAGTTCCGTACCCGGATGGTTGAAGGAATCATAGTATTAGCGTTTACTAGCTTACGACGATGTTCACCCTTCGACGGCTGGAGCAAAAGTGGACGTGGCACCGGTCTTCGATCGTTTATATAGGAGGTAGTGTCAAAATGGCGACTTCATACTAATAATAGTTTAATTGATAGCAAATGTTATGGCCTCACAATATTGGAAAAAATTAAAGCTTTTATCTCAGTGCAATAAAAAAATGACAAATTTTTTTTGAACTTAGACCAATTTGTTAGAAGCTTGTCCCATCCCCATCATGTTTTTTTTTATATTTGTGGACATTTTCACACAGCACCATCTAGCCCCAAACTAAGCAAAGTTTGTACTATGGGAACGATAACTGATAGAATACTTATAGTACGTATACTTTGTTTGTAAAAAAAACTTACAATACCCAGACACAGAACAAACATATCGATGTTCATCACACAAATGTTAGACCTGAGTGGGAATCGAACCCACAATCTGCAGATCAGAAGACAGGGTTACTACCAACTGAGCTATCAGGCCAATTTATTCAAAATTTATATGAGGTCTCTTCCCGTATTCCTGGAAATGCGTTGCATCCTAGACCGCATCGACACTTAACATCAGGTGAGACAGTGGTCAAGCGCAAGCCTATCGAACAATAAAAAAAAGCTTTAATTTTAGCATAAGCGAAGATTTTATAGTAAAATTAAAGAAAAGGATTCAAAAACCGTAAATTCTCTTTTGTATGTGGAATGATCACAAGACAATGCAACGTTATCTTAATTTCACACACCTTGCATAAAATAAAAACATAAAAGATGTTTTTAATAATACGTCATGTAGATAAATATCCGAAGAGAAATTAATACTGTACGCAAGAGTTGATAAGGAGGTACCGGAACCCTAAGACCCTTTTAAAATTATTCATTTATTAATTTAAACTGTTTTTATGGCAACATAATCATTAATTAGGTCATAATAATTACGACAGCTCAGTTGGTAGTAGCTCTGGCTTCTGACCTAGGTTGTGGGTTCGATCCCCACTCGGGACAAACAATTTGTGTGATGAACATTGATGTTTGTTCTGTATCTGGGTGTTATATTTTATTCTATGTATGTATTTACAAACAAAAAGTATGTAAGTATTCTGTCAGACATCTGGTTCCCATAGTAGAAGCTATGCTCAGTTTGGGGCTAGATGGCGATGTGTGAGATGTCTACACATATTCATTTATTTAAGTAAGCATTTATTATTATTATTGTTCCAGAATGTAATATATTCTGTCAGTAAAAGTAATGATAAAAATGTTCACATATCAACCCTTATGCAGTAAGTGTAATATTCTCCGGTGAACTACAGTCGGCACCAGACGATACGCTCTATTTATCCACCCAACCCTTCCACCCTGTTTGACTGTTTGTTTCATTGCCCACGCAGCGATGTCCTGGGATATTGTCGGGATTTAATGACGATTGGGTACGTTGAGGTAAGATGTGAGTTGCGAGTATTATGTTGGTATACTAATACTAGTGCGTATTGGTACTCGTACCTACCGTGGCTTTTTTACAAGTGATGGATATCGTCAAAGTTGTTTAAGATTTTAAGTATTGATTAGGTACTCGTTTCAGAAGTATCAATCTAATATCAAATAAGTAATAGTAATAGGTAATATCAATCTACATCTATTGTGGGCGGCCGTGATACTAGGCCAACGATTAGCTGTCACATCATTCGTTTACATTTAAAAAATCAACTACTTTGATGTGGTTCTAAAAAATAGAATTGCGGTTTGCTACCGAAACCGAAATTATTTATAATAGGCATAAATTAACCTAATAAGAAAAGCATTTACTTTAAAGTCGGGGTGTCAATACCTAAAGCACGTAAAATAAGACTTTTTGTTCTGCAAAGTTTTAACAACTACAATAATGTCTTTAAACAACTATAAATGTTAAATCCAAAAATAATGAATGTAAACGATATATTATTCCAATACCCTATTCATTTTACGCGCAAAATCTCTATTTTGATCTCCAATACCAGGCATACTCGATATTCACTACCAGACAATACGTACCTACGTCAATATCGATACCAACACTATGCAGATACTTACTTTCGAACTCTAAGTTGAGGAAATGAATGCGTCTGCAGAATATTTTTCTGTTATTATAAGCCCAGTTTTACGGCTTTTGTGTGATATGTCAAGGGAATCGAGGATGAAAGAAATACAACGATAAAATGAAGAGGATTTTGTATGGTCAAAATATTTGTAGGCGACACAAAGGAGAGTATCTTTTGTATCTCTTGTATTGTGAACTGTGACACTAAGTAGGCTTGTATGAATAGCTCATAACATTTTATTCTATACCAATATTTTCTTGGAATAAAAATAAATTATTTGTGATACGTATATATATGTAGTAAGTAGGTATGTATATTTCTAGGTGGCAATCTCTGAAACATTGGATTCGAATCAGATTGTTTTTCAATTTTTGGTTCAGTATACCCTGAATTTTCATTAACGCATACTGCTTAGTGCAATAGGCAGTTTTATAGCATAAAGCGATCTCTTCAACAATCATCGGATGAAAAAAAGTAATAGTTTGGGATTAATGTTAGGTATCGCTAAACTTTAGGGGTAATATTGCACTATTTTCCAATTTCAAAAGCAATAATCTACACGCATTGTATCTTTTTAAACAATAGAGGGCATCGTGAAATAAAATAAACCGCAGTTACTTATTTTTAGGTACAACAGTAGCGCTCATAGCGAAGCGCGACAGTCGTTTCTAACCGATCGGTAAAGTTAAGCAAAGTTCACTGCGGTGACTACTCTGATGGGTGACCGCTACAGCAAAAATGTGGAATTTACAACTGGGCGCTACCGTGCTTCATAGGGCACGTTAAGCCGTCGGTCCCGGCTTTTGTCGTAAGACAATAGTCGTTAAGCCAAGTCAGAAGCCTTTGGGCAGCAAAAATTTTGACACACTTGTCTACACGAGAAGAAGAAGAAGGGACAACAGACAGTATACAAAAATACATTCACAACACTATATTATTAAAATGAATGACCACTGAGATAGATATATTATATCGTATAGATGTGTTATCCCATAGACGTACTATCAAACACATAACCGTTACGGAGTTGCTCATTAAAACGTTCACGATCAAACGGTAACCGATATTCAATACCTTGAGTGTAATGTGTAATGAAGCAAATTACTATTTGCCGTGGTGGAAGCTATGGTGCAAACTGTTATGTACTAAGTACCTACTAAAAATTAATGTACCGTTAATAGAGGTAGATAAAGGGGAGTATAAGCCAATTTTCTAAGTACACGTTTTATAAGGTCTTAAAATAGAAGTTAACTCAACGATTGTTTGAATCGTCATAAAGCGTATAATGTAGGTACATTACATTGAGGTAATGTAGTATATATACTTACTTATTAGTAATATTACACGCTGTGAGTGACAAAAGTATTTAATGTCTGCAGTTATACGATGCTTTGAGATTTGATTTGGGTGAATGATGGCTGAGTACCTAGGCAGTGATTTTTAATTTAAATTATTAAGATAATTAAGGAAAAGCAATTTCCCTAATACTTTTTATATACATGGATGAATAGTCAAGCTGAAGGCCCGCTTGTTGGTATGGACTGTATATCTATATAACAGGACACCCGTTCAGCTCTGGGTAGTTCCCATCTGTTCTACTATTTGTTCTGCCAGTAGAACAAGTAGGAAAAATAAGTCTTGGTTGTTCTACCAACACCAAAAGTGATAGAAAACATGTAATCTGTTCTACCAATAGAACAAGCAGGAAAAATAATTCCCGGCTGTTCAGCGCCCTAGCATACACACCGTGAGAAAACTTGTCGTCGTTGTAAGAGTGAGACACATTTAGGCGCTACCATAGTCTTGTTTCGGTCCCTCACGAGAACAAGCGTCAAGAAAATTTTGTTGAAGTGCGCATTCTAGGCGGGCAGGCATCTCTTCAGTCAATACCTCGTCAAAAGTACTATAACTTTGACCGTTTAGAGATGAAAAGTGAAGCTCGGACCTTCCGCAAGCAGCTTCCCTGTCTGGTCTTTACAAGCTCATAAAGCACACTTCAAATCCAACTTATAAAACACAAAATAAAATAAACAAAGGTTTTCTGGCAGACAGTACCTTCAGTGTTCGAGTACCGTGTAAACAAGAAGACCTTCCACGTTAGCAAATAAACTGCATCATAGTCTTCGGAGATAGCTGCAATAAAACGCGGATCTATCTGATACTGAAGAGGAAACTATTTCCTTCTGCAATAGCTACAATGTACGCCCCACAAAATGAAAGCTTGTATCTAAGTGATTTTAAGAAGACTTTGTTGTGATTTTACGGTAAGTTTAGTATAAAACTTGTGAAGGAAATGAAGTGAACTTGCATAGTTTTTAAAGCGTAAAGCACATAAAACAGTTTAAAGGCAGTATAGAAAGTGTACTAACTTTGATACGTTCATTTATGGAAGTACTAGATGCGCTCCACGGTTTAATCCGTAACTCACTCGTTTTCCCGTGGAAATTATTAACTTTCCGGGATAAAAAAAATACATGATGTTGCTCTTGGTAGTGTTACCAATCTGTTTCCAAAATTTCATCCAAATCGGTTAAGCCATTTCGGCGTGAAACACGAACAAACAAACAGTCCACTTTTCATCTTTTTACAATAATTATATATACTCGTATTTAGTAGGGTAGGGCGATATAGATATGAATACATAAAGGTCCAATTTTGAAGGCTTTAGTTGATAGTCCTAACCTTAGAGTATACATAAGCAAGGTCCCAACTTACTAAAAATATATCCGTCTCTTACATTGCCGTCTATTTGACAAGAACAGCAACAGTTTTGGGAGTTTTAGATCTGTCAACTAAAGCCTTTAAAGGGGAGTTTTGGCGGGAACGTGAAAAAGTTCACGTCGTTGCATTGTATTATTTCACAATTCTTAAGCTTTTTCCGGTGTTAATGTTTAAAATTAGTGGCATTTTACGCATTAAATGCTGAATTACGAGCATGAGTGTGGGCAAGTGATATAATGTAGTGAAACGTGGTTTTTCGTCTTGCTTCCAAAATTCCATAGCTAAGCCTCTAGTAAAGTTGCCACTACTTTACTAGGGCATGACTAGACTGGATTATGACTACCTGATTTAGACTGGACTATGACTACCCTGACTGACTGTGACTAAGACTTCACTTTACGTGAAATATTTCATAATACGATGAAAAACTACAATACTTGACACTGGCTAAATACACTATGTGTGGAGCCAAAACATAAGAAAAAAAAAAAAAAAAAAGCCTTTAAAGTTGGCCCGAAATATATCTTACGTAATGTTAACAATCATGGACCGGAAGTTGCAAAATAGGCCGCCTCTCCCACTAGGTGGACCGACGATCTGGTCAAAACCGCGGGGAGCCGATGGATGCAGGAGGCAAGCAGCCGTTCAAAGTGGTGCTCTATGGGGAAGGCTATGTTCAGCAGTGGACGTCTTCAGGTTGATGATGATGATAGCTGTAGTTAACTAACTCGGCTGTTTTAGTTGGAATATATTCTCTAATTCAAAGTTGTAGAACCCATACTGTTACTAAGTTTACTTTCAAAAGTTGTCTAGTTCTGTGGAAGCCGTTACCCCCAGCCGGCGAAGACATCGGCCCCAGCTGCACGAGTTACGATGCCGCCGCGGATTCCATCGTTAAATAGTTCCAAACTTCACTTTTACGAATTAATTTTTGGCGTTTTATCTTGCACAACTTCCCGTCTTTTGACAAATATATGAAAATGTAGGAAATGTAGAGTCATCATCATCATCATCAACAGCCTGAAGACGTCCACTGCTGAACATACCTCCCCCAGAGCGCGCCACCTTGAGCGGCTGCTCACCTCATGCATCCATCGGCTTCCCGCTGCTTTCACCAGATCGTTGGTCCACCGAGTGGGGGGCCGGCCTACGCTGCGTCTTCCGGTTCGTGGTCGCCACTCGAGAACCTTTCTTCCCCATCGGTTGTCAGTTCTACGAGCGATGTGGCCTGCCCATTGCCGCAAAATGTAGGGTACAGTAGAATAGAAGTTTAGTTGCAAGATAGAAATATGGTCATTAGCGTCAATATGTTCTACGCGTTTTTCTCTCGCTGGAGAGTGGAGAGAGTATCTAAGGCCACTTCGAAAAGATAGGCCCATAATCCACCGCGCTGCGCAAGCGCGGATAGATGACAAAAGTGTTCTCAAATTTTGTGATTCCAACATCATGCCGGTTTCCTCACGATGTTTTCTTTCGTGATTTTGATTCGCTACTAATAATAAAAGTTCAAAGTTGTACGTTTGATTAATCGCATTCCTATCAGATGTTATAGTAAAATCAAAATTATAATATACTTGGGCTTTTGCCCGCGGCTTCGCACGCTTGTATTGTGTTATTTCTACGTTTAGGTAGTCTAATAATAGATCATGCATTTTCTATATACCTGTTAGCATTGTTAATAATAAACCGATGGGAGAGCAGTTTTTCTATGGAATGCATAGATGGCGCTAAAATAAAAAGGTGGGAAAAAGTCAGTGGTCGCGCAGGCGGCACGACCCAAAAAGAAAAAAACAACGACAAGAAGAAGAAGAAGAAGAAGAAAGTGGTAGCAGTGAAAAGTGCAAAAACTCGATGAAAAATCAATATATTGGAAAAAGATGAGTTACCAGTGGATTTGCTGAAGAAGTTGATGAATATGACGCTTAGTTGGGAGTATCTAATAAAACTATGTCGAATACTCATGATGTTTCGCTATCATACCAAACAACAAATCCACTAAATCTTTTCGGAGCTGCGCACGTATTAGCACATGTGTAAAATGCATTTACCTATACGATGCGTACATAATTAATTTTGTTAATACTAATTAGAAATTACAAATACTTAAGCACGCCACTGTAAAAGGAGTCGACATTTACCTATATGTCCACTATTTTCCACGTTGTCTCATTTCACTGCACTTTCAACATAGTGGAGGGAGTGAGGAAATAACATGTGTACAAAGCTCAAATCAGGATCGCTTTTGTAAAGAATGTTTCATTTTTAGGGTTCCGTAACAGTTTTGAAATAAAGGAACCCTTTGTGGCGAAGTTAGGCATGACATCACAAGTACGTCTCCACACTATCATGCCTGCCTAAGGTTCCATTATAGGTAAGGTGTAATGTACGCCACAAATGAAATGTTACAGAGCATCATTGAAAGGAATAGAGGAAATAGTTCTTATTTTTACTTATTAGGTGAGAGTCGCCTTTGATACCATGAAAACACCGAGAGCCACAGCTAAGTGGTAGGATCCTCTCACCAACGAGTGAAGTCATTATCAGATGCGAACTTACTTCTCCTCACCTTAAACCCGAAGGAGGGACCCGAAGGTCCCGAAGGAGGGTCCACCAGCCTTCCCCATTTGACCCGCCCTCACCACCGTGCAAAACTCATTCTAATTCCTCTTTATTTCCATTTCAATAAGACTCACATCATAAGTTAAGTCTTTGATCACAAGTTATCTTTGAATCACTTACTAAGCCTAGCCAGGATTATTAACAATTACCTCTCGTAATTGTTTCGTTGAAGTTATTCATTGATACACCAAATTTTCTTGCACTAAATATCGTTTACTTCATACCCGCTTCGCTATCTTTTTCTAAATAAAACCAAGGCACCACTCCCGCCTTTTTTCTCTCATACAATATTACCAGCACAGATAACCTAAAACTCGCAATCGATTCACTTACTTACTTTAGTCATATACATTCTTCACAGAGACTTTTTTCTTTCATCTGTGCCTCCAGATAAACATGTGGTACCACAGACCTGTGTGTGTGGCACAGAGTGTAGTCGATGGTTTTTTCCTCTATCTGTCATAACTTACCGTAAGTAGCCAAAAAAAAAAACACCAATCGGGCATGTTGTTTAAAACTCCGATACGTTTCGTAATGAAATCTTAATAATCATCATCAAAAAAAATTAATAATATTTCAATTTTAAGATATTCTATTTTAAGCGCCGGTTATTTCTAAGCATGTTAGTGAAAACCGCATGAAAATCCATTTAGTATTTTAGGAGTTCAGTTGGAACAAACAAACAAACAAACAGACAAAGTGTATAAAAAGTGGCTTAACGTGATCAGCGGCTAATTTTAAGCCAACCTGTGTGATTACTTTTTTGATATCTTGCAATTACAGACTTTTTTATCTCTACAGTTTTATTATATGTATAGATAGATATAGAATAGACAACCCATATACAACCTTACACAACCAAACAACAAATACTTTAACAAGAAAGATAAATTTAGAATACAGCCAAACGACATTTTAGCGTGTCTAAATGAAGTTATTCTAAAATCTAGTGCTTCCCTGTGTGCCTGTGTTTCCGCAACGGTAGTAACTTCGCCTAATCTGTGGCAGTAGGCTTTCTTATCTGCCTTGATGGATACACGTTGAGCACGCGACGTTTCACCGTGCTACTGACGGTTGTGATCTATCAACCTTGGTATAAGCACTGTTGAGATAGCAGATATAATTCATGCAAGGATATCATTTATAATAATAAACCTCTGTTAATGCAAAATTCGAACCGTGGTCTCTTACTGTTGGCCTCATTAGTAAGCTCAAAATCGAGCAACGAGCTATGGAGAGAGCTATGCTCGGTGTTTTCCTGCGATATAAGATCTGAAACGAGGAGATCCGCAGGAGGATTAATGTGACCGATATAGATCTTAGAATTAGCGTTGAAATGGCAATGGGCAAGTCACATCGCTCGCAGAACAGACAACCGATGGGGAAGAAAGGTTCACGAGTGGTGACCACGAACCGGGAGACGCATTGTAGGTCGGCCCCCCACTCGGTAGATCGACGACCTGGTGAAAACCGCGGGGAGCCGATGGATGCAGGTGGCGAGAAGCCACGTGGAGCCAGGTCGGGGAGGCCTATGTTCAGCAGTGGACGTCACAGGCTGTTGATGATGATGATGATGAATGCCAAAAAGTTCGATGTTGTTTATTTTCGTGGTTTGCATACAGTTTGGCAAACTACACATATGAACATAATTTTGTCCTGAAAAATTTGGAGGAGCTCCCGCGGTGAAACAGTTCATTGAAGGAGAAACCATCTGGAACTATGGAAAAAGAAACCTCTATATATATAAAAGTGCAACGTTATTTGTTTTTTTTTTTGGCGTGAACGCTGCTGTAGCTTAATCGATTTAGATGATGCACACTGATTGCTTACACATGCAACCGAGTTCAACATGAAATATTGCAGCTACTACCTACCTAAATGAAAGAAATTGCTAAAGATGTCGATTACAGACCAAAAACCGCAAAATTAAAACTAAATTACTACAGTACCAATAAAGTCATACACATAAACGAGAATTGAACAAGTTGAGCACGATATAAAGTGTTATCTCAAACCGCGAAAGTTTCAATGTTCTAAAGTATTTTACCTCATACGAGTCCCAAAAGTACTCTCCTGTGCCAACAACGTAGTTAGTTTAATAAGACTCCAAGGCGTTATTCTATGCTCCTTCATCAATAATGCAGAGCAGCGGCAAAGAATCAAGTTCCAAAGATTCTCGCGGTGAAACTTGGCTTAATTCTTTCTAAGACTAATAACAATAATTATGCAAAAATAACAAGTTCAGATGAAGTTCGCCTCGCTTCTAATTAAAGTTTTAAGCTTTCACACACTGAGATCAACACTGCTTTCCTCTTGCAATGTTTGCGAAATGAATATAGAATCTTAATTAATTTAAATAATAGAAACTTGAATTTAAATAGAAATACCTAGATATACAAACTGGTGATGGTTGGTTGAACGGTTGGCTTCGTCTGTTTCTAAACAAAATCGGTAGAATAAATTAACTTAGCATAAGATTCAGATTCAGATATTGTATTCCCTTTTTTTAAGTAGGTTTATAAAAACACTCTCATTATTAATTCACTTTTATTTGCGTATTGATTTATTTCTGAATTGTAAAACATGCTTCTAAATATTACTATTTTCATATTGTCTTAAAAATGCAAATGTACTTATATTTCAAATTCGCCAGAAACTTCATCACATTCTCTTGGTTTTTAGGACTTCTTCGATCTTTGTTTTCCTTGTATCTCATAAAAGCTGTGGTTTCTTGGAATTTCGAAATTTATTATAGTCTTAGAATCCATTTGTGTAGTCGATGCTTCAACAAACGCCAGCATGATTAATAGTGCCTTTGCAGCCGTATCAGAAGATTACCAAAATCGGTTTTTTTACTTTCTTTATTTTTTAGTGTTTTTCATGATTTTAGTACCTATCTATTTCATCTTTGATTATTTACCTATTTCATCCTGTTTCTCTCATACCTTCTGTTGTCTTTAGTCCTGACATATTCAACTTGTCGAACTCTTCTTGGTCTCTCTTTTCTGCAGCAAGAAGTCGTGCAACATTTCCTCCAGCATCTCTTGCAGCAGTCGCAAATGTAACACCATCGGCAGCATCGACACCCACAGCAAATACTCCGATAGTAATCTTTACATTTGCCCATACCTTATTGTCATTATAAATTTTATATGTCCATGGTGTAATAGTTTTGTACTGTTTGGATATAAACGTAGAATTAGACATAACACTAGGTACTTTAGTTACATTTTAGGCTGTTAAGAAACACGTTCTAAAAGTAATTAATTTAGCCGTGGTTTTGCATGGTTTCGTAAGGTAATCTTGAGATTGCTTGAGATCTTGACAAGCTGATAATGTCACGCCATGACACAATACTTCTAAGACACAATACGTCTGAGTGATAGATTATCACAAGTTCGGCCTTAGAGTATGTACTTTAGACTCAGTCGGCAATCTAAACTTTTTGTAAATTAGGCTGCAGATGGTCTGCAGCTCAGATGCGTTCTTTTCCATGGCAAACCACCACAGATTAGAGAAAAAAACAAATGACTCTGTGCAAACCACAGATTAGAGAAAAAAACAAAACTCTGTGCAAACCACCAAAAAGAAACCACCTAGCATGCGCACCACGACAAAATTTTCTCGACACTTCCCGTGAGGGACCGTGACAATACTATGGTAGCGCCTAAGTGTCTCACTCTACCAGTGACGTTAAGTTTTCTCGCGGTGCGTATGCTAGGCCATCAGGTCTGTCATGAGGAATCATCTAGCCTGACTAGTTTGATGCCACCTAGCTATAATTATATATTTTTCACTGGATTATGTCGTTTATATAATGTCCCTGTTATCAACATGAGATCAGCCAAGGTGTCACGACCAAACCTTATGCCATGATAAGCGTACGTTGCACATAACAATGGAAAAAACTTGGACTAAACACGGACAAAACAGAACCCTTAACATCCCTCGAGACCGTTTGCTCGCACGCTTTAAAGCGTTGTACTAAGGAACATAATTTACATTGTTTGAAACAAAATAAGCAAAATATTAATTTATATTTATTAATATTATTAATTATAACGTTATATGTATTATATTAGGTATCGTGTCATCAGAGTGGAATAAAATAACAAGAATCAATTTCCAATCTTTAATATAACATTCACAATACACTTAACACTAAAAACGTTATATAAAACAAAACAAATACAACACTCAAATCACGGAACATTTAGAACAACATTAATTGTTATCCAATTGCATTGCCAATTTGCCATTAAGCAATGTTAAAAAACTTGATTATGGAGGGATCAGATAAAAAAGTTGTACCATCTAATGATCTAATTGTAAAATCGTAATGCAATGAAAAACTATAGACCTAAATAGAACAAAAACATTATTACAACAAAAACGTATACATTCTATAAGCAGTAACAAAGGTTTGTAAACAGTATTGCAAAGTCGTGAAAGGTCAAACTTGTGTGTCTCCAAGAAGGTCGAAGCTACGACCGAGAGAGATCGAAGCTATGGAAAAGTTTTTGATTGATAGGCTCAACGCTTTGGACTGGACTTCTTCAGCTCTATTAAATATTAGATTAGATTAATAAAAACTTTATATTATTACATTACATAGAATATATCTTGTTTCTACATGGTTTCTACATGAGGAAAGACCCTTTGAAATTTATGTCGGTTTATGCGAACTTTCTTAGCGTTAAGATGGGAATCAGCGTCCACCAGCGGTCTTACCCCAGAGCTACATACAACATGCAGCATTTTAAAAGCAGGGTCAAAAGAGTATTATCATATAATCACAGGCTAAGCAATGCATCAGTTGTATATAGAGTTGCAGATGCCCATATAGGGTATGGTGTCGATAAACTCTTCTCATCAGGAGGTATATTTGCTACCTATAGCATTAAAATATTAATGAAAATTAAGTTAAACTGCGTCTGTTATATAAGCTGGAAAATAACAACGAGAAAAGCATCAATGAGAGGAAATCGATTGGGAAGAAATATTTAATTTAAAAAAAAAGAAATGCTTCGATGAAGGCTATGATTTTTACAAACCATGATTGGCATCGGCCAATAATAATAGTTGGTCAAATAAAAAAAATGAGAGTTCTGTAGATGAGAGGGAAAGCAAACAGACACACTCATCGGATCTTTATCACAGTTATAGTAGAGATGCGCACTTACTGAATCTTCTGCACAAAGTTCACTAAACTCTTGCAAGTCTTCTTCTGATCTGGCAAAGCTCATGTAAAGGTAGTTTTTGGAAACTCGAAACGACAACAATTTTAGTTTGGGAGTGAGCCATACTTTGGCCAACTTGATTGCGTAGTATGGCGGGTAAATGTCGAGAGGAGATGGGTCCTGAGGAAACTCGGTCAGTTGGACTGGACATTTCTGAGCTAGGTTGCTCCGTCTGAAACTGTAAGGATGACTTTAAACGGGAACGTACGGATACAAGACTATGCTTTACTAGAAAAAAGTGATCATTTTAGGAAGTAGGTTATCGTTTGGAAACGACTACTTACTTCCTACAGAAGTTTTAGTTATAGCATGGAACAAGGAGGAAAGGAATTCCAATACACCAAGAAAACAGCGTAGATCAGAAATATGCCAAAAACCGTTATAAACTAGATATCGCTGCAAAATGAGCGGGCTATAAGTTGAGCGTAGATCAGAAATATGCCAAAAAACCCGTTTTAAACCTAACCCGACGTAGCTAGCCGGATAGCCCGCTCATTTTGCAGCGGCATCTAGGTTTAGAGCGGTTTTTGGCATGTTTTTGATCTACGCTGTTTTCTTGGTGTATTGGCATTTCTCTCCTCCTTGTTCCATGGTTATAGTATAGATTCTTCTTCTTTGTTTAAATAGTATAGGTTAATCGCCATCATTAATTAGTAGCTAAACCTAAGCCACTCCAGCCACTACATCCCCTTTTTCTTCTTTCTTAACATTTTGACAGTCTCTTCCCAAAACTGGGAGTGTTAAACTAATTTTGAATAGAGACGTTTCAATGCTCTTTAATATGTAACCGAGCGAGCTGCTCATCTGCTATTTCATTCTTGCTCAGCATACTTGTTGTGTTGTCATGCATAAACCTATAACCTATTTGGTAGGTACATTGGTCTAATTATTAAGTGTATTCGGTACATTTTATTTTATTTTTACTGGAATATAAAAGAGATCAAATACAATCCAGTTTATCTCATCTAGATTTATCAATACGAGAATCCTGGCAGCAAATCCAAGTGATTGAAGAAACTTGTCGGCACAACTTTCGACGTCAGTTCGCATTGGACATGTTTACCTTTCTAGCTAACTTTAAGTATCTGGGGATAAGCAAACAAACTTGGGATCAAGTTATTGATGTTGTTGCTTCATACTTACCAAACTGTGCAAAGCTTTTTAACGGCACCGGGAATTTTGATCGGCATGATTTTTGTACGTTGATTTGACTTTGATGCTGATGACAGTCCAATATTTTGATGTTTATTATTAAATTTTTTAACATTTGACGTAAATTAATGTGAAAGTTATACAAAAAAGAATAATTAGTTTTGAAGTATTAAACCTCAAATATAAATTATCGTTATTTCCTCCAAATTATAAAAAAAGCTCTGTAAGAATGTATACATAACGTGCTCTTTATAATCGTATCGAACTATTGTTAAATAAATTTATAAACAACACTAGCCCACGCTTTTACTCGCGTAAAAAAGTATGTTATATATTCCAAATTTCATTTAAATCCGTGCATTGCGGTACGAAGAGGGAAAAACTTGGAACACCCCAAGTGACTTTCAATGTATTTTTTACATAATTATAATGTATAAAAATATTCATAAAAAATGCGATCACCTTGGAAAATCCAATTTTTTGGGAAACATGATTCAGATAAAATAATTGTTGAAAAAGTGATTTTATTTAAGCGTACCTACTTACTGTGACCTCAATATGAACTTCCCAAATGTCCTCAAAATTTTCGTTAAGGTGTCGAAATTTGCGAGGTACCTGACCTCGGCACATCTTATAGAACAACTTGAACAACCAACGACTCGAAAAAGTGTACCCAAAACAACCACTCTCACTTGAAATCCCGCACAGCAATACGATAGAAGAAAATTTATAATAACTGCGGCTCTCATAGCGTTGGATGGCCAGAATTCATAACTGAGGTCTTAGTCGTCTTATTTACAGATTTGAAATTTTTTCACAACTTTTAAGTGGTCGGATTTAAAAGTTTCGCGAGTGGTGGTACGGTTTTTTTGTCTCTGACTCCGTTTAATAATTCATCGCAGCTCGCGGGGAGAGTTGTTTAAATCTATTTAACTCTGTTACGTAGGTATATAACCTGAATCTGAGTGTGAATGGTGCTTGTTATTGGAATATGCAAAGTTGGTATGTTTTGGAATGGCATATTTCGGGCGAAGTGTTCCGAAATATTCCAAAAGTGTGCGATACGGCTTGTTTTCCTGATCGGCTTTTGTTGAAAGAGGTGTGTGGAGTAATAAAAGCTTGCGCTGATCCCCTCCAATAACAGCAGCATTATTTTTGAATAATGTTTCTGTGCTCAAGAAAATCACATACAGTTTATGTTCTTTCTTATTTATTACTTTCATAGATTCATACGTTTATTCTGATGTTTCTCCCCGGCGGGTGTCTATCTTTGCAAGACTTCTTTGTGCTGTGTCACTCGCAGGGATCGTTTAGGAATCTCACAGTTAAATAACTTAAATTATGTTTTGGTTATGAAAATAAGTTCTAAAAAGAAGCAGGTATCCCTATAGTTATTTCTATAAATATGTACCTAAAAAAATAAACGTCGTCAATTTTTCTATTTGTATTATATTTGTGTCTGTACAGATTTCACGCCAACCAATTTGGCTGAAATTTCACTATATATTTCAGATAGCTGAAACTAACTTTATAGATCTACATAGTGTAGGTACCAGTTTCTTCCGGGAAATTTAGAGTTCCCACGGGAAAATGAGTAAAATACGGGTGCAGCCGCAGTGCAACTAAGTACATTATTTTACCTAATAATTAACTTGTTAACTTAAATATAAGGTAACTTTTATGTCTAAAATTCCAGCTGATCCAGGCTCCAGACTAGAAAACAACATTCTACATCAAATGACTCATCTAAGAACCGTTAAACTTCATTAGACTAATTAAAGACTTAAGAATCAATTAAAACAAAATCCAAGCATAAGTCGTCGTAACTCAAAAAGCACTCACTTTGATGAAAGTTTCTGTTTATCTAATTAACTTCAACTTATAAAATCTGTTAATGATAAAAAGGTTTTCTTGGCTTTGGAATTCAGGAGGATTTTCTTTGGTATTTTTTAATTAAGATGCGTTAATTTAGTTGTTTTTGAACTCTGCGAGCCGGTTTGTAATTAAATATTGTTTATTACTTATCTTCAATGACAACGATCAATCTTAGTTCATAAGGTTTCCTTTGTATTTTCATATTTAATTGGTGGGACAATAAAGAGTTCTCTATCTATCTATCTATCTATCTATAATACTTCCAATTCCGATCTAAGTAAGCTTTTTAACAACTTTGTGCACTTATTACCCTGCCCTACGCTGCATCTTCCGAACCGGAAAACGCACGAGAACCTTTCCTCCCCATCGGTTGTCAGTTCTACGAGCGATGTGGCCTGCCCCCTCCCACTTCAACTTGCTAATTCTAAAAGCTATATCGGTGACTTTGGCGCTAAGACGTGGTCTCTTACCTCTGTTGGCCTTATGAGTAAGCTCAAAGTCGCGCGGCGAGCTATGGAGAGAGCTATGCTCGGAGTTTCCTTGTGAGATCCGAAATGAGGAGATCCGCAAGAGAACTAAAGTCACCGATATACCATCTTTTATTATCTTGAATTTTTCTTTACTAATTATGGTTAATTGGTTTCTGTTACACAAAGGGATAAGTATCAGACAGATTGCCTACAATTGCTCTAGTTTTAGGTTGATCAGAGTTTTCTACATAAGTTCTTAAATAGAGAACCCTTACACTAAAAATTCAATTAGACCACAAAATACACAAACAAAAGAACACACACATACACAACAACCCAACACAACACAAAACAACACACACTCTGCACGTTGTTTAATATATTGTTATATTTGTTTTCAGGCGAAAATGTTACTTTAAAAACAGGAAGGTACCCATAAAAGTGCCGTAAAACTGTAAAGATAACAAAGTAAGTTTCTTACTGATATCCATTTATCTTAAGGTCACCTGAATCGTTTAAAAACTTTAATTACGAAGATAAGCAATAGGATCCAAGCTACAACGGCCAATCAATCAGAAACGCTCGACGGTGCCTTTATTTACTCTAATACGAATGTAAACAATTACTTGTTTAAATTCCGAAAATGAATCACCAATTAGAAACATTTAAACACGTTCAGCCTTGTTCCGCAAAACTCGATATAATTTATTCAGAGAGGGTGCTCTCAAAATGTCAAATAAATTGTAGGCTCCGGCTTCCACGCGATCGGACAGCAAATTAGCTTCGACTGGGGAATGCTGTCTTATACGTATAACTGCTTGTTTTTCGGTTAATGTTCTCTTTAATTATAAACAGTGTATAATGTAACTACTCTCAGTATTTTTAAAATGATTTCCAACTGGAAAGGGATTCAACTGAAATTTTGTACGATATGTATATAAATTAGGTTCAATATAATCATACAAAAAAATCTAGGTCTGTGAATATAATAATAAAAAACATTGTACGCATAAATAGCCGTGTTAGCCGTGTGGTCCCAGCAGCATAAGAATAGGACTACCCCATCTCTTCCTGTGGGTATCGGGCTAAGGGAATATCCAGGAATAGTAAGCAGCATTACTTTTTGGTTTGGATTTTAATCTAATGGGATCACCAAGACGCCTGCCAAACCAAACAGTTCGTTCTGTCCTACGCTGATACCTACGGATAATATAATACTACTGGGGCACAGAACGTCTCTCACAGGGAGACAGTGTAAGGCATAATCCACCATGCTGGTTAAGTGCGGGAAGGTAGATGACACATATTTTTGAACTGACTGACCTGCTCCGGCTCGGCACGGGTTAATTAGTTTTACGCCTTGTCTCAGTCTAAAAAAAGAGAGAAGAAAGAGAGAAAAGATAAGGGAAAAGGATGAATGGATGAAACGGCGAATGGAGGGCACCGTGCTGAATTTCAGGATTAAAATTATCCTATAGCCTACCTCGTAATATGAACTCTAATCATGCCAAGTTTCATTTGAATCCATTCAGCAGTTTCGGCATGTTGCTCAGCTAAAACAGACAGACAAACAAAAATGAAAAAAATATATAGTTTTGGTTTCAGCATCAACAATAAGAAGCCCTCAAAAATTTTTTTTTTAAATTAACCGTTGAACAGTTCTCCAATTCCAATTAGACTCTAATCACACGCCACTTCATGTCACTGGTTTACCTTTGGCACCCGAAACCCCTATCTAATTCATTCTAGTGCTCGCTATACGCCTGGGATACCTAGGTCAAACACCGCGTGACCTAATACGAATGGTCTGCGTGACCTTATTGCGATACCTGATGGGCTTCTAATCTCCTATGGGTGCATATTCAGGTAGGATTGTTTGGAGACTGAACAAACAAACAACGTTTAACTTACTGATGTTTATAGAAGAGATTAAGTTAAATACGAAATAAATAATATAATATAATAATAAGGTACCTTTTTCTTGTGGGATGAATGTGCGGGATGGAAATAATAATCATAAAAACAGTAATAACAGCCAACGATCTCATACAGATCCTGAGCCTTAACTAGGATTCCCTGTATCCAGGGACCCAGGGACTACGAGGACCATGCTCCCATAATACTCGGACACAGAACAAGAATTTGCGCTTTTTTATTACACATCACTAACTATTATAAACTGAATAATAAATAAATAAATAAATAAATAAACTTGTCCTGTCGCGGGAATTGAACTCGCCGCCTCCGGGTTATAAGCCGACCTAGTCAACCACCACACCACAGAGGTTTGAGTCAAAATGGCAAACGATGAAAGATGGCTGTGTACACTTGTAAAGCCATCAAATCATCAAGCCATCAGCTTATACAATTTATTCAATACTCCTACAGGTAAATTGTCGTTTATTTTTATTAAATTGTATATTATAATCATCAGCTAATAATATAAATATATATATAAAATGTCCCGTGTGGTCCCGGTTACGAATAGGACCACCCCATCTCTTCCCGTGGGTGCCGTAGAAGGCGGCTAAGGGAATATCCAGGGAATGGGTCGCAGCGTTCCCCTCGGTCTTGGTGGCAATCAATCTTCACCTACTGCGATCACCAAGCCGCCTGCCAAGCGTGGTGATTATGGCAAACCCCCCCCCCTAATGACAAGCACAAATAAAAACGGCCCCCAGTCCCCGGCAGCTCTGCTATCCCGTGGCTACGGTAGCGGCCACGGTAACGGCAGGGCAAGGGGTGCGAAGAATCCCCGGCAGACGCCCGGCTACCAACCCCAACGACGACCCCTGGCCCTGGCAACACATAACGTGCGCACACTGAAGGCTGACGAAAGGATGGTCGAGCTAGTGAATGGTGAGATGAATCATTCACATCTGGTGAACGACTAGCTCGTCACGTCATTCAATCGCATAAAAAAAAAAAAAAAAAAAAAAAAAAAAAAGCTAGAGGCGGAGATGGGTAAGTTACGCTGGGATGTAATGGGATTGTCAGAAGTCCGAAGACAGGGACAGGACACGATAATCCTAAATTCCGGTAACTTATTCTTCTACCGGGAGGGAGACCAACTCTCCCAAGGGGGTGTCGGGTTTCTCGTCCGCAAGTCTCTCGTCAACAACGTGGTCAAAGTCGACAGTGTGTCGGCCAGGGTAGCGTACCTGGTACTCCGAATAACCAAACGGTATTCGTTGAAGGTTATACAGGTATACGCGCCGACATCGGCACACTCAGACGATGAAGTAGAAGCTATGTATGAGGACATATCCGAAGCCATGCATACTTCCGAAACATACTTCACCGTTGTGATGGGAGACTTCAATGCGAAGTTGGGCACAAGGAATAGCGATGAGCTGAGAGTGGGGCCATTTGGATACGGGCAGCGGAACCCTCGAGGACAGAGGCTGGCTGACTTCATGGAGAAGGAGGGACTCTTTATGATGAACTCCTTCTACGAGAAGCGGCCATCCAGGAAGTGGACGTGGATAAGTCCCGACGGTTCCACTAAAAATGAGATAGACTTCATCATGACGACCAAGAAGCACATATTCGATGATGTCTCTGTGATCAGCAAGGTGAAAACCGGTAGCGATCACCGTATTGTTAGAGGCACATTGAATATCAATGTTAAGCTCGAAAGGTCACGTCTGGTGAAGTCTACGCTCCGTCCAAATCCTGTCCAAATCCAAAACCCCGAAGGCTTTCAGCTGGAACTCCAAAATCGCTTCCAGTGCCTAGCCGACTGTAACACAGTGGACGAGCTAAACGACGGGTTGGTGGAAACTGTCCAAGCTGTTGGATCGAAATTCTTTAAGACCCAACGCCGAAAGAAGACTCAAAAGCTCTCAGAAAAAACTCTTGAGCTAATGGCCGACCGGAGCGAAATGAAGCTGCAGTCTTCAGTTGATATGTCAGCCTACGGTGAACTCAATAGACGAATCTGGAGTTCCTTGCGACACGACTTGCGTGCTCTTAGTACTTCACGTATTGAGGCCGCAATTGAGCGGAACCAAGGCTCTAAAGTGTTCGCAAAGGATTCGTTTATTGGGCAACACCAAATGGCAAAACTGAAGACCGAAAATGGTAGCGTCATTTCATCCAAGCCTGAGATTCTGAGAGAGATCGAGAACTTCTATGGACAGTTATACACCTCGACACGTAAGCCCGCTACTAACACAGCTCAGGACATCAGAGCCAAGTTAGTCCGACACTATACCGAAGATATCCCGGACGTCAGCCTGTACGAGATTAGAATGGCCCTCAAACAGCTTAAAAACAACAAGGCACCAGGTGAAGATGGAATTACGACCGAACTTCTGAGAGCGGGTGGTAGACCGGTACTTTTAGTCCTCCAGAAGTTATTTAATTCTGTCATCCTTGAAGGTATAACGCCAGAGGCATGGCACAAGAGCGTGGTGGTGCTCTTCTTCAAAAAAGGCGATAACACCTTATTGAAGAACTATAGGCCCATCTCGCTCTTGAGTCATGTGTATAAGCTGTTTTCGAGAGTCATTACGAATCGTCTCGCACGCAGGTTTGATGAATTCCAGCCTCCCGAACAAGCCGGTTTCCGAAAAGGCTTTAGCACCATAGACCACATCCATACGCTGCGCCAGATTATACAGAAGACCGAAGAGTATAATCGGCCGTTATGCCTAGCGTTTGTGGACTATGAGAAAGCCTTCGATTCAATCGAGACTTGGGCGGTGCTGCAGTCCTTGCAGCGATGCCAAATTGACTATAGGTATATCGAAGTTTTGAAGTGTTTGTACAGTAAGGCCACTATGTCAGTCCGACTACAGGACCAGAGTACGGAACAAATTCCATTGCAAAGAGGCGTGAGACAGGGAGACGTTATTTCTCCGAAACTGTTCACAAACGCATTGGAGGATGTTTTCAAGCTCTTGGAGTGGAAAAGATCTGGCATCAACATAAATGGCGAGTACATCACTAACCTTCGTTTTGCCGATGATATAGTCATAATGGCGGAATCGCTCGAGGACCTTAGCACCATGCTCAACGACCTCAGTAGAGTCTCCCAGCAGGTTGGTCTTAAGATGAATATGGACAAGACAAAGATCATGTCTAATGCTCATGTTCCACCTATACCGGTAATTGTTGGGAACGATACTCTCGAAGTTGTCGACAAGTATGTCTACCTAGGACAGATTGTCCAATTAGGTAGGTCCAACTTCGTCAAAGAGGTGGCGCGAAGAATCCAACTCGGCTGGGCAGCGTTCGGGAAGCTTCGTCCTATCTTTTCGTCCAAAATACCGCAGAGCCTGGAAACGAAAGTTTTCAATCAGTGTGTGTTGCCAGTGATGACTTATGGAACTGAGACATGGTCTCTTACTGTTGGCCTCATTAGTAAGCTCAAAGTCGCGCAGCGAGCTATGGAGCGAGCTATGCTCGGTGTTTCCCTGCGAGATAAGCTCCGGAACGAGGAGATCCGCAGGAGAACTAAAGTGACCGATATAGCTCTTAGAGTTAGTAAGTTGAAGTGGCAATGGGCAGGCCACATCGCTCGTAGAACTGACAACCGATGGGAAAGAAAGGTTCTCGAGTGGCGACCACGAACCGGAAGACGCAGCGTAGGCCGGCCCCCCACTCGGTGGACCGACGACCTGGTGAAAGCCGCGGGGAGCCGATGGATGCAGGAGGCGAGCAGCCGCTCAAGGTGGCGTGCTCTGGGGGAGGCCTATGTTCAGCAGTGGACGTCTTCAGGCTGTTGATGATGATGATGATATATAAAATAAAAAAATAAAATAAAATAAAATAAACTGTCTATAGGTCAGCGCAGCCAGTATACATACAGTCATAATACCAGCTTCAGGCCCTGGACTCAATTGAAAGGCGAGCAAAAAAGCTCAAAGGTGACGATACCAATGGTGGGGGCTAGGCTCCAGAGCTTAGAGCACCGTCGTAAAATTGCCAGCCTATCAATGTTCTATAGGTTACATTTCGGTCAGTGTGCGGCGGAGTTAGACAATCTAATTCCATTTCACCATCGGACGACAAGACGTACCTATAGCTACACGCCATCTATTTACGGTTGATATTCCTTCGATTTGCACAAAGTCATTTGACTCGACATTTATGATCCGAGCAGCGAAGGAATGGAACACTTTACCAGCGTCTTTGTTTACCGATAAATACAATCTGGAGCTCTTCAAGCCGCGAGTGAATAGGTATCTTCTAGGCAAGCATGTACCATCGTAGACCGCGTCGTCATTTTCCATCAGGTGAAATCGCGGTCAAATACGAGTCTATTTAGTTATTAAAAAACCATGCCAAATGCAGGCTAAATGCAGGACCAAACCGGATTTGAACCCGGGTGCATCGCTTTAAAAGTCGCGTGGGCAAACGCTGGATCACACTCGCCCATTGCCATAAGCTAAGCACCAGGCAGTCACAATCATAGTTATTTACTAGTAAACAACAATCAATACACGGCGTCATAACATATCAATGCTCCTATTTCAAAGCTCAATAATTGGTGTGTAGTAATTAGTGGAACCAATCAATTGAATACCTCAAGTGGTAGGAAACAATCTGCCATTGTCTTGTAACAGCTAACTATGTCAAAGGTTGCTGTAAATTGACAAAGTAATTTAACCTGGTAAATAAAGAGCGACACAGATGTGAGACATTCAAATAAACGTGGACTTGCATTTAGTATTGCATAAGTGTGAAATGAACTGCGTATATATAAATTTTTTTGTGGCCTGCCGTCTTCCAACTTTCTTCTTTTTAGGGTTTCGTACCCAAAGGGTAAAACGGACCCTATTACTAAGGCTCCGCTGTCTGTCTGTCTGTCCGTCTGTCACCAGGCTGTATCTCAAAAACCGTGATAGTTAAACAGTTGAAAATTTCACAGATAATGTTGGCGCTATAATAACAAACACTGAAAAACAGAATAAAATAAATCTATTATATAAAAGGCTTTGTCCTGACTGACTGACAGACATTGTACAGCCCAAACCGCTAAACGTAAAGACTTGAAATTTGGAGGATGCTGTCCTTTTATGACGTAAGCGCTTACGCGTTTGCGTTCCTTTCTTAGCACGCGCGTGCTAAGAAAGGATTTTTGAAAATTCAACCCCTAAGTGAGCGAAAAGGGTAAAAAACGGTTGTATGAAAAACCTACATTTCGTGACGTATCGTTTTGAAACTTAACACATACAAACAAGTATAAAAATAAAAGAAATGGTACCTTTTAGTTTTTCAAAATTCGATACATAACGGGGTTAAAAAAATTTAAAGTTTGTATGAAAATTTCAAAAAAAATTACCGTATCATACTGAAATTTGGAATGTGTAAAGAACATACAAAATAAATAGAAACGGGTCGTGGCGTTTCTTGAATTTCATCCCCTGAGGGGTTAAAAAATACAGGATAAGGTCCCATCGTAAGACGGTCGCACGGCCTAAGCGCCGAAGCTAAAATCTTGAAAGATACATTGATTCTATAACGTAGGGTTGTATTACGAAAGAGTTTTTGAAGATACAACCCCCAATGAGATGAACGGGTAAAAAGTATTTGTATGATAAACTTACATTTTGTACTGTATAGCTTTGAATCTTGGCACATAAAATGAGTATAAAATAAATGAAATGGTACTTTATAGTTTTTTTTAAATTGAACCCTTAAAGGGGTGAAATAAGTTAGTTTGTGTCAAATAAAAAAAAATATGATCGTAAGTATTCCATCAGATAGTTCATTCAAAGTAAAAAATGGCATTTACAATATTTTTTGCCAGGGATGACATCACACATCAGCTGGAAGACGTCCACTACTGAACACAGGAATCCACAAAACGTCACTTTGAACGCTTATCATAAGGAGAGATTTGCCATAATCACATTGCTTAGTAGGCGGCTTGGTGAGAATCGCAGAAGGTTTTAATGTACCGAGGAGAATGCTGCTGCCCATTCCTTGGATATTTCTTTTACCTGCTTTTACGGCACCCACGGGAAGAGATAGTGGTAGCCCTATTCGCAAAGCGGGACCACACGGCCAAGGATGACATAAGAAGGGATAACCCTTTGTATGCATACTTAGTTATTTTTTTGAATTTATAATTATGAAAATTGGTGTTTGTATATCAATCACATCCAAAAACGGTAAAACAATATTTTTGCCAGGGTTGATTTGAAGGGATGAAAATGGGGAGGCCACTTTAAAAAGATTAAAAATATGAATAAGTAACCTCTTTATTTATGACGCTTTTTACACAGTTCTCAAAATAGGAAAAAAAACAAACGGAAAAAATAAACGGTTTCTGAGGGATACATGCACCACGCAGGCGATGCCGCGCGGGTACAAGCTAGTATAATATAAGGAGGCTCCTATACAACAAACTTGACTTTTTTGGTCGTTTTTATAGATAATGGTACAGAACGATTCGTGCGCGAGTCCGACTTACACTTACACTTTTGCAGAGTGAATAGGTATCTTCTGGGTAAGCGTGTCCCACCTTAGGTTTCATCTACACTTACCATCAGGTGAGATGTGGCCAAACGCTGACCCATAATCAATAAAAAAAAAAAAACTTTGCCGGTTATTTTTATTGGTTCACAATTAAGAAGTTTTCAGGAATAACTTCTGAAGTTTTATTTTTTAATAAGTACAATTACCCTGAAAATGTTACTCAGGCTACAATTAAAAAAATAAACTATGTATTCGAGAAGTACGAAGAAACATAAAACAGCTCATTTATAACACTTATTAATGTTACCTATTTCGTGAAATTCCGAAGTCGAGTTTCCAATCCGTCTAAACTTCTACGACATCCGGGATTGACCCGACCGACCTATCTCGACGATTGCAATGCCTGAACCAATTGAATTATTAATTTGTTATTGTAATCCCAAAGAAACTCAGGTAGGTACGCTCCATAGCTACATCTACATCTATTCATCATCAACAACCGGAAAACGTCCTCTGCAGAACATTGGCCTCCCCCATAAAACGTCTCTTAGGACGCTTATTATAGGGGAGGATTTGCCATATTCACCAATTGGCAGGCGGCTTGGTGATCGCAGAAGATTTAAATGTACCGAGAAGAATGCTGCGCTCACTCTCTGGATATTCCCTTAGCCGACTCTTACGGCACACACAGGAAGAGATTGGGTGGTCCTATCCGCAAACCGGGACCACACGCTGTATTATCGGGCGTTTATATTCAATACCGAGTTATTTGAGAGTTGCAACTCACAGTTTTTTTGTTTTCTTTATGTGGGCTTTTGTAATTAGCACTAGCCGTAGTGTCAATTCAATATAAATAGAATTCAATAATTTTCATTATTTCAAATTATTGTATGCACCCGGTTAAGCCACCATGAAACCAAGCACGGCTGAACGTGCCCGACTACCGCGATCGGTATAATGACCAACCAAATTGTTTTTATGTGCCTCGAATGATTTATTTTCCTTTGTGCTACTTTGTTTGTCTCTTTTCTTATATATTTTCTGAATAATTGTTCCAAAATAGAGATAAATGAATTTTTTAACAATATATTTTGTTTTCAGTTTGTATGTGATGATTTTTAGGTTTTTTAATCAATGAACTAGGGTTATAGTTTGACTACAATCTCACCTGATGAGAAGCGACGACGTGGTCAAAAAAAACGCCAAAAAGGTGGTACCAGATGACATGTCTCTGGCCTATCTCAGCTCGGTCATTGTTCCAGTTTTAAGATACCCGGTTATCTTAACCAGCCAGTAATGGATATGCCTATCAAGAACTCAGATAAAGCTAAGAGCGTTATAATAATACTTACCTAAAAATTATACCATATATGGCGAAAGGTACCTAAATATATACAGTTGAGGTAGAGTGGAAACTCAATAGGTAGGTACTTTTTCCCCGCCACTTGTGTTATGTTTTTGACAAGAGAATAATAGATTTTTCCAAAACACATTTTCTTATCAACCATCTTCAAAAAAAGGACAAGTTTCTCAATTATAGTTTTTTGATGTTTAATACCTCAGACCTCCGTCATTGATAAATCGATTTAGAACATTATTTTTTTCACTTGAAATTATTGATATCCATGCTTTCAGATTGGTCTTACAGAAACATCAAAATCTGTTCAGAAGGCTCAAAATAGCTGGAAAAAATATTTTCAGTATGAAATTTAGGCAATTTATGTTGATTTACCTTTTTCTTTAAAGAATATAATTATAACACAACCAAAAATGAGTGCCAAACTCACAAAACCAGCGATATTGGCAGACATCACAGCTGTGCCCCATTTCGCACCATCCGGAACCACAATACCACATATTGAGCAAAGACAATACTCATATCTTTTATTTAGGACCATACTGTGTGGCAAAGGAACTATTCTATTCAGCCTAGGGTTGGCTGTCTAAAATATTCACACATTTCACCGCACTGAATCAATCTGGATGGCTACAAAGGCCCCAGATTTAGTAAGGTCCCGATTTTTACGTAATTGGACCTTTGGCCCTTGAAAGATAATGTTAGCAGGCAGTAAAATCCAGGAACCTTACAATATAGATTTTTTTATTTCTCGAATAGTGTTTTGAAATACAATTGAAAGTGCTTACTTGAAATTGGATATATAACTTGTCACTTAAACAAATAAACAAATTGTCATTAGTGGCTTTCACTTCCGGTCGTAATAGCTTTAATTTACAAAATAAAATAAACAACGCCCAACGATCACGTACATAGAACCTGGACCCTAACTAGGATTCCCAGAAACGAAGAGGACCATGGTCCCACAACACCAGGGCACATACCAGGAGACAGATAAAATAGGTACCTATTAACGCTTGGTTTTTCTCTCACAGATACCTACTATACCTACTATCATGTCAGCCTCGCATTAGAAAAGAAATTAAACTAAAAATAAGAGGTTGTGAAATTAAATGAATTATTATTATGTAGACAAAGTTCTAGCTAAATGTCTGAGGTAGGCTAGAAATGAAAAGTTCATCGAGCAACCATCATGTACTGTTTAAGAAGTTGCCAAGAAGCTATCTGAAGACGTGCTCCGATGCAAACACGGAAACTTTTCCCATTCAAAATCAACTGAAAGAGGCTTTTATCCGCGCACTTTGTGGAAATATGAATAATAATTGCTTTTATGGGAGCGGAAATTTGAGAATTGCTCTAAAATTATGTATTAGTATTATGCGTTTGTTTTGTTTGACTTTTAAGCAAATGATAATTTATTCGGGTTTACGTAAACATTTTGTATGTTATTTAGTAGGTCTTTACATATAAAATTGGCTTTATATTCCTCCCGTACAAAACGCCAATTTCATATGTAAAGACCTAATATTACAAAAACCAAAGCGGGTATATATGTTTACGTTTATGTGTATCCTTATGTAGGTAAATATTTTATGTCATTATTCAAAACCAAAAATCAAAATCAAAGTATTTTATCGCAAATAGCCTATCCATAGCACTTTTACAAGTCAAATGAGATAGGTACTTAAAATACATAAATTAAATTATTGTAAATACTGAGCATATAAAAAAACGAAGTGCGTAATGTCAAAAATTGTATATATCAAGCCTATTACAATAATGTGAGTTTGAATAGTTCTTTCAATTCATTAATATTCGATAGACGTCGTCGTAGAATAAAAATTCACGATCTAAACAGGTATCTATACAATTTCGGAAAGTAAGAATTAATTTATTGATTTCGTTGATCGCTAAGGAATCTTTAGCCAAACAATTTTTAATTTAATATGAGCACCATTACAAGGTTATAAGGGTTGCCAATACAAAAAACTCCCCATATTGTCCGTATTTTATTGTAGGTATACAATATACCATTGACTATAAATCCAGTTGACCAATGATACAACTTCCCCTCATACGAAAATTAGTGGTGTATTTCAACCACTAATTTCTAATAAGTACTATGAATTTCTAATAAACCACGGGAACCCGTTGATGTCTTTTGTTCCATCCTGCTCTGTTCTTTGTCATTTCGTATGACTTTGTCTCGTTTTGCTACCTCGCCCCCTGCCCGCGCAGGTGAGTCGTGTTTGTACGAGAAATTATGTTCACGAGCTATCAACGGGCTTTATAATATACCTACAGGACAGGATCAGAATGCGCTGTGATCGTTAAACGATATTTATCGTACATTTTATGTTCTAAGTAGGTAGCTGAATTTATTTCTGTAATATATTGTACCTATGTGTCACAGAATACAAACCTATGTAAATTAGTTTTTGTAACGGCTCCCCTTCATCCAAACTCCCGCCAAACTCAGATAATACATTCAGAGTACAATAGAGCAGCACTAGCAATCAAGTCGCGAAATTAAGGCTCAATTACCAAAACTATAAGCACAGGTGAGATTGGAAGTTTAATTAACAGGGATCCAAACAAAACAATCTAATAAGCGAAGTTGAGTGCAAAGTCGTACGTCTGATGTACCACTGCATGGAGCAAGACGTAGGCTTATGGCGGAGGTTTGAACTAGAAATAACTGGTAAAGGTGTAGCTTTCATTTGTTTTTCCAGCACGAGCGGCAGTTAGTTACGTACGAACTAGTATAGCCTTCTCAATGGATATAAACGCCATAAAAACTATGATAGTCGAGACACATTATGTACAAAAATTATACCTTCTGTAGTCTACCGGTATAGCAACATATTACCAGCGACCATTCAAATTCAAATTATGTTTAATTTAATACGAACGATTACCAATAATACCTAATACACATTAACCATGTGTGTTAATAGTCCGATAAGTACAATCTGAAGCTCTTCAAGTCGCGAGTGAATAGGTATCTTCTAGGCAAGCATGTACCATCGTAGACCGCGTCATCACTTTCCATCAGGTGAGATTGCGGTCAATTGCGGGCCTATTTATAGTTATATATAAAAGAGTCCCTGAAACCTTTCTGTCGCCGCTTTAGTCCCCATCCGCACTCGCTATTCGCCTATCACTCAACCCACATTATCCCGTAAACCGTTTTCTGTCGTTCTCGGAGCACGGTACAAACTTAGTTAGCACATGTTAGACGGGGGCCGAGACCCGGCTTGGGACTCGCAGCTACCAACTCATACGATGTACAATGTGACAGTTAAAACTTATAACCGGTCAAAACTAATATTGACTGCGAGAATCAGTGGAAACAAGTTTTGACTAAGGACGTCGGTCAAATCAAACTTTGACTGATTTTTTCAGTAAAAAATATTTATGATATTGTTAGTGGGAAAGTCGCAATAAACAATCTTTGACGTTTCTAATCTAATGTGAAAATGGGCTAAAATGGCGCGCATTTACAATGCAAATGGCGCCACGTGCGTGTGGTGAAAATTAGAACTACATCTTTAGTTTCATTTTCTCTTTAGTATTAAAGTGAGACAAACGTATATTGAGCAAAAACGCTTCCAAGGAGTTTCGATCATTCAGCTTATTCATTCTCGTTATGTAAATGAATGACGTGACGAGCTAGTCATTTGCCTCATGTTAAGCGTCACGGCTACCCATAACAGATTGCAGTATCACTCGGAACTCTAAATTAATATAGCTTTGCATAACACTGCACTGCACACGTCATCCTGAGACTTCACACAGTATAGTAATTAAAGATTAGACTGTGTGATCAGACCATAAAGTCTCATTTGCCCAGTAATTTCACTAGCCTCAATGCTCTTCTAACCGGAACACAGTAGTGCTTGCACACTACTGCTTGGTGGCAGAATAACTGGCAAAGTGGTGGTACCTACCTAGACGAAATTTGCAGAAAAGTCCTACCACCTAGCAAAAGTTTTTTCGTCGTCAAGAGATGGCACTCGCGTAGCATCTGATATTTTTTTTATCAAGGACGCATAATGCCATACTCAGAGGATATAAACTTCTTGGTCATACTAATGTTTGCAGAACTGTCACCAATGCCATCTAGCGAGAGCGAGAGATAAAAATAATCCTAAAATTACATAGAGAAAACTGCTCATACGCACACCTAATTTTGACTGTGAAACCCAATCAAAACCAATAACGTCGGTCAACACCAATTTTGACACAAGCAGTTTCGCAATAATAAGAAAAATATATTCCTCATAGGCAAATTTTGGCCACGAGGAGAGTTAGTAATTTTTTTTTTTTTAATTCAACCCCTAAGGGCATTAAGTGGTGTGATAAGCTCTCGAATGTGGTTCGTATGGCAGTCGTGCCTACAATCGTTCATTTAACGTTATTAACAAATATAATGGGATCCAACGGGTTTTATACCGATTGAAGAAACAAGAGCAGAGCTGGTTTTAAATTAAAATAAATACTATAATTTAATTTTAATAATGTTGATAAATGTAGTGGACGTTCTGACAGATGCGCAAGCAATTCAATTAAACAGCTTAGCGCCTCGCAGCTTTGATGCCCGCTAGCTCATTCTGGAATTTGAATAATTAATTGTACCTACATTGCACCTTAATACTATTGCTAAGTTATGTCAGCGTCCTTAATGCCTATATGCACTAAAGTTTCACAGCGCCTAAGATCGCAGTTATCTTTCTAGGCCGTACCCAGATGAGGGATGTTGGGAACTTAGGAGCTGTCAAAGCTTAGAGCAGACAGGCATGTCTTTAAAAAGAGTATAGGTACGGACCTACTTTCTTAAGTATTTGGGTATGTCCTAGATAGATAAGTGCAAATTTAAGAGGTATATAACTTTACTAGGTAGCAGGACTTTTCTGCAAAGTTCGTCTAGGTAGGTACCACCGCTTTGCCAGTTATTCTGCCGCCAAGCAGTAGTGTGCAAGCACTACTGTGTTCCGGTTTGAAGGGCATTGTAGCTAGTGAAATTACTGGGCAAATGAGACTTTTAGATCTGATTACACAGTCTAGTAATCTTATTACTAGACTGTGTGAAGTCTCAGGATGACATGCGCAGTTCAGTGTCACGAAAAACTATAATATTAATTTTTAGTGTTCCGAGTGATACTGCAATCTGTTATTTGGCAGCCGTGACGCTTAACGTCAGGCGAACGATTAGCTCGTCACATCATTCATTTACACAATTAAACATAATTAAACTTTAGTATAGACGTACTCTGATATTCATAGCGTGAATATAGAGGAATTAAATACATTTAAAGATTATGGTTAGAACTCAGAATTGGACATTCGTCCATTAAATTCCACGCACATAATTCCAACTTCAGTTGGTGTTTCAGTTCCCATAGCCTACATATGTTGTTACGTTGGTACAGGGTGCGCATGATAAGTGGAAACCTTGGTAAAACTGGATGAAATGTATATGTTCGCAGGTTTTCAAGCACCGCCGAGCACGCTCCTGGGATCCCATGCGCAACATTCATGCTGCAAAATATTTTTACATTGTGTAAGTAGCAATCTGCTTAATTAGTTGGAGAGGAAATGAGGGCTAGGTACTAGGTACCTGTGTGTTTAATAACCATGTATATGGAGCGGTGTCATTAGGTTACTAAGTAACTTTGAGTATTATGAGATTCCCTATGTCATCATCATCATTAACAGCCTGAAGACGTCCACTGCTGAACATAGGCCTCCCCCAGAGCGCGCCACCTTGAGCGGCTGTTAGCCTTCTGCATCCATCGGCTCCCCGCGGCTTTCACCAGGTCGTCGGTCCACCGAGTGGGGGGCCGGCCTACCCTGCGTCTTCCGGTTCGTGGTTGCCACTCGAGAACCTTTCTTCCCCATCGCTTGTCAGTTCTACGAGCGATGTGGCCTGCCCATTGCCATTTCAACTTGCTAATTCTAAGAGCTATATCGGTCAGTTTAGTTCTTCTGCGGATTATGGCCGCGGCACCTTCGGGAAGAGTTGGGGTGCTCCTATTCTCACAACACCGGGATCAGACGCCCAAAACATAGATTAAAAAGGTCAATTACATCAGCCACTTCCTACAGCTGGCGGCCAATATTACTTGACTGCGCACTATTTGTACTACATTTTAGACTCACTGCAATTTATTCATTCCGAACATAAGCTTATTTTATTTAAAAGCTCATTAAAAGTGTCCGGTTTTATCAGGCGTCTGACTACCCGCAACGATTGCCATAGATGTTATCATGACAACCGGGACCGACGGCTTAACGTGCTCTCCGAAGCACGGAGCGATGGCATCGAAAACTGCACATAAATACTAGATAAGTCATTGGTGCAGGATCGAGGATCGAACCCGGTGCCGTAGGATTGCGAAGTGCACATGCTACCGCTCGGCCACCATCACTCACCTATATAGATAGCATCATGCATCGTAATTTCAAAATTAGTACCTAATATAGTCTTGAATCCCGTGTGGTCCCGGTTACGAATATCCCGTGTGGTCCCGGTTACGAATAGGACCACCCCATCTCTTCCCGTGGGTGCCGTAGAAGGCGGCTAAGGGAATATCCAGGGAATGGGTCGCAGCGTTCCCCTCGGTCTTGGTGGCAATCAATCTTCACCTACTGCGATCACCAAGCCGCCTGCCAAGCGTGGTGATTATGGCAAACCCCCCCCCCCCTAATGACAAGCACAAATAAAAACGGCATCCAGTCCCCGGCAGCTCTGCTATCCCGTGGCTACGGTAGCGGCCACGGTAACGGCAGGGCAAGGGGTGCGAAGAATCCCCGGCAGACGCCCGGCTACCAACCCCAACGACGACCCCTGGCCCTGGCAACACATAACGTGCGCACACTGAAGGCTGACGAAAGGATGGTCGAGCTAGAGGCGGAGATGGGTAAGTTACGCTGGGATGTAATGGGATTGTCAGAAGTCCGAAGACAGGGACAGGACACGATAATCCTAAATTCCGGTAACTTATTCTTCTACCGGGAGGGAGACCAACTCTCCCAAGGGGGTGTCGGGTTTCTCGTCCGCAAGTCTCTCGTCAACAACGTGGTCAAAGTCGACAGTGTGTCGGCCAGGGTAGCGTACCTGGTACTCCGAATAACCAAACGGTATTCGTTGAAGGTTATACAGGTATACGCGCCGACATCGGCACACTCAGACGATGAAGTAGAAGCTATGTATGAGGACATATCCGAAGCCATGCATACTTCCGAAACATACTTCACCGTTGTGATGGGAGACTTCAATGCGAAGTTGGGCACAAGGAATAGCGATGAGCTGAGAGTGGGGCCATTTGGATACGGGCAGCGGAACCCTCGAGGACAGAGGCTGGCTGACTTCATGGAGAAGGAGGGACTCTTTATGATGAACTCCTTCTACGAGAAGCGGCCATCCAGGAAGTGGACGTGGATAAGTCCCGACGGTTCCACTAAAAATGAGATAGACTTCATCATGACGACCAAGAAGCACATATTCGATGATGTCTCTGTGATCAGCAAGGTGAAAACCGGTAGCGATCACCGTATTGTTAGAGGCACATTGAATATCAATGTTAAGCTCGAAAGGTCACGTCTGGTGAAGTCTACGCTCCGTCCAAATCCTGTCCAAATCCAAAACCCCGAAGGCTTTCAGCTGGAACTCCAAAATCGCTTCCAGTGCCTAGCCGACTGTAACACAGTGGACGAGCTAAACGATGGGTTGGTGGAAACTGTCCAAGCTGTTGGATCGAAATTCTTTAAGACCCAACGCCGAAAGAAGACTCAAAAGCTCTCAGAAAAAACTCTTGAGCTAATGGCCGACCGGAGCGAAATGAAGCTGCAGTCTTCAGTTGATATGTCAGCCTACGGTGAACTCAATAGACGAATCTGGAGTTCCTTGCGACACGACTTGCGTGCTCTTAGTACTTCACGTATTGAGGCCGCAATTGAGCGGAACCAAGGCTCTAAAGTGTTCGCAAAGGATTCGTCTATTGGGCAACACCAAATGACAAAACTGAAGACCGAAAATGGTAGCGTCATTTCATCCAAGCCTGAGATTCTGAGAGAGATCGAGAACTTCTATGGACAGTTATACACCTCGACACGTAAGCCCGCTACTAACACAGCTCAGGACATCAGAGCCAAGTTAGTCCGACACTATACCGAAGATATCCCGGACGTCAGCCTGTACGAGATTAGAATGGCCCTCAAACAGCTTAAAAACAACAAGGCACCAGGTGAAGATGGAATTACGACCGAACTTCTGAGAGCGGGTGGTAGACCGGTACTTTTAGTCCTCCAGAAGTTATTTAATTCTGTCATCCTTGAAGGTATAACGCCAGAGGCATGGCACAAGAGCGTGGTGGTGCTCTTCTTCAAAAAAGGCGATAACACCTTATTGAAGAACTATAGGCCCATCTCGCTCTTGAGTCATGTGTATAAGCTGTTTTCGAGAGTCATTACGAATCGTCTCGCACGCAGGTTTGATGAATTCCAGCCTCCCGAACAAGCCGGTTTCCGAAAAGGCTTTAGCACCATAGACCACATCCATACGCTGCGCCAGATTATACAGAAGACCGAAGAGTATAATCGGCCGTTATGCCTAGCGTTTGTGGACTATGAGAAAGCCTTCGATTCAATCGAAACTTGGGCGGTGCTGCAGTCCTTGCAGCGATGCCAAATTGACTATAGGTATATCGAAGTTTTGAAGTGTTTGTACAGTAAGGCCACTATGTCAGTCCGACTACAGGACCAGAGTACGGAACAAATTCCATTGCAAAGAGGCGTGAGACAGGGAGACGTTATTTCTCCGAAACTGTTCACAAACGCATTGGAGGATGTTTTCAAGCTCTTGGAGTGGAAAAGATCTGGCATCAACATAAATGGCGAGTACATCACTAACCTTCGTTTTGCCGATGATATAGTCATAATGGCGGAATCGCTCGAGGACCTTAGCACCATGCTCAACGACCTCAGTAGTCTCCCAGCAGGTTGGTCTTAAGATGAATATGGACAAGACAAAGATCATGTCTAATGCTCATGTTCCACCTATACTGGTAATTGTTGGGAACGATACTCTCGAAGTTGGTTACAAGTATGTCTACCTAGGACAGATTGTCCAATTAGGTAGGTCCAACTTCGACAAAGAGGTGGCGCGAAGAATCCAACTCGGCTGGGCAGCGTTCGGGAAGCTTCGTCCTATCTTTTCGTCCAAAATACCGCAGAGCCTGAAAACGAAAGTTTTCAATCAGTGTGTGTTGCCAGTGATGACTTATGGAACTGAGACATGGTCTCTTACTGTTGGCCTCATTAGTAAGCTCAAAGTCGCGCAGCGAGCTATGGAGCGAGCTATGCTCGGTGTTTCCCTGCGAGATAAGCTCCGGAACGAGGAGATCCGCAGGAGAACTAAAGTGACCGATATAGCTCTTAGAGTTAGTAAGTTGAAGTGGCAATGGGCAGGCCACATCGCTCGTAGAACTGACAACCGATGGGGAAGAAAGGTTCTCGAGTGGCGACCACGAACCGGAAGACGCAGCGTAGGCCGGCCCCCCACTCGGTGGACCGACGACCTGGTGAAAGCCGCGGGGAGCCGATGGATGCAGGAGGCGAGCAGCCGCTCAAGGTGGCGTGCTCTGGGGGAGGCCTATGTTCAGCAGTGGACGTCTTCAGGCTGTTGATGATGATGATGATGATGATGATAGTCTTGAAAGCTAGTAAAAGAGCAGAAGTAAAATTAGATAGGCTTTATTCACCTATAGCTTTTTACTTGTATAGAACCCTCACAATATAATCTGGAGTGCCCAGCAGGGTCCACGTTTTTCATCATCATCATTAACAGCCTGAAGACGTCCACTGCTGAACATAGGCCTCCCCCAGAGCACGCCACCTTGAGCGGCTGTTCGCCTCCTGCATCCATCGGCTCCCCGCGGCTTTCACCAGGTCGTCGGTCCACCGAGTGGGGGGCCGGCCTACGCTGCGTCTTCCGGTTCGTGGTCGCCACTCGAGAACCTTTCTTCCCCATCGGTTGCCACGTTTTTACCTTATAATATAATTAGGACTTATTTCTAATGTAAGATCAATATGCACATGTGGAAACAGAATAAATGAATATGAATATATATATATATATGAATATATGAACCTTTTTGTATCCATTTACTTTGTATAAACATTAGGTACGGAATACGAATATCGAAATTATTATGAGACTACAATCTTACTATTACTTTAATGAACTCCAAATCCACAAAAGAAGACCCTATATTTCACGAAAACCCCAAATAATATCTTTTAGTGAATTTTCTTTAATATCAAAAACGGTAGGTCGGATAAGTCAAAGCTAACGAAGTGATTTTCCTTCCTCCTTCCCTACAAAGGGTTCACTAAGAATCCTTCACAATACCTTTGAAATGTATTGGTTGATTTCAGTAGCCTTATTTCTTTGCAAAAATATATCCGTTTCAGTGAATAAGTTTTTTTTACTAAGTTTTTGATGTCCATGTACCTCTCTGTTACAGGTCAACCAATTGAAAAAAAACATTATAGAGCCGTGGTAGCCGTTCCTCAGGGTTGTTCGTCCCCTCGTGCTGTACCCTCAAGAAGACAGACAAGAAAAAAATTCTGTCTGTCCCCGAGTTGTCACCGAATACGAATTCGGGGACAAACAAGATTAAATATTTCCCGACTGCCCCTGAATCATCTCCAAATATAAATTCGGGATCAACAAGAATATATATTTCCTAACTGTCCCCGAAATTAAAATCGTCTGTCCTTTTCTACCATCATGAAGTTCTAATTTAAGTATAAAAACGTACAAAAGAGTAACATCTCTCTCGTGTTATACTACATGTTTCTCACTAATATCACATATGCAATACTTAGAAATAAATAAATAATTGTGTGGACATTTCACCATCTAGCCCCAGACTAAGCATAACTTGTACTATGAGAACCAGATAACTGATAGAATACTCAGATACTTTTTTGTTTGTAAATACATACATAGAATACAATATAACACAACAATATATACAATATATACAGAACAAACATCGATGTTCATCACGCAAATGTTTGTCCCGGATGGGAACCGAACCCACAACCTATAGTTCTGAAGGCAGAGCTACTAATAACTGAGCTATCGTAAGCTTTATGTTTTTTACTATTCAGTGATGAAACGCGATTCTTTTTTTTCCGCATAAGCCAACGTGTATTTGGCTGCATCATCGTTTAACTTCCGGTGAGTTGCATTCTAACTTTGGCCTATTATAAAATCAATAATATTTAAAATGTTGTCTATACAAACATCGACTGTTTCCGCAACAAAGACTATTTGACTAACCAAGACAAAATAACTATTTTATGTAGACTCGCTCCATTTTTCACGCTATTTTGATCTGTTATCAAAAACCAAGCTATAACCCAAAAATATTAGTAACTAATCCCGCTGCTCACGTTTAGGAAAGCCGGCACAATATGAATAATTTCCTATCCCAACAAAACGGACATGTGCACAACTCGTGTCCCGAGCTCGCGTCACGTGCTCGACGTGACTGGGGTATGAATTGACGTAACTACATGTATAGGGATTGTAGGGTTACCGCCGGCGCCGTAGGGCAAAGTGAAAATTAAACTTTACTATGAATAAACCTAACATATAGCGCTCATAGTGAAGCTCAACTAGCCGTTCTTACCGGGTCTGTAAAGTTAAACAACGTTCGCTCCGGTCACTTTTTGGATAGATGACCGCTACAAAAAGTGGTATTCACAAATGAGAGCTAACAGTGCATCGTAAGGCACCTCCAAGATATTACTATTAAATTTTAAAAAATTATTAGGGTTGAAAAGTGACGAAAAGGTTTATTTGAAAACTCCATTAGTAGACGTTTCATCGGGTGGTGTACTTAAATATCTTTTTTTCGCTTTAGCACAGATTACTGAATAGTTACTACGTAAGCTTTAGTATCAAAGTACATAAAATATTGATGACAATTAGGTACCAGCGACATCAAAAATCTCGTCTGCACGATTAAAATGTAACCCATTTATTTATGACGCTTTTTACTCAGCTATGAAAAAGTAGGGTTAATTTAATTTATCCTGGAAAAATTAGCGGTTCCTGAGGGGTTACTGTCCACGTAAGCGAAGCCGCAGGCAAAAGCTAGTCTTCTATAGTAAGTAGAGACGGCTTTTATAAATAAACCTACAAGAAACCCAAGGAAAACTTCAAAAAAAAAAAACAATATTAGGTCCATTCAATCGTGAGTATCGACGGCGCCCTTCACAAGTGTACTTTCTGTTTGCAATATTAATGGGAAGAAGGTTAATTCACCTTAAAACTACGTGCGAAGGTGTACCCATAAAGTGGATAAACATACGGCTGGAACAAGTTGGTGGCGTACAAGCAGTAAGGACTTTAACTCATTTTCTAAACATTTACTACATCAGCTAGAATCGGAAGACCAGGCTGTAGAAATACAAAATGATACAAAAACATCTAGTTTAGTGTAACCCCACAAAAAATTGATAAATAGTTACCTATATTTGGCGAAATAAAAACGATTGCTGATAGGTATATGCTAAAAACTGGGATACCTAAATTAGTCTAACATGATAACAATGTTTTTTGTGAAATAAAAAATACAAAAGAATATTATCATAAATATTGTCATAGCATTTCAGCTTGTAACTACCATCAGCAATCAGATTCATTTGGCCAAATATAGGTTAGCCATTTATAATTTTTTTGCTTAGTTACACCTTTGTTTCATTTTATATTTCTTCTTCTTTAAATATAATAAAGAGACGAAATATTTCGGCACGGGATGTTAGACAGAACATTTCGCAGAACTGAAAAAATACCCTTACTGTCAGCACAATGCACCCAGCAGCCCAAGCGTGACAAGTGCAGTAAAAAGTAAAAGGGTTCTGTTTATGGGCCGTAAAGAAGAGGTCCTGCTGGCCCGTCGGTGCTTCGTGCTTCATGCTCCTCTTTGGGAAATCATGTTACGGTTCAGACACATGGTGTTCTAGTACCTTCTACTATCATTCCTGCATCATAATCCCTTCAAAGGAATGCCAAAAGAACCACAGATAAGATCTGTATCGCTCAATGTTACAATGGTATTGCTCAATGTTACATCTGGTTCGGAGACAAAGCCAGCACCAGTTGCACCATCTATGGTACTAGTAGGCCAATTCAATGCCAGTTGTACCAACAATGGTACTGCTCAATGGTTTATTTTGGACGGTAGAGAATCGAAATTAGATGTGGTTTATAACTACTCAGATAAATATTTAAATGTGTCATAACTATATAGATCATAGGTTCACTTCAAAAACACTGGCTTACTTTGCGTAGGTTTTTTTTAGAATCATTGAATTAGAGTATTAGAGTAAAAAACTTTGTATATGTAGGTATAGCTAGCCAAAAGTACATTATAGATAGGAGTTTAAGTGCTAAGTATCTTGCCAGCACCAACGATGAGTTGAATAATTAACCAGTTGTTCAACATTGTGATGAGAACAGCTGTATAATATGCCCAAGGACCACTAAATTCAAAGTTATGACCTAACTAGCCCCTCTTGCTAACTTGCTTAGTTGAGGCTAGACAAGTTCCAATGGGATGCATATTTTATGCCCTCATCATTTCTCAAGGTGATATAATCTCCATTATTTCAATGGTTCAGTAGTTTGTATATTCATTTATTTATAATTCACCATCTTATAACATAGTACGTTATATTTGGCATGTCCACATTCAATACATTAATTTTTTTAACGGGCGAATTGCCTTTATTACTCAAGCTAACTACTACAATAATAAAAACTAAACTAAACTAACTAAAATTCTTATTAAATAGATTAAATAGGTAGGCAGGCAAGAAACAATATTAGATTTTAACACAGATTTTACTAGACACAATTTTTATAGAGACTGCTTCTTCTTCTTTTCAGTGAGCATCTTACATGTCTAGCATTCCGGTGTTTCCTAAATGCATTTATCTGTCTTTCCCTATATGTTAACATCCAAAAAACACCTTAATAATTAGGTGGTATAACTTTTCTACAAGGGTTCCATACCACCTTTGCCAGAAATTCTGCCATCAAGCATTAGTTCGCAAGCACTACTATGTTCCAGTATGAAGAACATGTAGCTAATGAAATTACTGGGTAAATGAGATGTTATTTATGATCTCATAGTCTACAAATCATATTACACTATGCTGATGTCTCAGGGTGACCTGCGTAGTGCAGAGTCTCGCGAAACTTTATTATATAGAGTTTTAAGTGACACTGCAACTCTTATTGGCGGCCGCAATGTTTAACATCAGGTGAACGACTAACTCGTCACGCCTGTCGCCGTCGTGTACATAAAAAACCTACATTTTGATAGTTCCGCAGTAAAACAAGAGATGTTATCATTATTTCTTTCTGTACAATAAACGAAACACGTACAATAACTTATCAATAAAACAACAAGTTTCGTTACGTACCTCAATTTCCCAAAACGTATACTTTCCAATATGATAACTGCCCCAAAACATCTCCTTTTCCACTATAGCCCTTTCCAAAACGACTACTTTCCAGAAATCTCGGTAGAGCTCAGCATCGTTATGCTCTGATTACATTTTCTCATTACCGGATCTCAAATTGAATTTCCGTTGTAACTCGTACATTCGCGTATCCCTAACGGAGTTAGATATGCTTCCTACTTGTCAGTTACTTTAACCTACTCCTTATACCCACATTCAACAAGATGTTCCCGTTGTCATTAGATGTTTGGAACATTTACTTGCGGAGTCACTTGAATTGACTGTAAATAGGAGTTTCAAAAAACGTGTTGTGTGGTTTCGTCACCGGAATTTAGGCTAACTTTTGCTGAGTCATCCATCGTCAGGTCAAGGTCAGGGATATGGTATGCTCTTTCAGTATTAGAATATCCTGGTATCTTAGGTATATCCTGGGTCTCTTCCAGTCAAGACTGAATGTGCATCTCATGAGCTCTATAGCTTAGACAATATCGTTACTTCCCATTTGCGATGTTGTCAAACATCCTATTTTAACATACCGTTTTTTTAACCGTTACATTTACTACTTGCCTGGGTATTATTTTTCACATCGAAATTATACCCTTTATTTCGATGGTTTTTCAATAATCATTTAAAATTTATTCATATAGATAATACAATCATCAACAACAGCTCGAACGTGAATACGTCCACTGCTGAACATATGCCACCCGAGAGCGCCACCTTGAGTGGCTGCTCGCCTCCTGCATCCATCGGCTCCCCGTGGTTTTCACCAGATCGTCGGTCCTTTTAGTGGAATCAATAAAAAGTTAATTGTGTAAACCGAAAAAAATCTTCGATTTTGGTTTTGGTCGGTTTATAAATTGTCGGTCTTAGTGTGGGACGCTACTTGCGTCGATACTATGGCGCCGTCACACCTTCCCGAGACACACGTTGGGGCCGGCGCCGCGGCTAATTCTGCTGAGCAGCTAAAACGGCGCAAATATAGTAATCTCGGTAGCGGTTACATATTTGAGCCGTTTGGTGTTGAGACCCTGGGTCCGTGGGGACCGGGAGCTCATCGCGTTTTCCAAAGTCTATCAGAGCGCCTGGTCGATGCGACGCGTGACCAAAATGCTGGCACTTATTTGGCCCAACGCATCAGCATTGCAATTCAACGTGGCAATGCGGCCAGCATGTTGGGTACGCTACCTACCGGTAGTGGGCTGGAGCACTTGGACTGTCTATAGGCCATCGCGGCTATTATACAGTCCATAAGTGTTCTTTGTAGTAGGTAGTGTAGCTAGTTTAGTTTAGTTTAGCTTAGTTTAGTTTAGTTTAGTTTAGTTTTTATTATTGTAGTAGTTAGCTTGAGTAATAAAGGCAATTTGCCCGTTAAAAAAAAAAGAAAAAAAAAAAAAATTCTGTGGAGCATACACAATTTATTTGGGCAAAGAAATTGGCAACCATCGAACGCCATTATCTAATAATTTTGAGTGGATTCTGTAGTAACTGAGACTAAATATCGTGTACCAAAGTATTGCCAACATTGAAGTAGGAATACCTTACAATTTTGGAAAATAGATTTCTGATTTATGTTAAAAAGTAGGTTGTTTAAACATCAATTTATTTTATTTATTAAAGCTCTTGTAGCAGACAAAGACGTTAACGATAACCTATATATTATTTTTGCACAGAACTCCAACTAGGATTTCTGGTTTACACAGTAAATACGAGCATTACAAAGACCCAAGCGATTAAAAAAACTACGCATAATTTTATATGCCAGTGATTTTTTTCCCCTCAGAGATTCAACCGTCATGGTTTCTTTTTATATAGGCAATATAAAAAGAACTGTAAATGGAAACGTAAAAACCGTATACTTGTTTCCTGATTTATTCAGTTTTTTCCACACAAATAAAAACTAGGTGGTACCTAAGTGGCTAACGACCTAAATTTTACCAATTACTTTGGCAAAGAAATTGGCTTAAAGATCGAACATCAATTATCTTAATGCCCAAGAGCGAACGAACCAAGCCATTACCGAATGGAAACGGCACAGTCCGCTTTCATGAAAAAAACAGCGGTGTGATTGAAAAATTTTTTATGCAAGCTCTTTTTATAATGTTTAACCCACTGATTTTCACTAGTTCTCTACAGCTCTGCTTAGTATGTACAATAATTCGATTGTTGATATTTTTAAATACCTTTTCTAATTTTGACTTGTGAAAGTCCAAAAATAGCATATTTGCAATAAAACTTTTGAGTTTTGAGTTTTTCTAAGTTTTTTTTTATCAACGATAGGCTAACATTTGACCACAGTCGCACCTGATGGTAAGTGACGACGCGGTCGACGATTGAGCATGCTTGCCTAGAAGATACCGGTTCACTCTAGCCTTAAAAACTCCCTGATTATATTTATCAGGAAACAATGACGCTGGTAAGGTGTTCCATTCCTTTGCTGTCCGAATTATAAACGAGGAATCAAAACGCTTTGTACGTATTTTAGGAATTTCTACCATATACGGATGCCGTGTTTCCGTGCGTCTAGAAGTTGCTTTAGAATGGCACGGCTTACCCTGACGTCATCTATTAAATTTTTCGCTCATAATGGAATGTGATAAAGTCACTCATGGGACTAGTGGGTCTGAAATATTGGTGTCACACATCCCATGGGACTAGTGAGTCTGAAATATTAGTGTCACTTATCCCATGGGACTAGTGGACCTGAAATATTGGTGTCACTCATCATCATGGGACAACACGATGGGATTATAGTGGGATAGACCCGTTTTATCATCATCAAGCAAAAGACGTCTACTGCAGATCATATAGGTTTCCCTCATAGAGCACCACTTTGAGTGGCTGCCTGACTCTTGCATTCAACGGCTCCCAGTGTTTTGACTGGCCTAGTGCATCTTCTAGTTTGTGGTCGCCACTCGAGAACCTTCCTTCCCTATCGGTTGTCAGTTCTGCGAGTGATGTGGCATGCCAATTACCATTTTAACTTGCTAGTTATAGAGCTATATCGATGACTTTAGTCCTTCGCGGATCTCATCCGGATTTTATCTCGCAAGGAAGCCCGCAAAATTAGTAAGTTATTTTGGGCGGATCTGTTTTATCAGAATATTTTGTACATTTTCTTAGATCAAATCCAAATCTGGCAATTTGGTTGTGAACTTTCAGTGCGAATATGCGAGTCAGTGAGATTGCACATACTTATCTCTCTACAGACGAGAGCCTCTCAATTTCATCCCCCTGGCTACTTATCCATTCATTTCACATTTCATAATCATAATCAATTTATTGGTAAGAAAATGTACAAGTCTGTCACAAAAACAAATTACTTTTAAAAATAATTATTCTGTATACACAGCAATTTGCCCTATTTTCAGAGGTCTATACTATAGACTCAGTGTTTTAATTAATTAATCTATAAATGTCAATGAATAAAGTTATAACAAAATTGAATAATAAACAAATCAAAATAATGAAAAAATATTATACTTTGTATATATTCAATAAAAATCTTATGTCAATCTTCCTTACATTCTACAAACTCTTCGAAGTTGTAGAACATCTGCTCGATAAGCCAGCGTTTGAGTCGTGACTTAAAGCAGCTCAAACTAGAGGCAGTGGTGATCTGCTCCAGAAGCTTATTGTATACCGTCAGCCTTATTCCTCTGCCTCATTAATTTTATCGTTTACCTGTAGACCCTGTAGTCGCCAAGTTAAATATCCCCGTCACACGGTGCGAAACTCGGCAACCAGGTCAAGGGTCGAAGCTGGCGGCACTCTGTAAAATATTAAATTTAATGACCTGCTTTTGTCACTTTCGTAGAGAATTGCTCAAACTGGACTGTGCTATTTACTATTTAAATACTAATTTGTCGTCCAGAGTCACTCAGGGATAGGCTTTTTTTTCATCAGCAATAGGCTAACTTTTGACCACGGTCTCACCTGATGGTAAGTGACGACGCGGTTGACGATGGAGCATGCTTGCCTAGATGATACCGGTTCATTCTAGCCTTAAAAACTCCCAGATTATATTTGTCAGGATACAATGACGCTAGTAAGGTGTTCCATTCCTTTGCTGTCCATATTATAAACGAGGAATCAAAAAGCTTTGTACGAAAGACTATTTTCGATACGCTCTTTATCGTATTTAGATACCAACCTATTGGATTTTCATATATACAATTTTGACTTATAGATAGGGCCACACGCTGATTTTGTGTTCGTAGAAATTGAACAAGTGTAAAACATTACAAGTATAAAATTAAAATAAATAGGAAATTTATGGCTCTCTACATAAAGAAATAAGTAAACTTTAGTATTATTTTTATAGTACCAATTAAGCGTCTAGTAATAATCAATATAACTATGTGTAATGTATTATGTGACATAGAACACAGGACGTTTAGAAATGCCCTAAACAACTATCCCTGTATAGAAATATTTACTTTCGTTTCGAAACACCTAAATAAACACTTGCAAAAGGGAATACGCATTTAATTTTCCAACACCACAGCCACGGATTATTAATTAGTAATTACTAAAGTATAAAATGACTCATCAGCACCTAATTTGTTTTCAAATAAATAATACAGTGTAAATACAAGTACTCAAACTTCAAAGGCAAACCGGTGCGTAAACAAGAAATTCTCTAATATACAACTTAATAATTCAACCAAAACTTTTTGTTTATCTACTTTATTTGTTTCCCTTCAACGGGCTTTAAGCTTTAATAAATTAGCGGTGATTCTGTCGTGACCCCGCTCGTGGATGATAAGCGCAAATCTTTGTCGGCCTTCGGAACTTCTGAGATCGCGACCGGAAATTAATTGAGGGCATTACCACAAGTCTGCAAGTCGAGACGGTTTGGTAAATTAGTTTTTTCAGGAGCACAGTGTCATTGAAACTTACCAGACATTTCAGATAAATTAAACGAAGGAGAAAATAAGAACTTTCTGGCAATTCATAGGGTTTCCAATTTTACACTGAACGGCAGCTTCAGAGACCAGTGGTTTCCAACTCTATTCTCCAAATAAAAACTTAATTACTGTATTTTTTAACGGGCAATTTGCCTTTATTCTTTAAACTAACTACTACAACACTAAAAACTAGGAAATTAGCTACACTATCTACTACAAAGAACATTTGGACTGTATACTAGCCGCGATGGCTTATAGACAGTTCAAATGCTCCAAGCCCACAACCGGTAGGTAGCGTACCCAAAATGCTGGCAGCTGCCTCGTTGAATTGCAATGATGATTCGTTGAGCCACATTAGAATGTAAATTAGAATGCCTAAAACTGACAGAATACTACATGTGGAAGAGAACGACTCCATCCACTCTCCCATACTGCTCTCCCATCTCTACCACCCACTGAGACTTCCATCAGTATAGAAAACACTAATATAACTACAACTAATTAACTCTACACAAAATATAGCTAATGTTCAGAATTAGCTGCGCCCCGTGGTTCCCCCAGCGCTAACAATGATCACACTATCTCACAGGAACCACTACATTTTTTGGGATAAACAGTATATAACTCTATCCCTGTCTCTCTCTATCTCTCTCTCTCTCTGTGTGTGGATTCTGTGTTATATTTCAGGATCTATAGTATCAATCTACAAACCGATAACTGCTAAACTGATTCAGATTAAGTTTAATTTTATATAGTTTCAGATTAATTGATTGAATACATTACCTGGGTACACGCAGGATAATTTTTATCCCGGTAAATCAAGTTTCCGGGAAAATGGGGTAAGTTGTGCCTGAAAATTCAGGGTGCCCATACTATACGATACGATAGAAGTAAGAAATGAATGAGGAAGGTGTGGTAGTAGTATTGTTTATGTTTATGGGAGCAAACAAACATACGGCAAACCTGCCCGGTTAGCACGGATGGCAGACACAATTGTCTTTTCCCGTTTTATATCACTATCTTCGTACTTGCGTACTTGTCAAGTGGAGTAACAGGGGAAAGACAATTTTGTGTACCGTCTTCATGGGAAGCGGTCACCGTAGCCTATTGACATCTGTAACACCGGACGCGTCACCAATGCGCTTACCCTGTAGGGCTCTTTTAGCCCTACTTTTAAAGTGCTCCTCTTAAAGAGTAGGGTAAAATTGCCAATGTTTCAAGACGAAGAATATTCGGAGACGTTTAATTCGTTCTGAAATAGCCGTCATAAGCTGGCGTCAATTTTATTTTACTCACGTCATATCACACGGATTCTAGACATTTATTTTCTGTCCTATTTCTAGACGGCAGTTAACTATCTACACGGAATACATCATTCTGAGGTCCGCCCGCTCCCAATCTACAAGATGAAGAAGATGGCGCCGTAATAAATAATTCATTTACTTCAATCTCGATAGAACGCCGGGATTAACATACTGTTGTAGGTACCTATAGATACCCAGTTGTAGTAACAGCATGTCAGTTCCAGCCGTGAGGGGAATATGGTTACGGCTGATGGATACTGCAAAAAGATAGACAAATTTTACCTGTTAGGTGATTGCTAGGTTTATGTGCATAGTTACTATGGATATTATCAAATTAGGAATGAAATTTTTCTTATTGCATTGTGATCAAAGTTCCGTAATCACCCCGCTATCTTTTGATAGAAACTGTCGACAGATTAAAATCTACGTATGGCTTGGTTGGCTATAATTAATTGACGTTTTATAGGGGAGGCCTATGTTCAGCAGTGTACGTCTTCCGGCTGATGTGATTACTTCTTCTCTTTCAACTTCAACAACTTCAACTCTTGGTGAATGTCCTTTTTGGAGAGGTAACCACTATTTTGCTAATGTCACGTAGACTAGAACGATAGCACATCAAACGTCTCTACTCTCTATTCTCTAAATCTTGAGAATGTGTTGGCTTCGTTTTGACGTTGATAATTTATAGTCATAATGGCGGAGTCGCTCAATTACCTCGGTATCGGCACCAGCTCAACAACCTCAGTAAAGTGTCCCAACAAGTTGTTCTTAAGTCGAACATGGAGAAGACGAAAATCATATGTTATGTAAGTATCAAAACCAGTTTTAAAATGTAGGAAATTTGTCAGTTTTCAAATTTGAAAACTTTACTTAACATTTTTTTTTTCTATAGAACCTCCAGTTGTAAGAGAAAACAAAAAACAACTCAAAATTTAAAGCCTTCCAGGTGTCCCAGCTTCTAGCTTCTTTAGCTCACCATTCAGGGTCTGTTACTTTAATTATGTTTATTTTATTTATTTATTTATTTAATTTTTTATTGCACTAAAACAGTACAAAAGGAGGACTTAATGCCAAAGCATTTCTACCAGTCATTCCACACATAGTATGAGAAAGAGGGATGTAGGCGTGCATCAAAATTTGTAAGAAAAACTTGAAAAAGAGATAAAAACAATATTATTTTTGAAATGCTTAAATAATATGATTATAAATAAATACTATACACTACTAGAGATATATAACTATTATATTATAACATAAATACTCAAATACATATATATACCGAACTGGTATACCTACCTACTTCAGAGAAAGATACATAAAATATTATACACACAATAATAAATAAATAAATAGTGACAAATGATCCCTCCGTTTACCTCCTAAGTACCCTAAAAACAAAAAATTCTGCCCCCTTCCATGCACTCGAGTCCCCTTTTTGAGCACTAGGCTGTTTTTTTGCGATAGTAATATTCATGAAACCTTTCTATTCCATGGCAATATCTCACCTAATAAATCATCCCTGATCCAATATTCAAAAATAAACCTAACATTTTTATGAAATTCAATCTAACGTAGATAGTTTCTGCGTCCAATATCCCGTCTCGAATCACCGGTGATACTTCAATCCTGACACTCGACACCAGAGTAATGCATAAAGTACAATAACCAACTTAAGCTGTGTAGTTGAATTTTCTGCCGTTTTTTTTTCTAATCAGACCATTTTCAGCATCACCAGAAAGAGAAGGAGAAAAATCCAACTGAAGGACAATGTTGTGGTACGCTATATCGGTCGGGTATCGGTATGAATAATTGCATGTTTCTATGTTAGCACTAGTAAGCAGGAAAAGTAGCTATGGTCAGACCAAAGAGGTATATGTACTACGTACTAGAGAAGCTATTCAAAGCACAAATAGTTGTCATTTTTTGTATAATAAAATAAAATCCGCTACGGCCCTTTACGAGATTAAATCGTCTAACCAACGATCACAACACGCAGCGCTAGTGCAATGGCACATTAGTATCATAATTTTACTGCTATTCACTGCTGCACGTGCAGTCGCTTTGAGAGCTGAGCATCGTATGAGCGAGAAGATGCTCATTGTCATATTTGCAGTGGTTGACAATGCAAGTTAGAGATGTCCTGTCTGGTGTATACATAGAAGTCTTTGGGTCAGACTGAGAGTTTTGCTCAGGATGCGCATTATTCAATTTTTTTTTACATATCACACAGCGCCATCTAGCCCCAAACTAAGCATTGCTTGTACTATGGGAACCAGATAACTGATAGAATACTAAGATTAACTAACTTTTTGTTTGTAAATACATACATAGAATACAGTGTAACACCCAGACAATTTAAGAGTAGGTATGGGTAAATAGGTATAATATGAAATAAAACAGAACCAAATCCTTGTATTTATTCCATATCTAGCTGACCCAACCGATATAACTATATAGTCACGCCCAAACCCTTACAAAAAACGAAGATAATTTCCCCGAATTCGAAACTTTTAAAATTGTTATTTCTATATAAAATAATTTTCACGGACTGTTACGAACATTTTGAGACAAGATATAACTAAATCGGTCCAGCCCTTTCCAAGTAATGGCCTTACCAAGGAACAGCGTTTTTTCTGAAGAAAACAAACACTGATTTCATTTTTATAAATACGTGCCATCAAATCTTCCAACGTGTCCCGCGTCCAACTTTTTGATTTGCGAGCTCATCCTAAATCATGGTCCCCGAAACTGTCATAAAAAGATTGTTGGATTGGACTTTAACTTTTGGCCCTAACTCCGACCCTGTCCTAACAACTCTAAACATTCACGCGAAGTCATTAAACTGGGAGGAACTAAGTGAAAAAGTTAGTGACACTTGTTTTCAGTGGCTTTAGCATTTTCCCATTTTTCCCGTAAGCTAATAAAGGTTATGGTGCCGATGGGAAATAAATTGATAAAAATGGCTGATTGTAGTGTTTCCCCCGAGAACTGCCAGAGCCTGAGAGTTTTGTAGCGCGTGAACAATAATCTAAACAATACAGGCAACGAGGGATGCTATTTGTTCCCGAAACAACCTTTATTTTTCTAAATGCGCGACATGCCTTCGTTTTCTTATTATCTACAAGTATGTTTTTTTATCGCATGTAGGTATAGCTTAGAAAATATTTCAATTGATTATTTAAATAAAATAATAAAATAAATGCTTTACGGCGAACAATTTTTTAGATTGATTTTTTTAGAATTTCGATCGTTTACTCCCGAAGAATATCATGTTTGATTACTGGTTATCTAGTTTCTGCGGGTTTCTATCTAACTACCGTAACTGTAATATTTCATTCATTAAATTTTTCAACGAAAATAATACTACGTATACAAGGTGAGTTTGAATTGGGGTATTATCCCGAAAGGGGATAAATCTACTCCCCAAGATAGACAATGTTTCTTCTACGACTATTCTAAATTAATAGTTTTTCATTGAAGAAATACCATGTAAAGTTTACGTTCAAAGATATCCCTAGCACAGCGGGTGGTTGAACTTTGTCCTTGTCCGAATGCGTTTAAATGAGTTTAACGAAATGTGCTTAAAAATGAATTTACAGTATCTTGTTATCTCTCGTAGCGATTGCACGTGCAATTTTGTGAGTGGATTTATTTTTTAGTATGGAGGTTTGGTAACACGCAGTCTCAAGTAAGGCTCTCACAACTTGTGGGCTATTATGTGGGGATTGTAGATATACCGTTGCAAAACAGTCGATATCTTTTCTAGATCTCTTTTAACACATAAAGCTTCTTACATTCGTAAAATAAAAATATTGTTAAAAGCTAACATAATATTACTTTCAGTGATATAAAATTTTGATAAAAATAAAGTGATAGGATCAACGCCTAAGCCCACAGATGGAGCAGATCGCATTGCCACATTCAATAAAAAACTTTGCCAACTCGATAACCAACTTTGGTTTGGGCATGAAATGTGGAAAATTTCACCAACTTTTGGGAAAACTCGCCTATTGGAAAGAAATTTTAGAAATTCGTGATACGTTTTATATACAGATTTATACTTACAAATAAAGCTTTAAAATTTTCTGGTGGTATTTCTTTCTTCTTACGAATTTGAGTATAATAATCTATAGGATAACTTTACCTATATGTACCGCTACCGATCGGTAAAGTTAAGCAACGTTCGCTGCGGTCACTACTATGATGGGAGACCGCTACTGCAAAAAGTGGTATAATTTACAACTGAGCGCTACCGTGCTTCGGAGGGCACGTTAAGCCGTCGGTCCCGGCTGTTGTCTTAAGACAATAGTCGTTAAGCCAAGTCAGAAGCCTTCGGGTGGCCTAAAAATTCTGACACCAGGGCTGACCACTTGCCTACACGAGAAGAAGAAGAAGACCTATATGTATAGTAATTAGAGCCAATACATTTTTTAGCTACCTAGGTGTACTGATTAACGTTTGACTACCAACTCGCCTTATTTTATTTTATTTGGACAACCATAACCAACTTATGGTACCTAAGCGATGATGTGAAATCTACAAGGTACCTATTGCCTATTCGCTTTGGCCTTGAAGACATCCAGGTTTATAAATTTCGTTAAGTTATTTTAGAGTTAGAGAGGATGGAGGCCGAGCGGTGGCATGTGCGCTTCGCAATCTTACGGCACCGGGTTCGATCCTCGACCCTGCACCAATGACTTATCTAGTAAGTTATGTGCGGTTTTCGATGCCAACGCTCCATGCCTCGGAGAGCACGTTAAGCCGTCGGTCCCGGTTGTTATAAGAACATATATAGCAATCGTTACGGGTAGTCAGACGGCTTATAAAATTTGACGCCTGTGGTCTAAACATCCCTGTTACTGGTTCCTTATGGGTTGCGAGGTCAGATGGCAGTCACTCGTGTAATTCTGGTAGATAGCTTGCTGCTACAGGTTAGATTGGGAGCCGACCCCAATAACAACTGGGAAAACGCAAAGAGGATGGTGGTGTTGAGTTATGTTAGAATCGCAGAATGGCTGAAAAAAAAATGCGTATTTTTCCCCTTTATTCTCATTAAAAATATTTTCATCTGTGGTGGAGATTTAGACCATTTTCCCAAACCCCCACAGCTGGGTTAGCATGGACAGTAGACAAAATTGTCTTTCTCCTGTTTTACTCCACTTGACAAGTAAGCAAGTATGAAGAAAGTGACGTAAAACGGGGAAAGTCAATTTTGTCTACCGTCCGTGCTAACCTAGCTGGTAGGGTATCAAGGCTGGCTCGCGAAGATAAACGACATAGCCCGATAATACAACATCACTGAAATTTAAATTTGGATTTCCATGAAAATGCTATAGAATAGTCGTTACTGCATTAACGTTTTATTTGTGCAATTGAAAAATCGGTCGCAAAAGGAACATCGGTGGCAGCCAGAAGTAAATCGTCAACATTATGGCTGTATGTTGAACAGCAGTAGAGGCGGGATTCCAACAGATATACTGTCTATTAAAATAACTGCTTATAGCCCAACCTTCTTATAGAATAAGAATAAGCCCAACCTTCATGGATCTTGATGCAGTTTTAGTGCTGTTCCAAACGGAAGCGAAAGTTATTTACAGCGAGTCATCTAGAGTGAGAATGCAGCAATCGGAACAAATAATCGAATAGCTATGACAGATGTTGGCCATGGTGTTTTAACCTCTAAAACTCCCCTCTCCCTCCAGAGGCCTTTAAAAATGCGAAGAAGTCCAAAATAAGTTCGAAGTTTCTATGATAAAGTGAGGCATTCCCGAAAGAGCACTGACTTTAAAGAGCACTTAAAAAATAGCAAAAGGTGCCGAACAATGTCTTCGGTACTTTTTAGTTTGTTTATATTATTTTTATAGTAGGTACCTATATATAGGTTAGTACCTAAAGCCAAGTTGTTATAAATACGTATAGAGTACCTATGCATAATCGATGACGACAAAGCTCTGACGCGTTCAAAGCGCTCGATGAACATAAATAAACAGTTCCCTCCACGAAAGGCCTATTATCTCCAGATTGTATTCGTCTATTGTGACCGTTCCCAAGGTATTCCCTTTATCAAGCCCTTTTCAATCCCTTGCCGTTGAAACAGCTGCAAAAGACACTTACTGGTTTTCCATTCTTTTGCGTACGGTATATCTATCTATACTTATAATAAAACTGTTTCAGGTCCAATCTGCACAATGATGATATTAAAAAAAAATTGAAGGGTTTTTTAAGATAGAGGAAAAGGATGAATAGATGACGGTGAAGAGGAGCAGGTGCGTATGCGCCATTCGCCGTTTCATCCATTCTCCTTTTCCCCTATATTTACCCCGCTACCTTCTTTCTTCCTTTGCAAATAGTTAGGGCGCAAAATGAACTAACCCGTGCGTCCGGGGTGGGTCAGCTATAGTAGATAATATAATAATATTATGGGAACAATTTTCCAGAACAGTACATGATTAAAAATCAATCATCATCATCAACAGCCCGAAGACGTCCACTGCTGAACATCGGCCTCCCCAACAGAGCATCCATTGGCTCCCCGCGGTTTTCACCAAGTCGGTCGGTTCACAAATCAATATTATAGTGATATATTTATCATCATCATCACCATAATATAGCCTTTTTTCTAGCCCATTGCTGGACATAAGCCTCTCCTCTCCTCTCATAAGCTAGTGATGTTCTTTGGCACATCACTATCCCGGTCTTCGGATGTACCCTTCCAGTTGCAGACAGCAACATTGCGTGTGACTCTCATCGCTCCATTTTATCTCAAGATGTCTTACACCACGTGTACAAGCTGATTTCTGGTGGCTCTGACTCTAATCCAGAACAAGTCTTCCCTGTTATCGGTTCTTCGACAGATATGACAAGATCAGGGAAAATTATAATAGAGAACTTATTAAAATATTCTTGACTAGCTGCGCCCCGCGGTTTCACCGGCAGATAAAAAGAAGTATATGTGTTAACTCATCGTATATACTATTTCTATTCAAAATTTCATTTGAATGTGTTTGCACCGTCAAGCAAACGGGAACAAACTTACGCGACAACTTTTGAATTTATATATTATTAGGATTATCCGCGGCTTCACTTGCTTTGATCTTAGGAAATAATAGTCGCTGATAGAACAGAGCAGCCACGAAAAAAACGCCTACTTCTACTATAATTCACCTTTCCTACAAACTCACTCTCGCAGGCCGTTTGCGGACAACGAGCAGAGCAACCTCGAAAAAAAAAATATTTCACCACAGATCATTATTGCTACAAACTCACTCTCGCGGGCCACTTGCGGCCCAGCGAACAGTGCAAGTACTATAAAAACGCCAACTTTACCACAGGTCATTATCGCTACAAACTCACTCTCGCGGGCAGCAAAAAAAATGCCAACTTTTACCACAGGTCATTATCGCTACAAACTCACTCTCGCGGGCCACTTGCGGCCCAGCGAACCGAGCAACCTCGAAAAAACACCAACTTTACCACAGGTCATTATCGCTACAAACTCACTCTCGCGGGCCGCTTGCGGCCCAGCGAACCGAGCAACCTCGAAAAAAAATGACTTCTTTTACCACAGTTCATTATCGCTACAAACTCACTCTCACTGGCCGCTTGCGGCCTAGCGAACAGAGCAACCTCGAAAAAAACCACCAACTTTACCACAGGTCATTATCGCTACAAACTCACTCTCGCGGGCCGCTTGCGGCCCAGCGAACCGAGCAACCTCGAAAAAAAATGACTTCTTTTACCACAGGTCATTATCGCTACAAACTCACTCTCACTGGCCACTTGCGGCCTAGCGAACAGAGCAACCTCGAAAAAAACCACCAACTTTACCACAGGTCATTATCGCTACAAACCCACTCTCGCGGGCCGCTTGCGGGCCAGCGAACAGAGCAACCTCGAAAAAAAACGCCAACCTTTACCACAGGTCATTATCGCTACAAAGCCACTCTCACGGGCCGCTTGCGGCCAAGCAAACAGAGCAACCTCGAAAAAAAAACGCCAACTTTTACCACAGGTCATTATCGCTACAAACCCACTCTCGCGGGCCGCTTGCGGGCCAGCGAACAGAGCAACCTCGAAAAAAAAAAACGCCAACTTTTACCACAGGTCATTATCGCTACAAACTCATTCTCGCGGGCCGCTTGCCGCCCAGCGAACAGAGCAACCTCGAAAAAAAAAACGCCAACCTTTACCACAGGCCATTATCGCTACAAACCCACTCTCGTGCGCCGCTTGCGGCCCAGCAAACAGAGCAACCTCGAAAAAAAAAACGCCAACTTTTACCACAGGTCATTATCGCTACAAACCCACTCTCGCGGGCCGCTTGCGGCCCAGCGAACAGAGCAGCTTCGAAACAAAAACCCTGTTTCTACCACAGGTCACCTTTGCTAAATACGTGGTCTCGCGGGACGCTTAGTACCTACCTATTAGTGGTAACCCACAGGAAACATTTTTTTTTTTTCGGGATAGAAAGTATTTTGTTTTTTAGTACGTGCTAGAGCGTATATTGCCCTTCATATCATCGAATTGGATGTTGAGTGATAATGCTATCCTACAGGAATCATTTATCTATCCGGAATGGAAAGTATTTCATTATTAGTAGGTACCTACATACTGCGGCCTCCGATTTTCCTAAATTTTGACCATTTTAGTTGCGTAATGTCGAAGCTAAGAAAGTACGTTATCCCACAGGATCTATTTATGTTTCTAGGATAATATTTTTTGACCGTTAGTACATGCTACAGTCTAATTCATTTAAATTCATTGCCTATTTACGAAGTTGAGTTTACAAAGCTTTCCTACGGGAACGGGTTCATTTTCCGGGATAAAAGTATCCTATGTGTTAATCCAGTACATAAGCTATCTATATTCCAAATTTCATCCAAATCCGTCCAGCCGTTAGACCGTGAAGGAGTAACAAACATACACACATACAAACATTCAGCTTTATAATATTAGTGTGATGTGATATCCCGCTAGAAGGGGAAGACGAGGTGGAGATTTTCTGTTCAGCATCTTTTTATTTATCATAGAATTATTGTACTGTATTTTACAAGGATATAAAAAAAATTTTGGTAGAAATTTCTATACCTGCCTATTACATTATACTATAAGTAATATACATTATATTATACAGGGACATAAATAAATATGAAAAAAACAACATAATTAGTATAAATCAGATTGCTTTAATTTATTTTAGTTTTATACAAATCGAATACTACTTACGATAGTCAATTTTAACGAATAAACATTTTACCCGTCGCGTATTTTATATTTTACAAATTTACCTTTGTATTTTATTTTTTATAATTATTATTCTTCTATTATAAAAACCTCCATAGGGGCTTTCGATTATAAACTTACATTACTCTGTGGTATTTTATCAGTTATCTGCAGTCGTCATATAATTTTATTTAACTAAATAATTGATCTATGGTTAAGCCACAGGAACACAATGTGGATCTGTGTATCCTTTCTTGATATACAATCGAGTGCTTGTGTGTATGTGTGAGTGTAGAAGCTTGAGTGTAAAGAATGGACCACAGATCTATCAAACTCAGTGTTGCAGAATTGCTGGATGGGTCATCCTCTCGCGTAGTATAGGTATCTGTGATTTTAAATCTAGCAACACTGACACTTGGTTATTTTCGGGAGAAAAACTTTATTTTATTACGAGCAAGCTACATAGTAGAAGATATTAACTGAAAAAAAGACATTTTTTTTTTAAATGTAGGTACATATATAGTTCACAATTTATAATTCTAATATTGAAAAAGTATAAGTGCATTAGTTTTTTTAGACAATACTTTTTGTAGTTAGTAAAAAATATGTTCATAGATATTGTGTACGTGCAGAAATATCCTACAAAAGTATTTTGTTCAAATACGCGATAGTGATCAGAGTATTATAATTTAAAATATTGAACATACGTGACTTTTAGCAAACAAAAAGATATATAAAGCCAGAAAGGTTCTATAATTCGTTACTACAATGTAGGATAAAGTTATGTTAAATAAAATGTTAGTTTAAACAAATTCATAAATATATAATAATGTCAACAAAAACTGAGTATAGTTATAAAAAAAGTCATATTCCTGATTGCCAAAAGTCACATATATTTCGAGTTATAGGTTTAGTGATAATTATATTTAAACCACTAAAATAAGTATTAAAAAATCATACAAGAGTAGATGAAAGTCAAAATGTTTAAAATCTTAAATTACTGCGTCCAGAAGTAGAAATGTACATGAAATCCAAAATACCTGTTTCACGATTAAAGCATTAAGTTACATTACAGAATTGTGCAGGGTGACGGTTTCAACGATATATTTTAAAATGGAACGCTTTTCACATTACTTAGATAAAAATAGAATATATAACCAATTTATAAATCTGCTTATGTATTGAGCGATGTCATATACGTATAAATACCTATACTTAGTTACATATATGAAATTGCTCAAAATCAGAGAATGATAAATTGGGCAGTGAAGTCAGAAATAAAATGTGTACTTATAGAAGTGAGTTATGTTGGATAAGAACAGTAGAAGTATATAATAATCAAATAATAAATAAATAATAATAATCAATAAACAATACAATCTGAGTTTGAATTGGTATATTATCACGAAAAGGGGTAAATCTACTCCCCAAGGTAAATAATGTTTCTTCTGCGACTTTTCTAAATTAATAGTTTTTCATTGAAGAAATTCATGTAAAGCATACGTTATATTTTTACCCAAACGCTTCGAAGATAGCCCTAGCGGAGCTGGGTGTAGTTGAACTTGGTCCTTGACCAAATGCACTTAAATGAGTTCGACGACCTGTGTTTAGAAACTCTCGTAGCGATCGCACGTGCAATTTTGTGAGTGGATTTATTTATTAGGATGGAGGTTTGGAAACACGCAGTTTCAAGTAAGGTTCTCACAACTTGTGTCCTATTCCCCCCTTTCGGGATAACATACCAATTCAAACTCACATTGTATATTCCAATTAACATACGGAACAGCGTAAGCTCTTGTACTTTTTTTTAACAAATATATGCACGTAACTTTAATGGAAGAGCTCAAGATTCAGTTGTTGTTTTTAATTTCTATTGTAAGGTAAAGGTTACCTCATTTCTAATGAAAGTGTTGGGAAAAGATAAAAAAATGTTGTTATAGATAAAAAACGTATGTAGTCCATTAGCTCGTGGAAGGTCCGAAGTTGTTTAAGTTCATTAAGTTCAATAGTTCAGATAAGCAAGTGCTCATGTTTCAGCTGAATTTGTACGTTTAAGTTCACCCGGTCTCGAGCAGGCATTTTATTATTCCATTTTATTTTAATAGGTATTTCAATCTACGTATTTAATTGTGTATATTTATGTTAACATTAAGCCGCGACTGCAAGTGCACAATCTTTATTCACAACCTCTTATTTATTTTTTTAAAACAAAATAAGTTTTTAAAATTGGCTGATTAAACTCACAGAAGCGGCCCAACGCCTCTCAACGTTAACTTCACGATACTCGTTAAAACGCCCTAGTTCATTTATAATCGTACTTTACAGTAAAATTCCCGTCTTTATTATTTATTTATATATACCTATAAATCAACTTATTTATAAACCCTATGTTTTGGCACTAACAAATCTAATTAAATATATTCAATTATTTCATGATTTATTATAAACATCACTTTCCAATGGAGAGACGTAAATTAATTAATAAAATACAACAATAGGGCAACGTAATAATACAACAAAGTCCTACAAAAGAAATAGGATCTCTTTTTGATATTATTTTGAGCACCACACGGTATCTTTTAAACAAATTTATGCATACAGAGTAACAAATCAAATATGAGTAATAAAATTTCAAGATATCAAAACTTATAATATCATTATTCCTACGTTTTATTAAATTAACTATTTTACAAAACGCTGTATCGTCTTCCAAGACTAGAATCGTTATAACATTAGTATTTATTAATTCACGCACATCTTCAAAGAAATCTTAGACAAATACAGCGTTAATAATAAAACGTCACACCACACCTTCATCAAAATATTTCCATTATAAAATAAAAATGAAATCGTTTTCGACAGTTTTACAAGTAATACACACAGACGCGTAACTTTTAACTCTATTTATTCACTATTATTAGTGAGCTTCCTTAATATTAGTTTAATTTATAGTTGTATTCTATCCGCGGCAGTCTGTTTGAGGCAAAAATGAATGAAGATGAAGAAAAGTTCAATTGATTTCACTAATTTTGTCCTAGAAACTTCAGCCATTTCTGCACCCACAGACTACCGTTTTCTAAATATAAGGACACGACATTCACTAGTCTATCACGACACCTATAAGAGTGAAATTGAGGAACGGACATAGAATAAGACTTGAATTTATAATTGTTTATTAAATGATACGACTATTTACGATATATTTGCTACAGTAGTGCTAAAAGGTATACTATTCGAGGACAGCCACAAAGACTATATATTTGCAAACATCATTCAAAATTTGCAAACAAATATATCAGTGACTTCTTCACGTCTTTTTGGACTTCGACGTTTTCTATGTACTTAATTGAAGACCTCCAATAGGAAGATGAAGATTTTTATCCAAAAAGACAGGTTGTTATAGTGACTAAAGTGAAGAATTAATGTTAGTCTTTTTTCCGATTTTCTACGTTTATATACAAATACACATTGCCAAGTTATATTATTTACATTTTATCCGTTGACTATGCTTTTGCAGTAATGGTTAGTTTTAATTTAACAACTGTCTGGGCTAGGTATGAATATAATGTGTATATTATAAATATTTATCTAACGTGTATCAAAGACTTTGTCACTTTGCCCATTGTTGATATTGACCAAGCTTTTCTTATATTTTCAAGTAACTTGAAGAATCTCATAATATACCACTGATATTATAATAACACACAGTTTTCACTCATTGTTTATTTTATGCATTCGATCTATTAATTCGCTCACTCTAATTACTTAGTCTACCATTTATTTGGTTCCTTTATTTTGATTTCTCATCAATTCCACTTCTTTACAACAATTCCTGCGGTTTCTTTGCCTTAGTTTCCATTATTTCTTGCGATTAAATATTTTGGTTTTGTTTTATTTGTCTTACAATGTGATCTTCAATGCATCAATCAATCATAAATAACTGTCTTCGGGTTCTTATGTTGTGCTTTCGATGGCTACTTGTTCATAGTACTTGTCCAAAATATTTGCTCCGAGAAATTAAAGCCGAATGATTTAGCTTAGCACTGTATTTTAAGCTATTTTCACTCTACCATTATTTGATCCATGCGTTAAGTACACTAACTCCCTATGGTCTCCGATTGTGATCCCACAATTTACTTTAAAGGATACTGAAATCAATTCTTATTTATATATCATTACGTTTTCGTCTGTACCTATATTCACATCAAACAGTTTATCAGACGCGAGCTCATGTTATGTCCATTCAGAAACGAAATGTTCTATCTTTATCCGTCTCACGAGGATCGTCCCCTTTAAAGTAAACATTTAAATAACATTATCATTATACACAATTACATATTTTAACAAATCATCGTCAACATTCTGTTTAACATACTAGTAAACATCACAATCGTTAATGTCGGACTTAACTAAAGTATTTTTTATATTTTAAAAGATTTAATGTCTTTCGACTTAGTTTTACACGACGTGTGCGTTTCAACCACGTTAGTTTATAATTACATGTTGTGGGTACTAGATTAGTCTCTCTCTCGGGTTCAGGGAGAGGTCCCTGCGGGAGGGGTCCCCTAGCGCGGGGTCCCTTAGGGTCACTGAACGATGATATGTGGCGCTGACAAGAGCACCGCCACCGTCGCGATGATCGTGAACAGCGTGAATACGAACAGGCAAAACCTGTGGACGATACTAGTCTTAGTTGGTGATACGGCTATAATTGAACGTATAAATATATACAAATTGAATGTGACTACAATAGAATCGGTTATCATAATCACACAATTTGAGGTTTTAATGATAACCGATCATGAGTGCAAGAAGAAGCATAAAGAAAGGATTAAGATTGAGACGATTTGTTTTATGATGTTCATACCTGTCGACCACCATCGCAGCGAACTTCCAGTCGCTGATGAGCTCGGCCTCCTCGTCGGCCTTCTTCATCCGGGCAGTGATGAACTGCAGCTCACGCAAGATGAGATGTAGCTCACGGTGATGACTGCCCAGTCCACCCACGTCCTCCATTGTGGACGGTCGGACGAACGAGCGCCGGAGATCCGTGCGAAATATTGAACACCTAAACAAAACGCCAATTTTCTTCAACTTTCATGTTATTTTCCGCAATGCAGTTATAAATTACCTTTATTAGATTGACCATACTGTTAACAAATCAGGTGCATCCTACAGCACACGGGGCATAGCACGCTAGGGACACAACACGGATTTGAAGAGTCAAAAACTCTCGTCTTTGTGTCAACGTAGTTATCTAACATAGGTTTTTCTAAACGAACCATAATTAGATTACGCAATTAAATGGGGGAGTGATCGCTTAGCTTCGACTTACTAAGGAACTCGAATAGTAGGTAACTGTATTACAAACGTAACAAAACCTTACCCTGGCCCCAAGTTTCCTGTAGAAGCGGTACTATTAGGTGGTGGAGGCCCATGTCTGAAATCGTCATCGATATCCAAAACATTTGCCAGCAGAGACTTGGAAGACCGCTCTTTAAGTTCTAGTTCCCTCATACGGTTGGACATCATGATGGTTTTCCTAGTGATCTTCTTGCCTGGTCGTGACATACGCAGTATCCATGGCAGCCATTGCAGGAATACTGTTTTTATCTGATGGACAAGATGTTTTCTATGATTTGATGCCGTACAAAGAATTGCCTTTAGATGAATTAATCCTAATTTTAAACCTTGCTAATCCACGTGTAAAGGTAATGCTGTAATGGTTAACTTACCCATTGTGGCATCTCATGTATGTCAGCAGTGCGATGATGATAATTAAGCACCACAACCGTCAGCACCACCGACGATGCCACCATGAACATGATGCAGTTGAAGTACGTCCCTGTCACATACCACATGCAATTTATACACCACAAAAATATTCATGTCAAAAATGCATCAAATCCAATAAGGACTAACACAAACATTGTTTTTACTTCATAGAATATCGGGATAACCATATATCGAACTTTTTATTTACGTATACATATAGAAATATAGTGCTGAATTTTGAATACGGATTAATTTAATACAGGTATAGATATTTTAAATGCATCGGTTGTTATTCGAAACGAAATATGAGCCACTGATGCCTGTTCACTGAACTTTGTTTGCATAAGAATAAGTAAAATATACAAAAATACTGACATAGCAATACAATATGAATCAACATAATCTATGAAAAGTATTATCATATTATCATATTTTCACAATGACGTTAGCTTTTATTGTTTCGAATAAATAACAAATCACATATTCTTTAAATTGTTTTTTTTTTGTAACTTCAGGCTTATTTTTTTCATGATAAGTAAACAAAAATATTATATCCTTTTATATAACTATGGGAAGTAAACTAAAATTAGCAGTTAAAATATGAAAAGGAGAAAATTAGGTACAATACATGTTGATTATTATATATACGTTGTATTAATTTAATAGTATTACGTGGTTTACTTTAAATGTCTGGTTTAGTGGAATGATAAAGCACGGGTCATGCAAAAATAGACATGCAAAACGGACATGCAGGAGTTCTATACTTTATATGGTTGAGCTACAAGCCACACAATGACGGTTAGTTATTATGAGACAGTCTAATGTTAATTCAATGTTACTTCTTTTTACTAACAATAGGTATTTTAGTCAGTCGTTTTAAATTACCTACAATATTTAACAAGCACGCCAAACGGTAACGTTAAATTATCCAATAAGTCAATATTATCTATTATGGGTTTTGTTGTAAATCTTTCCTCTATTAACAACTCAACATTTTACCGTGAGTCAACAACGCCACACCTAAGTCGATTGCAAAGTTTTTGAGACATCTCACCAACATACTAACTACTTACACCAACTCAGCCTTTGATGGTAACATAATAATGTAACTTGTTAAAAGAGGTTCGAAGAGGCACATTGACAAAGGAACAACAAAGTTAAAGTAAAGTTTCAACAGCTGAATAACAATTAGTAAGGCGACAGTAGTAACAATGCTATCGTTTCCTTTGCCAGTGTTCCAATAATTCGACTAGCTGTCAATGAAAGGGATGTAACAGACCAGAAAGTTGCGAGACCAGTTGTTCTCGAGATACTTGGAGGCTGGCCTCTCTACCCGCATCCGCTTTGTCGCAAAACCCGCTGCAATACTTTTAACTCCTGTTTTTAAACAACTACAAGCAATCATCTAGTTAAAGTTTACTTTAAAACATTTTTAATAGGAGAGCTGTGCTTTTAATTTTCATTTTACATTATAAAAGTATCCTTCATGCGCATCCCAAATCTGACGACAATAGGCACGTAACAAATCTACAGGCCAATCGAAATAGAAGAGGAAATCAAAAATTGAAAAGAAAGGAAATTTTGATGAAAGGGCAAGAGTTGATTTTAATACATTACAAGAAGATTGGATGCCAGTAAATTGAAAATTACCTTTAAAACGGATTTTGATAGCATAGCTACGTATTTCTATAGCACGAGTTTTAAGTGCAATAACTCTATGTCAAGTGTCGAGAGCCGGCAAGAGCTCTAAAAGCATAGAGTAGGCTCCACAGACGTGTTACTAAAATGCGAATCGAACAGAAATGTAAGAATATGCTCTCCTTCCAAATGTACAGTTATAAAAGCAAAACAATCGTATTCTATTTAGATCTTTGTTAAATGGTGTTTCATCAATGCGCTGAGGAACATTTTTACTATTTTTCTAGTTCAAAATATTCCTCGGAGCACATTTTGCAGTTTAAAAAGGAGCTAATCATAGATTCATTTATGTTAATTTTAATTTATACTGAGAAAATTTTAGCTTAAAACGCGTCGAACTTTTCTCACCTATTAGGGGGATCGCCTCTGAGGTTTTTGTGATGACGTGCCCCACCAATAGGGAAAAAACAGTTTGCGACAGGAGAATTGTAACACCTGCAAAGATCAATATATTCTATGAAAAATAAAATGTTCTATTTACATAGTTCATAGGTAAGAGTGTACCATAAAATCTATCGCTCCGTAACGGATCTAGAAACCTATAAACCTGTGTGTGCTGAGTCGGTATCAGGGGCTCAAGTAAAATCATAAACGAAAAATAATAATAGTCATGCAAATACTAGTTAAGAGGGTTTTATTACTGGCTTTATTAGTCTGCTTGTTTACTTGAAAATTTTAATGGAAAGGGCTTTCTCCCGAATGGCTCAACTTCTCCCGCCACCCTCCAAGTATCCTGAAACCACGGCAGTCAAGTGCCATGAAAACGACATTACTTTTCTTTGCAAAGGTTATATTGAGAAAAAACATTCAAACAACAACATGTTACACCATGGAATCGATTACGCATAGATAGATGTAATACTGAAAGATATAAGTACATTAAAACCACGTATGTATAATGAATTATGACTTACCTTTGGGATCCTGTAACATTCCACAAAAAGATCTTGTGTAAAGTTAAGACAAATATCATGCCATGCCACATAAATTGGTAAATTGAAATTTTCAACGTAATTGTGAATGTACTCAAAAAGAGAAAGTAATAAAAATAAAGTGAAGAATCACGAAATCGATTCCAAGATTTTTGAATTTCTTTTTAATTTTGATTGGAAATAGGTTCAATCAAAATTAAAAAAATAATAATTCAATCGTTTGAACAAAAACCATTAATATTTTCCACGTTGCAAAAAGCTTATTCTTGTCTGTTAATGAATATTTATATTAATGATGAAACTAAAGCTTTAAACCACTTAATAGCAACATTTATCCATCACATTTGAAATGAACTTACTAATATGTTAAACGCACATAATTTTACTCCTTGTAATGTTTTAAAACAACTCTTAATTAAACACAGTTCTTTTAATAAAATGAGAGTAACAAACTGAAACTCGGAAAATAGTGAGAATAAAGATGAAACAGAAAATAAAATAAAAGATAATGACAGCGAAAAAAGTAAATAAAACAATGCAGGGGATTTAGTGGGATTAGAAAGAACGGTAGGGCTAGGTGTGGATAGTGTACCTAACAAAGGGATAGCATCGGAGACCTGCGGCAGGGTCTCTGCTACCAGGTTGAGGAACACCGTCAGCGAAAGTAGTATAGTCACTCCTGTAATCAAACATATTGTTAACATCCTCAATAATGTTCCTATTATGCTAACTCCTCTTTTTTTACTAATTTCTAGGACACAACTCTCCGATTTTCGCCCACTAAGCCCCAATTACTCTTTGATAAATGATGAAGTGCTGAAATTATAGTCTACACCTAAGCCGATGTGAGGTCTACACCAACCAATACTCACCGCTGATATTATATGAACGGAAACCTGGAGTTGAGGAACTAGTCACACAGACAAACAGTTCTACCACATTCTATTCTAGAAACAATCTAATATTCATATCAAGCGCACGCCTCAACCAAACATCGCTAAAAGTTTTATCGCTCGTATGCTACTTTCCAGAAGTTATACCGACTGTAATATTAAGCTGTGGAACAAGAAATAGGTTGCACCTTCTGTATATTTTCTTACCCATATATGTTAGGAATACATTAACTATTCAGTTGAAATAGTAGAGGTCCCAAAAATGACCCTTGTGGGACTCCTAAAAGGATTAAGGAAGCAGCGTATGTTTTTGATTATTGGTGTCTCGTACAATGCGGCGCCTATGATAGGGCACTGCATCCGGCGTTTAAGGCCTCTCTTTGGCAACCAGAATTAGAAACAATATGACCGTTATATCTATAGATACCAGCAAAATATATTTACGTAAGACTCTTAATTTTATTAGTTGAGAATAGGGAGCGCAGTGTAATTCAATTTGTATTATTTCTTTTGTATAAGTTATTAGAAGTTACTAGGCAGTGACGAGTATCGATAAAATAACTTAATAAACATTAAAATAATTGCGAATTTTTCGTTGTGTTTCTTAGAAATAACGAGATTTAATAATGAATTATTTAAAGTCATAGAAAAAGTTTTCGGCTTGTGGATATACAGATCACCACTCATGCTACAAAGTATGTATAAAATTATGAAAGTATTTAAAAAAATGTTTTCTTAGTTAATCTACCGATACCAGCAGTCACGACTACGCGACTGCCACGTATTGCCGACTAATTATCAATAACATTGTATTTACGAAACGCATTAACTTCATTAACATTTAAACAAATAATCAAATAGCATTTAAACTCGGATGAACGTAATTATAAACTTTACGGTCTAACGTAATAAGGTAATAACATAAAGTTACGTGAAGTTAGTAACTATACGGTACACATGAGGTAATATGACGAAACTCTCAAAAGTACTTCAAATTGTAATATGAACATCTTGAAGCAAAGATTTGTCTAATGTTCTAGAACAAGCCAATTTCCAAGACTAAGTAATAATAATTTTGCGTCTTCGTCAGACTATTGCCCATTAAATTTAAGGACGTTCTTAGTTCCAGTGGAGCTGTTTGAAACGCTGTGGTCTCATCACTGATAATTAAATTGTAAAAGTACCTTTTATGGGCCATGAATCTTAACAAATTTAAGAGGAAAATATATTCAGTTGAAGTCAAAATCCCGCCCCATCTCTTCCCGTGGGTGCCATAAGAGCCGGCTAAGGGAATACCTAGGGAATGGGCAGCAGAATTCTCCTCGGTACATTAAAATCTTCTGCGATCACCAAGCCGCCTGCCAAGTGTGATGATTATATCAAGGGTTTGCCATAGGGGTTTAACGATTATCATAGGGGTCCCTATGATAAGCGTTCAAAGCAAAGAGGTATATGTACTACGTACTAGAGAAGCTATTCAAAGCACAAATAGTTGCCATTTTTTGTATAATTAAACTAAAATCCACTACAGCGCTTTACAAGATTAAATCGTCTAACCAACGATCCCAACACGCAGCGCTAGTGCAATGACACATTCGGATCATAATTTTTAGTGCTATTCCCTGCTGCACGTACAGTTGCTTTGAGTGCTGAGCATCGTATGATCGAGAAGATATTTGCAGTGGTTGACAGTGCAAGTTAGAGATGTCCTGTCTAGTGTATACATAGAAGTCTTTGGTTCAAAGTGGCGTTTTATGAGGGAGGCTTGTGTTCAGCAGTGAACATTTTCCGGCTGATGATGTGAAGTTAAAATGCTTTCAAAGTGAAAACAGCTCACTTTTTAAGGTGGGTGAGGCTAAAAATATAATAGTAGATTTCTGTTGTTTAATACCAAAATTGAATTTCATATTAGAGAATTGGAGCTTACCGCATGACACTGTATGGCTTGTGCAGAGCGAGTTAGTTTTCGCTAACAGTATTAGTGCTGTAGTTGTTTCGGGAAGCTAGTTTCAATGACTGCTATGGGATGTAAAACTTTGTTTATAAAAACAAACTCACTTGCTTTTGAAGTAAATGTGTAATTCCACTCGATTATGCTACTTAATATCATTAATTAAATAAAATAATAATTTCATCAAGAAGTTAATCTTAACTATAACTCATTAGAGTCGGATTGTATTATTAAATTATGCGGAATATGAGGAAAACGTGTACCTATTCATTGAATTTTCTGAGCATGAGGCTGATGTTTCTAGGTGTAGATGCCCAAAATGCAAAATTTTGACGCATATTTTCAAAATTATATCGGAATACCTGTGTGACTTATTTTGTCTATTCACCATTATTGATATTCAAAAATCATTTATAATAATATAAATGTCCGGTGTATAGATACACCGTAGATAATCGATCTAACACTGTCGAAACATTAAAAACCACGAAACAATACTGACCGAGTGTAAGCTTTTCCCCCGAGTCTGGCGGCAGCGTGAACCCAAGCAGCGCCATCGAGGAGATCAGCACACAAGGCACGATCAGGTTGAAGAAGTAGTACAGCGTTCGTCGCCGAATCATGATCGTGAAAGTCACGTCCACGTATGGTTCCGGGCAGCACGCGTACGTGATCGTATTCTTTTTGCCTGGCATTCCTGTGAAGGGGTGGTAGTTTTTTTCATAAATTGTTGAATCTTGTGGTAGATATTAGTTACCTGATATATATTTTATTAAGCATCATCAAATTTATTGTAAATGTTAGGGACGATATATTATATAAGCAAACCAAGAAACGATAATAGCTTACGTTTGAATGAAAAAAAACATGAAAAGTGTACAGTTTTAAACAAAGTTTAAAATAAAATGACCACCATTGGTTAGGTTCACTTACCTATTAAATACCACTCCCCGTTTGTGATGAAATCTGATAAGTCTCCTCCAGCTTCGTCTTTGAGCACCAGATCCAGCTGTCAGGGTGAAAATAGTTGTAACCTCATACACGAATGCACTAACTAAGGGAAACCATGCGATACAGAATCATCATGCCTTCGTCTGATTGTCTAAAACGCTGATAGGGCTGTGTTTATAAACGTAATGATTTCACATATCTAAAGATGAATAGTGGAGACAAATGTTCACAATCTTGACCATTAACAACAACGACAAAGTGATGGATTTCAATAGAACTTTTTTTAATACATTTACTATACAATACACAATACAAGGCTAATGTATTTTTTAACTAAGGATAACAAATTTACCTAACTTAAGTGACAAAGAAACTCGTACAGCATCTAAACAAAAAGTCTTAACATAGTAGGAAAATGTAAAGATCAGCTAGCTCATAATCGAAACAGGTACCATTATAACAGTTGCATATAACAATAACAAGATGTCAAATGAAACCTATTACTGTCACCAGCCTGATAGACAATCAAGACTCCATTTGGACAGTTTACTCAGTCAAAGGGATATGTGAGAAACGGTCCAAGCTCAATTACTAAGTAAGGATGCAACATGCTGAAGAAGTAGACTTGGTACTCTGCCATACGGTATACGCTCCAATTTCAAAAAAGGTTTTATGCATGCATTACTTTACAATATGGTGGGCCTTTAGGATTATAATGAATATAGTATAATTGAAGATAGTCAGAAGTAAGTACCTAAGTAAGTAATACTTTGTATAATGAAGCAATTCTTTAAACAAAAGATGTGAACAATGAAAATAATAAAAGTAAAATAGCGAATACGTAGCATAAAGAAACGACTCGCTCGTCACGTTATTCGTTTACATAAAAAAAATAATTAAAAAATATAAAGAACTATATCTACTGTACAAAATTCTTTCATCTAAAAATTATAAAAGTTACATTCCAATCACAAAAACAACAATGACATGCTCTTTGATGGATTTGATATTATTGACGGTAGAAAATAATTATGTATTCAGATAAATGGATAAAATAATAAATGTAGGTAGGCGTTTCTAATAAAAATTAACCATGCATAGATTGATGATGTAAGAATTATTTCAGTAACTCTATAATACCAAAACAAATTTCAAAGAATATAAAATTTAAACGATGTGAACTCAGAACAAAATGCTCTATTCATCAACGCGCCAACAAGTCCAATAACCAAAGAAAACTTTAATTTCCAAAGACTCAAGAGCAATTACTCTTTCAAGCAAAGGAGGGGACATTACAGCTTACAGCATGACGAAGATTCGAAGACAAAGTTAGATTAGCTAGAAACGACACGTGCTTGTCGCGTCTGAAGTAAATGAGCTTTGAGACTTCTCAGATCAATGTTTTACTAGAGATGAGAGACTCTAGCTGGAATTATTCAAGAAGTTGGTTTATTTGATTTCTTCTGTGTAACTATGTACAGAGTTAATTCATACATATTGTTCCGTTTTGTTATTCATTATTATCTATTGGTAATCAAGTTAGGAAACATGAAGCGAGTTAAATGTATAACAGAATGGATTTTTTTTCGGCTAAATTGAAATTACGTTTTGCGTCTTTATAATATCGATATCAGGTAATCAAATTCACTTATTCAATATTGAGAAAGTGGTAGGAATCATTTTTAAAACTTCAATGTTAAAGTATCTTAGCTATGTAATGATTATGATTTATAGATATTAAATATTACATATACATAGTTTAGATTTATATAAATGGAAAATAAATACCAAATAGGTGTATTTCATATGATTTTCACATAATGAAGTCAGTCATATGAAGCGTAATAAGTGATGTACCTACCTATGTAAAAAATTAAATTGTAAATGATTTAATTAATACAGTATAAATAAGGCAGCCCGAAGCTGCAACAATACGAGTTAAAACAATGAGATAATTGGGAGGTTCATTTGACTGAAACGAAACGGTACCGAATTAATTCAATACAAAGCCGCACTACAGTTTGGTGTGTATAAATAATAATATAAAACTAAAAAACAAAATAACTAATCAGACTAAAACTATCAAACGTCTATTTCAATGAACTAATCATGCAAACCGGGCACTTAATTGTAAAACATTCACATCTGTGCATAAACATTTTTTAAGGCGACACCTCCACGACAGAGTTTCTTGTGGATTTGAGGTTAGCGCTCCACTCTCAAGCAGGAACATTAAAACGTGAGCAGTTTTTTTTTTCATTTAGTTTTAGGTTCAGATTGAGGCGGCAATACTTTAATATAACGTTAACTTGGCACTGGTTAAATAGGTACTTATACGACAATCGCGTTAAGCCAAACTGGAAAAATAATCTGTGATTCTTTGTTGATGACTTTCGCAGCAGAAATTATGATGAAAATATTGAACTATACTGAGCAATTAACTTGGTTATATTAATTGTAATCATTACATAATCCAAAGATAAATCTCTGTTCACGTGAGAATGTTGACATTACCAAAATTACAATATAAGAGTAATTTAAATTAATTCCTAAGTAAATAAAAAAATTATTATAAGAGGGTTGAAAATGATAAATTTTGGGATGGCTACGAAAGCAAAAATACTGTAAAAATATTGAATATTCTGCTTCAGAGTGCAACATATCTACTTTAAATACAGCAAATACTAGGTTTTACTATGTATGTATAGATTATACTAGTTTCCACATAATTATAACTTCTTCGAGTTCGACTTGAATGATAGGATCAGTATCGAAGAGGTGGCCTTATATGTTCTGAAAACACAATTTCATTGAAGATATGATTGAAATAATACTTTCAATTTTTTTTTCAGTTCACAAGCGATTTGCAAGCGTGGTTTCAGAAATGTTCATGACCAAAATGAAGCGTTAGAATCATATCACAGCAACGCTTGTGTTTTAATGTTACCACTGTGTCACAGGTGTAGCTTAAAAGAGGTACACATAGCTTTGTCAAACAGTTTACCTCGCTTTACTGGTCCCATAGGGCGCGTATAGCCAAATCTTGCTTTCTCAAGTATGTGCATCCCACCTAATTTATCTGGACTGAGGATCTACCTTTGTTTCCCTCTTTTACTTAGCTAAGTACAATTATATGCTTTATGATATGTCATTATTAGTTACCTTGGGTATCTTAAATTAGGTAATGCATTATCTAGTTGCCATATGGGGATGATATCATCCATGCAACGCTTACGTTCGCAAATCGCTTGTGTGATATTATTATCCCGAATTCATTCATTTTCCGACAAAATAAAGATTAAAAATTGTCTTGTTTAAATATTTTATTTTGCAAAACACATTTTAACCGGCATTTATGATTTACGCACAGAATTGTTTCTTATTTCAGATAATTTATTAAAGCGTATCCGTATGGCTATTTTTTATTATTATTATGATTTTGTTTCTTTTTACAGTGCTTCGTGTTGCGGTTTTGCTCCATGCAAAATAGTACATACAAAACGTTTGGGATATATAATATATCCTTCTGGTTTCTCACATGGTTCCCTTCATTGTTTCCCTGCCTAACTGTTCTCAAGCTAAATCTATTCCCAATTTAAGTTTAAAGTTATTTACATAAATTTTAATGCCTGTTTTTTAACGTTAGAGCTACAGTGATCGTAAATCGAATAATCGTATAAAGAATAGTAACATCGCTCGTTTTGACGAACTCAATTCGACAAGAATCGTAATAAATGTGGCTGAAGCAGAAACTAACAAACTTCCTTTAAGAAATACACAGAGGAATTGACACATAGAAATTATTTCTATGTATTGACAGATCTCCGCGGGCATCAGCGCCTTTACTCGTTCACATACATTATAATCCTTGTCGTACTCTTCTTCCAGAATATGAACAAATTATTTTTGGTATTCGTAAACAATCGATTATTCGTTTACAATCAGGACTCGATCGTATCGAATCCAACTAAGCTCTATACCTGATTGCCATCGTAAGTCCAGCTACCGAACTTCATGTCACAGTGTTGGTCGTCGAAGGGGAACCACGTGATGTCTATCTTGCATGTGCTCTTGAAAATGCCCGGAGGCACGTACAGGCAACTGCCGTTGTTTCTGACCACCACGTTCGTTTGGTACGTCCCGTCAAAACCTTCGTCAGCACTATACCAATAACACATGTGTCAGTCAACATACTAAATTCAACTTACACAGCAGTTTCAAAATTAGACGTATTCAAAAATCTGATTTCAGTTCCATGCGGCTGGAGTTTATTCGAAAACTTGCTTGTAAAAATTGGAATTACAACGAAACAAATGAATCAGCCGGGAAATTCAGAGAAATAAATTAGTTGGACCTACTGACCCTCATCAAGACCCTTAAAATTTACAATGGCTAACAGAATGCTGCCTAAAGGTTATTTAACCAACAGCGATCCTTAATTTGATTAAAAAATCTTATTAATCTAACACTATTTTAATTTAACAGTTTATTAAATAAATTCTTCGTTGTCTGCTATATTAAACAGTGACAAATATAAAAATATAAAGCGTTTAGAAAACAAAGTAAGCTTTAGAAAAATTGCACCAAAAAGTAAATAATGTGAACTTCACGTGTTATTGTTTAGTTTAAATAATATTTTGGTGTTTTATTTATTTACATATACAAGTTTAATTTCATTGAAAGCTTGGTCAAAGCAGCGGTTTAGTGTAACAGCTTTAAGTTTAGTAATTTAATATGTTTAAGTGCTTCAGATTCATCTGGGACTTTTAAAACTGCACTTTCAATGTTAAACAAATATTTCTTTTAATTCATTTATCATTGACAAGTCCAGTAATCATCTTCTCGCTTCATCAGTTCGGAAAAAACACACATCGTATTTGTTCGTTCTTTTGGAAAAAAGAATTCTCGATGTTGCCAACTGTTGAACATAAATGGTCTGATAAGCGAGACGATGACGGTGGTGTTTCAAATCAGCGTCTAGCGTGCCATGTACGTTTATTTTATTTTTAAGTGTGGCAGCACTGAGTAGGAGATTATTCAAAAAATCCTCGCGCGCAATTGTTACTTTTTTATATACATAAGTACCAATCGCTACTTTCGGGCGTACCTCCTACTGTGCTGTCACTAATTTCTGAAAATGCTATTATTAAACATTATGTTTAAATAGGAAATTAAACATTGAAAATAAAAATTGCAAATTGATAAACGAAGTAATAAACAGTGAGTTACGCAAATTGCAACTGAACTACCTTTAGAAGTTTGAACAATAAACGGTGAAACTTTTCATATTACCGTTTGTAAGCTATCCGAGGGTTTTAATTTTACGCTTAGCAGTTGTTATGCCATTGCCTACAAATACTTTTCAGGAAGGCTAAAAAAGTTCTTTGTGGAGAGTGTTAATCGTTTTACTCGTTACAAACAAATTCTTCGCTTAAAACTGAATAGAACCGATACCAGCATACTTTATCTTATCATTTTGTAGTAGCTATTCGCCGTTGTAACAAGACCAGTCATTATTCGCCTATTATACCAAACTAGCCAGAAGAATGTCAACTAAAAACATAGAAGACCCGTGGTACCTACAAGTATGAATAATTATAATAGTAAATTATTGGCAACATTATGTATTAAAATTAAATGGATTATCAGAGCGGCTAGTCGATGCGACGCATGACCAGAATGCTGGCACTTATTTGGCTCATCGAATCAGCGTCGCAATTCAACGAGACAATGCTGCTAGCATGTTGGGTACGCTACCTACCGGTAGACGTATCACATAAATGCCCAAAGGTTCTCCACACTGCTCCACTTTTACCCAGTTTTGAAGTGGGTGTAGAGTAGAGCTCCCCGAGGGTTCGTGCTATAACTGCGCGGTTCGCACATGATGCATTAATTTAAACGAGCGCTCATAGTTTAGACTTGTTGTAGATTGTTTGCTAGTTTACATTTGGGGACAGTTATAGCGCTAACTAATAATAATATTATACTGTAAACGTTTTATAAATTAAAACAGTGGTTTATAATTGTAATAGCAATCGCAGAAATAATAAATTACGAAGCGTCTATATGATACTGTTCTCTATTTCTTGTAAATTTAAGAAGAATCTGACTAAAATCGGCCCTGAATCAACTTTTTTTAAATCCTGTTTTTATGTATGAAAACGTGTTTGGATTAGTATGATATTTACGACCCATAGTGTCGTAGACTCTTAATGACGGTTATATTCGATCAAGGGTCGGATTTAGTAGGCGTACTCCTTGACATGGTGCGTATTTTCAGAAGGACTCTCTGCAACCCCAATCACCGCACTGGTAGCTTGGGCACCACAGATCCTATAAAAAATAGGATCTGTGTTGGGCACGATCTACTTTTTTTTTATAATTTTTAAGCATAGCATTTGACCACTGTCTTATTACCAACAACTACGTGACGGTTTCAAAAATAGATGTCCATTTTATTACTCGACTAGCTGCTGCCCGCGGCGTTGCCACGCGTTGGATTACATAAACACCGATGACTGTCGCACGCTACCGCTACTGCTGCGAAGTATGGCCTCCTTTAACTATACTCTTTGAGTATGGCGGTGGCGCACGACAGGCACCGGTGGCTGTGGTCTGTGGCCCGTTTGCGCCGAGCCAATATACGTCCAAGTTCCTTGCGCCAAATAAGCCTTTGCTCACCTGTGCTAAAAAAATAAGCGTCATATTTGCAATGCTCTATTGTATTCGGTATTTCGTCATACTTGCAGGACATAATATATATGTTTCCGTTAAAAAGTATTAAGTAGGTAACTGTAATTTGAACAGTTATGATGTCAATGATAAAAGAAGCACAAAAATATCGTTTTGAGGCAAATCTATTTAACCTACATCTTATTTATTTATTTACATCTAAGGTTTGAGGTGTTTTGTTAAATTTTTGCAAAGCCAGCCGGCTAGCAGATATCACTTATGTCACATCCTAAAAAGATGCCTGTACCACAGAATTCGCCCTAATTACTTCTAAGTCTATGGCCTATCAGAAAATGTTAAAACTGTCGAATATTCACAGCATTAAGGATCGCACTACCTTTGTTTTTTCATAAACTCTGGTCTTTGTTTTGCATGCATGGTATATTTCCTACATTGCATAGGAATTAAGAAATGACTTTATTTATAAAAACTGATTTAGATGAAACCTCATCGTAGAACTTGACTCCTTTTGGTAAACGCCGCAAAAGGTTTTCTATCAGCCACACCCAGTTTTGCTGCTTGTAAAATCACACCCAGGAAGTAAATCCAAAGGCCAGACCCAGAACCTTTTAAATCGAAAAACTGAATAAAAATTTGAATTATGTAAGCTTTAATATTTTTTGGTATGTAAGTAGTAAGTACCCATCTAATTTACTCCGAAAACGCCAAACAACCTGTAAATACTTAAATAGAAAAACTATTAATTGTTTTAATAATTTCAATACGCTGTTTATTGCATATTTAGTACGGAAATTGATTATAATGAGCTCTCGACTGTTGTATTACTATCAAGTTACGTTATGGATAGGTAGAAAAGAAAGTTAACTCATAGAGTAGCGGTTATATTACTCATTGGTCATATCCTTACACAAAGATTTTTTTCTTTAATCTGTGCCTATAAAGTTACCGTCAGTAGCAAAAAAAAAAGTACCCATGAAGCGGCCATGTTGTTTAAAATTCCGTTTTTTCGTAATGAAATATTAATACTTTTGAGCAAAAAAAATTAATGATATTTCAATTTTAATAAAAATGTGTCCTATTTGAAGCGCCGGGTATTTCTAAGCATATTAGTGAAACCTGCATGAAAATCAGTTCAGTATTTTAGGAGTTCAGTCGTAACAAACAAACAACGACACATTAGAGTCCCTAGATGGCGCTGATACAAATAAAATTAGATAATGTATGGAAAAAGGGCAAAAGCCGCGGGGCCTGCATCGCGCAAGCGATATTTTTTTAACAATAGAACCTATGGGATCAATTACATAAGATATAATTATGTGTGTGTTCCGTAGTGCACCACAGGTAGACAGATCTACACCCTAGTGTATGCGGGATACTATAAAGCCTCGCGTAGACAGAAAACCCGCTCGAAGCGAAACTGTATTATTACAAAGTATTCTTACGACTCGGAGAACACATCTGTTATATAAAACAGAGACCGTATATTTGTAATACTTTCTATTGATTACTTTTCTACGTATAGTTTTATATCCGAATCAACATAAGTTTTACAACTTACAAGTCCATGATACCAGAGTCTACAACATTTCTAAGTGTGCGAGCAAAGTACAGCACGCAGCTATAGGTATCATAAACTCTTAACACAAGAAAAACATTGAATTTTTTTATTTTATATTTTGTATTTATCTTTTGCAGTTCAGTATAAATTATAACAACAATTATACTTATAAAATAATGACACAATTTTAGCTTTGGCTATACCCACCAGCCATCGCATACACGATAATCGAAATAGTTGTTATTGTTTTTTTCTTTTCACTAAAGTGTAATGGGAGTTGGGAGAGAGACAGCAATATGTTTGCTCTATCAAATTTTTTTTAATGGCGCGAGTAAATAAGAATGCGTCTGTGTAGAGAACAGTTCCGCCGTATCAGTATTACACCGTATCAGTATTACTAAAGACAGAATACTATCAAGTATCGTATCGTGTGAGTATAAAATACTTGTATGGAGAGATAATACTTGTCGCGTCAGTATTACAGTGTTCATGAATGGCGGACTCGTGTGTATAACCAAACACTCGGTCGCTGGCGGCCCGCCAACAGATACGTATTAACGTTGACAGTGGTCACACCGAACTGTAATCTTGTATGACAGTCAGGATGAACATTTTTAAATACCATATTTAATTAGATACTATTAGGAAGCTCAACATTTTTTCTGGCATCGTAGTGTCGTGAATTTGTTAATGTTCCTATTTTTTAATGAGAGTGAATGACGTGAGGATCTAGTCGTTCACCTGATGTTAAGCGACACAGCCGCCCGTAACAGTTGCAGTGTCACTCGGTACTTTACAATAATAAAGATTCGCGTCTGCAATGCGCACGTCATCCTGAGACATCACACAGCCTAGTGATCAGATTACTAGACTGTGAAATCAGGTCATAAAGTCTTATTTGCCCAGTAATTTTACTAGCTACGATGCCTTTCAAACCGAAACACAGTAGTGCTTGCACACTACTGCTTGGCGGCAAAATAACCTATCTAGACGAACTTTGCAGAAAAGTCCTAGTAAGAAATTAAGTCTGATGAATTATTTTTTCTGGTTGGCAACATTGAATGGCATGCAATTGTACGAGAGCGTGAGTCAGGTGGTTGAGCAGGAAAAATGATGAGTCTCTTGATGTTAGGTTTGCTAGTAAAAAACCACAATGAATATTAAAGCATGAAAAAAAAACAGAAGCCACAGTGCTCCTGGTTTTATTTAAAAATAGAAGAGACATTAAGTAGGTATACACTATAGGATAGGAAGCCAATTAAAAGTCCTCACTTTTAGTACTATCATGGCATTGAGCACACAATCATGAACACCTTAATAAAACTGTAGCATTATTGAGTTTTTACATAGTGTTTGCGTGTAAATGCCAATCATCTTAGTTTGGTCTTCTTCTTCTTCGCGTGTAGGAAAGTGATCAGCCCTGGAGTCAAAATTTTTAGGCCGCCCAATGGCTTCTGATTTGGCTTAACGACTACTGTCTTAAGACAACAGCTGGGACCGACGGCTTAACGTGCCCTCAGAAGCACGGTAGCGCTCAGTTGTAAATACCACTTTTTGCTGTAGCGGTCACCCATCAAAGTAGTGACCGCAGCAAACGTTGCTTAACTTTACCAATTGTTTATAAACGGCTAGTCGTGCTTCGCTACAAAGAACCAGAAAATGCAATGTTACTATTAGGTGTAATAGAAACCACAGGGAGCCGTTAGATGCAAAAGGTAATAGCCATTCAAAGTATAGCTCTATGGGAGAGGCCTATGTTTACATTGGCCTAAGAGCACTGCTTTAGCAGTTTACATCTTCCGGCTGAAGATAATGACGATGATGATGATCAAAAATATTTAATGATATTTTTCTCTATGTCAATTACGTTACGGTGTACTACACAGTATTCGTAACCCGCGAGCATCTAACTGAAAAAGCAGAGTGAGAAACAGGCCCCTGTTACACAGTCCCGTAAGTGATTTAAAAGCATTTCGTAATCGAGTGTGTCAGCAACGTCGGCCAATACTTGGACCAACGCCAAACTTGACTCCAATGTAATACAGAAATGGGTGTTAACAATTTTAAGCTAAAAGGTTTGGTGGTTGGGAATTCATAGCATCTAGCTATCTACTTATTTGATTTGGTTTTCGGTAAGTTTGACATATAAAAGTTATTTATTATCTTCAATGATATTTATTGTAGTTTTGTTCACTTCAATAAATGTTAGGTAAACTTTATAAACTGTAGTGAAACATCCCAATATTGGAAATAACGAATATTCTTTATAAACGGGCAATGTGCCTTTATTCTTTAAACTACTACAATACTAAAAACTAAGTAGTAAACTAGTTACACTACCTACTACAAAGAACATCTGAACTTTATACTAGCCGCGATGGCCTATAGACAGTCCAGCTCACTACCGGTAGGTAGCGTACCCAACATGCTGGCAGCATTGCCTCGTTGAATTGCAATGCTGATTTGTTGAGCCAAATAACAGTTATAAATAACAGTTGTTTTTCAACAGTGTATTTATTTTTATTCAACAAAATTATTTGCAGACTACGATACATTTGATCAATCCATATTCAATTCCATATTATTCAAAATTCAAACATTCTCCTAGAGATTAAATCGATCAGTGAGATTGAAACAAGGCTGGCCGCCAATATACTAAATGGCCGTTAACAATTTTGGAATGGAACCGGTGCTCGAGGATTAACGGCTTCGAAGGTTCTAGATACTTATCCATAAATCTTTACAGGATTTGTGATTTCAAAATGGCTGCCCTGAGACGCCATTTTGTATTTTGTTTGATGTGACGATAAAACGACAAACTTTTATAGCGCCAACGGCAATCCTCTTAAAAAAGTTTACCTACAGTTTTTTTTTGGTTCAGAAAATGAAGGTAGCTTTCTCAGTCTGCACTTAGGAAATAATATTTTCGATTTGTGTGGCGTTGCGTATCACATTATACATTAATATGAAACTTCGATATGAAACTTTACAGAATGGGTGCTCAGAATTAATGGTTTGGTTCTTGTGTAATATGTATTAATTCCAGCGACTAGGTTTTGCCGTTGCCTCCCACGGGACAAGGGGAAATATATCATACTTCGGCACTCGCTTTACTTTGTAAATTAGCTTTTTGCGCTGGTCGCCTAACAGGCTGCTCGGCGGCGTTCCGGGGGGCAATGGATGGATTCGTCGATTTTCTAAAAAATTTAAGTCTATAAATGTAAGTTTATTTTAAATTTGTTTAAGCAAGAAATAGTGTGAAGTGTTTTCTTTTAAAGAAGGACGTAATAGTGAATTTAACAAAAAACGTATCTTATAATTACGATTATGTTATTATTCACAATAATATCGTTTCAAAATATCAATAAGTACCTAAGATGGAATAAATATATCATCATCATTATCATCACTGATCATAGGCCTCCCCCAGCATCCATCGGCGCCCCGTGGTTTTTACCAGATCGTCGGTCCACCGAGTGTGGGGCCGGCCTACGCTGCGTCTTCTGGTTCATGGTCGCCACTCGAGCACCTTTCTTCCCCATCGGTTGTCAGTTCTACGAGCGATGTGGCCTGCCCATTGCCATTTCAACTTCCTAATTCTAAGAGCTATATCGGTTACTTTAGTTCTCCTGCGGAACTCCTCATTTCGGATCTTATCTCCTAGGGAAACACACTCTCTTCATAGCTCGTTGCGCGATTTTAAGCTTATTAATAAGGCCAACAGTAAGAGATCACGTTTTAGTTGCATAAGTCATCACTGGGCAACACACACTGATTGAAAACCTTTGTTTTCAGGCTCTGCGGTATTTTGGACGAAAAAATAGGTCAAAGCTTCCCGAACGCTGCCCAGCCGAGTTGGATTCTTCGTGCGACCTCTTTGTCGAAGTTGGACCTACCTAACTGGATAATCTATCCTAGGTAGGTTGTCGATAACTCCGAGAGTATCGTTCCCAACAATTGCCGGTATAGGTGGAACATGGGCAATAGACATGATTTTCGTATTGGCCGTGTTCATCTTAAGACCTGTTCGGAGACTCTGCTGAGGTCGTTCAGCAGATACAGATACAGATTCAGATACTTTATTGGTAAAAATTAACATTTACAAGTCATTTTCAATAGGATTGTTCCCGTACTTTGGTCCTGTAGTTGGACTGACATAGTGGCTGTGGCACTTCAACATTTCGATATACCTATAATAATAAGAATATAAGAATAGTTATATAGTCATTTTCAACTAAAAAGAAGCTTTGGCTTTTTCAGTCGTTATGTTTCAGTTATTTTGATGAAATCTAAAGGGCCATATATAAATTCCTTTTAAATATTTCCCTAATAGACCCTTTGAAGGATAAAATTCAAGGGATCATTGTGAAGTAACATGGTTTTTCATTTTCCCTAACGCTTGTTATTTTCCTCAGTAAAAAGATACCATAGAAGAAAATGTTGCCGTAAACGTTGGTAAAATATAGCGTCGAGAAAAATGCCGAAACCGAAAATGTTTATACACTCTCTGGTCAAATGTTAAGAGGTCGTCACTTTTATTTGCTGAAGAACGCGTATTGGATTTTTACTTTTTTATTCAGGTATAGCAAATGGATTTAAACACATATTTTAGCTTCGACAATGTGGTGTCACATTGGGTTCCGATATGGTGGCGTATCGTTACAGCTAGATTCGGAATAGGCAACATGACTACGATGAGGCTGTCGGAACCTCAAATCGGAAACTTAAGTGTTAACTATTCTGGTCTTGCATTACAGTGGCCGTTTCAAAATTCGTGCCGAGATAGGGATTAGAGCAAATGAAATAACATTTTTGTCCTTTTCAAAATCACATAAATACCACTAAACTCTTAAAATAGTGGTAGGACTGTAAAATTTAAGTAAAATTGTTTACAGAAAACTTCACTCGTAACTTATAAGCCCCAAATGTAACGAAAGATTAGTTCAAGCGAAACTTTAAAGCGCTGACACAAAGCCTTAAAAATAGTTTATTTTTGGAACCCGTACAAAAGCAATCGCTTTATATCTACCATTATAAGAAGTTCTAAAAAGGATACGACAAACAAATCAGAACGTGACTGAAACTTATACTGTTTTCGAACGAAACGGTTTTAAATTTTCGGAGATTGTTTTCACGGACTGGCGGCTGGCCAGTTTAGTTAAGGCGGCTTAGTTTTTACTTGTAACTGAAAGCTTCTACTAAGTTAAATCGGGTTTAAAGCTCTACTATATGACTTAAATGGGTTTATTCAGTGATCAACTCCAAGTTGATGATACTTTCATTTTTTTTTATGACGAGCTAGTTGTTTTCGTCTGATGTTAAGGGTCACGGCTGCCCATAACAGATTACAGTATCACTCGGATGAGAAGTAAGATTACTAGACTGTGTGATCAGATCATAAAGTCTCACTTGCCCAGTAATTTCACTAGCTACAATGCCCTTCAGACCGGAACAAAGTAGTGCTTGCACACTACTGCTTAGCGGCTGTTAGCGGCAGAATAACTGGCAAAGTAGTACCTACCTCGACGAACTTTGCAGAAAAGTCCTACCACCTAGTAGAAGTAGTGAAAGTAGTAGTTTTAAAAAATGTTATTTTATAAAATCACTGTAAAGGTTATTTCCTCCATTGAAAAATGAGTGAAAAGTTGACTTGACATTACTGCAAAAATTAAAATATTCCTACGTTATTTTACAAATAAATGTTTCTAACTGGTATATTTACCTATAATAACAGTGTTTTCATACAGCTTATGTTAAACGGCTGCCCGTAACAGTTGCAGTGCCACTCAGAACTCCAAATTATAGCCTTGCGTGACACTGATACAATGTTCAAGCTATCCTGAGACGTCACCACAATCTTAGTTTTATGATTTCTAGACTGTGGGCTTCTTATATTACGTAAACATGCTAAAGTGTCCTTCAAACCGGAACACAGATAGTAAGATACAACTAGTTTTTTAATGAATCATTCAACATTAAGCAATCTTTTTAATTAAGAGATTAAATTAAAACCTTTTCCTGCCAAAAGCTTTCCGCTCTACGTTAAAATAAACTGCATTATAAATTACTTCAGGTAAGCGAAAACACATTTCCTTTTAAGTGCATTTGTAGGTCGATTTATATCGCATTTTCGCAAAGTAATGAATAAAATAAATTGGCGGGAAGCCAGATCGTAGGCTAGCAACACTGTTTGCGGGAATTGTTTGCCGTTATAACGATGTTGGAGCTATGAACTGGCGAGTTAACAGTTCAAACCCAAATAAACTTACGAGTTAAAACTGTCCAATTTGGTTTGTTTTGAATAACTTGGTGTTAGAAATAAAAACCTTTAGGTACTACGTGATATAATTTTCTTAAAATAATTTCAATATTTTGTTTTTAATCTACTATTTTGCTTTGTTTCTTTTTTCTCATACATTTTGGGCCAGTGATTAGTTTAACTGACTTTTTTCCGCCAAATGGATTGAAAGAATGAAAACAGAATATCTTTTTAATTTTAAGTACGGAGGAACGTTACACTCGCGCGGTAAATTCAAATTTTCTTGCGTTCTTTTGCCAATAATAGCTTAATTACTCAACGTGATTATTACTCGAGCTAACTACTACAATAATAAAAACTAAACTAAACTTAAAACGTGATCAAATGAAAACTATTTTGGCGGAAATAAATAGAATGTATCAACAAATTACGATTAAAAGTATCACCTAAATATCATTGGTTTAGCGACAAATGGCAATAAACAATTTTCTTCTTAGTTTTTCAGTCTATTGCCATTTGTCGCTAAACCAATGGTACCTATGTAGGTGATACTTTTAATTGTAATTTATTGATACACTATTGGCGCAAAGTTAGTTTTCATGTAATCACGTCGAGTAATTAAGCTATTATTGGCAACAGAACGCAAGAAAATTTTTGAAAAGTTTGGTGTTACGACAGTGTCAGCGCTTTTAGAAAAAAAACCATTGAGTAGCTATCTATATACAAAAAATTAACATAGCCGAAGTTGCACACTTTAAAAATATTTTAAGTATATCTTAGGATTGTTGAAACATACGCCAATTGCAGAGTACGTCTTTAATTACGCCGTCACAAGTTTTACGCTTACTGCTTAAGGCCTTTGCCATAATGTAATAGGACGAGACGGAGACGGACAGAACGGCTTAACCCTTTACTGTTATTTGAGACGGGTACGTAAATTATGTACAATTAATATATTTCACCTAGCTTGCACAGTTTCATTGGTTAGACAAGTCTTACAAGCTCAAAAAAACTCGTTACTTCAAAACTGATAACATGGAAGTCAGTAGAGCATTCATAATTTATATTTTACTCTTACTTTACCTTGAAAATATAATAAATATTAAAACTTGCTAACTCAGTGTCATTTTTTTATGAATAATGCAAGAATCAAAATTTTTACCATAATATTTAAACTTCAAATAAATTAATAAGTTTTCATTAGAAAAAATTATGATGAAACTCTTAAAATACGCTTAATTTTAACTCTATAAAACTGCCTAATTTGCTCAGAGTAACAAACCCATTCCTTGAATCCTTAATAAAAATAAAAACAAACGGTACGCCTTTATAACATCTCAGTTATCTCAATTTACCCCAAAAGGCGTAAAATGGGGTAAAACATAATTACATAAATCACATTTCTGCTTTTGTCGTCCTTTACATTTTACTCGGAAAATTTAAAGATATTTTCCAAATGGTTATAATTTTCTTAGACGTCTTCTTTAATGTTTTCGTGTTGGTCTTCTGACGTATTTAAGTTACTATGAACTGCAGTTATGTTTTATGTATATTGCACGAGTAACCCAAAACCCGTTTTCCTTTGGGAAATTGAATCAAGGTTTTGTTTTGATATGAAAATAAACCTTTATGATTTCGTTTAATTTGGATAATAAATAATATAGATGAAAACTTTTTTATGCTTTCGTTTTTTTTATTTTCATTTCTTCTCGGTGCACGTTTATGCCAGTATTAGATTTTTATATTTACCTCGCAATATAAAATAGAAGTCCTATTACATTAACTCGAATACACGTTTTACGCATATTAAACTTGTTTTAGCGTTCATCTAGTCCCTTTTCGCGTACAAATTTAAAATCTTTAGTCCCCAACAGCTGTTGCGCTGTTTTATGGCCACTTTCGTACCCTTATTTTGTGTACCTACATATCTTAATTTTTTACGATTATTATATTTGGCGAAGTACATACGTACCATATATGTATATGCACCTACATATATACAGTACGTTTAAAGCCATTAAGCGATTTTGTGCACTTATTATAGTTTAACCCATTTTGTGCACTTATTATAGTTTAACCCATTTTGTGCACTTAACCCAACGTGAGCAAAATGGATTAAGTTGTTGTATTAAGTAAAAGTGCTAAAAATAGCCTATTTCCAATACATTTTTTGAATTTTGACTTTTTAAGTGAACCAATGCACTGGATCCAATTTGCTCACGATCTTTTTTGTGCAACTTAACCATTGTACATACGACTATTTTGTCTCTTTCATTGAACAGAGAGAGGAACTTTTTTAGTTTTTTCTTTCCGTAGTTAAACTTTCCTTTGTTCTCCTGTACCCTATTTCCTCTCCTCCTCTACATTCTCACCTATTGTACATGAGGACGTCTGGTTTCCAGAGTTTGTTGGGCGTTATCCTGAGGTCCTTGACACCGCCGTACTCGCTGTCATTCCACCTTAGATTGTAGTCGTTCCATTCCTGTCACATATAAACACAATCAGTATAAAGCATTCAGTTTGATGTATGATTATTGAAAATCCTGATTAATTAATTATTTGATGGAGTATAATTAAAGTGGGAATAGCGTACAAATAAAGGTGGTGATTATGCCTACTCTCAGTGACACGTACGTAGTTATGAGTTAGCAAATTTTCTTATTTGGTACGTTTTATCAAAAATAAATAAATTTAAATTAATAATTAATTAATTAATTTAAATTAATAAATTTTTTTTTCAAAAATATTTAAAACTTTCACATTGTTATTCATATAAACTGTCAAACTTCTGCATTATGGTTTGGTTTTATAGTACCTTCTACATCTGGTAAATGTTTTAGCTAAAGCGAAGAGTAGGGCAAACAAGGTGTTTTTGGCAAGTTTCCTGGCGAAATTAGAGTATGTGGAGCTTTGAATGTAATATATCATGTATGGTCTCTTTAAGTATGTCGTGATGTCCGCAAATACAAGTTAAATAAATTTTGCCCTATAAAAAAATCGAAAGCCTCCCTCATTTAATTTGAATGTACCAATTTTACTCATTTACTATCAAATATATTTTTACAAAAAAAAAAGAGTGTATTCTCAACAATCATTCAGATGTTGTGATGACTTCATATTTTTTTAAAAATACTATGTAAACATAGATATTAATTAAAACCCATCAAAATCAGTCATTGCATGCGTTGTCTTTATCGTAAGCACCGTGCTGAAGTACAGACTGAATTATTGATATTTACATCTACAACGTTAAGGTCGATGTTTCTTTAAACAGATTTTGACCTGCTTATCTGGCCCTACCCGTCGCCTAAGCATTGCGAATATTTTGTTAAATCATCATTACGTTAAAAACATCACATATTTTTTCAGATGCTTTTCTGGTTTTTAGTATATCAAAGGTTAAAACTCCAAATTTAAATATTTTATCTGTGTTTTTTACAACGCGTGCTTTTGTCTTTTTTACGGCCGATTTCAACAGCCAGTGAAGATAATTTCCTTTGTCATAATTTTATATTGTCCTTCCCTTTAGAGGGGGTATTAACCCTTTTAGGGAACATCTATTATGTCCCTGATACCCCTTCCATAATTAATGAATGTGCCACATTTTAATATTTTTCAGGGGTCGTTTTATGATGGTTCATCATAGTAAACGTTTTATATTTGCACTAATATAGACCCTCATTAATATAATGTTTACATTAAATGTTTGTAATGTTATTATATGACTGTGGTATTTGCGGTAATCAATTGTTTTAAACACAAATAAGCCTGAAACCGATTCTGCATCAACAACGAGACTATTGGTTTGTTGTTGTGGTACCTACCTATTTATTTATTTATTCATTCATTTATTTACTTATTATTTGTATACTTACCTGGATTATTATGATAAAGAGTGCCTGCTGTAATTATAACTAAAACCTAATTATCAAAATGTACAATATAGAAAACGAGTGAGTCGAGTCACTGACCCAATTACTAAATTGGGTTGAGTCATTCTAGCTTTTGTTTTTTAAGATCAGTATTATATTACGTTTTATACAAATAAATAATCAGTTTAGTTGCGTATGAAGTGTTTTTGTAACAAATGAACAAAGAAAATTGTGGGGGCGCAGAGTGCAAGCGCAGCAAATATCGCATTCGTTGGCCTCCTGGCCTCCTCAGCCGTCTCTCTACAACAACCGCGTCTTTACGCGATTATATTCGATATGTGTTTTACCGCGTAATAAATGGAAGTATTGTAACATATTAACTATTTTACTTGGAGTCCTCCGCACCCTGATAAGTAGGTATAGGTGACCAGGCACGCACAACTCAACAACAATGTATTTCGCGTTTCTTTTATCGGTCGAATTGTTTTATATCATCAAATTTTAATTTTAAATAATTATTCATCTCCACTCAAACCAATGTAAAGTTATTGCGAAATCCCTTATAACTTCTGCACCGTCCATCTGTCTCGCTTCGTTATACTGAAATGAATCTCGTTTTTGAAGCTTTATTTTAACATCTCACGAAAGCTGTGATTAAAAGCTTTTCTCTGAATTCAACGTTGGCAAACTGTAGGACAAATTTTATATTATTACACATTTTTTTACAATTTCGCGTCAAATATTAGTTAGTTTACTTAATAAATTATTTTAATAACATCTATAACGTAAAAAAAGAAATTAAAAAGTGACTCAAGGCCGTTATGTTACATAACTTGATTGAAACCGGTTGAAACTCAAAATTGTGTGGGTAGGACAGTTTCACTAAACAATTCATCTATTTTACCATTGATTTGTTTATTAGAAATATTGAACCTAGAACATAGGTTGTGATATAAGTAGAGTGCTGGAAACTCTAGAAATAGGAAAGACGTAACTTATCCCAACCCAAACAGCTTGACAAATCTGCCTCTAAGTTAGTATAGCTAAACAGCACTACTGCTAAATCTACCAACCAAATTGTAAGAACTTATCACTAGCCTTTAAATAAATCACCCAACCACGAAAGTAATAAGAGCAACTAGCAATAACATCTCAAATATGCGCCAAGTTAAGCTCCGGCTCCACCGGCGCGTCTCCGAAGCACCAGCGTCAGCGACGCGATACTATAGTATGTTTCAAATATCCTAAGAATTTCGTACATTGACCTTTGAGCGGACTGCAGCGATTCTCAACCTATTTTTTGGTAGGTCGCGTAATATTTTCAAATCCTCTGAAAACTCGTCAATGAAACATGTCAAAACAGGTTTAGCGCCGCTGATTGAATTGTCTTGCGCACTTCCTTGTACTACGAAACGTGCTAGACGCGTAAACGACAGTGAAGCGATGCATAATTGTATGGAAAGAGATACTGTCTCCTTTTTTTGGGCTAACTCAGTACTGGGGGAGCAATGCACGAGTTTTTCTGGGGCTTTGAAACATAGATTATTCGGTGCCCGCGGGAATCCCGACGTGGCCATCTACCAACACGGGCAGCGATGGGTGCCACGTGGCTCATTTTGACGGTTCACTGACGCGACTTGACGCACCGGTGTGGCTGAAGCTTTAATATCACAGTTATATCTGGAACAATACGCGGGCCCTTTGGAAGTTGGTCCAACCTCTCCACTAATATTGCTAAAGTTGGACCAAGTTAGGGTGCCTACTGTTGAATAGCGACTTTATTACTTAGCGGTTAAGCTGTTATGAGATATTTCGGTTTGTCAAAGTGTTTATTGCGTGGTTAGAGTAACGTATGTGTTATCTCTTTGTTTGTTTCAAAGATAGAACACCTATAAAATAAAAACACCGCGTTACACTTAATTTATGGAATGTAAACATTGTTTTCTCTTTATAACTTTTTATTACTCACTTATTTTGTTTTCTTAGGCTTTAACATTGTTTTGAACTTTCACGGTTTTTTGTACATCCCTGCTTTTAAAATATAAATAGTACCCACTGTGTCTGGGTGTTATATTGTATACTATGTATGTATTTACAAACATAAAGTATTTAAGTACTGTATCAGTTAGCTATGCTTAGTTTGGGGCTAGATGGCGCTGTGTGAAATGTCCACACATATTTATTTATTTACTGATACCTTCATCAAAATTCTGCAACTACAGAATTATCTACAGCTAAATTATTAAGCAAGATTTCTGCCCTTGATACAATATAATTTATATTCATGATACATCTCAGTGTGGTTGAAACTCAAACTGGTTTAAACTAATAAAACAATTTTGCTCAACATCTCAAGAGGTCTGAGCCCCTACCACAGATTATGACATAGCTACGTTGTTACGCGGCTCTACGCGGCTTGCGAGATTATGAAACTGTCAGTGGCTGGCCTGTCATAGTTTGATAGCTACGCGTGTGAGTGAAACAGATGACTGCTTACTTACAAGTCCTAGAAACTATGAGTGGTGGGAGCGAGACAGATAGGGGGTTGCAAGTTCTTCTTGAAAGGGTTGCCTGAAGTTTTGCCTTGTTGCCTGTCAATCAGCTTGGGCAATATTGTGATTCCAGTACAAGATAATCACTTTACATTTCATGGTTTTATGGTTTTACTGGATATTAGGGTCAATTTTGAGTATTACGACACATTTATATTTAGGGTAAGCACCTAAACATAGAAGAATATAGCTACAATTATCGTAGCTTATAGCTTTCATTGACAATTACTTGGAAATTGTGTGGTTTAAATTCCTCGAATCTGCACAAAGTATTATGGTTTCCGTGGTTTCACCAAGAGGTCCCAACGGAAGACCAGCGCTGGTTCAACTGAACCAGCATAATGCTGAGTTGGGGCCTATTTGTGACAACATTTATCTTTTTTTTTATTCCTGTTAAAATATTATGTATCTTTTTTTTTAGTAATTGTTGTTTACAAATAAACAGATTTTCTTTCTTTCTTTAAAAATAGTTGAGTTTCAAACTTATAACGGAAATCCTACAAATATTTGCGTTTCGTACGGATGTAATGTAATAGATAGAGTTAATGAGACAATGTTCCTAGGTATTACAATAGACAAATTTTGCAACTGGAAACCTCATGTCAATAATCTTTGCAGTAAATTAGACAGATTTGTTTATGTTCTGTATCGACTCAGACAGGTAGCAACTAAGGAAGCTGCTCTATTGGCGTACCATGGCTATGTCTCATCCTGCCTTAGGTACGGGATCATTCTTTGGGGCTTTTCCGTTGATGCAGAACGAGCATTTCTTGTGCAAAAAAAGTGCATACGTTCACTCTGTGGCGCAGGATTCTTAGATAGCTGTAAACCACTTTTTAAAAGACTCAAAATTTTGCCTTTACCTGGACTCTATATATATGAAATCTGCTTATTTGTAAAAAAACACCCAAATTTGTTTAAAAGACAACATGAAGTTATAAAACGAAGTCGAAATGTTCATGAGCTATATGTTCCTATACAAAGACTCCAGTTGAATAGTCAAAATGTAAATTGTATGGCAATCAGAGTATTTAATAAATTACCTGACACTTTCAAAGTATATGACATAAATGAATTTAAGAAAAAAATATTTGACTTCCTACTGGATAAATGCTACTATCCTGTAAAAGACTTTTTAAATGACGCTTCGATTAGTACTTATAGATATAGATTAGTTTGACCAATTCAATGTATTTAATTTGTATTTAATGTGTTCAATGTATTTTATGTTTTTTAAATAATAACTCAATGTTCAAAAATGATAAATATAATTTCTTAATCTCATTATTATCTCATTTAATAAATTAGATCCAATTACGAATATTTGTACGCCTGTACCTATGGGCAGAATTTTGTTGGAAGAATTATGTGCTAATCCATCTTTGCAATATTGTAACCCAAAATTCTTACAAATAAATTATTTCATTTCATTTCATTTCATTTCTTTCTTTTTTATGTATTCCTAGCTCACCATAACAGCATTATTGTTTCTCGACAACTATAATTGGGGAGTTTTTATGGCTAAACTGAACCAGTATTTTCTAGGGCCTAGGAGATACTCGTTCAGTTGGTGCAATTTTGCCTAGAAGCTAGGCAAACATGCACCAACTTCGACCGCGTGGCGTTGCAAGTTTCTGGGTCCGAGTTTTTATTAGTTTACATAAAAGTGAGTTAAAAAATAACAGGCATGTATTTTTTATTTTGTTTTTAATGCGCTAGATAAATTTCTAGAATTTTAAAATATTTGTTTAAGTGAGGCTAAATGTAGAATTTAGCTAGAAGCCAGAAGCAAAAAGTTCAAGGCCATTGTTTCGAATTTTTTTATGGCATTCATTGGCATTGTTCTTGTCATTTAACCTCACTTTGTTTTTTAAAATAGCTTGATAAATACTGAATATAAAAATCTGATATTTTTATAAGAGTTCTTTATAGGATGATGTCGGAATGTTTTTCAAATTTCGGAACCTTCCAACAAATGAAATGTTGATGGGGTCGAGTAAAACCTACGATCATATGAGACAGCGGTCAATGTAGGTATGATTTAAAAAAATATTTATTAGTAGTGTTATCACTTGCTCTACTGTGATTAATTAGGTCTTTACTCATGTTTAAATCTACACAATTTTTGTAAATAGTTAATTATTCGACACATATTGTAAAAATTATATTAAGTAAAAAGCTTTACTTGCAATCTTTTTTAATAACAGTACAGCTACACCATATTTTACTATATCTACAATTTTAGACGCAATTTTTCAATATTCAGATAAAAGTAATTCATTGCATCAGTTCATTACATATCAGAGTAGAAAAAAACCAGAAACTATTTTTTTTATAAGTAATTTATTTAAAAGATGACCTTTAACCAGTTATTCAAAAATCGCTCCTAGTAACCTTAGCCATTATAGTCAGAATATATATCTCGTTAAAATAAATTAACAAATGTAAGTAAAGTTAAAATAACTTTAGGAAACAAATCGTTTAACACTCCAAAAACCCCAAATTACATCGCAACTACGAACAAAATTTTGCGATTTGCTCATTCAAATCATCACAAAGGGCTTTGGAAACTTCACTCTAACTTCAATATTGTAACAAAACACTCTTCCAATGGAGAAATCACTAGAGAACTGATCAAAGAAAAATTTGCTAACTCATTTTCACACCACTGTACCTACTTAGAGAAGGTTGTTAGAAAAAATGTTTTACTTATTTATTGAAACATAATATTTTGTTACTCATATAAAGGCATAAAGTTCTTTTACTTCTAAATTTTCTTTGAGTATCTGAATATAAAAATCGAATCCTCATAGGTACCTACTAAAAAGCCAAGATTTCTTCATTTATAATATCAATGTACAAATCTTGAAAATAATTATATAAATACACCAAAATAATTATGCTTGAAAAACAAACACACTTTTTGTATTAAAAAATTAATGACGAAATGAAATGAAAATTGTGAAAATTGACGCTAACTACATAGAAGTGTTAGCTGTTCAAATAATGATAATATACCAATAGCATCACGACACGGGACATTCACAAATATACATTTATATAACACTCCAAGTACTTACCTTAGTATATTATATCTATAACATTAAAAAATAGTATAAATTACAAGAAGCGAAGATATCACACATGCAATAGAATATAGAATAGTATAGTATAATATTCAAAGTCATGCAAGACAACCACTCACTAAATACAATACAATATATTTACAGACAGTCCTACTAAGCTTCATTTCCTCTATACATTTCCTTGCGGGGTGGACTATTCACAAACTTTATATCAAGACCATAGGATTTGGAGACACTACATTTCTGGGAGGTTAACTAAGCTGCCGTATTGGTAAATGCTAAAGTATATTTCATTTTAACAGGTTAACAGACACACCTTTATTGCTGCAATATAATTATACATAAACTACTAATAATTTTAATATCAATATAAATAAAATAATGCACTTATATACAGCCAACATTAAAAGTATGCATATTAAACGTTTTATTTTATTAAAACTTTTTATCATAAAAAAACTAAAAGATAATAAATCCGAATGTAAAATATTGGGAACATAAGCAGAAATAAATAAAAACTATTTGGAATCAAATCAAAGGGTCTAATTTGAAAGTGTGTACTTTTGTTGTTGTGTACACGATTAAAATATAAGGATAAAAGAGGGAAAAATATTTATTAAATGTTTTAAATTTATTATTTAATAATTATAAATCGATTCGTCTTATTGAGTTTTATCGCAGGCATTCTAAATTGGATCAAACCACGGTAGCCACATACACTGATTGACCAGGACTCCCAAACGATAGAATATCTTAACATTCCATGGCCATGCATAGTATCAAAACGATGAAAACGCTACAGCTTCCGTCAAAACCAAAAAATAAAATAGCGGGTACCCAGGATGTGCATAATCAATTTACAGTGTACAAAAACACATCTCAGTATTACAATAATGTGCATCGACAACAATCCCGGAGTATAATTACATCGCAACCAATATGCTACTTTTAATTGACCATTTTGCTTCCTACAACGATGTTATCGCCCTCAAATTTAGTATTTTGTTTAACGTTTATATTAATGCCTTCAGTTTGGCTTGAGATAGTATGTTCAATGTATATTTTAACGTAATTGTAAAGGTATTATCGTCAACCATTAGTACATATTGTTATATGCATTGTGGCTTATACGGCAGTTGGTACTCAGAATACATGAGACCAAGGAACTACTCTCACATTTTTTTAATGTTTTAGACTTACCTGTATATACGCTATTTTCACAAAAAATGACTCGACATTCAATTGAATATGCAATGGTAACAAAAGAATATAGATCATGGCACTATCGTACACGACACGACATGAGATTGTACGGTGAGATGCATGACAGGGACTACGGCTGGCTACGACTTGCATGAGACCAATATCGAATGAAGGAGTCCAAGAAATGAACACTAAGCAAATTCCTTAAAAATTACAGACAAATACAGAAACACTGCCGCATAACTCACAATGCTTCTCAAAAACAGTCAAATATCAGAAGAAATAACTCAAAATATTAGACAAAGAAAAGAAGATAATAGAACATACAACCAAAATTAGAAAGAAGAAAAAGATTCGAACATAAAATTAGAAATTTTAGTGTTAAGTTTTAGATTTGTCGTTTAATCACACTTACCAATGACAGCCATATATTGGTTATAAGTAGTTGATTCTTCTCGTCCTATTGGGTTAGACGATGTCAACAAAACAGAAAGGGCGCAGTCAGTATGATATCTAGACAACTGTAATGTTCCACACCTTCTGGAGCACAGTACTGAGGGGAGAGCGACGCGCGAAAATGACCCTTCATGCGTTGTGTTAAAGCGTTTTCGCGCCTCGCCGGACACACAATCTAATATATAGATATCGTAAATGTTACAACAATTTAACACCGATAGTCCATGCGACAGATCTGCCGCGAAGGTGGCGCCCTCTCTCCGTGCCCGCCTCCTGCAACCATTACTTTATAGTGCTGGTAGTAAAAAGTGACACGTCAAAGGAGGTGCGTCAAAGGTTATCGTGCCATTAGCGTGTTGAATGTAAGTACACGTATTGCAAATTGCAGTTTACATGTTACCGTGGGTGGCGGGGGCGGTTCGGCGAAGGCGCCAGGCTCGGCTCCTACCACTTACCAAATTGAGCCAGACGTTCGTGGTCAGGATTTGATTTTTCTCATCCTTATTTTGTAAAATGAACGGATGCCGGCGCAAGAAAGGAACGAAAAAAGGTTGGTGAACATCAATACGCTAGAGTGGACAACTCGCCGCGATGACCTCGGGTGACCTCTACGCATAGATCAGCTAAAGTACGGACGTACAGATGTGACAATCACAATTGTATCATAGAATATTAAATCTTTGCACCATTTCCAAGGAGTTCTAAGGATTACAAGCTCACATCTGTACGCTTTCTAAGCACTAAATGATAATCTATTCTGCTGAGTACCCACAATCGATATACCCTCCCTGTCTTTTGTTTTACTCACACCATGAAATCGTTAAATGGTATTCACAGAATTCCCACTAAAGTTCTGTGAATGTCAGTTTTAGTGTGATAATTGACGAGGACAAATCTTTTTGCATTCTGAGCCAGAGTTAAACAAGCTCTACGCATGTTACTCAATGTCTCGCCCCATCCCGGCGGCGGACGGATCACGGGGGGTTTTAGTGGGTTCAAGTCCCACATACCCCCTGCCATCACCCCTGTGGTAGTAGGGAAGTGCGAACGCATTTCCCCCCCCCCCCCTCAAAAAAAGGATACTCTATTATGATTACTAAAACAATCCTCTTTATACACTAGTTTATCATTAAACGAAATACTTAATCGCTATTCCAACTCCAGCCATGGGCCTGGAGAATTCAATCAGACCAAAAGTATAAAACGATCTTTTACGAAGTTCGCCATAACTTTTTAATTTAAACGCCTAAGTATCTTTAATGCCCAAGAACCTCAAAGTCGTTTTAATCACCGCCCTCAATAATTTTACTGACTTACAATCCACTTTATTTTGAACGTCTTTAAGAGAAGCAATCAAACGAATATTCTAGAGAATTACAGAGTTTTTACGACCTATCAAAGTATAAGACAAATGGTTTCAAATAATACGTTGATAATTAGGTCTTAAGTTAAGAAGAGAATGTTTAATTAGAACACATTTTAGAAAAATAACCGGCCAAGTGCGATGTCGGACTCGCGCACGAAGGGTGCCGTATCACGTTTGTTGTATGGAAGCCCCCTTAAATATTTATTTTATTCTGTTTTTTAGCATACAACAAACGTGACTTTTTTGCTCGTTTACCAGATGAGTCATAGATGGCGCTGCTTTAAATATTACTGCTATTGAACACTAGATAGCAGGGATTGTAAAATAAATATTTAAGGGCTTACCAAATGAGTCGTAGGTGGCGTTGCTTTAAATAGTACTGCTGCTCAACACTAGATGGAAGGGATAGATAATGGTCAGGAACCCTCCACGTGCGAATCTGACTCGCACTTGGCCGGTTATTTAAATTAACCGTGTATATCCCACTGCTAGGTCAAGGTCTCTCCTATAATCATAAGTAATATCAAGATTAATTTGTCAGCGTATTTTATTACGCAATTCCTACCAAATTATATTTTATTAACAAGTCAATTTTTCAATTTTTGCATGGGTGTTCTGGCCAACTATAGATTGTGTCGCGTGACAATATCATTGGCGAACAATTTTAATCTTTTAAAGCTTTGCACTGGCTTTATTTAACCCTATGTGTATTGTATTAATCCAGGACTCGCCCAAAAACGGATTTAGTTCAGTGATATAAAAAAGCTGCCTTTTTATTTATTTTTGCACGTTTTGGCGGAATAGTTTAAACTTATGTATTTTATGTATACCCGTTTTCAGCGGGAACTCCACCAACCGAGGCCTCAACGTGTTCTGCAAACCACGGTAGCGCTCGGTTGTAGCTTGTCACTTTTTGTAGCGGCTACCCATATGACCGCAGCGAACGTTGCTTAACTTTAACGAACGGCTAGTCGACCATATACCGATACATTCTATATGTAGCACTCACAGCGATGGTGGACAAGCCGGTCTTTCACTATGAGTGCTGCATAAGTACATATACCTAGATGTGGGTGTATAGCGGTCATAGCAAAGGGTAACTACCCCAAAACTCTCAAGACTAGCATAAGCTAGTCTTGGTAGTGCTACTTACACTAGGCCAACACTTTCCACTCTCTCTGTGATCTGTATGAAAACTTTTATCAAAATTGGTTCAACCGCTTGTCGTGAAAATGATACAAACAAACAGACGTCGTTTTTATTTTTATATAGGTATAATTAGTAGGCACTTTACCTTTCAGGGTGAGATGAAAAATGCCAAAATTTCTAAAAGACTGAGCAGAGTAGGTACTTTTTAGAGACTACAATAAGATAAAAATCGTTTCTTTTATGCGATCAAATTTCATTCATAGAGCAAGATCAAAGGAAAGATAAAATCTCAGAGGAGCTTCACAGTGAGAGAAATGGGTTTTTCAGAAAGCAAGGCTTTGCACATATTTTATGCGTAAAAAGAAACCAGAAACTTCTGTTATATAGAAAAGGCAACCACACCTAGATAACAGTGAAAGAAATCATATTAAGGAAACAGGCATGTTCTAGAATAATAAAAAATTCGAGAACATGGGTCATCCACCAACCCGCACTTGGCCAGCATGGTGGATTATGGCCCATCCTCTCTCCCTGTGAGATAAGGCCAGAGTTCCAGCATTGGGAACGTATTGTACTTATGACGTAACCACACCCATGGTGCTACGGCGACCGGCTAAGTAAAGATCGCAGCTCAAATCGAAGGTCGCATGAAAGTTTCGTGTAAACCAGACGATTACCTAATTCGTATGCAGGTAATTTATGTGGCATTTTTTTGCGCTTATTTTATAGAATGAGCACACGTGCGACAAACTTATCCACTATTTAGAATAGTTTTAATTATTGCAAAATGCCAACCACAGAGCAGATAAAATGACACAATTATTTTTCTGTTCTCTTATGCCAACACTATGGTCCAATTTCCTTCGCTAGTGTAATCTATTACTCATCAGATGCGTCAAACGAAACTTTTCCAAACTTTTTTTTTATTTAATCTAGTCGGTTTTGACCTCTTAAGCTATTTAGTTTATTCCATTCTATCTCAAAGGTCACGTATTGAATAAATAATAAAAAATTGAGAAATTCGTTGCTGGCCATTGGTTGAGCTTTGCTGCTCCAGACAGAGCGCCGTCGTCGGCTATGTTCCACCATAAGTTGCCTGCGGGCACCGTCGAGTCGCACTTTGTTCTTTCGAATCTCGTACTCTACGTTTTTGTATTTTTGCTCCATTTCTCAAACTTCTGTACCCGCAGCAGTTTTGTTATCCGTGAACCCGAGACGCTAACTGGATAAAACTGGATTCCCAGCGACGTTTCAATTTCAGCGGTAATTCTAGGTTTCAGAGTTGAGCGCACAACGTTGGACGGTGAAGCGAAAAATCGTGCCGTTTGATCGCAAAGGATCGTTTTCAAAGAATGGAATTAATTTTGAGCAACCTTTGGTTGTTGAGCACGTTACCTTTTCATTTGTGGTTGCAACCTTCTGCAGGTTATATCGTGGTTTTTCGCTTTACATCGGTTTAACAAATTTCTATTCATAACAATAGCTCGTTCCGAAAAAATGGTAAAATATTATTTGAGAAAGTAAGCACCTTTAAGGCCCTAAATCTGTATATACTTTAACTAAAATTTAGTACCAAGAAACCACGTAAATTGCCCATAAAATATCCCATTTCATTCCACCGTACCCACCCGTCGTACGTCCCTATTCCGTCAGCCCATACTCTCACTCCCATTCATAAGACACCGGCACTCAGCCGAAAGCCTGTGAAACGCACGAAACACGCGGTATAGAGGCACGTGACGTGATTTGCGATGTATCTCTGTACCTCTCTTCGTCCGGTCCCATTGAGATGTCGGACTGTAATTGACACGGTTCGAGGTGTGTTTCAGAATCAGCTACCATTGTTCGAGATTCGGTGTTTTTCTAGTTGCTGACATCCGCTTTTGGCACGTTTTATTCCAGCAACTACGAGTTTTTACTCTATGTATTTCACAAGCGTTTCTGGGAGATAAGGTTTTCCTCGGTGGTAATGTTTTAAGACCATAAGACTCTTTTTAAATATAATACTTAAATAAATACTTCGCTTTCAGACAAACAAAGTCATCGAGACAACGGGAGAACGGAACCAAAGGAGCTCGGCAGGCGGCTACTTGTTTATATGCACACTCACAGTCACCCTGCTTCGGTCTATTATTACACACAAAAACTTACGAAAGTTATATAAAGTTATATCAAAGCTATATTATAGAAGCTCTTATTTTTGTATAATTATATAATGTAAAAGCATACATTTAAAACATACAGTTTTTGTGTATAATGCTCCTACACTACATCCAATACATACACTACACACACATTTTTTATCTATTAGGTATATTTTCAGGTTTTGACCTTAGTGTGGGGGGTACCAGGTTTTCCAAACCCACCTTATGTATTTTGTTACTTTTTTTGCCAAAATTAATGTTTATTCTTTTTCTTTTGTTTATTTCCATGAACCACTTATCCATTAAGACTTTTTCTTTATAGACACACTATCGTTATATCAACATAAATCAAATCTCGAAAATAACTCGGAAACAAACTTCCCCACTAATTACCCCAATAGGCAATTATTACGATGAATCCACACACAACATTAGGCACACACCAACAACATCGATAGCGAAACCGAATAAATTTGATATAAAGTCGTTCGAAAACCGCTTCCCGATTCCAAACGATACCATCTATTCAAACATACAAATCTATTGTAATTTTATGCTGAAACTTCTTGTAACTTTCAATTGTAAAATTTGGTACGTTTAACATAAAATTTGTAGAATACAAACTAAACAACCGTTATTTTGACTCTGTTATTCTGTAGAATATTCGTTTTAAGCGATAGCTTTTATTTTATTTTGTATATTTTAGCCATGTAATCCAACTGCGTTACAGCAAATTAGGTACACAATAATGGATGTTCTTAGTTTTATATCAATAGCTGTTATTTGCTATTTATAACCTTAAACGGTAATTATTATGTATTATCGAAAATTGCTTCCTGATTGGATAATACTCGACACGAAACGGTGATCAACAATATTTATCAATACTCACCTGCTGCATTATCGTATCCATTTGTTTAATTGTAATAACTAGCTATATCACTAAAATTAGAGTATCTTCTATTGTGTGATTGTTTTAACAGTATTCTTTGATAAATACATTCCCATTTATAAAATATAAATCAATTTGATTTCATAATTTATGATAACATTAACACAACAGAAAATACCTAGAAAAATAATGACAATAAGGAACAGCGCAAATAAACGGACGACATAAAGATTGATTCCAAAAATTATTAGATTTAAAATACGAACGCGATTTTTGTCCTCATAACTATTACCTCATTCTTATATTCCATCAGTTTTACTTGCGCATATTATCAACGCTTCCTCAATGCGTTTTTCAACATAAACCCTCAATCATAACGTCAAAATTAAAGCATCCTAGTATTATAATATCCTCAGTCCAACATTCATCATCTATATTGATAGTGAGGAGCTTACCACATCGATGATTTGCTGGAGCGTGAGGCCGAAGCGCACCTCCAGGGGCTCGCTCTCGTTTGCCACCGGCCTCTCCAGCGTGTTATATGACGCCAGCAGCGCGTTTAAAAGCCGCTTCTCGTGGGGGCCTTGCTCCGACACTAAGATAACCAAAACGAATAGTTAGTTGTTGTTTAGAAACAAAAGATGAAAGAGATATTCACGGCTAGGTCATAACAGCTAGAGAACGGTAAAACAATCGACGGTTGTATGCATGTGGTTAAATGCGTACGTTTCGAGGATGCCAAACATATTAGTAGCCATTATGACCTTGACATGTGCGGCCAATGCTCGCCCGCCCTTATTATCAAAACAAGCTTTTCGTGAGTTGAATAGCTTCAGTAATTGTTATAAAGTGATGCCAGCAAGTGAGCTCAGCATTTTGCAAACAGAATTGTTTTCGCCGCTTTTCAAATAGAAATATCATTTTACCCGTTATGCATACACAATAAATTGGAGGTTAAAAGAGCTGAGGTGTCGCATACTGCTGAAACACAGCGTCGATTTGCTGAAATGTTTGTCTCGGATAATTTCAATAAAATTAAACGCTCAGGCACCGTTGATAAAATACAGGAATTACGTTCGGAAACCCCTAATTTTTCCCAGCAAATTGGACAAATCCTCATAAGTTCTGAGTCCGCAGAAACTCCGTACATCTGCCGCAAGAGTAACGACTGGATAAGCCGGTTATCCGAGCACCTGAACCTCACCAATCGGCGAAGCTTTGGCAACTCTTATGTCGATTGCACAAGGTATATTTCAGGTTGAGGCACCAAAAGTCCGGCTCGAAGGATCAGCAATAAACACTCATTTTGAGGGCTTACAGGGCTCTTACTCCTGTGATGTATGAAAGCTAGAATGTGACGGCTATACTCAAAAGCACACAGGATTAGAACTGCGGAGAGAGACAAACACACATACTTAAAGACTCGCTGACAAAGACTCCATAATTTATTTTTGGAATCTGCAGGTCTCGAGGGGCTTAGTCTAATAGTTTTCTTAGTGATATAAAGATATTTTACGTCGTATTTTCCAGGCTTCGTTTTTCTTAGTTTACTAAAGCACTTGTTTCTTCTTTATTAGACCCTTTGTGTCTTGGCTTGGTTTATGAGACTTTTACATAGGGCACTTTTGTATATACTTATTTACTTAGAACTATAATTCTTCGGCCAGAGGCCCTGCCTAACGATTTTTATTATTTCGCGAAAATTCAGCATTCTCTATAAGTAATTATATGTTTATTTTTATATTATGAGTGGTAAACATGAAAAAGGCCCATCTAATTAATTGGTGGTCACCGTCGTATATACGAAATCTGTAACACCAGGGGCATTGATGCAGCGTTGCCCACCCTTAACTTAAGGACTGAATTGATAACTTTTTGAAAAACTCCGCATGTTATAAACCTAAAAAAAGAATGAAGCTGGCAGGTAATTCCACATTTCACAAGTCTGGGGAAGGAAAGAAGGCATAAAGCGGCGAGTGCAGGGCTTTCAACTTTGTAAAATGATGTTAGCTTTTTGACTATGGCGAGCTGTATGATGAAAATTTGGGGAGCAAAAGCTGGTCAAAAAGCTCTTCGTAGCACTCTCCATTGTGCAGACGGTAAATACAACACTAGCCCATAAAACATAGCCATTTGCCCCTTACTATAAAAACAATGTGTAGTGGAAGAATAGTTATTTAATGTTTTGTTTCTCTCTATCAAGTTTGAAATAGGTAGAGATAAAACGACAGAAAAGGTGTATTGTTATTCCACTGTTATGCAATGTTTACTATTTATAATAGGGTCTGTGCACATACCTACAAAAAGAAATTAAAACAAATAATGAAATAATGATAAAATACCACCAAATTGAGAACGGAGCTCTTTAAAATTCTATTTAGTTGCAATGTAAAGTTGGTAAAATGTAACATGATGAAATAACATCTAGGTAAAACGTCATTTAACTTAATGAACTTTAGGTGAAATGAATCAAAGTTGTAAAATATTTTGCTGAAATGAAATCTAGTTCTAATGACCTTTAGATGAGTCGACACAGGTGAAATGTAACAAGTTGAAAAGTGTTTTGGTCTGGCATAGTGAACCCGTGCAAATCATCTTTGAAAATTTACCATGTTTTTTCTACTATAATATTCATACTTAAAGACTCAACCATATACGTATAATACGTATTTAGTATGGTGTAAACCGATAAGTAATTTATCAAACTCAGCACTTCGTGGAGCACATGAAAGCTTTTACGGTTAAAACATATTTTAAATGATGGACAGAAGCACCAAAAGTTATATGAAATAGTCGGATTTAATCCGGTTTCCGTCCGATGAACTATTTTCACATTAATCAATCACTTTCTGCTTGGCAACCGCGGCGTGAGGGCTAATCCCCTTTCACACGAGCTTAGCATAAGCGGTATTTACTATTTTACTACTTATATTATTTGTAATAATTTTTTTGCATATTTCATCAATCTTTTTATTATCAATTGAGTAACTCCAAGTGAGTACCTGTTTTGAATTTTTAGTCTCTTGAGGTTTATGTGATTTGAATTTAAATTCTAGGTTAGGTATAGGAAAAAGTAATTCCATTTACATTTACACTATGATATATAACTAGGCATGGTAATCACTACTATCACTTGGGTTAGTATTTTTTTTTTTTTAATCATAATAAAAGGGCTTTGTCGCTGATGCGATTATGCCGCCCTGGTCAGGTAAAACAAAAAATAATATTCTAATTTCTGATAAACACATAAAATAACTAATCTCTAACCGTAAGTCTGTACAATATTCTGGCATCATGCGAAAGTTGGGTTAGTATTTCAAAAACGATATTCATTCTGAGAGAGATCTTATATATTCGCCCTATTAATATAGGGTCCATATCATTCAAAAAATTTGAGGCCCGAAATGTTGATAGTTATAGAAGGGAATATAATCTATATTTAAAGTAGGTACGCATACGCAATCTAAACCCAATCTTAACCCTTTACCATCTCACTTGTTTCCTGAAAACTAATATAATATGGGCACCTTCAACGCTAGCGTAAATAGGTAGGGTTACCTACCTACCTTTTAGGTTTGCGTAATATATCTCCGGCCACACCATCGCTTAAAATCAGGTGAGTTGGTGGCCAAACGTAGACCTGTTACTTATATAAAAAAATCCACCCATAGAACAACAAGAATCTACTACAAAAGTAGGCGCTAGTAAAAATAGTTTGTCTTAAAAACTACAGAGGCCTAAATTATTTTAACATTCTCAAATTAAAAGGATCGTCATTTTATATCAGTTATTATTTATATCAGAGTGTTGAGACCCTGGGTCCGTGGGGACCGGGAGCTCATCGCGTTTTCCAAAGTCTATCAGAGCGCCTGGTCGATGCGACGCGTGACCAAAATGCTGGCACTTATTTGGCCCAACGCATCAGCATTGCAATTCAACGTGGCAATGCTGCCAGCATGTTGGGTACGCTACCTACCGGTAGTGGGCTGGAGCACTTGGACTGTCTATAGGCCATCGCGGCTATTATACAGTCCATAAGTGTTCTTTGTAGTAGGTAGTGTAGCTAGTTTAGTTTAGTTTTTATTATTGTAGTAGTTAGCTTGAGTAATAAAGGCACGTTGCCCGTATAAAAAAAAATATCAATTACGTACGTAATACGTCTATGATACTATAATATACCTAATATCAGTAAGTATATTCCCAAAATACTGGTACCGGTATATCTTCTCATACCTACCCATAGAACGCAGCGTAGGATTACAGGTACGTACATACAGACCGTGTATGTACAGCGTAGCCTCCGACGATAAACCTACGAATTGCCTACGAGCGAGTTAATCGAGTAAGTAACGGAGTAGTAACGTACTCGACGATGGTATGGTGATTAAACCATTTATAGACTGCTAACTGTTACTATTCAGCATTGGGTAGTACTTGGCACTAATCTATGTATGCCGGGGCTTTGTGGACAATGTACAATTGAATTTACATGCAAGAATACGTTGTGGTAACAGCTGTGGGTAACAGAGATGAATACTTTTATAACTAATGCGTTTTTGTTCTTTGAAGTGTACATACCAAATGGATTAAACTCTACTAACTAACTACAAAAACATAACAAGGAAAACATAGACGCCATACGTGTTTTTATTACGTGTGTAGAAAAGAGCTATTTAGCACTTGGCGAAGGTTATTGTATGGCTCTTTTGTTTTATTTGTTTATAGCATTTACTTTTTTATCCTCTACAATGGCCTCTCTGAGAATCAGTTCCATGTAAAATGTCATGTAAAAGTTCAATAAAATGAAAACTGAATGAAGCAAACAAAGCAAATGCAAATAACTGTTCCGTACGAAGGGATTAGATACTATAAATATAAACCTACTGCAATTCCACTAATGTGTTGTGGCTTTAGCGTAGTGTCGCATTAGCGTGATGCGGCACTAGCGTGGGGTCGCACTAGCATGTCGCACTAACGCAATGTTGCACTACAAGCGGTGTCGCAATGGCGTGTCGTACTAGCGCAATGTTGCACTATCATAGTGTTGCATTAACGCGATATCGCACCAGTGTATCACACTAGTGCGATGTTGCACCAACGCGATGTCGCACCAATGTACCACACTAGCGCGATGTTGCACTAACGTGATGTCGCACCAGTATATCACACTAGCACGATGTTGCACTGACGTGATGTCGCACCAATATATCACACTAGCGCGATGTTGCACTAACGTGATGTCGCACCAGTGTATCAATACTAGCGTGATGTTTCACTAGCGTAGTACCACACCAGCGTATTGCACTAGCAGGATGTCGCAGTTGCCATGCAGCGTAGCAATGCTGCTAGTATTTTAGGCATGTTCCTGCAAGTAATAAATTGTTCGACTAGTTTTTTTTTTTAATTTATAATACTTATTGTACAGTTTTCTACTTAACATGTCTGTTACAGTACCGACCACTTAGCCCGAAGTATTATGTACCGATACCGGTAAACCAGGGAATAATAGTGCGGGGATCAATTACGGATTAGCAGTAAGGGGTGTTAAAATCTCTCCCATCTGGTGTCTGATTACGGATTGATATCAGGATCGGGTGCGGATTATTCGCACATGCCGCTGAATCAGTTTACATTTAAACTGAATTTATGAATATTCGCTTTATTCATTGGTATCATATCAGTCACCATCCAAAGAAGAGCCAGCATTTTTTCATTAGTAATTTTTAGTATATTATTTAGTATTTAGGTATCTGGTAAGTTCCGTTTATAAAAAAATCTGGATTATGTGTTGTCTGATGTGACATTTTAGCCATTAATATTTTCAATGGCAGGAAAGCCTACTTCAGAAAATTACAGTAGATTTGTAAAAGACCAAATGAGAGGCTTTTGACAAATTCAAAAGTGTATTAGATCAGATCATAAACAGCAGCACTATCATCATCATCATCATCATCATCAGCCTGAAGACGTCCACTGCTGAACATAGGACTCCCCCAGAGAGTACCACTTTGAGCGGCTGTTCGCCTCCTGCATCCATCGGCTCCCCGCAGTTTTCACCAGATCGTCAGTCCACCTAATGGGGGCTGGCCTATGCTACGTGTGTGCAGGACTATACCTACCTTTAATACGTCCAGTGATATCTTCGTTACTATTGAAATGTTGGACTTATTCGTTTCAAATTAGGCCTCAATGTGAGTGAAAAGGACGGGTGAGGGGAGAATTAGAATTTGTACGAATTAACCCCAGCTACGTACAAAAGCGACTTTACACTAAACTCTCTGCGGTTTGGCTCACTTATTGTCATTGAGGGGGCGCTTAGCGGAGGTTAGCTACAATTCACTATAAAAGCCGCAAAGCACCTTTTAGTTCGAATGTTTCGTAAACCCCTTTCAGCGATGACAGAGTGCGTGTTCTTATGGACGTAGTCAGGAAGGGGGGTGGGGGAATCATAATAAAGAATACAAAATATATCTTTAAATTCTTCAAAATGTTTTAAGCCTCATTTATCAGTTTGCAAGTATATACGCATTTATCTATGGGATGGTCTGGGATGGGATGATTCACGTGATGACTTCAATTGGCTTTTTGCAGTTCCAATCCATCATCATCATTAGCCTGAAGACGTCCACTGCTGAGCACAGGCGCTCAATGGGGGAGCATTGAGCGCCACTTAGAGCGGCTGCTTGCCTCCTGCACCCAACGGCGCTCCCCATTGGTTAAACCAGATCGTCAGTCCACCTTGTCGGGGCCGGCCTACGCTGCCTCTTCGGGTTCGTGGTCGTCACTCGAGAACCTTTCTTTCTCATCGATTGTCTGCGCATTTCTAGCAAAAAACATAATCCTACCTCTTTTTGGTACAAACGCACAGTAAGTAACATATAGCGTTGGTCGAAGCTAAGCTGCAGAGTTTGGAGCACCGACGTAAAGTTGCCGGCTTATCGGTATTTTATAGGCTATCTATCTTCTAGGCAAGCATGCACCACCGTAGGCCGCGTCATCACTTATCGTAAAAATTACCATCAGGTGAGACAGTGGTAAAATGCTATCAATATAAATTATTTTTTAAAACAAGTAAATTAAATGATTGTTCATAGGTCACAAAATATCAAATTGGTAAAATTAGGCAGCGCTTCTAAACTAGCCGTTATTAGTCAATGACTAACATAGCAAGCTCTCAAAAAGCCCTACTGCTTAGTACCACCCTGCACTCGACATGAAATCCTGCCTCTGAGTGGTTTAGTGGCAAATGCATTTGTCCAGGGTTTGTATTGAATGCGATTGTCTACACTTTGTTACAGCAATGTTTCTAATTCGTGTTTTACGACGCGTTTGTACGAGCACTTGTCCTGAATAAATGTATTTTTTTTTTCTTTCTTTTACTTTGGCTGTTATGTCATTTCATTATAGTATTAATAGCCAATCAAAGCCTCTCATAGCATCAAGATGGTGTATATAAAGGTGGTCTGAGGGTTGCTGTGAGTTGGAAATTAAACTAAAACCTAACCTACCAATTTTTTTTATTTTTTGTCGTAACATTATTAGCCGCGCCTGACGTCTTATTATCCTATACCTATACATCCTATAATACTTATCGGATCGGAAGACCATCGCCGGCAAAACTAGCACCATGTGGATTTGGGGCCGATTTGTGACAGATTGTTCAAAGCATCGTTCTTTTGTGCCATGAATGATTTTTTTCAGTAAATAAATAAAATTTCCTTTTTTTTTTGTATAATTTTGCTGAAAACGGTACCTGAGCCAGAATATCTATACTTTTTTTATGCTTGAATGGGCTCACGTTTGACAACATCTCACCTGATGGAAACCGATGATGCGGTCTATGTTGGAGCACGTTTGCCCATCAGATGCCTATTCACTCTTGATTTAAAGAGGTCTGGTCACACTGGTCTGACGATCCTAGGCCTGCTGATACATATAGCTGCCGTGCGATATTAGGATCGCCCGGATTGCCCATGACGGTCGTGTTTAGCTATTAAGTATATCTCATTATAAAATATTTACGCCTAAGTAAAAAAATGTGCTTTTAAAGCATATGCTGAAATATTTTCGCCAAAATAGAGAAATAAGAAAACCCTCTAAAAAATTCGTTCGCCTAAAATTATCATAAATCAACAACGGCCTCTATACAATGCCCATTTTTTGTTGCCAGGACACCATTTAAATGTAAATAAACAAGGATAAATCCCCACCCGCAATTATACCGTTTTATTGAACAAAAACAAAGGTCTTTGGAACAATTCGGTGCTTTTTTTTGCTGTAAGGTACAATCGAATATATTAACGGTGGGACAAAGGTTTGTGGAACTTGGCATATCCATTAATTTTATTCTTCTCACCACCCACACTGCAATTTATGAACAGTATAACCTGACCTTTGGTCTATAAGTGCTGGTCAACATTTAATAACGCCCAACGATCACGCACATAGATCCTGGACCCTAACTAGGATTCCCTGTATCTAGAGACCCAGGAACTACGAGGACCATGCTCCCACAACACCCAGACACAGAACAAGTACTTGCGCTTTTTTTTTATAAGCACAAATACTAGTCCTGTCGCGGGAATCGAACTCGCTGCCTCCGGGTTATGAGCCGACCTGCTCAACCACCACACCAACAAATGTGTATTGCAGTCAAAATGATTGGAGCAGTTTAGGTCGGCAACCCCTGCAGTTGCATAGAGAATGATTTATTACTAATTAGTAACTTATATTTTATTACAGGGTCATTTATTTTAATACTAATTTCCTGTTTATATATTAATAATTCTGTCTATATTGTTTGTTTGTCAGTTTGATGTTATTAGATATGGCTTCTGACTGCAAAATCACTTACATACTAAACATATTTTCAAGAACACAAGCATAGATTATATTCCCTCGAAACGATTGACACCGAAATCAAAGGTTTTTGTTAAGTTTCACAGCCTAAAGAGTTTTTTAGACTGTATGATGTCTCAGGATGGCGTGCGCAGTGCGCCGTGTCACACGAAACATTAATTTAGAGTTCCGAGTGAGACTGCAATCTGTTATGGGCAGCCGTGACGCTTAACACCAGGCGAATGACTGGCTCGTCACGTCATTCGTTTACATAAATAAAATTCTTAGAGGGTGAAAACCATTGCCGCCCGAAACTCTAAAATGTAGGTAAATTCACTCACGGGCTCTATTGTCTCTATCACACGTGTGGAGAGCAGAGCGACGGCAATAACATTTTCAAATACCAGGCGGTCCTCTTAATTGCATGCTAAGTCCAGACCACTGGCTATAAATCCAGTGGATCAATGATACAACTTCCCCTCATACGAAAATTAGTAGTGTATTTCAACCACTAATTTCTAATATATACTATGAATTTCTAATAAATCGCGGGGACCCGTTGATGTCTTTTGTTCTATCCTGCTCTGTTCTTTGTAATTTCGTATGATTTTTGTCTCGTTTTGTTAGCTCGCCCCCTGCCCGCGCAGGCGAGTCGTGTTTGTACGAGAAATTATGTTCACGAGCTATCAACGGGCTATAATCTTTTGTCGAGACCTTTACGACGTCACGAAACATCAAGTATTACATTTATTGTATCTTTTTTCTTTATGTATTTTTTCTGTATTATGTTGAAATAAAAGTATTTTCTTACATTTATTCTTAGTTTCATTATATAGGTATTTACCTAGATGATATAACTTATGTTTCGCGGGTTCATTCTCGTGATTCATAATGAATGAACCGCTCACATAATTTTGATCGAACGTCGCTTCATTAGTTCGTTTGATAATCGCTTACTTAGCTTACTTAAGTACTTAGTAATAAGTTAATTATATGAAAGTAATATTATTAGTTAAGTCTGGTTATTTATGGGTTGCGAGGTCAGATAGCAGTCGCTCGTGTAATTCTGGTAGCTCGCTGCCACAGGTTAGATTGGGAGCCGACCCCAATAACAAATGGGATAAGGCAAAGAGGATGATGATGAATACTATTAGGTAAGTATTTAAATAAATAAACATAATAAATAATTACTTACTTTAGTTTTTTTATTATTGGAGTAGTTTAACGAATAAAGGCAATATAATAAATATGTGTGGACATATCACACAGCGCCATCTAGCCCCAAACTAAGCATAGCTTGTACATATGAGAACCAGATAACTGATGGAATACTTAAATACTTTTTGTTTGTAAATACATACATAGAATACAATATATCACCCAGACACAGAACAAACACCTATGTTCATCTTTTAAATGTTTGTCTTGGGTAAGAATCGTACCCACAACCTATAGTTCAAAAGGCAGAGCTACTATTAACTGAATTATCAGGCCAGTCAAGTATCTAATAGGTATAAGAAAATGAAGATTGTAAACAATTTCCTCTTCTACAGTTTATCATTTGTAGTGACATCGCTAATATAGCTACCCTTTTCCATAAATCACAGCGACTTAAATGGATGACATTTTACTGTAAGTAACAGGCAATAAGTCCTTTGCCACATTACCTTAACATATAGAATCCTGGTGTCTGCTTTATTAGTTTCCTCTAATACACTGGTCTTATAATATTCACTCCTTCCTTCCTAGTTGCACATTTTTTTTGAACTAAAGTGATTAGAAGAATTTATGTGGTTTTGGATTAGACTTACCTATTAGATAACGCGTTCTTTAGGGATAGTGCGAATCAGGCTTTTGTATTTAGTGACTGAATATGATGTAAAAATTAAGCCACACACACAGCCAACGTTTCTTTTTTATTACCAGGCGAGCGAAACAAGCAATGATGCGCAGTAGCAAACTCACCCTACCTATGTCGGTGAAATATATCCTACCTCTTATAACAAACATTGTGACGATATCATCCTTTTTCATCATCATTCCAGCTATCCACCTGCTTTCGTAGTTTTCGCATGAAACATTGGCCATTCACAATTTAGATTCGAATACAAGTTTAGAACAATAGTCGCATTCTTTTCATTTTTCACACATTTTTGTCATTCTACCCTAGCTACATATTACTGATCTGTGATTCTACCGATAGACGCGAAGGGGAAAGGTACTTCCCTCGCAGTTGCAAAGCTCCTCATTCTAATATATTTTACTAAATTAACAGCTTAAAGCGTCATATTCTCGGTATAAGAATTATACCAGTTAAAAGCCGGTACTTAAAAGTTCAAGTTGAAACAAGTTTTTATATTATATACCTTTCAGTGAATTTTCCAGCCTAAATTTTATACAAGACTTTTTTTTAATATTTGCAAGAATAAACTCCCGTTTCCCGAAGCCTACCGTTTCCATTACCACCAGTTCCTGATTTTCCCACAACATCATCGTGTTCCCGTGAGGTCCACCCCTTACTGAGCTACCGGGAACAAGGGTAGGGAGGACCTCCGGGACAACATTGCCGAGGGAAAAAATTCTATGAAATTCTAGAACCTTGACTGGCCTGTTAGCTCAGTTGGTAGTAGCTCTGCCTTCTGAACTATAGGGTGTGGGTTCAATTCCTAGCCAGGACAAATATTTGTGTGATGAACATTGATGTTTGTTCTATGTCTGAGTGTTATATTGTATTCTATGTATGTATTTACAAACAGAAAAGTATATTCTATCAGTTATCTGGTTCCCATAGTACAAGCTATGCTTAGTTTGGGGAAAGATGGCGCTGTGTGAAACGTCCACACATATTTTTTTTCTGATACTAACACCCGGTTTCTGAAACTCGTGTCAACTTAAAAATACTGAAAGCTTAGTGGTTGAAGACAGCTGATGATCAATAGGCAACCAATGAGCGTTTAGTATTTTTAAGTTGACATGAGTTTAACTTTAACAAACGTACGAGGAACCAGGGGGTGAGTTTCACCGAGTTTAGTTAAAAAATAAGACATGTACGCGAGTATCAATAGCTGTATAGATTGAAAGCTAGTTTCACGAGTTGTAGGAAACACTTCGCTCGGTTCGCTCACTTCTACAATAATTGGAAAAACTTCTATCTTAGTAGAGTTACCTTTAGCTAAATCGTTCTTTAGGGATATAGTGTGAATTGCACTTTCTTATTAAGTCCATACAAAAAGTGCCAACGCTTTTCTACCTCTAAATGTTATCTGATTTTAATGATTTTTGTATATGTTATCTACCCAGTAAAAAAATATGCTGCAACGTCTTTTTTTAAGTTTTTACAATATCTTTGTATTTATAGCCACCATGTATAGCTTTGTTTTTATTGTTGTTATGAATTTTTCGCTTCATAAATAATGACGTAAGAAAGTAGTTGTAACTAGAACACGAAACATATTAAAAAAAAATGAAAATGCATAAGCATATATTATAATCTATCCAAACGATTGACACTACAATCAAAAGATTTTGTTCAGTTTTAGCGGGTGAAAACCGTTGGCGCCCCAAACGCTAAAATTTAGGTAAATTCACTTATGGACTCTATTGTCTCGATCATACGTGTGGAGAGCAGAGCAACGGCAATAACATTTTCTAAAGAACGGTTCTTTTTACTGAGTATATAGGAGTCAAAAGCCACAGAATCAGACACGGTTTCACTTTTATATATTTAAGTAAAACGGTGTATGTTTGTGTGATTATTAAATAGTATTGATTCCGATGAATCAAAATCATACACGGTGCCAAAATTTGCTTACATTGCAATAAAACAGCATCATAAATAACAGCTAAATCTACTCAAGCGCTGCAGCACTGCAGCTTCTGATATTAGCGCCCGCGAGTGGCGACTATGGATTAATTCCAGCGCTGTCGTCGCTCCACGACGCAATAACCACGTTTTGTAGCATGTCGCTATAAAATGGCGGAAAGATTGGACAACTTGGCAAAGGGGGTACTTATATTCCACCACCGTGACTTGTTGTCAATTTTGTTAGGAATGAAATTAACAAGCTCTTGGAAAATAAGGAAATGTAAGTATACAATATTTTAAATTTCATTTTTTGCTGTTTGTCGTACCTAAATATTTACTGCAGTACCGATCTCGCTTAGCCACGGATGCACTTTACCTATCTCTTCCATTTTATTTTCAAGGAAATGCAGCGTTCTTTCCATTTTTGTTCTTTCGCTCCATTCCAATAAATTGAGTAGGTACACGGATATCGGAACTATTTTTATTCAACTCACTGATATAATACATATTATTTATATAATTGTCCCCGTGCATAACAAACCTTTCAATCGTATTAGTTATTGGCAAACAAATTGTTCTCTATCTATCTCATTCCTTCGCTCTCAGACAAAATACCTCGATGCTCACTCTTTTTCTGTCTCTTCAATTACTACTTACCTTCTCTCTACCTCTTTGATCATACTATGTAGATATATGCCTCTCCAGCTAATATAAAACACTCCACAAACGGTTGTTTCATTTTAATAATTAACCATAGCACCCTGTAATAGCGTTGTAAAACAATAATATGTTAGTTACATCACTTTCATCAGGCGCGGTCACACGCGACTGAGAGCAACAACAAGACATATGCCTTGTTTAAGCGGTGCCGTTTTCGAGGTGGTGATCGTGCATCTATCCTATATTTCATCGCTCTACCCTAACAAAGCACTGAACATGCAATGAAAACAATTTGCACAAAGTTATGCATCCACTAGAGCGGTGAAACAAGCTAACCGCGTTCGATCCAGCCCGTTTAACTTGAACGTAGGAAAGTGTTAATTAAAACGTTCACCGAACCCTTTGTAATCCCTATTCCCTGTATTGTAGGTTATTGATATGACTGGGGGCGTAGCAGTGAAAGATTTGGTAACCAAGAAAAGAGTAAAGAATGTAGAGTGTGATTCAAACTCAATGGCGACTGTGAAGTGCGCTACCCCGCTCATCAATCATGCAAAAAGTAGGTAAAACATGTTTGCGAGAAAAACGCGAAAACAAAAGTTGCGAGTAGTCGAGACTAGTCGAGTTACTGCATTCTTACTTCCTGAGTTTTTAAGTTCCAGATGGAATTTTGTTACGTGAGAAAGAACAGAATATAGATTTATTTGGCGATTCCGAATATGTATTTAACTCAATTTTGCCAAAAACGTTAGTTACTGCGTTCTTCACTATGAAGGCAGAATTATAGCTAGCTTGCTTGCTAACTTTTTTAATAGTATTTGGTGTACCTAACCTATCGTACTTACCACTCTTACCAGCACTTATTTATGTGTAATCTATGATATGGCGTATTTCATATAATTTATAAAGACAATTTAATTTCTAATTATTTAGATACTTCCTGTCTTTGCGGCACCCTCATCAGATATCATCACACTAATATTATAAAGGCGAAAGTTTGTATGTGTGTTTGTTACTCCTTCTCGCTCAAATGGCTGGACAGATTTGGATGAAATTTGGAATAGAGGTAGATTATATACTGGATTAACACATAGGCTACTTTTTAACTAGAGCGTAGGCCGGCCCCCCACTAGGTGGCCCGACGACCTGGTCAGAACCGTAGGGAGCCGATAGATGCAGGAGGCAAGCAGCCGCTCAAAGTGGCGTTCTTTAGGGGAGGCCTATGTTCAGCTGTGGACGTCTTCAGGCTGATGATGATGATGATGATGATTATGACTTTTAACTACGGGTGAAACCGCGGGGCGCAGCTAGTATAGAATATATTCACGGATTTTTAATACTTGTCCCAAGAGCAAAATAAATTAACAAATTACGTAGTGATTGTCTGTAGTTATTCTGCAATGGAAAATATACATACCACTATTTATCGGTAACACAACAACAAGACGTTAGGCATTAGCAGTTAGCACAGCACACATAATTATTACGACGTACAGAATAATCACTCCGCAAAGACAATCATACAAATAGTGACTCTCGCTAGCACGCCATAAAGTGCTAATCAGCTCGCACCACGCTACAAGCATAAGCCTTTTCGCATCTCCTTCTATCGCTTTCCTCTTCACATCTCCGTACCTTTTCGCACACGTTTCATCCAAAAATTTTCTGACGGCGACGCTCATGGTCTAATATCTTATATAGATTTTTTTTCGTTACTAAACTTGAGAGTGAGCCGGGCCCTTTGACTATAAATCCAGTTGACTAATGATACAACTTCCCCTCATACGCAAATTAGTGGTGTATTTCAACCACTGATTTCTAATAAAATACTATGGATTTCTAATAAATCACGGGAACCCGTTGATATCTTTTGTTCCATCCTGCTCTGTTCTTTGTAATTTCGTATAACTTTGTCTCGTTTTGTTACCTCGCCCCCTGCCCGCGCAGGTGAGTCGTGTTTGTACGAGAAATTATGTTCACGAGCTATCAACGGGCTTTATAATCTTTGGCCGGGCCTAACTATAGCTCCAAAGATCATTATTTTGTGTCGAAAGCAAACAATTTCAGGATTGCCAGACATATCCAGTACGTTTACAATCCCAAACATGTTTTCATATAACAGAGAAACATTCCTTTGTGCTGTTTCTGCCTGCTTATTGTTTTGGAGATCGTCGGCCCTAACGCGAAAACCGCCAGATATTTAGCGAGGGCTTCAAATTAATTTTTGTTTCATATGAAATACTTTTTGATATTTGTTCGCGTATTTGGCATGTTACTTCATTGAAAAACATTATTCTTATTGTTGGTTGGAGTTATGAACAGATGGCAGGCGTCCTCTCTTCTCCCTTATAGCAATAACCTACAAAACATTAATTGACAAATATTTACAAATAATAATTTATTTATTAACAGCCTCTAATGTGGTGTGGTGGTTGAGTAGGTCGGCTCATAACCCGGAGGTGGCGAGTTCGATTCCTGCGACAGGACAATTATTTATGCATAAAAGAAGCGCAAATAGGAACTTGTTCTGAGTCTGGGTATGGGACCACGGTCCTCGCAGTCCCTACCCAGGGCCCCCTAAATACAAAAAAAGAAAGAAAGAAAAGACATTTACTCAGGACATCACACAACATTACATTACAATACAATAGAGACATACAGCATAATTTAAAGTAAGGAAAAAATGTTCAATGTAACGTTGTGTGATGTCATGACCAGGAGGCGTACCGTGAGCTCTTAGCGCGATTCAAAACAGAGCCTATACTGGCTCGCTTGTCAAAATCCCCATACAAAGAAAACAAAGCGATTCAATATAGGCTCTGTTTTGAATCGCGCTAAGAGCTCACAGTACGCCCCCTGGTCCCGACTCAGCATGTGGTTAAGGTCAGTACGCGACCCTAAATACTGATTTTCAGGCGGAACCCATAGCCATGACATCACGAACTTCAGAGTAGGTATCAACATTACACAGATTAGAGAAAACAAATAAAAAACAAATTATAACAAAATATCTGACATGATCTGACTGTAGTTAGCAGAAAGTCAGTTGTTTGAATGGTTGACTGTCACAGTGATAGGTGACTCGTGTCCCATTTCCACGTGTCTATACAAGCAATCCTAGTTATGATCCAGGACCTAAGTATGTGATCATTGGGCGTTATTTATTTATATGGGCGTTATTTATTTATATGGGCGTTATATATTATTTTAAGAATATTTCCGTCGGAAATTGTCAATACCAACTATGACAGCGTATAGCTTTAATAAAGAATGAACCCGCTCTACTGAAGATCTCCTAGCGCCAAGCATGAAAGCTCATTTCGTATACATTCACAAATTATTCGCCACATTATAATTATTACAACCGAATACGCGAGAGCTACTCAAGAATTCCTGTTTTCCACGTGGGCGTCGGCGCTTGGGAGCGAGCGATGAGGGGGCAAGCGGTGGCAAAGTGGAGCAGAGTAGGGCCGCCGCGGCATGAATGGGTAGCTATTGCCCGCACGTGCTCTTCATGTCTGGACGCACCGGTGGCTTCGCGGCTATATTTTTAATGTACGGGTATAATGACATCCTAGCCGTGTATATGAATCGATAATGGCAGCCTATTCTAGTTGTTTACTTGAGGGTGTTGAGGTGAAAACATCGCACCTAAAACGTTTGACTTATAAATAAGTCAGCTTTCAGCCCACGTGAATTAGCAAGCTCTTTTCTAAAGCGTTGTTTAGATGGTTTTAAGTTTATTAAACAGTGTTAGTTAACCCCTATTTTTAGTAGGTTGCGCGACATCATGATACTTTTGAAGGCTATACCTATTACTAGAAGTTGTCTTAGTTAAACAAAAAAAATTAAACGTTTAAAGGATGAGTTAAAAATACATCCATTTCAATATGCTTATGTATTCTATGCGGGATAGTTCTAATTAGTGTTGAGCGGCACAAGGTCAATATCGACCATAACACAATTGAATTCTATATACTTATGCGTACGCACCGGGAAGTAGGGGTTGGTTCCGTTATGTCACACTTCCATATTAACTCGATCGAATTCATCAAATACCTACGTAGCTATAGGTACTGAAGTCTCTTACCGATATACATCTAAAATTATGAAGGAACGCTTAGGATAATTGACTGACTCAGACGTGACTTCGCGGAAGATCATCTTAAATACAAAAAAAAAGTATATCTAGTTTAATTCCGCTAAAAATAACTATAAGATTATCTATATTATTATTGTGAAGGATTGTTGTGGGTAAATTTATGACAAAAAATGATACGAAATGTATTATTTTTTTACTGACATAAACGGAACGCTTAGGAGCTTGATTACATAATAATTCGAAACCTATCACGACGTCACGTAACATTATATTTTGCACCAATTTATTGTTTAGCCTATCTTGTTTTCTTATTCGTGTTGTATATAGAAATGTACTGATGCGTGATGCATTTAATTTTCTTTGTTTCTTATGTTTTATATATACAGGATGTAATTGAATTCATTAGCATAAATTGAGTGCATGATAAATAGTACATCATTTATCGATGATTATTAAGGCGATGGGTAGAGCAAACAAGGTGTTTTTTGGCACATTTCCTGGCGTAATTAGAACATGTGGAGCTTTGAATTTAATATATCATGTAATTCATTTTATTAAATCGTTTGTGATGACCACAAATACAAGATTAATAAATATAGCTCTATAGAAAAAAATCGCAAACCTCCCTCGAAAAATTTGAATGATCCCATTTGACTGAGCTTCTACCGAATATATTTTTTACAAAAAAATAAATGAGTGTTTTTCCAGCAAACATCCAGATGTCGTGTTTTGAAAAATACTATATAAAAATAGATATTAATTAAAAACCGTGAAAATCAGTCATTTCGTGCGTTGTCTTTGTCGTAAGTGCCGCGCTGAAGTGCAGACTGAATTGATATTTAAGACTACGACGTAAAGGTTGATGTTTCTTTGAACGGATTTGGACCTGCTTATCTGGCTCTACCCGTTACCTTAAAGGGTAAAGAGTGCAAATAAAAATATTTTTATTGAAAATGATGAAGATTGCCGCGGCGCCTAACGTAGTTGATACGAATGATTTTGATACTGTGAAAAGCTTTTTTACCTTGTATGCAATAATTAAACCCGGTTCTAAACTATTTTAATTTAATTTTGTACTGTAGCAGTTGATTAAGTAAGTTATCCCATTTTTGGAGTTATTTTCAAAACAAAATCGATGCGTAAGATTACAAAAATTTTGGTCCACACGTGACCGGTGCTATGTATAGTTAAGGTAGCTATACATAACGCCGGGTTCAAAGGATGCTAATGAATTCAATTACACCCAGTATAGCTACCTACCTGTAGTATTATTTATATTTATTCGGTAAATATTTAAGATAATACCGAGCTTATGTAGTGTATGCAAGCTATAACTATACACAAATTACGAAAATGCAATTACCGAACCGGAAACGCTCTCTTGACTTAGCTGTTCGACCTACAAACTTAACATAGGAATTCGGAATAAATAGATTAGCAATCAGGGCCTGATCCTAAGCCAACAACGCACAATAACGTATCAGCGCACCAACAACTTAATTATCCACACCTGAACAACGAAGGTTGGAAGCCTTGAAGCCTTTAATAGGGTTCTGTGTGCCAATCCGGTACTCCCGGAGTAAACACGAAGGATGTTGAATTGGTAAACGTTTTTAGATTAAACTTAATGAGAATCTAGCTAGCTCCTATTCGTATAGATAAATGTGTTCGGAGCTACAATAGGAGTGTATAGTGAAATACGTGCAATGTATACCGTGTCCATTTTATTAATGGTGTTTTGACAGCTCACGTCCATGAAGTTTCATACTGTTTACGTTAAAATTTCATATAAATAATATTGTACTACATGGAATTCATCAAAACTAAATCAAAATGTACATTTAATATCGATTATAACGTTTACGTACCTAATTCGATTAATGATAATAGTACAATCGGAATGGTATCGCATTCTAGAATCTTTAGAACATCACTAACTTGTCAGTCGTCGAGCTGTCAAAAACCATCAATAAAATGGACACAGTATAGGTCATATACCGCTACAGGGCTGTATTTCTAAGCAAGATCTCTGTTTTATATAACCATTTTTTTATTTCCGTGGGAGATCATATAAATTGCTGATGAAATCTCTAGCAGGTAGTGAATTATTATTTTAGAGTTACCTACCTAATACCTACGCAAACGACTAACATTTTACATACCACATTGAAAGATGGGTGGTGCAACTGTAGGTACTTAATAATGCATGATCAGTAATGTAAGACGCAGATAGAATCCGTTGAGTAAATGTATTACGAAGCTAATAAACGTAGAACATAGAAACGAAGAGTTTATTTGCTACGTGCTCGTTCGACCCGCCAAAGCCTATAGACCTAGGATGTAACGAAAATGTTCTAGGTATGTGGCCTGCGATGAAATATAGGGTATTTGATTTAAGTCTGTGGCCAAAGCAATCTATAATTACGCACCCACCCATTGAGGACGGAATCTATCTGAAGCAACAGCGATGGCACAACGTAATTCATATACAGTAAGTAAGCTCGTGCAGTTGGGTTTTTCATGTACCGAATCGATTGTGTTTCCTCCAAGGAAGTTGAACTTCGAGTGAAGAAATACATCGTGATGAACCACCTAGGTGAATATAATAGAATAGAAAGACATATGAAAATTGAACTTAGAAATTGCTTGCCTGGATATCTACCTGCCATTTTCAAATTAAGAATTTTTTGCTAAGCACTTAACAGTATGTTCTGGCAGTTGAGAGTTAGTTCCTAGTCCTGTCTAGGGTAATGCGGCAATATTAAATTATTAACACCAGGGGGGTGATCACGGAACTTTGCAATGCAACAGGAGAAAATTTCTTGCTGAATTTGCAATTTTTCATAGTAACTATGCACAGAAACTGCGTATTGGAACTGTTAAATTCATACAAATTTGTATTTCTGTTGGTAGCTACCCTGACTGAAAATGATTTCTATGAAGTAACCAGCTGCGTTTTAGTTGGGTTAATGACACACTGAATTCAATTATCAAAATCTTGGAAATCTATCTAGAAAATTCATCATTACCTACACCGACAATGACAGCCAAAGTGAACATGAAAACGCTTAACATGAGCTACTGACTACATTAGTAGTGTAGGTTGTCGGGCTAGCGGGAGATAGGCCGGGCGCGGGGTGTTACGGGTTGCCATGGCGACCATGCGAGCTCAGTTTTTGCCCCAGTTACGGCGTGATGGAGATACAAAGCTTTGTGCTTGGCCAGGAGAGGACGCTGCAATGACCTTTGTGAGGATTTCAGTGTTTACTCACGATGGCCATTCACGATAGGGACACAAATACATGACAGAGGTCGTGATATATTGGAGCTGCTGAAAAGGCGCTTTTAAATTCCATTTTAGAATCAGTTTTATAAACATGCCTATGATATTTTCATTTTATCATCTTTTTATGCATGTCTTTTACGGGCAATATATCTCAGATGTTGTCAAAACAAACCTATGACAAAAGTTAGTATAGGTAATCGTTTACTGTAAGAATGTTGTTTGCACATTTTCTTACTTTTATATTCACGTAGACGTAACTCATATCTAGGATGTTTATCAGTCATAGCAGAGTCGTGTATGTTATTTAGGTACTCCTCGCCAGGTTGGGCGCACAGTTTTGTTCATAAATGCATTTTGACGCAGTTCTCTGATACTCCACGATAACCCGAAATAAATTTAATATTTAAAGGACCCAAGGATCGGAAACATTATCAGTATATGTATAGACAGCCATACAGGACAAGAACCATGGTTCCGTAACACTCAGCCACAGAACAAATTGCGTTTTTTTTTTCGTGCACAAGTAGGTACTTGTTTTGTCGCGGGAATCAGCAGCACCTTCCAAGACATGATCCAATATGCTTAATTACTACACCACAAAGGCCGTCTTACGAGTTAAGTCAGTTGGAATTGCTACAAAGCCGGAGTTTTCTATCAAAAGACGTATTGTTTGAATAGGCCGGAAAATAGGCCGGATAAGAGGCCGGATGGATACAGCATATATACGGTCTTTGCTCCAAGCCAGATATCCGCGTGCACGCCCTCGCGATATGAATACTCGACGAGTTATCGCTTCACAGCGCACGTGCCACCTGCATATTTGAATGTAGCATTTTGCCCTATTTTCCAACAAAAATGGATTTATATTTTGTAAGTCTTGGGAAGACGAAAAGGCTTACATTTTTGAAAAGAATCAGACTACGAAATCTTTACGGTGCTTTAATTAAAATAATAAAAAAATTATGTGTAAGTAGACAATTCACACAGCGCCATCTAGCCCCAAACTAAGCAGAGCTTGTACTATGGGAACCAGATAACTGATACAATACATAGATACTTTTTTTGTTTGTAAATACATACATAGCATACAATATAACACCCAGACACAGAACAAACACCTATGTTCACGACAAAATTACATTTAAATATCGGGAACTCAGAAATGACTAAAATCACGGTAAATTATTAACGCTCAACAATCACATACATAGACCCTGGACCATAACTAGAATTTTTTGTATCTAGCTAAGGACCCTGGAGCTACGAGAACCATGGTTCCACTACACCCAGACACTGTGCTTGCAAACACTTGTCTTGTAGAGGGAATCAAACCCTCCACCTCCGAGTTACATGCCGACCTGCTCAACCACCACACCACAGAAGCTGTCGAAAGTCCCGAAGTAAAAATGCCTCACCAATGACTTTTTAGCTATCCTTTTACAACTAATTACACATAAATCTCATACTTACGTGACAACCATGCAGTAGGTAAACAATTTCGAACCAACCCTACCTAAACCACATTTTCATAGTCCTTTACGAACAAAACTCACGTTCACACCCAACTAACTACTGATTACTTCCCAACGTGCCTATAAAAAGGACAACCTCTTTCAATCTGAAAGTACCCGTGTCAGCAAAGAAACACTCAAGAACACCGAGCTTTCCAACCATAGACCTAGGATGCCAATATATCCTAGGTCTGTGCCAACTGCCACAATCTACAAGTTGCTATTACGATAACCCCGGTTCCCTTCGCCGGGCACGTAGGTACAACTTGGCAAGTCCTCAGTGAAGTTACGAAATTGGTTTAAAAACTGTAGTTAGCCAAGTGGCGGCGTTTACAACAAGTTTGTGCTAAACAGTTTCTGCTGCAGCTGGCAACTCTTCCTAGACAACTTGCGATTGATGCTCACCTCAATGTTAACGTAAAAATAGTTACGAAAAAAATGTACTCGAAAAGCTGAATAGTTACGAAACTCAAAAACGTACTCGAAGAGCTGTTAGTTGTTGTAAGTTTAACAAAGAATAATAAAAGTTAGTATACTTAGTGCTTTTATTTTTTAAAGTTCTTTTCATGAAAATTCCGCAAATTACCATACATATCATGTAGTCTCGCAAGAGACTGGTAGTCGCCTCTTAGTTCAACTCAATTGCTTATAGAAAAAAAGCAACTGCTTCAGCCCGCATGCAAAACAATCCAATCAAGCTGTGTTGAATGCAGGACTTCCAAACTACGTCGCAAAATTCGGTCGCTCGTGAATTTGGACCTCGCGTGACTTGCACACTCGCGCAATCACCCTAAACGAATGCGTAGGGAATTGATCTTGTCCCAGCTCACCTCGGCAGGTGGTGCATGAAATCAGGTCACGCTATTTCTCTAATCAGCTTATATTAAACTGCACAAATGCTGCTAAAGCTTTTACTTGGTTAAATATCGTAATTTTTAGTGCTAAAATGTTATTATAGGTCATTGTCAGATGTCCCTTATTCAGCGTTAAAGGTTCTAGAGCGGTTAGATCCATTAATGAAACAGTAATTACTATGAATTCAACCCAGATACGGTCTCGGTGTGAACCCGCCTTACCCTAAGTGCCCGCCTGTCGATCGCTCTCGTCACATCGCTTTATAAAACGGGTTTTTTCCTGGTGAAGCGGAAAATTCGGCCCGGTCCTATTTCTTTATTTGTCCTCGTGCGGCCCTGGGCTTATTGTTACGTGATTTCACTTTGTATCAGTATTCTGACCGGCTCGCATCAGATTGGTCGGCTTGTGTTACTTATGTAAGGATTGTACGACGAGCATCAGCATGCGTAGGTAAGAAATAGTTTTAGAAACAAGAATTTTACGAGGATGCTTTAAGTTGTACGTGGAGGGACCAAAAAGGTGATGCGTAGTTTTCTGTCCGAGACATTTTTGCTAAATCTACAAATCCGAGCTCCGTGCTTAGATAATGCATTGTAAGTATAACTAATATGGTTTAAGTATATCGATTTTAGAGAAATAAACAGTTTGGCTATTTGCGACGGTGGCCGAGCGGTAGCATGTGCGCTTCGCAATCTTACGGCACCGGGTTCGATCCTCGGCCCTGCAATGACTTATCTAGTAAGTTATGTTAGTGCAGTTTTCGATGCCATCGCTCAGTGCCTAAGAGAGCACGATACGCCGTCGGTCCCGGTTGTCATAAGAACATCTATGGCAATCGTTACGGGTAGTCAGACGCCTGATCTATCCATCCCTGTTACTGGTCCCTTATGGGTTGCGAGGTCAGATGGCAGTCGCTCGTGTAATTCTGGTAGCTCGCCGCTACAGGTTAGATTGGGAGCCGACCCCACTAACAAATGGGAAAAAGGCAAAGAGGATGATGAACCATTTTGGCCATTTGCACAGAGCACGAAAAAAATACGCTTTGGAGGGTCATATTTTTTAATACTCTGTGGCTATTTCAAATGCTTTTAGCTCACATACTTTATTACAACGCAATTCGTTAGCTGAACTAAAAGAAGCAAAATAAGTGTTCAAGTTCACGAGGCGCTCGCAAAATACGCGATCTCAAAACGTCTTTGTCTGTAGTAGGTACCTACTTTCAATTTAAGTAAAAGAAAAATGGAGTACCAAGAACACCAAACAAAGCACACCACAGCAATATTTTACTGCGACATCTTAAATTTTCCAAAGTGTCTTCCGAATAACAGTTGTCGATCGTCGTTTATCTCGAAGACAGATTGCTTACATCAATCTTCGTTACGGAAGAATAAGATGCTTGGCCAAGGTGAATGGCCGTCACCGAGAAATAATCCGTTGAAAATAAGGACAACCGACAAAGTGATTTTTCATACATTATTTGATTACTAGCTGATCTGCCCCGGCTTCGTATGGTTCATTTATAATAACAATATTATAAAGAGGAAAGATTTGATTGTTTGTTTGTTTGCATTGAATAGGCTCCGAAACAACTAAACTGATTTGAAAAATTCTTTCACTGTTGGGAAGCTACACTATCCCCGGGTGACATAGATTATATTATATTTTCAAAAAAATTAGGGATCCTTACTAAAACTCCAATAATGTAACCCAATATGTAAAAAAATTACCTAAAATATTCTTTACATCGCGTGCGCTGAGAAAACTATTATACCCGTGCCAAGCCGGGGCGAGCAGCTAGTGTCTTATAATACCGACATATGACAATGTGGACGCCTTTGTAAAATGTTATAACTTGTTTATGGATGAATTGGTTTGACAAACATAGAAATCTACTCAGCACCCCAAGTAGCGACCTGATACACAATAGATCGGAAAAGTCCCGATTCAAACCAACTCTCCCCGTCTCCGTCATCCTGATTGAAGAGGAATAAGACGGAGAGTGTAGATCTCTATAGAATTGATTACACAAAATATATTACAGCAAACAGTATTGAAATCCATTGAGTAGTTTTTGTGTTATGGTATGGATCAAACAAATAAACAGAGAAAAATTCTAAAATGTCGATAAAATATAATTTTTGAAAATCAACAGAATTTCAAAAACTAAACTGCTCGCAGTTGTTTGTTTGATTTATACTTAGTAAGTTACAAAAACAAAATATCTCACAATATGCGAAGACTGTATGTATTCCTAGAATTAAATTATGTTAATTAAAATAACACACCTACAGCTCGAAGGCGAGTATGGCACAGCGGTTGCCCGTGCAACTTTAAAACCTATGCACAGTGGCTCGAATCCCACTGAGCCCTGAATTGTAATGTCATGCGCACTCTCTCTCTCTTACAAATGGTGGAGGAAAGTATCTTGAGAAAACTGGCTTGTTCAAGATTCACAAAAATTGAGAACGTATGCCATCCACCAACTAAAATGGACTTGGACAGCTTGGTGGGTTATGGGCATTTTTCTCTTTGAGAAAAGTTCCGGGTCCTCATCATCATCATCAACAGCCCGAAGACGTCCACTACTGAACATAGGCCTCCCCCACAGAGCGCCACTGTGAGCACCTGTTTGCCTCCTGCATCCATCGGCTCTCCGCGGTTTTGACCAGGTCGTCGGTCCACCGAGTGGGAGGCCGGCCTACGCTGCATCTTCCGGTTCGTGGTCGCCACTCGAGAACCTTTCTTCCCCATCGGTTGTCAGTTCTACGAGCGATGTGGCCTGCCCATTGCCATTTCAACTTGCTAATTCTAAGAGCTATCTGTCACCCAAGTCCTAGTAGTGGGAAAATATTTGACTGTGAAAACTACACCTCACTTTTATTTTAAGTATAGATTATTTATCAATTGAAAGTAGCTTGGTTATCTATTAACTCTATGCTTTTCTGTTAGAGCACACATCGGCCAGCAATACGTTCAAGTTGAAAAGAACTGATAATCTGGGTCAGTGAGAACCATCGGTTTTCGTTTCGACTAGCTGACGCTGTGGCAAGCAATGGTGAACTGAATGAAGCCGGTTATGATGATGATCGTTTGATACTTTTCATCGCCATAAGAGCAAGTGCTGCTATTTCCGCACAAACTTTGAAAAGTCATGCTGAAGGACTGGAGTTCAAACCAGGGTGCGTTGAACTGAAAGCCACTCGGGGTACTGAGCATCGCATAATAATTTAATAATATGAGATTGCCAAAATGCTTAGAGAGTTTAGCCACTATGGTTGATTAGTCCGTCGCCAAAATGAGGAAACTTTTAATGTAACGTTATGCGAAGAAACAAAAACATTTTCGTTCCAAAAGAATTCGTTAACAAGAAAAATGTTATGCCCATGTCGCGAAAAAATATTATTAAAGTACATATACACAGGAAAAAATGGGCCACAGCCAAAAATTACATCGAAAACATCCAATTACTCTCGCTGTCGGGATCGACATGTTATCGAAAAACAAAAGTGAAGCGATCCGTGGAACAAAACATAACATCGGTACACAGTATTGTAATTCTGACAGTACCTAAGGTTCTGCTGGTTAATACATTTTTATACGGCACCTTTGCAGTGATTGAAAACCGCGGGGAGCCGATGGATGCAGGAGACAAACGCCGCTCAAAGTGACGCTCTCTGGGGGAGGCCTATGTTCAGCAGTGACCGTCTTCAGGCTGTTGATGATGATGATGATACATTCTATTCAACTTTATTTACCTAATAACATCACGGTAAATAAATAACAAGCCAGTTCCCGATATTGTAACAAATTGAAGCTAATGAAGACATTGCGATTACAACGTTGACATTTCGTAAACAACGAACACGCAAAAATATTCAGAACAGTTATTTGGTATTATAAACAAGTTACATAATACCGTTACACAAATATTTTATTAGTGAAAGGTTTATTTACAAAAAAGGGAAGGGAGAGCGTAGGGAGGGGGTGGCCAAGGAAGAGAGAAGGAGAAGAGTTGAGGAAAGAGAGAAAATGCTGAATGGAGAAGGACGGTAGGGACGTAAAACTAATAAATACGTACCAAGCCAGTCGGATCTGTCTACTTTTGACAGACAACCCGCGTTTGACTAGAGGTAGCCCGCGGTATCTTCTGGATCTTTTGATATAACTATCCATTTTACCCCGTTAAGGGAAAAAATATCTAAGTTTACTAGGTGGTAGGACTTTTCTGCAAAGTTCGTCTAGGTAGGTACCACCGCTTTGCCAGTTATTCTGCCGCCAAGCAGTAGTGTGCAAGCACTACTGTGTTCCGGTTTGAAGGGCATTGTAGCTAGTGAAATTACTGGGCAAATGAGACTTTATGATCTGATCACTCAGTCTAGTAATCTGATTATTAGACTGGGTGATGTCTCAGGATGACGTGCGCAGGGCAGTGTCGCGCGAAACTATTGTTTTAAAGTTCCGGGTGACACTGCAACTGTTATGGGCGGCCGTGTCACTTAACATCAGGTGAACGACTAGCTCGTCACGTCATTCAATCACATAAAAAAAAAAAAAAAAAAAAAAAAAAAAAAGTTCCTTTCTTAGTACATCAAGCAACCCTTACACCATCAAGCAAAAGCTTATTAAAATATCAAGTCCCTAACGTCCAGCAGTTTGGCGCTCGCCGTTGATCTGTGACATGAGTGGTTTTTTTTAGTTCTTGCTTACTCCAAAGTACCTACTAAGTACCCAGTAAATACCTATTATGTTTCTACAGCTGTTGCAGGGAACTATAACTGCCGTAAAGTATTTTGTGAGCTATGTCACTGTTGAGCAGTGTCCGCGGGCGGACATGTCGACACGCGCCGTCGGGTGACCGCTGCCCGACACACTCCTGGTGATCGTTTATTTGTTTTTTGTTGTTATTACTGCCGCATGCCGCTCCAACAAGGGTAGGATGCTTACACGAAGAAAACTGCCCTGTTTCTGGTACTTAAACAATTCAATTTTTGCGTAATTTCTGCTTTTTTACCATGACATACTTATCCCCTGTTTCTCGTAGGATTATCAAACTCGTGTCACCTAAGCACACCAAATACTGAACTGTCATTGGTTGCCTGTTGGTCAAAGGCTATCTTCAACCAATGACGTAGTATTAAGTGTGTTAAGTTGACATTGAGTTTCACAAACGTACGAGAGACCGGGTTAGTGTAATATAAAACCCCGTTTCATCACTAATACCGACCATTATTTTCTTTGAAGGATCTCCGTACACTTGTTTGCCAATTCATCACTTGACAATAATAATGACTCGTTAATACGTTACTGGAAATGTCTTCATTTCACTCCTGACCGATCATAACTAACTCTTACTCCACTTACAGTTTTAACTCACCATCTTTTCCCCCTAGGTATACTAAGCTCAACCCAACTCGACGAAAGTAATCAAATCAGGAATATCAATTTAAAACTAAATTAATCAGTACCAATAGAATATACTTTAAAACTTCCTTGAGCAGACCTACAAAATATTTAAATAAAAAACCTTTGAATTTGAATAGGTAAACTTGGCTAAAAAGACGCTATTAGCTACAAGGATGAAGCAAGATCGGCGCGTGGTTCCGGTTTGCAAATAGGGCCACCCCATTTTTTCCCGTGGGTGCCGTAAGAGTCGGCTAAAGAAATATCCAGGGAATGGACAGCAGCATTCTCCTCGGTACATTAAAATCTTCTACAATCACCAAGTCACCTGCCAAGCATGGTGATTATGGCAAATCGTCCCTATGATGAGCCCTATGTTCAGCAGTGGACGAATTTCGGGCTGATGATGATGATGATGATGATGAAGCAAGAAGGTGAAATCCTCAATTTTTTAGCTACAAGGTAAATTATTCGATTGTTTTTCTAATCTGTGCTAGTAGGTAACGCAGCGAAGAGTATTTACCAGGTGGAAGCAAACTTGACACATTTCGCGACGTGTCAGGGCCGCGGTTTCGAGGCTGGCTCCGGGAATGTGCAGCGAGATGGTGCGCGGGCGGAGGAGTGTTTTGTATGGCTCTGAAAAAAGGTTGGCAACTTCCGAGCGAGTTGTTACGAAAAGTAAGTGAAACGCAAACTAGGTTTGCCCTGCGTTTTCACTCATTATTTACTCGTTTTACCGTAAGCTTTTTATATGAACGAATGTTTTACACACAAACATGAATGTTTAAAGTGAAAATAGTGTTATATCAATCGGTATAATAATGTTATTGTAATTCTTCTGCTGCGGCTGATCCAGTTGTAATGATGAAATTAATGTGCATTTGTCTGGGTCCTCGGATAGTTTAAATGACTCGCGCGAAGCCGGAGGGGGTCCCTCCAGCTTCGCACGGGCCACCTCCCATCAATAAAGGAAAACCTGATTCGACAAAAAAAAACCCTAGTCAATCAATGAAACCCCAGTCAATAAAGAAACTTCGTTAGAACCCGTCAGTGCAGACGTGCACTAATCCGTGGCACAATGCATGCAGTGCTCAGAATAGGAATAAACTAGAAGAACATCGTAGATGGCACGCTTGGAAATAGAAAGTGAAGCCAAAAAGGAATACTACATCGCAATATCACGTCAACCGCCGCATCATTCTCTACCGTCGGTCTCATCAACAGCAACTTTTTTTGTTCATTAGGCATTTGGATCGGTCGGCCTTGTGTCCAAAAGCCTTACAATCTGGTTCAAAATGAAACCATAGGATCTAGTTCAATTGCCACATAAATAAAAAAATAAAGGAATTGTTTAAAAACAATTATTAGCCGCTCTGTCAATACTAAAAAAGACGTTATCCTCGTAGTCTATTATCTGCGAATACTGCAGGCGAAAGTGGCTTACGATTTGTTCAGTTTATTCCATTTCTTGACCTCACTTCTCAATTCTGCAAATGGCGTCTGTATTGTTCTAGTCTGTGATGCAAAGTTGCCAGTTTCCTGCTGTCATACTAATCCGCTCACTCCTAAGCTAAAGTTTTAACTTTCTGACGCTGCCTGGTGTGTAGTGATCAAATAACTCGTAATTGTGAGTTTGGGAATTGTGAGCAAGTTTCTACCGCAATAGTAGAGATAAAGCGAGAGCTATACAGCTACCTGACTGTGCTCAGAGCAGGATACAAGATAAACTGCTTGTTTCGTAAGCTTTCTAGTTTTGCTTATGAGTAAATATTAGATCCAATATTATGCTCTCATAATAATGAATGGGTATTGTACGGTGCGGGCGGTAAACGGAACTAGAATCTTCATGATGGCTCGTTTGAATGATAGCCACCGTCACCATACACGCGGGGAATACTGGCTTAAAACGCGACACATTGCGTGTTTGCACATACACGTGTTGTTACATCTGCACAATTTAACAGCAAATGTATACGCTACACGTAAAAGTGTTACACAGTATCGCCCACAAGGTCCCGCTATTGTAATTTCGTTCGTTGACCAAACGAGCATGAAGCTGACGATGCGCGTTACACAATGTCATATCTCACTACATTTAGTTTTGTGATCGTATGCAATATTTTGCATAAGTCGTATGTAAATCTGTAGTGACTATGAAATTTTATTAGTGTGGATAAAATAGGGTAGTAAATCAAAGATACTAAGAAGTCTGCGAGTGTCGAGTTTTGAATCATGAAAGTTAGTGAGTAATATAGCTGATATACAGTCAGTCTACCCAGGCTTGCACACTACTGCTTGCCGCCAGAATATCTGGCAGAACGGTGGTACCTACCTAGATAAATTCTTGACGAAAAGTCCTACCACTAAGTAAATACTTTGTCAACGTGGTTTTCTGAAACTTGGATTCATATTTTTGTTCGTAAGAGATTATCCAACACCTGCTGAAACAGCAGAGTATTAACGTAAAAGAACTAAGTATTTTCGCAACCCCTAACCTCCCCCCCACTTCACCCTTTGCAGTTAATTTAAGCTTGCTTCGTTTAAAACTACTTTATTCCACTTCACCATAATACCAGTACAAAGAACAAGTAAAACCGCAATAAAATAAACCTTTTTTTGTACGAAATAACTTTGGGAACGGAGCTTTATTTTTGCAGCTGCAACTGAATTCTGAAAAACCAACACAAGTATTTCCACCTCGTATTTCAGCGCTGGAAATAAAAAATAAAAAAAAAAGAACCGCGAGCCTATCTATAAAAAAATGTGAAGTCAGTTTTCAGGCTCAGTCAGAACTAATCAACAGTAAAAGCTAACGAGCGGTCGCGACAACCCTGACCAATGAACGTAAAATATGAATATCATTTACCCAACCCTAACTACAATGCTATCCGATGTCTACGGCTATTTACTACGTCGTAGACACTTGCTACGAGAGCTACGTGCATTCATAACGTTTAAAGGCATCGTTATACTGTATATATACACAAGGTTTTGTATATTCATCCAGCCTCAAACGAGATACTCAAATGCGCATAAAACCTGCAATAGTAGCATTAAACATTCAAAAGCAGAGCTCACAAAAGCCAATTATCGCGCGTAGACATCCGTAGCACTCGCTACGGCGTAGTGGGTAAACCAGAAAATAATTTAATGAAACTAAAAGCCGCGGGGAATATAAAAAGTCACATAAGAAGCATAACCTAGTTATAAATGGTTTCAATTTTACAACTCGTGAGTCGTACCGTAGTACTCACGTAGCACTTGGCTACGCTTAGGGATAGAACTGTTTAGAATATCAAGTAGGCAAGTTGTACTTAATATTTCAGATGAAAATATGTACATACTTACAGCAATGATAGAAGTGGATGTTTTTTATACCAGTAGATATACGACATACTGAAGAATAAGAAAAACAATAGCTTTTGGAAAAGTGACTCTGGCGCAATTTTTTCCATTCCACTAATTGTGTCGAAAGTGTAGTGGGAGTGAGATACCAATAGAAATGTCTGCTCGTTCCAGATATCTTCTTTAATGACAAACTTGTAGGTATTATACTATCTGCGAAATAAAAATAAATAAATAAAATAAATATTGGGTGGACATTTCACACAGCGCCATCTAGCCCCAAACTAAGGAAAGCCAGCTATGGGAACTAAATTACTGTTAGAAATACTTGGATACTTTTTTTGTTTGTAAATACATACATAGAATACAATATAACCCAGACACAGAACAAACACCTATGTTTATCACACGAAATGTGTGTCCTGGATGGGAATCGAACCCACAACCTATAGCTACCCCCGACTGAGCTAACAGGCCTAAGCTTGTAGTTTTATTAATGTCATTGAATATAAGTGGTAATTAACGTTTTTGAAGTATTTTTTATAAATCCAATTACATCTACTTAGAATAAAACCAATTACCATCAAACTACAACTATAAAATTTCCCTACAATTTAATGAAAATGAGAGAAGAAGATAAACAATATACTATTAGAAAAGTGACTCTGACGCAGACTAGAGAACATTGCTTTCCCACTTTCACCTATATCTCGAAAGTGTAGTGGGAGTGAGACAGCAATAGAAATGTCGTATTTTACTTAGATAGATAGATAAATAAACTCTTTATTGAAACACACAAATCTTTAAAAACTAAGTGAACAAAACTTAACAAAAGTGTAACAATGGACGGTCTTATCGCTCTCTTCCAGACAACCTTGCACGGAAAGGAATAACGTAAAAATATATGGACGGTGGTTTCCCCAAAAAGCTGGATAATTATGTAACTGTGAAGCATACTTGCTGTAATAGCTTTAATTCGTGCAAACACAACGCTTAGTTGATTTTTCTCGTATATACCTACCGTTGCGTGATTGTTATTTTTGAAGAACAAATAGGTTCACTTGAGTTTGTATTATAAGTAGGCATTAATTTTTTCGTAGTTATAAATCTTGTTGAGTGCTTATAGTTATAACTAATATTATAAAGTTTTAAAAATAGATGTCTAACAATAGGTGTTATAATATAGGTTGATCACATTTTAAATAATAACTTGTTTGTTCTTTTTGCGCTAGACTATTAGGATATAATACAATAACATAGTTCTTGTATAATTATAAATACTAAGTGTATTTATATAAGGTCTCTTGTCTTGATATCTGTAAGTAATATATTTTTCAACACATTTGCTCAAAAAATGCATTTACAAAGCCTGTATACTTTGTTCGAAAGTTAAACATTACGCACCATACAACGGAGCGTGCGGTAAAATAGGTACTCTCACCTAAGTACGTGTTTTACTGCATCCTCAGTTGTATAGCGCCGTGCGTAACCTTTACGGTTTTTTTTAATTTCCATAAAAAATATGTAAGAATTACACCAAAGAGTTTCACATAACGAGAATAAATAAGCTGAATGATCGAAACTCTTTGGAAGCGTTTTTGCTCAATACGTTTGTCTCACTTTAATACTAAAGAGAAAATGAAACAAAAGATGTAGTTCTAATTTTCATCACACGCACGTGGCGCCATTTGCACTGTAAATGCGCGCCATTTTAGCCCATTTTCATATTAGATTAGAAACGTCAAATATTGTTTGTTGCGATTGTCCCACTAATAAACAAAAGTTTGTTTCATTACCTATTGTACTGTTTTCTCGCGAATGTGTTGAAAAATGTCGTATGATACACGCGCGGAAATTGGTTTCTACAAACTCGTGACTATGGTAAGCCCTCGACTTCGTCTCGGGCTTACATTTGTCTACTCGTTTGTAAAAACCAACTTACCGCCCTAATATCATAAATAACTATATTTGGTAATTTGTGGTCAACAATGTTGGTAGCACATCTGTTTAGATGTTTTAGTAATACTTTAAAGTAAAACAATGTATGTGATACTGTTCGTTGATCCTTGAAAATAAAGGAAAAAAAAAGCTACTCATAAACGTACATACTATACATACAATATACAATAAACATCATTAAAAAAACTACATAAACTTAGTACATACATATTCATAATAGACATACCTACTATATACTTATATCAATGAAAATAAATAAATATATTATATTTCTAAATTATTAGTTAGTTTATACGTAAAGTATGAATACAATATAGCCAGTGTAGAAGATGTTTCACTTGGCGCAGAATCGAAATAGGTTCTCAAAACTGACGGCCAAACTCCATTATAGGGGCAAGCTACAACAACAAAAAAAAGAAGAAGATGGCTTGAGGTAGACTTTATTCTAATACCCATTCCCAAACACTAACCTTGTGTAAACGAAATAAACCTATTTTTACTTCACCTCGGCTCATTCTTTATTTACCAGCAACGAGAGATTTGCCTCATACATAGGTTATCTAAGTATCTATATCAAAGAATAGATCGCCGAGATAAGAGAGGAGAGGGTTAGGATATGTTTACATTATATTGATAGCTGAATGTGACGTCATGAATATGATTATTGAAGGATATTTTAATTTTCAAACAAAAACTCTTTGTTAAAAAAAAACTAAAGAACGCATTCGTATTGAACAATTTCTTATAATGTATGTAAGACTAGCTGACCCGCCCTAGTAATTTTACGTCTTAAGGTAGAACGTTTCACTAGCGCGGCAAATTCAAATTTTCTTGCGTTCTTTTGCCAATAATAGCTTAATTACTCAACGTGATTACATGAAAACTGATTTTGCGCAAATAAATAGAATGTATTAATAAATTACACTTAAAAGTATCACTTACATATCATTGGTTTAGCGACAAATGGCAATAGACTGAAAAATTAAGACGAAATTTGTTTATTGCCATTTGTCGCTACACCAATAATATCTAGGAGATACTTTTAATCGTAATTTGTTGATACATTCTATTTCTTTACGTTAAATCAGTTAAATGTAATCATGTTTAATAATTAAGCTATTATTGGCAAAAGAACGCAAGAAAATTTGAATTTGGCGAATTGCCACGCTAGTGAAACATTCCACCTTAATCCCCTCCTCTTACCATCTCACTCTACTACTGTAGTTTAGAAATACTAAGTTCTTACTTATTCATCATCATCATCATTTTTAGATGATGAAGAATAATCACATATTTCGTCTACTTATGTCAATTTCATATAAATACTTGCATGAGTTAGTATTAGTGCCTTATGTCCATACAAAACGTGCCAACGTTTGGCTATCCCAAAATGTTATCCTTTTAATTTCGATGATTTTTTTGTAAGTTGTCTACACAATGAAAAACTATGCACGTACGTCTTCTTGTTTTTAGTTTTTGCAGTTATAGCAACCTAAATGAAAAACCAAATCATGACGGAAAAAGTTGTTGTAATTAGAAAACAAAACATATTTTCAAAAAAATCTAAACGGATAATAGATTATCATTCCTAAGGTCTGGTTAAGGCAACACGTGACCAAAGTAAAAAAAAATAACAAAAAAATCATTAAATACAAATCAATAAAATCTACTTTAAAAAAATCAATATGCTGCAATAATACCTACCTAAGAGGCACGTCTAGTTTCTAACAAGATCTATAACAACTACGGCGCGACCACAGACATCTAATACTAGTATTGCGACGCTCTGTTGCCTGCGTTGCTTGATGCCTATGTTTGTTATCGTACAAAAAGGAACCTCGGAAATAAATAGTCCAGATAAAACAGATCTTCACGAAACACTGGTTTTATTGTTGGGGACGTGGGTCCAGTATTTTGTGTCAGCTTTCAGAGATAGTTTTGTTGGGTATCAAGTGTGATTTAGAGTTATAAATGTTTGTGTGACGCTTGACAAATGGTTTACTGTTGATTTTTGAACTGCCAGACAATGTATTTTAGTCTAAGGATAAGGTGTTTTTAGGGTTCCGTACCCAAAGGGTAAAACGGACCCTATTACTAAGGCGCCGCTGTCCGTCCGTCTGTCTGTCTGTCTGTCTGTCCGTCTGTCACGTCCAGCCTGAAGACGTCCACTGCTGAACATAGGCCTCCCCCACATGGCGCCACTTTGAGCGGCTGCTCGCCTCCTTCATCAGCTTTCCGCAGTTTTCACCATATCGTCTGTCCAGAGTCAGAGTCCATTCAAGTATAAAAAGATCACACTCACATAGTGCCACTTGGACACACTCCATAAAGTCTCAAAACATTTCATGACCCACACGTATACACGCGTCCAAGCACACCATTTCTTATTTTTAGCACCTCTCAATATCTTACTACTGGGCACGGAACAATAAAACAGAGTACACCCACGTCCACTTTTGGCAACGTATCGACAGTTCTCGCGACCATTCGCACTATACCATTACCGCAAGCAGCGAGTTTCATACAAGACAACACTACAATAACTCCGTAATAGTTTGGGAGAAAACAGTTGCTAAGCTTTGATTTTGGACCATTTGGGCGATTTTTGCTATGCGGTTGGAACTAATCATTATACGCAACAAATACTATCAGATTTTGCTTCATTTTACTTAATTGTTATATTGTAAGTATAAACTATGTCGAAGTACATGTAAGTGCTTATATAAAATTTATTTAATTTTATTCATTACGCGTATATGTGTCACCCAAGTAAATTTTTTATTTCTTGTTTCTTAAAACAAGTAAGATAATAATAGCTCTTAGAATTAGGAAGTTGAAATGGCAATGGGCAGGCCACATCGCTCGTAGAACTGACAACCGATGGGGAAGAAAGGTTCTCGAGTGGCGACCACGAACCGGAAGAAGCAGCGTAGGCCAGCCCTCACTCGGTCGACCGACTATCTGGTGAAAACCGCGGGGAGCTGATGAATGCAGGAGACAAGCAGCCGCTCAAAGTGGTGCTCCGTGGGGGAGGCCTATGTTTAGGACGTCTTCAGGCTGTTGATGATGAAAAACAAAAAAGTAGATAGTGAATGTTTATGTCTTCTTAGTAGTGGTTTATAAAGTTATCGATAACGTCTAATCTCTATAGAGATTAAAGTTATAGATACGTTATTTTTCAGGTAAGCTAAGCTTTTGTCCCACGTCCCGCCAAAATCTTCCCGCGTGGGTTGCCATATTGCTCACATGAATAGCCCATAAACTGTCCCAGTCGGATGTGTTCGACACTTCTTCGGGTCTTTTCGGCAGGTAGAAACTAGATCACGCCAGTTTTACGTTCCTGTATCACGGTAATTCATTTTTATGCGTTTGGCGTAAGGTAGGCGTAATGTTCGAAAGTGATACTGGTGTTAAATACGCCTAGTATCTATATTGTGTCGATAACAGTCCTGTTATATGGTTTGTGATGATTCATATATTGCTTTCAATTTATGACCAAATTATATACATATATTTTCTATTTAGATTTTCGACCAGCGTGTAACCATTGTTGAATACCAATCGTGTAGATGATCGGAACTGACGATTCAAATAAGTAAGCGCCATCTAGCCCAAAGCTAAGCTAAGCATAGCTTGTAGGCACTATGGGAACTAGATAACCGATAGAATACTTACATTCTTTTTGTTTGGAAATACATACTTATAATACGATATAACACAGCGTAGATGCTCATCACACAAAGTTAAATGTTTGTCCTGTGTGGGAATCGAACCTATAAACTACAGTTTGGAAGGCAGACTACCAACTGAGCAAGGCCATTCAAACATGGCTGAAATTACCACGTTACCGCGAAACATAGAGGTTATCACCATCATCATCAGCCTGAAGACGTCCACTGCGAACATAGGCCTCCCCCAAAGAGCGCCACTTTGAGCGGCTGGTTGCCTCGAATCCTGCATCCATCGGCTCCCCGCGGTTCTCCTAGTGGGGGGCCGGCCTACGCTGCGTCTTCAGGTTCGTGGTCGCCACTCGAGAACCATTCTTCTCCTATCGGTTGTCAGTTCTACGAGCGATATGGCCTGCTCACTGCCACTTCATCTTGCTAATTCTTAAACCTATATCGGTGACTTAAGTTCTCTTGCGAATCTCTTCATTTCGGATATTATCTCGCAAGGAAATTCCGAGCATAGCTCTCTCCATAGCCATAAAGGTTATAAGTATTCACCATTCCTTTGAAGAATTTCTCAGAACATATTAAATCGCGACTGAGGCTATACAGCTTTGAATGGCAGCTCATTACCCCGACTCATTTATCATGCACTTATTTGTGAAGTTAATTGCTAAATTTGTTGCCGTTGCTCGTCGTACTCGAGACGGCAACTCTGAATTATGTTGCTTTATAATTAACAGGAGTGATGTATGCGAAGGGATTATTTTATAACGAGGTAAGTTAACAATTTTATCGTTAATTATTAAGCAGGGAGTTTCTTTAGAGGTCGCAGTTTTATTTGTATTGTGCTGAAATGGTTAAGCGTGTTTCGATATGGTATGTACTTGTAGGAACTTTTTTTCTTACATTTTGGCTCCGCACATTGTGTATTTAGCCAGTGTCAAATACTGTAATTTTTCATCGTGTTATACAATAGGTATTTCACGTAAATTTAAGTTTTGGTCACACTCTGGAACACTCTAGTCCAGTCTATGTCAGGTAGTCATAGTCCAGTCTAAGTCATGCCCTAGTTAACTGGTGGCAACTTCACTAGAAGCTTCTATGGAATTTTGGAAGCAACACGAAAAAACACATTTCACCACATTATATCACTTGCCCACACTCATGCTCGTAATTCAGCACTTAATGCGTAAAACGCCAGCAATTTTAAACATTAACACTGGAAAATGCACAAGTTTTAAAAAATAATATAATGCAACGACGTGAACTTTTCCGCGGTCCCGCCAAAAAAACCTGTAGGTCCGGAATTACAATATCTTCATCCCAAAAAATGTGTAGTTCCGTTGAGATAAAGCGATCATTGTCACGCGGACAAAACCACGAGGTGCAGCTAGTTATACATAAAACACATAAAATTTTCCTCTACACTTAAATTACCATATCGCTTAGCACAGATCTTAACAAAAAAGCGGTATCTGTTACACAGGTAAGTATAGTATCTATACCCTAATACAACCGCTTCGCGCCTCAGCTTATCACCGTAGACCTCTAAGCTGCCGCAGATCACTTGTCATGATATGACACCCTCAAAGGGCCGCCTCTCAAAGGCGCCCTCGAAGGGCCTAGAAAGGGTCGCCGAAAAAATATAGCGCACCTCTGTGCGTAACTGTCAGATTTCACCTTCGCTGACGTTCGGAATTGTGCCCTTTATTTATGTAAAGGATTCTTATCCGAAACGCGATGAGCATTTTAGGGGCACATCGATTTTGTATTGTTTGCTTTTTTCAGGGGATTACGGCGTGACGTGTAGGTACGGGTGGTTAATGATTATGAACTGTAAGTCTTTTGCATTTGGTAAATATTGTCAAAAACAATTATAAATGTTCTCGAAAAAGATCCACTTCAATAATGTGTAATACACACGACTGCGCTCTGCAATTAAGTGGACCGTCCTGGTATTTGAAAATGTTATTGCCGTCACTCTGTTCTCCACACGTGTGAGAGAGACAATAGAGCAAATGAGTAAATTTACCTACATTTTAGTGTTTCGGGCGCCAACGGTTGTCACCCTCAGAAACTTAACAAAATCTTTTGATGTAAGTGTCAATCGCTTTGATAGATTATAATCTATGCTTGTACGTCTTGATTTTTTTGAAAACATGTTTCGTGTTCTTTTTACAACTACTTTTCTTCGTCATGATTTTGACGCCAAAAATTGTTAATTTTATGTGGCTATAAATACGAAGATATTGTAAAAAATTAAAAAAGGAAGACATACGAGCATAGTTTTTTAATGAGTAGACAACATATAAAAAAATCATCAAAATGGGATTACATTTAGAGGTGCAAAAGCGTTGGCACTTTTTGTATGGGGGTATACGCTTCTCTTAAGACAATAATTATTTATTGGAGAATCAACAATTACAACCTAGAGAATGCGGTTGGACGTAGCTATTCAATTCCCGCCCACAGCATTGCCGACAAATTGCCCAAATAATTACCCAAAGGTACAAAGAAGTTGCTACTCAGTTTAACCCTGCTACTGCGGTCCGTTACGCCCCGTCACGGTTACTTGCGGTCCAGCACAGCCCCGATATAATTCATTAACGGCACGGCTGACTTAACGAGAAACAACCACTGGCTTTGACGGGATAAATTGTTGTTTGTATTTGTAAAAGTTGCCGGGGACACGGTGCGTGAGGTAAATAATTCAAGGTATTTTCGGCAGCCACGGCTTGTTATTGAATGCTGATTGAAAACGGTTCCCAAAAGTGTGACTAATCTGAATTGGTAAATTTGTTTCTTGGTTCCATTGATGTTTATACAAAAAAAAATATAACTAATCCTTATTTATATTTCAATATTTAAATCAAATCTTTATAGCGACATCGCTATTTACAATTCTCGTATTTTTATAACTCGTTCCTCATACGTTTATAATAAAAAATATGAATGAACCATTTCTATAGAGTAACCCTATAATACCCGTGGTATTTTATTTCCAATCTCTCAGTTCATAAACATCCAGTAGCTTTATTGCTTCAAAAGCGCATCGTCAAAGAGAGAAGATATGAAAACTTTAAAAGCGCTCAAATATTTGCAGTGTTCCATTCCAAAGGAAACATAAACCGAGTCAGCCTTTTCAAGCATTGCATTCACAATCAGTTTCGTTGTCGCCGTCCACGGTTCCGTCCGCAAACGTCTTACTAATATAAATAAACAAAAGCCGGCGCGACATACAAGATGCATGTGCCCCGACGTTCCGGACTGCATAATGAATAATTTATACGGTTGCAGTGACTGCAGCGCTGAGCTATGTTGGTTGGATTAGATTTATTTACCGGTGTGTCGTTCCAGCCGGTCTGGTGACGTTAGCTCACGTCGTGTTTTGGTACTTGAGACCCACACATTGTGTACGGGGGGCTAACCCACTTATAATAAATTGTGAAAAAGTTGAAATCGATTGTTGTCTCAGATTGAATAAGTTATATAGGTATTCAACAGCCACCTCTTCATAGTAGATTTTGTTACCGTTGGTAGGCTTACTTTTGAGCAACGGTCTCATCTGATGGTAATTGAAGACGCGGGCGACGATGCGATGAGATTACAGTTAAGTTTAGTTCAAGAGTTAATATTCTTTAGTACTTTTTTAATGTGTATTGTTATTTGTTGGTTTGATAGTCAATAAGGTATTATAATATTCTATTGTGTATATATGTTGAACGATGCGACGGACCATAAGTTTATCTACTCTACTTAAATAAGTCTTTAAGAGTTCGCAAAGACTGGTCGTAGCAGTTTATTGATCCAGAACTCTTTAACCAACTAGTCGGTACTTGCCACTGTTTTAAATTGAAAATTGTTGCTTCGAAGAAAATCTCGGTCTTGCGAGATCATTGAAATGGTGATTTTTATTTTTCCAAGTCTGCCAAGTCTGCGTCGTAATGTTTTTGTTTTTAGTTTTGGCGTCGTGGTATAAATTTCGAATTGTTATAAATACAAGAGGATTTGTTTTTACATGGAAAACCTTTTAGTCGAAGCATTTTTGGGGGAAAACATTAGTTGTCCAGTTTATTTGAATATTCGGTTATCTCTTAGATTATACCAATACTAGTCTATGGTTATCTCAAATGAACTATTACCACCATCTAATGTAGCATTATGGAACGCAATAAACAAATTAATTTGAATTTACTTTTACCGCTTTTTAACATTATAGAACACAACTATCGATTGTTCCTGTAATGTGGTGACTATCTATCAATCATACAAAATAATAACCTCTTCCTTCTTTTGAAACCGGTTTAAAAAGAAAACTCATCAAGAAACCACATAGAATTCATTAGAATAAGTAGTAGTAGTAAGAATCCCCTTCTGGAAACCTATGGAAAACTATCCGAACAAAAATGTAAATCGTCAGCCCTAGCTCGTTGCCGATTCATGGATTCGCAAGAAGTAATCCGAAGTCGCGAATAGAAAACTCCCAGCTTCGTTGATTCTTTACCATATTTTACATCTATTCCTTACTTTACGTAGTCAATTTGAAAAACTAGACGTCTAACTTTGCGTCATGCTAACGTGGCTCGAATTTTATTAAATAGCATAGGTACTTTAAGGTGGGACGTATCACTAGCACGGCAAATTCAAATTTTCTTGCGTTCTTTTGCCAATAATAGCTTAATTACTCAACGTGATTAAATGAAAACTAATTTGAATTTGCCGCGCTAGTGAAACGTTCCACCGTTTCTCAGCAGTACTATAGTCACTTTTTTCATTTTTTTACGGGCAATGTGCCTTTATTACTCAAGCTAACTACTACAATAATCAAAACTAAACTAAACTAAGATAAACTAAACTAGACTAGCTGTACTACCTACTACAAAGAACACTTATGGACTGTATAATAGCCGCGATGGCCTATAGACAGTCCAAGTGCTCTAGCCCACTACCGGTAGGTAGCTTTTTTCACTACCTACTACGTTTCAGAGGTCCGCGGCACGGTTACTCAAACGTAGTAACTAATTAAAAAATTAGGTTCACCGTGAACCTAATTTTTATCTTTTTCTTTCTCACGTCCCTAACGGCTTAAAGCAGAGGTAATTTCCTAATCGGAATAAATTTAATAGTTGACCAATATTTACGTGATTTTTGTATTCGTTTTGGTATCAATTTTTACCTAACCACAAATTTACAGTTTTATATGAGCGCATAGTTTAGTAGCTTAGTTAGGTTGTGTAAGTTAGGGTTATGCGCTGTATTCTAGAGTAGAAGAACCTACGGCGATACAGCACAATTTCTATACTGTATCACGAATAAAACACAAATTTTAACAAAATATTATTATCAAAACAGAATAAAAGGGTTCTGCCGCAATCAAAACGACAATATCTTTGAGATTGTGTCATCAAGCTCAATAGAAGCACAATAGAAGCTTTGTTGCCGTATTACGCCGGTAATGCCGTAACCCGTATTCAAGCACATATTACGGCGGTACATATGCCGTATATTACCAGCTCGCGAGTACGCGTAATAAGGTATTACGTGCACGTGCCCCACTTGATGGCATGAAAATGTGCTGTGTATTGATAACTAGTGATGCCCCAAGGTTTCGCTCGCTATTTGCCCATATGTATGTAATCAAGCTTAGAGAATTTTACCACTTTTAGGCCGTCTTAGTAATTAATTCCTACTTTGATTGCGTCAACCTCACGGAAGTTCATCTTAAATACAAAACGAAATAAAGACATCTAGTGTAACTCCGGGTTTTTTGCTCCGTAGTTAAGGTAACCAATGGTCAAAAACTCAGTAAATTATAAGTGTCATCGTGGTCGTTATTATCATGTAACACTACTTTATAAGATTTCAATATATACAAGTATAAACTTGTCTTGTATATTTCATTGGTGGGGCAATAAAGAGTTCTATATCTATAGTAATTCGTTTGTGTGGCTTTTACGTCAAAATTGGCTTAACCGATTTTGAATTAACTTTTTCTCGTAGATTGCTTATTCTATCGAGCTCAATGTACGATATATTATAGAGTTAAAACGGGTCTCTTCGCGCACAGAAATTCAAAAAGAAAAAATAAGAAAAAAGAAGAAAGAAAAAAGAAATTAAAAGAAGAAAGAAAATGAATAAAAATGAATAAAAAAAATAGATAGTTGATGAATATTTCAAGTCGCGAAAGTTGGAAAAGTGTAATATACGATATATTTTTATCCCGGAAAATTTACAATTTGTTGCGGGGTAGCGGGTAAATTATTCTGTATATAGACTACTTTTAAGGGCTTTATACTCCTTGAGTATCTTTTTAAACCAACCTCTATCGCTCTTAATTATAGAATAGATGTTTTTTAATTGTTATGAGGGTAGGAGGTAGTCAGAAATAAAACAGAGTATTTATTATGTTGCACGGGTTGATTCTCATGATTTAATTTCGTAGGTTAACATATTGTAGTTCTTTAGCCGTACGTACCGGCTCGCGCACGATAAATAATTATAAATCGCGAGAATCAACCCGCTCACCTTTGCCCTTTGCTTGGTAAGTTATTAATTGGTTGATTCGATCACCTGTAAGTGAACAAATAAATAGCCAAACGTGTTCAACATCTGTCAAAGTTCCGTAACAAGTTGAACAAATTGAATGCGATTACAATTTATTGCTGCGAAAAAATCATTCATTGCCAACAATAATCGCGATAAAATTGTCATCAACATAAAACGTAAACGAGGTCGTAAAGTTTAATATAAAAAGAAAAAGTTCCTTCTCTCGTCTGTTCAAGTGTTCAGTCACTGAACAATAATAAAGCAAATCTTGTGAGTCCGCCCCTAGCTAAAGTGCCAAGTGAAGTGTCTCGGCCAGGGGTAGTCAAGTCACCGGGATTTGCTTAAAATATTCGTACATCTGAATCATGTAAAACTCAATACTCAAAACTCAAAAATGTATTGCAAATAGACTATTTTTAGCACTTTTACAAGTCAAAAGTAGATAATGTATTTAAAAATAATAAAATTAAGCAAAATTACATAGTGCTTTATGTCAATATATTATAGAACAAGCCTATTACAATACGATTTTGAAAAAAAAAGTTCTCTTTCCTACAACGGGTACAATATTAGATATGCAATATGCATTAATGGATGCCACGTTCCAATGCACTTTTTAAAATTATGAGATTAAAATAATGTGATATGTAAGTTTAAAGACGAGTAAGATGAACTAGACAATAAAATTATTATAAATAATGTACTTTATAAATTTTATGAAAACTGCAGTACCTACATATTGCGGTTTTTATAATACAGTATATAAATAGAGTAACTTCATAAACAAACACACCAACAACTTTTTAAAATCCGGGATTTTCATAAACCCGTATCGGCAATCTAAAGCCCCGGGTATTTCCCGGCCACACTCGTGGCGCCATCCAACAGTTTTCCGTGTAACGAGCAAGATCTCGGCTGAAGTGCTCTACAACATCCCTTTAAGTATTATTTTACATGCCTGTTCGCTTTAGTTGAACACATCCCGAGTATGGACTTGATTTCTTAGTAATAGCGTTAACTGGGATAACACTTTGCTGTATATTACCGAAGTTACACTTTCATAATATACAGCCTACTCCATGATATCATGTTAATTTGATATTTTGGTATTAAATTGGTTCATAAAAAATGCTCTACCTATTTTGTAGCGACTAACACGAGCCGCAGCTCTTTTTTATTTATTTATCTTCAACTTATTAATGTTCCTGCGACTTTTAACTCTATTACACACCATGGTTGAAATCCCGCTGGCCATCAATGACTTTACAATAACTTGTGGAATTTACATTCACTCTTAAAACAGTGAAGAAAAATATCGTTACCGGTTATATTCAAGGATCACAAAACTCGAAGACATACATGACTAATCGCACTTAGCCAGCGTGATGGTAGCCTACACTCTGTCCAACACACACCCTACTCTGTCTACTACTCTGTCTTGTCTGTGGAAAAGGCTATTGCGTGCTTATCCTAGTAGTAGGATAAGTATAGGCTGATGTTACTGTACTATATAAAAATAGACACTTATATAATCATCATCATCATCATCAGGGCGTCTACTGTTGAACATAGGCCCCACAGAGCGCCATTTTGAGCAGCTGCTTGCCTCCTGCATCCATCGGCTCCCCGCGGTTTTCACCAGATCGTCGGTCCACCGAGTGGGGGGCTGGCCTACGCTGCGTTTTCCGGTTCGTGTTCACCACTCAAAAACCTTTCTTCCCCATCAGTTGTCAGTTCTACGCGAGCGCTGTGACCTCCCATTGCCATTTCAACTTGCTAATTCTAAGAGCTATATTGGTCACTTTAGTTCTCCTGCGGATCCCCTTATAACGGATCTATGCCTGCAGTACTGACTGCAATATCTATTGCACTGCGGCTTTGAAACATTAACTAGCACTTCTGAAGATTAGTCTGATTAGCAGAGAGACGGACAATTTAATTGCGCTATTACTTAGATGACTCAGCAGAGAAGCCTCGACGAAAGTGACATTAGTTTAATGATACCAGTGTACGAACCATTCTAAGTGGATGTAATGATCGCAACATCTTTTATAGGTTTGCCATGAATTGTGCGTTCAAACGGTATCAACTTTAATAAAATAATTAGCTTCTAGGCCTGACCTTTTCATTACAGAGTAAATTATAATGTTATATTGTATTCTATGTATGTATTTACAAACAAAAAGTATCTAAGTATTCTATCAGTTATCTGGTTACCATAGTACAATCCATGCTTAGTTTGGGGCTAGATGGCGATGTGTGACATGTCCAAACATATTTATTTATTCGCCCACTTTTTCAGGATAAATATTATTGGGGTGGTTACCCTCTTAGTAAAACACATTAACATGAGAACAATATCTGTCTGCACTAAAGTTTTACAGCTCTTAAGTTTGGACTTATCTCTCTAGGACGTACTCAAATGCATTACAGTAGATACCTACGTCACAGAGAGATACCTAAGTGCTAAGTTAAAAGCTGTCAAACTTCAGTGCAGTCGGACAAAAGACTTATGTAATTATTAAAAGATCAGCTCTTAAGCGATTACATCCATTCTATTTTTTAAACGAATATTGAAATAGTTCGGCCTTTAGCACCTTCAATCAAATTACTTGAAACCTTCTACGAATGTTTAGCTTAGAAGAACTATTTACTCTATTAGACAAACAGGCGTTTGATAATAGAACATAAACAATGGAAAACAACAAGGATGGCAACAAAGGCACTCCCTAGACAGCTGTCCCGTTTCACCCAAACGTAAAGCTGCTGCTAAAATATATAGCTTCAGTTTTTTAGATAAGACACTCGCCACCCTAAAAAGGGGAAAAGACATTTTTCTTATTACAATTCAGCAAAACGACTAAGCTCCAACCATGACCAAACGCTCCCGGGACGTCGAACATAAATAACCTAACAAAAGTGGCTGGCTGCTAAAACGGTTGTCATAAAAAAATCCCCGACGAGCTATATTGAAACAACAACAAATATATCGCAAACAAGATACAAAGAACTCCAATTGTTTTTCATTCGACGCTAAATCGAATCTGTCTGACGAGTTGAGACCTATCTAGGATTTAAAATTCTTTCACGATTTTATGCATAAAAACAAGCAAAAACGGATGATATTTGCGATAGCCGATATGTTCTCGACCACAAATCGGAAGACGCAGCGTAGGCAGCTGTGGACGTCTTCAGGCTGTTGATGATGATGATGATGTAAAAGTGTTTATTTTTATTACTTTGTGATGGCTTTGCACGCCAAAATGGCTGAATCTAATTACATGAAATTTTTAGGATACTTCCTGCGAGAAAATGACTAGAGACTGCGGGTTAATCAAATCAATTCAAATCAAAGTGTTTTATTGCAAATAAGCTATTCATAGCACTTTTACAAGTCAAATCAGATTAGATAGGTACTTAAAATACTTAAATTAAATTATTATAAATACTACTACTGACTAGTCAACACTAAGCTGAGTAAAAAGCACTCTCAAAGCCGGCAAAGGCCGACGACATTTTTGATCTAATTCCAACCTAAGATTCAGTTTACACTAACGATCTTACAAATAGTAAAACACGGCGTCTGTCGCTACAGAAACTTATCAACTGGTCAGTACCAATTATCTACTAATGGCACTTATTCCTTTCCATTTGAAAGGAAAGTCGCGACGATGGGATATCCATTAGCACTGCCTGCGAGGTTATTACAAACCTGTTAAGTGTAGGAAAATCAAAATGATTTAATGTTATAAGATTATTTTTGTTTGTTCGAGAATTAATAAAATCCACAAAAGTACAAGTCTACACAAAAGTACAAGTCTACACAAAAGTACAAGTCTACACAAAAGTACAAGTCTACACAAAAGTACACGTCTACACAAAAGTATACTGTCGACCTTCGAGTTCAATAACATTTAAAATTAAATACTGGACTACTCGTGCCCGAGAAATGTTTTTGATCTCGTTTATGTATGCAGGTGACCACGCATATTGTATCTAATTATAAAAATAGTTTATCAAAACGCCTGGTTGATATGCGACGCGTGACCAAAATGCTGGCACTTATTTGGCTCAACCAGGCTCAACGAATCAGCATTGCAATTCAATGAGGCAATGCTGCCAACATATTGGATACGCTACCTACCGGCAGTGGGCTGGAGTATTTGAACTGTCTATAGGCCATCGCGGCTAGTATACAGTCTAAATGTTCTTTGTAGTAGATAGTGTAGCTAGTTTACTAGGTTTAGTAGTGTAGTAGTTAGTTTAAAGAATAAAGGCACATTGCCTGTTTATAAAAAAAAAATATGTTGAGATATCACAAAACCTTTTTTTAATGTTGGTTTAAAGTAAACTTCGTAACTTAGAACTTATGAAAACTTTCGAAAATCGAATCATCATCGGCTGGCAAACTTCTTAAAATACCATGACATCGAACCTTCTTCGAACAAGACAGACACAAAAAGTACATAAATGTTTTATCCACGGACCAAGAATATTTTCGTTATTCTCGTTTTATCTGAATCTCCCCGAAGGCCCAGGTAGCTTCGATTCCTCGTTATCTAATACCAACAGCAAGAACTTTTTAATTTGTATCCGCCGTTCCTCAAATTGAATAGTCTTCTTAATACTATTCGTTGAGAAACTCGTTTTTGCAACTCAAGAGCGCTTTTGTGGAATGAGCTCTCGATACTTTCGCCAAGTAATTTGATATTTAGCTCGGTTATTGAACGAATTGAATAGGCTTATGGAGGAAAATTCTCGCGTGAAATTTCCGACAGCCTGTAAGGAGCTTCGTTTTCTTCAGAACTGTGCTGATATTGATATAATTAAATTTTTATGAAGCACTGCGTTGCTGCTCTGAAGTTAAACTACACCTAGTCACCTATATCCATATGTGTAGATAGAGATGAACTATGCTCTATTTCATGGTCTTATTCAAACGTTGTTTGAAAGAAAAACAAAGATTAAAAGATACGTCATCTATGAGCATATTTGTATCTAATTTGATTTAAAGTTGGAACAATTCTGCACGATCGCGTCTTTGAGAGCTGCCCACGGCGAGCTGTCATTTACCTTCTGGTCTACCGCACCGCGCGGCTGCCGTATTATGTAAAAGTTGCAACAGCAGTAGCAAAGCGACAGCAAACACTTAGCAACCGGTCGCAGTCACCCGCTTGTTGCTCGCCTGTCTGAATGCGGCGTTTGATTACAAAATAATGCACTTTTTAGTTCATCGATTGTCTGACAGACGGTGATCTACCGCTCAATGATGTTTGACAGCAATGATTGCAAAACGAAACTTACGCCTGTTGCAAACTAGTTGCGAGTTACGTAATTAGCTAGCCGATGTGTGCCTCTTATGCGCGTCTTCACCAACGTCTATTAAATCTCAACTTAGCTAAGCAACACTTTCCCCTGGTTTCTACCAGTTTCTAGAAACCTGGCGGGGGCTAGACAGATAAGTGTGCGAACTTAGGAGCTGTCAAACTTTAATGCAGACGGGCATCGGAGTTTTACCTCCTACATATACCTACGGAGCTATGGCATGGCAGGCGATAAAAAGTAATTTACTAGTAGGACTCAACATGAATACGGCACTACGTTTTTTGTTTTTCGCACCAGTCAAAATACGGTATAGGTTTTTTCGAAACGGCTTCGGAAACTCTCTTTCGGCGTATTCAAATGAACTATGATTATACTGTTGCCTCGCCCGCGGCCCGACCAAAATCCGCCGCTTTGAAGTCTAAAGCATTAATAGAATACGAAATGTCTGTATAATATTCAATGTTTCATGCAAATTTCTACCTACCGGGAGACTCGTTCATCGTACACTAGTGTTGTAATGTTGTTATCCTACGAACAATATCGTACCGTTTTGTTTTAGTACTATATGAGTGCTAGCTGGCAAGAATTTAAAAAACAGTCTATTCCCGGAAACCACATACACGGTCCGAATATGCTTCGGTCCGAATAGTTGAAGGACATAATACTGAAATTATTGAAAATTGGGACCTGAATACAAACGTGTCATAGCGTCAAGCGCAAAGCACCACTCATGAATGTCAATTCTGTACAGCATCCGCAAAACCTAAATTAAATTTAAATATATCGGTCATTTTCATTTCCCCTTTATCAGAATAGTGTTGCCATACTTCAACTTTAGCTATAGCGAATATGACGCCAGATCATGTTGTTCAAAATTGCAGGTGGAGCCTTTACCTCCTTGCGTAGTTCGTCGCTTCATCTCTACGGAACACAGCGACAAAACCACAATGCAGGTACGGCACAGCTATTCTCTCGCGCGCGTAGAATCCATTGTTATTGCGCCATTATCCGTAATCGCAGTCACATCTTCACATCACTACCCAAACTGAGGTTCCCGCGCGAACTATAGAGGTTTGATTAAAATTTAACTCCCACGGAGCGAATACGTGTTTGCTCGTTAAATAGATTGTTAATTAGCTGCTTAAGCTCCACTTTGTATCGGGAATCGACACGGTGGAGCTCACTGGAATCACTTAAGTATTCTGTTTATTTGTACGTTTGCCTTGGTACTTGTGTTTATACAGTTGCCGTAAAGTTAAATAAAAAAATAAAAAAAAGTTAGTTTTATAGCCTAAGTAAGTACCCAGTTTATTTGTTTTTATTATATCTGGTAACTGGGTTGGGAAGTAAACAAAAAAGATGAATGAAACGTGTAAAATAATGTACGAACGGATATTATAATATCTCCATTTTTATTAATTTTTATTTTAACTCCTCAATACGATCTTTTAGTGACGAAACTATAATTATATTCTTGATATAATGCAGCCAATTCTAAAGGCTTTAGTCGGCAGATGTTAATCTTTTAAAACTGTTGCTGTTCTTTTCAAATAGACGGCAACGTAAGAGACAGATATATTTTTAGTAAGTCTGACTGTCAAATAAAGCCTTCAAAATTGGACCTAATATCAATGTGTGCATTATGGTATTAATCAAAAATAGCCTAATCAATCCTAATAGTTTTACTAATACTAATATAAGTATGTATAAAAGTTTAGTAAACATTTTGGATGAAACGATTTAGATACTTTGTTACTTGGATTGTTTAATTAACGTAACTGATTAGTAACGTTAATTAAGCAATCTATAAATATTGTCACAACTGATTAGTACATAGCACCTGCCTCCTTTCACCTTCATCCATTCATCCTTTTCCCTTATCTTTTCTCCCCTTCCCTTCTCTCTTTCCCATAGTACAGGATAGGAAAGGCTTTGGACCTAATACTGAAAGTTGGATGTCTGTAGTTTCTGAACCACAAAACCGACGACCTTGAAATATTTACGGGACAATATTTAAAGTACTGACCCCTATCTAACAGAAAAAATTAATGAAATTGGACCACACGTTAATGAATTACAACTAAACACATATTTTTACTTTCCTCCCCTCTCCTGAGAGAACCGTGCTGAATTTCGGAATTAATAGTATCCTATAGCCTACCTCGTAATATGAACTCAAATCATGTCAAGTTTCATTTGAATCCATTCAGTAGTTTCGGCGTGATGCTCAGCTAAGATACAGACAGACAGACAAACAAAAATGAAAAAATATATAGTTTTGGCTTCAGAATCGATAATAGGGATCCTCCAAAAAAAATTTTCAAAATATCTTTAATGTGCAGATTTGGACCTGTTACAGTTTTATTATAAGTATAGATTTATTTATAACGGGATCAACATAGGATCCTTTTTATTACGGAAAATTGGGGATTCTAGAGGGAAAACGGGTTAGTCACGGGTGAAACCGGAGAGCAGTCTTTAGTCATCAATACACATTTATTAAACTCTGTCACCTCATTATACATCTCAGCTTCTTTCAAGAATGTTGAAAAACTCTGTCGTTGTACTTACATCCTACCAAATTAAGTAAGACATTACACGCGGCATTCTCCCATCCCACGTAATAAATAAACACATATAGCCAAATACATCAAACGGAACTAAAGGGAAGATATATTACGGGGAAAATAATCAACAGTAGGAAATATATGAAAATGTTGGTTGTTTTATTTCTGTGGCATCCTGTTTTGTGGGCGGGTTGTATTTGTCAGTGACGCTGATGGAAATATTGTTAACTGGTTTTTTTCATCCAATTACTATTAATTAGTTACCGTGTGCGAAAGATAATGAAACTACTAAAACATGAAACATACCTCTATCTAAGGTTTTTATAGATCATAAGTACTAAACTACTGAACCGCTGGCTAATTACGCAACTCGCAACAAGTTTGCAACAGCCGTAAATTTCGCAATAATTGCTGTCAAACATCACTTTGACAGAGCAGAAGCGATCGAGCGCTAGACCACCGTCTATCGAACAATGTTGACTGTTGTGAGTTGTCATAAAAAAGTTGCATTTAACCCAAATAACAACATTTATCATGTATTTGAATTTACATATAAAAGTTAAGGAACTTTGTTGCAACCAATATAAACACTATGACGAGCTTAAAATTGTTCCTTGCTCTATATTAAAAAACCTGAAAAGCCAAATTGTTAATCTGTATAATCACAAATTCAACAAAAGCAAAGCTACATTTAAATTTCATAACGTTTCTCTAAGGCTAGGTATTCATTCACTCCCACATTCATTCACTTGCTCTCTTATTCATTCACAATATAAAATTCACAATATAATATTTTTTTCTTTTCTTTTCTTATTCGGTCACAAGGGACTCATTCATTCCGTCTTTGGCTTTGAGAATTCCTACCTTTAATTTCTTAGACAGACAGTTAATACCTGCTGCCTTGCTATTTCTAGTACCGTAGTAATTTAATTTAGAGCTTGGTTCCTTTAAATGAACTCCAACCAAATGGATAAAAGGAAAATTGTGAAACGAAACGGAAATATAAAAAGGAAAGAAAAAATAACATTAGGTATACGTTTTAAACATTTACTCAAAATAAAGAAAAAACCAACACACAACACATTTTACCAGCGTCTTTGTTTCCCGATAAGTACAACCTAGAGCTCTTCAAGTCGCGAGTGAATAGGTATCTTCTAGGTAGACCGCGTCGTCACTTTCCATCAGGTGAGACTGCGGTCAAATGCGGCCCAATTTAGTTATGAAAAAAAATTACTTCAAAATGTAAGGGAGCACTTTTTGCTTAAGCATGTAATTTTTATCTAACTTTATATCCTTTTACTTTAAAATTGCTTTACACTGCCGTATATTCTTTACCGATACATTCGATCCAAAAGTTGTCTGGAAGAGATCGCTGCCAGTGATAAGACCGCCCATTGCTACACTAGTATGTAAGATTTATTTTAGTCCTGCATATTGTATATTTCACTGGTGATACAATATAGAGTTATCTATCTATACATAACTCGATTAATTATCTACTCTGAGATAATTATGCAAAATATATCCTATGGTTCACTGTCGAAACTCATAAAATCGTTTGTCATAATTTTGTTACAAATAAAAATGTTACTTATAATCATCATTTCACATAATGTGATTTATTATACTTTCACTACATCTAATTTTCTTTATTATAAATCAAAATTAATAATAATCCAAATTTATAAGAATGAAACTCATAAGGCGTATATAACATAACAGTACAAATTTATAATGTTCTTTTACCATAACTAACTTTAAGCATAAAACAAAATATCAATAATACTGTAAATTAATGTGACTGGAACTGTTGATTGTTATATATATCCTAATCAGTTATAAAAACGTAGTACGGCAAGCCAATTTGCTCTTCAATCTATGCAGGCACTTCATCCAGTCAAAACAAACAAAATTAACGTGTGGACTGTGGGTAATTGTAAAATAACTTATATTTTCTCATGTTATGTTGATTTTGGTGTTGTTGGTGAACTTTGTGCATTATTTTAATAAATAACTTGAAATGTCTAATAAAAACACGTGTAAAATATTTAAATCAAATAACGGTAACCTGAAACTTAATATAGATGGTTTCTGTAATTTTTTAATATAAGGATAAGTGACTTCTGGCACTTCGCCGGCCGCTGCCGCGGCACGCTCGCTACGCTTCGCTTCGCTCGCTCGGCTCGTGCGTCGTGTGGTCACAGTTAACCTAACGCTCCTCCTCGCTTCGCTCGTCGTCGCACCTATTTATGACTTTGCCTTAGACTAGTATCTTAGTATCTTTAGGGTATACATGCATATGTATATAATGATTTAACTACCTCAAAATTATTATTATGTTAACTAAAAAATATGAAAAAGTCATTATGAACAATACAATTATGAATGCTGATTATTATGAAATTATAAGTAATGAAATTTATAATAAAAAAAAGTATGATAAAAAAATTCTTAACATTAACATTATAACATAATTTTTAATAAATTTAAACATTATTTGAATAAATTGTATAAGAAAAGATCAATATAAAAAGTAACTATTATGAACAAAGTTATTTATAAATAACCACCATTATAAATTTCATCATTATTAAAAATGAGGTATGTGAAATGAAATTATGAATAATGAAATTATTAGTACAGACGGTATCCCATATCCTATATTTTTATGTGTATGCATAGTACAAAAAAAACTGTTACGGGGAATCTGATCTGGAATTAAATAATGAAGAATTTACATAAACTTTTTTATATTTTCTAAGTAAAATAATAATGTAACTCTGCTCATGCAACCTTTTTACCTCGCCTTTGACAAAATATAAAGCTAACTCGACATACTACTCACGTTGCCCCCATCTCCCCTTGCCTACATACAAGCGTTCTAATTCCCTAGTAATTAATTTAGAGAGCCTGCGTTGCCCCAGCTCCTCTTTGTCACACAGTAGCCTCAACTCGCAACCAGGAAATTGTACCTTAACACGGAGGTCATAAAGATGATTACTAATTGAGTGCATATAAGGGTATGAGTTTAAAGGAATTCAATAATAATTCGATCTTGTGAGGAAGTGGAAAGGAAATATGCAATAAATGTTTAAAAAAATGTGGGAATTGAATTTTTAAAAGCATGACCATTAGTATAAATAGGGATTTCCAATTTTGGACCTTAAATCGTTATTTATAGGCGGTGGTGCATATTGCCACTAGTGTTCTTTCACGCGTTCGACTGCAGCCAGTTCCATGCACCTCAAGAATTCATTAATTCAACAGAATTTTAGAGACCAATAATTGACATTGCCAATTGAGATTCTTATTAGTTACCGATTGAAGTATCACCAAATTCAATAATAAAACACATCATTCATTCATTCATTTATTTTTTAATTTATTTTTTATGCTAATATGGGCATATTTTTGACAACATCTCATCTGATGGTAAGTGACAAAGTTGTGTAAGGTGAAGCACGTTTGCCCATGAAATTTTATTTTAAATTTATTCTGTATTCAATGGTCAATAGCTGGAAGACATCCACTGCTGAACACAGGCCCCGTCAAACGTCACTTTGGGCACTTATTATAGTAGGGTTTGCCATAATCACCACGCTTGGCAGGCAGCTTGGTGATCCCAGAAGGTTTTAATGTACAGAGAAGAATGCTGCCCATTCCCTGAATATCCCCTTAGCTGGCTCTTATGGCACCCACAGGAAGAGGTGGAGTGGTCCTATTCGCAAACCGAGACCACACGGTTGTATTATATATTAATATGTAAATCCAAGAGAAATATTTCAATTTCATTTATAAAACTTGCAAATATTGACGACTAAGGGCCAGATACAATGGCAACTAAACTGATGTAATTTCCGGAGCGCATTTCCGTTTCCACGATCTAACAAATATCAAAATTTATTTAAGCCCAGGATACAAAAAGGCGGTAAACTATATAAACTCATAAATGGGGGCGTACAAGAATTGAATCAACATCAAATGAGCGAACAAAGAATCATTTGAACGAATAAAAGAAGTCTTATCAAACCGTTCTTTTCTTTGAAAACAAGCGTTTGTACTCAATCAAACAAAGAACAATACACCTTTCGGACAAGTAAAAATAAAGAAACAAAACACACAAAATGTTATTATTATACCAAATGAATGAACACAATTATGAGGAGCAATCAAGCGTTCACTCACGTTCGATGCCCTCTTTATTAGAGGTCCCTTTTATTATAATAATGCCGCCTCTGTAAAGGTGCGTAACCTATATACTTATATGTACCTCCTAAGCAGCTACGGTGTGGTCACAGTCGTAATCATAGCAGAGAGTAAGTTCTAATGTGTAGGTAGGTACATGTTATCTAGACCATTGGTAACCGTAGTGTAGTCGGTATAGCTGCAGTATTTATTTGATGTTATACCAGCAATGGTATCTCGCAAACTCTGGAATCCCACGGTCGTGATATCGCGACTTCCGGTTATTGTGACTCTATTATTATGCACAAGGCTGGTAGGTATTCTACGAATACTGGGTTTCTAATTCTGACGAATACTAAAGGACCATGCTGTCTTCGTACATCACCGATGCACATAACCGGAAAATCAAAGCTCATAATAGTTCGCGGGATGCTGCCGGTTCTTTAGGAGCGTGGTGATTGAAAACGTTCGCTGCTCATAAACTATCGCTGGAAGCAGGCAAGTCAAGTACCAACTTTTTTTGTGAAAATAAACTTAAGGACTGGTGGTAGTGGTGGACAAGCCAAAGCCACGGAATAGATATTAGTACTAGGCCAAAGTGGGGATGAGTCGGGGGCCGAGCGGCAGGGGCGGTCTAAGTTAGAGTGGTTCCAACGCGCAATAATTTAGGTAATTTATTATTACACCGAATATAAAGGGTATTTTAAAAATCCACTATACATAAGCCCTCGATTATATTTAGTTCAACTACTCCACAAAGTTTCATGACCTTATTTAAAGTAATCATTAAATAATCGCGGTTTATTTGTACGGTTTGGAGGTAAATTTGTAATTTTTTATATCGAGAAAAGTTTAAGTTGTATTTTCACTATACATACGCATTAGCATTAATCCTGAACTTTAGCATATATTAATTTCAAAGTCATTGTTGCAATATTGTTGACAGGACACGGGATGATGCTAAGCTTTTTTGAGCATTTTGAGGTTGCATAGGCTCTTAACGTAGATTCGTAGAGCTTGTTATTTTGAAATTTCAGATTGGAAAAAGAACTAATTAATTGGAGAAATATTAGTGGTCATTTTGAGATAGGATCATCATAATAAAAGTAAAAACGGGTTTATTTGCGCACTTTTGAGAATATATCATTTCCATCTCTACTTTCAGGTGAACGATTAGTCATTTTTTCAATTTCATCTGTCTGGACTTGCAGCGACAGTTTGCATAATGAGCAGGCGGCCTTATGCTTCACCTGCTAGATGCCCCAAATACGGCCTCATTATGAATCAGCCTGATTTGTTATCACGCGCCCACAACAGCAAGATTACCGACAAAAACGTCCAATAAACGAAGGTAATATATTTTTCTTCCCCAGAAACCATTATGATTGATCGATGGTAAGGACGGACACAGGAACTAATTTAGCGGGCCAAGTAACCCTAGTAGCAGACGATGCAATTGTGCACAGGGCATTATATTGTTTCACCTTTTTTACAGCTATGACAGTAAATTGGTATTTTGTCTATATACTCCTCATATTTACTTAATTAATTAAATTATAGTTAAGTAAATATGAGGAATATGACATGAATATATGAATAGACACCTATGTTCAGCAGTGGACGTCTTCAGGCTGTTAATGATGAATTAAATTATCAGTTAAAAACCAGAAGAAGTGGTGAAATTATATTATATTGAGATATGTTGCAGCCTCAGAATAAGTACCTATAGAACCCTAGTATATTCGCGAAATGTAAACCGTTTAATTGGTGCCATATACGGCACTGCATGGACGTTTGCGTGGTATCTAAAAAAATATATCGTAAAAAAGTAGCGTTTGTTTGGAAACTTACCTTCTATAGGTACTTATTCTAATATTGTAGAGTAGGAAAATAGAAAATATAATACCCACCCCCCACTTTCTCCTAGGTCCAACCCCGATTGATGAGCAGATCGAGGGCAAATTGCGTCGACGATCGAGTATCTCAGGACGTTTTTACGCGGGTACATAAATGTTTTATTACCTGATAGATGCTCCGGAATCAACAGAGATCAGAGACGATATATCAAGAAAATACTACAGTCTTCTAATAATACAGTTAAGCTAACGCGCCATTTTGCTAGCAGATCCGAGGGTAAGAAAACTAGTATGAACTTTTTATTATCTTCCCTATGACGAAGCACTAAATGTTATAATCGCTTGTGCGTTCAATCTTGTGCCACAAGTGAATTTTATAAATCTAGATTCACATAAAATGTAGCCATGAAGTAAAGAATAAACAAAGCTTACGGGCTAATACAGTTTTATAAGGCATAAAAGCTTGTGGATTGTTTTTCTCACGTAAACTGATAATATTTGTATACGACTTGAATACTAAATGAAGATCCAATTTGGGGAAAATGTGGATACAGCCTAGGTACTTAAGCTACTTAGCTTACTTAAGTAGTTACTTAACACACACTTGTACTTAAGTAGTGCGATTTAAGTTGACTGGATTTTTATTTTGATTAGCTTTATCATCATCATCCTCTTTACCTTTTCGCATTTGTTATTGGGGTCGGCTCCCAATCTAACCTGTAGCGGCGAGCTACCAGAATTACACGAGCGACTGCCATCTGACCTCGCAACCCATAAGGAACCAGTAACAGGGATGGTTAGATCAGGTGTCAGATTCTATCAGGCGTCTGACTACCCGTAATGATTGCCAAACATGTTCTTAGACAACCGGGACCGACAGCTTAACGTGCTCTCCGAGGCACGGAGCGATGGCATCGCTAACTGCACATAACTTACTAGATAAGTCATTGGTGCAGGGCCGAGGATTGAACCCGGTGCCGTAAGTTTGCGAAGCGCACATGCTACCACTCGGCCACCATCGCTCCATTATTTTGATTAGCTTTACGGTACTAGCTTATTACCATATCACACACGCATCAACAGCCGGAAAATGTCTCCTGCTGAACATAGGCCTCCCCAATAAAACGCCACTTTGGACGCTTATCATAGAGAGGGTTTGCCATAATCAACACGCTTGGCAGGCGGCTTGGTGATCGCAGTAGATTGTAATGCAAACTGAGGAGAATGCTGCTGCTCGTTCCCTGGATATCCCCTTAGCCGGCTCTTACGGCACCCACGGGAAGAGATGGGATTACTATATAAAATGGGGTATTCCTGGACACTGAGAAGCCGTAGAGAAATTAAGGAGGTGTAAGTACTGATTAATTAGTAATTTATTTTTAGTGCCAATTAAATCCTTAATAAATATGTTTGCTTACATGGCACGTGGAACATAGTGCGAGATTTTTGTGTGTTAAAATATGTTTCGTAATAACGACATACTTTTATGAGTGAATTAATTAAATTTTTACTATTTAATTAAATTGTATTAATTATACCTACCTGACGATAATTGTGTTAACAATTCTCCTGTTGAAGAACAAAACACTACCGTAATAAAAACAAAAGCTATCTCATTATTCAAATACAACCATCTCAGCCGTTGTTTTCTTTCAAAAACTACCACTTCTAGTCAACAAAACTAAAAGTAACTGAAAAAACTTCACCACGGCTCTTTACAGCGATATATAAACCACAACGGCGCCGGCACGACAAGACACGCCATAAAAGCACCCCAGACCACACGTAAAAGATTTTGCACACCCCGAAGAATAAATAAACTGCTAGTGGTTTTAATACGGGCCCTTACGAATTTATACCGGGCGCGGTAGCTGAAATATTCATGCGAGTACAAGCATTTTCCCTTACCTCTTATTTTTACCTAGCAGTAACCCTGGTGTGTTTACCTGCAGGTACTGTACCGTATTGCCCACAGAATTACATAGTACGTACAGAGTAATATTATCCACTCAAGTAATACATTTCGGGTGATTTACTCTCAGTAAATACACTATTTTACTTTGCTTTATCGCAGCGCTTATTATTGTTTACTTGATACGCTTTCAGCGGAGAAAGCCTAAGTGAAACTAAGCATTCACTAGGTGTATTTTTATTATATTTAGTTAAAATGTTTTGATGGTAGAGAGAAATTGTACAACTAGGTAGTTAGTTTCTACCTAGTGCTCTTGGAGAAGCGAAACTGTCTAGAAGACCCGATTGCTATTACCCTACGTACCTAATGAGCGTGTGCAGTGGACAGTATTGAAATAATTATATTGAGCTCTATTTTTGGTAATCTGTAGTTTCAATAACCTGCTAGGCGATCATGTAATTTGATTGCAACCGATAGAAACACAAAATGTATTGATTTGACAGTTTCAATACGCAGCTTATGAGCATAGTTACTGTGGAAATTTTCAAATTCGGAATTGAATTTCTCCTGCATGTTGCATTGCTATCAACATTCCGTGATCAACCCGGTGATAAATGTTATTTTTTGATAAAACAAAACACTGCGATAACAAGACGAAAATTTTAACAACTGATGAATACTGAAAAATATTATGTGTTTTGTTTAAGTTGGTTTACAATTTTCTTTTGACTTGCATTTGGCGTCTGACTCACTTCATTGTAAGTGACGACGCGGTCGACGATTGAACGTGCTTACTTAAGATACCGGTTTACTCATGCCTTAAAAACTCCCAGATTATATTTCAATTTATTACTAGGATAACCTTTATTTGGTCATTGTAAAAATAGCTCTTTATACTTCTTATTTATAACTGGGAAAATTAAAAACTTCCGAACTCTTACCCACCATGCAATTTTTACAGTTAACATTACACATTACATTCAAATTCACTATTAAGCGTTTAGCCTTGGTTTATTTCAATATAATCTCTACCAGTAAAAAGTTTTGATTTGTTCTCACATTTTCAACAAAAGGAGAAACCAGAGGTAAAATATTTCTTCGCACGGTTACAATTGTGAATACCGTTGATATAGCGTCCGTGAGCCAGGCCAGCCAATTACTCCTCGACGTTAACTTAGGAATTCCCTTTCAGCATAACAGTGACCGTTTTGTTCTGTTCTTAAGCGGAGTCCACATCTATACAGAGACACTATTTTATTTAAAGGTTAATGTTTTTTGTCTCGACCCACCTTTACATCGTCACCAACCGTCAAAAGCAAGAGGCAGCTCAAAGGCGCTCCGGGAGTGAGAGCTTCGGCTTGAGCAGTTGCCGAGAGAAAAAGATCGGAAGACTACGTCTACCGGAAAAGTGCCCCTATATGGAAAGTCGCGACCATTTAACTAAGGGTACGTCACCGTCGCCAGTGAGGTGGGTATATGATTGTGTTCTGGCACCGAATATGCGTCCTCAAGCAAAACGTGTGTCTGGTCCGATTATCTTAACCATACGAAACAAAAAATTATTTTTTTTTAGTGCTCTGTGATCTTAGCGCACCTGATACTACAGCTGTCAATAGGATAGAATAGGATCATTCGGGTCGCCCGAGTCGTGTCTCTGTGGCACACTCCGTCAGATAAACGGTACATGGTTTTGACCTTTTTATGTTTTCAAGAATTCTCAGAATTCAGTTACCGGAAGTTATTTGGTTTAAAGATACTTATTTCAAAATCAACTGCATACAAAAACAAAATACAAATCATTTATTGATAACCCCCAAAGTTACGTTACATGTCATATAAACTCCGCAATTAAAATTTAATAGTATATTCTGGCAATTTATAATATTTTACTAAGTTTACTAAGCAGTGATGCAAGTTATTCTTCTTGTAGCCAGATTGTCCGTGTACACCCCTCCTAACAGTTTTGGCAGTCTCTGCTCGCTTCAATTAGCAGCGATTCACTTTCTTCCATGACCGATGCCAGAACTGTTGCTCCCCATTGCGAAGGTCTGCTACCGCAATACTACCAAATTGTAATTAAACCAAATTTATTTGAGCACGTTTGTTAATGTCCCCTCTCTGGTTTTGCGGTTCTAAATTGCTTTTTAACAGCTTTGCCTTTTGTATTTTTACCCATTATAAAATAAGCAGCGTTGAGTTTGGAATCCTTTACGTGTTGTTTTTTCATTCGTGATATGTCGCAAGGCGTGTGGAGGTATGTATCAAGAATAACTGCTTGTGATTATCACGGCAGATTAATAAGTATAGATACTTATATAGGTACGTATGATCATATTTTAGTGATAAATTTTACCTCTCTCATTACAATTTTTAAAAGAAATTGCTTATTTTGACTGGCCTGATAGATAGGTGTTTGTTCTGTGTCTGGGTGTTATATTATATCCTATGTATGTATTTACAAACAAAAAGTATCTATGTATTCTATTAGTGATCTGGTTTCCATAATACAAGCTTTTCTTAGTTTAGGGCTAGATGGCGCTGTGTGAAATGCCCACAAATATTTATATTTATTTATGAGGAACTGTTATAAAATGCCGTGACGTTTAACATCAGGTGAATGACCAGTTTGCCACGTCATTCATTTGCATAAAAAAACACGTTTGCATAAGTTCTTATACTTATATACATATTGATATATTATGTATATAACCTACCTACCACCTAGTCCTAGACCTAGTGTCACCTAGGCACCACATGCCACGCCTTCATTCCAAACCGACTCTCTCAAGTATCTTAAAAACACAACATAAATTATGATTATAAATATTATGCATGGCCTTCTATGAAGCGAGGTCAAAGCTCGAAGGATGGTAACTGCGAGCTCTAAAAAAATGTAACACCAAGCTATAATTTGTTCACGATGTTTCCCCCCCTGAAAGCTTAATTTATATATATTACCCATTGAAATGCCACTCATCTATTTGGACAATAAATATAACAAAGAAAAGCGTTTACTTTGACTCAATGAGCAAAAACATGAGACGTCTGCTGATATTCCATACACAACACAATATCAGCCCAATTTGCAACCTTGCTATATTTTCCTACAATAATACGAAATATATAAAGAATGGTTCCAAAAAAGAACCGTGGAATAACATATGAGCTGACAGCAGAGGAAATAACTCGCATGACAAGACAAGTTGGGATGATCTGTGAGTATTTCGGACGTGTAACATATCTAATAATAATGGTGTCGGAACGGAAATAGTCAGAATGTTGTTGCCGCGTAAGATAATTGTTAATATGAAATGAGAGTTACCGTCATATGATAAGAAAGTAACTTTCATCTTATCTCTGAACCATAGACTAGTATTGGTATAACTGAACCTTAAAGGAATTGAAGGAAATGATAAAGATTAATTTTATTGTAAAGGAATAATTTGAATCATGAACGGGATTCTGCCGTTCCCGAAAAGGAAATGATCCTATTCTGGGTTACCTGGCTTCCAAAATATAAGGCAAGCTGCTCATACAAGTTATTCAAAATAATTTATTGTTTTGTACTGACTGACTCATTTGCATTGCATGCATTTGCAGCTTAAGATCATCATCATCATCATCATTAACATAACAGCCTGAAGACGTCCACTGCTGAAAATAGGCCTGCCCGACAGAGCGCCACTTTGAGCGGCTGCATGTCCCCTGCATTGATCGGCTCCCCATGGTTTTCACCAGGTCATCGGTCCACTCAGTGGGGGGCTCTCACTCGTGGGGGGCGGCCTACGTTGCGTCTTCCTGTTCGTGGTCGCCACTCGAGAACCTTTCTTCCCCATCGGTTGTCAGTTCTACGAGCAATGCGGCCTACCCATTGCCATTTCAACTTGCTGATTCTAAGAGCTATACCGGTCACATTAGTTCTCCTGCGGATCTCCTCGTTCCGGAGCTTATCTCGCAGGGTAACACTCTTCTTAGCTCGCTGGGCGATTTAGACAAAGAGGTCGCACGAAGAATCCAACTCGGCTGGGCAGCGTTCGGGAAGCTTTGACCTATCTTTTCGTCCAAAATACCGCAGAGCCTGAAAACAAAGGTTTTCAATCGGTGTGTGTTACCAGTAATGACTTATGAAACTGAGATGTGGTCTCTTACTGTTGGCCTCATTAGTAAGCTTAGGACAATAAGGAGAAAATATAAAACATTTTTAGATCATCTATATGTACATTCAAGCTTCGATGAACAGAGATTTTTACAGCGTGTAACTCTAAAGGGTGAAATTGGAAAACCAAACGCGGGCCATTTTCTTTACAGGTATAATCGAAGCTCTGGATTGAAATTTGTTTTCTGCGTTGAGTTGGATTCCGTACACCAATAGTGGCAAAATTTGACCAACTCATTTATTGGCTCGCTATATACATTGTAATTTTATATGCTTAGAACAATATCATATTTTCAATACAACCATATTTTTTTCTTTTTTTTTTACTTGTAAAATTGCTAAAATTAGTCTATTTGCTTGAAATTATTTCAGAAGTTTGAGTTTGATTGGCATGGCATCGGAGTCTACTACTCGTGTAATAGGAAAAAAAACACGTATAATATAACAATAGCTTTTGCGCATTCAATTAAATATAGGTACTATAGATACACATAGCCTATGAAAATCAAACCTCAAAAGTGTCCCCGCACTAATGCTTACCTACACAGATATATACCTCTTCAGCTAATATAAAATAGTCCCTGAGCGGTTGTTTCAGTTTAATAATTAACCATAGCACCGTATATAGCGTTGTAAAACAATAATATGTGAGTTACATCACTTTCATTAGGCGTGGTCACACGCGACTGAGAGCAAAAACAAGGCATATGCCTTGTTTAAATGGTGCCGTTTTCGAGGCGGCGATCGACCCTACATCGCAGTTTTGCGAAACTAATATTTCGCCCTTAAAATTGATTATGTCAACCTCAGACCCATAAACTGTCTTTGTGCAAAAGTTCACTTTGGTTCAATTCTATTTCTGCGTGAGAGTGGGACAAAGCAACAAACATACTCATGTGTATAATAATAGGGATCCTGATGTATGCTATATATAAATATAGACTACAAATACATGCCAGCACATAATGATATAGCGGTACGGTACAGTGGATTTCATATATTTACAAATTCAGCGAAATAACACATAAGCGAGTTGTCGTGTATTCACTATTCAGCAAGTGTCAGCTAAGTGAACTATCTCGCCGCGTTGCAGTCCCTACTTTATGACGTTAACAATGTTACATGTATGTGCTCACTAACACGAGTCGAGTTCTGTTGAAACGGGACAAATTGTCTCCTAGTTGCTACCAACACTACAAACCAACTCGCTCTAACTTATGCTAAGTGGAACTTGAGTTTCGAATGTGTTAGAGATGTAACATAAACACAGAGCAAGCAAAAAAATACGCTTTTCCCCTTAGAGTATAGACCCTAAGCTTTGCCCAGTGCGAAGCGTCATATTATTTAATGCTCTGTGGTTGGCCGTAATAAAAATGACCGGATATAATAATAGGCTATTTGACTGCTATTTTTTATCGCTTATATAAATAAAGTTCCTCAAAAAATAAACAGTCGTTAAAACAAAAAATAAATATCACAAAAATGGCAAAGTTACAAGCGTTTTAAAATACAGGAATAAAAAGAGACAGGTGATGCCCGCTCCAGAAACTTTAAGAGCGTATTACTCCTTCATTTATTTACCGATTTTACTTATTTTTTCAATTATTACATTTATTTTTAACCTACTTTATAAATATAATACTTACTTATTCATTTTTATAATAGTAGTCAAATGATTATAATAATAAAATCAACGTGTGTGATCTAATCCATCCGTCCGATTTCTCCTATTCTATCAATTTCCAGAAGCACTCCTATATTACACAAACCAGTGAGAAGTCAGTGCTACAGGTTCTACTCACTCAAGCAAAGTTCTATAAGTAACTATCACCTGGCTACAGATAATATAAAACTATACTAGACCTGGCACAGCGCACACGTTACCGGTGGCACTGTTGATGTATTCGCACTAACATTATAGTTACATTTTGCAAAAATCTCGTACTTTAGACAAATCAAATTAATGCAAACATCTAAATTATTAATGAAAATAATTTACTAAATTTGTGCTGGGTACTCATGTAACTTCGCAAATGAGAGAGCGTACCTATAACGTCTACGATGAGAGATTACGAATACCAAATTCACTTACAACTTTAATGAATGCACGAGAAATTCACAAGCTGCATGAAATTCGACATTAGCGTCGAACATTTTCAATATCTGTAATTATTTAACTGACCTGTTAGCTCAGTGGGTAGTAGCTCTGCCTTCTGAACTATAGGTTGTGGGTTCGATTCTCACCCAGGCCAAACATTTGTGTGATGAACATCGATGTTTGTTCTGTGTTTGGGTATTATATTGTATTCTATGTATGTATTTACAAACAAAAAGTATCTAAGTATTCTAATCAGTTATCTGGGAACATAGTACAAGTTATGCTTAGTTTGGGGCTAGATGGCGCTGTGTGAACTATCCTCGCATATTTATTTATTTATCTGTAGCCCCACTGGCAACCCAACTTACATTTTATCTTGTAATTGTAATAACCGTAATACCACAATGCGAACAGTCCACGGAGTAGCGTAACCACAAATTAGCTGCATAAAACCACATCGAGCTCGACATCGGATTCCGTTGATTTATGTACCTACATGTACGAGCGTTGTTTTTGTTGAGTGTGGCCACACGCCGAAGTTAATTGGTATTGACACAGATTTATGCTTTCTGTTGTTAGTCGTTTGCTGCGGCCGGTCGCTGTCCGCCGTGACATGACGGGATTTATCGTGGACACGTGAGTGTGCAAATTTACCCGTTTTTTGGCTACACAACTATTATTATGTTTATGAACAACATAAGGCACGCTCATAGCAGAGGAAAAAATACCCTTAATTAAATAAAAAACTTAACTTTACCAGCGTTTTAGTTTCCCGATAAACAGTACAGTCTGGAGCTCTTCAAGTCGCGAGTGAATAGGTATCTTCAAGCATGTACCATCGTAGACCGCGTCGTCACTTTCCATCAGGTGAGATTGAGGTTGTGGCGAGCCAATGAAAAGTTTTCATGCAGCTTCATAGCCTTTGCTCCTGGTTGCTATGGACAACGGATCTTCTTGATTCTATGGATGTCAATCTACGTCTTAGAGAAAAAATTGTCTTGCGTTTTATTTTGTAAATATTTTTCGAGTCAATTATACATCGCGTTGTGAGCTAAATCATTATCTTTAATTACTGTCAACCCATGGACCTCCTTCTAATAATAATTAAGTGTACCCACTAACACTTCAAGGTCAAAAAAAAAAAACCAAACTTTTTTCTTGCTCTGCGGGTACGATTATCCGATATGATATTGTTTGTAAGTTTTAGAAGTCACCAAATATAATTATTAATGTTTCGAAATCTAAAATTTCACAGGAGCAATAACTTTCTTGAACTTTTCATATCTATTACACTTGAATAGCAAATATCAATAAGTGTAATTAAATTACGTTGCGAAATAAATAATTATCAAATGAAAATTTAATTTTTTTAAAACTAAATAGGCCCGCATTTGACCGCAATCTCGCCTGATGGAAAGTGACGACGCGGTCTACGATGGTACATGCTTGCCTAGAAGATACCTATCCACTCGCGACTAGAAGAGCTCCAGATTGTACTTATCGGGAAACAAAGACGCTATAAAATCAAAAATATTGTCATATCTCATATTAATTTGTAATGGAAAAATTTTAATCACGAACGGGATTTAAATACCGCATGAGATTACGCTAAGCAGGCGATAAAAAAAAGAAAAGATATCTGATAATATTAGTTAAACGAGTGCGATTTGCAAGGAGAGTTTTACTCTAAATTGTATGACTTCAATAAGTTAAAGCTTGTATACACATCTAAACCAATTTGTCGTTTCGTTAAAGCCAATTAATTTCCCATAAAACATACTCTAAGTCTAAAGCATCACACGCATGTACATGCTACTCGAAATTACGTATCTCTGCCACGTTATGGCATTTCCCTAATTAATTTAATTATCGCGCGCGGGTAGCACGTAGGCTTGTGGCCTGTGCGCAATTAACGTAATCTATACCTAAACCCGCGTGTATCAAACACTTGGATTATTGAAAACTATAAACTAGAGCATAACCAACCCTTAATGATCCCTTTGAGGGCAAATTCGGCAATATGCCGCCTTATCCCAAACTCCAAGTTTGATATCTACAACAATAAGTAGTTTGAGATTATGATGTTCTTACGTAAAAGCCTTAGCTTCTTAGGATCGCACAGAATGGAGTGTCTTTGAAACTATTTGAGGTTTAAGTCTAGTTCCATTTGAATTAAAGTACTTAAGTCTTCGGATTAGCCACGGCTATATATACAAGTAGAATCTTCTAAATCTATTTCTTTTACTTATGCGACTTACTGTTGACTCGTGATTTTAGAAGTTTTCCTAAAGCTTTTCACTGGCTCCTACAATCGTACAAAAAATTGCAGGGTACTTTATTATTTCTTGTGATCTTTACCAACGCCAAACAAACAAAAAGCATTCAATTCCACTCACACATAAATGTTTTAAAGGACCGATAGAGATTAATAAATTGGGATCTGTTTCAGCAAAAACCAACCATCGAATTTCATCAAAGATCAAAGGAAGCACGTGTATATTTTCCTCATGCCTAAAATGAAAGAAATACGATAGCTGAAAATGACGGATCACAACAATACTACAATAGGGTGGTTACACACGCAATTTCCTGATTATCAAGCTCGTTTGGGCAATTTTTTGTGTCAATTAGAACGTGTGTGCTGTTCTAATTGTCAACGCGCATATTCTACATAGTGCTTTGATACCTCGTTTATATGTTTTGTGACAGCTTCTGTGGTGTGATGGTTAAGCACGTCGGCTCATAACCCAGAAGCGGCAGGTTCGATTTCATCGACAGGACAAATATTAGTGCACAGTAAAAAAAAGCGCAAATACTTGTTCTGTGTCTGGGTATTGTGAGACCATGGTCCTCGTAGTTCCTGGGTCCCTAGACTAGGAGTCCCTGTGACTCCTAGTTAGGGTTCAGGTTCTATGTATGTGATTGTTGGGTGTTATTGATTTATTAATTTATTTGTACACATAAAAACATGTTTGCAAAGTGGTCCGTTTCAATATCCCTTTAAATATCGGGATTTTGAGACTGTTAGTCTTATTTTCCCCTTTGGATCCGTTTAGTTAATGAATGGATCAATTTTGATAACATATAGTGGGTTTTTTGGTCCGTAGTTAAGGTAGCCAATGGTTAAAAACTCTTACCATTAGTTACCTTAACTACGAGTACTAGTACATTACTGCAGTGGCCAGCAACAGAGGCATTGATGGACGAACGTGTAGGTAAATGTGAGCCGAGGCGAAGCCGAAGTACACATAAGTAAGTCCATCAATGCCCAGTTGTGGCCAAGGCTTGTGAAGTACTTTTCTTTTCTTTTTCTTGGTGGCCATGTTTCGGAGTAAAAGATCGTTACATTTCTAAATTACAAGACAGATATGAGTTTACTATGTAATTTATTTGGCCGTTTGGCCGCTAAGCCACGACAGATATGAATTTTCATACAACTTTTGCCGGCCGCTGCTCGCCAGTACAGCAAATTCGATTTATCTCGAAGAAGGTTGTCGAAGTAATGCTCAAATTTCTAAGCATGTTAGAGAAAAAAAAACCATAGATGAATTCTATAGAATTAGTAAGTAAATCAACTAAGTGATCATAATTAAGCCTGTAGGCCAGTTTCCTCATTAGAAAATTAAATATTCCATCCACGAAATTAGTCTCAAACTTGCTTCAAAATATTACACTAGCAGGTTGTTCCACCCATAAGCTTTCTGTGTATTGTGTCGGCACTTTGGCAAGTATAAATGTGCCGCTATCAATGGTAGGTGGCAGAGCCCGAGTCGGCGCGACGGTAATGGCATGAAAATGATAGATCGTCCGCCCGCCCAGACGAGCCACGGAAAACCTGAAAACCTGTACATAAATCTCTTTGCGGGAGAATCGAGCAATCGCTCTTGTGCCGGTTTCGGAATTCATCTCGTATAACTAGCCTTGTACGTTTGACAACGGTCTCTGTAGTGGATGTGTCGTATCGCGGTATAGTTGTAACGATTTCATACATCTTAGAGCATGAGGTATCAATTTTTCTTGTTGGTTTAAGCCGCACTTTTAGTGCCATAATCATTGTCATTAAGCACTTTGTAATTTATTTTTAGTATTTTTATTTAGAGATTTGTGATTTGACTCTGACATTGTTAAAATCCTGATGAGCTCTCTATATATTATGAGAACTCTATCAAGACCAAAGAATGTTATGTTTCTTTTAAGTCGGGCATGAAATTCTTTAATTACTTAATCCTTTATTTACTTTGTTTCATTGTTATTAGTTTTTTGTAGATTACGATATACCTATAAGGTAAGTCTTTGAGATATTTATTAAGAACTTGTACAAGATTTTTGTAGATACTATAAATCACTTGTGTCATAAACAGGTTAATTAACTTACGATGTGAAACGAGCTGACATGCGTTTATATCACCATCACCTGAACCTGAACACCATAAACGCTACTAAAAAAACACAATCTATGCTATCGCGATTTAAATATTTAGTAGAATAGGGACTTGGAGCATTACCTGATTCGTTGCCTACTTTAGATACTGCCCGTACTTGGGGAAGCATGTTATGGTGTCACTCCTAGCTGTAGCTGTAAGATAACTAAAGAAAATTTCAGACAGCTTAAAATATCTGACAGCAGATCTGACCACTTGACTTTGAGAAGGGATGACTCGTCATTTGAAAAGAGTCACTGAGAATCCAACAATTTTACAAATGAGCAACTCTTTGTCCAAAGGCTACACTTATACAGTGACCTCTTATCATCGAGAGCCATATATATATACTTGTACTATCTATAAAAATATATAGCTGGCTCTTACGGCACCTACGGAAAGAAATAAGGTGGTCCTATTCGCACACCGCTGGGACCACACACCAAATATTTATTTAATAAAATTTCCAAAATGCCCAAAAACGACGAAAAAAATCTAAAAAATACTAAATTAAAAAGTTGCATTCTAAGTTACTGACTCGCTTATTCATTAATTCTATAAACACAAAACTTGAAATATGCTTAGGTTTTCATGTGTAGAGTTTAATTAGGAATTTATTTAGGTGTAATTTTACCTCTAAAGCCTTTTTTTAAGGAATTCATTGTGAGTCAACCAAACTGCTAGTCAATCACCTTCAAGCCCTTTGATGCAGACGGGCTATTGTGCTCGCATAAATGTAGCCCATTCGACGGCAATGACTGAGGGGGTGCTAATGCTGACCATTAATTGTAACGGCGCTACATCGCACTGTGAAAGCAATCTAGGAATACGTGGCCGTTACCCCCGCTCTAGCCAATCGATTGAGAACATTCAGCCGTCTAATGAGGTATGTAATCAGAGGAAATATTTCTTTGCGCTCGAATAATCAAGTGATACAAAGATTGTCTCAGCTTTTATGTAGCGCTTTCTTTTATAGATAAGTGGTTCTGTCAAATAAAACTGTGGTAATACAAGGGCAGTGTTGGCTGAACCAAAATGCTATAGGAATTTAAAAGCAGTGCAGTATTTAGCAGACAAGAAAGCCCAGAATTATGATTTACAGAATTGATGATCAAACGAACTTACCAAGTGAAGTTCGATCAAAATTATATTAACGGCTCCATACAAAGCGACTCGTATGGTTTACAATGTGTAACATTACACATTGTAAACCATATGAATCGCCGAAACGGAACCGTTAGATATAATTAATTGTATTGACTACTAATTAGACCGCCCATTGTTACACTTTTGTTATGTTTGTTCACTTAGTTTATAATGATTTGTGTTTTAATTAGGAGCTTCACTTAATGAGAAAAAACTAAGGCATTAATAGATCTGGTCAATGGATCACATATTGAAAATGATCCTGATATAAATTACATATTTTAATCATATTATGGATCACATATGGAAAATAATCCTGATTCAAATTACATATTTTAACCATAATAATTGATCTGTCACTAAAATTTTGTGAGAGCTTCACTATCTATCTATATTTTGTTTCCACCACCATGAAGCTCATAGTTGGGCCTTATTGTAGAGCGTAAGCTTCGTATTTGTAATACGTAGTGATACTAGGAGACAGTCCCCAGCAAACAAAGAAAAACTTAATTTTGTTTTAGAGCAAACAGAGACTATTTATTTGTGAAATGTCTTTGCAAGGTATTGTTACGTATAGCATTGGTATTGATTTGTTCACCTTTACTTTGTTGCGCTAATAGAATTCTCGGCAAGTGGCAAGGGTATATTTGGAAAGATCTAATAACGGTGCTGTTGGATGGAGGATAAAGGTCAATCGATGGCCAGATGGGTTATGGGTAGGTTTCTCTGTAAATTAGTTGGGAAGAAAGAAGGGAAGGGGGAGGAGAATTGATATTGAGACAAAGAGGGTAGAGTACTTATTAACTGATTAGAATATAGTCTAATTAGTCTAATGCGTCGTAAAGCGTATGTACGTTATATTCAAACAGTGTTAAATCTCAAAGTTCCGTTATGCAAAGAGCTACTTAGAAGGTTTATGTTTCTGAAACCCTCAAAACGTATAATAAATATTAAACAACATCAACAGATTGCTTTCAATTTATACAAATTGAGAAAAGACATAAAAGAGTGATACCGATACCTACTCAGAATTCAAATGCGAAAGAATTGAAAGCCGAGGCCGGGCCGGAGCCAGACGACGACCATAAAATTCCCACGTCGGCTCGGTAACCGAATCATTACCATTAAGGTAAGTACGTACAGATTCCCTCGTAAAACCTGACTTTTTCTTTTTTATACCCTCATATCCAGCTCCGAACGAATGATCCACATCGCATGCTCCTGTGTATACGTTTCATTAAAGAATTCGTATGAATTCCAACCGTAATTCATCCTTTTGCAGCGCTACCTATCCTCATGTGCCTGAGCGTTTACCTGACCAATTTTTGTATGAAACGTCCAGGGGAGCCAGTGTCCTCCAGCCGTCCCAGGATCCGATCACTCACAACACCTCAGCTCCCACCATCAATCGATCCCCATGGGGTAAACAAACGCGGGGGCGCGGCGGACGCCTGTTGCTTCGACGCGGGTTCAGTTTAAGGCCACTCACCGGGCAAAAAGACTAGCAGCGCGAAGGCCGCCAGCATGGGGGCCATTACGGCGGCGCGCGGGCATACCACACCCGCGCACGCTGCGCTAGCACGGCGACGCGCTCATGCGGCCTGCGGACAACATGCGGCCGGCCCGAGCGGCGCCCGGCGCGGGACTGGGCGCGTCCCAACCCCGCGCGCCCTCACCCTCCCGCCTGCGCACCTGCGCGCCCGGCGGCCTCCGCCAGGCACCAGCTCGCCCGCCCGCCCTACCCCGCTAACACCCTCTTCATTTCCAAAGTAATCACTCGATAGATCCCCGATCGCCAACTTATGACTTACTCTCGAGTTGAATGAGTACGATCGATGCTCACTCTGAGATGGAAGAACCGGGGCAGCGGCGGCAAGGTCGCTCGCTGGTGCAACTCACAGCTCGCCATCTCTACGCCCTTCCCCGGCGAAGCTTGACGTCTCATTTCTCCGCTGAAACATTAACGTGTGCGCGACCCACCTGCCTTGATGATTTATTTACTGGTCTCAGAATAATCCACACTTGAAAGATGAGTCAGAACACAAAAAACAGTTAAAAACACGTCCGTAGGATACGTAGTTGGATTCGTAGCAGCTTCGTAGCAGGTGCTACGTAGTGCTACGTAGCGCTACGTAACGTAGTACAACATTTAACAATTCTCATGTACGCAGTATAAAATATCATTGCAGTTTTATACTCGGACAAAGTAATTTTTTGCCGCATTTTTCATCTTAGGTTAAGTGACAAAATGGCTGAAGGTAGAGTTATGCCTGCATTGGAAACTGGCTTGCAATTGAGGCTGCCGTAACTTTTGTTTGTAAAGTGCTTGACGGTGGATTGTTAATTTCAGCCTAATAGCTAGTCGGGCGATCATTATAAAATGCCGTAACCACCACAGGGCTAGGGTACGTCAAGATGTGTTCCTTCAATGAAAGCTCAAGTTCATTGCAGGATTCGAACCCACAATCCACTTATCCAAATTCAATCTCACTCTATGATCATTGTATATTTACATGTACTTAATTAAAATAATTGAGATAAGCTAATTGAGTTGTGTATAAGCTGTTTTCGAGAGTCAATACGAATCGTCTCGCACGCAGGTTTGATGAATTCCAGCCTCCCGAACAAGCCGGTTTCCGAAAAGGCTTTAGCACCATAGACCACATCCATACGCTGCGCCAGATTATACAGAAGACCGAAGAGTATAATCGGCCGTTATGCCTAGCGTTTGTGGACTATGAGAAAGCCTTCGATTCACTCGAGACTTGGGCGGTGCTGCAGTCCTTGCAGCGATGCCAAATTGACTATAGGTATATCGAAGTTTTGAAATGTTTGTACAGTAAGGCCACTATGTCAGTCCGACTACAGGACCAGAGTACGGAACAAATTCCATTACAAAGAGGCGTGAGACACAGGGAGCCGTTATTTCTCCGAAACTGTTCACAAACGCATTGGAGGATGTTTTCAAGCTCTTGGAGTGGAAAAGATCTGGCATCAACATAAATGTCGAGTACATCACTAACCTTCGTTTTGCCGATGATATAGTCATAATGGCGGAATTGCTCGAGGACCTTAGCACCATGCTCAACGACCTCAGTAGAGTCTCCCAGCAGGTTGGTCTTAAGATGAATATGGACAAGACAAAGATCATGTCTAATGCTCATGTTCCACCTATACCGGTAATTGTTGGGAACGATACTCTCGATGTTGTCGACAAGTATGTCTACCTAGGACAGATTGTCCAATTAGGTAGGTCCAACTTCGACAAAGAGGTGGCGCGAAGAATCCAACTCGGCTGGGCAGCGTTCGGGAAGCTTCGTCCTATCTTTTCGTCCAAAATACCGCAGAGCCTGAAAACGAAAGTTTTCAATCAGTGTGTGTTGCCAGTGATGACTTATGGAACTGAGACATGGTCTCTTACTGTTGGCCTCATTAGTAAGCTCAAAGTCGCGCAGCGAGCTATGGAGTGAGCTATGCTCGGTGTTTCCCTGCGAGATAAGCTCCGGAACGAGGAGATCCGCAGGAGAACTAAAGTGACCGATATAGCTCTTAGAGTTAGTAAGTTGAAGTGGCAATGGGCAGGCCACATCGCTCGTAGAACTGACAACCAATGGGGAAGAAAGGTTCTCGAGTGGCGACCACGAGCCGGAAGACGCAGCATAGGCCGGCCCCCCACTCGGTGGACCGACGACCTGGTGAAAGCCGCGGGGAGCCGATGGATGCAGGAGGCGAGCAGCCGCTCAAGGTGGCGTGCTCTGGGGGAGGCCTATGTTCAGCAGTGGACGTCTTCAGGCTGTTGATGATGATGATGATGATGAATTAAAATAATTACGTAATTGTTTAACGAGTCAAGTGTATTAAGTTCAAGTGAAAGTTCATTTAAGTAAATCCAATAACCGTGAAGGCCTAAATTTAGATTCAGCTGGATAAACGTTACGTGCTCATAATGTGTGAGCCGATCTTTTCGATTATCTTAAAAAAATTAATTCCCTCAATAACTACGACTTGCTATGGAACAATAAAACAAAATGTTATCTAAAACTTATTTTGTAATAAAACTAACTTACTCATTAATGTAGGTACCGTCCCCCACAATAAAGGACAAACACACAAACCAAACATAAACTCAGACTATTTTAAATTCAAATTCGGGTATCCAAAACGGCGATAACAATCGCACCCACCACTATATTGTTATCATTGTAGTTTTATTATAATCAGAGCGGACAGGGCGGGCGTTATTCCAGGCGAGTGCGTTTGTCGACCTTAGCAATTATGGCGCCCTCGACGCTGAGGGCGGGCGGCTGCAAGGGCGCTCTAGATAAACATAACTTTCAAAACTTTACAGATAATTAGCCTTTAAAGAAGATACTTTGTCGCAAATGAATTGGAGTAATGAAAGGAGACAAAGGTATTTTGTTACTTTGTAAATAAAAATACAAGTTGGACAAGAATTTCGTTGAGCTGAGGGATTCATTTAATTATCTTAGCTTAGCCATCGCGTCGTATAAACTACATTGTATAAGAGACTATGAAAATGTTTTTCAGGCATGAGAGTTTGTTTAATCAATCCGGATACTTGTGCAGGTACATTCTTGTGGACCACATAGTAAGCAGTTTTGACCCCCGCGACCTCAGAATATATACTGAGTCCGTCACGACTCACGATTGATTGTATGTACTAAAGCAAAGAGAGATTATCAAAACCTATTCAAAACCAGTCAAAACAACATTATATTTGTACAGTTCACACGATACGCTACATCAGTGGTAAAGGAAAGAAACAGACATAAATAGTAATTAGCTACGCTTGCGAACAACCACCGTACCCTTTTTTAGACTATAGTATTTTTCTTCTCTAAAAATCTTAATGGCACATACTTCAAAAAACAACACGCGAATAACCCGCCAAAATTCCATGGAGATTTTAGCCCACAGACATAATTATTATGTCCACCTTATGTCCACATTATGTCAGTGTTTTGGCCTACCCACACCTACCCGTTCCGCCTGACATAGAACAATTTAAATTAGTAGGATAACCAAGATTTAAGGTTAGAGAAAAAAACAATCGAGATAAACCACCATTTGACATATAAAAATGGTACAATCACAGGGTACAATTAAACTTATAGGTGCTTATAGGTCTATGTACGCATGCCATACTCTTTTATCGTTTGGTGGAATATTGTCAAAATCTCGGGATTTATTTTTAGGACAGCTCATTTTGTTAATAGGTTTACCAAGTCTTTTGCAATTCACCTAGAGAGTTAATAATTTATTATATGAACTAATATTATACCTAGAATAAAAAACTTAGGTGTATAATAAGCAGACTGGTCAAAACCGCGGGGAGCCGTTGGATGCATGAGGCAAGCAACCGGTCAACGTAGCGATTTATAGGGGAAGGGGGGATTGATCAGTAGAGACGTCTTCAGACTGATAATAACAATATTAAGTTGAAGAGAAAATGATTCCATAAATTTTTAGGTTAAATACAATTAATTAGGTTTAGGTTTGAGCGAACGGCTATAGGGAGAGGAACTCTTTACCAGCGTCTTTATTTCCGAATATCTCTAATCTGGTTTTCAAGAGGAGAGTGATCGGGTTTCTTTAGGCGAGGGTTCTACATCATAGCCCACATTAACATCAAGAGAAATGTGGTTAGGTAGAAGGTTATCTACTTAGTATTAAAAAGCTGTGTGAAAAGTATACGTAGGTATAGTAGCATTGGTTTGCTACCCCTGGTCCCACCTACGTGCAATAAATATTAGCTCCATAACATAAAACCTTGGTGGCTAGGCCCGACCGCCGGAGACATGTTTCCGCCCAATAAGCAGCGCAACAAGTAGGCACAAGTATGAGGACCATTCTTATTGACCTTCGCATTTCTCCACATCAATATTTCAACAGCGACGGCTGTTCCCTCTAACGCCCTGCACCGTTCCCGGAAGAGTGTGTATCAGATTAACATTTTGTAGAATTCAGTAGGTTTACAGAATTGTGAATTCGGTTAAGCAAGCAGGAATCAATAATAGCATCCTTTCCCTTTAGATACTTATGAATTTTGAAATGCTTAAAAAAGTATAACTTGTAATAGATATCTATCTTGTTTGTATCTTTGTATTTTGTACTCGCTCACATCAAAGAATTCTTTCTAATAGAAAGTTCGCAAGCTGTCTTCACCGATAATTATATCGACACTTAGCCATATTATTATTAATTTAATTCTCAAGCATGAATTGGTGTTTGTTATGTTGGTGTTCAATTAATAAATAAATAAATAGTACTTTATTTAATTAATAGTCGTAATTTTTATAGCATTTTTAATGTTCTATATGATTTGACCGTGGACCGTGCACGTGAGTCACGTGACCGTTGTAGTAGGTACTGGTGTATGAATAGTACCACTTTATGTATTCCCGTAGGTGGCATAAGAGCCAGCTACGAGAATACCCTCATAGAGCGGCAGCAGCAATCTCCTCCCTACGCCTACATCTAAATCTTCTACGATCACCAAGATGCTTCGCATGCCAAGCGTGAGGATTATGGCAAACCTTTTATTGGGGAGGTCTATCCTCGGGGCTGACAGTTCAATGTCACAATCTACTAGAAGAAGTAAGTAGTACAAATACGGTTACTCTCCAATGGATCAAGGGACATAGTGGTTCCAGAGGTAATGATGCGGCTGATGAACTGGCAAGGAGAGGCTCGGTAATGCGCCCTGTAGGACCGGAGCCGATGATCCCTATACCTTTCAGCCAAATCAGATTCTGGATACGCTCTAAGACACGGGAACTACATCAAGACAGCTGGGCAAGTATTAAGGACTGCAGGCAGTCGAAGGAGGCGTTTCCGGTTTTGAACTGGAGATACTCCAGAAAACTCCTGAACCTTAAACGGGTCAAATTACTACGTGTCGTCGGAATTGTCACCGGTCACTGCTCCCTTAATAAACACCTGTTTACAATAGGTGTCACAGACAATCCACTGTGCAGAGGATGCCTAGGGGCAGAGGAAACTGCCGCGCATCTGCTGATGGAATGCAGTAGCGTGGCCTTGCAGCGAGCGGCGTTCCTCGGAGCGCCCAGAACTACCCAGGAGGCCTGCGCCGACATCGGAGGACTGTTGGCCTTCCTGGAGGACATTGGGTGGCTGGATTGAGTGCGCCACCTCATCACGCAAAAAGGGCCGCTGTGCGGCCTAGTTGCGGAAAACAGCCCGCGCACCAAGTGGGGAGGTCTAGTCCATCAGCAGTAGACGTCGTCCGGCTGATTATAATGGGATTTAACATACAGCTGGGCTAAACAATATTTCCCTGTATAAAAAAGTACTGTGTGATCTTATCTATCAGAACCACGGAACCCTGAAAAGCATACCAAATCATCAAGCCATACATCTGTGGCTTTAAAAATATACGAACAAGTGAATAAATTTGTCAAATAACGTGGGTAAAGCGGAAAGTACGAGCCCGACGACTCCCAATACAAATAAAATGACGACTGCGCAAATAAGGGGTTGATGCCCGCACGTCCTTTATGATAAAATTTTAGAGCAAGGGTTCGGTCATTCTATTGGCGTACAGACATACTTGACTTCTAATACAGGTTCGTCTCTGTCACCAAAAATACGATATTTTTAGCGTCTATTAAAGGTACTCCGTGGTTCCATTCGAAACTTACACGTTTTGCTGTGGAAAGCCAATTGTCCGGGTTAAAAATGTATGGTGATCCTGATAATATAAGCAATTGTGTCTAATTTCAGCTGACTATGCTCATTCGTTATGGCGTGAAAGGGTCACAGCACAAACACAAATAGACAACGGAAATATAGGATTCCTGCCAATCATAACTAACAAAATCGAGTTTAATATACAACTGCCAAATTGGCCAATCACAGCAAAGACCCTACTATCTTTACTATACTCGGCGTCGAAGACCGATCAATCAAAGCAGCGCGATTTTCCCTGCCTGCACGGGTCGTGTCAGAAACACGCTTCTTAGGCTTTGACGAAAGTACCTATACTCAAAGTTCTTACGGCTCCATTAGTTTTTTAGTTAGATTCGTGACAGATTTATACCTATTCGCCAATTTATAGATGCCTTTAGAAGGCGCAAGTATATACCTATACATAAAAATAGTTCATTGGTACTTATTCTTTTGAGCCTCGGTGATACTTACCTACTCTTAAGTTTTGTAAATGCAGGCTCATTCGTAAAACTTGTATTCTATTTGATTTATAGACTTTATGCACGTTATGTTGTTCTAGTAATCGCTCAAATGGAAATCATGGTGCGAGAGCCCACTGCAAAAATACCTACGTCATCGGGTACCCCAGTAGGCTATCTTTAGATCGTTAACCGACACTTAAACATGTAAAAAAACAGGTCTGCCAGTTCCGATCCTGCCGGGTCATGGAAATAATCCATCTGCACCAACTTCAAATACCTTGAATACTAAGTTTCGCCAAGTTTAGACCTGGCAGACCTTTTAATCTATTATCAGGGTCACCTTGGCTATTATAAGGCGTAGGCTATTATAAGAAGGTTTAGGTTTGTTTGATATGATATTTCGATAGTTGTAAAATTTGCTTCGTGCTACCACCTAGCGTCGCCCTGCGTAAGTATACGGTAAACTCGATACGTTAACCGTACGATTTATTGAAATATCGTGCTAGCCCTACTGCGCTCCTTGCACAACCGGGTAGAGACCTGGCAGTTTTCGTTACCCATAAAAATATTACCCATAGAGGCATCACTGCTGGCTTGGCTGACTATATAAACAACGTAAGTGTGCCTGCGCCCAGTGCATCTCAAAAGGGCCATCAAAATTTAATTTTTCATCTTGATTACATATTGTTTTTCACCTTTGTTATAATTTTTTTCGACAACGATACCTATCGTCCCAATGCCCCTGGATTCCGAATGCATACCTAGGCATTCGGAATCCAGGGGCATTGGGGGGGCAGCTGCCCCTCCCCTGTCCCCCTGGGTACGCCCATGTACCTCTCCAGTTAATAATAATAAAATAGTCCACAAGCGGTTGTTTCATTAGAATAATGAACAATATTATAGAGCACCCTGTAATAGCGTTCTAAAACAATAATAATGTGAGTTACATCACTTTCATTAACCGCGGTCACACGCGACTTAGCAAAAACAAGGCATATGCCTTGTTTAAATGGTGCCGTGTTCGAGGCGACGGCGATCGTAGATCTACCCTATTTTCATTGCAGATCATTACTAGGAAAAGCACAAGTATTGAAAAATAATACAATGCAACGTGAACTTTTCCGCGTTCCCGCCAAAAATGCCGCTAGCGCTAGCTAGCCGCTAATATGTTGGTATTTTGGTTGGTTGGTTGGTAGCATTATAGGGGTGTTCGGATTGGGATCGGTAGCATTTTTGGCATTTGCAAAATTGGTGTTGTTGTAAATCGTTCGGTTTGAGAATTTTGCGTATAATGCCACTTTTAATCACTACCCAAAACGAACGCAATATAACCAAATGCGGTGTGTCATCTCAAATGTAAAAAAAAAATTGTCGGCACTCTTGAATGGTAATGAAATTCGTTTAATTTTTGCTCTTTTTCCACGTATATTTGATAAAATTTTCCCTGAATTTAAGTGTTCTGTACCGTACATTAAATATTTATATTTATTATTTTTATTTCATATACAGCTCGTTCCATGATGAGAACCTATCTAAAACAAATACATACGTTTCAAAAACTGGACATGACATTGTGATAGTCAATATTTATAGAGTAGCCTGGGCGGAATTTTACATTACACACGTAAACTTACGTCTTCTCACTTCTCCGTGCTGTATTATTACGATAACTACAATTTTTACTGTAAAAAAATATTCCACGTCAATCTCTAATGTCAGAAAACGATCACTTTTAACCCACCTCCGCAGGTGGGTCAAAATTAGCAGTTCACGGTGGCATTTTTAGCTGTTATCGAGCTATCCGAACGGTGAACGAAAACAGTTAAAAATGCAACTTTTGCTCACACATTCCCAAAACGAACGCTGCATGTGATCATTTTTGCCGTTTTTAACTGATAATTTTGCGATCAGTAGGCTATCCGAACGCACCTAATGTGATGCGAGTGTTTTTTGTAACTAGACAGTGACAGACTGTCAGTAGTTAACACTAACAATGATTTTGATTTTGACATTGACATTATAAATATATTGTGAATTTCGTGAGAATTTTCCGTTTATAAAAAGAAAAAGGTACTCTGTGGTGAGAATCGAACTTGTTGTGTTGTTTTTTTATTTTATACTGCAGTGCAATGCAAGTTTAAGTACAAGCGTTTTAGTTCGTTTCATACTGACACTGACCAACAGTGATACATAATGAATCAAACAATCAACGTTGATCAATTGAATTCAGCGCTAACCTCTCTCAGGACGCTGCGATCGAGCGTCAGTCATGTCTTCGAAACACTTTCTAACGGCTTACGAGCAGACCACGGCGAAGACGGTAAAGACAAGTTCCTGTTAGAACTTCAAGAGCTGCTGAACAATGTTAATATCAACCTACGAGACTTGGAACAAACGACAAGCAGTTTGCCGATACCCACTGCTCCATTCAATCTTGGCAACACAACATACCTCAGTCAAGAAACTACTTCAGACCGGCAGGCTCTATACACTCAATTAGTGAACAGTTACAAATGGACAGATAAGATTCACGAATACAGTTCCTTTGCACATACACTGCTGAGCCAGAATTCACTGAAGAGGTCCTACATAAACTCTGGCAGCACTAAACGACGCGGGAAATTACAAAGCAATCACAATGTTGCTCCTCTCCAAGTAGACACAGTCATAAATAACATTGACAGGTCATATAATGATATGAAAATCACAATATCACGACCATTTGCAAGTAATGCTGTAGTCCAAATCAATCTTAGCCATGTCTTGAAAGCTGTTGTAGCTTTCAAAGGTTTGCTGATGGAATGGGTCATGGTAAAGGGTTACGGAGAGACATTAGACCTCTGGACAGAGTCACGACACCATGTGTTTAGAAAGGTAACTGAAAATGCTCATGCTGCTATGTTACACTTTTACTCCCCAACATTACCAGAACTGGCAGTTCGGTCTTTTATGACATGGTTGCATAGTTATGCAAACCTTTTTAGTGAGCCTTGCAAGCGATGTGGATGCCATCTTCATCATACTTCACTGCTGCCTCCAGCATGGCGTGATTTCCGTACCCTTGAACCATTTCATGATGAGTGCAAGCAATAGTTAATGCTTTGATTATCTACCTAAGATAATCAGAGATTAAATGTGGGTTTGATTGGAAAGGTTTTTAGTTTACCATTCCTTTTAATAATTAAGAACAGGACTTCTACAGTAGTGTTTTTCTAGAGTTTTGTAAATGTTATGAAATTCATTTAGTAAATTAATGTTAACCCCCTTTTATGGGGCTAATTTACATTTAAAATATTATCTATATAAAAAGCACCCAATCTACAAAATTATATTCTCTTTCTATATTTAAGTACCTATTGTCTTTGTTGTTAAATGTAAAATAATGATTCAGTGTTGTACTACTATTGCCCTTATAAAAAATAAACATACTGGGTGATGTCTGAATATGTATTATTTATAATCAATTGTGTATTGTATATAATAAGGTTGGTTACAAAAACAATACATAATTTACAAACTATATAATTTAATTTTACTATATTTAACAGTCTTAGGAAGATCTTAACAATTAACAGACTACATGAAAGGCTTGCATATTGCAACTGAATGATCTACACTACATTTCACTTGTAAGACATGTGCTCCGATGGAAACCCTCAAAGGAAAGTGCTGGTCTTTGGCATGTCCTAATCCAAGACAACCATGCCTGTTTCTTCCCCACATATACAGATCCCCACCATTGGTTACAGCAGCTAAATGAGAGATACCACAGGATACATTTTTAACAGTACACTCGGGGTTAAATTCATTTCTGCCGAATAATGCAGGTGGGATCAGCTTTGGTTTGCCACAACGTTGTACATTGGGACCGAGACCTAGTAGTCCATATCCCCATACAAAAACATCACCTTGATCTGAAACATAAAGCCAGTTTAAATATGTACAACATCGCCTTAATTAATTCTTAAGGGGGCTTTTACAAAATTATGCGTAGTTGCAAGGTTTTCGTCGTCAATATTTGATGCATAGCATTATGTCTATACTTAGCCATTATATGAAAAATACCCTTCATTTCATCTTCTTCGATAATGACAGAACAGATTTTAAGTAATTTATCTATTTATTTAGTAATCATCATTATCTAGGTGTTCGTTTTGGCAAAAACACACAGAGACCCGATTTGAGAGCTCTAATTTACAAATTCTGTGTAACGTAAGTCTCCAAACTAAATTATACTCCACTAAATACATCCTGTACTTCCATAATGTCAGAACAGATTTTTAATTTTTACCTTTCAAGCAATTAAAAAAATGTTAAATGAAATTTGATTTTTAATCAAAAAGGCTTCAACAAAAGTTCTAATATCTCCGAAGTTTTATATTACATCGACAAAATATTGTTACCAAAATAAAGCTCATCATTTTTCTAAGATACTACAAATTATTTCATAGTTTTAAATTAACGCTCTTATTTATTTATCAATAAATGAAATTGGATATATTTGGTTAAACCGACGGATGCTGCGAACTCGGTACCGCGCGCGCGGTACTGAGCTCGCCAAAATGTAAAAGCCCCCTTAATGTATAAGTCGAATTAACTTATTACCATTGACAATTAAACAGAAGGATCCCCCACTCGCAACATCAACAATTTTTCCCAGGCCTTTAGTGAGATTCACAAGAGCATAAGACATATTCACTTGCTGCTGTGGTGATGCCATTGGAACTTGTCCATATTCAGAGTTACCCCATCCAAAGAGCTCACCTTTATCTGCCAATAAAATGGTTAAAGTAACTTTGTTGTTAACATATTGATATTATGAGGCAGTGAGAGTCTAAACGTATTTGCTCACCATTTAAAGCCAGAACACAGTCACCAGTGGAAGCTAACTTCACTATTTTCTCGCTAGTAATGTCCCCTTTCACCAGAGCTGGTATTGCCTGATTCTCATAAGTACCAAGCCCAGTTTGTCCATCTGCACCCCATCCACATGCATACACCTTGCCTGATTCTGTTACAAATAAACTGAAACATTTGATAAAGGTTTTATGATTGTCATCATAAATAACTTACAATTTTTATTTATTATTTTGCATTGAAGCTGGGCTGTTGTAATTGAATGCTGAATCCAATTATCTGTCAAAAATTGTTTACCTATGATCTTGTCCGCAACACACTTCTATGATATTTTCTTTACCCAACTTTTTAATATTGTGGGAAACCATGCTGCCCTTATATTCCTCGTTGGGGTTGATCCTCCGTCCACATTGTCCATATGCATTGTTACCCAGGGTGAATGCACCTTCATTGTCAGTCAGTATCAATGTATGAGCCCTTCCAGCATCAATGCCAATTACCTGCAAAATTTTAATGTTTTCACATGATTAAACCTAAACAAACTCATCCTTTAAATGTAGGGTTGTTTAATCATTTTAAATAGAGATACAAAAACAAAATATTATGTAACTTTTATAACCTTTGTCTCCAAGTTTTTATAGGGGATATAGATGGGTGCAGGACTAAGCAGCAGCTCCAGTGGATGTCCCATCCTCGGTGCATGGTAGCCAATTTGAGAGTCTGTGTTGATGCCTGTGCCAAACACTTTGTGCTGCTCACTTGTTTTGATTGATGACACTGTGAAACCATAGCCACATGCCACTTGGGTCACCTTCAATGTCAAGAGAATGGCTTCAGTTAGTATAAATGTTAAAACCATAGCCATTAAATGCCTGTTGTATATTTTCTGTAATTAATTTCAAGCTTACATCAAATCTCTCTGCAAAGCTTGACCTCATAGGATGCCAGGCCAGAGTAAAGTTGTGATTGTATGCCTTCTTGCCTCTCTTTCCACGCGGTTGGTGGATTCCCAGCGCACCAGTCTCTGCCAAACCCCATACATACACCCGCCTATCGGATCTTTTGCTTACTGGATATTTGAAAACTGGAATGAGATAAAAAACATCAGCGCTTTTTGGAAATTATCCTCGGCGAGCCTTGAAGAAGTTTTCGTGTCCAAACTCATCATTCACCTTTAAACCATTTAGTGCTATGTTTGTTATGATTTTAGAATTAATTTTTTGAATATTTACTTGGTAATTGTTCCTCTTCTTCAGGATCGGATATTTTCTTCTTCGTAGTAACGTAAGCGCGATTAATGACAATATGAGGCCACTTCCGATGCAGCAACACTTTTATAGAATTCATTTTATTTAAGATATTAGCAATTTATTTATGTCCATGATAAAATTTAAAAATATTATTTTTGGAGGTTAGAATGGCGAGATTTCTATAATAATAATTTGACAGTGACATTATAGAACAGCTCTACTTTTTTTTTTTTTTTTTCGCCCTTTTGGGCAGGCTAAAGTCGTGAGACCATACCGCCTAGTCTTTCGTGGGAGAACAGCTCTACTTTTCATTTTGGACTTCACGCGATTAGCGTATTTAGCCAGGAGTTATGTACATTAATACAATAATTTCTTTCTTATAGCATTTTTTGCAGTCAGATCCTGCACTACCTCAACATTACCTATACAAACACGCTCGCTTCTAATTTCATTACTGTTTTTTGCGAGAGAAGCGGTGGGGCTTAGTCATTTGTTTTTTTCTCTAATCTGTGGGCTTAGAGGGGACTTGCATATCTTGCAGAAAATGAGCTAGTTTTCTGGATATAAATAAATAAGAATTAATCACAGACATCTAATACTACACAGCAATTACTGATCTGTGCTACACAGTAAACAGTAAGTAAAGTATATTATTTATTCTCGTCTATGTAGTAGTGAAGATAATGTTAGGTCTGCTTACTGTATAGTATTAATGTCTGTGGAATTAAATGAAAATCCACATTCACGATCCTTACACACATGGTTCTTGCAGTAGGAATAAAATTACGTCCAGTCTTAACACAACACCATACCAAAGCTGGTTCAAAAATAATTTATTATATCGAAAAAACATGCTACATATACCACGAAAAACATTTATTACCAATTTTACCACAATTATTACCAGATAAGTATAATAACAGTGATTATAATGTTATAAATTTAAATTAGAAACAAATCCATGAGAATTACTTTATTTTAGAGAGTAAATTGGCGCGAATCTGCGTGTTTTGGAATAGGGCTTTAATCAGGCTTCTTAATTCTTCAGTTCGGAAGTGCACGGCCAGAGGGCCGGTGCCGTCATTCCAATGATTCTCGATGTCTTTCAGGGAGCCTCCTAAGATGAAGATTAGTTCTTGCAGCTTGATCCAAGACTTCACATGTTTTTGCATTTCTTCTGATGACTGAAACAGGAAAATGGCTCGTCAAATCAATTAGTTCAGAGAGTAACAGTGCGAAGTTACAAGCATCCTACAGAGTAAGTGTAAACTTAGGAGCTGTCAAACTTTAGTGCAAACGAGCATAAGTATTCTTATTCTACGTGAGGGTGATAAGTCCTGCACTAACATCCCGCTTGGGGTGTATTGTGCATTAAGTATTTTAATTATTCCGATTTTGACTTAGTAAAGGTAGATTATGATAACCAATTTTTTTTAATATGAATTAGTTTTAATTAGTAAAAAAAGTTTTAATGAGTTATGTACGAACCCAAATAGACTCCTGCGATAGCCGTCCACTCTGGTTCTTCGCATCCACCGCATGGAACAGCTGAGGTGCCTTCTGCAGCACCAATGAGTACATGTCGGAGAGCTGAGCGGCCATCTCCATGGAGATATCCTCTACAGTGCACACGCGGTGGATTAGCTCGTCCACCAGCATGTTCACTAGGGTTGCCATAAGACTAAAACCAATAAAAAATAGGTTATTAAAAGTTGTGATGTAATTAGTGTTGCTGATGCTGCCCAGAGTCTGACTTTAGCATAGAACTATAATATATTAACTTGTAACTCTGTGGACGTTTACATTTATTAAGGAGTTTTGGCGGGAACGCGAAAAATTTCACGTCGTTGCATTGTGTTATTTTTCAAAACTTGTGTTTTTTCCAGTGTTAATGATTAAAATAGGTGGTATTTTACGCAAGTGCTGAATTACGAGCATGAGTGTGGGCATGTGATATATGGTGAAACGTGGTTTTTCATGTTGCTTCCAAAATCCCATAGAAGCTTCCAGTAAAGTTGCTACCACTTTACTAGGGCATGACTTTGACTGGACTATGACTAGACTTTTTAATATTGCTACTGAAGGACTTTGTATCCAGGTCAATAAATAAATTATAAAAGTAAAATACATTTATTTAAACAAAGGCGAAAATATTTATTTCACACAAACATTTTAACTAAAGTAGTCTATAAAAATAACCTCCTCTCTTCTTCCTGCTCATGTTCCCATATTTTATTCTGTAATCTACCCCTTATTTGTTGGGCCTTTTTTGGACGTTTCAGATTATTTTATATTAGTTTAGTTTTGGTATTTCGCTCAGCCTAATGTTCAGTATAGTACCTGGTAAACACATTTGAGGGGAACACGCCAATCCAGACATTCTTGAGAATATGCAGCTGCCGGAGGCACTGCCTTATGGCCGCCTCAGCATTATCGCCCAGCACATCTTTCACCACAATGCAATTAAGGTCTGGAAAATATTTTAATCTTAACGAAAAAACATTTCACACACATAATTTTGAAACCTAAATAATGTGACATATATGCACAGAACACTTAAGTATAGCAGGACTATACATAAGTGTTCTGTTCCTGGGTTTAAATTACTTGAAACCTATAAACACTGAAATTATTATTTAGAACGGCTGAAGAGTGGGATTTCTACAAGTTACAATCTGGGGTCATATCAAGAGTGAATCGGCACCTCATGGGCAAACATGCTCCAACATAGGCTGCATCAACACTTTCCATCAGATATTGTCAAACGTGAGCCCATCATCATTAACAGCCTGAAGACGTCGACTGCTGAATATGGGCTTCCCCCACAGAGTGCCACTTTGAGCGGCTGCTTGCTCCTGCATCCATCGGCTCCCCGCGGTTTTCACTAGATCGATCCACCGAGTGGGGGGCCGGCCTACGCTGCGTCTTCCGGTTCGTGGTCGCCACTCGAGAGCCATTCTTCCCCATCGGTTGTCAGTTCTACGAGCGATGTGGCCTGCCCATTGCCAGTTATTCTGCCGCCAAGCAGTAATGCGCAAGCACTACTGTGTTCCGGTCTGAAGGGCATTGTAGCTAGTGAAATTACTGGGCAAACAAGACTTACGACCTGATCTCACAGTCTGGAAATCTTTTTTAGACTATGTGATGTCTCAAGATGACGTGTGCAGTGCCCAGTGTCACGCGAAACTTTAATTTAGAGTTCCGAGTGACACTGCAATCTATTATGGGCGTCCGTGAAGATTAACACCAGGCGAACGACTAGCTCGTCACGTCATTTGTTTACTTACATAAAAAAAAACTTATACAGTTTATGTGCATACAGACTTCCAATTATAATTTTCTTACCAGAAGATCGTATATTATCCAAGATTTGCTTCCTTTGCTGCTGCATGTGAATAGTGAGGTGCTTGTAGCCGAGGTCACGGAGCTTCTGAACGAGGTCCACGAAACTTATAGGATAGGTCACATCTCGGCCCTCCATTAGAGACAGCCACTTGTCACCAAATGTTTGCATGTTGTGAGCAAGGAACATACAGTTGTTGTGGAACAGTGCTGGAAAACGTAAACGAAAACGTGGTCGTAAAGTTGCCACAGTGTTCTACAGGTTACATTTTGGTGAGTGTGCTGCGGCTACACAATCTAATTCCACCATCACCATTTCACCATCGGACAACAAGACGTACAGCTACACGCCATCCATTTATGGTTGATATTCCTACGATTCGCACAAAGCGGTTTGACTCGACATTTATTTATAATCCGAGCAGCCAAGGAATGGAACACTTTACCAGCGTCTTTGTTTCCCGATAAGTACAATCAAGTCTCTAGTCGCTCTTCAAGTCGCGTGTGAGTAATCTTTTAGGCAAGCATGAACCATCGTAAACCGCGTCGTCACTGCCCATCAGGTCAGATTGCGGTCAAATGCAGACCTATTTAGTTATAAAAAAATAAAAAACACAAGCTGCAGTTTTAAACAGGTTCATTACTTCCCATGATTGTAGTTCCTGGGTCCAGGGAACACACACACAGATACAGGGAACGCTAGTTAGGGTCCATGATCTATGTATGTAATATATGTGATATCCGGGTTGTAAGTTTTAGCTAGGGTCAGTTGCTTACCCATACTAGAAAATCTAGGGTAACTAAATAGCAACTGCATAATTCATTATTGATAATGTACTAGTATCAAAAATCTCATCCTATCTGGATTTCAAACCCAATCTCTACTAATAAAATATAAGTAATATAATGTCTGTCCATCTGTTTGTTTGATTACTTCATGCCAAAGCAACTGAAGCAATTTGTATGAAAAGTACACAGATTGTAATATAGTACAGTATATTGAATGGTACTAGCAAAGTCAGCATCTTTTTACTCTAAAAATCCTATAGGAAAAAGTAGATTCCAAGTAAAACAGTATGCCCATTCAGTATTCTAGAAAAGTTAATTGACTCATTGATGAAAACTGGACAAAACCTGTTGTGAAAATAAAGTTAAATTATACTGTTTGTTGTTTCCCATATGTATAATCTATAACTAGAATTAATTAGTTTAACATCCTTTGAACTTACCGACATATTGCGGTATTGTTTGCAAATAGTTCTCATGGTGATAAGGCACCACTGCATCATACAACTCAAAGATAAGTCTGGTGGTGCAATACAGCTTCTTGCACACTACATCAGGACACTGCACAGCTTGCTCCATCATGATATGAACCAGATCAAGTAATTCTTGGGCAGACTTTGATATCATACACCTCGGAAAGTAGAATAAGCTTTCTGGAATAGTCTTGTCCAAGATGTTCAATGCTTCTCCCTCATTGTCTTTTGTGCTTGTACTTTGCTCTTTTGGAATACTCTCCACTCCAATTGACATTGTAATACTAAGATCTTTTAGCATTATGTTCCTGGCATCCTCCAATAAATGCTTGCTGGCGGTACTTGCAAATAGGATATCAATGTTTTCAACATATTTCAATATTGATATACTGTCATCGGGAGGAAAGAATTCGATACTGACTAGAAAACGTTGAAATCCTTCTATCTCCTTGGTTACATTGTCATATCTTTGTAGATCTATAATGTTATTTGGTATTGTATTTATGAAGCAATCTTCCATTAATTTGTCCGCAAACCCATTGCTCAATTGTGTACCGAGCATTCTCATCAGTGTGACGTTAGAACTATTTTTATAGCCTGTGCTCAGTCTTTTACTTAGAAATTGGAATATAAGCTTGTAGTTTGATATCACATCAATATATGTAGGTTTACTACTTTGACCGTGTACTATTGTTACTGATGCAAACTGATCTGGCTCTATTATTACGGTGCAATCATTGTGGAGGATGGGCATGAGAACATCCTTGAACAAGAACTGGGTGAACTCAGTGATCTTTTCAGTCAGTTTTTTAGATACTGCTAGTGCATTTAGTATATCATCACAAAATGCTGAACCATCTAGTTTTATTGTTAGCATCACTATTGTTTTACGAGATGATGGTTTGATTGTCCAGTTTAACAGTCTACCCCATTCTACCAGCAGTTCATGAACCAGATTGTCCAAAATAAGTTGGGCTATGTCTTTTGTTTTAGATGCAATCTCAAGGTATTCAAACCCTTCTGTAGGTAGCTCTATAAATTGCACCAAATCATACACTGCATCTATAGATCTTGTGTAGGACTGTACCTCTCTCCCTGCATCAAATTCCTTAACATATCTCCCACATTGAACCACATTACTAACCAAATTAGCAGCAAATGAAACACGTTTGAATTCATGAGATAAGGTATCATAATTCTCAATGGACTTTACTATTTCAGCCATTGTCTCTTCCTCCATCTCTTTCTTACAATTTCCCAAGTGGTCAACTAATAACTTACTTTCAGAGCACAGCTCTTCACTCTCACTAATTATATTTTGTATATCATAATCACTAGTATTTAAAAATGTTTTCAATTCATTCTTACGCAATTCTATTTCCTTAAGAATAAGTGGTATTTTATCTGAAGGTTTCCCAGCCGAATCTTCAGGATTAAAAATATTTTTTAAGACCTCCGTTACAGTGTAGCTTGCCATTTTAGTATTTTCTTTTGCTTCTCTCTTTCTTGATAGTAGGTTCTGGATGGCGCTCGCGTTTCGGCGACCGCCTGCTCGAGGATCGTTGCTCTCGTGAATAGTGATACTTGTTTGAGTTTACAGCATTTCGTATTGTGTTAACGAGGAAACGTTTATTGGCTTTGTGTTGGGATGACTTTATCCAACCCGATGGACCGACTATTTCTGCTCTTGCAGCGCCTTGAACTGCTTCCCGCATTAGTTCTTCCACAGCTAACCTATAAGTATTATTTTATATATGGTTAATAAAAACAATTTGCTACACATACAAACACTAGTAATACTATTTCTAAATACTAAAAACTCACTTTTCAAGAGCTTCGTCATCTAACGTTTCATTTTCAGGTTTTTTGGTATCGGCTTCTTTCTCTGTCATAGTTTAGAATAGGAAACTAAAACACTGCGCTACTTCTTAAACGACGTTAATGGAAAATATCTAAGTAGAAATCCATTTTACAGCCTTTCTACGAGCGAAAAACACATGAATTTCCACCTAATGTTTTGTGAATTTCCATTTCCATCCAATTCCCTATGTAGTTTCCATATCTCCGTCAATTACTTGACATTGACAATTATGACGTTGACAACCACTAATAAATGACACTGCCATTTTTCTTGCCTTGAAGACATGGTAAATAATATGGAGTCCGCATTGCAAATACTCTTATGCCGTGGCTACATTAGCGGGCGAATATTCGTGGTGCGTTGGCGCGCCAAAACATCGTCGTCGGCTATACACGGTATTTTGCGACGATGTATCCAGCCACATAAGTGGAATACGGCGAATATTCGTCGTAGCCCGCTAATGTAGCCACGGCAGCATTACGAATACTTCGCTCTCTTCTCTTTCCTACGCAACGCAAGCCACATCATTTTGAAATCCTCATGCCCGTAGCCCTTAGATGTGTACAGTACAAGCCCTACTACAACAAGACTTCAAGCCCTTGATCGCCAAGCCCTTACATCTTGATATAACATATCGTCCCGACATTATTTGGGCAAACAGGCCCCCTGTACACTTTATTCTATATTCGGTATGTGGTCCAACCCCGCGCCGCGCACCGTGCCGTAAGGCCGTGCCGAGGTGACCAAAGAGTATGTGACGTTCATAATCATAGTGATATGTGCATTTTGTAATTGACATTATAGAGCTTGGTATCTACTTATAGGGAATCTTTATAAAACGCTTGTAACTAGTACCTAACTCACAGTTACTTTAAAAATCTCCTTGTACCTGGTACAATTTGTAAGCTAGTAATACCTACTTGTAGCTTTATAAAACGGGGCCCATATTTATAGTATTCAACTTCTCACAAGCCAATGCAAAATCGAAAAGGTATAGAAAAAGGGTTTTTTCAAAAATAACTCTTTTTGTGACCTTTGACCTTGAATATCTAAGAACGCTCACACGTGACCTAGTGAGAAATTTAAGATCTTAAAAAATTCAGTATACTATTTAAGCAACCAGAAACCAGAAAACCCTCACCCCAACATAAATTCAGATTCAGATATTTTGCTGCGTCAATAGTATAATTATACTGCAGTATAATTATATAGTATAGTATACTTATATACCATACAATATATAATTATACTATACAATAGTATAGTATAATTATATACTATACTATTGAAGCAATAAAATATCTGAATAACACCATCTTATGTATTAGATGTGTGTTGTTGCTGTACAAGTTATGAGCATGATCGTGGCATGATCTTACTTTATAAGTGTATGGAGAACCACAGACCACTAAGTGGAGAACCTACGTTGTTTTTCCTGCAATCTGTGACTGAACGTATTATCTGCTAAAGTTTTTTTTCGGCGGGAACCTGAAAAGTGAAAAGGCGCGCTTTTAAACAAATATTTTTAAAAAACCCAAAATTATTGTAAATTTGTATATTTTTCGTGTATATAGTCTTGTATATATTTGTAAATAGAGCACAACCTTAGAGAGGGCCCAAGGATGGGCAAAAAACGTAAAAGAAAAGGAGATGACTCTCCACCTGATGAGCAGCAGCAGCGGCAGGTCTCATCCTTCGAGTCTTGCGATTCCGACTCGGACTCTCTGAAGTCGATCGCTGTAGAAACACCAAAAGCTAAAAACAAGGATAAGTATGACATCTTTAAGGTACGTGGATACTCGCGTAAGTACCCTGAAGACTCGAAAAAGACCGAGTTTATTGTGTTTCTTTCGCACGTGGAAGAAAACATTACTTTCAGCGACAAGGATCGTATGGCACTGTCCAAGGGTTTGCGGGAGCATGGTGTTTCAGGCGTCATGCACCTCAAGTCTATAAACAAGTACAAAGTAGGTATAACCTTCGATTTACCTAACAACGCCAACATGTTTCTGCAAAATAAAAAGTTACTGGAGCAACTGTCCCTGAAGGCAAATATACCGGCTGGAGACACCGAAGTGACGGGTGTACTCACCTCGGTGCCGACCGACATGTCTAATAAGCAGATATTCTCACTAATCGGAAGCTCTAAGAATGTTATACAGGTCAGGCGCTTTATGCGCAGAGTTAGAGTTGACGGTGGCGCTGCTGGCGCGTCCTTCGTACCCACGCAGGCAGTCGCAGTTACATTTGCGTCTACCAACCTTCCCGAGTACGTTTATCTTGACTCATGGCGTCATGAGGTGAAAATGTACATACCTCCCGTAAAACAGTGTCTGAAATGTATGTCTTACGGCCACATAGCCAAATTCTGTAGGAACACCGAGGTATGCTCAGTCTGCTCAGAAAACCACAATTTCAAAACATGTCAAGTTGACTCCAAAAATGCTAAGTGTGTCAATTGCAAAGGTAATCACATAGCTATTTCATCAGCATGTCCCATGAAAAAACAAAAAGTCGAAGAAAACAAGATTAAGTCCCGAAATGCTACCTTCTCAGATTTGTTTGATTCAAAGTCATTCCCAGCACTAGCAGCACGAACACTTGATGTTCAAGTAAACAACCTTATGAAATCAGAAACATTTATTAACATTCTAATTGAAACAATAACCAAAATTATCAGTAACAAAGATGTACCTATAAACTCAGGGTCTATTCGAGAGACTCTTAAAAAAACCCTCAGTAATAAATTACCTCCTACTTCCTCATAATGGATCAGTTAAATATTATACAGTGGAACGCACAAAGTCTAAATAGTAACAAGCATATATTTATTAACTACCTCTACACAAATAATATACATATTGCGATCATTTCAGAAACATGGTTTAAAGCTAACCAACATTTTAAAATTAAAAATTACAACATTGAACGTAATGATTGTGGAAATAGCCATAATGGAGTGGCCATAATCATTCATAAAAGCATCACATATTCAAATATCAACACATACTTTGATGATTCGATACAAAATATCTGTGTCAAAATCACAGTAAATAAACAGGATTTATGTATTGTCAGTTTTTATAGTCCTACTAATTGTAACCCAGCTTTTAATAAAGCTAAATTTGATACATTGGTAAAATCGATTCCTAGTCCTTTCATATTCGCAGGGGATTTCAATGCCCATCACACCTCTTGGGGTTGCGGTTCTGACTCTCCCCGTGGAAGGGAGGTGTTGGAAGTCATCGATGACAACAATTTAGTCTTGCTTAATGATGGTCAAGCAACAACAGTTGGTTCATTAACGTGGCGTCCAAACGCACTTGATTTGTCGTTGGTTTCCCCATCACTGGCTCTTCATTGTGAATGGTCCGTTCTTGATACTCCTCTTGGTACTAGTTACCACCTTCCTGTAATCATTAAAGTATTGCTTAGTAATAATAATGTAAATTCAGATGGAAACTACTGTAATGGCAAACACTTGCCCATCTACCCAAATTATAAACAGGTAGATTGGAAAGTGTTTAGTAGCTGTGTAGATGCATTATTGAATGATTTTGAATTGAATCTTTGGAGTCCTCAGGACGCATATTTGCTATTTTGTAAAATATTACAATCAGCAGCAAAATCCGCTTCGAATTTAAATAGTAGTTGTTCTAACAACATTAATCAATCCTGTCATAGGAATCTCGGTAAAAAACCTCACCTTCCATGGTGGAACCAAAAGTGCTCAGAAGCTGTTCTAAAATTCAAAGAAGCATATCTTAAGTTTAAGTACAACCCAACAGAAACCAACTACTTGGAATTTAAAAGACTTCGAGCTCTCAAAAAACTTATTATAAAAATAGAAAGACAGAACAGTTGGAAATCTCTCTGCGAAACTTTTAATCGTTGTACTCCTATGTCCATTGTATGGAAATTTATGCGTAAATTTAATAAAACATATGTTTCTAGCAATAATGCAGATGATTCCTGGATTTTAGATTTTCTACAGATGTATACCCCAGATTTTGTATCAAATGGTCTCAACACATCATATAGTAGCACTGGCAATATAAACTCCAGTAATAGTTACTTCCTTAGTCCATTTTCTATCAATGAATTAATATCTGCTGTCACATCTAGAAGAGATACTGCCTTTGGTCTTGATGGTATACCATATTCTTTTTTTAAAAATTTCAGCAGTAAGAGTATGGAAATCTTCCTAAAAATACTGAACTTACTCTGGGAAAACAATAATATACCCCACGATTGGAAAGTAGATTGTCTGGTACCAATTTTAAAACCTAACAAACCAAAATTGTGTCCTGATTCCTATCGCCCTATAGCGCTTACTTCATGTGTTGGAAAAATATTTGAACAATTGTTAAAGCAGCGTTTGGAGTTCTATATAGAACAAAATAAAATTTTACCTTCAAACCAATTTGGTTTCCGTAGAAATCGTTCAGCTAGTGTAACATCCCTAGTCCTAACAAGCCTATACCTACCTATAAATTGTATTAAATCCTAAATCAGATTTATTAAAGTGGCCATCTACGGTGATCGTCTTTTTTCTACGTTGTGTTGTGATCGTCTAGAAATTGTTACCCATAATATTTGCCTACGTTGTGTTCTATATTAGAGATTAATAAAAGACAAGATAAAACTCAAATTATTTATTGTGAAAAGTTACTTCAAACGTTTCATGGTTTTAGAGTTTACTTTCTCTGAATAATTATGTTAATTATTAAAATACCCTTATTGAATTCAACTACTTAGAGCGACCAATATGAAGTTAGAATTATTTGACCGTTAATGATTAACTTTGAGTTTTAAAAAAACAATACGGAACTTCGATTACGCCTGATAGAGAAGAAGCCCCAAGAAACTCTACAGGGATTATCTTTTCTTTCTTTCTATTTTTATCATTGTTGGTTTTACAATATTTGACCATACAAATATATACAGTTTAGATACAATACATCATAATATTTTGGAAGACCGTAAATTACTACTAAAGATAATAATTATCTACTTACAAACAATTTTGCACAGTGAAACAAATACTATCAAATTAAAAGTTATACATGACCTTTTAAATGAGTTTTGGAGAATGACGAACAGGCACGTCGAGATGACTATATTATCCTACAATGTAGCGCTCGTAGAATATGTAAAGAAACAAATCACGGTGTTGAACTGCTGCACCCTCTCAGTGGCTCGAACAATATGAAATTAGAGATAAATAACGTAGAGTAGAATGCTCGGGATATTTATTCAGAGTAATCACCTAACGGAAGTAAGTTCTATTCCTGACGGTTTACGATAACTACACATAATTTATTATAATTCGACTAATATATAACTCATAGATAATAATGATTAAAGGGTGTGATGGGATTGGGAGGATCGAAAAGTTTACCGCAATGTCAATCACATTCACTCTATCAAAACCTCTTTCATACTCAAACTACCCCTTTAGGCATGCCTTTCCCCAAAAGAGAAACTCAACTTAACTATTTATCATTAACTCGACTGGTGTTTGATTGTAGTGTCGTAGGGAATAGGTAAAGAAATGATACACATAGGCGTTGCATAATATTCCTGAACCCATTCATTGTAGAGTGTGCGTAAAGGTATTTCCTGCGTGTATAGTAAAAGTGCTTGCAGAGGTGATAATCATGAACCATCGAAACTTCGTTGGAGCCACGAAAAGCTAGGGTTGTGAGGCCTAACAAAAGTAACTCCTTCGAACGCCATCAATCGCTCACGAATATACCTTCAGAGTATAATGGTGTAATATCGAGCTATTGATAAATCATGAATTAAGTTTATTAATCAGCAAAAGAGTTTCTTGTGAGTTTATTCAATTTACCCGCATAATTACATTTATATTCCAGTTCTTAATTATATGAATAGAGGTTTGTTCGTCGAACTAAAATACAAATATAATCTGCATCTGAACTTGTTAATAAATCATCGCGTCTTTCAAATCTAAGCACTGAAATCCACGTATAGGCACAGAATGCATAATCGTACTACGTATTCTAAGAACATTTACTCACTGGCTCTCAATGTTATTTCGCATCGGGTTCAAAGGGATTGTAGAGGATTTGGTTTCGAGAAATACATAGCGATAAAATAATAACATAATATTATGAATATAAAACAGATTGACAAGGAGATTAATAACTGATATCTACTTATGACAGTTAATATCTGATCATTGTTTAAACTATGCCGCATACATTTCTGCATTCATTATCTCGTACGTTACTGTGGGGAACGACACATTTTGGTTAATTAGATAACGCTAATTATTTTGCCAGCATCTCCGAAATCCCTGTATAAAATTATAATTAAAACATACCAAACTCCTTCACGTAAATTTTCACCTCACACTCACATTTTCTTAAAAGACGTACCTTTAATGATTATTTAATCATTTATAATTTTAAGTTAGAGTACCAACCACCTTCAAGCGCGGCCTAACCCCAACTATCACTGCTCCCGCGCAGCCTCCCTCTCGTCCTTTGTCTTTGCTTTGGTTACGGGAGTACATTTCCTATCCTACTCTAACCCATAGCCTAGTCGTATCTTCCTGCTCTAATGTTTCGAGAACATTCGGACTCCTATCTTGGATATTTGGCTGTAGTACTTAAATGATTATTTATATTAACTTATGGTTTCGCGGAAGTTAAAGCTATGTTTAAATTAAGACAATATTTTATGAACTTTATGAGGCTGGACATCTATAAAACAAGCTTTAAAATATATACTATTCTGGAGTACCTTATTTAAGGAATTCATCGTGTTAAATTTAGTTGATCGATTTTGATTCGTTACAGTCGCCCCTTGTGTTAGTCGATGTTTTCATTTCAACGAAAGGAAAAATGAGAGGAACACACACTAGGGAACTTAGTTGATCTCATAGATAAAGCTAAAATCAAAATCGAGAATTATTCGAGACGAACTCTCAAATCTATCAAAAGAACAAACAACAGATAACTTTATTTCCAAAGCACATCATCAGATCATTAGTTTGCAAAGCTGCATAATTATTTAAGATTGCTGTAACCCTATCGTTTATTTTGAAATGGTTGGTTTCATGGTTGTCTACGTTCTGCCATTCCAGTACCTCCTCAAAACATAGTTTAATTTAATTTTGTTTAAATCGCAACAAATATTATAATTTTAGCATTTTTACATCAATCTATTCTTTCTCATACAAAATTATACTCTTCCATCAACCTTTCCTGAATCAGGCAACTAGAACCATTTTGTCGAATTAAGAACTCAAATTAACAAACCAACCAAACAAACCCTTCAACTTCCTAGTTTTAAATCATCATCATCAACTAATGACAAAACAATAATAATTTATTGTTTTTTCATCATCATCATCATCATCATCAATTGTTATTATTTTCATCATCATCTATTACTATTACGTACAGTTTTAAATCATCATCATTATTATACTTGCCATCATCATCTAAATATTATTACTATGGCGTATTAATCTATAAGCTTATAACTATGCTAATAATAGCGCATTACTTTATAACATTACCCAAACGCAAAATTTTCGTCTTGAGAATCGAACTCAAGGAACAAAACAATACAACAACACAATCCTCTACGCGCCCCTTTGACCTTTTACCACTATTATAATATGCGCCCTTACCTAGACCACAGAATAGATACATAGTACTATACCTAGACATAACCCCCCCTTTTTTTTTTTACTCAACATCTTCCAAATCATCCAATTTACATCTACTGCACATATACGCCCCTATGACATAAAGTACGTGGTTTATTTTACAAATAGATTAACAAAATAAGTGTTAAGTTATTTTACCCCAAATATTCTAAATAACTTATGGATTCGAATTTTACTAAGTTTTATTAGTGCTTATGTGTTTGTGTTGTGTCATGGGTTATAACAAGATACTGAGTTAACTACATACCAAATAACAAAGCCTATTACTTCTCGCTGCAGGCAGATCTATCCCAAGGATTTCTAGAGTTTACGTCAGGATAACGATGGATCGGTCTCGTCTTTGATATCAGGTTCAGTAGTTTCTGAAATTGTTTACAATACAAAATATTACCCTCTTGTCATATTGCAAATTTTATAATCAAATACAGTAGTAGTCTTTGATGATGCTGAGTTATTTAGTGTAGGTAAACGCGTATCTAGGAAGAAATGTTTTTTTTTTTCTTTTTGATCAGGCTATTTTCTTTGTAAATCTTTACAGTACCATCAAATGAGATAGATTCATTTACTATGTAGCATCACTTGACATCAACAATGACAGCCATCTTCGATCAGTTAGTAGGTACGTCAAAAAAGTCTAGCATTCTTCTTTTACACCCTAAATCAACCATTATTTTAAATATAACCACAGAATAAATAATAGCGCTAACGTAATCCTACACTCAGAATGCACAACCATAAAATTTTAATTAGGATTCGAACCCAACTTACAAGTTCCTGAGTAGTCAAAAGTAAAATAAAACATTTCGAAAGTTTATTGGGAATCGAACCCAACATAATTATGTAGGTACCATACGTACAGCTTTATCCACCCTAAATACCTAAATATTGATTGGGTGAAACTGCTTTAAGTTGTAAGATCATCCATTATAAGCAGGCACACTGTTGTTAAAATTGCAATAACTAATTGAACCCAAAATTAACCTTGCGTTAGATATAAGAACAAAGTAATTGCTGATTATAAGAACCTGTCACGACATAATATCGTCATCATCAACAGCCTGAAAACGTCCACTGCATCACATAATATCTTCGATCAGATTGACATTTGGTATTGTAGTAGGTCGTCAAACAAGTCTAGCATTCTTCTGTCACACCCTAGATCAACATTTATTTTAAACTATAATCCCAGAATAAATAATAGCTCTAACGTAACCCTACACTCAGAATGCAAAACCATAAATTTGTATTAGGATTCGAACCCATCTTACAAGTCCCTGAGTAGTCATTAGTAAACTAAAACATTTCGAAAACTTATCGGGAATCGAACCCAACATATCGTTAACATCACATTGTCCACAACACACTCACAGCTTTGTCCACCCTAAGTTGATTGGATGAAATCACTGGAAGCTGTAAGATCACCTATTATAAGCGGGCATTTCACTCTGTCCTTTAAAGTTGTAATAACTGATTGAACCCAATATTATCTTTGCGTTAGATATAAGAAAGAAGAAATTTCTGATTGTAAGAACCTGTCACGACATAATCATCGTCATCATCAACAGCCTGAAAACGTCCACTGCATTACATAATAGACATACTAAAATATAACTCTCCAAACGTAGTAATTATATAACTTTCCCTGCAATAATACGTGAGTAATTTATTAATTTTAAAAGTCAAATAAAATATTAATATTATGTTGAGATAATGAACTCAGTTACTGCTTTTAAATATTCATCAGCTCTAAAATCTTAAAACGTTACAAAAGTCACACCAAGTTGCGAACGTGACCCTTTGTTTATGTCAAACACTTAAACAAACCCAATGAAAGAAATACTTAGCTCTAATGAAATATGAACCCTCGCAATCCCTTTTCTAGTCAAGTCAAGTGCCTCAGGCCCCAGCACGTGGTGACTCTGTGACCCAGCCCAGCATTCCTCGCCAGCCACTTTACACTACGACGCCCTTATTTTTTGTTGAACGGTTCTCGTTACCTGAAACGCACATTTAACACAAGCACAAATCAATCTGTTAACATAGTCGTTCTTCAAGGTAACTAAATACACAAAATGTTACACATAACGTAAACACATTATTTCCTGACAGATGTTAGGTCAACTAGCAATATGCTAAAATTATCAAAACCTACTTGCACTCTTTACCGCTAAAATATCTAACTCTTGCTATTATTGATTTCTTTTAATTTTACGCCCCTACGCCCCTAAGATCTTTATTCACTTATTGAAACGTAATTAGCTGTAAACGTATTTGATTTTTATGGTGTATTATCATTTTAAATGTCTTCATAAATAGTTTACTAAAACTTAGTACACGATGTTTTTCTAATGTAAGCTATGATAGGATTAAAATTAAGATAAGTAAAATATGCTGTAACAGTGAATTTCTGGAAATTATAGAACAAACAGACAAACAATAGTTCCTGTGGAATAAAATTGTTAGGTACCTATTGACGTTAGGAATGTTTACCTACAATAGCATGTAGTTCTTTTTTTTTTTTTTTTTTTTTTTTTTTTTTTTTTTTTTTTTTTTTTACGTTATCTGCACAAAATACGGCGTTACCAATAAAGCTACTAAAGATAAAGAAAGTCCACATCTGGCGTTCTGGAATAGACACAAAGACCTTTGTTTAATTCGTTTGCCGACGATACCTTTTCTAACCTAACCTATTGTGTTAAGATACAGTCTTCCAAACTTTATGGCATTATACAAATTAATGTTGTTGTAATAGATAATAATCCCATCCCCAGTAGACGTTGCGTTTATTTTTCAGTAGTAACTCTGGTTCTTTTATAGGTTTCTAGATTCATGAAATGATTCTAGAATTGTCTAACCTATATAATCCTGGTCAAACGGTACTTCTGTAACAACCCTAACCCTAACAAGCCTATACCTACCTATAAATTGTATTAAATCCTAAATCAGATTTATTAAAGTGGCCATCTACGGTGATCGTCTTTTTTCTACGTTGTGTTGTGATCGTCTAGAAATTGTTACCCATAATATTTGCCTACGTTGTGTTCTATATTAGAGATTAATAAAAGACAAGATAAAACTCAAATTATTTATTGTGAAAAGTTACTTCAAACGTTTCATGGTTTTAGAGTTTACTTTCTCTGAATAATTATGTTAATTATTAAAATACCCTTATTGAATTCAACTACTTAGAGCGACCAATATGAAGTTAGAATTATTTGACCGTTAATGATTAACTTTGAGTTTTAAAAAAACAATACGGAACTTCGATTACGCCTGATAGAGAAGAAGCCCCAAGAAACTCTACAGGGATTATCTTTTCTTTCTTTCTATTTTTATCATTGTTGGTTTTACAATATTTGACCATACAAATATATACAGTTTAGATACAATACATCATAATATTTTGGAAGACCGTAAATTACTACTAAAGATAATAATTATCTACTTACAAACAATTTTGCACAGTGAAACAAATACTATCAAATTAAAAGTTATACATGACCTTTTAAATGAGTTTTGGAGAATGACGAACAGGCACGTCGAGATGACTATATTATCCTACAATGTAGCGCTCGTAGAATATGTAAAGAAACAAATCACGGTGTTGAACTGCTGCACCCTCTCAGTGGCTCGAACAATATGAAATTAGAGATAAATAACGTAGAGTAGAATGCTCGGGATATTTATTCAGAGTAATCACCTAACGGAAGTAAGTTCTATTCCTGACGGTTTACGATAACTACACATAATTTATTATAATTCGACTAATATATAACTCATAGATAATAATGATTAAAGGGTGTGATGGGATTGGGAGGATCGAAAAGTTTACCGCAATGTCAATCACATTCACTCTATCAAAACCTCTTTCATACTCAAACTACCCCTTTAGGCATGCCTTTCCCCAAAAGAGAAACTCAACTTAACTATTTATCATTAACTCGACTGGTGTTTGATTGTAGTGTCGTAGGGAATAGGTAAAGAAATGATACACATAGGCGTTGCATAATATTCCTGAACCCATTCATTGTAGAGTGTGCGTAAAGGTATTTCCTGCGTGTATAGTAAAAGTGCTTGCAGAGGTGATAATCATGAACCATCGAAACTTCGTTGGAGCCACGAAAAGCTAGGGTTGTGAGGCCTAACAAAAGTAACTCCTTCGAACGCCATCAATCGCTCACGAATATACCTTCAGAGTATAATGGTGTAATATCGAGCTATTGATAAATCATGAATTAAGTTTATTAATCAGCAAAAGAGTTTCTTGTGAGTTTATTCAATTTACCCGCATAATTACATTTATATTCCAGTTCTTAATTATATGAATAGAGGTTTGTTCGTCGAACTAAAATACAAATATAATCTGCATCTGAACTTGTTAATAAATCATCGCGTCTTTCAAATCTAAGCACTGAAATCCACGTATAGGCACAGAATGCATAATCGTACTACGTATTCTAAGAACATTTACTCACTGGCTCTCAATGTTATTTCGCATCGGGTTCAAAGGGATTGTAGAGGATTTGGTTTCGAGAAATACATAGCGATAAAATAATAACATAATATTATGAATATAAAACAGATTGACAAGGAGATTAATAACTGATATCTACTTATGACAGTTAATATCTGATCATTGTTTAAACTATGCCGCATACATTTCTGCATTCATTATCTCGTACGTTACTGTGGGGAACGACACATTTTGGTTAATTAGATAACGCTAATTATTTTGCCAGCATCTCCGAAATCCCTGTATAAAATTATAATTAAAACATACCAAACTCCTTCACGTAAATTTTCACCTCACACTCACATTTTCTTAAAAGACGTACCTTTAATGATTATTTAATCATTTATAATTTTAAGTTAGAGTACCAACCACCTTCAAGCGCGGCCTAACCCCAACTATCACTGCTCCCGCGCAGCCTCCCTCTCGTCCTTTGTCTTTGCTTTGGTTACGGGAGTACATTTCCTATCCTACTCTAACCCATAGCCTAGTCGTATCTTCCTGCTCTAATGTTTCGAGAACATTCGGACTCCTATCTTGGATATTTGGCTGTAGTACTTAAATGATTATTTATATTAACTTATGGTTTCGCGGAAGTTAAAGCTATGTTTAAATTAAGACAATATTTTATGAACTTTATGAGGCTGGACATCTATAAAACAAGCTTTAAAATATATACTATTCTGGAGTACCTTATTTAAGGAATTCATCGTGTTAAATTTAGTTGATCGATTTTGATTCGTTACACTAGGGAGAGTATCTGTCAGTTACAACTTGATATCCATAATGCTTTAGATGCACATAATCATCTCCTTGCTGTTTTCTTTGACATCACAGGGGCCTTTAATAGTGTGAATATTGATATACTTTGTCAGGAATTGTTGTTAACAGGAATACCTGGAAAGATTATACACTGGATTAAAATTTTTTTAAGTAGCCGTGAAGTCTTTGTTAAATATAATAGGCATCTATATGGTCCTAGACTTTCAACAAAAGGAGTTTGTCAAGGCGGCATTTTATCGCCATTAATTTTCATATTGTACATACGTCGTTTAAATATAATATTAGGCTCAAAAGTGAAAAATTTGCAGTTTGCAGATGACCTAGTTGTTTATGCATCAGGAAATAATATAAATCAACTGGTTGAAATTGTTAATGATGCATTGGCAAATCTCAATAATTATTTTTCTTACCTTGAACTTGATGTTAATCCTTCAAAGTCAAAGGTTGTTCTCTTTGGGAAAAGGTGTCCCAATATGCCTGTTGTTCATTATAAAGGTTCTTCTTTACCTGTTTCACTTGATGTTAAATTTTTGGGAGTATTGTTCTCCCACAATTTATCCTGGAACAATTATTTAAAACATTTAATAAACAAAGCTAACAAAGCTTTTAATGTATTAAAATCTTTGTCTGGTACATACTGGGGTGCAGACCCACAAATTCTACTATTATTGTACAAATCATTAGTTCGTAGTCATTTTGAATATGGTTTTTTATGCTTTGCTGCAGATGATAAAATTGTAAATAGTCTAGATGCTTTTCAAAACAAATGCATGCGAATAATAACAGGGGCATTTAGAAGCACACCTATAAATGCAATGCAGATTGAATGCAGTCTGCCCCCCATGACCATTCGTTTTAGGTATCTTAAAGAAAGATTTCTCCTTAAACTCTACAGTGTCTCTAACAATAGTCTTATAACTAATCTGTCTAATACATTAACCCAATCCACTGTTAAACCGTTTTATATGCTACAGGGATATGAAGGTTTCTTAGATTTTCTTCAAAATCTAAATATCTATCAATCAAATCATATTTTGCCTTGTTATGAAGGATCTTTTATTAGCAAATTTCCAGCAATGAATATAGTCATAAACAAAAAACTGTCAATAAAAGAAGAAGTATATACAATGTTGGCAGAGTGGACTGGTCACAAATTTGTTTACACAGATGGGTCGAAAAATGATAATGCTGTGTCTTACGCAATATTTGAACCCTCATTGAACATTGCTGTGGGATATAGAATTGATAAACATGCTAGCATTTTTACTGCTGAAGCTGTTGCTATTTTGAGTGCTTTGAAGCACATCAAAAACAAAAATCAGGGACACACAAGATGGGTTGTTGTTAGTGATAGCATGAGTGTTTTGAAAAACTTGGCAAATAACAAATTACATGCTAACACTAATTACATTATTTACTTTATAAAACAGTTATGGGTGGAATTATCTGATTCAAACATACAAGTCAGCTTTGCGTGGGTACCTTCACACATAGGTGTTGATGGCAATGAAAAAGCTGACTATTTAGCCAGCACTATAGTTAAATTTTCAGATGTTATTTCCAGGTATGCCAATGATGCAGATGTTTCATTGCCATACACAGATATTGTAAGCCTCCTAAAACAAAGGATGGTTCAACTATGGGGGAAACATTCGTACCATTGTACACAAGTTGAAAACAAAGGTTCTTGGTATGCCGCTTTAGATGTTCAGATAAATTCAAAGCCATGGTTCTGCAAGGCCGGTACTTTTTTAAACAGAAAGTTTTATTCAACTGTTTGTCGTATGCGTTTTGGTCACTGTCGTTTGAACTTTCATCTCCATCGCCTTCGAATGGTGAATTCCCCATATTGTGACTATTGTCAGTCCTCGAATATCCAATCCTTAGATCACATTTTCTTTGAGTGTTCATCTTTCAGCATTCAGCGCCTTGTGTTGATAGACGAACTTCTACAAATCTATGATAAACCTGAACTGGTCCCGCGGTGCATTCAGGAGTTGCTTGAGAATGCCTCTGTTTTTACCTATTTGTATAAATTTATATTGTGTACTGTAAATGAGATTTAGAATAAGATATAAAATGATAATTTTATTATTACAATACATATTACAATGGTTTTTTTTTATAAAGTTTTTTTTTGTGTGTAAATATGTAAATGTAAATAAAGGTATTTGACTGACAGTCTGACACTGGCAGTCTGTCTGTCAGTGTCGGAGTGATGAAGTAAACGTCAACAATTGACGCTTGAAGTTATAAGGTACCTACTAATTGTAAGGGAAAAATTAAAATTGACTTTCATTATCTCGGAAATGAACAAAGGACGATGATCCTCTTACTTATGACAAAAATGATCCGGATTTGACTATGAAATAAATAAAACGAATGAAATTAATATCCTAACTATGACGAAAGAAGTAAATCCTACGAAAGACTAGGCGGTATGGTCTCATGACTTTAGCTTGCCCAATAGGGCGAACAAAAAAAAAAAAAAAAAAAAATTATCTGCAAAAGTTTTTTGAAAGCTGGCAATAATTTTGAATGCGTGGAGTGAAACGTCAGCCACGTACGTCCATCTGTCAACCTTTTGTTGCATTCCATTTTAGCATTTCACTTTTTGCTTGATGAATTAAATTTTTCATTTTGTTTTTTGAATTTAATCACACAAAAAGGTAAGACTATATTCATTTCAACTATTCACTATAACAAAATATAAATGCTCTACATATACAGGCAAATATCCATGGATATTAATTACAGTTTTTACTCGGAAACTACTTACTTTCGTAACCCACTTTTGTAACCAAATATTTTATGTATTTCAGACAGAATGGCAGTGAAACTGTTGTCTCTTATCGTCATCATAGCCGCGGCGGTTTCTGCGGACGATGAGCCTGCGATCGCGCGGCTGTTGGTGTCGAAAGAAGTGTTGAACAAGTATCTGGTGGAAAATATGGATATACTTATTAAATACACGTTATACAACGTTGGGACTGCACCGGCCGTGGATGTAAAACTTGTAGACAACGGTTTCCACCCAGAGGTGTTTGCGGTGGTTGGTGGCCAACTGACAGCAGAGATCGACAGAATCCCACCGCAGACCAATGTCTCCCATGTAGTGACTGTCAGGTCTAGCCGATATGGCTACTTCAATTTCACATCCGCTGAGATTACATACAAGCCTTATGAAGATGCCGCTGAGGTAAGTCCAGTTTTAAATGAAAGTTCATATCAGTTTCATTCAATATGGTCCAAAACTCAATGACAACTAATAACCATACATGCTACTGAGATAAGGCATGTTTTGATTTATGATAACAATAATAAAGTTTGTCTAAATGTATCATTCATAACAGGATATTTTATCTTTTAGCGGAAACTATTCCTTTGATTTTTCGCATACAAACCAAATGGTGTTATTTTCAATAACATACTTGAGAGTTCATTGGCTTTTCTAAAGCAATTGTTTTGTTTACTGTTTTTAAATTCACCTTATCTGATTCTATCACTTGGACAGCACTAATAAAACTACACTGGCACGGCAGATAGGTATATTCAATCCAGTCATACATACAGTCTGATGTTGCTAGATAAAATAAAATTACTCAAAGTTATTGAACTAGCCTCGCCTTTTACCACTGTTTAAAATTCTATTATAATATTCTAAATTGCTTGTAGAACTTACAACCGATGGGGATGAAAGGTTTTCAAATGACAACCACAAACTGGAAGATGCAGTATAGACTGGCACCCCACTAGGTGGACCGATGATCTGGTGAAAACCGTGGGGAGCTGATGTATGCAGCAGGCGAGCAGCTGGTCAAAGTGGCGCTCTGTGGGGGAAGCCTATGTTCAGCAGTGGACATCTTCAGGCTGTTGATGACGATTCTAAATTATTACTAGAATTCCTACATATGTCATACATATTTGTCTGGGTGGGAGTAACCTTTTTTAACACCACCTGCCCACCTGTTATGGGCAGTAGAGAAAATTGTCTTTCCCCATTTTATGTCACTTGCTTAATTGTCGAGTGGAGTAAAACAGGGGAAAGACAATTTTGTCAACCACCCATGCTAGGTACCCTGAAGTATTTAAAAACTCACCAAACCTTATCCAAGAACCACAAAGGCTTTTATGCATATTGAGCCTCTTTACTTACAAACTTTTCTGTGTTATTTCAGGCACAGTTTTCATACAGCAGTACCCCTGGTGAGGGCGCCATCGTAGCATTCAAGGACTATGACCGCAAGTTCTCCTCTCACATCCTTGACTGGGCAGCATTCGCAGTCATGACTCTCCCCTCGCTAGCCATTCCATTTGGCCTATGGTACTCTTCAAAGAGCAAATATGAGAAACTGGCCAAGCCTAAGAAGTCCCACTAGTTAAATATTAGTTAGTATTAAATTAACCTCTGGTAATATTGTATGCTACATCTTTGTTTCCTGTTTTACACTGATGAATGATTAAAGATGATTTAAAACAATTTTAAAATTAATAATAGGGATTTTTATATTTGAATTTGTGGTGCAGCATGTAACATTAGCAGTGAGTTAATTTCATCATAAGTCCATCTTTGTTAATAGTAATTTATGAACAATAAAAAAATCTTTTTTAAGTTTTTGTTTCAGACTTTAATTTATATTTTACAAAAGCACAGTATTAAAAAGGCGAAAGTATGTGATGTGTATATGTTTGTTGCTCATTCAGGCTCAAAGGGCTGGACAGATTTGAATGAAGTTGAAACTTTCAATCTGCAGGTGGAACCACGAGGTGCAGCTAGTGTAAATAGTTTAAAACGGACCATAAAGGCTTATTGACAATTAAATTCCTTAGGTACATACTTAGATGATGTACAATCTAAAGGTACCTACTACTACTTATTGAAAAGAAAAAAGATTTTATTTATGAAAAGTTAAAACAATCTTATTATCTGATGTGCTTAGATGCAATGAAAAACTGTGTTAAAAAATACTAAATCTATATACATACAATAATACTAATCTTGTATAACATATACAAACACAGAACAAGAAAAACATGCTTATGTTATTTTAATTAATCTCAACCTGTTTATTTTTCAAAAAAGTTCATTGGAGATATTTACTTATAAAAGCAAGTAACATTACCCGCCGTTCCAAATCGAAATGATTTTTGTGTCGTTTTGAGAAGAATACTGTACGGATAAGTAGGTAGGTATAGTGGGACAGTCTGAGAGTCAAACTTTTTTGCGGCTGTGAAGTCGGCGCGAAACGCTGCGCTGCAGTAGCAAAAGTTATGTACGCGGGAAGCACTGAGCGCAGTGTGCGGGTTATACATGGATATCATGCCAAGCCAAGGATCGAGGTGCGAGCGTTGGGTTGTTGGGTATGGTAGTGGACTGCAGCAATTATATATAATAAGGTGGATCCGTGGAGGTGAGGCCTGGGGGCGTACCGTGAGCTCTTAGCGCGATCCAAAACTGAGCCTATATTGGATCGCTTTGCGTTTTTTGTATGGGGATTTTGACAAGCGATTTAGTATAGGCTCCGTTTTGAATCGCGCTAAGAGCTCACGGTACGCCCCCTGGTGACCTGTGAAAAAAGTTTTAAGCCTACATCAGGCACCAGTCCTTGCAACAAACACAAGTTTACAATAATGTAGTAAATATTATTGTCATAACTGATTAGTTGTAAGAACTTAATACTTTTATAAGCCTTTTTGCAAGGAAAATAAAAAACATTTACTTAATAAGTATTTATTTATAATTTGACTGTCTATAGGTCGTCACGGCTGGTATGTCCAAATGTTTTTTATTGTAGCTAAGTAGCATTTAGTAGTGGTGGCTGGTTGGTATTATTATAGTAAAGGTTATTTATATTTAAAGAGTAAAGAAATACGGATGCTAAGATGGTAGTGAAATATCGCTAAAACCACTTAGAACATAAAGGCGATAATAAAATGTTCCCGTTGAATGATACGGCTTCTCTAACAGCTGACCACTTCACTGTCCTCAAATTGTATGGTTTCGGTACCTATATAACGGTAGCTTAAGTTTCCAATTTCGTAAGCTCGGCTCGACCCAACCCCAACCCAACACAAAAACACAGTAGGTAGGTACTTATTACTTATAATAAAACTAACAGGTCCAATTCTATATCACATTTTCAAAAAAAAAAATAGGGATCCTTACTAAAACTCCAATAATGTAACCTAAGGTGTTAAAAAATTACCTAAAATATTCTCTACATCGCGTGCGTTGCGAAAACTATTATATCCGTGCGAAGCCGGGGCGAGCCACTAGTTGAAAATATTTTGAGAGTTTTTTTGGAGGACTCCCGATTATCGACGTTGAAGCCAAAACATTTTTTTTTTTTTTTCATTTTTGTCTGTATCTTGGCTGAGCATCACGCCGAAACTACTGAATGGATTCAAATGAAACTTGCCATGGTTTCAGTTCATATTACGAAGTATTAGTATTATGGACCTTCAGTATTAGGTCCAAAGCCACTCATATCCTGTACTATGGGTAAGAGAGAAGGGAGGAGCGAAAAGATAAGGGAAAAGAATGAATGGATGAAGGTGAAAGGAGGCAGGTGCGCCGCTGCAGTTAATAAATACTGCTTATTACCTACTATCAATGTAGGTTGCTCATAGCTACGTCAGTATAATGTAACGTAATAGTAAACGCTTGGACGAATTTTCTTCAAAGTAACGTAATGTAACCTCCACGCTCCACATACCAACGAGTGCGGAAGAATTATTGTTTCAATTCACTGTCGCCGCCGCGCGGGTAGGTACTGCGCTGCGGTCACCGTTTATAAAAAGGCACTCTGTGCGGTCACCGGTCACCCGGGTCGGGCCCTGGCTAACCCTTGGTGGTGACGATGTGTGGTGTGGCTCACCAGCATAGACTATACCTACTATTATATTACGTATAATAATAATATGACTCACCAACTAGTTTATAGGATATGATTACTGCACCCATTCCCAAATAACTGCTATATATTATATGTAAGTGCCAAGCAAAGACTAGACCTATGTCATCATCATTAACAGCCTGAAGACGTCCACTGCTGAACATAGGCCTCCCCCAGAGCACACCACCTTGAGCGGCTGCTCGCCTCCTGCATCCATCGGCTCCCCGCGGCTTTCACCAGGTCGTCGGTCCACCGAGTGGGAGGCCGGCCTACGCTGCGTCTTCCGGTTCGTGGTCGCCACTCGAGAACCTTTCTTCCCCATCGGAAGACCTATGTAAATAGGGCGAATTCTGTGGTGCCAAGTACCAAGTTGTCTGTCAGTCTCGCTCGTCTCACGTAGGTATACTTATAGGTAGGTACTCAATAAGGAATCTATATTACCTATTACTTAATATATCTCGTTATTATTACTACAAAATATGTAGGTACCTATCTACGATAAGACCGCCCATTGTTCGTTTCGTAATGGTTTTTTTGTTAGGTCACTTATTTTAATTTGGTAAAGATTATGTAGTAACCTACCTTAGATTAGAGTTTATAGTTGGGTGGATCAACCGTACACTCGGTCATTCCCGATATCCCCCATACTTTTTTTTATTGGCTAGTGTTTCCGCCACATATTGCGGCATAACTTGCCACTAACCGTGAAGGGATACCTAGTCACTCCCATAAAAAAGGGAACTTTGAACCAGAGGTATATGTACTACGTACTAGAAGTCTTTGCTTTGAACACAGATTAGTTTGTTGTCCAGATTAAGTAGTATTTTGATTTATAGGTTGTGTGTAGGTATAGAAGATAAAAATGTACATGTTTACCTACATTCTGAGCGTAGATAGCGGACCACAGGTTCTCCGGTTTCATTATCTATTCAAATCAATCGAGCAAGCTATATCCAGTTTTCGGATCATTAGAATAAAGAATGCTTTTTACATATGTATAAGAAAATATTCAAGATCTGCGAGGTATAAGTACCTCTATACTAGTTTTACGCCTTATCTGAGATAAGGCGTAAAACTAATTAACCCGTGCGAAGCCGGGGCGGGTCAGCTAGTAGTACCTATACATAACTGGTTTCTCGACTCAAACATTCTTGTGACACGCACTGGCTACTATGAGGTGTCTGAGATGTACATATTATTATGTAGAGTAGGCTGTGTGGTCATGTGCGGGTTGGTGTAACACAGTCATGTTCTTGAATATCGCGTTTTTCAAACATGCAGATTTCCTCATGTTTTCCTTCACCGTGATTAATGGACCGAGCGGGATTCAAACCGGGGTGCGTCGCAATGTTTTACGTAGGTACTATTTTATTTATTGTGTGCAAGAGGTTGTGTGGTTTTACATTAAAATAAATAAATAATAATAAACATTGGCAGGTTCTATCTTATCATAGAAATATTAATTTTTATAAAGTAACGATGCCTTAGATAGCCAAAGATATTGGCATATTTCACTAACGTTGCCGTTGATTATGATAAGTTATCTTTTGGGAGTTCCCATGTACCGACATCGATTAATGTAAGAGATGACGTAGTGACGTAGTCACAGCGCAGCGCAGGTGAATGGTCGATTTGAGATTAGACACGGCCACGAACGGTCGAGGGCAGCCGTGCGAATGTCTGGGGCGTTCAAAGGCAACTCTAGGTTTTCTTAATCTTTGCATTACGAAATAATAATATAGCTACCTGGTACATGCCTCATCGTCAACAGCCTGAAGCAGTGCTGAACATAGGCCTCCCCCAAAGAGCGCCAACTTGAGCGGCTGCTCGCCTCCTGCATCCATCGGCTCCCCGCGGTTTTCACCAGGCCGTCGGTCCACCCAGTGGGGGGCCAGCCTACGCTGCGTCTTCCGGTTCGTGGTCGCCACCAGACTTGCGCAGAATGTATCATTGAAAAGAAAAGAAAGATAGGTAAATATCATATGAGCCCTCCAAAAAAATTGACAAAATATCTTCAATGTACAGAATTTGACCTGTTACAGTTTTGTTATAAACATAGATAGGTATATAGATAAAGAACATGATTCACTTATAATGAGCAAGTATGTATGTGTAAATTATAACTAAATAATCTAGTTACAATTATTAATCTAAATATTATCCTCATTATCTGGCGGTACTTATATAAACGTTTAAAAAACATTGGCATAAGTAAATATATATTTTTTAGTTTACTTTTGAACACAGGCATGTTGTACCTACAATCTTTAAGATCGTTAAATAATTGTGCACCCTCATGCAAGTAGGTAAGGTAAGTAGGTGCACCCTCGTGCGAAGCTGGGGCGAGTAATCTACCTACATAAGTTATCTTCTAGACCATTTCTCTATGTTCTAGACTAGACTAGCTAGAGCTTCCCTTATCAACAAATATTTTAATAAAGGTAGGTTCGTATAAACCACAGATAACCCCCAATAGATACCGCATGAAAGACGACGACCGCGCACCACGCATTGGCGTAAATGGTTCTATATAAATCGCCGCTTCGCAGCACGGCCTTAGTTTCGACCAATTATTAGAGTTCATTATTAGGGCGTCACTCGAAACAGCCAATAATAGCGCATTGGCTCCAGTCCCCGCAACCCGCGCCTTCCGCCAGTTTTGGTGAGCTAGGATCCGAACAAAAATCCCGTAATGCGGTATCTATTGGGGGTTATCTGTGGTATAAACTAACAAAATGTAATCAATGGTCAATTCTTGTTAGGCTGCCCCCACATTGGGCGGTAGCGATCCTCGAGCGACTTACCGAAGATAACGCCGCGACATTTTACCATCGTGCGGCGTGTGTCGCCGCAATATCGCAAAAGTTGCTCGAGGATCGAAGGTTTTTAACCATTGGTTACCTTAACTACGAATCAAAAAACCTACCCTTAGTCAATTTTTTTTAGTAATTTTAACCATTGATTACCTTAACAAACTAAAAATGCTAACAAATTATAACCAATGGTCAAAATTTGTATGAAATTTTAACTATTGGTTACCTTAACTACGGATGAAAAGGGTGGGTTTTTCGATTCGTTAAGTAAGGTAACCAAATGTCAAAACTTAACAAATTTTGGCCATTGGTTAGGTACCTTAACTATGGATAAAAATCCAACCTTTTTCTTTTTTTCTGTGGTTTATCAGAAAAGGCGATATAATGTTTACATAGGATTCGAGTCAAGGCCCAGAATGCACAGTGACTAGACAAGAGATAGGTACCTGCCGCTAATGGAATGGAACTCCAATAAGGTGATAATACACTACAAGGGGCTCCTCCAATTATGGAGTGATCATACAGTCCGAACAAAGACACGTGTGGAAATAATTAGCGAAGACTTATTAGCATCCAATGTTTTATGTATATATCTTTTCAATGGACTTAGGACACGGTTCTGTCCATAATAGAACACAATCTACACTAGCCTACACACACACAGGCATGTAAACATAGCACGGACTAAACTGTGATAAATTGATAACATACGTATAGGCAATAGGCAAGAATGATGGCCTTATAGTGTAGTATGTACTTGCAAGCGTCATGTTTACGCAAACGGTGCCAATTGCCAACGTAAGAACAACACCTCTGGTATTAGTAATTTTTGAAGAATATCGGATATTGGAGAATAAAACTTTAAAGGTGTGTGTCAAACTAAAAGCCCAAATTAGAATAGAAATAATATTTTATTGCGAACGATTCTCCTAAAATAAATACAATAAGAAATATCACATTAGAAATTAGAATATAGTTACAAAGGAAAGTAAAGCATAAAATTAAGGTCCCTAAAACAAATAGGCAAACAACTTGGCAGGTATAAAACAATCACAATAAGTGCGCCTGATATCTTATGCCCAATAACTTATTGTTATGCCTACGTAGGCATTTGTTTTATTATGATTCTTATTCATGACTATCAAATAATTGAAAAGTAAAATATACAAAATGGGAAATAGATTCCGCGCAGCTACAAACATGGGCAACTAGCAATAATAGCATTAATACCTATTGGTACATATATTAATACAAATACAGTATAATCATTATTACTGGTTTTGGAATTTGGATAGTCCAATTCAATGTATATAGATATAGAGTTATATTTACAATATCTTAAAGCAAAATGCGGTAAAGGCACTTTGATAATTACTCTCGCTCTCAGAACCGAATTTTTAAAGAAGTTTTGAGTAAACGATATGAAAATATTGATTTGTATAGCAGTATCGCCTGCTATGAAAGCTCTCAACTCCCGCAAAAGATATAAATATAAATAAATCAAGTTAATATTGCACAAAATAAGATCTGAACATAAGATCTCAGTCAATTAGCGCTAAATTAACAATTATTACTAGCGGTTTTATATAAAAATATTGCGTTATCGTTTATTTACAGTAAAAAACACTCTAATCCTCATTGATACCGTAACGTGCAGACTAATTCGTTATCCATCAAACTGTTGTTATCTTGTGGTGCACTGTCGTCGTACCGCGAATAAAGGCTTTTGGATTAAAGTTTCCTACCTATATGGTGATGGGATCTGGGCTGTAGTTGTAAGAATGATTGGTGACGGGCGAGGAAGCGCCATAGTCGGGCGTGGTGGGCGTGGTGCTAGGTGGCGTGTCCAGCGGTTTATAGAGCACGGGAGCAACGTACTCCGTGAACCTCACGCTAGACTCCGCCTGCAGCGGCGCCGGCGTCGTGCAACTCGGGAATGGACTCAACAACAAGAAGGTCCCGAACGCGACTATCGACGCCATTATTAGAATGATTGTCCGCGCCTCGAAGCCCGCTCGCAACCCGGCCCAAGCCGCCATGCTTACCAGAAGCAGCACCACTGAAACGCGAATCAGCCGCACCGCTGTCGAGTGGATGCGGCCGCCACCGACGCCGCTCATGTCGCTCGGTCTGTACGCGAAGTACAGGTTATGCTTGTCTCCTACATGCTTGAGCATCATGTAGATGAGCCCAAACGGTGCAATCAACGGACACGCCAGGCTGTACACCATCGATATGGAAAATATCGCGATGCTCCACGCGTAGTGTACTCCGAACGGGAACTCGTAAAGGATAGCCTTCTTCACGTAACTCTTCTCAGCTTTTGATTTCGATTGCAGCAAATACCACACATAAAGGAACAGTTCTGGGAAGCGGATCAACTCGAGTGCGGTACCGATAAAGCCGGAAGTAATGACGTAGTTTACGAAGAAGGCTCCTTTATCGGGCAGGAATACGCAATCCCAGCGCACTGTGTCGTTCTTGTGGTAGATCGTCCACATTATGAACGCTTCTGCACTAGCGAGACCCAGCGAAGGCAAAATCAGAGTCATAAGAAGGAGAAATGAGACAGTTTTGGTCATGATGGAGTAGTTCTGTTGAGACTTGGTCCAGTGGGAGAGGAATTTATCGGAAAACGATACGATCGCGGGCATTACGGCGGCCATGGTCCACAGCAGTAATGTGGGCAGAAAGTCAAATATTAAAGTAGTTACTTTGTTTTTGCTCTCAGGTTTAGAAAATATTGTATTGAATATATTGACAACAATGGCTGGAGTCGTAAGGAAAAACAGAACTATAAAGAGACATACATTAACTATAATGGCCTTTATGTACCAAATGCCAGGCTGTACACTCAAATTCTCCCAAATGATATCAGAGGGGTTAGTGGCGTGGGAGAGCACCCACCCGCGGTGCAGGCTGAAGTGGTTAATGACATGCTCAGCTAATTGATATGAAGGTAGTGTTAAAAATGCAATACCAAGAGGATCATTCAGTACAATAGCTCGACATCTCTTAGCTTCATCCTTAAGTCTCTTCTCTTCAGCAGTGTAAAACTCCAAGGCATCCACTTCAGGTCCACACAATGTTGGCTTCACTATGATGCGCTTTCCTGTTTTCCTGAAGTATGTGTTGCTGTAAGTGAGAGCTTCCGAGACCATCTCCTTTGTGTCATGCACATCAATCAATTTATTGACATTGAAGGCGAGGCGTAGGTCTACTATCTGAATATGAGGGAAATTGTGAGCAAAGTATGCCCTTATTGTCGACTCATTTCTATCTGCTTTTGATATGTTAGTTATCATAATAGTTCCTGTCATTGATTTTGGCACAGGTTTACGGCCCGTGCATCTTCTCATTATCATAACTGATACTGGCAGAAAAGAGATGCTTATCAGAGTATGTACCCATAACCATAATGAGCTGCCCGTCAGATTAGATAGTGTAGTTCTGCCAAAGGTGCTAGCATCCACTTGCAGATTGGTCCCTTGGAAGTTGATGGGTAATATAATACCGATTGAAACTATGGTCACAATGAACATCAGAGTGATGGCATGGCGCTGGAAGGAGAGGTAGTGGACGGCGTCGGGCCCACACTTGGCAAGCACTTGTTCGCGCGTCACGCGGAATACTGCCGGCAGCCACGTAAAGAAGCCCTCGTCTATGTTGAGCGGTTCGTCGTTGCTGCGTCGCCTCTCAACGAGCGCGTCATCGTCGTCTCCCCCGCGGTAGAACAGGTTCGTCCATCGGCTCTTGGAGCGCTGCACGAGCGCCATTCGCCCGTAATTCCACGCAGTCCGCCGCAGTACGGAGAACAATAGAATTAGCAACAGCCATGATATCAAGTTCAAAATCAGAGTCTGTGGAATGCCATTGTACGCGCCCGTTATAATTACACTCTGCGAACTATTCACCAGCATACAGCCCTCGCCATCTGTTCCGTTGCCAGATGTATTATCCACCAGTGACAATGATAGTATTTCGTTCGTGTAACGATTCATTTTAGGTGTCGCAACACGGTCACTCGGGCGACAAAAGAGAAAGTATGCACATAGTGGAACCCCCACAAGAAGCACGAATGAGCACTTCACGAAAAACTTAATTGTGTACACTTGGGCGACGAAAATTCGGTAACATCTGGAAAATCTATTGTTATTTTCAGATTTTGCGATATCAATTTCTAAATGACGTAAACTCATGCAGCGACCGACAGCGACAGAAAACTAAAGGGATGTGAAATTGTGAATTTTAGTTAGGACATCTCGAACGAATGATTCTAAAATGTTAGAGACAGAATCGGTTAATTTCTATGAAGAACTCGATTATATTTTAGTATTATAATGTATTGATACATATCATTTATTTGCGCAAAATTAGTTTTCATGTAATCGCGTTAAGTAATTAAGCTATTATTGGCAAAAACGCAAGAAAATTTGAATTTGCCGCGCTGAGTGAAACGTTCTACCTTAAGCTAACTAGTAACCATTTTTTTAAATCAAAATGTATTGATGGTATGCTTGTGCTCATATTAAAAGTTAAAATTACAGAACAAAACATAATAACTTGCCAAAAGCATGTCACTAGTTCACAACTCCGTCAGGATAATAGTATTCATTTTTTCATTTATTTCTTAATAACAGAGTTATAGGTCAAATTCTGTCTGAATATTCTGTGGTCACAAGCACAACTCACAAACTAAACAAATTTCACTTCACTACAAATAGTGTAGTGCTTAATATGCATGGAAATGATTGCTACTTTAAAATCATTGTCATTTCATCATATGATTTATTTTTGTCACTGTGATTTCACCTGTGATTTTTCACAGACTGTGATTTTTCATATGCCTAATGAATTTATGATCAATGGTGATTGGCGGTGCTTTATGAAATGGAACAGAAATGTGGTTTAAGAGCAACCTAGCCAAGTTGCGACCTGTTACAAATAATTACTAAGAAATCTAATGCTACTCTCTAGATCAAAGTTCACCGCTACATCAAACCCAGTGTTTATAAAGTCTTAGGTCTCAGTTTGTTTACGGATCATAAGCAAAACTATATGTTTTGATATTTACCGCTGATGTGCTACTCTCGTATCATGAAATCCGAAGCCACGCTTCATTAAGTGTGATTATTTCACAGTGATTAGTAGCAGATTGTGTAACAAAAAGTAGCAGATTTATGAAAAGTAAAATCGTATGATTTTCACCTGCTCCTTGTGAAATGATCCATGCCTACTGCTTACCCATTCACATAAAATATTATATGAATGTGATGCTACCAACGGTAAATTAATTACACATTTTCAATTAACTAAAGGTCCCTATATTAATATTCATAATAAATATTATAGTAGGGTAAGTGCATACAGTAACACAAATAGGTAAACAACTGTATTTTTTCATGATTAGATTACAGACGTATTGTGGAGTACACAGAAGTCAGTTGAATATCGAAAACTTACCAAAATAACACGTGGTTTAATAATAAATAATTGCGGTTAATTGATATTTATGAATGTTCAATGTAGGCAAAATCCATTCAAATTACTGCAAAGTGCAACAGAGGATTTTTTGACAGCTGGACGGAACGTAGTTCTACAGACAAAAATAGATGGCACTGACGAGACATGGCAGACAGCATTTTTTTCACAAGGTTTTTTTTTACATCGGACTCATCTAGCATTTGACCACACTCTCACCTGAAAGTAAAGCCATTTTTTGGGAAAAACATTACCCTTTGTCACAGCACAGTGTCACTTTCACTTCACTCACCAGTGTGGCGATTTGTGGCAGATTTCTGCCATTTTGGCACATTTTCCTCATATTTACACTGAGACACCAAGTGTAAACGATTAAAAACTTGTGGCAGATTTTGAAGTTTTATTATTATGAAGTAAACAGAAATATAGTTACGAAATATTGATTCATTGACTTCGATATTTGTTGGGGATCGTTCTTACCACACAGATCCGCAGGAGAACTAAAGTGACCGATATAGCTCTTAGAATAAGCAAGTTGAAATATCAATGGGCAGGCAACATCGCTCGTAGAACTGACAACCGATGGGGAAATAAGGCTCTTGAGTGGCGACCACGAACCGGAAGATGCAGTGTAGGTCAGCTTCTGGTAGATAGGTACCTTAGTCCTTATTCTGGGATTAGTTGAACTCTATGATAAAGGGTTCATTTTATTTACTAGCAAATTACAAGCTGGTTTCACCCTCACGCCAAGTAATGACATGATTCGAAAAAATATGAATGTAAAATCCATGTATTACGAAAAAAAGAGGAATATGAATCTAACGTTGATTAGGTAGAAGTAATGATAACTTTCCTCCTTTTTTCATCATTTCTACATGAATTTTGAGTTTCTGTTCAATAATTCCTTGATATTTTAAAATAAATATAAGTAAATACCATTACTTCAACTTACTCTACTAAAACTTCCTATTACTATCTATGCTATAATAACAATGAATCCCAGATTCCATAAACATAAAAATCATACATTTTCAAATGAATATAACCCAATAAGGAAGGCCACTATTCAGCACGGACGTCTTCCAGCTTCCAGCTAACGATTTTGTGTGTGAAGGGGGGTGTGTGTGTGTGGTTGCCAAATATGTATATTGGTTCCAACGGAAAACCAGCTGGTTGTACGACCAGCACCATGCTGAATTGGGACAGATTCGTAGCAATGGGCAGTAAATATTTAATCATTGATTGTAGTACTTAGTGTCTGTACCTGCATTGTTTTCGTGCGTTTTGTCTGGAATAAATAATATATATATATATATATATATATTTTCTATTCTATTCTATTCTATTCTATTCCATTCTATGCCATTCCATTCCATTTCATTCCATTCCATCCCATTCCATATCCACCTTCTAATCATAAAAGGAAAGGTAACATATAAGGTTACATAGATGAAAAGGTTAGGTTTCACAAATAACATATCAATTAAAATCGAAATAACACACTTTATCGATTCTTCAACAATCGATAAAACGAAGCCCAGCTCTGCTGGATTGACATTGACATTTTGACAGTCAAGAGCAACAAATAATTACGTTTCATTTAACAAAAGTTGCGAAATCAGTAAAGTTACTCGAACGTGAATGGTCTCTTTTCTATTATTTTGCTTATGCAGCAGTTTTGAGAGGTACATCTATTTGCTTCTCATTTTTGTTTTATTTATCTTAATTTATATAGTATTATATATAATATATTGTCCATCTATAATTTCAATTCTAAGATCTTCCTTGCGTAGTACGGAAAACCATTTAAAAAATAGAGTGGGATAGAGCTATAATGATTACTTGAGGAAAATGAGACAGGTATATTTTAAGGGAGTTGGGTCAGTTGGGTGAGTTGGGTGAAAATTGAAAAAGCAATTTGTGTATTTCGGAAAACCGAAGAAGTTCGATTTCGGGTGTTCGACTTGTTTTTTGTGTTTTATTAATTTTAAATATTCTCATGGCTTTAGTTTTAGTTGATTAATTGGTTTGTAATAATTATGGCTGATTTCGACTGGAACAATTATTTAGATGCGATCAAAGGTATTGCGGTTCCTGAAGAACTGTTTTTACATGTAAGTTTGGTCTTGGAGTTTTATTTCGTGTTGTATAATTTTTACTTTTATTGATACACATGCCTTTAAAGTTACTATAGCTGTATTTTATGTATCATTATAACTTTTTTGTATATTAATAAACACAACAATACGTAGTAATAAAACAAAAGTATTATTTTTTCTATTTTTATCCTCATAGCGCAATCTTTTAATTTTACATTACTCTTCAACTCTACGTGCTGCTTTTGTTAAATTATGTGCTGGAAGTATTTCAAGGTTTTCATTTTACATTACTTAGCTTACAAAGTTATTTATAGAAAAAGGGATCCATATGGTAAACTGAGCTAGTGCTCTTACTCAGCAATGAATGCTACTATGATTACCTGGAATGCCAAAAATAGAAATAAAAGTAATAATATTGTTCAACAATTTTGAGGATAATATTATAAAATAATTTAACTGCAATTCAGGGATGAATTCAAAGGGACAATGGTACATAAGTACTCAAATAAATTTTAACTGAACCAAAAAATATGTAATTATATATTATATAGGTACCTAAACACTGTTTTGCTATATGGCTACTTACAGTAGGTATTTAATATAACAATAATAATAAATGACAGACAATAAATGAACCTTTAAATTAATAGGTAATTAACTGGTTGTATATAAGTACTTATCTAACTTATCTAAGTAGGTCAAATTAATGTTAACATAGGTGTTAGCCAGCAGGTGCTAGAATAGAAATTGGATGCTGATGATTACTATTTATATACTTACCTTATTATATACTAGTTATTTTTAATTCACATTTATACCATATTTATGGGTGATATAAAAAAATATAAATAAATTATATTTTAATATAAAACAAATGAAACACGCCTATGGAACTGACTGTAACTTTAAACCTTGACTTTATCAGATTTGTATTTTTTGCAAGCAGCACCGGGTTGATATCGGCCATAATAACACAAATTAATACTAGGTAATTTAGGAACACCTGCTCAATACAATAAGGGATATTTATGACCAAAAAGACGTGAGGCCAAATAATTTAACTACTGCTAGAAGTAGTCTAAAAAGATATCCTGCATTATGCAAAAAATGCTTGCATTTAGTTGCCATTATTCCACAACTACGTAATGTTAATAAACTGTTGTTAGAATTAGTAAAAGTATATCAGTACTCACAAGTTGACATTTATAATGCTACAGGTGGAAGCAAGTCTGAACAATGGAATTAAGCAGGGCATGCTCCTCGAAGTGTGCCACAAGAACAACCCTGATGTCTACTGGATAGCTGAGATCACCATGGTCTGCGGGCACCTTCTCAGGATTAAGTTCATTGGAGCTGACACTGATTTCTGGTGTGATATATCCAACACAAAAGTCCACCCACTAGGCTGGTGCGGCAAGTACGATGAATTAATTGAGCCACCTGATGAAATCAATGAGAAATATGGAGATACCATCATAGAAATCATGAAAAGTGCATTGTTAGAAGGACAGTCGGTTTCAATAGAGGCTCTCAATAACAAAGGTCTCTCACCTATAGATAGGATTAAAGTGGGGATGAAAGTAGAGGTGCAGAATATCATTGATCCTTACAAATACTGGATAGCTACGGTAAGTTCCTGACAAAAAAGTCAGATAAATAAATATTATAGGCGAGCAATCATGCTTATTGCTTAGTTAAACAGGGTTGCTGTTTGTCTGACAATATATTTTATGCCAATATGAATAACTAAAATTCCTTTTTTTTTATCCTCCAAAGCCTGTATCCTAGTTCCAGCAGCATGTGCTCTATCTTCACTGTATATACTTCCAGGTTTGTGAAAACGTTGGAGGGAGGTTGTTACTTCGCTATGACGGCGCCGACGAAGACCTGAAGCAAATCTGGATATACTTCTCGAATCCTCGGCTCAGCAGCTTTGGTTACGTCACTAATAAGGTAAATCATGGGGTTCTACGTAATAATACAAAAAAAATAAAATACAACAAATAGCAATTTTACTTAAATAATTTCCTCAAGGCAGACCATGGAAATACCATTGGTTCTGCCTATAGTGTCTGATAGAACCAAAATTCAGACAAAGGTACATATTCTATTACAATTTCGTTAGGAATAAGTGTCACTAAAGCAATTAACTCCTAAGCTAAAAATAAAAAAATAGGTAAACATTATGCAGAACTCACGATTTCTTCAAAATAGTACCATATTTTTTGTTTATTTAAATAACATTCAATAGCGCAAAAGACGTTAACACTTGACTAGGGAGGTACTATTATCAACTGAAGTAATGTGAAAAAATGTTTCAGTAGCTCAGTCAACTGAAGTAGTGGGAACAGACCCAGTTCTCAGATTAATGAGTTTTGCCCCTAAGTAATCTATCTATCTAAGAACGTCACATATTCAAGATCTTTGGTACAGTTTTAAATCGAAAGTGTCTGCTTTTCAGGGTTCACCGTGGCAGTTAAAGTATCCGGGCAAAGTGAACAAGTTCTCTTGCAAAAACAAACTGAGTACTCAATTGAGATTGAGCAATGAAGAGTCGATCATTGAGCCCACACCTGCTGATCTATTTCTGGTATGTCTATAGTTATTTCATCATCATCATCATCATCATCATCATCATTAACAGCCTGAAGACGTCCACTGCTGAACATAGGCCTCCCCCAGAGCACGCCACCTTGAGCGGCTGCTCGCCTCCTGCATCCATCGGCTCCCCGCGGCTTTCACCAGGTCGTCGGTCCACCGAGTGGGGGGCCGGCCTACGCTGCGTCTTCTGCGAAAAATCACTGAATTTTCAAATTCTTGCTGTGACGTGTAATCAAAATTAACTGGTAATCCACAGTCAAATCAAAACCTTGAAACTCATAGTTTCGCCTCTGGAATGAAGTTGGAAGCCCTCAGTCCTCAAGACATGAAGTGCATCCGTCCGGCCACAGTCACTAAAGTCTTCAACAACTTTCATTTCCTGGTGACTATCGATGACCACCTTGAAGACTATGAGGATACCAAAATGGCCTGGCTCTGCGATTCCAGCCACCCATACATTTATCCCATCGGCTGGGCGAACAAGAATAACTTCACATTCAAAACACCAAAAATCTGGAAGGAGGGGGCTTTTGAATGGGACGAATACCTAGCAATTACGTCATCCGTGCCTGCTCCTGCTTACTGCTTCAGAAGTAAAGACCCGCTTGAAGGAGTCGAGTTAAACATGAAGTTGGAAGCTGTCAATCCTCACAATCATGAAGAGATTCACGTGGCGTCAATAGATGCAATCGTCGAGCACATGCTTTGCATCGAACTTCTGCCGATAGGTGACAAGTTCTGGTGCTCTCAAGACAGCGATCTGCTGTTCCCAGTCGGTTGGTGCGATAGCAACGACTACGCCTTGCACATTCCAGATCTTACTGTCAAAAAGGAGCCGGAGAAAGTGAAGGAAGAGGTCAAAGTGGTGAAAGACGAGATGAAGTCTTCGGAAGAATGGTGCGACAGGATATACTTCAATTACAAATGTTACGCGGGGCCTTCCATTTCAAGGAACAAGTTGTCCCAGCTGCCGAAGCACGTGGGTCCGGGGCCGTTATCGTTGGTGCTGAAGGAGGTGCTGAACAAGATTATCTCGGCGTCGTACAAGCCAGCCAAGCTGCTGAAGGATTGGGAGACGGAGGGACCGCCTGAGGAGGGGATGAGACTGGAGATGCTGAGAGCAAAGTGAGTTTAAAGCATTTCTTAAATTTTCGCGATTTGAACACATAGTTAATTGTTTAAAAATTACTTAATCGCGCTAAAAATAGCCCGAAGTTTTAGCGCGTTGTAAGTCCTGTGTAGATTAATACCAAACCACTCTTTTTATTTGCAATGTTGCTAAAAATCCATTGAAACAGGTTTTGATTAAGTGCTTACAAGTTTTCAAACTACAATGAGCATTATGAATATTATTAGCATTAATTTTAAATATACTAATATTAATTCTTCATCATCCTGAAAATGTCCAATGCTGAATATAGGCCTTCTCCACAGAGCGCAAGGGGGGGCTTGCAATAATCACCACGCTTGGCAAGGCAGCTTGGTTAATATGGATTATAATGTTATTATTAATTATAATTACCAGCAGGTGGGCCGCCTGCTTGTTTGCCAATCATCACATAAAAATAAAAAAATTATATTAGAGTACTAGCTGACCTGCCCCGGCTTCGCACGGGTTAATTAGTTTTACGCCTTATCTCAGTCTAAAGGAAGAGAGAAGGGAGGGGGAAAGATAAGGGAAAAGGATGAATGTATGAAACGGTGAAAGGAGGCAGGTACGCCAGCACCTGCCTCCTTTCACCTTCATCCATTCCACCCTTTTCCCATATCTTTCCCCCCCTCCTTTCTCTCTTTTCCATAGTACAGGATAGGAGTGGCTTTGGACCTAATACTGAAGGTTAGATGTCTGTTATTTCTGAACCACAAAACCGACGACCTTGAAATATTTACGGGGCAATATTTAAAACACCACCTTTTCAACAAAAAAAGAATGAATGAAATCGGACCACGCGTTAATGAATTACAAATAAGTACATATTTTTAATTTCATCCGATCTCCCGCGGGGACCGTGCTGAATTTACGGATTAAAAGTATCCTATAGCCTACTTCGTAATATGAACTCAAATCATGCCAAGTTTCATTTTAATCCATTCGGTAGTTTCGGCGTGATGCTCAGCCAAGATACAGACAGACAGACAAAAATGAAAAAAAATATAGTTTTTGGCTTTAGTATCGATTATAGAGAGACTTCCAACAAAAATTTTCAAAATATCTTTATTATGTACCTACAGAATTGACCCTGTTACAGTTTTATTATAAGTATAGAATAGATGATATACGATACGATTTAGGGTTCAATGACTACATCACAACATAATATTACCTATGAACTTGCATCAAAAGGGTCATTATCCCGTCACACGTAACTGGTGTCGCGTGCGAGTTTGCTCCACATGCGTACTGACCGCATCATTGGATTCTCCGACTTCACGCGTTGTATGATGGTGTCCGGTTGCTAAAGTTCATAATAGTGAGAGAACGTAACCAGCATTCGGGCACAGGTAATAGTAGGTAATAGTTACTATCGGCTTTCGTGTAATGCGGCGGGGTAATTACGTAAAATTTGCAACAGCAATGCGACAGCAGTAGCAATGCGACAGCAGTAGCGAAGCATACATTCTCGACACCACTAATGATGTATGACAGCAATCACCGCGACATTTACGCCTGTCGCAAACCTGTTGCGAGTTAGGTAATTAGGGAGCGGGTGTGGGGAGCGGCCAACACGCGTGTAGGGAAATATCCTTTTAAAAATAAGGGGTAAATAAAACCGACTTCAATCGTTGTCACACTGAGAAATACTTGGGTAATATTATCATGCACATTTTTTCCAAATACTTTGATTTCAAAATCAAACTACTACCGTTCTTGAATATGGGCCCAGCACAGATTAGAGAAAAAAACAAACTCTGTGGGGCCCAGTCACAATTTAAAAAAAAATTATTGGTAATTGGTCCCTTTCAAATAACAAAAGACGTACGGAAATGCGGCATCCTTATATCGTAAAAATTCCTCCAATACGTACAAATCGATTTGATTCCTCATTTATATAATAATTCGGATAACAAACGAATGGAACACCTTACCAGAGTCATTGTTTCGTGACGAATATAATCTGGGAGTTTTTAAGGCTAGAGTGAAGCGTTATCTTTTAGGCAAGTATGCTCCATCGCCGACTATGACGTCACTTACCATCAGGTGAGACCACAGATTAGAGAAAAAAACAAAGTGGGTGAGACCGTGGTCAAATGTTTTCTATGATTAAAAAAGAAGAATTTTCTAAATCTGTTCATAAATGATAACAAACATTAAAAAAGGTGTGGTCTAATGCAACCTTATTTAATATAAAACAAACACTTTTTTCAAAGCAAGGCGCATTGAGGTGGATCACGGGAAGAAAAAATTGCCCGTGGTCCACCCAGGTGAACTAAGGTGGACCACGGGAAAATATAATTACCCGTGGTACACCCAGAAATGTTGAGGTGGACCGCGGGGGAAACTAACTCCCCGTGGTCCACCCAGGTGAACTGAGCAGGTGGACCACGATAATAGTGGTGCAACATCTTTTAAAATACCCATACTGGATAGACCTTGCCAGAGTTTTCCGTGATCCAAACTCCAACCAGGAAGAAATACGAAAGATTTTTATGAACCACTATGAAGGAGACAGAGGAACGCTTAACACCCTTCTATACTCAGCATTTATGAGAACGGCAGCAATGACCAGTCAGCATTGCCCGGATGATATTTTGCAGCCCCTGTGGGGGAGAGGGGTGAAGCCATTACATATTATAAAGAGTGTTTTGGTCACTTAAATAAAGTGTTTATTCTGTTATTAGCAGCGCCCCGCGGTTCCACCCGCGTTCCTACAGGAACCGTTCCCGTTTTTGGGATAAAAAGTAGCCTATGTTTTAATCCAGGGTATAAGCTACCTCCACACCAAATTTCATCCAAATCCGTCCAGCTGTTACAGCGTGAAAGAGTAACAAACATACACACATACGCACAAACTTTCGCCTTTATAATATTAGTGTGATGTGATGATAGTGTGATATATAGTTGGTGTCGGTCTCCCCAGACTGAAGACGAGCACGTACCACGCGTACGTGTCGGTGGCCCGGTCGGGCGCGCGGGTGGGCCCGTTCTGCCGGGCCGTGTGCGCGCGGCTGCAGGCGTGCCCCAGCCTGTTCGGGCCCGAGCCCTACCCCGCCGCCTGCCCCGCCGACTGCCAGCGCGTCGGCAAGGCTACCTTCCGTGAGTGCACCGCCACCCTGCACGCCTGCCAACTTCCTGATGGGGCACGCTAAAAACCAGCCCTGAGCAGAACTTTTTTGACGCTGCAGTGCTGAGGCCTACTCCTGTTGCCAGCTAGAAATAGTTATAATTTTGTACCTATATGCAGTTCTTTTTCTTTGGCAGTACATAATATTTATTCTTATTCTGCCTCATCGTAAATAACGTCTACCCTACGAATGAATTATAACGTCTACCCCACCGAACGTCAATTGTGCGGTTCGTAAGAAATAGCTATTTTAGTTAGCGCCTCTTGACAACTGAGCGACGCGATTCTAAAGTTGAGACCTCGAATAGGCCGCCGCATCGATGCAGTGACGATGTTACGATGGTAGACGGTGGCTGGGGGCTGGGTAATGACTGGAAAAAAGAGCTGCATCTCTATTACGAGCTTATTTTTCAGATTCAAATATTATGGACTCGGTATCGAGTATGATAGTAGATATATACATATATGATTTGATTATTCAGACCAGCGCCTCTAGCAGTAACTATATGATAGAACTAAGAATTGCATACAAACATTTTTAGATACTTTGATTTTTGATAGCGTATATAAACATGTTAATAAAGTCGTACTGGGGTACAGAAGATCGTGTTCAGTAGCATGCAACGAAGAGGCCTATGTCCGACAATGACCTACTACAGAAGTACAGATGATTAATATGTCAATGTTGAATACTATCTATTCTCCCATCGATATGCGTCGCATTTCTTAATTCAGGAATCTGAACGATTTCTCTCAAATAAACAAGTGTATTTTAATTCCAGACAACGGCACGGAACGCCGCGGCAGACCGAAAGGCAGCTTGAACGGCAGAAGAAAGAAAAGAAAGTGCGTAGTAGAGAAACGAGAGAAAGAGCAGCAACCGTCCCAAGAGAACGAGAGCAAAGATGGGGAGTCTGTGGAGAGCGAGGGATCAGAGGCCCCAGGCACCAGGCCCGGCTCGCCCGACAGCCAGGACGACAAGTCGAGCCACCGCAGGAAACGGGAACACAAGACCAATCACCCTAAATTGGAAATGAAAACGCGCGGCGCCAAAATACCCAACTTCGCGCTCCAGATAAAGGAAGCGCACTGGAACAAAAAAGACGTAGAAACTATCTATAGCAACTCATGCGCCAAGAAACACAGCTCGTACAGCGACACCGAGAACGAAACCAACGAAAGCAGCAGCAACTCTAGAGATGCGAAAAACATATCCGACGTCTCCGATACTGAGGAGCCGGAGCTCAAGAAGCTAAAGTTCAACTCGTACGATCCGCTGCCGTCGGATAACAAGGCGTTCGAAAAGGATATCGCCATGTCCTGGATGAATGGCAAGCTCCAACTGTCTCAAAACCCTCTGCGGTGGACGGTAGACGACGTGTATAAGTACCTACGAAGTACCGACGACTGCAAGCTTATAGCGGACCGTATGAAGCAGGAAGAAATCGACGGACAAGCATTTGTTCTGTTAGATTTAACGGTGGTCAGAGAATTCTTGCACATGAAGAAGGAGTTTGCCCTCCAGCTGAGCAAACACATAGAAATGATACGGTGGTACACTATGAACTACGAGGAAAACGGGGAAACGTAATTCTTAGATTTTTATTATGTAGGTATATTATTCATTATCTAGTCCAAAATAAACATGTTGAAATTTTAACGTTTATTTTCAATGTCTCGAAGGATGATTTTGTGTTGATCAAATAAATGAACTCTTACGGAACTTCCGGCAGAGCATGTTGCACAATTTAGATAAGAGTGATTTGGATGCGTCACTGTTTCCGTTTATGCTGGTGAAATCTTCGTCCAAGTAGATATTCTTCTTGGCATAGGAGACTTTCACGGGTATATCCCGGTCTATGGCCATATTAGTGTCGTAATGCTGTCCAATGAAATTTTCTAATTCTAATTTTTTTGCGCGAATTTTTTTTAAGTTATCGGCGGATGCTATTGATTCTGTTTTGAATGTCTCTGTCGGCTGTTTAACGTTGATTTCGGAAACCAAGTTTCGACCGTTCAATTTGATTTCAACGCATGGACTGGCGCTAAGGAGAAGGATATTAAATTTGTCTTCGATCTTTAACAATCGCTTAGCTTGGGAGCTATTATCTTCTAGCGTTGAGTCAGTGAGGTAATGTTCATTTTTGTACGCTTCCACTAATCCCGTCGCGCTGTCAGTGATCATGCCGGAGTCCCCGCTACTGCTGACGCAAGCTTGTACACCGTTGCACTCAGCCATAGCCATTTCTGTAGACACATTACTGATTTTCGATGCTGAGTTTTCTGAGGACATGATGTGCTCAAACATATCCTTGATAAAATCTTCCATGTCATCAATCGAGCCTTCCTTACTCTTGAGGAGGATCTCTTGAAACCGCGCCTTGTATAATTCGTAATCACGCATGCTGGTGTAGAAGGTCTCGAAGATTTTTTCTACAGTTGTCTTGAAGAACTTTATGTTCGACTCGAGGCTGCTAAGGGAACCGTCTTCGGTTTGTAATTCTTGAGATACGTTGTTATATATTCTCTTTTCGAGATTTTCTAAATCGCTGTTGGTGAAGGAGATCTTTTTTAATGTTTTTTTTTGTTCTAAGATGGTATTATTAGAGTCTTTGACGGGGACCTCGTCATGCTCGTATTTCTTATAGTATTCCCCGCTGGTTGCCATGTGAGGGGAGCCAGCGGCGGCTACGGTGGAGTAGGTGTCGCCGGAGCTTCCGGACGCGGCGGGTGGCTGTGGTGCGGTGAAGTTCAAGTCGGATTTAGAAAAAGCTTTTGATTTACCGACTTTGGGCAATTGTAATGTATGATAACTGTGACGATTGTTCAAGTGGTTTTCACAGTCGCCTGCAAAATGAAAACTTGTCAGGGCCGTGATACAAATTGATAAAGTAAGTCCACCTGCAAGAAAATTTTTACAAAGTGCCGCAACAGTCTGTAAGGCCGGGTTTCCACATGCAAGAAGTGTCCGACTCTCTATCTCACAGTAGCTTGTAAGTGTAAACAACGTAGCAAGTGCACTCGCGACAGTACGTCTAGCGTTTCCTATGAGTACCTAGTTGCAAGTGCAATATATTGCAAGTGTAAACATGTTCACATCGACTCGCGTCAGATCTCGATGCTTATCGGTCTAGTTTCGTATATATCTTGCAACTTGTAATCGTGGGAGATCGGATTTGTTGCCTGACTGAAAAAAAGATAGAGCTTCTAACTGTATGTTTACTGATTTCTCCGAGATTTCCGGACCAATTTATGTGAATTTTTGTTCGGTAGAAGACGGTGCTCTTTGGTCCCATGTAAAGATGATCTGATGAAGGTCTTCGGAGATAGACCACAGAACTTCTGATTATGAGATTGAGATAATAGCAGTCGGTTTAAACCCTGTTAAAGAGAATAAGTATTTTATTTTTGGAGTAATTTTTATTACTTAGGTACGACTTTTTCAAAGTTTGTATCCGCGCGATTAGCGTATCTAGCCAGTATCATGTTTTAGTTACAATTGTTTCAAGTAAGTAATGAAGCTGTACGAAACTAGACCGATAAGCAGCGAGATTTGTCGCCAGTCGATGTGAACATGTTTACACTTGCAATATGTTGCACTCGCAATTACTTTCAGGATTCGCCTGACAAATTGTCGCGAGTGCACTTGCTGCGTTGTTTACACTGGCAAGCTACTTGGTCTGATAGAGTCCGACACTTCTTGGAGAAGTTTTCTTGCATGTGGAAACCTGGCCTAAATGTACCTGTAGTTTACACTTACAGCTACTGTCTGATAAGACTGTCGTGCTCGCGATACTTGTTGCAGGTGGAAACCCGACCCAAGGTAAAGGTAAAAGATTTATTTATTAAAACTTTAGCAAAAAATTATATAGAGGACAAGGAAGACTTAATGCTGTCTAGTGTCTATCAGTCAACCTCGATATGCAAGAAAAAAATGTTTGAATGTGTTCTGTGATTGAAGTTACTTTAGTAATGCTTCGGTACGGTACTAGCATGGACTTACTATACGTACCTCCTATGTCGATAGGGCGAATTCTGTGACCTACCTATACAAATAATACGGTTGGACTGTAGCAAACCGGGCACTGAGGAAAAATTTTGATCCAAATTTTTATGTTAGTATGACCCCTACTTTTTATGGTGCCATTCGATAGGTGGTGTAAAAAGAAAAATATTTTGTAAGGGTCATGAATTAAAAAGTTCAATGAGCTCTGAGTTAGAGGGTCAAAACTATATTTCGTTATCTAGGCATTCTGGAAAAAATTTGATCGAAATTTTTATGTTAGTATGACCCCTACTTTTTATGGTGCCATTCGATTGGTGGTGAAAAAAGAAGAATATATTTTGTATGAGTCATCAATTCAAAAGGTCAATGGCCTTTGAATCAGAGAAGGCAAAACTAGCTTTTTATTCATGCATGTACCTATGAGATACTAGGATACTAGTCTAGGGCAAAGTCATAAATAGGTGCAACGACGAGCGAAGCGAGGAGGAGCGTTAGGTGAACAGTGACCTCAGAAGTCACTTGTGTAAATGTTGACCTCGAGGTCAAGGTGACCTACGTCGAGGTCTAGGTCAATGACCTCCCAAAAACCCGTGTGGGTGTTCCCCATCCTAATACTCCCACACCCCACCAAGTCCCGAATGTATGTTTTGGCGTTGTTTTTGGTCCTAATTTTCATAGTGCCCCGTTTCGTATCGTCTGACTAATAATACCTACAGAACAAGCAAATATATATAATATGTAGTAAGCACGTAGTAAGTCAGAGTAGGTAGGTATATCCATAATTATGGTTAAGTCCATGGTCCATGGGTGCTAGTTAGCGCAGCTTTATATACTCTTTGGGTGCTAGCTTTTAGAAGAAATGGGTGGTGGTTTCACTAGGAAATAGAAAATTACTTGGAAAATTCATACCTACCCATTCCAATGACTACTTATAAAATCTTACAAAAATCAGGGCCACTATGTTCCTGTGTAGAAATAGAGTAGTATAGTGTAAGACAAAGAACTACTTAGATAATTTTAGATTAATTATAAACTATAAATACAATATAAATCACGCATGACACCAAAGAGTATATAATTTACTACGTAGACACCACAGGACACTGACAACAAACCTTTATTGTACACTTTGGAGGACACCCAAACATCCAAAGAGGACATTATCCTAAAAGTTGCCCAAGTTAGTATGTACAGTATTGTATACGGAGGCAATAAAAATAAAGATGTAAAGTATATAAATTAAAATAAAAGAATAATGCGTAACGCGTAGTAGTCTTGTGTGTGCAACTTAGTAAGACTCACAAATTTTACAATGTGCTATAAACGGCAAGAGAATCCATTACTCTGATAATAAATAACTGACAAATTTTAAATTTTCCGCTTATTTTTTTTTTTGGTTCGCCCTTTTGGGCAGGCTAAAGTCGTGAGACCATACCGCCTAGTCTTTCGTAAGATTTCCCGCTTATGGCCCGGCTACACCACCGGCATATGCCGGTAACTATGGCATATCCCGGTGGTGTGGCCACGATATATGCCCATAATTTTACGATGGCGATCAATATGGCATATTCCGGTAAGCAGTAACCGCGGCTACACCACCGAGATATGGCGGTAAGTATGGCATATCCCGGTAGTGTAACCACTCTTACCCCCATAATTTTACGATGGCCATCAATATGGCATATTCCGGTAGGCGATCGCTCTAGAGGCGGTTTTTTGCGCACATCAAAGGAAGATTATTGCAGTAAAGTAGGGTGGCCATCTCCAAATGTTGAAATCCAGGATTTGAGAGAAGAAATACCAGGACATCATCAACAGCCTGAAGACGTCCACTGCTGAACATAGGCCTCCCCCAGAGCACGCCACCTTGAGCGGCTGCTCGCCTCCTGCATCCATCGGCTCCCCGCGGCTTTCACCAGGTCGTCGGTCCACCGAGTGGGGGGCCGGCCTACGCTGCGTCTTCCGGTTCGTGGTCGCCACTCGAGAACCTTTCTTCCCCATCGGTTGTCAGTTCTACGAGCGATGTGGCCTGCCCATTGCCACTTCAACTTACTAACTCTAAGAGCTATATCGGTCACTTTAGTTCTCCTGCGGATCTCCTCGTTCCGGAGCTTATCTCGCAGGGAAACACCGAGCATAGCTCGCTCCATAGCTCGCTGCGCGACTTTGAGCTTACTAATGAGGCCAACAGTAAGAGACCATGTCTCAGTTCCATAAGTCATCACTGGCAACACACACTGATTGAAAACTTTCGTTTTCAGGCTCTGCGGTATTTTGGACGAAAAGATAGGACGAAGCTTCCCGAACGCTGCCCAGCCGAGTTGGATTCTTCGCGCCACCTCTTTGTCGAAGTTGGACCTACCTAATTGGACAATCTGTCCTAGGTAGACATACTTGTCGACAACTTCGAGAGTATCGTTCCCAACAATTACCGGTATAGGTGGAACATGAGCATTAGACATGATCTTTGTCTTGTCCATATTCATCTTAAGACCAACCTGCTGGGAGACTCTACTGAGGTCGTTGAGCATGGTGCTAAGGTCCTCGAGCGATTCCGCCATTATGACTATATCATCGGCAAAACGAAGGTTAGTGATGTACTCGCCATTTATGTTGATGCCAGATCTTTTCCACTCCAAGAGCTTGAAAACATCCTCCAATGCGTTTGTGAACAGTTTCGGAGAAATAACGTCTCCCTGTCTCACGCCTCTTTGCAATGGAATTTGTTTCGTACTCTGGTCCTGTAGTCGGACTGACATAGTGGCCTTACTGTACAAACACTTCAAAACTTCGATATACCTATAGTCAATTTGGCATCGCTGCAAGGACTGCAGCACCGCCCAAGTCTCGATTGAATCGAAGGCTTTCTCATAGTCCACAAACGCTAGGCATAACGGCCGATTATACTCTTCGGTCTTCTGTATAATCTGGCGCAGCGTATGGATGTGGTCTATGGTGCTAAAGCCTTTTCGGAAACCGGCTTGTTCGGGAGGCTGGAATTCATCAAACCTGCGTGCGAGACGATTCGTAATGACTCTCGAAAACAGCTTATACACATGACTCAAGAGCGAGATGGGCCTATAGTTCTTCAATAAGGTGTTATCGCCTTTTTTGAAGAAGAGCACCACCACGCTCTTGTGCCATGCCTCTGGCGTTATACCTTCAAGGATGACAGAATTAAATAACTTCTGGAGGACTAAAAGTACCGGTCTACCACCCGCTCTCAGAAGTTCGGTCGTAATTCCATCTTCACCTGGTGCCTTGTTGTTTTTAAGCTGTTTGAGGGCCATTCTAATCTCGTACAGGCTGACGTCCGGGATATCTTCGGTATAGTGTCGGACTAACTTGGCTCTGATGTCCTGAGCTGTGTTAGTAGCGGGCTTACGTGTCGAGGTGTATAACTGTCCATAGAAGTTCTCGATCTCTCTCAGAATCTCAGGCTTGGATGAAATGACGCTACCATTTTCGGTCTTCAGTTTTGTCATTTGGTGTTGCCCAATAGACGAATCCTTTGCGAACACTTTAGAGCCTTGGTTCCGCTCAATTGCGGCCTCAATACGTGAAGTACTAAGAGCACGCAAGTCGTGTCGCAAGGAACTCCAGATTCGTCTATTGAGTTCACCGTAGGCTGACATATCAACTGAAGACTGCAGCTTCATTTCGCTCCGGTCGGCCATTAGCTCAAGAGTTTTTTCTGAGAGCTTTTGAGTCTTCTTTCGGCGTTGGGTCTTAAAGAATTTCGATCCAACAGCTTGGACAGTTTCCACCAACCCGTCGTTTAGCTCGTCCACTGTGTTACAGTCGGCTAGGCACTGGAAGCGATTTTGGAGTTCCAGCTGAAAGCCTTCGGGGTTTTGGATTTGGACAGGATTTGGACGGAGCGTAGACTTCACCAGACGTGACCTTTCGAGCTTAACATTGATATTCAATGTGCCTCTAACAATACGGTGATCGCTACCGGTTTTCACCTTGCTGATCACAGAGACATCATCGAATATGTGCTTCTTGGTCGTCATGATGAAGTCTATCTCATTTTTAGTGGAACCGTCGGGACTTATCCACGTCCACTTCCTGGATGGCCGCTTCTCGTAGAAGGAGTTCATCATAAAGAGTCCCTCCTTCTCCATGAAGTCAGCCAGCCTCTGTCCTCGAGGGTTCCGCTGCCCGTATCCAAATGGCCCCACTCTCAGCTCATCGCTATTCCTTGTGCCCAACTTCGCATTGAAGTCTCCCATCACAACGGTGAAGTATGTTTCGGAAGTATGCATGGCTTCGGATATGTCCTCATACATAGCTTCTACTTCATCGTCTGAGTGTGCCGATGTCGGCGCGTATACCTGTATAACCTTCAACGAATACCGTTTGGTTATTCGGAGTACCAGGTACGCTACCCTGGCCGACACACTGTCGACTTTGACCACGTTGTTGACGAGAGACTTGCGGACGAGAAACCCGACACCCCCTTGGGAGAGTTGGTCTCCCTCCCGGTAGAAGAATAAGTTACCGGAATTTAGGATTATCGTGTCCTGTCCCTGTCTTCGGACTTCTGACAATCCCATTACATCCCAGCGTAACTTACCCATCTCCGCCTCTAGCTCGACCATCCTTTCGTCAGCCTTCAGTGTGCGCACGTTATGTGTTGCCAGGGCCAGGGGTCGTCGTTGGGGTTGGTAGCCGGGCGTCTGCCGGGGATTCTTCGCACCCCTTGCCCTGCCGTTACCGTGGCCGCTACCGTAGCCACGGGATAGCAGAGCTGCCGGGGACTGGGGGCCGTTTTTATTTGTGCTTGTCATTAGGGGGGGGGGGGGGTTTGCCATAATCACCACGCTTGGCATAGCCTGAAGACGTCCACTGCTGAACATAGGCCTACACCAGAGAGCGCCACTTTGAGCGGCAGCTCGCCTCCTGCATTTATCGGCTCCCCGACAGATCATCGATCAAGGTAAAAGCCGTTTTATCCATTCATCCTTTTCCCTTATCTTTTCCTCTATTCCTTCTCTCTTCCTTTAGACTGGTATAAGGCGTAAAACTAATTAGCCCGTGCGAAGCTGGGGCGGGTCAGCTAGTAAGGAACAAAATACAATCGCTACCGAGATCGCCCTTTGGTTCGAAATAAGTAAGTTCTAGAAATAAGTAAGCACCTCTTTTTGCAAAATAACCTACCTAATATTGGTCAAGAGGTTGTCAAGATATTCGCGGGGTCTGAGTTCAGGACGTACTACCTAGTACGTCCTGTAGTACTAGTACTTACCTAAGTAGTAATATGTGCCTACTAGGTACATACATATGGTATAATAAATAACCGAATAACACCATTTATGGCAGTCTGTGCTATAGTTAGACAGCCCCTTATCCCTCTAGGACTTATTTAACAATAACGATCACAACCTAAAAAAAATTTCGGAATCACGTCATCATCATCAACAGTCTGAAATGTCCACTACTGAACATAGGCTTATCACATACCTACTTCTCAAGAAATAAATTATTGGTCGTTGGTTGGGGTTGCGCGGCGGGATAGCGGCGTCCCTTTCCACATGGAAGTTGGCCGTGTGAGCGAGAGCTGAGACTTAGTGATAGCGGCGTCCTGTTCTGCGGCTGTCCTGCACGCACAGGGGTTTTTATCAGAGTGCTAGAATAGAAAATTGCGCTGGATAGCAATCGCTACACGCGTCATCATAGTCACGGTCTTTGAGTATACAGCCAAAAGGAGTAGTCACCACGGGAGAACCCCGCTCGCCAAAGGTACAAGAGCGCGACTCCAACCAGTTATATAAAACTAGTTGAGACAGTTTCCGCGTCATTTGTGCACTGACAGCGCGGGAGAACGAGCTCCGTAAGAAATGCCGATCTGTCGTGTTTATTGGTGCAGAAACCAGTCAAAAACTTCAAATCTTCAAAAAGATGGAATTTCCTTTCACCTCTAAGTACTTATTAATATATATTTTTACCAATACCTAAAGTACTAAATTAGAAAATATTGTAAGTGCCAGAGTGTTGCCACTGTATCACACTTGTCCTAGCTTAAACAAAAAAAATGTAGGATGAATAGTAAACAAAAACTTTGACTGTGCATGCTATATAGGGATATTTAGTTAGCACATTTCATTAACAAAAAAGCTGGCCACACCATAGCGTACCTGCATATAAATTAGGGATGGGATTAAAGTCGATAGTTTTTGAACGAGTTACATCCAACTTTTTAAATACGTAGTGTTCTGAAAGCGGTAAATTATTATGTTTTTTAGACTCAGAGTTGTAGCCTTGCAATCATAAATCTTAATTTTAATAAAACAACAACATAAAGCGGAGGTTACCTATCAATAATTGTAACAAACAAAATTAAATGTATGAAACATCAGAGAGCGAAGTAGCTAAGGTGACCTGTGGTAAAAGTTGGCGTTTTTTTTTCTCGAGGGTACTCTGTTCGCTGGGCCGCAAGCGGCGCACGATTCAGTTAAGTTTGTATCTCATTGCAAATTATACGTACATTTTTGTCGTTTCGTTTCGTTTCATTCTCCAGTTCACGTTCCAGGTCACGTTCCAGTTCACGTTCTAGTTCCACTTCACGTTCCAGTTACCGTTCTAGTTCCAGTTCACGTTCCAGTTCCCGTTCCAGTTCCCGTTCTAGTTCCAGTTCCCGTTCTAGTTCCAGTTCACGTTCCAGTTCCCGTTCCAGTTCCCATTCTAGTTCCAGTTCCAGTTCCCGTTCTAGTTCCAGTTCTAGTTCCAGTTCCAGTTCCTATTCTAGTTCCAGTTCCAATTTTCGTTTCGTTTCGTTTTGGTTGATGTCGATTTTGTTCGCACCATCAATACGGTTTTCCTCTGACGGCGCGTAAAAATAAGAAGCCCGCACGACATTTTTCACAAAGTTAATTACTAGTACAACTCATTTTTTCCTCGCAACTGTGATGAAAAACGTCGTATGACATACGTGTGCATTGATCATTACACACTTATATCATAATGTACTATTATTTGCATTTTATATCAGACGAAAAGATGAAAAAAAAAATGGTTCAAAGTACCTAAGAGGGAGAAACTACAGTTATATGTGATAGTCTGCGTGTTCTTAAATCATCGGTAAACATCGATAACATAGCACCGATAGTTTCAATCCCTAGTTCGTTTACAGGAATCATCGTGTACAAATAGGCCGCTTCTGTGTATACGTTTGTGTGCGTAAAGTTAGAACTAGTGTTTCTATTTTTCGTCGATGCGTGCGTAGCAACGCGATCAAACATTACGTACGTGGTAAACATTTGTTTGTGTGCGTTTCCTCGTCCCCTTCAGTTTTTGGCGAGATTTCGTGGACGGACGGAAGGGTTTGTGACTACTCCTTTTGGCTATATACTCAAAGGTCACGGTCATAGATTAGGTAAAAATGAACAACATGTGATTGTGAACAGATGTCATATTATAACAAATAGTAATATTGCCTATTTTTCACCCAGGAAAACCAAACAACTGGACTGGTTTTGATTTAGTTTTTAACTGTTTGAAAAGTAACTAGTTCAAATCCGTTAACTATGATATGGATGACAGTTCTATGTATACATTTAACAGCCTTTAGGATTCCGTAGTAGGTACTGCAGAGAAACTACAAGTATTAAGTCATATCTGTTCAAAAGTTCGAATAATAATAAAAACATCATGTTTTTTGTTCTAAGATAGCTCCCATACGTAAATAAGGAACAAAATACTATCGCTACCCAGATCGCCCTTTGGTTCGAAACAAAATCTTGAAATAAGTAACTTTTTTTTACTGGAAAAAGAGGTGCCTCTTTTTCCAGTAAACAAAAGTTGTAACTTAACTATTGCTAATTAATTTACTATTTTCTACTAATATAACATAGCTTATGTACCCAAACTTAATCATAAAGTTTGGTAGGTACATAAATCTGTGTCCTTTCTGTATGCTTATACTTGTTAATCTTGGAATTACCGCGGTAATTGCGGCCGCAATGAATGCGGTAAGCTCGGCGGTGGACGCGGGCCTGATTCTGTTAAATAAATTGTTTATTTATGAAGATCGTACCTTTGTCTAGAAATGTATAGTTTCAATGAAACAATGCTTAATTATTTAAATACGTAAGTAACGGTATAATAAGTTCGAATCGATATTTAAGGGTACACAATATTTAGGATACATAGATATCTATCTAGATAGATAAACTTTTTACTGTACACTAACTAAACTTAAATATACAAAGAAACTAAATTAACTTATAATGCCAGTACAATGGGCGGTCTTATCGCTTAAAGCGATTTCTTCCAGACAAACTTGGGATGGAGAGAAAATATTGGTTACGGTCATAAACCTTTACAAAGATGTTTATGGCTCTTTCAAGTCAGTTGTTATCGACTTTTCGACAAAATTAACTTAATTTAATTATTTTTTTGCGAAGATTAAAAGATTTAAAAAGATCCTATGTATTGCGTGGAATTTCAAATACGTAATCGTAGGTACATGGTCATCATCATCATCATCAACAGCCTGAAGACGTCCACTGCTGAATATAGGCCTCCCCCAGAGAGCGCCACTTTGAGCGGCTGCTCGCTTCCTGCATCCATCGGCTCCACGCGGCTTTCACCAGATCGTCGGTCCACCTAGTGGGGGATCGTACATAGTATCAGGGCCAAAAAGAGTACGACGACTCCAAGACGATTCAACTACAATTACAATAGCAGAATCAGGCCCCTGGACGGTAAGGTCACGTAAGGTGGTGTGAGGGATGTTCTGAGACGACCAGAGTATCGATACCTATGCATATAAGTAGTACGGTACTCAATACCTGATTTGATACTACCAAGAAAAAAGCGTAGACGATTTCATGAATTCCAAGTTGATAATTAAGATGATAAGATGGCGTTAGGAGTATCGAAACGAACAAAAACATAGAAGAATAAGATAGCAAACAGTTGCCACAAATCTGTAACTAGTTCATTATCATGGTCGATATCCACTTAGCTAGCACTTTTTTTTATCAGAATGAATGATGTGACGAGTTAGTCCTTCACCTGATGTCAAGCGACTTGGCCGCCCATAACAGTACCAGTGTCACTCGGAAGTCGGAACTATAAAATAATAAAGTTTCGCGTGAGACTGCACTACGTACGTCATCTTGAGACATCACAGTAATTAAGTAAATTACTGCGCTTGCAAAATTGAAACGGTGAAACATCGTAAACCTTAGAGTATAGACTAAAAGCATAGAGAGATCATCGATGATCAGCGATATGTGTGAGCAGTACAAATACAATATGGTTTTGATCAAAACGATATTATATTTGTACTGCTCACACGTATCCCTACGTCAGTGGCGAAGGAAAGAAAAAAACATACAGTAATTAGCTACGCTTGCAAAAAGTCACCTTACCATTTTTCGACTCGAGTCAACTGTTTTTTCTATACAAATCTGTCAGACTCATTTACATCAAAGTGTCTACTTCATGTAAAAAATGTCCAAAAAAGTGGTACGCTTGACAGATAATGAAGTTCTCTCTCTGCTTTTAGTCTATAGGTACTCTAGGTCAAAAATGGTAAGAGGCAGGTGGGAAGTGCTCGACTAAATATCATAGGCAATGATGGGGGCTGCCAGATGGTGGTCATGAAAATGTAAGATGGCGGATTCAAAATGGCGGTCATTTCGAAAGTTTGTCCGATCGGCGGGGTAATTACGTAAAATTTGCAACAGCAATGCGACAGCAGTAGCAATGCGACAGCAGTAGCGAAGCATACATTCTCGACACCACTAATGATGTATGACAGCAATCACCGCGAGATTTACGCCTGTCGCAAACCTGTTGCGAGTTAGGTAATTAGGGGGCCGGTTGATTTTCTGCATGGGGGGTTTTCAGGATCGCAGAATCAGGATTTGAAAAGATGTTTTGTATTCCACCATTTTTAAAGTTGGCTGCCATACTATTTTTTTTTCTTTTTTGACGCATTGTTTCTAATACCTATGAAAAATGTTAAATATTTTATTTGACCATCGAATCCAAGTGTCCAAGGTGTCTTCAGAAAACTTCAAGACCTGGCCTTCCGATATTCTATCACTCGGACAGTCAACAGCCTGGCTAAACCATACGAGATAGGTCATATCCGTTTTAATAGCAAACCCTAGAATGATTTTGAATAGAAAAAAATGGCAGGAAAAAAATTCGCCATACAAATTTTCTCGTAAATGACGGCGAAACTATGACATTTTTGTAAAAGGAGATCGAATTAATATTGTTTAGCCTAGGTATCCCAAGAATGATTCGATGCTTAAAGTACTTGGTTTTGGTATCGAAATAAAAGTATCGAGTACTTATTCATATTTACTAGCATCGGAACATCCCTATTCATTGGCATATGGCATATCTCGGTAAACGGTGGTGTGGCCAAGTAATTCCCGCGATAATTGCGGCGGTAAGTCAATGCCATAATTATTGCAGTAAATTTGACTTTAGGCGGTAAGGTAGTGTGGCCGTAGCATTAAAAGAAAACTCACAGATTAGAGAAAAAACACTATAAATCGCTTAGAGTATAAAGCAACAAAACCTGAGAAACCCTAAGAGTAGGTTAGAGAAAAAAACAGTTTGACTTTATAAATGCGGAAAAAACGTATCTCTCCTTGAAGTTACTACCCAAAATGGCCCGAAATAAGTTCGAAATAAGTTCTAGAAATAAGTAAGCACCTCTTTTTGCAAAATAACCTACCTAATATTGGTCAAGAGGTTGTCAAGATATTCGCGGGGTCTGAGTTCAGGACGTACTACCTAGTACGTCCTGTAGTACTAGTACTTACCTAAGTAGTAATATGTGCCTACTAGGTACATACATATGGTATAATAAATAACCGAATAACACCATTTATGGCAGTCTGTGCTATAGTTAGACAGCCCCTTATCCCTCTAGGACTTATTTAACAATAACGATCACAACCTAAAAAAAATTTCGGAATCACGTCATCATCATCAACAGTCTGAAATGTCCACTACTGAACATAGGCTTATCACATACCTACTTCTCAAGAAATAAATTATTGGTCGTTGGTTGGGGTTGCGCGGCGGGATAGCGGCGTCCCTTTCCACATGGAAGTTGGCCGTGTGAGCGAGAGCTGAGACTTAGTGATAGCGGCGTCCTGTTCACGCACAGGACTTTTATCAGAATGCTAGAATAGAAAATTGCGCTGGATAGCAATCGCTACACGCGTCATCATAGTCACGGTCTTTGAGTATACAGCCAAAAGGAGTAGTCACCACGGGAGAACCCCGCTTGCCAAAGGTACAAAAGCGCGACTCCAATCAGTTATATAAAACTAGTTGAGACAGTTTCCGCGTCATTTTTGCACTGACAGCGCGGGAGAACGAGCTCCGTAAGAAATGCCGATCTGTCGTGTTTATTGGTGCAGAAACCAGTCAAAAACTTCAAATCTTCAAAAAGATGGAATTTGCTTTCACCTCTAAGTACTTATTAATATATATTTTTACCAATACCTAAAGTACTAAATTAGAAAATATTGTAAGTGCCAGAGTGTTGCCACTGTATCACACTTGTCCTAGCTTAAACAAAAAAAATGTAGGATGGATAGTAAACAAAAACTTTGACTGTGCATGCTATATAATAGGGATATTTAGTTAGCACATTTCATTAACAAAAAAGCTGGCCACACCATAGCGTACCTGCATATAAATTAGGGATGGGATTAAAGTCGATAGTTTTTGAACGAGTTACATCCAACTTTTTAAATACGTAGTGTTCTGAACGCGGTAAATTATTACGTTTTTTAGACTCAGAGTTGTAGCCTTGCAATCATAAATAAAAAATAAAGAAATAAAGAAGTAAATGCAGCGAATGGCAAAAACGGTGTAGTGAGAGGCACCCCCTCTCTTTGAATATCTACGAGTAGAACCGTAGTATATGACGTCATTCATGGACAACAAGGAGAGCGCTATACATTCGGTACTAAGCAAAAACAAGACGAACGTAATATCTTTGGTCCTTGTCACCGTTACCGGGTTTTTTTATTTGGCTTCGTTTGATCTAAGCCAAACAGGTTAACAATTTTTTGAAATTATTGTTTTTTGTGAAATAATCCTATTTAAATGGTGATCTAGGCAATAAATATTTGAGAAATAATGTGTGTGCAGTAGGTGGTTGCAGCATTTTAAGCAACAGAAGTCGCACTGAGGCGTAAATATGAAGGAATAACATTTCACAAGTAAGTAGCCATTATTTTGTCTATTTTCCCTTTTTAGAAGTGTTTATTGTGAAAAATATAAATACAGCGTTTAATTTCATGTAATAACAAGTCCTCAGCTAAACAGAAAAACAGCTAAATGATTAATTAATGGATAAAATAACCATACCTAACCAAAAAATTTCATTGTCAAGGTACTGCCAGTTTATGATTTTTAATTTCCCATAAAACCAGCTAGGTACCATGTTGATTTGCAAATGTTTATAAGTCGGAAAAATCCTTTTGTAGGTATATTAGCTAATTATTTGCTTGATTTAACTTTGTAAAATATATCATTTTATATTTAAGGTCAGGTGGTGTAAGTGAAACATACTTGCACAATTGCACATCTATCCACTTTGTGAATTCTGCTAGGACGCAAATTTTTTTTACACATAGAAAGCCTAAATCGGAAATGGCAAATGACGGCAATAAATACTTTTCACGAAAGTAATTTTTGAAAATTCAATTTGCATGAACGAAACATCACTTCAAAAATGGTTCACGGTTTTGGCAGAAACGTTCCGATTCAATATTCTGACGGTAGGTTGACATTGGCGTTTGACTATTTTGCAGTTGACTATATTGACAGTTTTGTTTTTATTATCTGTTACCCGCAGTCATTATATTGGGTACCTACTTATATAATAATAGCTGCCAGGTATCACTTTATTAGCGCAGAATCTCCATCTCTTTCTTTGGGTGCCGTATAAGAGCAGACTAAGGGAACCAGAGAATGGGCAGTAGCATTCTCCTTGGTACATCATAATCTTCTGCGATGACAAGCTACTTGCTAAGCGAGGTGATTATGGCAAACCTCCCTATAATCAGCGTCTAAAATGGCGTTTTATGGGCATGCCTGTGTTCGGCACTAGACGTTTTCCAGCTGTTGATGTGAAATACGTGATTTTCGCCCATGGGACATTTACAATGACATTTGTAATGTAGTAGGTATTTGATTGATTTTATTACCTGTGTCGTCTGTGACTGTAAATACTAACCCCACATTACGCGCCGTTTCATGCATTATTTTCGTGTAAAAATGTACATAAACACTATTAAATTGCTTCATGGCATCGACCGACTTGTGTTTTGTAAACTTAAAGATAGCTGATTTCTTTTTATTTTATGACCTAGCAGAAAAATTGTGTGACGCGTGTGCTAGAGCATTGAAACCATTTCGCCACATAGCATAGAGCTAAACTGCGTGATTTATTGATTACGATAGGGTTTCACTTAGGTACTCCTTCGTTTCACTTACCCCACCTGACCTTACATTTTAGTTTTTACAATAAAGAAGCAGTGAACACTGGTAAAACATACATTCTAGTTATCAAGGTTAATTACTCTATAGATAGAGCTAACGAAATCGCCCATTATCTGCCCAAAATTTTGGGAGACGTTCTTATTCAGGCAGCATCTCGTATGGGAGCAAGAAACAACTAGGCGGCCACGCGAAATAGATTTCTACTAGTGGGAATTCTGTGGTAGATTATGATATTACTTCAACTTCAACTTCTTCTTGTTATGGCTTTTGCGGGGTTGCCGCAATTTCGCCAATGTCGCGTGGATAGAGTAGAAAACACACGATGGAGATTGATCGGTGGGTGTAGAACTTTGGCCGGTTATTAGAATCTGAGTATTAACTGGAATAAATGCGACAACACAAGACATACAAAAGCACACATACAAACAGAACATGGCAGTGACAAACAGATAAAATAATATATTTAATAGTATAAGTACAAAAATGTTAGTTTCTATTACTATTTTACAATTTTATTTTGTTAATTTGAATAAACTTACTTAAGATATTAATAAATGGAGTAAAAGCAAAAGACAGGAGAAGGCTTATGTTGGTAGGACGAGGAATTTCTAGTGGAAGTATGTCATATAGAGAAAAGCGCAACTTTGAACATTCAAAAAATAGGTGTTCGGTAGTACCCTCATCCAGACCACATTCACATAAAGAATGATCACGTACTCTAATTTTTGCTAGGAAAACTGGAGTGCAGGACTGACCCAATCGTAAACGACATAATGTTGAGGTGGTGACTTTATTAATTTTTTTGAATTTAAAGAACCAGGGCTTTGTTGGTATAGAAGGTTGGAGGTAGCCATAAAATTTGCCTTTTATGTTTTTAGAAATGTCCCAAAGTTTTTGCCACGCGTTACGTAGCTGGAGCTGGCAAGTGGAGACAAGATCATGGGAGTATGCACTATACCTGTCTGAAATGCCGTACGTGGCAGCGTGTTTGGCGCACGAATCTGCTGTTTCATTGCCAGTTATTCCTGCATGGCCAGGGATCCATGCTAACACTATGTTTAAATTCAATTTGTGGCTGTTGAAAAGGGCTTCTTTTATTCTCAAGATAATGGGGAACCTAGATTTTGACTTAAATTGATTGGACAAAATCGCCTGTAGACAACTCTTTGAGTCGGTAAAAACTATGGCTTTGCGAATGGAGTGAGAGATAATATACAGGATTGCTTCTAAAATGGCAATGGCTTCACCAGTGAACACTGAGGAAACTGATGGGCATTTGTAACTCAGTATTATTTTATACTTTGAGATCCAAACTGAACAACCTACATTGCTATCTTTTGTTAGTTTGGATGCATCTGTAAATATTGGGAGCCAGTCACTCCATAGGCTGTTATACTTTTCATAAAATATTTTACTGGGTTCAACAGAATCCTTATCAACACCAAAATTCAAGATAATTGCAGGTTGATGTATCAATGCTTCATAGCTTATTGAAAATAATGGGTTAATTGGGAATTGGACTATTAGCCAGATAAGTTTGAAAATTTAATAAAGCTACGGATAATGCAGGGGAGTTTGGCTTCTGGGCTGTAGCCTTGAGATCTGATGACACTATACAGCTTTTCTAATTTGCTTAACAAAGGGTGATTGGAATTTTGAATGAGTTTAAACAAGAATCTATCGGATAGAAATTGTCTTCGAAGATGAAGAGGAGGTTCTACACATTCAACCTGCATGGCATTTATAGGAGAGCACTTCATAGCACCCAGGATTACGCGGAGGCATTTAGATTGTATCTTAGATAATTTGTCAAGAGCAGCTTTATTCCCAGGGTCTAACAAAAATGATCCATAGTCTAGGTGACTCCGGATAATGGCATTATACAATAACTTTTGACAGAATGGATGGGATCCCCACCATACCCCAGAGAGGGCACGGAGGATGTTGATATTTTTTTCACACTTTGCTACAACATGATTGAAATGGGGAACTCCAGTTAGTCTTGTGTCTAACCAAACACCTAAAAATTTCACAGAGTTGTGTGGGGAAATAGTTTCTCCCTCATATTGCAGGTTTATATCAGGAATAATTCTTTTCCTACTAAATATTACTGCAGCGCTTTTAGAAGCTGATATGGACAACCCATGATCTAACAACCAGTCTCCAAGATACCCAAGAGCAGAATTTATTTTATGTTCAGCTTCTGGAATTGATTTTGTAGATATATACAGTGCAAGGTCATCTGCATATTGTAAAATCTGGCAAAATGAATTTACTGTAGTCTCCAAGTCAAAAGTGTATAGGCTGTATAGAATTGGACTGAGAACAGAGCCTTGAGGGAGTCCCTTACAGACTGTTCTGGGTGACAGATAGGAATTATCAGGAGATTTTATCAGAACTGTTCTTTGAGCCAGAAAACAGCAGATGAAACGAGTTATCTTTACAGGAATGCTCAGCTGTAACAATTTGTTTCTGAGTACTGAAAGAACAACATTATCATACGCAGCTGCTATGTCTAAAAAGACTCCCACAAGATACTCCTTATTCCTGAAAGCAAGATTAATTTCTGTAGTTAAAACGCTGAGACTGTCGAAGGTGCTCATACCCTTTCTAAAACCAAATTGTGATTTGGCTAAGATATCTTTATTTTCCACAAACCATTCGAGTCTGTTTTTGATTAGATGTTCAGTAATTTTGGCCAGGACACAGGAAAGAGCAATAGGTCTATGGGAGTTTGGATCAGAAGGATCTTTGCCTGGTTTTAACACAGGGATAACCACTTGACTTTTCCAAGGATCAGGGATAAAGCCTTGATCGTAAAAAGTATTGATTAGATCTAGTAAGTAACGTTTTGATTTTTCCGGAGATTTAGTGATAAATGAGTATGGAATACCATCTAGGCCCGGAGAGGAATCTACTAGACCATCCAGAGCGAGCTGTAGTTCATCAAAAGTAAATAAAGCATCAATATTGTTAACAGAAGGGACTGGGAGATTGGGAATATTGAATGAAAGAAGCATGTGAACAAAAGGAGGGGCAAGTTTGTTTGCAAAAGCTTCTAGCCAAGAGGATGGATCGTTTGATGTTAAATTGAGATAGTTATAATAGCCTCTAAATTTACGAATTTGTTTCCATACTAAAGAAGCGGGAGTGGTAGGCGACAGGGTTTCGCAGAAATTGAACCATCCACCTTTTTTCTTTGCAGATAGTACCTTTCTAGATTTTGCAGCAGATTTTTGGTATTCAAGAAAGTTGGGCATAGTCATAGAGTAGTTGTATGAAATTTCAGCTTCATTACGTTTATGAACTACTCCTGAGCATTCCGGATCCCACCAAGGGGGGGAAGCTCTATTGCGCCTAGGTTTTTTAAGGGGAATGTGTTCATTTGCTGAAGAAAGTATGGCATCTACAAAGTGTCTGTAACCAGAAAGAGGATCTGATATGGGGCTAGGGATCAGATCTAATTTATGCTCTAAAGAAGAGGAGAAAGATTCCCAGTTAGCTCCTGAGAGTCTGTGCTTTAGGAGAGAATTGGGAGAGCACAGTGAAGGAGTTCTTTGGGGTAGTTTAATTAAAATAGGGTAGTGATCACTGCCATAAGATAAAGGAAGGACTTCCCAGGAAAGAATAGAAGAAAGAGACGGAGAGCAAACTGTGAGGTCAACTGCACTAGGATTTTGTGTTGGTAGAACTCTTCTCGTAGGGGATCCGTCATTAATGACACACACATTTGCCTCGTCGAAGATTTCCAACAGTGAGTACCCAAACTGATCACAAGTGGTGGAACCCCAAGAAGAATGGTGGGCATTAAAGTCTCCCATTATTACAATGGGAGGCGGGGCAGAAGAAATAATGAAGAGGATATTGGGGATTAAGGAAGAGTGGGGGTGCGGGATATAGATAGATATAAAAGTGATATTAAAAATTCTCACAGCAACAGCATTTATTTCTGCGCTGTGAGCAGGTAATAATACCTGGGAGAAGGTGAGATTACGGTTGACAAGTAGGGCACAACCTGCATACCCATCCTGGCGGTCATCCCTAAGACAGGAGTAGCCCGAAACTCGATAATGAGATCCAGGAACAAACCATGTCTCCGAGATGGCCACCAGGACGGGTGCATACTTTCTAATTAAGAAATACAGGTCATGAGTCTTCGGACGAAGACTTTTGGCGTTCCACTGTAGTAATTGGGTGTGATCCATTATGAGTAATGAACGACGAGAGTTGGGTGATCATATGGGCAACGTTGGACGGTAAATTTATTGAATTTTGGGAAATAATGCTGATAATTATAGTCAGCAGCTGGACTAGCAGCTGATCTTGAGATTCTTCCCGAGGAAGAGGGTTAGATTGGGACATTTGGAGGGCAAAACCATTAGGTAAAGAGGATGGGACTTCTGAAACGATGGCTTGATGCGCTTCCCTATCGTAAGACTTTCCAAGAGGAGCTCTAGGGCGTGGGCTTTGGACTACGGTTTTATTGTGTGATTGTACAAGCTGAGGGGTCTGAGTAGGGGCAGGAGAGTGTGACCTTGTCTGTAGATGACCAGGTGAGGTCTCTTTAACTACCTGGGTAAATGATTTAAAACTTTTGGGAATTGAGCGGCTGCTTCTTCATAAGAAACTCCATCCCTGGACATAACAGTTTTTATAGACTTTTGTCTGTTTTGCTCAGGGCAGGTTCTACAAGTTGAGAAGTGGTTTGCAGAACAATACAAACATGTGGACTCAGTTTCTGGGACAAGACAGTCATCACCTAGATGGGGTTGGGCACAGCGGTAGCACCTGGGCTTAGAGCGGCACTGGGCTTTTATATGTCCAAAACGACAGCAGCTCATGCACTGGATGGTAGGGTACTGATAGGTCTCTACTTCTAAAGAAGAGTAGTATGAATACACACGTGTGGGTAATTGTTGGCCTCTAAAAGTGAGCACAACAGTTTGAGTAGGTTCCCAAACTGTGTTGCCATCTACTTTGTTCTTCCTGTTAAGGCGTTTTGCTTTCAGGATGTGAGTGCAATAACCGGGAATTTGAACAGACTCTACAAATTCTTCCATAGACCAGTCCACAGGAACCCCGCGGACCAGGCGCATCCTGGTCACATTGAACGTGGGGATAGTAGCCTCATACTTGTATGTTTTCAGCATGGGATTGTTTAAGAACTTGTTAGCTCCAAATGCGGATTTGAATTGAACGGAAATCTTATTACGTCCAACCTTCTTCACTCCATCTTTAAACATAATTAGTTCATATTTCCTTAATTTAACTAATTGAACATTAATTAATATGTGACACTACCAATACAATACACCTTCAATAAACTTATCTAAACTTGTACTTAATTTTACATAGCTCCTTAGTCAGGTAAAGAACTTTACAACTTGTGACCAAAACAATTGTTCGATTTTACATTTTAAAAATGAAAAAACACTATGGATTGTCTATGGTCTAAGAACAAGTGCTTGTAATTCATAGAGTAAAGCAATATATCGGGCATGTAGCTTGTACACTTGTTGTCTTGTAGCTTTATAAAACGCATTATTTCACTTTTTTTTGGCTGTGTTGCCAGTTTTTCGCAACAAGTTACTCTCAAAAATTACATATTTCATGCCTGCCTCGCATAACGCCACCATGAAAAATCACTGCACGAGGCCACTTAAGATTAAAAGGATTTAAAAGTAACGTTCTTAGATAGGTACCTATAGGACTTTTCAAACGCCTCCCAAAAAGGTTAGTTATAAGATAATTTTATCCCGGAAATATAAACGGTTCCTGAGAGATAAGTAGTACACGCGGGTGAAGCCGCGGGGTAGAAGCTTGTATAAATATATGTGTATGTGGAGCTTCTCTATATTTGCTCGATTCTCGATTCTATTCTACGCATATCGTAGTTTAGAAAAAAAAAGAGCATGTATCTATTGTCTATGGTATGTCTATAGTTTAGGATAGAACGAGAGATGAAATCATCATTTTCTGAAGTATAAACGAGAAAGCTAATGAATGGCCATGGACTAAATAAATTGTCTATGACAGCAGCAGTCATTGAACCGTCAACTGCCGAACGAACGACAGCGAAACCGAGGCCCCGCCTATAAATCCGTGAATTAAAATAATTCAGTTGGATTTCGCGATGTTATTATAATAAAAACAAGCTTTTAGGTAATACGTGCATGTATTAGTTTAGTTGTAACTTTCCTACTTTAAAATTCATTTACTTTCATATCGGTGGAATGTAAAATATCGATTTGCTGTGAACAGCAATAAATAGTTGAATTGTGCGCTATTCTTGTGGTAGACAATAATGAAATCATGTAGAGAGAGGGTTTGAGGACCCTTCGCTAGGTTTTCAGTTCGATAAACAACTTTTTGTGTCATAATATGGTGGTAATTTAGTGATTTTGTTGTTACTATTTTTAGTGGGTGTTGTCATTGTGGTACAAGCTGTATTCGGATTAGGTCATCAAGTGCCGTGAACATGTGTGCCGGTGAAATGTGATTGAGATCTAAAGTGGTCTGTTTGGTTTCTTGTTAGATATACGAGTTCAACAAGGCAGGAGAACTACCATGGGGACAAGTCGATTGATATGTTTTGTCGCGCTTGTCTGCCAAGCCGCGGCACTATGTAAGTATATTTCGATTTATTGTATCTGCATACACAGTCATTTATGATCTCATATACACAGGTATTAACCTCACATATAGTATGGCTCAAACTGATAACACTTTCCCACCTCAGCATCAAGTTGTTTTATTGTTTCTGTATCATATTACAGGCTGCAGTTCATTCAACCTTTTCTTTCTGCTCTATTGATTAAGTTGTGTGAATGGGCAATTCCAAAACTTATACCCTTCACTTTTTCCTTTGAAGGTATGTAGAATTTTTTCTTATACCTTGTCCAATAAAATCACATTGGTTGAATACTACAAGAAAGTTGCCTGCCTCGGAACTGATATGATATGATGAGTAGGATAGTAGGAGTAGGTTTTGCAACCATTTAAAATCCATATGTAAAAATGCTACCCTGTTTTAGGTGAATATGTAGGGAATAGTGCAAGATACAAATAGTCTAATAATAGTGATAATTTATTAAGTAACAATTTTTGATTGCCTTCATAAAGTCAACATTCTGAGTTTTGCTGCTCACTAATAAACATTTATGTCCATTTAGTATTGATTTACATAATTAATGAAATTGTTTTATCCTTGGCCCTGTAGGGTTAGCACGGCCGGTAGACAAAACTGTCTTTCCCCTGTTTTACTCCAAGCAAGTGTGAAGAAAGTGACGTGAAATGGGGAAAGACAATTTTGTCTACCGTCCATGCTAACCCAGCTGGTTATGTTATGATTTTAATGTCATACAATTTATACATTTAAACAAATATATAAATTAAACTATTCCAAATATTGAAATGCTAGTTTAATTTTAACAATATAATATTTGGTACAGCTTTCTATCTTACAGATAGAATCACATAGTAGTTCTGGCAAATTAGAAGAATATAGTTTTCTCACTCTTATCAATCATTCAAAGTGGCATGCTAATTTTCTAAGATAAAGGATCAGGGTGCAACAAAAAATAGATGTCAATGTACATATTGTGTTCATGAAAATTCAAGATTTTTAACCTACCACAAGGTTTAGCTAAGAGTGAGCTTAAAGCCAGTAAATGTAGTAAAACAATAGCAGCTGCCCTGGCAAGGATGGTAGACAAAATTGTATTTCTCCTGCTTTACTCCACTTGACAAGTAAGCAAGTTTGAAGGAAGTGACATAAAACGAAGAAAGACAATTTTTTTCAACTGCCTGTACTAGGCAGGCAGCTGATCTCTATGAAACAAAAATATCTTTGAAATCTTTTCTTTTGCAAAAGTGTCTAAAATAAGTTTTGGGAATAGATTAAAAACGAAAGGTATTCATGTAAAATCTCTAGTTAGTAGCCCTCATATAAATGTATAAATTGTAAATTTTTTGTCCTAATATGTACTCTGTAGCATTATTCTATTTACATAAAATAATATTCCTTAAAAATGGTGTTAAACCGACTTCAATTGCTTTAATGACATATTGAGAAATACTTCGATGATATTACCATACATATATTTTTACATCTTTATTTTGATTTAAATTAATAAATATTTGTAGACATTTCACACAGCACCATCAAGCCCGAAACTAAGCATAGCTTGTACTATGGGAATCAGATAACTGATAGAATACATAGATACTTTTAGCCTTATTTTGATTTAAATAAATACATATTTGTGGACATTTCACACAGCACCATCTAGCCCCAAACTAAGCACAGCTTGTACTATGGGAACCAGATAACTGATGAATACATAGATACTTTTTGTTTGTAAATACATACATAGAATACGATATAACACCCAAAGACAGAACAAACACCTACATTCATGACACTAATGTTTGTCCGGGGTTGGCATTGAACCCACAACTAAACAGTTGTGAAGGCAGGCTTACTACCAACTGAGCTATCGGGCCAGTCAAAAACCTAACTGATGAGCCACTATAAATAACGGATATGAGGTAACAATCATAAAACTAGTAGTTCTACGAACAGTAGACCTCGCAAGCACAAACTTTTTGCAACTCTGCTTGTGGATATTTATAGAAAATATATAATAATGAAGTATATCATTCTCTGTATCTAATTATTCATATTTGAAATACTTGTTTAGAATTGAGTGCCCACTATTTCTACCAAATGTTATCAAAATCGGCTGGTAAATGGCGCCCCAGCAAACTCCCCTATTTGTGGGAAATACCCCTCCAATCAAAAATCGCCGACGACTAAAAAATTCCATGGACCTGTAGAACCTGTATACCAAGTTTCGTCAAGATTCGTTAAAAATGCGACCTGTATGCGACATCCGGACAGAGGAAAGCAAAAATCCCAAGTTGAAGCAGAGACTTTCTCACTTCGTGCCCTCTGGAAAAAATGCAACCAAATTAAAAACCTCCAATTTAAAGTCGGTTGAAAAAAAATTGTATTAATAGGTACAATATGTATTGTATGGTGAGAAATGGGGTTGATTGAGACAAACTAGAAATTTTTAAACTGGCATTTTTAGTATTTACATTTTTCAAAATTACAAAAATGTATTTTTTCTACAAAATATCGACGTAAAAATTGACCCCTATTAATTAACACAAGTTCTTATTGATCTTTTCGCTTTTCCATCATCATACCTACCTAGTTGAAGTTAACCAACCGCAAAGCTTTTAAATTGGTACCTAAGTATTTTGTATCAATAGGAAAAAAACTAGAGGTACGATTTTTAAAGTAATGTGGCTATGGGGGTCTGTGGTATCACTTAATTCTGGAAAAGGGGTCTCTTGCCTAAAATAGTTTGGGAATCCCTGGTCTAGAGCCTATAATGGACGTTATTAAAGATTCAAGGGTTTAGAGACATCACAAAGGTGATAGTACAATGTTTGCGTCTTTGCCCTCAGTGACATCACCTCCAAAGATCGTGAAGCAGCCGACACAGGAAGAGATCCTGTTCCAAGTGGCGCAGGTCGGGGAGGTGGACAAACCATTCATCATCGAGTGTGAAGCGGAAGGAGAACCGGCTCCTAAGTAAGTGTAAGAGTATAATGGGGAAAGATATGAACAAACCAAAAAAATGTGATTGAAATGAAAATATTAAGTTTGTCTAGGTAGGTACCACCGCATTGCCAGTTATTCTGCCGCCAAGCAGTAGTGTGCAAGCACTACTGTGTCCCGGTATGAAGGGCATTGTAGCTAGTGAAATTACTGGGCAAATGAGACTTTAAGGCTTGATCTCACAGTGTAGTAATCCTATTAGACTGTGCTGATGTGTCAGGGTGACGTGCGCAGTAAGTTCCGAGTGACAACTGCATCTGTTATGGGTGGCCGTGTCGCTTAACAACAGGTGAACGACTGGCTCGTCACGTCATTCATTATCATAAAGAAACAGCCCACAACATTCCAACTGGTAAGCGCCAGGGCAAGTGACCGCTCAAAGTGGCGCTCTTTGGGGGAGGCCTATATTCAGCAGTGGACGGTTTCAGGCTGATGATGATTATGATGAATGAATATAACATAAATCATATTTTGGAAGCAAAAAGGGTGACTTCAGCATCGACAAGAGCAGAAGCATAATAACCACTTTAGCGATGTTTTCCTTTACCGCTGTAAGAGCGAATTCGCACTTGCTCTACAGCGTACTACCTCCATATACTACCACACACATAACTTGGAAATGCTTTTGGTAGAGCGGAGCTCGGATATCGAACCATGGTCGATTTTTTGAGTCGGACGTGCTACCATTGACCCGCACTCGCTCCATAAAACCTATGAAGCTATTTACATTCCAAGTTTCCTGGATTATCCGACGAGATGGTATTATCCCTTATACTTTTTATTGGATAAACAGCGGTTCAGGCCGTGGGGATGTGCTAGTAGATAACAAAACAGAAACAATGGTTACATAATTTGTTTAAATTATGCAAAAGTTTTCACGAATACACTATTTTGCGCGATAAACTTTAAACACAACAATAACGATTACGAAACCTACCCATTAAAAAAAAACATGATATACTTAGATAATAAATTAAAAAAACCTTTTTTTTTCTCTTTAACACTATTAATTAATCATATCGTTACCACATGTTTGTAATTAATTTAATAATGTATCTAAGTTTGGATATAATTATAATAAAACAAGCAGCAGAATGTCGATCGTAATCGTAACCCGTAATAAAATTATTTCATGGTGTTTAAACCTAGGCGTGTCGGTCTATTAGGTATGTTAGGTCTGTTAGATTGTTTTCAACCAGTGTGTTCCCAGTGATGGCTTATGGCACTGTGACCTACTGGTCTCTTGCTATTGGCTTGGCTTCATTAGTAAGCTCAAAAGACGCGCAGCGAGCTTTGGAGAGAGCCATGCTCGGAGCTTCCCTGCGAGGTAAGATCCGTAATGAGGAGATCCGCAGGAGAACTAAAGTCACCGATATACATATAGCTTTTAGAATTAGCAAGTTGAAGTGGCAGTGGGCAGGCCACATCGCTCGCAGAACCGACAACCGATGGGGAAGAAAGGTTCTCGAGTAGCGACCACGAAGCGGAAGTACAGTCGGTCCACCTAGTGGAGGCCAGCCTCCACTAGGTGAACCCACGATCTGATCAAAACCGTGGGGAGACGTTGGATGCAATGGGCAAGCAGCCGCTCGAAAGTGGCGTTCCATCGGGTGGCCTATGTTCAGCAGTGGACGTCTTCCGGCTGTTGAAGTGTCGGACGCACAGTTTTCATCATAAATTGTTATGCATGGCTGTGACATTCCACGATGAGTGTATAAGCTGCAACCGTAGAGGTGCTATCAGCTGCTATCAATAAAATATAAAGAGTGCTTAATATATCGAACAGGTAATTAATAACTAAAAATGTAAACCAAAAAGGTGCTCTAACAGCAACCTATGACTAGACTAAAGTCAGTTGAATTTGGATACCGGTTTTATGTTTTTATTTATTTCTACTTTAGCACAAAATAATGTACAAGGATGACTTAATGCTATGAAGCATTATCTACCAGTCAACATCTATCAGTCATGTTTATTTATGCGTTAAGATTCTTATGTCTTATACCTAGTTATAGACGCTCTGAATCAACTTTTGTCGTACGCCTTTGCAGTTTATTTTCACTGATCTTTAAAATTTCAAACTTCTATAATTATAATCCAATTAAATCGCCGTAAACGAATCATCCAACCCCTTCTAGCGCGAGGAAATAACGAAGTGCTTCAGGCACTTGAGCACTCGCTTATGTTTGGTTTGTTAGGAACGTGTTTTAACCATCCGTGAATTTTATTACGTCTCCAATGCGAACAAGTTCATGAAGTGAACTGAAGTCAACCAGTGCACGTGTACTCTCGGGGGAGTTGGTCGCGTGTACTGGTTCTGACCATCATTACTACATCCCCTCTTTAGCCTACATACCTTATTACTTGCTTGTACATGTATAGGAACGTTGTGAAACGTGTACTTGCTTCCTGACAAAGTCTAAATACTTGAGAGTACGGGTTCATCCCTTTTTAGCTGCCTATGTCTGATTCATTTGTTTTTGAGTAAAACGACTTTTAATTATTCTATCATTCCATTGAATGTTCGCTGCGGTCAATAATTTGATGAGTGTCCGCTACAGCAAAAAAATCACGTTTTCTGTCCAGGTAATAAAACAACGTACTGGTAGAAAGAAATAAGTACCAAGTATATATTATCCTATTTTAATAATTCACTACTTAATAGTATTTTTATAAATGAACATTAATACAATTCATTTAATAATTTAATATTATGTGTTTGTGGTTTTCATGGTAATAAAATAGTGACACAATTAAAGGAAGTTAGGCAACAAAGGGCAGGATAAACAAATAAACAGAATACCGCAATTACTAAATAATATTTGTGCACTCATTTATCCTATTTAGTGGTTATTGTATAGTTCCAATTTCATATTTTCTTGTACCTACAATATGTTGTAAATATTAAATCTCTCTGTGTAAATAAATAATAATAATAATAATCTCTCTGTGTAGTTCAGTATAAAAACACTTAGTTCCATAATAAATGAAATATGAATAATTCATGAATGAATCAACCTTGCAATGAGACTTCTGTGTTGTAGTCATCTCGGAGGGGCGCCCGACACGGCACATTATGTCATTCTATGAATATACCCGGCCTTATTAACGACTATTATACGGGTTAGTAGATCCGAAGTCATTGAAGTTACATATAGTGATTAGTGACCAATAAGAATCACTCACGTTAAATAAATTATAGTGACGAATGTGAAGAGCTAGACAACCTTTAATAGGCCTATATTACAGTTCTATGCTTTTATTTAGATAAATTTATTTATAGGCATAGCATTTGACCACTGTCTTACCTGACGGTGGTGCATGCTTGCCTAGAAGATACCTGTTCAATCTTGACTTGAAGACTCTCAGGTTACAGTTAGCTGGAAACAAGGACGACGGCAAGGTATTCCAGTCATTTGCTGTACGCACTATAAAGTTTGATGCGAAACGCTTAGAGTGCGTTTTTGGTGGTAACCAATTTGGTGAGGTAACCAGTTTGACAGCCTCTGTGGTGTATTGGTTGAGCAGGTCGGCTCATAACCCGGAGGCGGCGGGTTTGGTTCCCGCGACAGGACAAGTATTTGGTCACAGGAAATAAAAAACGCAAATACTTCTTCTGTGTCTGGGTGTTGTGGGTCCATGGTCCTTGTAGTTCCTGGGTCTCTAGATACAGGGAATCCTAATTAGGGTCCAGGGTCTATGTATGTGATCGTTGGCGTTATCTATTTATAAAAAAAACCAATGGGAAATTCTCCAACTTTTGACCATTGGTTAGAATTTGTTAGAGTTTTTAACCATTTGGTTACATTAACTACGCATAAAAAACCCACCCTTAGTCGTCGATTGATGCTCAAATAAAGGTTTCATTCACTATTTGACCCATAGAGATCTAGAGAGATGCCACTCCCGTGTGCTGAGTACGAAACCGGTGTTGCATTAGAAGCTTACGACTAGGTGCGATTGAATGTATCCTGTTACAACTCATTCAATCGATGTATTCATTCATGTGTTCAATGTATTAATTATCCATTGCGTTATTAGAACTCAAAATTCGTTCGGCTACATGGTATTTTTAACCATTAAGGCGAGCCTTTTCGGGAACTTTAGGTATTTTACGCTACCTTAAGCCGCACTATTTGACGGCACGACGCATTCATTTACGCGACCCAAAAGCTGTGTGCAATGCGCCGCGCCGCGCGCCGCGCGCACTTCTTTCGCCCGCGTCAGCCACGTTATGTAACTCAGTAGCGGAGATCAAGCCGCTTTGTTATTTAGGATAGAGTTAGCTTATGTTCTGGATTGATATATGATAAATGTGAACCTACCATTATTATTATAACAAATGCAATGAGGTGTACAACCGTGTTTTTATTGCTATTTTTGGTATTTTTTTTTATGTGATTGAACGACGTGACGAGCTAGTCGTTCACCTGATGTTAAGTGACACGGCCGCCCATAACAGTTGCAGTGTCACTCGAAACTTTACAACAATAAAGTTTCGCGTGACACTGCACTGCGCACGTCATCCTAAGGCTCAATTCAGACAGAGCAGCAAAATGCTCGAGTAGTTTTTAAGTGCTATTGGAATATCAACCTTATTTCATGTAGACAAAACTGAAACTAGTATGCAACATTAAAATCTTACCTATTTGAATGCTGCATACTATTTTCAGCTTTGTCTAAATAGATTAAGGTTGATATTCATATAGCACTTAAAAACTGCTCGAGCATTTTGCAGCTCTATCTGAATTGACCCTAAGACATCACCCAGTTTAGTAATCAGATTACTAAACTATATTATATATATATATATATATAATAATATTATATTGGTTGTTATTATTATTGTAATACGTACCAAGTCCGGCTTGGTTCCATCCTCCCTGGTGGCGCTGCCCCCTTACCGGAGTCGATGGGAATAAAAGTGTCATCCTTCCTGGCAGCCTTAACAATAGCGCTCACCAGGGCCGATGGAATAGAAAAAGGGTCATCTGCCCCGTTATAGTCGGATCGATGAATTCACCTTAGTGACAGCGGGGCCGATGGGAATTAAAGTCTCATCTGCAACCCCGGTACGGCAAGTGCTGGTGCTTTTAACGGAGAGGATTATACAAATCTAGTTTCATCAAGCCCAGCATAAACGGTAGGGTACTATAATATTTATAATAAGCAATTTGCCTAATTACACTAATCTATAATCACAATCAAACTGTAACAGAGTCAATTCTGTACCGTAAAGATATTTTGAAAAATTTTGTTGGAAGGTTCTCTACAATCAATACTAAAGCCAAAACTATAATGTTTTTCATTTTTGTCTGACTGTCTGTCTGTCTGTCACACGCCGAAACTACTAAATGGATTCAAATGAAACTTGCCATAATTTGAGTTCATATTACGAGGTAGGCTATAGGATACTTTTAATCCTGAAATTCAGCACGGTTCCCACGGGAGAGGGCATGAAAGTAAAAAAATTACTTATTTGTACATTTGACAGCGTCATTTGCACCATTAGTAAGTCGCAACCGGCACACTTGCACCTGCAAGTGTGCAGGTGCAAGTGTTAGTCGTGACTGTCCAATTATACCAATGACAGTAAACTAACTTGCTCATCACCGCATTTGGTAGGTTGGAAAAAATTTGACATATGACATCTTTAAAAAAAATTGACATTTGACATCTGTCAAAAGTTTGACATCAATCAAACTGACATCTGTCTACACTTGACAGCGGTATTAGAACAGTGCGCAGGTCGCAAGTGGCACGCTTGCACCGAGCGCGGGCCGCACTCGGCTCGCGCACGTTGCAAGTGTGCAGGTGCAAGTGTTAGTCGTGACTGTCCAATTATACCAATGACAGTAAACTAACTCGCTCATCGCCGCATTTGGTAGGTTGGAAAAAAAGTTGACATTTGACATATTCAACTTTTTTCCCTTTTTTCCCATCGACCCCGGTAACGGGGCAGCGCCGCCGGGGAGGATGGGATCAAGCCCCTACCCCACAGCTTTCTTTCACTTACCCAACCCGCCTATTTTTTGCCACACCACCCGCTCACCTGCCCATAGGTTTTGCACACTTGCCCACGCCTATCGACATTTGCTCACACAAGCTGCCTGCTAGCCCCTGCCTGCTAACACGTTTCCATAATTGCCCACACCTGCCCACTTTTTCTCACACCAGCCGCTCAACTGGTAACACTGATTCATACCTGCCCGTACTTGCGCATGCCAGTTACGTATTATCTAGCACCATGTATCATCATCATCATCATCATCATCAGCAGCAGCAGCATCATCATCATCATCATAAGCATCATCATCATCAGCCTGAAGACGTCCACTGCTGAACATAGGCCTCCCCAAAGAGCACCACTTTGAGCGGCTGCTCGCCTCCTGCATCCATTGGCTCCCCGCGGTGTGCTGCTTGACACCATGTATACGCAATGTATACTATGAAGCAAACATAACTGCTTGTGTATGAGATAAATAAATGAGTATGATGATTATTCACAGCCTCTGTGATGTGGGGGTTTAGCAGGTCGGCTCATAACCCGGAGGAGATGGGTTCGATTCGTGACATGAATTTGTGCACAAAAAAATAACACAAGTGTGGATTGTATGATTGAGTAAGGCGTGTGTATTGAGGCGTAGGGCAAGAAACTGTCCATGACGGTGAGCATAATGATAATTAGAAAGCATAGGTAAATTACATGGTAACTACCGATTTTCCTAATGCATAACTTAGAAAGAAAGAAAGAAAGAAAATACATTTATTCAGGACATCACACAACATTACATTCCTAACATACATCATGAAAATAAAACAATAAAAAACAAAAATAAGTAAAAGGTCTTGAGCAGTTTTTTTTCTTTTATTATATTTGTTACCCATTTTATTAAAATTCACGGCAAGTGTAGCTTCGCGTCGTGGAGCGCAAAAATTTGGCACACGTCCGGCGTCGACGGGCTCTGCGAGCGGACTGGCGGCCCCGAAAATGAGCTCGGATGCCATGAATTCAAGATATAATATTCATATAAAATTACCGTATTAACTTTTTAACATTTTTATTGATCATTTAAATTTTTTGATCAATACATGATTCATTAAAATATATTTAAATAATACGATTCGTTTAAAACAAGTCGAAAAGTCATTTCAAAAAATCTAAGATAGAGGTAACTTTGGATTTTTTTTCGATCGAGTGAAGTTATTCCTTTTATTTATAAGTATGATCATTTAACTTGAAGACATCCTTAAGAATAACATATATTTTTTTCATATCTAAAAGTGTGGTTTATCTCAGAGAAAAGACGATTCAAACAAGGGCGTTTTTGGGCCAGGCTCGCCTTAAATGTGTTCTGTTTTTGAGCATATTGCTCCGACACCGGCCCCGCCCCCTTATAATATCTCCCTTCAGTTTCTGAGATCTGTGATTTGACCATTTTGTGAATGAAACCTCGTCGTGAGCACAGATGCACGACTGAGTGTAGCTCTTTAATACAGGCCTAAAAGCGATGACGAAAATAACGGTTCATTTTACGTTATCCACAGAGTACATTTTTTTATAATCTGTAGTGTTATCACACGATGTTCTGCGCAAGGTGGCGTTTTATTACACTTGCAGATAGTATAGAATGAGAAGAGCTAAATATTATCGCAGTGAACTAATACAGAAAGTTCACATTGATAAAACGGGGTAGCTACTTACAGGCATGTAAAAAATAAAAATATACCTTTTCACTACTGTCCAACCGTTGTAATGCGGACATCGGTTAGCAAATGATAGAAAGATGTGAAAGTACAATATTTTCTACTATCATGATCAGGATACAGTTACGTGATAAAACCCCACAAATACTTTTTTGAATAATACAAAAATAAAACCTGCACTTTTACGGCTTCGTCTGATCGAGGGGTATTTAGAGCCATTGGACTGGAGCTCTAGGCTGTCTTCGTGTTTCCTTTCCGGTATTTTTTTGTGGCTTTTAAATATTTACTTTTGTTTTCTGTAGCTTTGCCATACTACAAAGTTTTAAAACCAGTTGTTACCTAAATGTAGGAGCCCCATCTCTTCCCATGAGTGCCGTATGAGCCGGCTAAGGGAATATCAAGAGAATGGGCAGTGGTATTCTCCTCGCATTAAACTATTCTGCTATCACCAAGCTGCCTGCCAAGCGTGCTGGCAAACCTCTTCTATGATAAGCGTCCAAAGTGGCGTTTTATGAGGGAGGCCTGTGTTCAGCAGTGGACTTCTTCCGGATGGGTGTCTTAATGTCTTTTTCTATTGGTCCAAATGCTACCAATCTTCATTCAGCGTATTACCAAGCTCTTCTTTCATTGAGTGCGGTTTAGTGTAGATGGGAACTTGTAACTATTTTAAAATGGAATGAGTAAGTAAGCAGTAACACAAGTATGACACATAATGTGCTGGGACTCCACCAGTATCATTATCATTTGAAAGAGCACAGCAATATCAGCTCCAGCAGGCTGCTACTTGAGTCATCTCTTATACTCTCAGGGATGGAATGCCTAACGGCTATGACTCGAGTCTCCGACATCCATGATAACCCAAAAAATCTACAGTTGCTCGGTCATGGTACAATTCCTAAGTCTATTTTTATGGCTTTGGTACTTTTATTATTATCGTAACACCACAACATGTAGCAAAAACCACACATGCGTGGTTAATATATCTAAAGTGAATGAGTAATTTGTTAATATACGCCTGTTAAGTACTTTTTACGAGTCCCAACGTAATGCTAGCAAATTACTCTATTAGTAATACCCAATAAAAAGTTCTATAGAAAAGGTATTAACAATTTAATTGAACATTAAAAAAACTGGCTCAAAGGTTTGGTCACTCTCGGGGCACACGTAAACACGTATCAACAATTTTTAATTCAAGATCTCAAAAAGAAATAAAGTTACTGACCGTGATTGACGAGCATGAATATCTTTATTCTTTAGGTACCTACGTAAATCTTCCATAGGAAACATTTGCTGAAATGCTAAAATCTACGAAAAAAATAAACCTATACCTAACATCTGAGCAATCTTGATGAAATAGTTCTGCTCAAAGTCTTGGAATTCCGATGAGAAATCAATACCGCGAGGGCGGCGTGCCTTTCTTACCGCCATCCGTACAGTACGTACTACGTACACCGTACACCACACGTAGGTATGGCAGACTCCGCGCTACACCTAACTTGCATGTTATGCATTTTAGTGTAAGTACCTACGTGCTCGGAATATCGATTGCAATTTGGGCACGTTTTCTTGTTCGGTTAAACTCGCGGATATAATGCTCACCTGACAGATAACTCTTGTAATCGGGGCCGATGTGTAATAAAATGACGTGAATTAAGTTTATCCACACCTGTGTTCTCTAGTTTCAATTAATACACCTTTTAATTTAAATATAACCATGAAACGGAAATGTCATTTACCAAAATATGTCCTTGCGCCATTGCCCTTTAGTTTACAAAGTCACCCAAATGCAACAAAACTGAGGCAATCCGGTTCAATAATAGCTATGTAATTTCATTTTTGACCTACAAACTTGTTATATACGATAAATGTATTTCTATTTAATTAGATCAGTGTCCCTGATAGCCTTACATAACATAACGTTCATTGTACAAGAGCAGACTTACGGCCAAGTGCTCGTCCTACTTGGCAAGGGTGGAAGTTATGCAGCTATCGTCTTGTCTAGTCGGAGCTCATGAACTCTCAGCTACAAACGATCAATAAAATTATTTATACAACCGTAGTAGATAGTTTATTACGCTAGTACCATAATAAACCCTAAACAAGAACCGTCTCTGTTGAAACGATTTGCCTACAATATGCCAGTAGGTCAAAACATCCGCTTCTAATCCGATTCTACGTTACTTTCAATCCAGTGTTTGAATCGCTGTATCCGATCTAGAATCGGCGGTTCCTTTCGACTAGACTTCCACTAGGAAACAGCTCGATAATTAACCTGGAAACTTTATGGTTTTAAAAGCCTATGAAACAATAGGCCATTGGAAGCCGAATGGCAGGCTTCCAATAATTTTGAACGAGCTTTGTCTTAACGGCACATTTAAACTTTTGTAAAGTTTTAAGAAACCATTAAAAAACTCGAGAATTATTTTGTTATTATCGATTTCCAATACTATACCCACAACAAATTTAGTTATTTACGCAATTCTCTGTCCAACAGATACCGATGGATAAAGAACGGAAAACCCTTCGAGTACACGAGTTACGACAACCGTATCTCGCAGCAGTCCGGGCGAGGAACGCTCGTGATCAGCCAGCCGCGGGATGAGGATCTCGGGCAATACCAGTGCTTCGCTGACAACGAGTGGGGAACGGCAGCATCCAACTCGGTCTTCGTGCGGAGAGCCGAGCTCAACAACTTCAAGGAAACCGACGGTCAAAAGGTCGTGTCGGCCGAGGAAGGCCAGCCCTTCAAGCTAACCTGCGAGCCCCCGGATGGCCACCCGAAGCCGAAAGTATACTGGATGTTGCAAGGCGACCAGGGCCAGCTGAAGACCATAAACAATTCTCGAATGACGCTCGATCCCGAAGGCAACTTGTGGTTCTCGAACGTGACTCGCTTCGACGAGAGCGAGGATTTCGCATATATCTGCACTGCTAACTCGATTTTCCGGAACGAGTACAAGTTTGGCAACAAGATATACCTGGCCGTGACTCAGAACGGCATCTCGCCGACGTTGAATCGGCACGAGCCGGTAAGGCAGTACACCACAAGGAAGGTCGAAAAGGCGCTCAAAGGAAGGAAGGTCGAGCTCTACTGCATTTACGGCGGGACGTGAGTATTCCTTTCGTACATGTTATAATGTTTGTTCTTATTGAGTTTTCTTGGAGAGAAAGTTTTACGTACGCCCTAGATTCTAGTGAAGTATTTCCTGCCAACTATCGGAGAAAACACTTTCTTTTGCTTTTGAATAATACTTCTGAATGTAAAACATGAATTCGAAATAATGTTTCATTATAACCTATAATGGAACCTTAGGCAGGCATGATAGTGTGGAGACGTACTTTTCGCCACAAAGGGTTTCTTTATTTCAAAACTGTTACGGAACCCTAAAAATGAAACATTCTTTGCAAAAGAGATTCTGATTTGAGCTTTGTATACATGTTATTTCCTCACTCCCTCCACTATGTTGAAAGTGCAGTGAAATGAGACAATGTGGAAAATAGTGGACATATAAATGTCGACTCCTTTTACAGTGGTGTACTTAAGTATTTATAATTTCTAAATAGTATTAACATAATTAATTATGTACGCGTCGTATAGGTAAATGCATTTTACACGTGTGCTAATACGTGCTCAGCTCCGAAAAGATTTAGTGGATTTGTTGTTTGGTATATAGAAAATGCATGATCTATTATTAGAGTACCTAAACATAGAAATAACACAATACAAGCGTGCGAAGCCGCGGGCAAAAGCTAGTTAATCAATAGTATCATTTGTCGTGTTCTACGCTTTCAAATTAGTAAATACCTAATCCATAATAATGAAGTATGTATCTAACTATCTAAACTATTCTAAGTACAGTTTCATTCATTGGCTTCTTCATTCGATCGATATGACCATACACACCAGACTGTCTATTTTTCTAATAATTAAAAGTGACGTGTTCTCTGTTTATTTTTTTAATTTGTGTGGCTTTCACGCCATAACGGCTGGACCGACTTGATTGATTTTTTGCACAATGTTTGCCTACACTACCGAAATCAAAAAGAATAGCTTTTATCCCGGAAAATGAAGTGTTCCAGCGGGAAAAGAGTAATTGCAGGTGTAACAGCGGACTGTTTTACCCCCGGTTTCTCGTACGTTTGTCTGTACGCTCATTGGTTGATGATGGGCGATGATCAACAGACAACCAATGAGCGTTCAGTATTTGGTGTGTTGGCACGAGTTGATAAACGTATGAGAAACCGCGGTAAAGTTGTACATTTTTTCATCAATTACCGGCTATATTCAATTCCACTATTCTATTACCTTAGGCCTTTACCCCAAGTTGTGTGGAAGAAGAACGGTAACAGCATCCTATCGTCTCAAGGCGTGGCTCAGGACAACTACGGCAAGACGCTGGTGATTAAGTACCCCACTATAGAAGACGAGGGAACTTATACCTGCGAGGTCAGCAACGGCGTCGGAACTGCGCAGTCATACTCCATCACGTTGAACATTGAAGGTTTGTTTCTTTTTACACTTGGATTCTACAGCAATAGGTGTAGAAGTAGAGAAGCTCTTTATTGCATTGTACGTCGTTTTTCATCAGTCCAATACGTTCCCATCTGGAATACGGGCCTTCTCTCACACGGTAAGAGTGTAAAGACAAAACCACCACACTGGTCAAGTTCTCGAATTCTGCGATTCTTGAACATTGTGGATTCCTCACAATATTTTCCTTCAGAAAACAGTTCAGTTTCCTTTAGAAACATCCAATAGCAGAAGGGGGTCGAATGGACATCGAATTTTGTGACCTTTATAACAGAATTGTCCTCCAAGACTTATCTGTAGATTCTTAGAACTGCAGTAAAGATACTGTACATCAAATACTTCCACAAACCTCATGCATTGTCTCGTATTCATCGTACGTAGTCGGTCAGTCCTGCGTTCGACCAAGGTATCATTGTGCCTAATAGAGTTACGACATTTTAGGGCCGCGGCGCTAACAATTTGGCGTGCTTCCTGGCGGTAGCAGAATTTATTAAAACTACTGTGCCATTACCATCCGCAGTCTTTAGAGCCTTTGGCCCTTCACTTGAGAACCTGGAAGTTTGGTCTTAAAGTAAACCAATGAGAGAAACGGATGGAGCTATGCAATATACATAGCGGCGTCTTTTTCTGTATTTTGGAGACCGGATTAACACAACGATCACGTCTGTAACCCTTTCTCCATGCACCGTGCCCTTTTATCCACTCTGTCGGATTTATTCCATATATACATACTAAATAGTTAGGTCACGTGACATCTGTGTTAACAGTAACACTGTGTTTTCTTTCGAGCTAGAGTACCTTAACCCGCTTTAAATATAAAAATTTGAGTAAGTTTTGTTGGTCTTTGACAAAACAAACATATCTATTACTACGTAGCGTTGCAATTACACCAGCTTCGCGGTACACTGGGTTCCCTTTACTTTGTGAAACGAGAAAACCGCCCCTCTAATTCACGGATTGCCTTCACAGCCGCTGAATTTCAAATCATCATTTTACTGCGTCATAACATAAAAGTCCTCGTAAAATAAGGGCTCATTTGTATGACAATAAACCCGCTGTAAAGATGGGACACCTAACTGTAGTTATTCAAATTCGGCTCATTTAGGAGTCCATACGGAGGAGAGGAAGCTGTTACCTTCGCTTTTATACTCGTTAATCGTCATTACACTTTATACTTCCTATTAGGACACGTGTTACACTTGACACCTCCTATTCGATACGTGTGTATCGAGGTTTGAATTGGCCTAAGCACTTGCCATAATACGCCGAAAATAGAGCTGGTAGTTTGAGGGTTTGATTTTCTTTTTACAAACGTTAGCTTGTCATCTATTAGCTCTTATCCTCATGTCTATAAGCATTTGAGTGCAATGTAGAGCATCCTGAGTCGCGTCCTGCAAGATACTTATCTCTCGTATGTCTATATAATTAAAAACTTCATTATTATTTACGTTTATCTACAACATAAATTATATATAAATCATATTATGATAGACCTGTACAATGATACGTCAATATAAATGATCCGCGGCTCTTCAAGCTCCTTATCGGCATTACGAATTCTCGTGATAGCTCTAAGAATAACGCATTAAACAAAGCTAGTCTCAACTTGTTTTCATAAGAATAAGCACCATTAGGAAGCTATCAGCACGTTTCCATAAGGAGAGATTACTGAAACAGGCGCCGTGATTCACGGGTTTGTTTTGATTTTCCCAACTTAGCCGTTGTTTGAAATGAGCGGCACGCTGCGCCGAGCCAATCGCTTCCCGTTGCTATATGTATAGTTTATACTGGGGTTATTCTCATTTCCTAATCAAAGATCGATCAGTGTTATAATAATTATAGTTTGTTGAAAAGATATTAATCACAACAAATGCTTTTTTTCAGACTCATTCTTATAGGCTTACTACACCTAATTTGCTTAGAACAAGTTCGAACATTAATTTAAGTTATTTTTGTCTCATTCCGATTTTTATTATATTCCATAAACAGACCTTAGTGAATCTTTCACATCCTCAGCACAATACGTTCCCAACTTCCCACAGCTGGAACACGGGCATTCTCTCAACATGGAGAGTGTGTTTGCCATAATCCATTACGATGGTTAGGTGGGGGATTGGTGAATAACACCCATGCTCTCGAGTTTTGTGATTCTTGTAACATGCCGGTTTCCTCACGATGTTTTGAGCGAGTGCAAGTTCCACACATAACTTGTCAGTCATCGGTACAGGGCCGAATAGGATTTGAACCTGGGTGCATCGGTTTGTAAGTTTACACCGATGAGCCATGAACCACGCTCATCCATCAGTATCGTCTTATCTACAAGCAGTCCGTGTCGCAATGCACCGTCACGCAAATAGCCTTGTAACCCGGTCGCCCAACAGACTACAAAGGTACGGACGACCGGTGTAGGTTCACGACGCGTGTGCGTCTTTTATGGTCGGCCGTCGTATATAAACTCACACCCTCGAGGGCTCTGCCGCTTTGACGGGTGCGCGTTTGGTCGGAAGAAACAGAGGCTATAAAATGTTAGACGATAGGTAAGATATAGAATAAGAAAACACCTGGACGTTTTTTTAGGTTTGAAATGTACGTGATGATATTGAATTTGTCAAGTATTCACGTCTTCAACAAGGTTAATTTGTCGACTAATTAACTGGCAAAGTGATACCAAAGGCTCTTTAGTTTCTCATCTTTTACTCTATACTCTACACTTCCCAATGGAATCAGCTTGATATTAAAAATCGGAGCTACCTAAAAACAATACATAATCGTACATTTCACATGCTGTTATTAAAGCAGCTATGGGGCTTAAATTTACTCTAAATACTAGCTAAATAGACAGCATACGCAACAGGTATTTCACGTTGCATCTAATTACTGTTCCCGAATAATGTGATTAACGGCCGTTGCTTTAGTTATTGAAAGCTTTCTTTGCCTATAAGAATTACGGCAACATAGAAGGGTAAGCAGTTCTTTTAGGCGTGTGTTTTTACGGTTTCAACTTTCTAAATTGTATGCGTGTATATAGGCTACTACTCCTCCCGCCGTGCCTGTCTAGAAATAGTACCACCGCAGGTAGCCGACATTAAAATCTGCGATCACCAAGACGCCTGCCAAGCGTGTCTGATTATGGCAAACCCTATAATAAGCGTCCAAAGTGGCGTTTTTTATGTGGGAGGCCTGTGTTCAGCATTGTACGTCTTCCGGCTGATAATGTGATAGATTATTGATATATCTGCAATTCTGCATGAGGATCTAAAATTCTAATGTCTATTTCCCTCACCAGCTGCGCCGTTCTTCACTGTGGAGCCAGAGTTTCAGAACTTGGCGGAAGGAGAGACGGCTGAGATTCGTTGCGAGGCTAGCGGGACTCCGGAGCCCAAGATCACGTGGATACACAACGGGAAGCCTATTGAGCAAGCCGAGCCTAATGCAAGGCGGAAGGTAACTATGTCACTGACGTTACGATATGAAGGCAAAAGAAGTATTCAATGACGGTTAAAATCCAACTAAGTGGTAATAAAGCTGTTTTAAAGGGGTGATTTTATTTCTAAAAACAACATTTACTAATTATTTGCACAGTCTTTTAGAAGGATATCCATGTGACCTCATGGACATGTGGTGATGGGGGTGATTGTGATAATAGTGTGAAGATTTTATTTTTGTATTGCGTTCACTTAAATCATTTAAAATTTGTGTTTGGCAGAAAAATTTGTTTAGACTCAAGCGCACGCGTTACGTGCATGTGAACGCCCGGGCTTATTTAGTCAAGGAATTTGCGGTGAAAACATTTGCATCGAATGCAGTATCCAAATACAACATGCATATTTCACAGTGACGCTAATAAAAGAAAAGCGCTTTATACTTTACTACCCATTATTGTGCCAATAACAAACCTTATTTCAATTAGTTGCTCATGACGCTCCCATGCAATCCATGGCAATGGGCACTATGGGCAGGCCACGTCGCTCGTAGAACTGACAACCGATGGGGAAGGAAGGTTCTCGAGTGGCGACCACGAACCGGAAGACGCAGCGTATGCCGGCCCCCCACTCGGTATAACGACGATCTGGTGAAAGCCGCGGGGAGTCGATGGATGCAGGCGGCAAGCAGCCGATCAAAGTGGCTCTCTAGGGGGGAAGCCTATGCTCAGCAATGGACGTCTTCAGGCTGTTGATAATGACCATGAAAACGCTCCCAAAAAAATTCCTCTTTTGTAGTCAAAAGCTCTGGTTTTAGAAGTTTTATGTTGCGTAAAGACCGTTGTCTTACGAAAACAACCAGTACCGAACGGCTTAACGCGCCCTTACAGTAAATTCCACTTTTCTAGCGCAAGCGATCCCCCATAGTGGGCATTAGATACACATAAAAACAAAAGGTGCAGTAGAGAGCCAAACCCATTACCCACTCTTGAAAACACGTTGTTGTGCAGGTGACGACTAACTCGATTGTGATCAACAATCTAGTGAAGAAGGACACTGGCAACTACGGGTGTAACGCCACCAGCTCCATCGGATACGTCTACAAGGATGTCTACATCAACGTGCAATGTGAGTACATCTATTGGAATACACTTTCCTAAGCTTGGAAAGAAGAAAAAAGTGAAAGGAAAGTTCTGACATTGTAGCTGTTTTTATGTGGCACTTTGGCGGTACTTACTGGCATCTAAGCTCAGTAACGAGTGGTCCAAGTTCATTCATTCATTCAAATGTAAGCCTATGATAAAAAATGCGTATTTCTTGTTCTTTAAAGTCAATCTTACGTAATAATCAAGTATTAGTGTTTAGTTTACGTGATCTTTCATAAATCATCATGTAGTGACGACCTTGGCTGTGAATCTTTTATTGCGTCTCTCTCGCAAATTGGCAGAACTGCTCTATTCATGTTGGCTTCTAGCAAATGCGCGGTTTGTAGCTATTCAGCACGCTTGCTTGAAATTGGCCGCCATCACGATGGAATCGTTTGAGGGTGCTCCAAATGATCATAAATTCCAAGGAATTGAAGTTAGCTCATCCTAAAATTCATGACAGAAAAAGCCAACTCCACCAGTCGGCTTTAATCGTCACGACCCAATTGTCTCCGCATAATTTGAGGCTGTCTTCAATCTCGATTTCCTCGGCGAAGCTTGCCAAATTGTCTCCCGCCTTAACTACTCCAGCTTCATTGTTATAATACCCTACATCAGCATTATTCATTCAATGATCATAATACTGCCAACATAAACAAGAAAACTTTTCATTGCGAGTTGATTCCTTCCTCTCGAGGCGCCTGTTGTCCGAACGCTGACATTCTGCAAACCAACAAACACAAAAGTAATATAACTGCTATATTTCCAAGTAATAAAGTTGAAACTTGAATAGCGGAATCGTGGAGTAGAAATATCATAGTATTGTACAGCACAAAGCGAACAACTAGGTATGAAACATGAAGAGTTATAAACTGGGTCAATGGATACCAGTGACATAGTGACATCATAGATTGCAGGTGAAAAAAGCACCTAGGAACTTTCATTTGAGTTGAAGCTTGGAATCGTTTGTGAAGTCTTTCTTGGAAGGAAAATGGATAACAAACTCTTGTTAACAAAACTCAGTAAAATCTATTTGTTCATAGCGAAGTTCTGTCCCATTCTCATATTATTCGAGAACATTCAAACTCTGAATGTTAAAATCAGAAATGTTTATGCTTACCGTTTCAAATTAAGTACGAGAGTTGAATAAGAATGTTTGTATGATGACAATAATATTTGAGAAAAGGAAACATCTTTGTGAAGGATATTCAAATCTGTCGTGCTGTTCAACATCATGATTTGAATTTTTTGGTTTCTCATTTCAAACCATGGAAATCTGAATAAACTTCAAGGTGAGGTTCAACGTGAAGTTTTATACAAATTTATACGCTCGTGTAAAAATATGACGCCCACACCTAGGTTTTGTCTCATTCAAGGTAAAATTGAAGATTTCTTTCCTTACATTTGCACTGTGCATTACAATGTGTAGGAACTAAGAAGCAAGAGCAAGTCTTTCAGTGAAGATAAACATACGAGCTTTGTCCACCAGTCCACGAGCTCTTAGCTTTACGAAAGCAAATCAAGTAGAATGACATGACAAAGCTGGTGCCCCAGGCAGGCTGCAGTCTCGAAGAGTGACGTAAAAAACGTTGCCCAAATAAGAAATCATTGTGTCGCTTTTAGATCCACGTTTTTGTGACATGATATTGTTATTTTTGGGCAAAAAAGTTGCCTGTTGTGTAATACAAGGTACTTATTGTGTTTTCGTGGATATGTGTTGCGTCGTGGGTCAAATGTTTGCGCGTAACAGTTGGTATGTTACAGTTTTCGATCGAATATAACTTACGTTTTTAAGATAATTTAAATGTTTGTGTATTGTTTGAAATACTTTTTGTTAGTTTGTGTAGAAAAGTCACATCCGTGCAATAGGAAAGGAAGAGAAATAAATTGATGTAAAGTGACTGGAATGTTTTTGAAAGGTCATGAGTTCATGTAAACGTTGATTTATACAATTCCATTATTATATGTACCCCTAAATACATCCCACAAGCTGTCACAAGAATATCAGTTAAAATATGATATTGCTTTTATTAGGAAACGACGGAGCTCCGGTCAGCCCAAACATAACTGTCACTCTTAGTTAATTATCACCACAATGGGAAATGCACACGAGCTGGGTCTAAACCTGTCCCACAAAACCGACCCTTAAAATTAAATGCAGAGAGTTGATAATAAGTTGTTATCTTTATTTGACATTGCTCTTGTCGCTTGAAGATGAGCACGCTCAGCAAATACTATGTGAAGTATTTCTATATCTGTGTTTGTAGTGACCTAGTCCTAGTATGGTCTCGGCGAGTGCGAGCCCACTTGCTATAAGAATGATCTCGGAACCCTGACCGGATTGTAGAGATCACTTGCAAACTCAGCCTATAGGTACTTAACGTTTCGATGAAAGTCTATTAGACATAGACATTATACATACAAAAACAGTTTATGAATGCAGATAAATAATGGTGTCGTCAGGTTTGATCAATAGTAACGTTAGATGGTTTATAACTATCGTAGCCACCGATTATAAACGGTAAAAAACGTGTTTCTTCTCAGCTTTATGACATAAGCCCAAACGAATGTCGCGTTCGCATATTATTGAATGATATTCGAGGACGGTGATGTCATACTGCCGTGTGTAATTGGTCGGGGCACGGTCATCGGTTCACTGTCATATACGTCCAGGAATACTGCTATTACAGACCCGGTTTGGTTTTATAGACATGCGGGATGCGTACGTGTATCGACATGACCTAGATATGATCCAGGCTAGCCTCGCCTCGGCCTGACGTAACCGCCCGGGATCACTATAACCGCCTTCTAATAACATCACCAAAGCATACGTCATTTATTATTTACGAACACGCTGTGTCACCCTAAAGTCTACCTATACCGATTTCCGAAATAGTCTCACTACAAGAAGGCGCCCTTTTCCCAAGGGAGGACTCATGTTCCTGAATTTATTATTCAAAAGCTTTTGCTATGATATCGGTTTTGTACCTACGATCATTGTGGGATTTACAAGTAAAACACGAATGCAAAGTAAAAAAGTAAACAAGAAACATTTTTACTATCAGTTTCTCGGAGAGATGGAGATTATCTCAAAGCTGCAAAAGCTCGGTTAGCCGTCACCGCGTGATGTCATGGCCGACCTCGATCCTCCATACTTGGGATCCGCACCAAGTACATACAAACATACGAAATATACAGATTGCAGCTGCAGCGAGGTAATCGTTTAATCGCGTGCTCGCGTGACGTCATCTTATCTACCTGGATGAAAGGGGAGTTACCCCGGCTGGGGTGTGGTTTTCACGAGTAATCGCTTTTCCAACGCTGCCCGCGGTATAGATAATGGACAAGGGATGTGCATTGTCATCGATGAATAGACGTGGATATTAGATTTGTCCACATATCGACTTGAAGCTTCCTTAGCCCTACGGGAGATATTTGAAATTTGGAATGATCGTTTCTGTGAAATTTTAACCCGCAAGCGATTTTGAGTTAATATTCTATTGAAATAGCGATGACTCTAATTTAATTCCTAAATAAACAAAAGCAATCTAATTCAAATTAACAATCGCTCCAAACGTAATCACTCACTATAGGTATTACCAGCGGGCTCATTGTCGCCTCCCATCACGTCTGCGATAGGCGAGCCTTAATCCCGGCGAATTCAACTGAATCCGAAACGTGCCGTCCGTCTAATGTACCGTAGTTAATAGAAGAACCACGTTCTATCTATTCTATCGAGAGGTTCCATCCAACTTTCCACCCCGTCCAAGGGAGTGCGACCGCGCGAATAAGGGTGTAACCTTATATAGCGTATTTTTTCGAAAAGTTCGATAACCTAGGGTGAGTCAGTCGAAAGTCCACAAATATTTACGAAACACGACGAGGGCCCGGACCCCGGACGGTAGCGGATATCGTATTACTTTATTAGATTTGTATAGGAATATTGGTATTATGCCTGAATTCATGAATTCGCAGTTTTTTTTTCCACGATAAATATTGTCATGGCTAATGTACTGTGACTTGAATTGTTTGGGATTTATTGATAAAGTTACGTTTATGACAATACTACATATTTTTATTTATGTATAGAATAGAGAAACATTTGGAATTAATTGGCTGCTATAAACATAACAAAAATCATTTAATAGAGACCGAGATCGACTGATCGAGTATTTGCTTCTAAAAGATTTCATACGCACATTCATGTTTGCAGAGTTCTGATTGAAGTGTTCAGTTCAGTGTTCATGCTCACTTGTCATGAGCATTTATGAGAATAAACGTTAGGGTAAATCATGGAGGGTGTTTGTGACATTAATGTCTATATTATGCGCTGTAGTTTTAATTAAATTTGCTTCGGATCAACAGATTACAAAATGATTTAGGGTTGACATGTATTGTGTCAAAATATTTATAAGTTGGATAACGTTTTATTAACCTTCTGGGTGTATATTTTGCGTGTATAATCTTCAAAGACCGACTCTGGTAAAGTTAAATTACATAGGGGCGGAAATATCCAAATCATAGATGTCTACTATGCTCGCATGTCCACAGCATACTAATCGTCATAAACATCTCCATAAAAGATTAGACATGTAAGAAGCAGAATATTTACAGAGTTCTTATCAAACGATCTCTAATGCCGATTGGGTACTCGCGGTCTCTTGAAGACCTTTAGACCTTTACACTTACATCTCGATTCATACTGTAACATGCCAAAAGCCCTAACGGTCGCTTTCCATCAGGAGCTGCCTAGTTCCTTTCTACACCTTTTAACTAATCACTGCAATTCCGCCTTCCACGCACGGTAGAGCCGGTGCCTAGCCTAGGAAATTGGACACATCCTGGAGACCGGCACACATTCGCACGCCCACACGCAAATGGACGAAACGTATGAATAGGGTGCCATACCTTAATATTATGCTAAATAGTTGAATGCTTCCCAAACCTTACGTGCAGACGAAAAGCTAAAATTTCTAAGCAAACTTGTATTGTGACTGGATAATTCCGCAGCGCGCGATAATTCTCATGAAATATCTTGACATTGTGTACTGTTTATTGACTTCACAGCTTTCGTTGGGCTGCTAATATCTTGCTTGATGTTAATGCAGTGATGATGTATTTGAAGATAATATCACAAGGAAGGAAGACAGAAACCACTAATTTTAAGATTCAAGATCTTGATAACAGTTACGCAGCGGGGGTTCCTGATGTTACTGTTGTGTCACCCGACTACACGAAACAATTACATTTTATATCGCGTATTAAGTGCTGTTAGGCGAGATGAAAAGAGTGGATGAAAATGACGTACTATGCTGACCCTAAATAAAATAGGACCAGGAAAATGTTGCTAAATGCTAAATGTAAGGCAAACTATGAAATAGGCTGGGTTTTGGACTAGTGTATGCTATCTATGACTGCTGTTGGTTGGGTCTTGGTGCACAGCCCTCAGTTTTGTTCATATTTTTCCACGTAATTGTTGGTGACCCTACATAAGAAGGATCCATTACGCAATCAGGCGCTGGCTACATTGTGATTTACGTTTATTTTGAGCGCGGTGTAATTCAGCCGAGGACGGCTAATGTCTCATTTACGAGGGAATGCTGCAATGAGATCGTTACCACCTCTACTGGGGTCCGCGTGAGGATCGAAGGCATTAAAAGCATTGTTATTGGGACCGCACGACAATTTTTTGTTTCGATTGAAGAATAACGCGGCTGAGGCATGATATACGAATTACCTCGACAGGCTTTCTAGTCAGGTGCGGCAAAATGGTGGCATTGAAATTATTGAATTTCGTTCTGCAAAATGGTGCTGTAGGCATGCACCCAACTATGTGTAAACCTTTTGCAGGAACATAAATGACAGTAATGTTGTTTACATTATTTTACAACAGCAATAAGATAAAATACCAACTCGTTAATAGAGAAGATGATGAAGATGTACTATAATTTCCCTGCAGAACACTATAAACTATAAACTGCATTTGCTCTGCTATTAGTAATGTGTCGAGTGTCGACGTGTTTCTTCATCCCATTGGATAATCTGTTGAGATCTTGGCTACGATAACGTTTTATGGAGCAGTTGAAATTTATGTTCTTGTACTGACGTAAAAATTATTTAAAAAAGTCTTATAAAATGTCATATGTAGCCTACCAACACAGTAAAAATGTAAAAATAGTAGTAGTTAGTAAAAATTTTTGAAGATAAACATACGTGATCAGATTCCATCAGCGCTATTTCGGAGAGTTACTACGTAGACTTTTCGTAAAGCATGCGTAAAAGAGTTAACAGGTTTAAAATGGCTATGTAAAGACGGTCAATAACATCCTGTTATTAGCACACAAAACATTCAATAAACTGTGTTAGTATGCCCACAGAATAGATGAGTATTAACGTGTATGACGTTATTCTGCTTTAGAACTCAAACCCAAAATATACCTGTAATATAGTATCATCATCACCAGGCTATTGCATCCCCACTGCTGAGACAACAAAGCCTTCCCTCAGAAAGTATGGGCTGTAACGTTGTTTGAGGTAACTAGCCTGGCCTGGCCAAATTTGCGTGGGTTTCTTTGTACCTATTTAGAGATCACATGCAATTAAATTTTGTGATTTTTCGACATGCTGGTTGGTCATTCGTCTACGGCTTAGATGGAAATAAATTGGTTTTAGGTGTTTTCTAAGTCTTATGGCATATCGCTCGACCGCTACCGATGTCTGAAAGTGTATATTTCTTGTTTAAAGTAATGAAGCCCTACTTATTTCACAGCGATCCCTCCTGAGATTAAGGAGGGCCCCGAGAACCTGACCAAAGTAGAAGGGTCCGAGGCAGTCCTCAAGTGCCGCGTGTTCGGAGCGCCCAAGCCTCTCGTCAGATGGATGAAAAACGATGTTGACGTCACCGGCGGGAAGTAAGTACAACCCTTTGACTTGGGACGTTTAAATAGCGGAAGAGATCTGTCTGACTGATCACGATAAAGTTGAACTTATTTCTGGTAGTATTCAATTATTGGCTGCAGTTCTTTACACTGACAATTTTATTAATTTGTTTTATAGGTTACACTTTACGAGGTCCGTGTATGTGTACTGAAATGAAATTAGGCTGGGCTTGTTCCACACCTGCTAGTCAAGTTACGGGTGAAGGCTACTATCACTAGCTCCTTGGTCTCTATGGAGTTAAAATGGCTGCAAGGTTGACATAATTAGAAGTTGGAGACATGGTCCTGCAAAGGATTGGATCAACAAAATTTAGCATTTAAAACATGGGGATTGGAAAAAAGAAACGCAATTCAATATAGTTGTTTTCTAAAAAGACCTAACATTTTAAGTTATTTTAGGCGCCAAAACACTGGAACTCTTGGAATGCCGTTCACTGGAGTTCATTTAATAAGTGTTCAGTGACATTTATTAAAGGACCATCTTTTCTGCTATAATCAGTCGGGTGCTGTTGTTAATAATAGAACATCCTACACCTACTGTGAATAATTTATATCATTTTGATAGGTCAAATGTGAATCATTACATTATGCTGTCATTTCATGACTCACGGTTATTGGTAATTAATTGTTATTTACACAGAACTGAATGGTAAGCTTTAATTTCACATGAATCTGTGATTATGTTTGACCGATGGCTGTGACAGCTTTAAGTCTTTTTCCTCCAGCTTTTCTTTATCCTTCTGCAGCACCTCTAGCACTGGGTAAAGGAAATTGTCTTTCCCCTGTTTTACTCCAATTGTAGCGACTACCTGCTAATGGGGGGCTGGGCAAACATGTCTTACCATGAATATAAGTTTAAAAAGATGAATAGAATATATGTGATATTGCTCTCTTTGCATTTTTTTTACAAACCTGTTCAGACAAATAAGCTGACGGCCTGCCTGATGGTAAGCGGGGGGCGCTAACGATGGTGTTGCAGGTGTGTGTAGAAATATACCAAAAAAATATTTATTAAACAAGAACTCGGATTTTTTTACCGGTCATGCAACCTGTGTTGCTTCGAAAATTGTACTTCCTTACAATTATCACTAAGTCATCCTGAAGACGTCCACTAGTATCACAAAGCTGTATACTGCTGTCTTCTATTATTGTCTCTGAACAGATTGTCTACACCTGCAATGTGAGATCAGAAACCAACAGTTGTTTGTTTGTCCACTCCAGGTACAATATAACGACGGAAGGAGACCTGGTGATCCGCGACGTGTCCTACACGGATGTCGGCACCTACCAGTGCTACGCTAAGAACAAATTCGGAGAGAAATCCGCGTTTGGATCCTTGACTGTTAAGAGTGAGTACTTTTGCGCCATTTATAAACAACTCGCCGTGTGGTCGATGTAATAATAGTACCACCCAATCTCTTCCCGTGGGTGCCGCAAGAGTCGGCTAAGGGAATATCCAGGGAATGGGCAGCAGCATTCTCCTCCTTCAAATCTTCTGCGATAACCAAGATGCTTGACAATGGTGGTTATGGCAAACCCCTCCTATGATGAGCGTCCAAAGTGGTTTTTTATAGAGGAGGCCTATGTTCAGCAGTGGACGTATTCAGGCTTATGTGATGTGAGAGGAAAAAAGTACACAAAAGAGTCTCGGACCCGATTTTCATGAAAACTAAAACTGCATCATTAGATTTTTGAAAAATCAACACTCCTAGTCAGAAACCGATTCAGTTATTCTGAAACAAAACACATTCTGTATACACCATTCGATAGGGCCGCTAATACGAACAAAATTTTGGGAAGTGATGACTTTTTTGCAAATAAATGATTTCCATATCTACTTGTGTATCGACAGAGCGCACGGTAATCACGGACAAGCCTGAGCACTACGAAGTGGCCGCCGGTTCGTCCGCCACGTTCCGTTGCAACGCGAACGCTGACGACTCGCTCACGCTGACCATCGAGTGGCTCAACAACGGGGTGACCATCGACTTCGACAACCAGCCGCGGTTCCGCATGACCAACGACTACTCGCTGCTGATCTCCGACACCACGGAGCTGGACTCCGGAGAGTATACTTGTATAGCGAAGACTGCCATCGACGAGGCGCGCGCGCAGGCCACGCTTACTGTCCAGGGTAAGTTTACATTGTACACCCAATGTTTGTTGTTGTTTCCGAATAGCTATCTGGATGTGTTCAAGAGAAGTGTGAACCAGTTCCTTATAACAGTTTTACATCGTCGACCACGTTGTCGCTTACCATCAGGAGAAATGTCAAAGGCAAGCCTATCTAGTATATAAAAAAGGGAATGCGCAACCAAATAATCAGGCAGTCTATGTAGTAATCTTTATTATTAGACTGTGATGTCTCAAAATAACGTGCGCAGTGCAGTGTCACGCGAAACTTTATTAATTTAGAGTTCCGTTCCGTTCTGATTTGTTTTTTACGTTCAGGTAGGGGAGGATGGTGATGTAGATTTAATACTCTCTCTATATTTAATACGCTACTTGTTGGTAGTGGGCTTGAGCATTCGGACTACGTATAGGCCAGTATATAGCCAAATGTTGAAGTTCCACCAAAATACCGCCTGCGTCTTCGTCCACCTTTAAAATACCGTATGGTTGACACTTTGAAATCCATCCACAGACAAGCCGAATCCCCCCCAGCTGGAGAGCATAGAGTGCCACGAGCGCACGGCCATGCTGCGCTGGCGGTCGATGGGCGACAACCGCGCGCCCATCCTGAGGTTCAGCCTGCAGTACAACACCACCTTCACTCCCGACACGTGGGAGGTGGCCAGCGACAACGTGCCCGCCATCGACACCTCGTGGGCCGCCGAGCTCAGCCCCTGGGCTAACTATACCTTCAGGTCGGTTACACTGGTCACTATACCATCGACACCTCGTGGGCCGCCGAGCTCAGCCCCTGGGCTAACTATACCTTCAGGTCGGTTACACTAGTCACTATACCATCACTTTTCATTCAATTTACGACATTATAGTGGGATGCCAACTTTACGACTAACGACCCCAATAACAAACGCGAAAAGGCAAAGAGGAGGATGATGATGATGACAGTTGTAATATAACACAGTGGTACGGTATTGTTACAGAGTGATAGCATGGAACAAGATAGGTCCATCGTCTCCGTCGGGCCACTCGGAGGTGTGCAGCACGCAGCCCGACGTGCCCTACAAGAACCCCGACAATGTGAAGGGAGAGGGCACTGCGCCGAACAATATGCTCATCTCTTGGTCGGTCAGTATCTATCCTGCACTATCTATACTGTACTTCATAAACCTGTAGCCATTGGCGTATCTAGGAATATTTTCCAGGGGTGGCCGGCCCTGATCATTTGTGGCCGATGGAGCTTCAACTATTAATTAATAATTATGGCCTTTAGGCCTCTAGGTTTGCATGTGTAGTAGCATTTTAATCTAAATTTCTCTTTGATCTAATAAAAATCTTTTTCAACCAAACTCTGACAAAACCCTGAACTCTGATTTTGGCAAAATAATTTTAGGAAGAACTTCAGATGCCCTTAGCCCCCTGAATCCATGAATCCACCACTGCTCAGAAATGATAGTGTTGAAAACAATTTAGGCACTGGTTTTCAACTAATATTTATCAGAGTAGAAAATAACGCTTACAATAGACCTAGAGCCCACCTATATACGCCTATGCCTGTAACCAAGGAAAAGTCTGTACATACGAAGCATCGAAGCTACGGATCGGAGTTTTCTATGTGCCGGATTGCTTGCGCCAGTAGTGGGGAAGAGATGAAATTTTTTTTTTCAGACTCGCATATTGTAATAGGCTTGTTATATAATATTTGATATATGTTACCTCTAATGCTAACTATATACTTACAATCTACAATAATTTAATTTTAATATTTGAAGTACCTAAATACCATCTTGACTTGTAAAAGTGCTTATATTATTTGCAATAAAAAAATTGACTTTGACATAGAAGAGAATTCATGAAATATTAAACACCGGATGAATTTTGATGCCGGTTGCTGTAATGTGATGTATTCTTTGGAGTATTGAGCTGGTTTATAGATAGATAGAGAACTCTTTATTATCCCACTAATTGAAAATGTGCAAATACAAAAAGGAAACCTTAATTATGAACTAGTGTTACAACGGACGGTCTTATCGCTGACAGCGATCTCTTTCAGAAAACCTTTGGATGGACAGTGTCACACGCAAAAGAGTAGATCGGTTTCTTAAGTTTTGTTTGTCAGTATCGGTTTATCCAAAATAGAGTAGAGACATTTTGAGACAAGGGCGCTCAACCGCATCATACGACCGACGGCGAACATACGTTCATATTTTTTTAATGCTATACATAGCAAACAAGCATACAGCCTCCTCACCTAAAGGAACACAGACGTGCCAGTAATGCGTTGCTTACCTTGTGATAATATTGTACTGATCTTGTAACACTTTGTTTAGAAAATGCCCCAAATCGAGCACAACGGTCCCGGGTTCCACTACCTGGTGTCGTGGCGGCGCGACATCCCCGGCCAGCAGTGGACCGAGCAGCAGCTCCGGGACTGGACTACAGCCGAGCTCCTCGTGCCCAACACGCCCACCTTCCAGCCCTACAGGATCAAGGTAACACTCCGGACTGGACTACAGCCGAGCTCCTCGTGCCCAACACGCCCACCTTCCAGCCCTACAGGATCAAGGTAACACTCCGGACTGGACTACAGCCGAGCTCCTCGTGCCCAACACGCCCACCTTCCAGCCCTACAGGATCAAGGTAACACTCCGGACTGGACTACAGCCGAGCTCCTCGTGCCCAACACGCCCACCTTCCAGCCCTACAGGATCAAGGTAACACTCCGGACTGGACTACAGCCGAGCTCCTCGTGCCCAACACGCCCACCTTCCAGCCCTACAGGATCAAGGTAACACTCCGGACTGGACTACAGCCGAGCTCCTCGTGCCCAACACGCCCACCTTCCAGCCCTACAGGATCAAGGTAACACTCCGGACTGGACTACAGCCGAGCTCCTCGTGCCCAACACGCCCACCTTCCAGCCCTACAGGATCAAGGTAACACTCCGGACTGGACTACAGCCGAGCTCCTCGTGCCCAACACGCCCACCTTCCAGCCCTACAGGATCAAGGTAACACACCTTACAGGATCAATGACACGAAATCTATAGGATCAGGATAAACATTCCAGCCCTACAAGATCATGGAACGAATCTTACAGCATCAGGGTAACAAACATTGCAGCTCTACAGAATCAAGGTAACACCTTACAGGATCAATGTTTCGAATCTTACAGCATCAGGGTAACAAACATTGCAGCTCTACAGGATCAAGGTAACACATTACAGGATCAATGTAACGAATCTTACAGGATCAGGGTAACAAACATTGCAACTCTACAGTATACACCAACACGAAACCCTGTAGTGAAGTGTGATTCAGGTGACAAGCCTTACAGGATTAATGTAACTAATCTTACAGGACCATAGTAACAAGTCTCCTGGCCCTATAGGATAATAAGGGTCTTAAAGACAAGCTTATTGATCATGTTTCCAACCCCACGGAATCAAGGTTTCATGCATACAGGATCAAGTTAACAAGCCGTCCAGTATATACTACAGTAGTATGAGTTATGTTGTCGTTCCTTATAACCTTATTTTAATTTGTAACGCTGAGATTACAGTCATGAATTTGTTTGCGATGTTCCTATCATAGGTCATATCAATCTAGTAATATCTGCATGGCAAGTTACTTTCCAATTTGGCTTTTCGCGGTCAAACCTTCGATACCATTCACAGGTGACCGCAGTCAACTTCAAGGGAACGTCCAACGTCACCCCAGTAGAGATCATAGGGTGGTCAGGGGAGGACACCCCGCTAGTCGCCCCGTCCAACTTCACCCTGGAACAGGTGACCTCCGGAACCACAGCCCTACTCAACTGGACTCCTGTCCCACCGGAATCCGTCCGTGGTCACTTCAAAGGATACAAGATACAAACCTGGACCGATGGGGAAGAAGACCGTCTCAGGGAGATATTAGTCAAAGCTGACTCCAGCAGCGCTTTAGTATCAAAGTTCAAGCCGTTTAAGAAGAATAACGTCCGTATCTTAGTCTACAATGGTCGTTTCAATGGACCTCCTAGTGAGATCTTAAGCTTTGTGACGCCTGAAGGCAAGCCGGGGACGGTGAAGTCGTTTGAAGTGTATCCCATTGGATCATCTGCTATGTTGTTGAAGTGGGACAAGCCGGTGGATGAGAACGGAGTGTTGAGCGGGTACAAGGTCTATTATCAAAAGGTGAGTTTACTTAGTATTTGAACTACAGAGGTGTAGGTCGGCGGCCGTTGCCACGTGTTGTTTATACATTTATTTTATTTTCCAAGGTAACCGGCACAGCTCTCGGGCCCCTGCAAGAGCGCAAAAAGGAGATCGACCCCAAGTTCGACCGCGCAAAGCTAGCCGGCCTCGAGCCAAACACAAAATACCGCATCGAAATCCGCGCCAAGACAAAAGCGGGCGAAGGCGAAAAGTACTACGTGGAACAGTCGACCAGATCCGCCGTGACCGCCATGCCTGATGTACCAGCGTTTGAGACCACCACGCTACCGGCTAAAGAAGGCCCGGCGCATGTCTTAGTTCGTTGGATACCAACCTTAGATGGCCACGCTGGGACTCACTTCGTCGCGTGGTACCGTCTTCAAGGGCGGCCGGATTGGGCGCGCACTAATGACGTCACGGACGATGATTACGTCATCCTGACAGGGTTAGAGCCGGGGTCTTTGTACGAGGTGAAGCTTACCGCTCATGATGGAGAGTATTTCAGCACCAGTGAAGTTCGCGTGGTTGATACTACTGTTGGTAAGTGATAGTTCTTACTTGATAGTGCTACTTTGTTTGTTGTGTATAGTGCGATTCAAACTCAATGGCAGCTGTGAAGTCAGCGCGAAACGCTGCGCAGTAGCAAAAATTAGATGTACGCGGGCAGAGGTGAGCGTAGCGTGCGGGGGCTTGCAGCGCACTTAACAGCTGCCATTGAGTTTGAATCACACTCTAACATTACTCCATTTTGATAGATGTTTGACTTTCATTAGTAGAAAAATATGCTGAATTTACCGGAAAGATTGTATTATAATTGAATGTCAACAGTAATTTTTCGATAGAAACAACATTATCTTCATTTAAAAACCTAAAGTATTATAAACAAAAACATTTTTGTGGTCTGTTTATAATACTTTATAATAGAACGGAACCTAGTGTTCATGAAAGTTCAAACATAAAAAAGTGGAACTCATCTAAATACCTGATCCTAAAAATAACCTTCTATTGAAAGTAACATAACTACAGTTCCTAAAATGACGCATTCAATGAAAGTACGATAACCTCGCTAAACCCGTCCCTAAAAATATTAAGTAACATGACAACTCTGTTAAACCCTATGGTTCCTAAACATATTAAGCATACTATGAAAGTAACGTAAAACCCCGTTAGACCCTAAACATTTCCTAATTTGCAACAATGTTAAGCATCCAATGAAAGCAACACGACCCCTACTAACCCGTGCCCGGTGCGGTTACAGACGGGCCGCTGATAAAGCCCCCCGACCGGATGGCGACGGCGGGGTGGTTCATCGGCGTGATGGTCGCGCTCGCCTTCCTCCTGCTCGTGCTGGTGCTCGTGTGTGTGGCGCGCCGCAACCGCGGGGGGAAGTACGACGTGCACGACCGCGAGCTGCAGCACGGCCGCCGCGACTACCCCGACGGGGGCTTCCACGAGTACACGCACCCGTGAGTACTGCTAGTGTGACGTCACGGGGGGAAGTACCACGTGCACGACCGCGAGCTGCAGCACGGCCGCCGCGACTACCCCGACGGGGGCTTCCACGAGTACACGCACCCGTGAGTACTGCTAGTGTGACGTCACGGGGGGAAGTACCACGTGCACGACCGCGAGCTGCAGCACGGCCGCCGCGACTACCCCGACGGGGGCTTCCACGAGTACACGCACCCGTGAGTACTGCTAGTGTGACGTCACGGGGGGAAGTACCACGTGCACGACCGGGAAAATCTGACTCTGTAAAAAATAACGGATCGCATCATTTTTGTTTATAGAATATGCGTTCAGAAAAAACGCAAAATGTTGCTATTCGACCCCGAAGTTTGTTTAGAACGCTACATGCGTGGTAGATAAACGGTAAACCTCTCTCAGCCAAGGCAACTAATTGTTGCATCGTCATGCAGGTTCCATGCCAAGATGTCTCCTGATAATTGTGGTTTATAAACCTTTCACAATTCTTCTGGTCATTCAATTTAGGGAGCGTGGAAGATATGTGAAGAAAATATTTTGTGTGTATTCACAGACTGGACACGAAGTCCCGGCACTCCATGAGTAGCGGCACCAAGCCCGGCCCGGAGAGTGATACCGACTCCATGGCTGAATACGGCGAAGGAGAAACTGGTATGTCACCTCTGTTCACTTCATTATTCTTTGGTATACAGTGAATGCCGTGTGGTCCCGGTGTGCGAATAGTACCACCCGACCTTTCCCGTGGGTGCCGTAAGAGCCGGCTAAGAGAATATCCAGGGAATGGGTAGCAGCATTCTCCTCGGTACATTCCAATTTCTGTTATCACCAAGACGCCTGCCGGCGTGCTAAAGCGTCCAAAGTGTCGTTTTATGGGGCCTGTGTTCAGCAGTGCACGTCTGGCTGATCATGTGATGCAGTGAACTATTCAACGGCAGAAGTTCAATGATCTAAAAGAATACTTATGAAGGTGCAAAAGTTCATAAACTAAAAAAAATAATTTTCTATCTGTACCAAATGAATTGTAGCTTTTTTGATATGTAGAAAGTTAAAATGACTTCTAAAGCAAACTTGGAATATAATTTCATTTTTAAATTCAACTTAGAAGAAATGTTGATAAGCTCAAATTATCATATTTAAACTTTAATGAATTTTAATCATTGCTTAAAATGCCCTGTCTCTTTTTCGCTCGTCAGATTTCACGTCAGCGAGATATTGACAGGACAATTTAAGAATGAACCTATAAATTATGCTGTTTATGAACCTAAAATAGACTAGTGAATTTTAATACTGCATATTTTTATTCAACATTTTGCATTTTTTTTGCTCTAGATGAGTGTTAATTTAAAGCGTTTAGTTTTTAAAATGCATGTTGATATTAGATTAGTTTACTATAAAGAGCCGGCGCTACTAAAGATGCTCCGCAAGAAATGCGCGTAATCAAAACGTCACACGCGCATTTTTACATGCGCGTAGCTGCGGAGTTTCTTTATAAGCGCAGGCTCTTACATAATCCGTCAACTTCGTTCAGAATCATAAAAATGTTGGAAAACTTGGAATCACACTTCAAATACCTATTTGATTTAAATTTTACGATCGCTATTTCGTTCGCAGATCTCCTCTCGTAACTTTTCTCAAACATTTTGAAATTGCCCTTTACCGATCAATCAATACCGTAGAATAATGTGGAGATGAGAGATTGATGAGAACCATGAAATAATAGCGATATTCGAATTCGGCACGAAACTGTATGAGAGTCTACTCTACTACCACAGTTTACTGACATTTTCATGTTTAAATCACTGCAGAATGAATAGTATACTTCTTGACAAATTCACTCCAAGACAACGAAGTTGACAGACTATCAACACACGCTATTGTGTTAATTTTGTTTTGTTGAAATTGTATTGCGCATGTATTGTGTGTGCGCTCGGCTGTATGCATGGTACATTGCAGCGGGCATGAACGAGGACGGTTCGTTCATCGGACAATACGGCCGCAAGCGGCGCCCTCCGCCCTCCGCGCAGGGAGACTCTGCGTCGCAGGCCTTCGCCACGCTCGTCTAGGCAACAACCCCACCTAAACACCCCTTCCTTTACGTCTACGACCCCTTTACCTCCTTTAAATCTAATTATGTAAACAGGGCCGATAATCGTCATTAACTACGTCTATTCCCTGTATTTTTGCCTAGGCCCAGAGACTATGATACAGCTTCCCTTCTGCCAATTATAAATCAAAAAATATAAAAGGTCGATGTAACTGACCAATAACAACGTTGCGCTGACCAATCAGAGCAGCGCATATTTTAATGGCCTAGGCAGAGTATCACTTGTTATTTCCGCCTCATCTTCAAGGCCGAATGTCTTTCGCTAGAGCTACGCTAGAGAAGTAATCGTAGTGCCATTACATCACATTTTTATAAATGGAACAGCCCTGACCAATCGCCGTAGGCATGCACTTGATCTTCGTTCTGATTGGTCGTATATAAGACGGTGAAATCGCCCGCCAAAATTATACTGTTTAATTTTTTTGTTTAGTGTTAGAAATTGATCTGAGAAATTAGTTGTGAATTATATTTTGCGGTATATTTACTGCGATTTATTAGGTACTAAAATACCGGGCGTTCAGGGTCTTTATTGTACTATTTCAGAAATAGTTCTGGTAAAGGCTTTTTCACGTGTCTCTGAATCTCTAAAGATTACCAGCTGTCTCACTGAATCTCTTCTTATTTTTACTTATTGTTTCTTAGGTTAGGTTATAAGTACACTTTAATTAACGTAAGCAAGAGCTAGGTTGTAAAAAATGATATTATTTAGGAGTGGTTTGCAGTGTATTTTTGTCCTAATTTTTATATTTTATACATTACACGTTGCTTTGTTGGTTTTGCATTTAATTATGTTAGTTTTTTTATATTGATTATTTTCCTTTTCCGTCCTTTTCTCTTTCCCTTGCATTTGCACGAGCGACGATTGTCTTTTGTTTTTACTCTGTGAGGTATGACTTTTTTATTTTTTGTTTTGTGTTTTGAAATTGTTTGATAATTTTTTATTGTCTATTTATTTTTTGCTTTGCATTTTTGGTTGAATTTTTTACGGCACGATTTAAGTTAAGCTCTTTCGATGTTCTACATATAAATTAGAAATTTTCGTTACTAAAGCATACATTTTGCCATGTGCCGCTTTTTTATTAAATTAGAACGCTTTTCATTCATTGCAAAGTCTATTTCCGAACGTCAATGGACAACATTTCATTCTTTACAAGGTACCGAAATTCGGAAACCATAACGTTAAAACCAAAACAAGTATCGCGCTAAAAACTGTACCCCCGACCGTATTTTTTAGCGCGATTAATTCCTGTGTTAAACAAAAACTAACGTGTTCGTGTTTTGTTTTATTTTTAAAAATCGCGAGAATTTAAGAAATACTAAAAAATACGCGTCTGTTATTTTTCAACAAATTGATGGAACCAATCAAAATTGTGAAATATTGTCCATTTTGCCTTAAAATTGTGTACCTTCAGTGTATGACATTAACGTTGCGTTTCCATTGTCAGGTCGTTTCACGGAGGACGGGTCGTTCATCGGCCAGTACGTGCCGGGAGCCCGCGTGCTGCCCCCCCCGCCCGCGCCGCCCCCCCCCGCCCCCCCCCACCTACGTGTAGGCCTGTGGGGTGGCCCGGCTGACTGCACCTCTATGGATGTAGCTCATCTTCGGGGGTGACACCGCGAATATCTCTACATAGGTCATCTGGTGGCGCCACTAATATCAACTCTAATATGAACATTTCAGTATACCTAGATGTAGCTCATATTTGTACTGGGTGGCGCAAAAGTAAAGACCCTATTTGGTTCAGCTATAACATTTTTTCTAAATTAGAAAACTAGATTTAGGTTTTTTTAAATGTATATTTGTGCCATTAAATTTCGTACCATTAGGATTTAAAGATGATGTCTTTTAAATGGTGACCTCCAGAGTTGATACACATTTGAGCCCTATTTATGACATTTTGCATAACTTGCCGTAACACTTCCTGCGATATGTTCGTTATTTCTTGACGAATGTTTTCTTTTAGAGCTGCGAGAGTCTGTGGCTTGTTCACATACACCCGAGATTTCAAAAAACCCCAAAGAAAGAAGTCTGGACTGGTCAGATCGGGTGATCTTGCAGGCCAAGGCAAATCGCCAAAACGAGAGATAACTCGGCTTGGAAAAGCGTCCCTCACTAAGTCCATAGTGTCGCGCGCTGTGTGTGCCGTAGCGCCGTCTTGTTGAAACCAGATGTGCTCCAGCCCCAATTCGTCCAAACTGGGTATCAAAAACTCACGTAACATGGTTCTGTAGCGTTCTCCAGTGACAGTTATCGCATTGCCTCCAGCGTCTTCGAAAAAATAGGGTCCGATCACTCTGTCAACACAGATGCCACACCATACAGTAACTTTTAGTGGGTGTAGAGGTGTTTCTTGAATAATGCGCGGATTATCAGTGCCCCAGAACCGAGTATTCTGCTTATTGACATGCCCTGAGAGATGGAAATGCGCTTCGTCACTCATAACCAATTTTGAAGGAAAATCATCTTGCAAAATGTCATAAATAGGGCTCAAATGTGTATCAACTCTGGAGGTCACCATTTAAAAGACATCATCTTTAAATCCTAATGGTACGAAATTTAATGGCACAAATATACATTTAAAAAAACCTAAATCTAGTTTTCTAATTTAGAAAAAATGTTATAGCTGAACCAAATAGGGTCTTTACTTTTGCGCCACCCAGTATTACGCCCGTGATGTACTGATAAGAATACCTCTGTACTATATATATTTTTTAGCTGGGGCAGTTTGAGGATATCCTAATCCGAGCAACATGTGTTATTTCCTACATGTCAATTTTTTAAAGCTGCGTTGTATTATGTTTTGAGTCAGGGACATTTCAATTTATCGGGAAAAAAGACTGTCAATTTAGTTGGTGAAATTAAATAATCTAAAATTATACCATAATCGTTTTTTACAAAAAAAAATATCGTAAATCTCTTTTTTCGGTCTTCTATTTTATGGATTCGGATTCCCTCAAACTGCCAGTGAAAAACAAACCTGTTTAAATACAGCTCATCTTTATATCGACGGCCGTGACGTATAGAGGGGGCGCCACTGGTAACATCTCTATATAGATATCTCATTTGTGTATTGCGGGGCGTGAGCGCATCTCTGTGTGGATCCAGAGTGTTTGATGAAGGCGTGTGGGTGCCATTTTGTGGTTTTGCAATCAATTTTGTATCTAGGTATTATTGACGTGTCTGTGTTATTCTTGTCACAGTTTCGCCAGATTTCAATTGTCAGGATTAAAGAAAGTACGAATGATGTTCACCTATGTTTTAACATGTATTTTTCGTGTATTTTCGTGTATCAACAACAACGTGTAGCAAGCAAGTATAACACGGCCTGTATGAATGAACGGACTATATCGTAATATCTGTTTCATTCATCGCTGTCTGCAGTTTTCTTTAGCAGCTGCAACCGATTGCAAGACCACCTTCTAAAATACAGTTAAAATTGTAATTTTTCCCAAAAAAAATATCCTCATATATGAACTCTGATTGTAATATCAATAACATAAGCTTTCGGTGTTGAGCTTGGAGCTACAATACGCAAATAACTACACCGCAATTTCATTAGACGTGGCATTAAGCCTCTACTGTGCGATTACATGACACTCCAAAATGTGGGCGAGCAGTGATCATTTTCAACTATGTATTGATAGTAGGCGCATCCGATTCTAGTCGCTAAATTTGAACAAAGCTAATGAAAATCAAATCAGATAGGTACGGATGCATTTACTTTCAGTGTAATCTTGTATTCCGATATTGTTCAGTACATATATAATACAAGTTGATCGCTAGTGTCTGTAAATTGATTAATGTTGTAAGAAACTTGTGCGGCTTTATTGAATAGTAAGGACGAAATCTACGTATTCTCTATATTATATCAAGTGTAGCACTTTAAAGTTATACGAACGCAGTTAACGATTTATTTTAGTTAAAATTTACTAGAGTAAGGGCCAATTAGAATAAGCTGACGAAGCCTACTTTTACAATTTATTTGTCCCTAATTAGTGTCAGTAGTGAAGGCTATGGGCATAGATTTTTTACTCGGTTTTTTAGATTCGGTTTGAAATGGTCACATTGTGAGTGATTTGTTCTGTTATGAGACTGATTTTACGTAATGAAATAGTCGTCATCTGACACTAGTATCACGTGGGTTCCTCGATTTCTGGTTAACTAACGAAAAGAAACAGAAAAAGGGTTGTCAAAAAAGTCAATCGTAACGGTATCGATAACTTGGTGGAGTGGAATTCAACAGACTTCTACAACTCTCCACAAATTTCGTAGAACCTCCATGAACCGAATAAACACACCGTTTCGAAGTCTTTTTGATGACCTTTATCAATTATTTTAGGATAATTTAAAGTTTTATCATTTACAAGGACTAGTAATGTCAACTTGACCAGTTATCCAAGATCCCGGTGCTCACACCCGGCTCGTTTAAAGGTAAGGTAGGCGTACTGTCGGCTCTATATCAATTACGCGTAAAGTTAAGGTATGGATGAAGATTCTATTAAGAAAAGCTATTTTTGTCAAAGAGAAAAAGTATCTAATTTAGCTCTGGAATCCGGTGGTCGGACTTGCCCTAAATTTTTTTGACTTGCTATAATAGTACCTACTGGTAACGTTTTCAACATCGCAACGTGTGGTGACTTGATCTATAGTGTGCACTGAAAAAATCCAAAGCATTTGTAAGTCAAAGAGTCTTTCTATCAATCGCTATAATTATTTTTGTACGCTAGCTCTAAATCATCTATTCTTCTACATAACGAGTACCTTGACCTCAAGTGGACCACAAGAGAACACTATTTTCAGAACTACCCTATATTTCAGCGTCAATAATTCCGATATTTCAAACTCCTATTTCTACTATTTAGGCGTTGATTGAGCTTGTTCGTTTAGCTGCTTGCATTGCCCAGGGGGTCTAGCAAAGATGCCAGCGTGAGGCGTGAGGTGGTTCTCCAAAATGTATGGGAAATGACATTGCCTGCAGAAAACTTTTCCGCAGCTAACGTCATAGCTAATGTCATTCCCATACATTTTGGAGTTAGCATGAGGCGTTAACGCTAATGGAAAGGCATCTTTGCTAGACCCCCTGAGGCGTCTGTTCACGTCACATATTTTTATACGGCTTCATCAGACAGTTGTGACGTGTTAGGACTTTAGTGCACCGGTCATGCATTAGCAATGGATGGCGCTTTCTAATATTAAAGAGTATTTTTGATACTGTCCGCGGTCTGACCACCGGCGGACGTTGGTGCTTGCGGAGACACGAGGGCGCTCGGTTAACATTCGGTGTTGTGATGGTATCATAGAGTTATGTCGCAGATTAGTTGCGAGTATGTACGCTGGACGGTTATGGTTTCTCCCCATCTCACGCAGTCGGTTACAGAATGAAATACTTGTAACAAACGAAGCGAATGTCTCATCACAAGGCACTATGAAAATTTTACTGTTTCATAACTTTCATTACACGCCTATAGACGTTATGTATTCGACGGGTAGAACTTTGTATGACTGCGTATGATATTAGAAATTAATATTAATATTGTCTAACGAATCTCATGGCATCTGGGTTGGGATCTGTGGGAACGAAAAGTTTGGAAAGATGTCTTGATCTGGCTATGATGACATGAAAAGATACATTCAAATAGAACATTAATATACAGGCACATTTAAACGTATATATTAAGTGCCTATTTAAGTAACTGTCATTGCTATGGGAACATGATCATCTTTTAAAGAAATACTTTCGGCTAGATTCAAAAGTTCCATACGACCCAGACTATCAATAAAGTTGTAATCTCAATTGCATCTCGATCCCGAAACTAATATCTCTCTCGTATAGTTATAGTACTGTATATGTATAGGCTTTTTTATATTATTAAACTTATTCATTATAAATAAAAATATGAAGTTTGTTCGCACCCTCACATTGACAAGTTATCAAGTTGATGTTTCTTTCGGCAGCCGCAGGGTGGAGACGAGCTAACTAAATGCCAGTGTGTAAAGTTAACGATAACTCTAACGTATGTAAAGGTTGTTAGCGGTCGTTTCTGCTCTGTGTTCACAGGAATATTTCAATTATATCTCATACTTAGGTTATTTATAAGGCTAGGGTCTCGTGTTAACTAATGTTAGGCAGCTAACGCGTTCGCTTTCCGCGTCTCGTCTCTATTTTTAATATTTACGTTAATATATCCAAACCTACACATTATAAAACACTGCCAGTAAAATTACGCGCACACGTATGCAAATATTTTCCATGTCAGTGTTATTTGTATTCCATTAATTTGTGTATAATTCATTTGTTCGCCTGAAAGGTGTCGCGGGTCCTGAACATTACATTCCACGCGGTCAAACCATGTTGATTTTGAAAATATGTATGTATCGTTTATTTGTAGAGTTGGTGACCGGCGGCTGTGCGGGGCGCGGCAGTCAGATGTAATCTGAACTTTGTTTGTAAAACTGGACTGTCGCGCGCCGGGAACCTGCCGTTTCTTTACTTTACGACACGTTTATTTAACTTTATTATAATTAATGGTAAACCTCGCCTCGACGTGTTAATGCCTAGGTTCGATCGTTTTCGTTTAGAGCTTACACTGTAACTATCGGTACCTTATACATTGCATATTTTATATTTGATCGCACTGTTATCGTAACCCCTTTGAGTTATTTGTTAAGGAGTCTTTATCATGTCTATTGTCTAGTAAGAATTTAATATATATTAATATTAATGAATAGTAGGAGCCTTGTTCGATTCTCTGTTTATGTCGCCTATTACGCAGCTGTTATCGATTTGTAAATTCTTTTCCACGGTGTTTGTTACGGTTCAAAACGTAAATGGAAAACGTTGAGATTGTTGGTTACTCGTCTACTGTAACGTGACGTTCATCACTCACATTCCCCCAAAATTCTAAGAATTGTACAGTATGTTCGTTTACTTTTAACTCGTACCTAGAAGAATGACTTGCCTTAAAACGTGTTTGACAATGAAAATGTGATTTTCATGAGCCAGAATTCAGGTAGCACAATGTTTGCATTTATATATAATCCAGTGTCACAAAGTCACGACGTTTTCATGTATTTTGAAACTTCAGTCCAACAGTTGCTCATATCGATCGATTCATTGGATGTGTACGGAAGTAGTCTCGTTGTCGATGAACGTGTATTGTACAAGCTCGTAGTTATTAATTGTTGTAAGGTACTTTCTTTCTCGGTGTTATTGTGACGATTTACAAATGTTTCTTTTTTGCACCGGCCGATACCACTCGAAACTATGTTCTTCAGCAGCTACTATTTCAGTATGATCGTATGTCCCGCAACGGGAGGCTGTCAAACCGGAGCCTGTAATATTGTGTCGTGCAAGACGGATACATTTGTTAATTGCATTGCTAAGCAAGCTTTTATAATCGACATTGGTAATGTTTCGTTAAATTAGATAATTAGATTGCACTTAACTAATTTAAAAATATTAAACATGACAAAAATGTAAAATTTCTTCAGTGAAAATTCTGACCTCGTGCGAACATATTCTGTTCACGAATTATAATAATTTACATTTTAGTTCGCATTAAGTAACTGTAATTTATTGTAACTATGATGAATATTTTTTTATGTTGCATAGAAAATAAAACTTTTAAGAAATAATGTTCGTAGTTTATTTTCTAGGAATATGATTATTAATCCATTTTATATGTATAGGTTTTTAATTAATTTAGGATAGACGATAACGTACCTGACCCTAAACGCGCGTGCGCAGCGTAGATCGCGATTTGCGATGTTTTTTTTTAAGTACATCAGCCAGTTTTCGTTTTTAACAGCTAGCCAAAACAATTGTATGAATGGAATCTACTGTGAATTGACTTGGGTGATTATATCTACGTGTGATCAAAGATCACTAAAAATGTCACCTACGAATGGAGTCAATAGCTAGGTATAATATAAGTACAATGATCATATTCACGGGTGATCTAAGGATAACACTAAGCCAGGAGACCAAAGTTTGGAATAAACAAAAGCAGCAGCAGCAAGTAGTTGGGTTTAAAAATAACAATTAGTTTAACAAACTACCGCAATTTACGACTAAACCAGAGTGGCAGCACTGAATGCCCGGCAGGTAAAATTTAACGGTGATAATATTGGGCCCATTCACGGGAACCCGATCACAATGACTGACCTCAACCGCCTGATAAATACTTTACACCCACGCAATTACAGATCATGGTTATAGATACATTTTCTTTTGTTGTTGTGAACTAATGCTGTGTCTAGTAGAATGGGCCCTAAAAGAAAGATAGGTACCACTCAACATGCCTATAGATTACTTTTACTTAGTCTTTTAATTCGAATCTAATAAAAATAATTTGCCATGCCATTATTGATTCACAATAAGAGTTCCGCAGATATATTGCATGTCGAGATAAACCACAGAATAAATAATAGGATAAACTGAAAACCGTTGTCCTTTCTGCAGGATACGATAACATGCAAAAACATAATCGGTCGACCTGCCACGCTTGTGGATGATGAAACTTAGGAAGATAAGCCGTAGGCCGCTTACGGAAGAACTTTAGATGTGTATTTATAAAGTTGTGGGGATAAACCAGACGTACAGAATCCACTGTTCCACAGGCCGCTGCTGTCAGTCTGTGCTCGACCGCCATACAAGTCGGCACACTGGGCGCCCGTTGCGTGGGTATACCAAAACTGTATCGGAAGTTCGCGAGGTGTGTAGTGAATTTGCTAAAATAATGACTGCATGTGCTGTGAACATAACCATTGTGTATTAACTGGAAACTCATCAAAAATGTAAGTATTCATGTTTCTGTCATAAGTAATTATTGGTTTTGTGTATCGCGAATTATCGGGATAGCAGATCTGAAGACGGTAAATAAAAGATCGTTGATCCCACTCAAAAGTTAATTGTCTGTTCCATTCGACATTTAAAGTGCATTGTTTTCTCGGAACCGCCTTTTAATTTTAATGCTTATTTTTACACCAACCATGAGACTCACAGACGCAAAAAAGTAAGTACTTAGTTTTTGTCTTACTTGTGTAATTGGATTCCCGTTTGTAATGATGGTATCTAATAGCCGCATTAGAACTGGAGATTCAAGTATAAAAAATGTAAACATTGCTATCTGGTATTGTAAACAGAGGGTTATTATTAGAGGCTCCACTATGGGATCATATGTTTGAAGTGCGATGCACCGTCTCTGCAAACGCAATGTTTGTCTAATTATGAAGATGAGCATTACTATATTATCTAGGTTTTTTTTATACCTCTACAGGTATTATTAGCGTAGTAGGTACTATTATGTGTTCATGTGTTATTCTGTGATATAGGCACGCGTGTACAATCACTATTATCAGTGTTATCCATTTTAAAGTTCTTTATATATTCGCCATAGAATAGGAAAGAAGGTTGATCATGCATGATGAATGATTTTAGATTGTGTATTCTAGGTACCAAAATTAAGTTTAAGCTTTTATATAATGTATATGTGTATGATTTTTCTTTCAAAACGCGTTGTAAAGATTTTAACAGAAAATATACACACACAGGAGTAGATTCCTAGTAGGATAGAAAAACATTCAGCTAAGTACCACAGTTCATTAACAAATGACGACGAATGACAACCAGGTAGTTAGTACATGTTTACTAACTACCTGTTAGTATTAGTTGTTATTTATACCATGTGAGTGTAAAATCGGACTCTTCTGACCCAGGGTCAAAATAGGTTCGAATATATGGTATATCTATGTCCCCGATATTATACTCCATCCATTTACGAAAACCTATTTACCTACTTCTTTACAAAGAATTTTTCAAGCATAATATGTTCAGTACCTACATAAAGTTTCTGTAATATTATAAATACCATAATATACATCAGTAAACGTAGTGCGTAAACGTTTCTGCACTTTTATAAATAGACCTTAAGTAATTATAAATCGGGATACCTAACTAAGCATAAAAGTAAGTATAGGTAATCGTAGGGGTACTGGGTATCAATCGTTTTTAAAAGCAATAGAATTCAAAGACGTAGGTATATAGACGTAGGTAGACGTATAGGTAATCTATGGCATATTTAATAGCATCAAGATGTACCTTTATAAATTTTATAATACAGTGACCGTAATGGCAAATAAAATAAAAAGAGAAAAACCCCGTGGTCGGACGCGCGGCTGAGCTGGACGGCGGCGCGGCGACCGCTGCTGGCCGTCGGCAGCGGGACTTCGTTTTTTTCCTTTTACACGGTTACCTGTTCCCTCAACGGGTATCGCGTCCACAAGCGGCTGGTTAGGTTAACAAGTGCAGCGGGCAGGGGTGCACAAACCTTCCTATTTTGATTTCTATAAATAATATACATGTAGCTACTAACCTAATTATTTTATTTTATTACTTGAATGCAATTCAAATTTTATATAATGTAATTCAAACACAATGTACGTTGTTCATGAATAAAATACAATACAATAATCTTAATTGATACTTACTTATTATTTTTATAATACCTAAGTAAGTTACTTAGCCAAACTAACTAACTAGGTACGACATAGCAGTGCCTACATACTAACAAAAAAAGACGTTACGCAAACGCTAAGCGAAGCTACCTGCTTTGGACATGGAATTACCTACCCATAAAAAATTCAGGCTATAATAGTTATAATTTAAGAAGAAGTTACAGTATGGATTTACCCAAACTTACCTGAATATTGGAAAACTCAAGTTACACAAATATGACACGTCTTAGGTAGTAATATCTACCTATATATGTCTATTAGTAAACCGCAATATTAGGAGTAGGTATAGGTGCCATCACGCATGTTGAAACGTGCACCTATAATATCCCTTGTGGCTTGTGGTTGTGTAAGGTGACGTTAACACTATTCAACCAGCTCACGTGAGAGCGGGTTTAGGTTAATTTTGCGGTAATATGAGGACAGGCTATAAATATTTCGTGGTCTGCATCAGGGCAAAGCTGCAGGTCATTCGCACGACTTATCGCCAGGATGTGCCGCGGGCGATGGGCCGCGAACTGACGGGTTGACCCAAACATGCGATCTGCCTCATTTTGCATATTCGCACGCAATCTCACTTCAACGAGCAATCATTCAAACTGGGACACAAAACGGGCAATTGCAATTTTTTGCGGAAGCACAAGTGCAGGAATTTACGCAACAATATTTAAAAGTAGTTTTATTAGAAAACACGTGGTGCATATATTATCTGTCGGAGATTACTTGACATAGGTAGGTACAGTTTTAATCGTTTGCTCGCTGCTTACCTAAAACGCAGTTGCCCGACAATTTGTAGATAACTATAATAATGACTAGCCAACCGCCCCGGCTTCACACGAGTAATAAAACTACATACTTACATATTGAATTGTACGCCTTTACAGTAATTATTCATTATTATTCGATCTGTGGTAGACAGCACGCACTAGAATATGCGGTCCGGAAATATGAGGAATGTGTGTGAATGCCCGTCTAAAATGTCTTTAACTGGGTGAATCGATTTTGATAATAAAACAAATATTATTACAGCAAACTGCATAAAGATGCGTTTAATAGTTTTTGCGTGATGAATTTTCATAGACAGACAGACAGTTAAACAGACAAAAATTCTAAAAGCGATACTTTAGGTTCTACTTATAATCGCCTCCAAAGAAAATTTTTAAATTTTGGCATATATGTATACAGACATCATTATCTCGGTACCTACTTTTATTGTAAGTACCTATATATAAACCACTCTACTCGTGCTAATTCGAGGTTATCTGACAGACGAGCAGGTTGCTCAATAAAATAAGCGCCAACGATACGGCAAGACTTTTAACCTTTTTGCTCACATTTCGTTATACATTTATATTTATTTTCTAGAATAAGATATGAATGTTATGTTTTTACGATATTGTAATTTCATTTATTTACAAACAATATTAGTGATAAGATTTGTGCTGGCTCTATCATCTTGTACTACGCGCACTTCGACTGCGCATACAAATTATCAATCTAGGCTACAATATAATATATAATACAAATACAAATAAAATAATGCACGGTCTACATAATATTTGTTTATACCCAAAAGTACGCAATACGATTCATAACTGATAAAAACGTCTCACTTTGGCACAAAAGACTAGACATACAATTTAAGAAATAAGTACTTAACTTGAATAGATAAACAGTTGGTGATCCCGACCCGAAGCACACAATAGAAAAGTACAGAAGTCTATCTACATAGAGTAAGTGCGCTCGAGCAACGCACACATAGACACCGCTCACCGACACGATGTCTCGGAGTCTTTCGGAGTAATGCGAGCGCGAGTGCCATCCGCTTGAGACACGCGTCTGCGAATTTTCTTGTGAAAAATGGAGCATTTAAAAATAGTTTTTATAACTGTAACAGTGGACGGTTGTTTAAATTCAACATTAAACGGTGAATTGTCGTTTTTTAAGCTACCAGTTGTTTCAGAGAGGTAAGTAGGTAGGGTTTGCTTGTTTTCAATAATCTAATGAGGAAGATGTAAATGTAACATACCCGCATTTTTAGCCTTCAAAAAAACTTGGTAAAACTAAAACTATCTAATTATATTAATAACTGCGGAAAAAATATTTCGATATTAAAGGAAGGGTTATGGTTTTAGCAGTCTATGTATGTATGTTTGTATTTACGTATCCATGGATGATAAAAAAATTACAGTCATCTTCTACATTAGAGTTATGATAAGTAGGTACCTACTGCACGGCCGGGCGCGGCGAGTCGGCCGCCCGCGCAGCCGCCGCCATCCCTAGCGCGAGCGCCGAGCGTAGGTATGAAAAGTGAGGTACATACATGTGATTGACTTCTGTACTATTTTGTGCCCGAAGTGCCAGTGCTGAGCATTCTTTTTTGTCAACACCTTTTGTACGTATAATTTGACATCAGGAGCACGTAGAAAAAACTAGTATAACACATTATTTTTTGACAGGGGTTATTTAATGAAGTCGTCGGTTTTTTACGTGGGCCGGTCGCTTCTCACGATAATTTCATTGTGGGAGCACGTCCCAAACGGGCCCAATCAATTATCTTAACTGTGATAATTTTGTTTCTTTTCACTTTTTTTGGGGTCGAGACGGTCCTCTATGGTCGACAAACAAATTATACGCCAGTTAACTGCTTTGTTATTAGATTGTCGTTTTGTGGATAAATATCTTTTACATCGTATTACGAATATTTTTCATGTGAGGAATATGTCTTTTTCGTATTTTCATAGCTATATACGTAGGTACTCGGTAGGTACACAGATAATATAGATTAGATAGGCCTTATTGTAATGTCTATGGCAGTTATTATCTTACAGGACAGCCAAAACGTAGTTCTGTAAGGTGATCCAATAGGTTTCCAATTTAATCTTGTAAGAGCTAGTTATTTTCTAGCACTCATTACATTGTACTACACTAAGTCTTTCACCGTTTCGATAGATCCTCTCTATCAAAAGGTTGCCTGGAAGAGACCGCTTTTAGCAATTAGGTCGCCCTTGTTACATCTTGTAAGTTTTTCTAAAATTGCATTATTTGATGTGTACAATAAAGAGTTTATCTATTTATGAAGAGATTGTAACAAAATAAGGTGATGATTCGGGGGTAAAAATTAGAAATACTTAGACACTTCCAAAAAATAATGATTTCGACACTTGATTACGGACAGGTTAACACATATTCTTTGTGTACTTAATTTTCTTTTAAATGAAGTATGTAACCTATATAAAATGTTCCGTGTTATAGTTGTTGGTCAGGATGTGGCGTTCCGCGGGGATGGGCGCGCGCGTGTGCGCGGGAGTGGCGCTCGCCATGTCGCTCACGCTGGGCGCCGGCCGCCGGGAGTACAAGGAGGATGGCAAGCAGCACGACATCTCGCTGTGGATCGACGAGCGACAAGTGCGCATGTTCAGCGGTGAGTACTCACTGGCTAGTCTTAGGTATACTGACTCCATGTCGTTTTCGTCTGGGGTCTGGGACAAGGACCGCGTCGTTTTCGTAGGATTTTCAGTCAGAACCTACTTAGTCGTATATTTAAAAGAGGTAGAGGGAACTAAGCTTACCAGCTCAAGCCTAATGAAACCCCAGAGCCTCTAGATATTGGGTATTTGCCATCGCATCCTTTCGCCACCATGAATAAGCTCACCAACATACTTATTGAGTCAGTAGAAATCACGTAAGAATCGGTTTATTTATATGACGCGCACTTTCTTGCCGTAGGTACCCTGTACGTAATATATGGAATGAGCTTCCGAAAGCGGGCTCCCTCAGAGATATGCAACATGGAGCATTTTAAAGGAGTATCATAAGAGTTTTACAGGGTTAGTAACGGTTTAGATGCACTCCTAGTCTTAAATAGTTACTGATGTCTACGATGACCAGTTTCCATCAGGCGGGCCATATGATTGTTTGTTATATATGTACTTATTGTTTTCCCCAGGTATATCGATGCAAGTATACGCGATAGTGAACGGCCACGTCTCCCCTTACGTCCTGGACCCCAACTTCTCCCACAAGCTCCCCACCATCCCCTCCGAAGTGGGATACGTCAACTTTACGTGGCGTTCGCGCAAGAAGTACTTCTACAACTTCGACACGTTGACCTCATCGGACCCCAATATCTTGAACCCTCCGGTGCTCTCGATTAAGACGCAGGGACGGGTGCCCAAAACGCCTAAAGGTAACTATACAGGATGAGTTTGAATTGGTATGTTATCCCGAAAGGGGAGGACTGGGACGACCAAAGACGAAAGACGACCTTATCCGGGTTAAAAATGTTGAACTTTTAAAATCTAGTAACACCTAAAATGGATGGTAGGGGTTCTCGTCTTTTCAGGTAATAAATAATAACTAGCTATACTTTTTTTTTACAGAATTTAGTGTATCACTGCCGTGTGTCGGCAGTAGCAACGGAGTAGCCACTTTCGAAATAGGTTTGGTACTCAAAAACGGCCGAGGGCTACCCTTAAAGGGCACCCCGTTAAGGCTAAACTTAAAGAAGGAATGCGCACAGAGAGGTGTGTATTTAGAAAGGACAGGTATTGTATCGCCAAAGCATTTTTAACCCTTACATGTCTGTGTTATTGTCGATGTTCAATGCGTTATCAGAAAAAAAAACGAAATCAGTTTGTATTGCTTCTCACAAGTTTAACGAACTAAATTCTAAATCCCTAATTTATAGAAATCACCCAATAAATCGAGACAGCTTCAAAAACACAGACATAACGCTTTTATTTTGTATCTCAAAATTTATTACTTAACAATATCCCAGTTTTAATAGAGCCCCATTCGGCAGTTGATCCAATCAACGTAAGCTCGTAAAGCCCATTAATCGCTCATATCTCACACTAACGACCGTCCGCACTCCGCACCGTCACGACAGACATGGACGGCCCGAATGTTCCAGAATAACTGAACATTGCATTTCATCTATTTCCAGCTCGTTGTGTGCTTGCGCTACTAACTCGACGATGTCGGTACTCTCGGTATGTCGCGGCACCACCACCAGTTGCCACCTCCCTCATATTTCGTACTACAATACAGTCGTTTACTTTTATTGCGGTTTTGTTCGATGAAATAAGAGGTTTTCAATGAATGATTTAGCCAAAACAATTCAATGTCAGAGCTGAAATAAGGTGTCAATTTATCATACTAATGTTCCATTTGCCCTTGATTAAAGCGGGGAGTACACGAACAGCCTGGCACGGTTTGCCACACACATTACAACAATAAAAACCAAACTTTCATTCGTAGGGCCGAGACAGAAGGGCTGCATTTGAACTGATCCAACTGCATTACACAGGTGCAGCTAGTACCTACTGTAGACACAGTCAGTGTACAGTTGTCAGAACTGCACACCGACTGCAATGAGACAGCACAGTCGGTTTGCAGTTTCCATGCAGCTATGTCAACTGCACATAAACTGCAACTTTTCAGCGTGCAGTTCAAATGCAGCCCGTCTGTCTTGGCCCTAGTGTGTGGTGGCCCCACCGGTGGCCAGCAGCCGGGAACCCCAAATACAATCCTGTCGACCCGAAGACGGCCATGAATGAAAGGGTGTCAGCGATAATTGGAAGCATCTTGTCCTTCATGGGTTCATTTGCTTGAGAAGGGCGCCAGACCGTTCTTTTTTTTTCTTTTTTTTATAACTAGATAGGCCTGCATTTGACCGCAATCTCACCTGATGGGAAGTGACGATGCGATCTACGATGGTACATGCTTGCCTAGAAGATACCTATTCACTCGCGACTTGAAGAGCTCCAGATTGTACTTGTCGGGAAACAAAGACGCTGGTAAAGTATTCCATCGTATCGTGCTGGTAAGTGTTCTCAAGTATTCTAAGCTCATAATATTGCTCATTTACCCTATTACTTACAATCGGAACTAACCTGAATGCCTTGTTTCCGGGGCCTATCGCCGAGCGTGCTGATTGGCTGGCTTTGCGGTATCTCTGCTCACAGCATTTGCGTTTTTAGGTTGGTATCATTTGCTTGCTACTTCTTTTACCATCAATCATATTCACAACTAAACTAAACTAAACTAAGCTAAACTAAACTAAACTAGCTACACTACCTACTACAAAGAACACTTATGGATTGTATAATAGCCGCGATGGCCTATAGACAGTCCAAGTGCTCCAGCCCACTACCGGTAGGTAGCGTACCCAACATGCTGGCCGCATTGCCATGTTGAATTGCAATGCTGATGCGTTGGGCCAAGTTAGTAGTTAGCTTGAGTAATAAAGACAAATTGCCCGCTAAAAAAAATAATCATATTCATAATTAAGTTTCATTCACTAATCCTATGCAACATAATGCGATACAAACTCTTCATATAGTAAGAAAAGTAATAGATACCACTAATACATATATTAGTGTAACACGATAATGTATTAAACTCTACGTAATACTTTCAGCTTGAGTTTAGCTATCGATGATGTTATCGGCAACTAGAGACGGTAGACCATAATATTATACATATTATATTCAACTCAACAACATGAAAAATAATGATATGTCTGCCCAAATCATAACCACAGGCAGTAACTTTCTTTTTTATTGTGTAGTTTTAAACTTAAAACATATTATATAAAAGCTCATCCACACCTCGTGGACCCATGGAAGTCTCGCACAGTCCGTTTCACGAGATCATTTTTGCCACATACTTGCAAGATGTGGAATGAGCTACCCTCTGAGGTGTATCCGTTGAGCTACAACATGGGGCACTTCAAACGTCGGGTAAACAGAGTTTTAAAAGGTAGGCAACGCATCAGCAGCGCCCCTGGTGTTGCAGGTGTCTATAGGCGACGGTAACTGCTTACCATCAGGCGGGCCGTCAGCTTGTTTGTCTGTCCGTGTTATAAAAAAAAAAAAAATTAATATTCCCCCCCAAATATCTTTTCAAAAATGTGTTATTTACAAACAAAAGTATATAAGTATTGTATCAGTTATCTGGTTTCCATAGTACAAGCTATAATGCTTAGTTTGGGGCTAGATGGCGCTGTGTGAAATGTCCACACGTATTTATTTATTTATTTATTTATTTATAATTATTGTTATTTTGTTACCCATCACGGCTAACATAGTAAAGTGAGTAAAGACAGTCTGGCAAATTAAAAAATGTCTTAAATCAGCTCGTTTTGAAAAATCTTATGTCCGTCTAAAAAGCGATAACCCATCAAGTAAGTTCCCAACGACCCCCAGGCCCCGACCCGGAGTGCGACAAGAAGTGCGCGAACCAGGGGTGGTGCAACAACGACAAGATCTGCCAGTGCCCCGAGGGGTACATGGGGCAGGACTGCCGCACCGCACTGTGCTACCCGCAGTGCATGAACGGGGGCAACTGCACTGCGCCCGGCATCTGCTCCTGCCCTACTGGCTACCAGGGACGGAACTGCGAGGGAGGTATGTACACTGCTATTCAATCATCAACAGCCTGAACACGTCCACTGCTGAACTTAAGCCTTCCTCACAGAGCGCCACCTTGAGCGGCTGCTCGCCTCCTGCATCCATCGATTGTCGATCCACCTAGTAGGAGGCTGCCTACGCTGCGTCTTGCATAAAACTAATAGTTCTGCGAACAGTAGACCTCGCGAGCTACATTTTTTGCAACAATTTGGTAGGATTTTATAAGTAGCTACTACGCCTACCCACTTGCCGAATATTTCTGCCAAATATTATCAAAATTGCCCGCTAAGTGGAGTTATTTATCATACCTATAGCAGTACGTCCTGAACTACCTCTCGGCTGAGAGGTAGTTCGGGACGTACTACCTTCTACTACCTTCTTGACAACCTCTAGATCAATTTTGCTCATGTCTAACACACTTAGTATTTCTTAACACACTGTTCAGAATTGGGTACCACTTGTTTCTGCCAAATATTATCATAAGCGGCCGGTAAACGGCGCCACAGCAAATTTCCCCTCTTTTTGAGTAGTAACTTGTAGAACGTGTAAAATGCTTTCTGTACGCGGTTACGTACATCCGGACAGATGAAAGCATGTGAGTTGAAGCAGAGACTTCGCTCGGTCAATAATTTATTTCTAATAAAAGGCTTGGTCCTATCCACCCCTGCAGCCTCAACAACGGCGCTCACCACTGGCTGCAAGAGCTGAAGAGAGCGCCCAGTGACGTACTATTAGAGAGACCTATCATCCAGTAGTAGACCTGAATATGCTGATGACGATTCAAAAATCATATTTTCGATGCCTAATAAGAGATTTATAAAACCATAAAAAATGAAAACTTCAAAAGTGACTTACGTTAAAATGAGTTTATTCAAAATATAATCAGGTAAATACTTATTGAGGTAGCGGTCATTACGGACAACCATAGATGCAATACAAAAGGGGGATAAATGAAGCACGCTCTCACATCGTTGAGTTAAAAACTGGGCACATTCGTCGCGCTCTTCGCGTCTAAGGGTGGGTTTTTTGACCCGTAGTTAAGGTAACCACTGGTTAAAAACTCCAACAAATATTGACCATTGGTTAGAATTTGTTAAGAGTTTTTAACCATTGCCTACTTTGACTACTGATGAAAAAACCCATCCTAAGTATTGTCTTCTTTTATAAAAGCCATACTCTTAACTTCCCTCTTATATTATTTACATCTAAGCGATCGTACCTATTTGTAGTTTCTTGTAAAAACTAAAGCTTAAACTTTCGACCAATCATAGTAATCCCTGAATTAAAACCCTATTCGCAAAGAACTCCATATAATAGGTACATGCACCCGAATACTTCGAGAGAAATATATGAATATTACGTTATTTACACACTTTATGGCTTTAATTCAACCAATATATGAGACTATACATAAGTTATATCCGCTTATACGAGCTAGTTGTTCGCGTGATGTTAAGCGTCACGGCCGCCCATAACAGATTGCAGTCACTCGGAACTCTAAATTAAAGGTTCGCGTGACACCGCGCACCGCGCACGTCATCCTGAGACATCATAGAGCCTAAAAACTTTTCTAGACTGTGAGATCAGATCATAAAGTCTCATTTGCCCAGTAATTTCACTAGCTACAGTGCCCTTCAAACCGGAACACAGTAGTGCTTGCATACCTACTATACTGCTTGGCGGCAGAACAAGTGACAAAGCGGTGGTACCTAACTACCTACCTAGACGAACTTTGCAGATAAGTCCTACTACCTAGTAGGTTTTTTTTTAAAGGTTTGACAAACAACTGTTGTATGAGGATAGTAACAAACATATACTTAAAGTAATATTAGGTACTTCGGCAAATCGCATTTTGTGCTGCTTAAAACAAGTACAAGACAACTTTTATTAAAGATACTATAGTTCTTAAAATTTTAGCAACCAGCGGGATTTGAACCCGCGCCTCCCAACTCAGCGGATTAGACGCTCTGCCAACTGAGCTATGGTCACATGACCGCACATTCATTATTAGTAGTAATTATTCCGATACTACTGAATGACGAGAGATGGCGCGCCTGATGGTTTACACTTTAAAATCAGTTTCATGACAACTTTTATTGTCATGAAAACCGCGTTTAATCACGAAACGGTACAGAAGCTAAAAGACTAGCTTCTGTACCGTTCTGGACTAGGTGACTCTTACTACATCGTAATAAAATACAGTACATCTGGCATAGCGCTGCAAGTCTACCCTAAACCATTGCCTTTGTTTCTAACGCTATAGCTCTGCTACCAGCTGGCTAATTACGTAACTCACAACAAGCTTGCACCAGGCGTAACCGCAATCATTGCTGTCAAACATCACTTTGGCAGAGCAGAAGCCGATCGAGCGCTAGATCACCGTCTGTCGGACAATCGTTGAACTAAAAAGTGCATTACTTAGATTCCATCTATTGCTGTTCTGTTGCTAATGGCGTTAGTATCAACGGCCAAAGTCAAAGTGCATTCAGCAACAGGCGGGCGACTTACGATTTCCTGTGACATCTTGCAACCGATTGCTAAGTGTTTGCTGTCGCTTTGCGACTGCTGTTGCTTTACTGTTGTAATTTTTACATAATAACCTGGTGGTCGGGGCCGGTCCTATATATGTCTTATAGATTCGTACTTAAAAAGCAGGGTGCGCAATATTGTCGCTAGCCGAGCCGTATAGTTCATACTACAAAACTCTATTTACTATACTACGCGTTCAAAAGTCATGGTTTATGAACTGGACAACAAACCTGTTCTTCTATTTCGCTCACATTCAGCCACATTTATGCTAATCTTTTCGTTTCGTTATATCTTCTTGGAGATCGCGATGGCCGCCTTACACCCCGCCTTGATAACTTCTGTGAGTGCCTTGTAGAACGGGGCCTGTTCCGCGCCTTGCTCGATACCCGTGTCGTGGTGCTCTTGTTCCTGGAACAACATATACAAGGGTCCATAACAACAACAACAACAACAACAACAACAACAACACACAACACACAACAAGATGACAGGAGCGGTGGTGTGTGAGGGTCAAGTGTAGTGCAATCTTTGCAGTTTGACCGCGAATGTCGAGTTCAAACAAAACCGGCCAACTGCGAGTCGAACTCGCGCACGAATGGTTTCGTACCATTATCCGTAAAACCGAGCAAAAAAAACCCGTTTTTTGTATGGAAACCCCCCTAAATAATTATTTTATTCTGTTTTTTAGTATTTGTTTTTATAGCGACAACAAAAATACATCATCTGTGAAAATTTCAATTGCCTAACTATCACGTTTCATGAGATACAGCCTGGTGACAGACGGACAGAGACAGCGGAGCCTTAATAATAGGGTTCGTTTTACCCTTTGAGTACGGAACCCTAAAAAACAGTCTCGAACCAACAACCAGTTCAGTACAGTTCAGAAGGCAGAGCTGCTACTAACAGAGCTATGGGGCTAGCTCCAAACTGTCATAAAAATTGCAACAATGCAGGTGTTTTTAGAATAACGTATGCACGTTTAATTTCAACTATTTCTGGAGTAAGGCAGACATTAATCTTTGAAATTAGCACAGCGCGGTGCGCAGTGAAGTATCACGCGAAACTTTAATTTGGTGTTCCGAATGCCACTGCAATCTGTTATGGGCGGCCGTGTCGCTTTACACCAGGCGAACGACTAGCTCGAGCAGCCGCTCAAAGTGGCGCTCTGTGGGGGAGGCCTTTGTTCAGCAGTGGATGTCTTCAGGCTGTTGATGATGATGATGAAGACATTAGTTGAAAACAGCAGGTTCTCTCTAGTACTTAATGATAAATAATTGCATTTATAAATTAAGTGAAAAAACTAAAATTAAAAATGATTAAATAATTTATTTTAGATTTTTATTTTTGCCTGTTTCCAGGATTTTATAAGATCGAAAAAAGTACTAAATTAGCATAATCTTTAGGCGATATCTTTAGGTGTGTAGCAAAAATAAATTAAAGAGCTTTTTTATAGATATGGCGCCATATAGCGTCGAGGAATTCATTCCGAAACTGGATAATTAATTTATTTTAATACATTTTTTTTTTTTAATAAGTATTTATTTACGATAATTAATTGTATTATTGATTTATTACTTTATTTCTATTTTTATGTTTAATTTAATATGGAATACTGAATGACTTGTAATTTTTTATAATTATCAATAAAATATCATATCATATCATATCATATCATATTTTTTGTAAGACTTGATCTAGTATCAGTTTTTCTCCGCTTCGCCTCGCTGACCCGCCTTAACCCCAGCCAAATACTATTAGCTGTAAGTTCCTCGTGGAGTCTCCCCAACGTACCTCATCGCGGAACTTGGTGATGGTGTCGAGTATCTGGCGGTCGATGTGCGGGTCCTGCATGAGGGTCCGCAGCTGGTCGTTGTAGTGGTCCACTATCACCGTCTCCACCGCCACCGTGCACGCCATCGCTGCCTCCTTGCCCAGCAACGCCGTGCCTGCACCGGAGAGGGGTGCTTGGGACAGCCGCCGTGGTGTGGTGGCTGAGCGGGTCGGCTCATAGTCCGTAGGCGGCGGGATCAATTCCCGCGACAGGACAAGTATTTGTGCAGAGGGAAAAAACGCAAATACTTGTTCTGTGCCTGGGTGTTGTGGGACAATGGTCCTCGTAGTTCCCGAGTCCCTAGATACAGGGAATCCTAGATAGGGTCCAGGATCTGTATGTGATCGTTGGGCGTTATTATCTTATACCGGATGTTGATTTGCATTGTCTCCATATTTTTAGAATCCATTGTACTGTGTATATTTAATCATATAAAAATAAAATTTAAATTCCACATTTATTTAGTAGCCGAATATTTGATAAACCATTTTTGTCGTGAATCACAAGTAGCCTCAACTTCGTTTCGGCTAGGACAATAGTAGGACCCCACGCGATGACTCAGTTTAAAGTAAACACTTTTTGTCTCATCATTAGTCCATTGACCGCCCGCGTTTTTGTTCCGCCCATTGTACCTATCTTATTATGTGATTCTCATTTCTATGTTATTATTATTTTGGTGTCAATAAAGAGTTATTGTATTGTATTGTAGTCAAAACATCATAAAAACATTGTTAGAAAATTGCTACATCGAGGAAGGTCCTATTGTCTAATTACCTACAGGGTTCAGGTATTCGGTCTCTATTGTTTTGGCTATGTGCGCGGGGTGCAGTAAACAACCCATGGTAGCTATGACTTAATCTGTGTCAGCAGCTTGCCACTGGGGCGTTACAGTATTTACAAAATTATGTACTTACAAGTTACGTTACCCTAAGATACTGCTCAAAGTGTCCTCCTTCGTTTTCGATGCACAAGTGAGCGCGACGTCTTAGGTTTCGTGATAGTTTTTTTAGCACATTCACGTTTAGTCTCACATGATCAAATGCAGCAATGATTTTTTCTTTTAATTGCACAGCACTAGTAATTTCGTCCGTGTAAACTAGTCTTTTTATTTCACCCCATAAAAAAAAATCACATGGGGTCATGTCCGGAGATCGTGGGGGCCAGGGTACTGGACCACCACGTCCAATCCACTGGCTTCTGAACACTTCACTTAAAAAATCGCGCACTTGGCGTCCATAATGAGGTGGAGCTCCATCCTGTTGGAAAAACAGGTTTCGTTGAAAGGCCAGTGGTACATCGTCGAGCATCTCGTCAACAACGTGATGCAGAAGCTCCAAGTAACTGGAGCTGGTTAGATGACCTTCGATGATGTATGGACCTAGCACATGCTCTCCAATAATGCCACCCCAGACATTAATACTAAAACGATGCTGAAACGAATCGTTCTTGGTTTTATGCGGGTTATGGTCGCGATGTGCCCACCAGTGCTCGTTGTGAATGTTGTAAATCCCCACACGTGAAAACATGCATTCATCGGTCCACAAAATGTTCACATCCCTGTTTTGTAAAATCCAGTGAGAAAAAGCTATGCGTGAGGCATTATCTTGTGGATGCAGTTCTTGGACTCTCTGAAAATGAAACGGATGCTGAAGTTCTCGTTTCAGTAGCCGCCATACAGTTGTGTGGTGGACGTTGAAGCGCCGCCCAGCATCACGGGTGCTAGCACGTGGGTCCTCTTCAAAAAAGTCCAAGATCTCTTCTTGAAGGCCGGCCGAGAGACCTACACTTCCACGAGCGCGAGCGTGACGAGGGACTTGGAATTGTCCATAATCCCTTAGTCTCTGTGTGGCACCCAGCATCACTTCACGTGTTGGAACATGGCTGTTCGGAAACTGATCGCGAAACATTTGCACAGACTGTGTTAAGCTGTTTCCGCTGATAGCATACAAACGTACCATCTCCACAAGCTCAACATTTGTAAAGTGTTCCATTTTTGTTACGCGATCGTAAGCAAAGTAGGTGCCTACGCAAATTCGGCGCGGCGCCGGTGGCGGGCAAGTGACTGATCGGTCGCTGCATCTGCACGCGTGACATAAGTGCGCTGCGCGGGCGCGGGCGGGTGAGAGAGGGCACCCCGCAGCCCGCCCGCGTGGCTAGTACAAACGGCGGTGGGGCCGGTGCAGCGGCGAGCGTTTGTAGAACTTTGCCGAAAGTGGCGGGTGCCTTTGTGTGTTGTCGGCGCGATAGTTTATGACTCTGCGCTCGCACTGGTTGACTTTATAAAATCATGTTGTTTGTTAAATGAGAACGCACACACGTGCTGTTTTATTTTTGTGCAATGTTTTTTTTATAAAGTGTAAATTTTAGGTATTTATTTTTTCATTGATTCGTGTTCTATAAGTGTAGCATACCTACCTCTGTAAATATGGAGACAATGCAAATCAACATCCTACATTAGCGTCCATCACGTAGAACTGACAACCGTCGGGGAAGAACGGTTCTCGAGTGGTGTATTACACACTATTAGTAATGAGGAACTATGAAGGACGAAGAACTGACGTCACTGCATGCATGTTTGAGCTGTCTGTATTTTAAAATGCTTGTAACTTTGACATTTTTTGATATATTAAATTTTTGTTTTCACGGCTGCTTATTTTTTGAGGAATATTATTAACTTATGCAATAAAAAAAATAGCAGGAAACTAGCCTATTGTATAAGCTACCGCATCATCATCCCCCCAGGACCAGCAAACTTCCAGGATTGTAATTTAGGCTAGCACGTTGTTACAATCTAGATTGTCTCTACCTGTTGTATATGAAGTAAAGGGTCTCGGCTGCGTGTCTTTTCGAAACAGTATAAATACATCTACGCTAATAGGCGTGGCCATACAAATTTGTGTGCGGGTCATCCGTTGGAACCTCTTGGTGAAATCACGGAGTTTACAGTATGAACTGACAACCGATGGGGGAAGAAAGGTTCGAGTGGTGACCACGAACCGGAAGACGCAGCGTAGGCCGGCCTCCCATTCGGTGGACCGACGATCTGGTGAAAGCCGCGGGGAGCAGATGGATGCTGAAGGCGAGCTGCCATTCAAAGTGGCGCTCGCTGGGGAAGACCCTTCAGGCTGATGATGATGATGACTCACCGGCTCCGAGCATGAATCCGGCCACGTTCCACAGCGGAGTGAGCACGGTGGGCCGCACGCGGTACTCGTTGATGAGGGCCTCGAACTTGGCTCGGTGCGCCTTCTCCTGGTCCCACATGTGCTGTATGAGCGGGCCGTCGGCCCCCCGGCCCAGCACGGCCATCTGGCCCGCGTAGATGCGGTCCGCGCCCAGCTCGCCCGCGTGGTCCACGCGGATTATTGTGTCCAACTGGACCGGTACCCAGTTGTTACGTTTTTATGATACATAAATAGCTAAATAAATTAATTAATGTGTGTGGACATATCACACAGCGCCATCTAGCCCTAAACTAAGCATAGCTTGTACTATGGGAACCAGATAACTGATGGAATACATAGATACTTTTTGACACAGAGCAAACACATGTTCATCACACAAATGTTTGTCCGGGTAGGAATCGAACCCACAACCTATAGTTCAGAAGGCAGAGCTACTACCAACTGATCTAACAGGCCAGATAGACTGAGAACTCTTTATTGTCTCATCATAAAATAAATCTTACTACTAGGTGTAACAATCGGCGGTGTTTTCGAAAAAAAGTCTTCGAAACGAAGGCGTTGATTTTCTTTTCTTCTTGGCTTCTAGCTAAGATCATCATTCGGATCGTTCAGTGTGGACCCGGCTTAGCAAACACCAAAAAATTTAATTAATTATATTTTATCTAGACTCTATAGCATTAAATGAAAATAAACTAAAAAAAATACGCGTGATATTTTTACTTTGAATAAAACTAATATAGCAGTTGTGGCAGCACCCCACAGGCGTGCTCCGTTGTTTCAAGGAGCTGGGATGGCTTGGGTAGATGCTGGCGGGGGAAATGCACAATACACCCCAAGTGGGACGTCAGTGCAGGACTTACCACCCCCACGTCAAATTAGAATTAGAAAACTAATAAAAACTAGGGGTCAAAAATTTTAAATGTTGTCCATTATGCTCTAAATTGAATTTCAAAACAAAGCCCGCATTCTTGCTTTATCAACTTGAAAAGAGCTGATTGATAACATTCAAATGGATGAACAGAATTTCTTGAATCACAGCTAAGAACACGCTCGATCAAGTCACCTTTTAAACAAAAATATAAACATCAAAATCGGTTCTTCCATTTGGGAGCTACAACGTCACAGGGAGACCCACATACCCACACTTAATAAACTTATAACACCCCTCTATTTCGACAAGGGTTAAAGAAGGGATTAAAACCTCCATCTGTTTGGTCAAGGGCAAGGGTCAAAAAGGTAGGTAACTTACATGTGGGTTCTTCTTCCAATAAGGCCGGCTGCTATCGGTACTGTTAGTGCTGCTGGCTCGTCTGACGTGGTGCAGCGGCAGTGCTCGTCGTATCATCGTGCTGAAACAAGTAATGGCACCATTCACTTTTTGTTGCAGGGATTTGCTCGCAAAAGTGTTTAAACGGAGGCAAATGCATACAGAAGGACACTTGTGAATGCTCCAAGGGATACTACGGACTTCGGTGCGAATTTTGTAAGTGTTTCATTTAAAAATTGTAATGGGAAGCCATACTGGAAACGAAGTCTAGGAAGGCGCTCCAATCAAGTGGACAAATGTCTTAGCCAAAGCCGTTGAATGGAAATGGTTAACAGCCGTTTTTGTGGCGCCCAATGGCGCCTAGTGGATGTATTGGTGTCCAACTGATGATGAGGCTAGCAGCATCATTATCATAGTTTATTTCCTGTTCCGCAACCATTTTAACATAGTGCTTCACATCATCAGCTCCTCTGGAAGACATCCAAGACCTTGGACGCTTATCATAGATAATCACCACCCTTGGCAGGCGTCTTGAATCGCGAAAGATTTTAATGTACCGAGGACAATGCTGCTACCCATTCCCTGGATATTCCCTTACCCGACTCTTACAGCACCCGAGGGAAGAAATGATATTGATATGATTGTCACAACGGGATCACACGGCACATTGGTGTTTATTCACAGCTAAATGCGTAATCCCATGCCTGAACGGCGGGCGGTGCAAGGGCGTGAACAAGTGCCGCTGCCCACCGGGACTGGGCGGCAACCACTGCGAGATGGGGCGCCGCGGCGGCGAGTGCACGCGCCCCTGCCGACACGGCACCTGCGTCGCCGGCGCTTGCGTCTGCGAGCAGGGCTGGCGCGGACGGTTCTGTCACCGGTCTGCAGGTATACCTACACCACCTAATAATTCATCTTTCAACACCCCTGTTCGTAGATCCCGTCCATGATTCATGACAGCCTCTGTGGTGTGGTGATTGACCGGGTCGGCTCATAACCAGCGGCGGCGGGTTCGATTCCCGCGGCAGCACAAGTATTTGTGCACAGGAAGAAAGCGCAAATACTTGTTCTGTGATTTAATTATTTTTTTCTTTACATTAAAAGTTAATCCATTAATTACACATACCTAACTTCATCTTTTGGAGTCTTCCAATCGAGAGTGAACAGGTATCTACTAGGCAAGCGTGTTACATCCTAGACCACATCGTCACTTACCATCAGGTGAGATAGTGGTCCAGCTCAAGCCCTTTCAAATAATAAAAAAAAATGGATTGAATTTCCAATGTTGTTTCTATGCCATCAAATTATGATACCCTCTAAATATGCTTCTAGGACTAGGGATTTAGGCTCTGTATTGATTGTCAGATAATCTAATTTTTTTAACTTTATATTTATAGGGCCTGCATTGTCAACAACCATTGATTAGAATGGTTTGCTTGAACCTTCTGTAATCTGACACATTTGGCTTTTTTTTTTTGGCATTGCTAAATTTCCGAACTTTATGTAACTGTATTTAGTGATTTAGCTCACTGACTTTTTACAGGGTCTTCAGAAGAATCCGGAGAATTCAAGAGGCCTCGGTGAAAGGAACCACACAGATAATTTAAAATAACAAACTACTTAATAATGTGATTTTTTATTTTTAAAATAAATGTTTATACATAATTATTTTGATAAATTAGTCATTTAGAATAAGTGCAACGCCATTTAGTTTTATTATGATGTACTTAGGTATACAAATTGATCAATGCAATATTATATAAATCAATACAGATTATGATAAATTACTAAAAGCTCTTTTTTATTATTAAAAAAACACCTAATAAATATCCTATTCTTATTTTCATAGACATTTTCTTCAACAACTGTTAAAACTAAATAAAGTTTAGTTAATAGATCCGATTTTATGAGTTGAGGTAAACAATATTTACATACACATACTCTAAAAGTACTACATACAAATAGTACTAAACTAATCAAGACATCTTGTGTGTGTCATCAATACGTAATATATACTAAACTCCTAGTACTCCTCTAGCTCCCCACTATTTTCTAAAAAGAACTCAGCATCTAGGTACTCTGCCTTCTGACATTTGGCTGACTCATGATTGCACCCCACAGGGCGAAGATGTGGGGCCCAACGGGAATAACCTGGATATTGGACATTGGTAATGGCAATCCATATTAACCATTGGTACATCAAATGCAACTCTCTGTTTGTTATCTTATCATGGCTAAATGATCATTCCATCTTGATGGAAATTGATAGGTTGACTGTTTGAAACCAAAGAAAAGTACAATATATTTAAGTAGGTAGATAAGTATTACTAAGTGTAGGATACTTATTATAATATATGACGTTAAACTGAAGTCGGTATTACTCTACGCATGCGAAGCTGTGAGCAGTAGTATTATTTAAGGGTTTATTCCAAGAAAGTGTGATGGATGGAAAGTATACCTAACCCTAAAAAGTTTTAGCTTACAGAAAAACTATGATAACAACGACTGGTTAAAAATATAACTATACTAAAGTCACTCTGCTAGCTAGCATATATCATATTCTAAGTTATATAGGTAAGTGAGGTATAAAAAGGTACTCTGTTTAGGTGAGTAATGAAAAGATGCTAGTTTCAAGATTTTACCGACATGTAAACTTCATGAAAGTTTTGCAATGTTGCAAGATTAAATTGATTTCAGACACTATCGGTTAGGTGTTTACAAAAAGGAATTTAACTTACCTTCAACTAAATACTGACTTTAGAAACCTTACACAATAATTTGTTGTTGCGCAATTTAACCAAATTATTGAATTTACTTTTTTTTAGTTTATCAATCAGCCGGAAGTTTGTTTACTTCATGAAATGTCAAAAATAGTTTGTGAAAATTTCAATAGATGACGCTACCAGTTGACATGTATTGATCAATTTCCAAAATAAACTAGGGATTTTTCCTGAACGTCTGGCACGGCAAGACGTTGAAATATATTTATACTATTATTTGAAAGCAAAATCTGGTAAGTCCGATAAGCTTATTCTAATTTTTTCACGCAAATCAATTTTCTAGTCCCCCCTCGCACCGAGGGGCGGTTTCCCTTTCCATGCGAAAATCTTACCGCGCAGACTCGTACAAAATGGCGAACTCCAAATATGAGGTCGATACGGCTCTCGTACTCCGTTCACCGATCGATATCAATGGAGGACTCGGGATTTTCGGGGTCTCTTGTCTACTGTGTGAATTTTATAAAATCAGTGTTCATTTGACTGTGAAAGTTCTAAAAAGTGTTGTTTTGAACCGGTTACATCACAGGGAGTCTTGGTGAACTTCTAATTGGATTGCAGAATGTGTTTCAAATCACGCAGGTGCGTACGCAGCCGTAGTCTTTTCTATGCTGTCTGGGCCTGCTCGAATGCGCGACTCCCCTTCATGATGGCTATTCATTTGGGCTATCCTTTACGCCGCCGCAAAGAAGCGACATGCGTCTTCGCTATTGCCCCTTCGGCCCCCATGCACCACATAAATAAAACAAAATGCGTCACACCGGTGCACGGGTATTCACGACAGGGCAATAAAGATACATTTCTTCAATGAACATTTTTATCTTGAAAGACATGCATTTATCCATGCATTCATTCATCATTATTTTGGTAATGGTCTATAAGGAAGATTACCCCAAGCAAAGATCAAAGTCATTTGTATGGAAACTCCAAGTATTGATTTTTCCTAGTTAGCTTACACAATGGAAAAGCTATTGGGATTTGGTGGTTTCTATGTAATGGATCAATAAAATTCACAGTGAATTGCATTTTAAACTATTGAAATGAAGATCATAATATAAAATAACAGAGATCTTACTGAGTAGGCCACCAACAGCTTCATCAAGAATGCTTAGAATCATCCATCTTTGATACTATGAGATGAAATAATCAATAATCTTACATGAATGGCTCATTTCCTAAGTAGAAAAATGAACTTGCTCTATTTCCAAGATGAAGGAGGCTTTTGAATCTTTGGTGTTCAGTAAGGATGAATTACTTACATAATTATTGTTGTATACATAAATAAATATAAACTGACCTAAAATATGTCTTACTGTTGAATTTGAACTATTGAGCATAGATTAGGTTGTAATTCAGATCAGATAATGTGAATTATTGTTTAAAAGTGGAGATGGTACTGGTTTGATATCTATGATTATGTTGCTTTACTAATTTTAAACATTCTAATAGCTATAAAATTAATCAAAAGTTTATTTTATATTTGGTACCTACACATTTTTGTTTGCACCAGCTCTGGTAATTTGAGACCTTAGAATAAGTACCTATAAAAGGTAAGTTTCCAAACAACACCTTCCCAAAACATATGCTACTTTTTTTGATATTCTAGATGATTTAACCAAGAAAATTAATAGCTTACCAGTGGAAGGTCACACCAGAATTCTTATGCTGCTTTTCTGATGTGTTGTAGTATAATTTCACCGCGCAGTTGTCACTAAAAATAATTTTCTGAGAGCTCTTCACACAGATATGACCATGCGCACATCCGTAGGGTGCCATATATGGCACCAAGTAAACAGCTTACATTTTGCAAATGTACTGGGGTTCTATGGGTACTTATTCAAAGTTTAAGACTTCATTTGTGACTAAAACCTTCACCTTTATCCAACAATAAAAGGTTTAAAATAGAATAGGTTAATAAAGCAACCATAATAAAACTATTAAAAAATTATGACAATCTCAGTAGCTCTACTGTATCCACAAAGAGACGAGACAAAAACAAATCATGATCAAATAATATTCCAATGCTTTATTTTGTAGCTTGAATAGGTACCTATATTTAATTAACTAGACAGGTTAATGAAATATTGTTTAGTATTAATATATTATTATTTTCCTTTATCCTGTTAAATGCTGACATTTACATGTTACAATAAATGTATTTTCTTTCTTTCATTACAATAGATGAACAATTAAAATGTGCATTCAACATCCTTTGGATTAAATTACTATTTTTATTGATGACTTAATTTATTGATTATACCAAAATATGGGACTATTTATTGGATTTAAATTATTGTCTTGAGTGATTATATGCAGGCATGCATGGCAGCAACTGGCCTTCTATCAGACAAGGAACTTGTCTCATTTGCTTACAGGATGCAATTATAGAATTCATTAGCATAGTAATAGGCTAGTTGCCTGCTATTTTATAATGCATAAATTAATAATATTCATCAAAAAATAGCAAAACAGCTGTGAAAACAATGATTAAATATCTCAAAAAATTATAAAGCTATGAGCATTTTAAAATACAGGAATAGAAAGAGACAGCTCAAACATGCAGTGACATCAGTTCTTGGTCCTTCATAGTACCTCATTACTAAGCTGTGATGACTTTATATACAACCTCTTTGGTATGTAATGTCACAGCATGCATGTTTCATAGTAACCGTGGTGAAACTTCACACAATCTCTGTTTTGCGAGAAAGGAACTAACGATGCCCCCTCCAGGAACTTTAAAAGCTTATGACTCCATGACATTCCTTTTTAACATACTTTATGAAAATAATATTTACTTGTTAATTTTTTATAGCAGCCTATGGTACATGATTTTACATTCAGTTATTGATAAATTTTGGTCTCAATGTGCCCGGTGTCAGGAGTAGGTGCCTAGTTTTAAAGGATGCTACTGAATTCAATTACACCCAGTATAAACTCTGTCTCAGAACTTTCAAGAAGCTTTTAACATCATTCAATAATTAAAACAGGACATAAAGAGCTGGTTTCAAAGGCGGAAGTGACGCCGTGACCGGGAAGTGATTCAATGGTCCTGATATACAAGCAGGAAGACGCTAAAATGAACTCTGCAGTCAGCACTGAGTCCATGGACATTGGAGAGGAGGTAAATATTATGTTGACTGCATATATATATGCTAGCTAGAAGTTGCAATAATATCATTAACCGAACCACAGCACAACCATTTCACACTATTGTGTTCCGGTTTGAAGGGCATTGTAGCTAGTGAAATTGCTGGGCAAATGAGACTTACGATCTACTCTCACAGTTTAGAAATCTTATTGATGTGTGCAGTGCAGTGCCACGCGAAACTTTAATTTAGAGTTCCGAGTGACACTGCATCTGTTATGAGCGATCGTGACGCTTAACACCAGGCGAACGACTAGCTCGTCACGTCATTACATAAAAAAAAACATTGCTTATCAATTTACCAAGGGAGAGATAAAATGTTGCATCAACAGTTTATTTTCAGTGACATTTGCAAATCAGAAGTGGGATGCCAATCAAAATGGTTCACCAGCCAAGTGAATAGAGTCCATTCACATCACATCATTAATGTTTAGCTTATTATTCCTCATGGCCAATGTTACAGTGTGGTTCGGAATGCTCCCAGGACATGTCACAAGTGGAGGGGTGTGGTCTGAGTGGTGCATCCGAGGACGAGGATGATTGTGCTTCCTCACCAGCTCATTCAGCCTACGAAGACAGTGCAGACCTCATCAAGAATGCCATGAGTGATGAGGTCACCAAACAACTTGCCGCTGCTGGTATGTCAAACTCTATACTAAGTACTAGTGCTTGCCAATGGCATATCTGGGAGTCTTTAAGTCGAGAGTGAACAGAGTCTTCTAGGCAAGCATGCACCATCGTAGACTACGTCATCACTTTCCATCAGGTGAGACAGTGGTCAAATGCTTTACCAATAAACAATTAAAAAAAACCCGTCGTCAAGCTGCTAACATCTCTCCTACGTTTACATTGTCCTTCAAAACCTGAAGACTAAAAGATGAAAAAGAAGTTTGAGAAGATTTTGAATTTTTGGCTTTTTGTAAAAAAACATTGTGTGTTCAACTTATTAGTGTGTGTTGTCTGGTAGCCTTACTGAGACAGTTCCCAATCCAAGATAAGCAGACAAGATGACATAATAATATAGATAAATCATACCCTGTCATACTTATTTAAAAAATGCACCGTTTTTGCCAGCCCTACTTTTTACTCTTCTACTAACATCTTTACTTGAGTTCTAAGTCCTGCTCAGGCAGACTTAGTTTAGCCTAATAATAAACGAATACATTGGTATTCAGGTCCAGTTGGCATGGCCGCCGCTGCAGCCATCGCATCGTCCAAGAAACGCAAAAGGCCACACTCGTTTGAAACCAACCCATCAGTTAGAAAGCGCCACCAAAACAGACTGCTCAGAAAATTGAGAGTAAGTAATTTTTTTTTTTCATATCATAAACTTACAGCGTGAAAAATATGCACACCTGCGCGTCTTCGAAGTGGCAGCGGGAACTGTGTGGTACCCATCGCTGCCTGATCGCGGCTGGCTGTAGTAACATATGTGGTAATCTGAGTTGCGGCGCGGCCGTCCACGAACACGGGCAGCGATGGATACCGAAGGCAGACGCTGATACTCGGTGATGCAACTTGATGCGCAGGTGTGGTTGAAGCTTAATGCGTTCCTTGATGCTGGACTGGTGACCTGTGAATACTGCAGCCATGCAGGATAGAGCTATGTCATCAATGCTGGAAAGCTATGTTCAGAAGTGGTGATCTTCTGACTGACAATAGTCGATTGTGATACCCTGTTTCAGTGTTTTGAATTAATTAATATTGTTTTGTCAAGCAATAATAATCATGCTGTGACTCACGGATACCGACTTCAGTAGCTTTATAATACAAGTGGCGCTAGTTAGGTTATACTGTCGGTAGTGAGGCTGCGTCATTATATTCAAATTAAACGCGGTCGTCAAGCACTTATCAGAGTTCTGGCATTTCTCGGGAGCCGTGAAATAAAATCTACTATATCACTATAGTAAGCGTATCTATTTCTGTTTGAAACGCGAGTCACCGGTATGCGTCGGAGGGGCAGGAAAACATAGTTTTGATTGGTCGCTGCATTGCTGTAACTAGCGAATATAATTACAGACCCCAAGACAATGGTATACCTATACTACAATCATAATTTTAAGGAGTTTGACTATGAGAGGGATGGATTATCAATGCAGGGGTTGTGTCGGAACCATCGGGTTCCCTATGGAGGATATCCATTGTTAGGGTTCCGTATCCAGAGAGTAAAACGGCTATTACTAAGGCTCCGCGGCACGTCCGTCTGTTTGTCCGTCTGTACCAGGCTGTATCTCATGAACCGTGATAGACAGATGAATTTTTCACAGATGATGTATTTCTGTTGCCGCTATAACAACAATTACTAAAAAACAGAATAAAATGAATATTTAAAGGGGTTCCCATACAGCAAAAGTGATTTTTTTGCTCGTTTTTATAGATAATGGTACGGCCTTTGTGCGCGAGTCCGACTCACACTTGACGGTCACACACGGTTTTTTTATATATCACTGCCTATCTTTGGATCAAAAATAAAAAGCTTCAGTGCAGACGGGCATTAAAGGTCACCGATGATAATCCTCATGTAGCAAACGATAGAAGAGTTCGCGACGCGCGTGGGCCAGCAGGCGGTGGTGCTGGTGGCCACGCCCGGCAAGCCCAACACTTCCTACCGGGTGTTCGGCGCCAAGCCGCTGGAGGACGTGGTCCGCAACCTGCGCTGCATGATCATGGAGGAGCTGGAGAACGCGCTCGCGCAGCAGGTAACACAGTTGCTGGCTGCCGGGCTTCCATCTTACTCTAGTACTCGTGATAAACGTAGCCATACACCATCAGCTGGAAGACTTCCTCTGCTGGACATGGCCTCCCCCATGAAACGCCACTTTGCTGCGGATGCAGTTTACACCTCCATGGGCCCGGTGCCGTGGCCCAAATTCACCAGTTTTCAATCAACCATCACACTCATCCTAAGTAGTTTACTTGAATATTGAATATAATTTAATCATCATCCATGGGAGGGGTTGGGGTGTCCATGGTCACCACGCTAGGTGGCTTGGGGATCTCGAAAGATTTTAATGTACCGAGGAGAATGCTGCTGCCCATTCCTGGATGCTTTTCTTAGTCAGCTCTTACGGTGCCTACATTAAAGAGATGGGGTGGTCATATTTTTCGCCGCACAAAATAGCCTGATTCCAATAAATTATTTGACTTTAACTTCACACTGGGCTTGTCGGTCATTTGTGATGCCTCTACCACCGACCGCCGGCAGCTTTCAGTAAACTACCTAAAATCGGAAACGACGCGGAACTACCTCAGAACTACAATAAAACTCGTTTGTGATGTCACATGACAAATGAAATGGATGGAGCTGCCACAGCGTAATAGTAGGTACTAAGTAACGCAGCGTAGGCAGCCACATAGGTGGACCGACGATCTGGTTTAAGCCGCGGGAAGCCGATGGATGCAAGAGGCAAGCAGTCGTTCAAAGTGGTGGTCCATGAGGGAGGCCTCTGTTCAGCAGTGGACGTGTTCAGGCTGCCCGAGCAAAGCGAACGATGCAGTAGTAGTGGCAGTGAGCTGTGTGAGTGCGATACATACCGTGTAACGAGCCGCAGTTCGGGCTGGGCGGGTGCCCGCAGGCGCCGCCGCCGCCGGCCGAGGACCCCTCGCTGTTCGAGCTGCCCCCCCTCATCATCGACGGCATCCCCACTCCCGTCGAGAAGATGACGCAGGCGCAGCTGCGGGCCTTCATACCGCTCATGCTCAAGTACTCCATGGGTGAGTTACGTTACGCACACCACGTTCTACTGTGCACATTTATTTTAGTACGGTGCTGTTTTTTAATCATCATTTAGGCGATTAGAAATTAAATTACGTAATTTGCTTGTAACTGATTGAAACTAAAATTTCTATAATGTATAATATATAACGCCCAACGATCACATACATCGATCCTGGACCCTAACTAGGATTCCCTGTATCTAGGGACCCAGCAACTACGAGGACCATGCTCCCACAACACCCAGACGTAGAACAAGCGCTTGTGCTATTTTTCATGTACGCAAATACTTGTCCTGTCGCGGGGATCGAACCCGCCGCCTCCGAGTTATAAGCCGATCTGCTCAACCACCACACCACAGAGGCTGTGTGTGTGTTCTATGGATTTTTATTACGCAATTTATGTGCTAACTATGAAGAAAATCAAATTATAATAAGTGATATTTCCATTGCGGCATTTCTAACAAGGGATAGAAGTGTTATAGCCCCGAGATAAAAGTTTTCATTGGATCGTACAAAAGAATGTTTTTACTTCAAAAATGCAGTACATTCTATAGAAGTCTCGAACGAAGGTTTCCCTAAGGTACATGTGTGTGTACAGTGCGCGGCAAGCCGGGATGGGGCCGCGAGTCGACGCGGCCGCCGTGGTGGCCCAAGGACCTGCCGTGGGCCAACGTTCGCATGGACGCAAGAACTGAGGACGAGAAACAAAAGGTACACTCACTTGCAATACGTACATCTACGCTATACCCCCGGTTACTTGTACGTTTGTTAAACTCGTGGCAACTTAACACACCAAATACTGTCACAAATATGTGTTAAAATGTAAGATCTACGCATTGGTCGTTGTCTTCTAGCTTTTTTCTTCTAGCTTTGCTTACAGATGACGCGTTTAAATCTCAGATTTGAGCTCAGGAGTTGTTTCTGGTTCATTCGCGTAAATCCGAGATTTCACAAAACCCCAAAAAAATGCGAATAAACCAGAAACAATTTCTGAGCTCAAATCCGAGATCTAATGCGTTATCGGTGAGATACAGTCACATCTCTGTGAAAAGGTCATAGGAAATTCCATGAAAAGAGTAATGGCCTGTCATCATAGCCGGGGGGGGCCATTTGCCGGATATTTTATTCCATACGTAATCGAAACATGTCTTCTTTACAATTCAATAAAAAAGTCCCAACTATCCCAAAAAATACGTGTTTTTATTTTAAAATGAAAAACTGCATTCTTACTGAGACACCCTACGTCATAGAGGGATAAGTGCGAACTTAGGAGCTGTCAATCTTTAGTACAGTACAGACGGACATTACTAAGGAGAACTGTATTTCTTAACACTTTACTTCAAGGTTTGTGAACGCCAATGCGATGTATTCTGCTTCAGATGTCGTGGACGCACGCACTGCGACAGATCGTGATCAACTGCTACAAGTACCACGGTCGCGAGGATCTACTGCCGGCGTTCACTGACGATGAAGAGAAGGCTGTGCAGTCGCACTCTGTCAGTACCCATCTTTATCTTTATTACAAGCTTTTTATGTAACTAATGTGTGTTTGGGTCAAATCTTGCAAATGAATTCTACAGCAGTTATCCTCAACCGATTGAATGAAATTTTGCGTACACGTTTTGTTTGGATGACAATCCATGGTTAGGTTAGCTAATTAACGTCATTCTAAATCCAATATGGCGGACTTGTTATTTTTTCACGCCCATGATACCAAACGAAAGGGTTTCTTGAGAGAAAAAATTGCTTCAATAAAACTTGTTTAAATTTTTTTTTTTTACCATTCTTTTATTTTACATCAGAGAAGCGTTTTAACACACGTCGCCGTATATTTACGTGACGCTATTGGTCGAAGGTCACGTTACGCTTGGCTCGTAAAGTGAGCCAGCCGGCTTGGTGATAGCGCCAGATGACTACTGAAAAAATACCCTCCGAAAGCATGCCCAATACAGGATTCGAACCTGCCAACTCCTGATTGCAAGCTTATGTAACAAACTCTTTAGAAGAAACCTCGAGCCAAACAGTACAACTATATTAGCCTAATATGTTATCAGTGATGATGATGATAAAACTTAACAACTGATTGAAGTGAAGGTATTTTTTACCATCACTGTTATTCAAAAGCATAAAACCTGCACACATGCAAATAAACCATTGACTATAAATCCAGTTGACCAATGATACAACTTTCCCTCATACGAAAATTAATGGTGTATTTCAACCACTAATATTTTTATTAAATGACGGGAACCCGTTGATGTCTTTTGTTCCATCCTGCTCTGTTCTCTGTAATTTCGTATGACTTTGTCTCGTTTTGTTACCTCGCCCGCGCAGGTGAGTCGTATTTATACGAGAAATTATGTTCACGAGCTATCAACGGTCTTTATAATCTTTGAAATAAACTAACAACAAATATTTATGCTTCATATTAATCATAATTCAAAGGAATGTACTAACCACACCATTGTTCTCAAACCTGCTGATCATTTGGAATGCCGCTTGGATCTGGTAATGTTACTAACGAAACAAAAACAACTTCAACGTCTTGACTGAACTCGTAATGTTTTCGACTGGATCGTCAAGCCACAACCTGCAATTTCTGTTTTTACTTATCCATTTTGTTCCATACACTGTCTTCTCACATACCTCGTCCCTGTCTCATCCATCCTACACTTTGGCGATGTTCTGACCTCTCTTTCCCACTACAACCTCGAACGCCTTCCGTCCCTGTATAACCATCCGTGGAGTAGATGGCATCATGCATCCCCCACTCGGCGTGCTCGGGCGAGGACTCGGGCGAGGATCACCAGCAGCAAGCTGTGCTCACCACACAACAAGTCTGCATCGACCAGATGACTCTCACTGATGTCGAAGTAGGGATAACCCACAACATGTCCCTCTCATATTTGATATTGGGGATTTATATTGGCAACAGTGATATCACTAACAAATTATTGTTTGAATCGATGTGCCTGTGAGTTGATTATAAAGAATTGATTGGTTGATTAGGGCGCCATCTTAGTTGGCTATCGTTCGCGTGATCACGTCGCACTGCTAGTACAGCGATGAGATCAAATATAGTGATTTTTTTAAGTCGGATTTTAGTACGCATTCGGTCTAGTATTTTTACCCCTTGATAAAACATCGTTTGATTATTTGATTTGAAATAGGACGAGCGACGCATTATTGTCTAAATTCGACGATCGAATAAAGAAAGAAAGAAGAAAGAAAATACATTTATTCAGGACATCACACAACATTACATTCTTACATACAACATGAATATATATATAGAACAATAATAGATGACAAAATGAATGTTACGTGACGTCATGATATGGGTCCCGACTCTGCATGTAATCCAGGTCCTAAGACCTTAATAACTGATTTTCAGTCAGAAACCCATCATCATAAGACTATCTTAGCTGCAGCAAAAATGCTAAGAGTAATATTCTGCAATATGTGCTAACATGGCCATTTCACATAAATACTAAATTCATTAAATAAATTAACGTACATGTGCTGGCGGGAAATGCGCATCGAGCTAATCGTGGGTTTCGTAGAGCGTCGTCCCACAGATTAGAGAAAAAAACGAGTGCGTCATCCGTAGCGACAAACGTCATATTAATGTACTGAGTGACAGACGATGGCTTACGAAGCTGACACTAGCCTATAATCTCCCTCTTCAGCTCGGTTTGCATTATTTACTGCCAGTAGAGTGCGATTCAAACTTATTGACGGGTGTGAAGTGCGCTGCAAGCCTCCTGGACGTTGCGCTCACCGCTTTCCGCAGACCGTTCACATCTAGTTTACTACTGGGCAGCGTTTCGCGCCAACTTCACAACCGCCATTAAGTTGAATCACACTCTGTACCAGTAGCGTTAGCTCGGCCGGTAGACAAAACTGGCTTTCCCCTGTTTTACTCCAAGCCAGTATGAAGAAAGTGACGTAAAACGGGGAAAGACAATTTTGTCTACCGTCCATGCTAACCCAGCTGTACACTAAATTATTCTCCATACCAAACAATAGTTATATTATAACCCACAGCAGATGCAGTATACGCCGGCGGTGCTGCACTCGATCGCAAACCCAGACGGCAGCATGTCCATCATCAACCTCGACCCCAACAACCCCATCATCACCCTCCCCGATGGAACCACGGCGCAGGTGGTGAGTGTTAGTACGCCTTCATGTTTGTCTCTAACTTTACATGCCCATCATCACTCTCCCATATTGATCCTGCTTGCAAAACATCACGTGAATCGGTTGAGAAAAGCGACCTGTAGAAGAGGACAGCGCCACAGATATACGAAATGATTTTTGTCCATGGTGAAATGGAGACGCTTCGCTCGGTCATGATACATCTTAGTAGCTTTGAATTAGTTACTCCAGCTTTTTGTTGGATTATTCGAACCCTCTCGAAAAAGATAATAGATGGTATCACTAATCCAAAACTAATACGCGTTTATTGGTAAGCTGTAAGATCGATTACATTTTCAATTTTATTGTTCATACATAATACACCACACTCAACCAAAATACCCACATGTCCACTAGCCTACATGTCCAAGCGTCCATCATCCCCAATACTTTCGTGTCCACTAGCCTATATTTCCAAGTTTCCGCCAGCCCAAATGCCTACATTTCCAAGTGTCCGCCAGCCCAAATGCCTACATTTCCAAGTGTCCGCCAGCCCAAATGCCTACATTTCCAAGTGACCGCCAGTCCAAATGCCCACATTTCCAAGTGTCCGCCAGCCCAAATGACCACATTTCCAAGTGTCCGCCAGCCCAAATGACCACATTTCCAAGTGTCCGCCAGCCCAAATGTCCCCATTTCCAAGTGTCGATGACTAGCATGCATCTTTTTGTCACATATCTGTATAAATTTGACGCCTGCCAAATCCATACAGATCTGTATTTGTATCGGTCGCAACCAAGTTGTGTGATCGCCTAGCGAGTGTTGCCCCACAGTGCCCGGGTTCCCACTAGTCGCTCCCCACAGATCCACACGGGGGACGTGGGCGCGGGCAGCGTGGTGCAGACGCTGGACGCGGACGGTAACGCGGTGGCGCTCGACATCAACTCCGTGGACTCGCTCGCAGACACGCAGATACTCATCACCGGCGAGGACGGCGAGTGTCAGTACCGCTTGCTAACACTACTCGTTCGCAAACATGCAGTGGTTTACGAACGCTACTTTTTGTAACAATACCAGCTCGCATAAACGTTTTGTTCGCAAAATATCATTGGTTTTGAAATTTGAGAATATTTTTAACTTTTTACACGGGGACTGCGGGAGACTGTGTTATCTTTTGTTGAATCGTACCTTCCAAACGAATGAACTGATTTTGTTGTTGTTTTTTTAAATGTAACCAAACAATTTAAACGAAACTATTTTACTTCTTAGTTAGGTAATGAAGTTTCTTTCGTCTTGGGGTTGTTTTAAGGTTTTATTTGCATGAAAAACAAGACACAATATCAATCCAAGAGATATTTGTTAGCTCTCGAATGTTATTTGTAAAACAGTCATAGGTACACTTTTCATCTTGCACATGCCATCCGACAGATTTAAAAAAAAAAAACGCCTAGTGATACATACATAGATCCTAGACTCGAACTAGGATCCCCTGTATCTAGGGACCCAGGAACTGCGAGGAGCATGCTCCCACAACACCCACACGCAGAGCTAGTATTAGCGTTATTTTCCCCGTGCGCAAATACTTGTTCCGTCGCGCCCGCCGCCTCCGGGTTATGGACCGACCTGCAACTGGGTGCAACTGGTGGGTCAACCACCACACTGCAGAGTCAAAAGGATTTAATAATACAATACAAAACTCTTTATTGTACACTAAACATGAAAACAGATACAGAATGTTAGTAAATTAAGAGCTATAGTACAATGGGTGCACTTACCACTAAAAGCAATCTCTTCCAATCAACCTTTGGATGGAAAGAATTATTGAAGAGATAGAGGTCGGTGGTGTAAACAAATTAGATAAATTGAGACATTGAGGTTGTTTTTTGGGGGTTTTAAGGTTGAATGGATTCTTTTGGTTTCGGTAATTGATTAGGTTAATAATGTTGGTTCCGTGTCCAGGTCGGCCGCTATCGTCGGTGGTGACGCTACCGATGTACCAGCAGATGATGGCGCAGATGGCCGCGCAGGAAGGCGGCGTCTGTGTCACTCCCATCATGCAGGTGCGCAGGAGGCCCGTCTACTAGGGCTACCTACCGATGCCTGACTACCTAACGTTGTTACCTGTCTAGTAGCGGTAGTAGACAGGTTGTATGTAGACAACCAAGTCTACCTACTACTGGCTAATGCCGGTCTACCTACCGTCCGTATACCTACCGCTACCTGTCAAGTAGATAGAGACAGGAAGTAGCGATAGGTATAGACAGGTGGTGATAGTAGTAGGTAGTTGGTCAACCCAGCCGTTTGACTACCGACGCTGACCGATACTCGACTACCTGTCTACCGACCAATGCTTGACTACCGACTGATACTTGACTACCTGTCTACCGACCAATATTTGACTATCGACTGAAAAATTAAAAAAAAATAATTTACAAATTAATCTGTAGATTACGCTGAGCAGGCGATACTGCTATAAAAATCATAAATATCGTCTGAAACTTGACTACCTGTCTACCGACCGATATCTGTCTACCGACCGATACTTGACTACCTGTCTACCGACCAATATATTTTGACTATCGACTAAAACTTGACTACCTGTCTACCGACGGATACCTTTCAGCTACCTATTTCCCACTGCCTAGTAACGTTATGCGACGCGATTCATTAATGCTGTATGCTGTACTGCTAGGACTCTGGTCTTGCAAAATGCTCCGACAGAGTAATGCCACTTTGACTGTATTGATTCGCCTCGCACAGCTAGTCTTCATATGTTTCATCATACGCTACGTAGTCGATTTATGCTAGCTTATAGACAAAATAATATAATTTATTTTATTTTTAATTGTTATTATGAATTTAGAAAAGCGAATTTCCAAGACTATTTAAGAATAACTAGTCGCGAAAACAATGTAGCCTGAATATAGGCTTAGCATTTAAAAATAAATAAATAAAATAGTCGTTAAGTGATTAATGAAAGCTTGCAATAATATGGATCAAGAATTATTGATAAAACCAATTCTTAAAATAACGCAAGTCGATCATGCCAAAATGTAAATTGATTCCAAAGATAATCCATGCCATTATAAAGTACACGCCAGTGAGATAAATAATGTGATATTTTATTTAAATATTAAAAGAGATCTCTTCTAGTGAATGCTTAAATGCTAGTAAAATATATTGCACCGTAGTATTAACGACTTGCCCTTTTGTTCATAAACGCTCTATAAGCAAAAAAAAATTATCTGGCAACTTCAGACGAAAAGAGTCACACGACTTCAAGAGGCGGACAAAAGGACTTTTATCCAGGCCGGTTAAACTAAAAAAAAGAGACGTGCGAGCGATACAGTGCTATTAGGGTATTCTTTTTTTATTGACAATATCAAATGTTTGTCCTCATCTTTTTGTTCGGTTTCAAACTCGTACCGTACGTTTTGTGCGATGAGACTCCATTGATACGTAATAGTTGTTTCTAAAAATGCATTTACAAAGCCTGTATACATTGTTTGAAAGTTAAACATTACTCACCATACAACGGAGCGTGCGGTAAAATAGGTACTCTCACCTAAGTACCTATTTTACCGCATCCTTCGTTGTATAGCGCCGTGCCTAACCTTTACGGCTTTTTTTTTTATTTCCATAAAAAATATATAAGAATTCCACCAAAGAGTTTCACATTACGAGAATAAATTAACTGAATGATCGAAACTCCTTGGAAGCGTTTTTGCTTAATACGTTTGTCTCACTTTAATACTAAAGAGAAAACGAAACTAAAGATGTAGTTCTAATTTTCACCACACGCACGTGGCGCCATTTGCTTTGTAAATGCGCGCCATTTTAGCCCATTTTCATAGTAGATTAGAAACATCAAAGATTGTTAATTGCAACTTTCCCACTAATAAACAAAAGTTTGTTATTAATGATATTAGGGCGGTAAGTTGGTTTTTACAAACGAGTAGACAAAAGTCGAGGGCTTACCATAGTCACGAGTTTGTAAAAACCAATTTCCGCGCGTGTATCATACAACGTTTTTCAACACATTCGCGAGAAAACAGTACCATAGATAATGAAACAAACTTTCGTCACAACAAACAACCTTTGACGTTCCTTAACTAACTAATATGGAAATGGCCTAAAATGGCGGGCATTTACAATGCAAATGGCGCCACGTGCGTGTGGTGAAAGTTAGAACTACTGTAGTTTCATTTTCTCTTTAGTATTAAAGTGAGACAAATCTATTGAGCAAAATCGCTTCCAAGGAGTTTCGATCATTCAGCTTATTTATTCTCGTACTGTGAAATTCCTTGGTGAAATTATTTTATATGTTTTATTGAAATTAAAAAAAAACCGTAAAGGTTACGCACGGCGCTATACAAGGAACGATGCGGTAAAATAGGTACTTAGGTGAGAGTACCTATTTTACCGCACGCTTCGTTGTATGGTGCGTAATGTTTAACTTTCGAACAATGTTATAGGCTTTGTAAATGCATTTTTTGAGCAAATGTGTTGAAAAAAGTTTACCTACTGTTACAGTTATACTACGGGTGGGTTTTTTGATCCATAGTTAAGGTAACCAATGGTCAAAAATTATAACCAGTGGTTAAAATTATTTAGAATTTTTGACCATTACCAATGGTCATTACCAAATACTTTAACTGCGGATCAAAAATCCACCCTTACCCCGGTTTCTCGTTTGTCAAAGTAATGAAAACTTAACATCCCGAATACTATACGCTCATTGGTTCACGATACCCGCTGATGAACCGGCAACCAATGACCGTTCAGTATTTTTAAGTTGACATTAGTTTAACTTTAACAATCGTACGGGGAACCGGGGGTTAGTTGTTCTAACTATTACTTTGTGACTGAACTTTGATCGTGAGACCAAGCGCTTACAGAGATCATTTCGGATGTCGTAGACATCTTTGGCTGTCAGTATTTTTACAACCTGTGCAGTTTTTTTTGATCAATAGTGTCTCCTTAGAAGGCCGTTGAAAAGATCATGTTTTAGGCTATACACAGATATTTACCGCAAGTTCCACTAGCTTCCGGTCATCTGAAACAGATTAACTTATAGATCGTTTATGAATGAGAGGGTTAAGCTCCACATTCCAGAGTTATATTCAATTATTTATTAGGTTTATTGTAGTTTTATAACGTGCCAAATTTAAGCTAGAATTTACTTGCATTTAAATTGTAGTGTTGCGACTAACGCGTGGTTTTTTAATCTTGTATCTTGTCGAACAGTATTTTCGGAGCGATTCGCTTGTAGTGTCCAAAGGTGTTAACTGTATTATAAAATATTGACTTATTTTTATTTACAAAGGAGGTTTTATGTTGTGTTTGCATGTTCTGTGTATAATAGTTTTTATTTTACGTTATGTGTTGTTGTTGAGTACATGGAAGTATTAAAATAAGTAACACTCTAGTACCGTGTCAAAGTACACAGCGATGTTCGTTTACTACCAAGCATTGTGATATTGATCTAACCCGATTCCTTAAACTTATCATCGTTTTTTACTATTTTACGAGTAGACGTAATGTAAACTAACAGTTCGTTAAGAAATCTACACCACTATTATAAAGAGGAAAGGTTTGTATTTTTGTGTGTATGTTTGTAATGAATAAACACAAAAACTACTGTGCCGATTACAAAAATTCTTTCACCATTGGAAAGCTACATTCACCCTGAGTAACATAGGCTATATGTAGATTACTTACATTGCGAAAAAAACTATTATATACCCGTGCGAAGCCGGGGCAGGCCGCTAGTAGTAGATAAAAATATAGATATGTACTATCTAAGCACGTTACGCGTACACGGTTTTAAAATCCAAACAGATTCTGAGAATTCGCGTTTCAGAAAAATCTTAAGTTCGCACTTATCGCTCTAGGTCATACCTAAATGTGGTGCAGTAGGTACGTCATAGCGGGATAAGTGCGAACTTAGGACCTGTCAAAATTTAGTGCAGAAGAGCATTAGACCAGCCGCATACTGGTTTTCTGCCTAATAGGCTTAAAAGTTGAATAGTTTTTGATACCATCAGTAACTGGTGTTTTGTCTGTATTCGCACTGACGAAAGTTGGCACGTGCGAAAACGGAACAAAACATGTTTTAGTTGTAGCATAAAGGATTTTTTTCTTTCTTTTTCTATATACTTACATTGGGTTAGTTCAATATCGAATGTTTGCGATTACGCCCAAAGAGATTTGTGTCATTTAAATATGTTAACTTGTAATTAAATTATTTATTTAATGTTTGTTTTTGCTTTGCATAGTTTAATTTAGTTATTTTAATTCCACAGTGCTTTTATACCAAAAATATTCAAAATTCTTGTTAATAGGCTTTGAAAATTACTAATTTATATTTTTGTTACTGTTGTTATTTTTACGCATGTGTAATACGGGCCATTTAACAACAACTACGCGGCAATTAACGCTTCATATATACAGTTAAAAATTAAATATGTCGAACTTTACTAAATACCAAATGTAAATAATTTGGTATCTTGTAGGTCATAAGAACTATTTTGTAAAATGTGATGTGAGCGACTTGATATAAAGTTGTCGCTTCAACGCTTTATATTGAATTGAGTCGATGCGTGTTCTTTGCTCGAATAGGTCGATTCTAGTATTTTCTGATATTTTTATCTAGACTGTAGTTGTTGTGAAGTGGCCCCGAGCTATAAAAAAGTGGTTGCAAAGTTTTACACACATGTGTGTTTGTTTTGCTAGAAATAAAATGTGAATGTGTAAGTTTTGTTTTATTTGTAGATGTTTTGCACGATTTACAGCTTTACACCGTGTGTCGACATTGAGGTGTGTATAATTTTTGTTTATTTTACTTTTATTTGCCTTTTCATCATCGAGTGATGTACTGAGTTAACATTGTCATGCTTCACTGTTCCACTATTATAGTCTGTTGTTAGTGTAAATACTTTCCTTGTGTGTGTGTTTGTGTAGTCGATGTGTGATAGTGCTTTATCACGAATGTTTGTATTGCATAAATATACACCCCAACGAGCTATGCTCGGTGTTCCCTGCGAGATAAAATCCGAAATGAGGGGATCCGCAGAACTAAAGTAACAGCTCGCAGAATTAGCAAGTTGAAATGGCAGTGGGCAGGCCATATCGCTTACAAACCTCACAACACCGATGGGGAAGAAAGGTTCTCCAGTAGCGACAGCGACCACGAACCGGAAGATGCAGTCAGCCCATACTAGGTGGATTGACGGATACAGGAGGCAAGCAGCCGATCTATGAGGAAGCCTACGTTCCGCAGTGGAGGTCCTCAGGCCGTTGATGATAAGTATAGAAGCAGTAGCAGTAGCTAACCGCGCGAGTGGCAGGTGGACCAGAACGGCGAGGTGTCGGAGATGTCGATGGGCGGCGGCGTGGCGCAGGTGATGCTGCAGGGCGGAGACACGCAGGTGTTGCAGGTGCTCACGCTGAAGGATGCCACCGCGCTCTCCAAGGCCATGGCGCGACACAACGCCGCCGCCAACGCCTCGCATGCGGTAACCAATATAACCTGCTTACCACTGATTGACTCTTTCATTGCAAACATTATGGTTTGCAGCATGAGCTGTAGAAATCGATATATGTGCAGTTATAAAATGGGACCAGAAATTTAAGAGATTGTGTCAGAGTGCCCACATTATACGGGCTACGGCGAACATTCGCCGTAGCCCGTATAGTGGGCACCGGCGAATGTTACATACGTCGCCGACAATGTGGGCGCGGCATACGTGTGAAAAATTGTTGTGATTAAGATCTTGAATATTTGCGACAAGTTAACTGTAATATTTACTAAATATTGAACCTACCCTATAGCTACCCTATAAGGCCCTCGTAGTTTTTTTTAAATAAAATAGCAGGCATTTTATTTACTGTAAATAATATCCTTCAAACTTTGGAGTAAAATTGCTAAATAATAAAAAACTGAAATATTGCGATATACCGGGAGGAGTATTCCCTATCTACTAAATAAACAGGTTTTACATCCAGATACCACTCCAAAATTAACAAAATATGACCATTAATAATGTAATAGAATTTGTGATAAATTTGCTGTGATACGTGCATTGTTCGGGTTAGTATGTGCACTTACGGAATATAATTTAAAAGGCACAAAATTAGTATTTTGCACTTTGATAACGGAATTATGGTACCTGATCAATATGCTCTTCGTCGTGAAACAGATTGTGCCGACGTGTTCTCTTCTTGTGCTAGCACTCGTCCAAAATAATGACACATCCGCCATTATATTATTTCATCTCTTTTCCTCTCGAGCAGTGTGTACTTCATTTGTACTTCTTGCTCCCACGCTTCGTGTGTCTTGAGAGTAACGAAAAAATTCTAGGTCTGTAGGTCTTTCGAGAGAAGAGATTTGTCGATTTCTACAGCTCATGCTACCCGTGCAGCTCTAGTAAATATTTAAATACATAATGACCCTGCTTGGGTCTTTCACGGAACTTCTGGGATTAACGTTGTAATATAGCAACGTTGTGCCGTATAGGGATGTTATATACAGGTGGAAGTAATCACGATTTCTTGCTTATGATTAACTTGGGAGCAGCTAAGCTCCTGAAATACAGCTAACACTAGTTGTCTGCTAATTTGAATAAAACTCCATTACCCTTATAATAAATAGAGTGTTCTGTAGCAGAAACTAAGCAAGTAAAATATTTTTATGATCTTATAATCCAATCATTTATTAATGTACTTAACTTTAATATTTACAGAACGTGAAATCTGAGCGTGAGACAGTGGTGACGGATTCCTAGCTATACACCCTGATCGCGTCCTCTGCGGCCGCGGCCACGAGTGGTACGTCTCCCCTGGCCACTCGGACCACGTGAGCAGCACGTCTCCTCTGGCCACTCGGACCACGTGAGCAGCACGTCTCCTCTGGCCACTCGGACCACGTGAGCAGCACGTCTCCCCTGACCACTCGGGCCACGTGAGCAGCACGTCTCCCCTGGCCACTCGGACCACGTGAGCAGCACGTCTCCTCTGGCCACTCGGACCACGTGAGCAGCACGTCTCCCCTGACCACTCGGGCCACGTGAGCAGCACGTCTCCCCTGGCCACTCGGACCACGTGAGCGGCACGTCTCTCCTGGCCACTCGGACCACGTGAGCGGCACGTCTCCCCTGGCCACTCGGACCACGTGAGCGGCACGTCTCTCCTGGCCACTCGGACCACGAGCGGCACGTCTCTCCTGGCCACTCGGACCACGAGCGGCACGTCTCCTCTGGCCACTCGGACCACGTGAGCAGCACGTCTCCCCTGACCACTCGGGCCACGTGAGCAGCACGTCTCCCCTGGCCACTCGGACCACGTGAGCGGCACGTCTCTCCTGGCCACTCGGACCACGTGAGCGGCACGTCTCCCCTGGCCACTCGGACCACGTGAGCGGCACGTCTCTCCTGGCCACTCGGACCACGAGCGGCACGTCTCTCCTGGCCACTCGGACCACGAGCGGCACGTCTCCCTTGGCCACTCGGACCACGTGAGCGGCACGTCTCCCCTGGCCACTCAGATCACGTGAGCGGCACGTCTCTCCTGGCCACTCGGACCACGTGAGCGGCACGTCTCCCCTGGCCACTCGGACCACGTCTGCCTGGTCACTCGGACCATGTGGGCGGCCCAGGCGCCAGTTAGCAGGCTACACACCACACTACATGATACCACTCGACCGATACAACATTGTATAGCGCGGCCAAATAACTAAAATGCTAAAACTGAATGACGTATTCTAAAATGAATTATTCGGAAGTGTAATTTTTAACAATAATTTTTATCTTATCGGGTACACCTATAAGACGCCTCAAATTTCAAATGTGATTGTTCTTTGTTCTAAATGTACTCTCCCGTTCCCAGTTATTTGGCACGCGCTATACCATTGCTAATAATCATTATAAATTAGCATTTATAAATATTAGCGGCCAATTGTTCATAAAAAAATATGCCCGTCTGTTCTAAAATTTTATAGCTCTTAAATTCACACTTATCTTTCTAGGATCTACCCAAATATGCGTTGCAGTAGGTACGTCATAGGGGATAAGTGCGAACTTAGGAGCTGTCAAAATTTGGGGCAGATGGACATTGATCTCGTAATGAAACCTTCGTTAGCTAAAAAGTTTGCGTAGTCTCACTAGGGCTGGCGCTTCGCATTTTAGGTACGAAGCTACTAGTATCAACGGGCCCATCTTCGTTAAATATATTAACGTGTCAGCAAAAATATAGAATAGTCGCCTCTCTTTCTAACGCATTATCTCTTGATACAGCATTAGAAAGAGAGGCGACTATTAGTTGAATATAATTATTTTAAGGTAGCGATGCCGGAGCTTAACTGTACTTTATAGCGTTGTAACATGAATTACTATAAATATTATTCTAATAATTGAAATAATGTCCTTACGGAGTGGAATCTTCCTTGTGAAAACGGAACCAACAAATGTTTAGTTAATGAAGGTTTCTTAAAAAAATTCAAGTTATGAATAAGGCTGGCCAGTGCAGGCTGTCTCCATCTTACCATAAAAGAAGGATGGCGAGTCACATGTATTTTGAGACCCAGCCTTTTCAACGAAGTACAGATGTTTTTCCTACAGTTAGTACATCCATAAAGCATCAAAAAAGCAAATTGAATTTAGGTTGCAGAAGTTCGGAAAATAATAATAACCGTGGCTTTGTTAGTACATAACCTATAGGTGCCTATCATAACTCTAGTACGAAACATGGCCATCTCACGTATATTATTATTATTGTGGTGTGCACACCTGGTTATTTTTTTAGAAGGTTGGGTCAAGAGTCGCCGGTCTTCTTTAGACAAATTTCGACGTGTTTTTATCAGAATAGAAATAGCTGGTCGACACTTTTCTTATAATGCGAACGAGTCCAATCATGGCAAAAACATTTTCAGTGAATTTCGCGAGTGGTAAATAAAAACATTGAGTAGACGTATTTTAGGCTAACTAGCTAATTGCCATTTAATGGGTATAAGTACTTGAATTATTTTTAAACTTATGGTTTATTTATTGAAAGACTTTATTTATATTTTAGGGATCTGCACTAGACGGTGCAGGTTTTGTGCAATATGTTCAAGCAATGCCAATTTAAATTTAGGTTATTTATTTTATTATATGACCTACAGATACTTTTTCATCTGAGTCAAACGATTGATATGAGGAAACCTTATTTTCCTTGTTATTGCCATACATTCCTTTAATTTAAATTTTATTTAATATTTAGTTTGTTTGTGAATCTGTTATTGTTTGTTTAATTTTATTACATTGGCATATTTATTTAATTTGCTAGTATTATTTATATTTCTAGTCCCATTCGAGTCACGATACGATTATGTAATCATTCTAGTCATACATAAAATATATTTTTATTTTATTTAAATAATTTAGGTGTTAGCAAGGTTTACATAAGTACCAAAATTTTGTATTCGTGTAAGTTTTGTAAAATAAAGTTAAGTAAGATAAAAGTAAGTATAAAGTAAGTAAATAATAATACTGTATTAGTCCACTGTTGTAAATTCGTTGAAATATAAATTATATTCCTAAGCAGGGTTAATAATTGCTAATATTCAATTAGTGTCATATTTCCGAAATGTTTGTGTAACTATAGATGTTTCAACTATAGCAGTATGTGTACTATTGACTGTTACATGTAAGGCTAAGGGAGGATTTTTTGGTCTGTAGTTAAGGTAAGCAATTTTTAAATATTCTAAAAATGTTGACCACTGGTTAGGATTTGTTAGAAAGTTTAACCATTGGTCACCTTAACTAAGGATCAAAACACCCACCCTAAGGACGCGTTCAATTGCTGTAGCAGAGTCGAATGGCATGTTTGTAATTGGAACTTGTGTGGTTTTGGTTTGTATTTATAAAAAAAATTATGAATTCGGCTATAGCTTGAAAATGTCCTTCATTATCAATTAGCTGTGTCAGAATTCTTAGTAAACCAGCATTTGGCGGGCTGTTTATTGGCTAAGTAAGATTTAAATTCATGGTAGATGGTAAGCTAAGTTATAGAAGAGTACAAAATGTATGTAAATATATAGAATTAAATTCATTATGTTGTTTTGGTACTCCTGGTAGGTACCCACCGTTTTATTTACTTTCGTTTTACTTTTTGTTCACAATTTATTTTCGTTTTAGAATATTTATTTCCACTAAAGTGTGATTGTTTCTCTCATTTGATATACCTATGATTATAGCACAATTGTACAATGATTTGTGGTTGTAAATAATGGTATGAATATTGCAATTATTAAAGTATTTACATTATGGTTTTTAATTTATCTGGTTGAAATACCCTGTCCTCCGCGATCTAAGGAGAATGGTAGGACTAGGACATTATGGTAGGAACCACAGACCTGCAGGGTTACTCTTGAATCCATTCCCAATTTCACTCTAATTCTAATCCGAACCAATCTCAATTCCAATGTTAAACAATTTGGTACTCTTCAACAAAATCGAGATCGAAATTGAAATCGGAAATGCAATCGACTTAATATTGTGACCCATAAAAGTACAACACTATGTAAGTGTTGCCATGCACACATAATAGAAAATATTAATACCAAAATTTGTGGAAAACATGTAAAAACCTTATTAATAACAGTGATAAAAAATATATTACCATAAAACCTTCACTTTTGATGATATTTAGTCACTTTCAAAGAAATAAAAGCGGTTATTTACCGACGAATAATATCAAGAACGGCTGAATGAATAATGTCATTATTGACATCATGGTTGTCTAGAAAAAAAAACTAGTATCAATGTTCTGTGTGCTCTAGCTGTTTTTTTTTTTTTATTTTTTGGCTCCACACATAGTGTATTTAGCCAGTGTCAAGTTTTGTAATTTTTCATCGTATTATGGAAATTTTCACTTAAAGTCAAGTCATAGTCACAGTCAGAGTAGTCATAGTCTAGTCTAAGTCATAATCCAGTCTAAGGCATGCCCTAGTAAAGTGGTGGCAACTTTACTAGAGGCTTCTATGGAATTTTGGAAGCAATACGAAAAACCACGTTTCACTACATTATATCACTTGCCCACACTCATGCTCGTAATTCAGCACTTAATGCGTAAAACACCACCAATTTTAAACATTAACACTGGAAAAAGCATAAGTTTTGTAAAATAATACAATGCACCGACGTGAACTTTTCCGCGTTCCCGCCAAAACTCCGCTCCAGCTGTTGTTTAGCGGTTTTGTTTTCAAGATTTGAAGTATTTGGTTGGAGATATTCGTCCGTTCTAACAGGAAAGATTATGAGTAGGCCAATCTACCAGCAGCTGGAGGCTCTAGCGGATTTCCTTGGGGACAATCCAGGGATAGCAAAAGGTCTGTTGCGGTCCGCCCATGGCAAATACGAGACAAAAAAGAAATGGGACGACAGAAATTACCAATTCTGTGATGCTATGTAAGGCAACTATTAAAACAGGCCTACAAGTTCAAAAAGTTGCAGGAGAGAGACTTCTCGTAAAAACACCACGCATGAAAGAACTACCACCTATATTTACAAACCTCGTATCTCGAGGACATGTCACTACGACGAGTAGGCTTTGCCATCAGAGGCTCTAAATCGCCACATATGACCTCAAAAAGGTCTTTCGTCACTCTGTAACATTTCTTAAACTCGTTGTCGTTCATGGCAAAAGCTTTCTCAGTGTATCGCGCCATTCTTCTTAGGTTTCGACGTTGCCTTAGATCTTCTCTATGTGCATTGTCCAAAATATCAAAAATAAGAGCTAAACGTGCCATTTTACTTCCGAACTGCTTCCGAAACCACTTAACACAACACACTCGAACGCAAAAAAGTTAACTTTTGAAAGGTCTGAAAATTCTATCGCAAACTCTACTTCAAACTCAATTTGCCAATGTCAAATCGCGTCAAGAGTACCGAAAAAGCGGATGGTGTAGAAATGAGTCGATTCCATTTAGTTCCGTAAAATTCCACGGACAAAGATTCCAATCGTGCGCTAGTATCGGATTCAAGAGTACCAAATGCTACGATTTCGTTCCAAATCCCAAATTACGATTGAAATCGAGTGTCAAGAGTAACCCTGCAGAGGGGGTCTAGCAAAGATCCCCTTCCATCAGCGTTAACGCCAAACGATAACTCCAAATTGTATGGGAATGACATTACCTGTGGATGTCGCTTTTCCGCAGGTAATATCATATCCATACAGTTTAACGCTAATGGAAGGGCAAGGGATCTCTGCTAGACCCCAGACCCAGACCAGACTGGTACGGGTTGTTCCCTTCTCCCCATCAGTGGGTTTGATTATTACTTTCTCCCCACTGTCAAATAATGTTTCATAGTGGGGAGAGGGCATACATTTTTTATTTTTCCCTTTCTCCCCACTGGTGGGACAAAGCTGGAGGAGAAAGGGACGCGAGAGGAACCAGTTGGAACGATATTGTTACAGTGTGTCAGTTTGGGGTTGAAGTTGAACCTCACAGTATAGACTAAAGCATAGAGATATCATCAAAACGATATTATATTTGTAGTGCTCACACCTATTGCTACGTCAGTGGCGAAGGAAAGAAACAAACATGTAGTAATTAGCTACACTTGCGATAAGCACCGTACCCTTAGTTTTTCGAGTTGTAAAGGTCATTTAGAAATTACATAGCATAATTTGGATTTTTTATATAACTGTTATAGATTCATAATAGGCTTTACACAACTGTTAGTCCCTCACAGCATGATGATGAATAATTTAGGGTACAATTGGTTCACATGCCAAAGATGGGTAAATAATCAGTCTAACAGTGATGTGTGCACAGATTCAGGGAGATGCAATGGACATTATCTGCTGGCATGTGTAGATTAGATACATGTAATGTAAACATTGCTACAAATATTAGTGACCCTTCTCTGCAACAAAACATCTGTAGATGGCACAAATGAAACAACATCATAATCTTCTAATGCTTTATACATTAGACAACAGCATGGCGATTTTCATTGGTGAACCAAGAATACTTCTGCATGAAGACTGTGCTTCCCACAATAATAATAATTGTAAAATAAAAATGTTGACAAAACTATTATACAAATTTTCTACAGCTTAATTTGATAATTTACTTTTGCAATTCTACATTTCATAAACACTCTCCAAGGCTAGTTCAGGTTTGTCGTAGCCAAGTTCTTCAGGGGTCTCAATGCCAAGTTCCGTTAATGTTGGTTTGATTTCCTGGATGATGTATGGGTAAATTTCATTAACTTTGTTGCCACACTTGTCCTTGCAAGCCTCTATGAACCTGACGGCAAGTGCGTAGTCATTCACTCTCCTGCAGGCATGGAGAGCTGCCTTGATGATGACTGGGTCGGGAACCAAGTCCATACCACACAAGTCATTCATTCCCTTACGGATTTCCCAGCCATCAATGTCTTTCCTGTTGAAAAATGCTTCATATCTGAAATGTAAAAAAATACCAGCTATAAAAATATATAGACAGATATTTGTAAAGAGTGTTTGTTGGAATGATGATAGTAGGAAAAACATGCTGACCAACCCCAGTGGGATAGGTGTAAGTGAATGATGATATAGATAGAAATTTCTTGGTTATCGCCATATTTCATGCTAACTGTACCCATACAACAATACAAAATGAACACCTTTTGTTACACTACACATATGCAACAAAAATCAATATTGTTTGATGTGTGCCCAGAAACATACCATGTGGGCTGTGCTAATGATATGAATAACCTAGATAATTTATCGCAATTGAGAAAGAGTTGATAACATGTAGGAAAACATAAAGGGGTACATTTTTATCAGAATGTGGAGTAAGTTTTTGTAGTTGATCCAATCCATCTACTTTTTAATCCAGTTGGAATGTAAGGGTATATTTAGTGTACATGAGAATATCTTTTTGGCAATATTAGTAATAAATCACCGGCGAGATTATCGCCTTTTTCAGTTACATAACGTCATAGTTTTCAACAACGGAGCCTCACCTGCAGTCGAATTCTTCGTCAGATTCAACAGGACCTCCGTGACTTCTGCGTAAGGAGATAGCGCTGACCCTCGCTGTGGGGGCCAGTGACCTCTTCAGCACATTAGCAAGGGCACCACCAGCTGATTTCAACATTTTGATAGAATTTTGCAAAGGAACTTTGGCAAGGATAACAAATGGCTGCAGCTGTGACCATAGACCAAAGAGCACAAACCACAGACAGACAGATGAGACAGACCAAGTACAAAATAGGTTAGTTCACAGACTACTAAGAGTAGAGCATAGAGTACTTTTTTTTTTTTTAGAATTATTTCTTGACCTGGATACAAAGTCCCTCAGTCGCAATATTAAAAAGTCTACATAGTCTGCATTATATATATTATATTTCACTTAGTCATAGTCACAGTCATAGTCCAGTCCAAGGCAGGTAGTCATAGTCCAGTCAAAGTCATGCCCCAGTAAAGTGGTGGCAACTTTACTAGAGGCTTCTATGGAGTTTTGGAAGCAACACGAAAAACCACGTTTCACCACATTATATTACTTGCCCACACTCATGCTCGTAATTCAGTACTTAATGCGTAAAACACCACCAATTTTAAACATTAACACTGGATAAAACACAAGTATTGAAAAATAATACAATGTTTATATTTTGAAAAATAACATTTTATGTTATGGTTACTTTATGTTATTTTAGTTGTTACAAAAGGTGGGGAAACGTATAAACGCGAGTATTAGTCCTATTAACTGTACAATTAAATACAACTGTACAACTTATGCGTATTGAAAGGATCAGAGAGAATGAAAAATACTATTACAATATGTATGTGTAAGTTTAAAAGCAGGTATTTATGAATATATTTACATCTTAATCATTATGCATATATAATTATAATGTACATATTTACAATCTGATATTATTACTGTATATAAAATCAGATAAAATATTATAAATATAAGGATCGACAGTGTGAAGGAGACATTTAATATTTGAAGGAAAGGGGACACGGAGGGATAATAAACTATCGTAAAAGGAAACATGGTCATATTTAGAGCAAGCAAAAAATATATGGTCTAGATCCCCAAAGTCATGACCACATTCACAGTGTGCGCTATCAGTGATTTGAAACCTTGCAAGGTGAGCGGGGCAAGTGGTATGCCCCAAGCGCATTCTTGTCACAATCGTTGTTGCGATTTTACCAAGTTTGATTCATGAGAACCAAGGCTTTAAACGAATTTGCGGTTGAATGCTAAAGTAGTATTTTCCCTTTATTTGACTACTGTTTACCCAGACTTCATCCCAGGAATCCTGAAGATGAATTCTAGGAAGAGCAGCCAAGTCATGAGCGTAATTTTTAAAAGGATAATGGTCTCCACATTTCACAGCTTCATTGGCGAGTCTATCGGCTTTTTCATTACCCTTTATGCCACAATGGCTCGGTATCCATATAAAAGTGACAGAAAAACCTTTCAGCGTACATGTGTGTAATTTACTTCTAACTTCTGCTATGAGAGGGAAATATGGCTTTGATTTCAGTGGATATTTCACTATTGCCTGTAAGACACTCATAGAATCGCTTATAATCAAACTATTATCAAGTTTAAATAGCTGAATGTATTCGAGAGCTTTAACAATGCCAAGACACTCAGCCGTAAACACTGTCATTTCCGAAGGACATTTTATTTTTTGGACTATATTGAACTGAGCATGATATACTCCAACACCCACAAAATCACTTGATGCATGTTTGGATGCATCCGTATATAAATGGTGCCACATAGGCCATCTTTCTGCTATAATTGAATTAAAATATATATTGGCATTACGTGTATCAATATCTAAATTGAAAATAATTGTTGGCTTACATATCAAAGCTTCATAATCATATTTGAACACGTCAATGTTCGGAGACCGGTGTGTTGGCGCATCAATAGCTTTATATTTCAAGAAGCTTTTCACTAAGCACGGGAGAGATTTATGATGCCAATATGACGATGATTCAATAAGATTTGCCAGGTGGTTCAGTTTAGGGATTAAAAGGCTACCTGAAAATTGTAAAACACGGAAAAACATTCGGTCAGACAGGAATTGTCTTCTTAATTTAAGAGGAGGTTCATTACATTCAACTTGTAGTGCATTTATAGGACTAGATTTCATAGCTCCCGTGATTATTCTCAGAGCTTTTGACCGGATAGCATCCAATTTCTTCAGAGCGGCCACACTACAAGGCTCCAGTAAGAAAGTCCCATAGTCAAGGACACTACGTACCAGAGCGTTGTAAAGAAGTTTTAAAGAAAAAGGATGTGCACCCCACCAAACGCCCGAGAGACATCTCAACATATTGAGAAGTCCTTCACATTTAGCTGCAAGAAATTCACAATGTGGGATGCCTGTGAGTCTTGAATCTAAGATTACGGCTAAAAATTTAACCTGTGTTTTAGTTGGAATAATGTGACTATTAAAATGTATCGATATGGGGGGAGATATACGCTGACGGGTAAAAAGAACTAGTGAACTCTTATGAGCTGAGACTTTTAAACCATTTTGGTCCATCCAGTTACTTAAGTAATTTAAGGAGTTAGATATCTTAGCGCATATATCATTAATACATTGGCCCTTAGCATACAAAACAAGATCGTCAGCGTATTGTAAGATGTTAGCTGTACCCTGAAGAGAATATTCTAAATCATATGCATATATGTTAAATAATATAGGACTGAGAACCGAGCCCTGTGGAAGCCCGTTCCATACCATACGGCACTCATCTCGTGCTTGGTCTAGCTTTATTGATCTACCAGATAGAAGGTTTAAAATGAAACAAGAGAGAAGTTCCGGTATCTCAAGCTTGTACAATTTTGACTTTAAAACATGCAGCAGAACACTATCATATGCCGATTTTAAATCTAAAAACACGGCAACTAAAGATTCATTGCGTGAAAACGCGATCCGAATATCTGTCACTAGTGTACCCACACTATCTAAAGTACTTTTGCCTTTTCGAAAACCAAACTGTGTCTCTGATAATATGCCACGGTTTTCAATTAACCATTCCAGACGATTCTTCACTAAATTCTCAGCCACTTTTACAATAACAGATGACAAAGCTATAGGACGGTATGAATTTAAATCATCTGATGGTTTACCTGGTTTTAGAATAGGGAGGACTATTTGAGATTTCCAAGAAGGAGGAATATTACCTGATACCATTATAGTATTGATCATGTCTAAGTAGTATAAAAGGGATGATTCATTGAGGTTTACTAAGAATGAATAAGGTAAACCATCTTCACCTGGGGCAGAATCTTTTACAGAAGATAGAACACCTCGTAATTCTTCTAAGGTGAAGGCAGAATTCAAAATTGATTGGTGATGGACCGTAGAATTGACAGCTATATTAAAATGATCCTCTGTTGGAACTGTAGGAGGTGCTAATCTATTTAAAAAGTTATTATATAGGTTTGGAGGTAAAGAGGAAAAAGTAGAATCACTAACACCATTTCTATATCTCCTGATATTGCGCCAGACGATAGAAGGGTTAATAGCAGGAGAAATAGAGAGGCAAAAACTTTGCCAGCCTCTAAACTTTTTTTCCCTGAGGAAATTACGTGTTTCTGTGGCAATATCAGATAATGTCTCAAAGTTTTCATCAGTCATGTTACAGTTATACTGTAGTTCAGCTACTTTTCTTTTATTGACAGCTTCTGTACATTCCTTGTCCCACCAAGGCGGAGAAGGAATTATACCAGTTGGTGAACTTTTAAGAGGGAATGTTTCATTTGCGACTTGCATTAATATTTTTGTAAAGATATCAGAACAATCAGTGACGTCATAATCTGATAAATGCATAGTATTAATTTTCTGTTCTACGGATGTTTTGAATTTATCCCATAGATTATCATTTTTGATGTTGTATCTCAATCGAGGTTTTCGTGGAGAACCACGAATGCTTTTATAGGGAAATGAAATAATAATGGGAAAGTGATCACTTCCAAATGTAGAAGATAACGTGTGCCATGTTAAAGATGATGCTAAGTTCGGGGTACAGATCGTGAGATCTATAGCGCTTATATTTTCAGAAGGCGCTGTGCGTCGAGTAGGTGATCCAGAATTTACTACACAGAGATTATGAGTGTCTAATATGTCTAATAGGAGCTCGCCACAATAAGTAGAAATAGAAGATCCCCATGAAATGTGATGGGAATTGAAGTCTCCTAGGATTATAAAAGGTCTAAGGAGAAGAGAAAAAAATTGATTAAGATCGTGAAAGGCTAAGGAAGAAGGAGAAGGAATATATATAGAGACAACACAAATGTTATTAATTTGTGCTGCTACCACGGAAAAATTAATGTATGAAGGGAGAGTTAGAGAGGAGAAAGGGATGCTATTTCTAATGAGTATGGCCGCACCGCCATACCCATCAGATCTATCATCCCTTAAACAAGAAAATCCGTGGATTTTAAAAACGGAGCCTGGCCTAAGCCAGGTCTCCGAAAGTGCAAATAAACAAGTATCGTACTTGTTTATTAAGTGAATGATTTCACTTTTTTTAGGAACTGCGCTTCTGCAGTTCCACTGTATTACTTTCTGTAGAAAGACCGCCATTTTTAATGGCTAAATGAGATTTAAACATGTCGATTATAGGGGCAACGTTGGACGGTACTGAGATGTTCGATTGAGTAAGAGTCTCAATGAGGATTTGAATGATGTCTGATGTTGACATCAGTAAAGGATTAGTTGGACGTTGGCGAAGAGCGCAACCGTCTTGTGGTGTAGGAATGCTGTAATCACTAATTATTTTTTCATGCGCTGCTCGGTCGTAACCTTTTGTTAGTGTAGTAGGGCGGCGGCTTGTATAGGTGGTTTTTCTATACGAAGTTTGAGATGGTCGTTGGGTAAACGATGTTAGAGTGCTAGAACGCGTCTGAGTGACGTTGGGTGCTGAGTTAACAATATCCGCGTAAGATTTAGACACAGGTGGGAAAAGTTTTGATGCCTCTCCGTATGAAATGCTATTTTCTGCCATTGAAACCTTAATTTGTTTTTGTCGTATATATTCAGGACATGTTTTACTAATAGCGAAGTGAGCTCCCGAGCATAAACAACACGATACGCTATCCTCTTCGACATTGCAGCTGTCACCAGTATGGTCTTTGCCACACTTGTAACATTGAGGTTTTGATCTACACTGTAGTTTTGTATGTCCGAAACGGCAGCAGTTATAACATTGAATAGTGGGGTATGTATAAAGATCAACCGGCAGTGAGTTATAGCATAAGAAAATTCTTTTAGGGAGAACCTGTCCGTCAAACGTAACGACTATGCTCTGTGTTGGTTTCCATACAGGGGAACCATCTACTATGGTTTTGAAATTAATTCTTCGTACTTTTAAGATTTTACCACATCCACTAGGGACTGAAACATTCTCTATCACCTCTTCAGGCGACCATTCCGATGGAACACCACGAACGAGGCCCATACGCGTTACATTAAAAGAAGGAATAAATGCTTTTAGGTGGTTGGGTGTCAGACTATTACTAGAAATAAATAAGTTGGCATTGCTAAAGTCTGAGAATGCCAGTGAAATTCTATTTCTGCCTATTCTCTTAACAGATCCTTCAACAATACCTTGGAAGGAGTTTCTTTTCAAAAACTTACCGAATGTAACCGGGTGTAATGTGGAACCATCATCAGTCGACTGTGTTTCCCTTTGTACATGAACAATGAACGGTGCACCATCAGTATGTTCATACCTGGTTCTTGCTACGGAAGTAAACCCTTGGGGACCTGGACCATTATTGGATGTAGAAGGAGTAACTATTGTAGGTTTTACAATTGGTTCATTAGAGGTATCATTAGTGGTTTTATCGCTAGTTTCACTGTCTGTGCAAACACAGCCAGTTTTGCCATCTACCGCTTTAGCATGTTTCCTTTTTTTCATATTGCAGTTTTTGCAAATTTTATGTAAACGACTTCTTTTACGACTACGCTGGGTGCTAGACCCATCCGTGTCCATACCAGACTCACTATAAATAACATTATTTGTGGAAACCACAACAAAGTTAGTAGCCGGGGGGACCATGCCCCCCGGGTCCGCCAGGTCAGGCGGCTCGTTCATCGGAAAAAATCGTCAAGAACTTACCCGAGTCCGGGAACTATATATTACAAGTAAAATATATACACTAAATTCTAATATAGTTAACACTAAAGTACTCTACTGATCCTCTAAATCTTAAAAATATGACAACAAATTTCCAAAGAAAAAATCACGACCGCCTAATTCGACGTTTCCCGCGCTTTTTTCAACGTGAACTTCTTCGCGTTCCCGCCAAAACTTCGCATAGAGTACTTATAGATTTGTGTTGCCAAACTTAAAAACATTAGGGATGTCCAAAAATTCAACAAATCATTCGAATTTTTGGTACAATCTAGGGTACAATATTGGGACAGATGTAAGTTATTTTTGTACGATGTCGTCTATTTAGAGATTAGCAGAGAACAGCGTGGACTCTCACCACAGAGCCCACAGATTAGAGAAAAAAACAAGAATGAACTATAGCCCCAAACTAAGCATATACCATACCTTCCTTGTAGGTACCTATTACTAAGGCTCCGCTGTCTGTCTGTCTGTCCATCTATCACCAGGCTGTATCTCATGAATCGTGATAGTTAGACAGTTGAAATTATCGCAGATGATGTATTTCTGTTGACGATATAACAACAAATTTCTTCACAGTTTAAACTATCACGCATTGTGCCGCTCTATAAAAACAAAGGAGACCGAGCAGACTGCAACTCTTACAGGGGCATATCGTTGCTCTCAACCCCTGGAAAGATATTTGCAAGAGTACTTCTCAGCAGACTTTTACCGCTATCTGAGACCCTACTACCCGAAACCCAATTTGGATTTCGTCCCAACCGAGGTACCTGTGAAGCAATATTTTCATTGCGGCAGCTCCAAGAAAAAAGCAGAGAACAGGGGCAGCCTCTGTACTTTTGCTTTGTCGATCTGGAAAAGGCTTTTGACAGCGTACCCCGTGAGGCTTTGTGGATAATACTGGCGAAGATAGGCTGCACTGATAAATTTATAAGAATGATAAGACTTTTACATGATGATATGAAGTGCTGTGTGGCTGCGAATGGAGAACAATCGGAGTTTTTCCCAGTAACGTGCGGTGTTAAACAAGGTTGCGTTCTTGCTCCGACTCTCTTTGCTCTCTATTTCTCAGTGGTCGTCCGTGAGACCTTGAACAACATCACAGAAGGCATACATATCCGCTTTCGTACAGATGGAAGTGTCTTTAATCTAGCTAGGTTAAAGGCTCGCACCAAAGTCACTTACGACTTGATAACGGAGATTATGTATGCCGATGATCTGTGTTTTGCAGCGGAAACCTCAGAAGGTCTACAAGTCCTAGTGGAAAAACTTGACGCAGTGTGCTGCAGATTTGGTCTCAAAATCAGTATCACTAAAACGGAGGTAATGGAAATGGATGCCCCAGACCTGGCATCCTTGAATCTGCAAATCGGCGGGAAAGTTTTGAAGCAGGTGGACAAGTTTAAGTACCTGGGGAGTACAGTAACGGCCAAAGGCGACCTTGATGCGGAGATCAATAGCAGGATTGGTGCTGCATCAGCTGCTTTTGGAAAACTCCGGGTCAGGGTATTCCGCTCACACGATATTAAGCTAAGCACCAAAATCAAAGTGTACATGGCAATAGTTCTACCTAATATTTTATACTCTTCAGAGACGTGGTGCCTGTACCGCCGACACATACGCACACTTGATAAATTTCATCTTAAGTGCCTCCGCTACATCATGAACATCAAATGGTCAGATCGTGTCAGAAACACCGATGTACTACGACAAGCTAATATGTGTGGAATCGAAGCCTACCTTATGCGTCGCCAGCTGCGGTGGTGTGGACACTTGTCTCGGATGTCGGACGAACGAGTAGCAAAACGCGTTTTCTTTTCTGAACTTCAGAACGGTAAGCGGAAGCGCGGTGGACAGTTCTTAAGATATAAGGACGTTCAAAAAAGGCACATGAAGAAATGCAACATTGATCCTTCTTGCTGGGAATCGCAGGCGGAAAACCGCCCTGAATGGCGTCGAATGGTGCAGCGTAATGTAAACGCATTTGAAAGTGAAAGAAGGCGCGATCTTGATTATAAGCGAGACCAACTTAAAAGTAAACCGCCTTCAAATACCCAATATCATTATGTCAATGGTACTCTAACGTGCACTAAATGTGCACGTACATTTTCCGCAAAAATAGGGTATACCAGTCATATTAGAGCTAAACACCAAGGCTCCTAAAATAACAGAAAAAGGTCGCCGTGGCCGAAATCGGCCTGGATGGGTTATAACAACAAATACTAAAAAACAGAATAAAATAAATACTTAAGGGGGCACACAAAAAAACGCGTTTTTGCTCGTTTTTATAGATAATGGTACGGAACCCTTCGTGCGCGAGTCCGACTCGCACTTGGCTGGTTATTTTCATCATACATGGATTTTACATTCATATTTTTTCTAATCATGTCTTTACTTGGCGTGAGGGTGAAACCAGCTTGTATTTCTAGTAAATAAAATAAAGGGTTAGTATTTGAATGGCTAGTTCACAAAATGACTGTAGCTCACTTAGGCCATTACTCAAAATATCCGAGTCACAATTTGACTTCATCTCATCTAGTCCACATCTCAAAATGTGCAATTAGGAGAATGGCCACATCGCTGCTAGTCATCACAAAAAGTACAAGTAGTATCAGAATTTCTAAGTACAACGATTCCCACCAAATATCAAAGTCAATCAATTAATATTTCGTAACTATATTTCTGTTTACTTCATAATAATGAAACGTTCAATATCTGCCACAATTTTTTAATCGTTTACACTTTGTGCCAGTGTAAATGTGCCAAAATGGCAGAAATCTGCCACAAATGGTCATACTGGTGAGAGAAGTGAAAGTGACACTGCGCTGTGACAGAGGGCAAAGGAACCTTGTAGAATAAAATTGCAATGTCCGCCATGTCTCGTCAGCGCCATCTATCTTTGGCTGTAGCTGAACTACGTTCCGTCCAGTCAGAAAATCTAGCTACATTTAACTACAAAATTCACCCCATAGGGTTTTTTTTTTCAAAAACCTAAGAAATACTTTTTCTTTTATACTTGTTTGTACGTGCCAAAAAAATGATATGTTAAGAAATGTAGGTTTTTCGTGCAAACGTTTTTTACCTTTCTTACTGAATTAGGGGTTGAATTTTCAAAAATCCTCGCACCTACGCCTTAAAAGAAAGCCACCCTCCCAATTTCAAGTCTATACATTCAGCGGTATGGGTATGGGCTGCACATTGTCTGTCAAAGCCTTTTATATAATAGATTTTACAGAATAACATTTGGGATACTTTGTTGTAAAAAACGGCCAAGTGCAGGTTGCACAAAGCAATACCAAAGTAATTTTAATAATTACTCTCTTCCCCAGAACAGGGTTAGGATGTAAAACTAACTAACCCGTGCAAACCCAGGGTGAGTCAGCTAGTTTTCTATAATAAATTTTTAGGTAGCATAGCAAGCAAAACTCAATAGTATAACTGTTGTGGTATTACATACTTTAATCATAATGCTATAAACAAAAATTGTTCTCTGACAATGATAAAAAAGTCATATTTTATTATAATTTACTAATACAAAATGGTATAACACCTTGTGACAAACAATACAGAAAATGTAATACGTAACTTGGTCTATACTTAGAGCTTTTATGGGCATTCGCTAGGAATAGGTACAGTTATTTTGGTCCTTTCATAACTTCCTTCTCCGTTTCTTCTTGTGAGCTGTAATGCTTTCCTGACCACTGTCCTCCCCAGAGCTGCCTGTTGAGCTGCTGTCACTATCACTGCTTGAGGAACTGCTATTGGATGAACTATCAGATGCCACTCCCGTGCCTTGACTCAAGTCTACACTGCTTGCAACTTTATACAAGTCTGGCTCATTGCTCTCTAGCGCTTTAAGCCATTTCTTGGAAAGCTTTGGTCGTCCACGCACTGATTTGTGCCAAACCACAGGGAAGTTAGTGCGACTGCAGAAGTTCTGAGTAACTGCTACTGTTTCATCTAAGTTAAGAACAACATGCCACCAACCTCCTGGTACAAATACAGTTTCTCCCGGCTTCTGCAGTATTTCCACCTGTAAAACAAAAACTCAGGTTAAAGCATGCAACAAACACAAAACACAAAGCCAACATGTTACATGTGAGGCGCAGACATACCGGTTTATACTCTTCTGGCCAAGTATCCAGCTGAGTTTTTGGATATATCAGTTTGAACCAAGTGATAGCCTCATCTCTCTGTTTCCCTCCGATAGCGCCAGTCACTTTAATTAGTTCTCTGGGAGTCTGTGTGGGGAACAGGCACCATCTCTTATGTCCAAACACAAGAGCATTCCAAGCACTAGTGCCCAAGGGGTCAATATGGATGCCAGTACCAGAACGCTGCGGTCCCATCACAAACCACCGGTATGGGGGTCTTCGGTCTTCACCGCAATACTTGAACAGATCATCTCTAAAGTATAACGGAATATCATAATCTTCCAGGAGTTTCTTCCTTCTCAGATGTTCTCCAAAACTGCTATCAAAAATATACAGCGGACTATCATCAGTCGTTGTCCTCATATACTCTATGTAATACTTCATTTTCATCTTGACACTATAGCCCTCGTTGTCTTCACCACACTTGAACTTTTGGTTTCTATACTTTTTGGCAAGTCTATCTAAGGTCCACTTGTAGTTTGCCTTCCAGTGAGTCTGAACATTGGTGATAACTACCGGCTTATATATACTCTCATAGTTATCTATGAACTCCTGGCATGTTACTATATTTTGACTGATTCTTTCTACATTATCTTTGCATTTGATGAACTCATCAAAGTTTCCGGCATATTTAAGTGCTGTCCATTGGTACTTATCAGCCAACTCTGTAATAAATGATAATTTATGATTTCAACAAAAACAAATCTGTATTAGAGTATAGTTTAAGAATAATAAATATAGCACACAGTATAGAGATTACTAATTCAACTTTACTAGCGTTTTTTACAAGTAGGTACCTAATACTTTATCTAATTTTGTTAATACCTATCTACAGCTATTATTTCCTAACACTTATCAATGTTTTCCATATTGTATATGTATTAATAATATTTATATTCTTAGGCAAAGTCAAGTTCTTATTGTAGTGTAGACTGTATGACGAGTAAAACAAAGACTGTTAGGTTGCACTAGCAACATGCAAGTGAGCATGAGCTATGGTTATTAAAACATCCTGTTTACACCACAAGGTGTAACAGGACCACAATGTGTTGCACACCTAGAGCCAATTGTATTTTTCTCTATGATTATGTAGCTGATGACAATCGCGGTGAGCCGATGAATGCAGGAGGCGAGCAGTCACTCAAAGTGGCACTCTCTGGGGGAGGGGATGGTCACTGATGTTGCTACACTTATGAATTTTGAGCTTATGGACATGCTATAGGGACGGATACTATTGAAAACTATGTAATCATGTTCTGTATCATATCATATTGTTTTATGAAATATATTTGATGTACCTACCTTGTTACTAGTAAATTGATATTCTCACAGAATTAAATGCATTCTTCAGATCAGATTCATTTCATTAAACGCAAATTACTCCAGGATGATAGTCATGATTGTATGAAGGGTTGGGAACCTATGAATATGATTAGGTATCTGTGGTATATTCACTTGGATTATTTTGGACATGGTTAAATTTAATATACACCATTCAAGGAATCAAAGATACCTAATATAGAAACTAATATAATTATCATACTAAAATAAGTACCTTTAAAATGGCCAAAATAAATACCACCAGGGCCATACAATCTACTCACACTACCTACTTTGGCTAATGAAGCACTTATTCTAGGTACTTGAGATTGTAAGCTGAACATAAAAATATCGTGATATTGAATATATTGTTTTTGGAAATTACTAAGAGTAGTGTCGTAGTAAAAGTTTAGTAAGTATTAATGAGGAAAATTATGATGAATGTAGGAAAACCAAAACAGTATTTCGGGCGAGTGGATGGTTACTCACCGGGTCGTGCTTTTCTTTTTACTTCTTTGATACGTTTCTTGGTTTTGTGGGACAGTTTGTGCTCACTTTCCATCCTTAATCTTACAAGATATAAAATTTTTGCTACTACTACACTAATAAAAATTGTATTACAAATTAGTGGTGGTTAAAAAAGCACAAAGCATCCAAAGCGGGTCCGCTTTTGGCCCACAACGTACAACGCCCGCTTTCGTGGCTCTCACTTGGCGCTTTTTATATCGCGCAGCGCCTAGACTTAGAGCGTTGTGCATCGCACGCGCTGCGTACGGAACTACGCGGCGCGAGCGCAATGAGCGAGTAGTAGGTAAAAGCGCCGCGTTTACTAAAGCGGAGCTGCTTGTGCTTACCGAGATATCGCGGCAGCGGTCGGGCAGCCAGTCATCGCTTGCTTTTGGACGCGGCACGCTTTCTACGACTCTCGCGCGAAAGCGTGAACTCAGGCCGGCTCACGTAATATACACCTACGCTTACTTTGGTACGCTTTATGTTTTTTGTTGTGCTTTTGATTACAATCTGTGATAGGACACGCAATAATATTTATTTTGAGTGTTTAATGTTTATTAATTTATATGTATTATGGACCCAATATGTCTGAAATAAATGAATATTTCATTTAATTTTTAATACAATAATTATGTGGTTGTGTGATTTGTGAATAAGTGGACCTACCTTAGTTTAAGGGTGAATAAAGTGAACATTTAATGAAAAAAAAAAACATATTTTTTAGTGGAGATTTTCCAATATGGAACTATTACCGATGACTTAAGTTCTCCTCGTTATAACTTAAGCACTTAAAAAAGCGTGCTTTTAAAAAAAAGCACAAAGTTTGTACCACGCTTTTGACATTAAGCATTTTTGAACACCACTATTACAAATAACTAAAATATATCAATAAAATTAATCAATCTATCCAAAGAGTATGTTACCTCTACATATTATTAGTATTACTGTGTATGTAACTCACAGATTAGTTTTTTCTCTAATCTGTGTGTACGTACGGCCTGGAATGTACGACCCGGAATTGGAAGCCAGCCATAGCAATGGTCAAAAAACTGATTTCTGGAAGCACATCACCCGTAGAACAATATTGTCAAAACATGCATTTTTCATTCATCCATATTTACTAAACGTGGCCGTCCGAGGTCAAGGGCAAATGTCATGTGGCTTCGTCTTGGACTCGGCAAGGGGCACTAACAATTCCAGCCTGACCGTACGGTAAAAAAAAAAGTTATGAGGAACATAACTCCGGTTTCATACATATAAAATGTTCAAACTGATATTTTATTATGAAAACTCGAAAAAAAAACTCGACAACCATATACTTATACAACATTTTGCAGTTTTTAACACTACACTACTACTGTTGTATACTTAAAAGTGAAAAATTAGACGAGGACGTGAATTTAGGAGCCGTTTTCAAAAAAAATGAAAGAAAAAATCCAAAAACATAGGTATTTTTTGATAAAATACGCTCATTTTTAAGGTCAATAGATATAAGAGATTGAGTTTCATCGGTATGGTAACAATAATGATCAAAAAACTGATTTATGGAAGCACATCACCCATAGAACAATATTGTGAAAACATGCGTTTTTCATTCACCCATATTTTCTAAACGTGGCCGTCCGAGGTCAAGGTCAAAGGTCATGTGGCTTCGTCTTGGACTCGGCAAGGGGGACTAACAATTCCAGCCTGACCGTACGGTAAAAAAAAAGTTATGAGGAAAACAAATTCCGGTTTCATACATTTGAAATATTCAAACTGATATTTTACAATGAATACTCAAAAAAAAGCTTGTAGTCATAAATTTATTTAATGTTTTGATGTGCTCAATAAAACTGCATACTAAAAACACTCAAAATTGCAACTTTTTTTTTCGAAAATCCTATGAAAGGGAAGCTCGATATTTCGGCCACTGTGCGTCGGTCCCAGTTGTCATAAGAACATCTATGGCAATCGTTACGGGTAGTCAGACGCCTGAAGAATCTGACACCTGAGCCAACCATCCCTGTTACTGGTTCCTTATTATGGGTTGCGAGGTCAGATGGCAGTCGCTCGTGTAATTCTGGTAGCTCACCGCTACAGATTAGATTGTGAGCCGACCCCAATTACAAATGGGAAAAGGCAAAGAGGATGTAGTGTCAGAGCACCCCGCCACACGTGGTCTGACTCTGTCATACCCCCAGGTACTATTTAAAATACGGAGCCAGAAGCTTGCAAGGAGGTCTTGAGCAAAAAGAGTGCACAAGAGTTGAACGTAACGAGTAGGCTGTGGACGATAAATATCGATTATAGAAGAACCATTTATTAACTATGTTGTAGTCTACTATCTCCCTCAAAGCAAACGAGGCTTTGACATTGCAATATACCATGTACCTTTGAATATGTACGAGTAGAAGCGTAGTATATGACGTCATTCATGGACAACAAGGAGAGCGCTATACATTCGGTACTAAGCAAAAAAAAGACGAACGTAATATCTTTGGTCCTTGTCACCGTTACCGGGTTTTTTTATTTGGCTTCGTTTGATCTAATCCAAACAGGTTAACAATTATTTGAAATTGTTGTTTTTTGTGAAATAATCCTATTTAAATCGTGATCTAGGCAATAAATATTTGAGAAATAATGTGTGTGCAATAATGTGGTTGCAGCATTTTAAGCAACAGAAGTCGCACTGAGGCGTAAATATGAAGGAATAACATTTCACAAGTAAGTAGCCATTATTTTGTCTATTTTCCCCTTTTAGAAGTGTTTATTGTGAAACTTATAAATGTAGCGTTACATTTCATGTAATAACAAGTCCTCAGCTAAACAGAAAAACAGCTAAATGATTAATTAATGAATAAAATAACCATACCTAACCAAAAAATTTCATTGTCAAGGTACTGCCAGTTTATGATTTTTAATTTCCCATAAAACCAGCTAGGTACAATGTTGATTTGCAAATGTTTATAAGTTGGAAAAAAACCTTTTGTAGGTATATTAGCTAATTATTTGCTTGTTTTAACTTAGTAAAATATATCATTTTATATTTAAGGTCAGGTGGGGTAAGTGAAACATACTTGCACATCTATCCACTTTGTGAATTCTGCTAGGACGCTAATTTTTTTTTACACATAGAAAGCCTAAATCTGACATGGCAAATGACGGCAATAAATGCTTTTCAAGAAAATAATTTATGAAAACTCAATTTGCGTGAATGAAACATCACTTCAAAAATGGTTCACGGTTTTGACAGAAACGTTCCGATTCAATACTCTGACGGTAGGTTGACATTGGCGTTTGACTATTTAGCAGTTGACTATATTGACAGTTTTGTTTTTATTATCTGTTACCCGCAGTCATTATATTAGGTACCTACTTATATAATAATAGCTGCCAGGTATCACTTTATTAGCGCAGAAATCTGAGAATCTCCATCTCTTTCTTTGGGTGCCGTATAAGAGCAGACTAAGGGACTATCTAGAGAATGGGCAGTAGCATTCTCCCTGGTACATTATAATCTGCGATGACAAGCTACTTGCTAAGCGAGGTCGTTATGGCAAAGCTCCCTATAATCAGCGTCTAAAATGGCGTTTTATGGGCATGCCTGTGTTCAGCACTAGATGTTTTCCAGCTGTTGATGTGAAATACGTGATTTTCGCCCATGGGACATTTACAATGACATTTGTAATGTAGTAGGTATTTGATTGATTTTATTACCTGTGTCGTCTGTGACTGCAAATACTAACCCCACATTACGCGCCGTTTCATGAATTATTTTCGTGTAAAAATGTACATAAACACTATTAAATTGCTTCATGGCATCAGCCGACATGTGTTTTGTAAACTTAAAGATAGCTGATTTCTTTTTATTTTATGACCTAGCAGAAAGATTGTGTGACGCGTGTGCTAGAGCATTGAAACCATTTCGCCACATAGCATAGAGCTAAACTGCGTGATTTATTGATTACGATAGGGTTTCACTTAGGTACTCCTTCGTTTCACTTACCCCACCTGACCTTACATTTTAGTTTTTACAATAAAGAAGCAGTGAACACTGGTAAAACATAAATCCTAGGTATCAAGGTAAATTACTCTATAGATAGAGCTAACGAAATCGCCCATTTTCTACCCAAAATTTTGGGTGACGTTCTTATTCAGGCAGCACCTCGTGTGGGAGCAAGAAACAACTAGGCGGCCACGCGAAATAGATTTCTACTAGTGGGAATTCTGTGCCATGTACAAAGGATCCTTGCCGTGCATTGTCACCCCGGATTACTTGTTTATTTCCCTATTTCCCTAATCTGTGCCCCGGACCGATTTTACACAACCAATATTGTACTGTCAGGAATGTACAGCCCGGAATTGGTGTACATGGCTCCAAATAACAGGCTGTGCAATGTTGGTATACAAGCAAGTATGCTACGCTACGCTACTAATGATGTATGACAGCAATCACCACGAGATTTACGCCTGTCGCAAATTAGGTAATTAGGGGGCCGTGGGTAATTACGTAAAATTTGCAACAGCAATGCGACAGCAGTAGCAAAGCAACAGCAGTAGCGAAGCATACATTCTCGACACCACTAATGATGAATGACAGCAATCACCGCGAGATTTACGCCTGTCGCAAACCTGTTGCGAGTTAGGTAATTAGGGGGCCGGAATGTACAGCCCGGAACGGAATCCGCGTACATTGCTTCGAATTGCTGGGTTGTGCAATACAGGTCGTATAATACTGGCCATGCATTCCGGGCTGTACAATATAGTGACTAGATGGAACGGACGGAATACTGCAGCGATAATATTATAATTTATACATTTTACAAACAACGTATTATTAATTATTTATAATCGTTATTCGAAGTATTTTGAACATTACTACTGCCAATCCTTATTTTCTAAATCACAGTTTATATAAACTTTAATTCCGTTAATATAAAAGAATTGAAAGTAATTCGTTTGACTTTTGTCGTAAAACAATTTCAAACGTTTCAGTCTGAAGTGTGAAGCTAGCTCGATATAACTGTCAATCTGGGTGTAGAAATTTATTTTGTAATGTTCACCGGTTCTCATGTGTAATTTCCTTGTGATAGACTATTTTCGAACAAAGGTTCATAGCAAAATAATGTTCTTTAGTGTATGTGGTGCCTAAACCAGTGCAAATATGGATGACGGTACTGTGAAGATCCAGTCCGGGATCAACATCAACATAAAAAGAACAGATGGTAAGTTGGTCGAACACCAAATTAAATATCTACAATAGTAGGATTGCATTTTCCCACTTGCATTATGTTCGTATTGTAGACGCCGTACATAGCTGTGGCGGTCGATGACATGCGGTTCTAATGATTCACCTACTGTTGAATCAGCTCAAACTCTCACCTGATGATACTCAGCTATTGCCTCAAGTTTCCTTCCTCAATAATTTGGTGCACCTATTCTTTAATTTTAAATTCCTTACAAAATCCCAATAGAAACAAACTGAATATGGTTGAATCAATATGTATTATTTCTTCTGTTTTTTTATTGCTTCAATCAGATAAGTACTAGATTTACTTGGTTGACAGACCACACACCTGCAGGTAATATTCACACCATATTTATTGTTTATCACAACACACTTCTAAAACACATTTTTATTGGCAAATTTTGTTCCTGTTAAGTCTCCTTATCATAATGCTGGTCTGTTCAAAAAATAAACAGTTGGAAGATTCTGATGGTATTATGAATAATTGAGTAAATATTTTAGAGGTAGGGATAAAATATGTTCCACTGGCTCATAAGTTAATTTGTTTTATAGTAATTTTCTCTAGTTGATTAAACAATCATAATAGACCCATATAGTATAGTTGATTAAGGCTGGGGACCATGCGAATGGGCTTGAAGATTCGGGCGGAGCTAGTACCTCTACCTGCGCTTCATCGCGGTCACCCTGCACCAAAAGATCGCAATGTGTGGCTGCGCCAAACCACCCGCTTTATGCCCTATTCAAACCGGCGCACAGTGGTTCGTACCCATACAAGATGTTGGACATAGGATATTGCAAAAAAGTTGTAGTTTTGAAAAAATAAATATGTCATTTGATGTATATATCAAAAGGCAACAAATATGACCTGAACGTATTTCGAGATTGGAGTTATAGTTTATGAGTTATTCAACTAAAACGGTTTTCAATGTATGAAAGCAACATATAAGTATGGATATCCCGTGATTTTAGCCCCATTTCATTCTTTACGATCTTTACATTCGTTTCGTTCGTTTCAGATTTATATGATGGTATCATACCATTATACACCACATTTTCTTCAAAGACACATAGTGCTACTTTTGTGCACTTTTTGAGATATTTATATATATATTCATATTTTTATAAGCCTACACCAAATACAATTAGTTTATTGTTTATTATAATAACATTAATGAATCAATTATTAATATAATCAATTATTATTGTAAAGTAGGTGAACTGTCTCTACACCTCTACCAATCTGTAACCCCTATAATTTATTAAATTGTAATAAATGTGATAGCTTCCAAGTGTAGGCATGTTTGAAATCCTTCCTGAGTAGGCTTGCGGTTAGCCCTGGTGTTGGAATAACTTCTCAAAGGTTTACAGCCATCAACAATATTTGCTATGAGATACCTATAAGAACTGAATGGTTTTGTATGAAAGTTTAAAGTTGCAACTTTGGAATAATACGGACTGTGGGGAAATACAGGACTACATAAGGAAAGTGCTGGTAAAGCTATGGGGGCAAAGGTAGTTAAAAATAAAGCAATGCACATCATCCTTTTTGTTGCTGCACCCGCTGTGCATTCACCATTGTAATATAATTTCTAAGCAAAATTTGGAGTCCTACTAAAAATGTTAAATTTTGTGTGTGTGACTGTTTATAGGTATGTTTGTTACCATTTAACACTGAAATGGCTGAGCAAATTTTGATTAAATTTTGTATGTTGTATATAATGAAAAATATGCTTTTCTGTAGTAAAATAATATAGACAATTTTTTATTGATCTCCCTGTAAATTGTATTTTATTGTATAGTGCAAATATTGTATTTGCAGGTTAATTCAATAGAATCCCTGTTGCCTAGGTATTCCATACAATACCGGATTGAAGATTGCTGATAAAATACATCTGTGTTTGGTCTCTCCTGCTCCATCTTCTGCCAGTCCTCCGATCGGGCTTGCTCAAGTCCTTTATGACTTGTCAAGCCACTGGTACTTAGGACAGCCAACCAGTTTTATCCACGTGGCCATCCCACATACTCTCTCTTCATGGCTCAACCTTTTCCAATTCTCTCGAGGTGACCAGGCCAGCCAAGTTTATATGCTCACCAATGATATTTGCCAGTTCTCTCTTTAACTTCATTTTCATAATATCAGCAGGAAGTAGTTATATACTTTTTTTTAATCAAATTTTAAGGGCTTTATCGCCATTTGCGATCATGCCGCCCTGGTTATCTCAACTAATACCTAAACTAATATAATCGTAATTTAATGATGTCAATCAGTCTCTCTCTATTAGCTTGTATATCATTCTTGCTGAGTCTGAGAGAGGCTCAACAAGAATGATATTACAATCTCCCAGGTGTGAAAACTTGTTGAATGGAATGTGTCCAGTCTGTAGTCTTAATGCTAAAACTGTGTATTGTCTGTTAAAACACTGTTGTCTATCCAAGGATAACGCAAGGGTTGTGGTTGAATCGTACGATACATTCCTTTTTCACGTGATCTGAGATCAAAATACTCTTTGAATAAATCATAACATCGATTTTGAATAGTTGGTATATGATTTGTATAATAAGGTAAAGATTCAATGGGTACTCCTTTTGATGCAGCTATCTTTGCCAAACTGTCAGCCTTATCGTTTCCATCTAGACCAATATGGGATGGGATCCACTGAAGGATTATTATTATGTCTTTTTCCTGAAGCTTTATGATAGTGTCTAGAATAGCGTAGGCTATCGGTGTGGCCGGGGCGGGGTGGCTCGATTGCGAACGCGACCCCACCTCGTTCCACCACGGCGGTAGACTGCTCATGGGGAGGTTTTTAGTGGGTTCGAGTCCCACATATCCCCTGCCTCCACCCCCGTGTCGGCAGGAGAATACGTGGGCATTTTCCACCCCAAAAAAAAATAAAAAATAAAAAGGCTAAACAAAAAACGACGAGCCAAGTGTTGCAACAAACTCTTGGAGTCTGTAAGTATCACAAAATTAGTGAGATGTTTTATACTTCTTTCTTCTATTTAGTGACTTATTTATGAATTTTAAGGCTTTCAGCTGGAACTCCAAAATCGCTTCCAGTGCCTAGCCGACTGTAACACAGTGGACGAGCTAAACGACGGGTTGGTGGAAACTGTCCAAGCTGTTGGATCGAAATTCTTTAAGACCCAACGCCGAAAGAAGACTCAAAAGCTCTCAGAAAAAACTCTTGAGCTAATGGCCGACCGGAGCGAAATGAAGCTGCAGTCTTCAGTTGATATGTCAGCCTACGGTGAACTCAATAGACGAATCTGGAGTTCCTTGCGACACGACTTGCGTGCTCTTAGTACTTCACGTATTGAGGCCGCAATTGAGCGGAACCAAGGCTCTAAAGTGTTCGCAAAGGATTCGTCTATTGGGCAACACCAAATGACAAAACTGAAGACCGAAAATGGTAGCGTCATTTCATCCAAGCCTGAGATTCTGAGAGAGATCGAGAACTTCTATGGACAGTTATACACCTCGACACGTAAGCCCGCTACTAACACAGCTCAGGACATCAGAGCCAAGTTAGTCCGACACTATACCGAAGATATCCCGGACGTCAGCCTGTACGAGATTAGAATGGCCCTCAAACAGCTTAAAAACAACAAGGCACCAGGTGAAGATGGAATTACGACCGAACTTCTGAGAGCGGGTGGTAGACCGGTACTTTTAGTCCTCCAGAAGTTATTTAATTCTGTCATCCTTGAAGGTATAACGCCAGAGGCATGGCACAAGAGCGTGGTGGTGCTCTTCTTCAAAAAAGGCGATAACACCTTATTGAAGAACTATAGGCCCATCTCGCTCTTGAGTCATGTGTATAAGCTGTTTTCGAGAGTCATTACGAATCGTCTCGCACGCAGGTTTGATGAATTCCAGCCTCCCGAACAAGCCGGTTTCCGAAAAGGCTTTAGCACCATAGACCACATCCATACGCTGCGCCAGATTATACAGAAGACCGAAGAGTATAATCGGCCGTTATGCCTAGCGTTTGTGGACTATGAGGAAGCCTTCGATTCAATCGAGACTTGGGCGGTGCTGCAGTCCTTGCAGCGATGCCAAATTGACTATAGGTATATCGAAGTTTTGAAGTGTTTGTACAGTAAGGCCACTATGTCAGTCCGACTACAGGACCAGAGTACGGAACAAATTCCATTGCAAAGAGGCGTGAGACAGGGAGACGTTATTTCTCCGAAACTGTTCACAAACGCATTGGAGGATGTTTTCAAGCTCTTGGAGTGGAAAAGATCTGGCATCAACATAAATGGCGAGTACATCACTAACCTTCGTTTTGCCGATGATATAGTCATAATGGCGGAATCGCTCGAGGACCTTAGCACCATGCTCAACGACCTCAGTAGAGTCTCCCAGCAGGTTGGTCTTAAGATGAATATGGACAAGACAAAGATCATGTCTAATGCTCATGTTCCACCTATACCGGTAATTGTTGGGAACGATACTCTCGAAGTTGTCGACAAGTATGTCTACCTAGGACAGATTGTCCAATTAGGTAGGTCCAACTTCGACAAAGAGGTGGCGCGAAGAATCCAACTCGGCTGGGCAGCGTTCGGGAAGCTTCGTCCTATCTTTTCGTCCAAAATACCGCAGAGCCTGAAAACGAAAGTTTTCAATCAGTGTGTGTTGCCAGTGATGACTTATGGAACTGAGACATGGTCTCTTACTGTTGGCCTCATTAGTAAGCTCAAAGTCGCGCAGCGAGCTATGGAGCGAGCTATGCTCGGTGTTTCCCTGCGAGATAAGCTCCGGAACGAGGAGATCCGCAGGAGAACTAAAGTGACCGATATAGCTCTTAGAGTTAGTAAGTTGAAGTGGCAATGGGCAGGCCACATCGCTCGTAGAACTGACAACCGATGGGGAAGAAAGGTTCTCGAGTGGCGACCACGAACCGGAAGACGCAGCGTAGGCCGGCCCCCCACTCGGTGGACCGACGACCTGGTGAAAGCCGCGGGGAGCCGATGGATGCAGGAGGCGAGCAGCCGCTCAAGGTGGCGTGCTCTGGGGGAGGCCTATGTTCAGCAGTGGACGTCTTCAGGCTGTTGATGATGATGATGATGGCAAAATATAGAAAAAAAAAAGACCATAAATCAATTAAACAATTTGAAACAACAATAACAACAACAACAACAATTCCATCAATTTTATACAATTACTTCTAAAAAGTATCATAGAGAGCTATATTTAAATCCATTGCCAATAAAAATGCACTCTCCAGAAAAACTTGACCGACAGCTCATTGAACAGGACAACTTCGCATAGTTATTCCAATACCACAGGCATAAGTAAGTACCTGAGTGTGTGGTTTCGAAGCGTCTCCGCGGTGTCGCCGCGAAGGTGGCCTTGCGCTGTGTGTGATACCATAAACGGCAGTCGAAGACCGCGCGACTCGCTCTGGCTTCTTGTTTACAGCCAGATTGCTATTAAGTCGAATTGTAGGCAGTTTTATTGGTCTCGAATTCATTTTGTGGTACAAATAGATTGATGATATTTAAAAACATCTGTGTAGTTCATTAAAATTTAAACTGAACCACTTCTTGAAATGTTGACCTTTTACAAATAAGTACCTAGTTTAATTTAATTTGATGGATTAAACTTATTGCAGTTGTTGTCAATTAGGTCTATATGAAAGGGATGATGGGAAGACTTAAAACAAGAATGTGTAAACAAGCATAAAAGCTTAGAACCCACTCATCATCGTCCACACCTGAGCTGTGACACCGTCACTGGAGCAGTAGTGCGCCTGCGCCAGCAAACCATACCTGACTGGCTTGGGTAGATGCAGGCGGGGGGAAATGCACAATACTCCCCAAAAGAGACGTCATTCCGTGCAAGCCTTACCACGTCTAATTAGAATTAATGCCAATATTGTTTTAGAATTGTCAAATTTGTTTTTTGATTTTCCCGCCTTGGGAGATAAATGTCTAGAAAAATACCTCCTTGACTTCTCCATCTGATAGTATCATAAAAGAGGGCTGAGGTTGTAAGGAAGAAGGGTTTGGGGAAAAGAAATTAAGTGAATGAGCGACGGGAAAATAAAAAATGTTGGGGGTTGGGGGAGAGAAGTCTCTCCGCATCTTCCCTCTGAGGGCGTAAAAATTGCAAGAATCTTGAGATATTGGTGCAATAGCAAAAATATTCTAGGTACGCAATCTTACTTTTTATTTAGCTGCATAATAGGTTTCAATCTTTCAAACAAAGAAATGATCATGAGACCTAACATGTACCTAGCTAGTGTATTTTCTTATCAATGTTACCCCAGAAGCGTAAATAATTGACGTCAAAGCATCGCAGTCGATAATCATTTGCTATAGTTGCGTTATGAAAGTTCTTTTTAGAATTAAATAAAAACGACTTGAATACCATGGTATTTACAAACTTCTTAGTCTAAAATCCTGAACTCGTGGTTGATTACATGTACATGGACGTATCAATAATACGATGGCCACCTACTGGTTTTGTTACGCGGAAGCCGAATGGTCATGTATTCTAGATTTAAGATTCGCAAGCTTAAAAATATAAAACAAATTCAAAACTATTCTAAACGGACAACCCAAGAGGTGTCGCGTGCAGAGTTTTCAATCATAAATCCATTACGACGTTCCACTAGTTGAAGTACTATCTGTGGTTGAAACTACTTAATCCAAAATGTTTGGCCAGACCCAGGATGCAGTGGATCAATATTCCCGTGGATTATTATCCATTTGAAAACTCTAGGCCAAAAGATGGTGTACAAAGTCAGAAACTATCTCCACTAAACCTATAAATTGTAGAGAGCTAGTGGATGTTACGAACGAGTTGGTTCCGACGGATACAACAGGAAGCCTCCATCCCGGTCGATGCGCCACGCGTGGCAATAAATACACAAGGTCACTTCCCATCTACCTATCTGGTTCAAGGGAAATCGCGCATCTCATATTTCTTAAAATGTTCCTGAGTCTAGTTTAAAGGTGATTATTTAAATTAACGCTATTTACCATATAACAATTTCAAAAATATTTCGCGCCTAATATTCTTATAGAAATCATTGTAGTAAATAAATTAACGCCACGTTATAATGATGACGTGCGTGAAAATAGTAGAGACATTGTTTTCAGGGTGATGACAAGTTCTCTAAATACTACACAAAGCTGAGTCAAGGTCAGTGTTGCCATCGGTTTAACTAGCTCTCCACCAGATTCTACTTCTAAAACCACCAGAAATCCACTAACAAAAACGGCCCTATTTTCGATTTCGCTAAATTTTCCACTAAACTAACACTCAACTCACCTAGGTAATCAGCGCCATAGAAATAGTATGTGTAGAAATGAACACTACTGTAACACAAGGCACATAAGGATTAATTAAATTGTAAAGCGCGAGCGGAGCGAGCGCGAAAAATTTTTCAATCACACCCAGACAGAATTTGGCAAAATAAATTTAGGAAGAAATCAAATGCTTGTGTGTTGCGCTTGACCACAAACCCCCTGTATCTGTCACTGCTCAGAAATATTAGTATTTGAAAGAACTTATTCCTTTCTCGTAATTTTTATCAAAATCGAAACTTACGCTTCCTACACTAGAGCCTTTGAGCTTAGATTATCAACCGTATTCACAAAAATAACTTTGCCATTTTCTAATCCATCTTTCCATTTTTTAATTAAGCCATTTTAACACTATGTTGCGCTAAATGCGGCTCTATGATTAGATAATTTAAACTACTCTGTTCAAATTAAAACTACATTATTTGACAACAACTAATGCCATGAAATTACGCCGCCATATTACAAACTAGCTGACCCGCCCCGGCTTCACACGGGTTAATTAGTCTTACGCCTTATCTCAGTGTAAAGAAAGAGAGATGGAAAAAGATAAGGGAAAAGAATGAATGGATGAAACGGCGCCTTCACCTTCATCCCTTCTCTCTTTCCCATAGTACAGAAGGTGGATAGGAGAGGCTTTGGACCTAATACTGAAGGTTGCATGTCTGTAATTTTAGAACCACACAATCGACAACCTCGAAATATTTACGGAACAATATTTAACGTACCCCTATCTAACAAAAAAAAATCGGTCCACGCGTTAAAGAATTACAACTAAGTACATAATTAATAATTATCATCCTCATTTTCTCTCCCGAGGGAACCGTGATGCATTTCAAGGTTAAAAGTACCTCGTAATATGAACTTGAGAAACCTCCAAAAAAATTTGCAAAATATCTTCAATGTACAGAATTGGACCTGTTACAGTTTTATTGTAAGTATAGATAGTAGTAGTAGTAAGTAGGTACATTTTTGTTGAGAAATCCTTGGGTCTGACTTCACACGATTTCAATAATTTGAATCGCGAAAGTTAATACCTAATTTAAAAAAAAACAACGGCTAATGAATAATTTTTGTCTGTAAATTCGTCATCGTTGGTTTCAGATTGATACGATTCTTAGTACCGATTTCTTCATTTGATTAGAACTACTATATAAAACACACAAAACACCACACCACCACCACTAGAAAAAACCACCAGCCACTAAACGCAATTTTTCGCCACTAAACGAAGGGTCGAAACCACCAGTTCTAGTGGTAAAACCACTAAGGTGGCAACACTGGTCAAGGTAAAAACAATGTAGTCAACTTGTCACGCTACCGCTGAGCAGTGGTGGAATTATGCAAATGCAATTTGTGAGATAAATTAGGCGAAAGTACATTTTAGTTTATATTTCATTCATGCTTAAAATATTTTCTATCAAAAGCACCTGTTAAAATTTCACTTTATCAGGCCTATAAGCGAAGCGTGTTCGTGTCACGAAATACGTAATGTTTGAATACTTCCGGATTCGCCACAACTGGGTACCGAGTACCGACCGTGATACCGTCTCGCCCACAAAGCTCGGCTGGCCAAGGTTGCGTCATCGATCTGAGGGTCTCCTATAGCCTCTATGGACGCAGCTACTGGCCATCAGCACAACAACACGAAGTTATTATTGTACCGTTTGTATATCGAGTCTGCGGCAGCCGATATGTTTTGCTACAATAGCCGGGGGGAAAGTCTTGCCGTGATTGAAGCGGTCTGGGGTCTAGCTTTGTTCCTAATTCCTATGACCGGCCTTGAAAAATTAATATAAGTACTCTTTTGAAGTCTTGCGCTTTGTGATGTTGTATTGAAAAGGCATCACATACTATTTATCACTTTCTTTTAAGTTAACATTGGGGTAGTCTGTGAATTTACTATACGTTTACCAGCTGGGTTAGACGGTAGACAAAACTGTCTTTCCCCTGTTTTACTCCACTTGACAAGTAAACAAGTATGAAGAAAGTGGCATAAAACGGGTAAAGAAAATTTTGTCTACCGTCTGTGCTAACGCAGCAGGTACACTTTGTGAACGCTAGTTGAGTGTACGTAAAATCAAACAAGACGTTAGAAACGCGTGGCAAAATATCATCGAGATATGTATGAGTCATGGAGAGCGGCTTCCCTCGGCAAGTTGGCGGGCGGAGCGCTGTGCTGTGACCGACATACAGAGATACGGACGGACACATTGACTAGCCAGTAACGGACCTCTCGCCTCTGGCATATATTTTTTTTTGCTATGAACCGCCTCGTAATCCAACATTGCTTTTAGAGAAGCATATTTTGATGATAACCTCTTATTATATCAAATGCTCTTTAGTTCTCTACTCGACTGCGTTGGTGTGTTTTTCCGTTACGGTTTTGAATTTAATGTGGTTTCTTTCTGTTCTGGGTTGATCGGTTATTTATAATATAAGTGACCGATAAACTATATTCAATCTACATCTACACTTCTACACTATCTACACTGCTATTATAAAGAGGAAAGATTTGTATTTTTGTATGTTTGTAATGAATAAACTTAAAAATTACTGTGCCGATTTCAAAAATTCTTTCACCATTGGAAAGCTACACTCACCCTGAGTAACATAGGCTATATTTAGAACCCGTGCGAAACCGGGGCAGGCCGCTAGTATAATATAAAGTAATTTTGTTTTTGAACATTCGTTTGTGTTTTTGATTAAAAACGTACTCTAGCACTCCATCATTCAGTTTTATTTATTAACTTTAACTCAACGTGGAGTGTTTTGTTCGCATCGAGGCTTAACAGACTACTCTTATCTTCTCTTGAATAGATTACTGAGTTGCTCAGCACTCCAGTATTTACGCTTAAAATAATATAATATTTAATTCATACAATGTAAATATTACGTTGTCTAAGCTTTACTGGTTTTGTAAAACAGTTTATCCATAGCTGCGTTTCTTTCATAATGTATGTAGTTGCAACAACTTCACACGAGTTTTGTCACACTGCACAACTCTTTCTCTCTCTCTATCTTATAAGAATATCGTTTGAAGCTCGGACTCGTTACGCTTCGGGGAACATGAAAATGATTGTTCCCCAATAGTGAAGTCACGATAATTAATACAGGTTTCTTCTAAGTAAACAAGGCGAGTAGGTGCTGTAACCAGCCTGGCTGGTCTAGTGACCTTACGTTGCGTCACTACCACGTGGGCGATACAATGTCCTCACGTCCTCAGGCCGCGGTCGGCTGTATATTATTTTTCAAGGCTTCTACCCTGGTCTAGTAATTACTGCTTTGCGATAGCGAATTTTTGCGCGCGCTAATTTGTCAAGAAAATTTACAAGAGTTATTGCAAGCTTGGCTTGCTAATGTCGGAATTTCGGCGTGCACAAATTTCAATAAAGTTTCATTTGGCTTATCATTATACTTAGTTGTTTAGTATTGAAGACATAACAATGCAATTTAATTCATCTTTAATCTTATAAGATTTAGTACCGAACGTCTTACTGACTCATGGATTGGTCACTTGTACATGTATCGTATTATATTGTACTGTTACATAATACATTACATTATTGAATTGCAATATTTGCAACACTGTATAGGAAGCAGACAACAAGCCGCTTTCGATTTTACTTATGATGTCACTCTCGGTGCGTAGGAGTGCGTTGTTATAGTGGAATGCCTCTAAAACAGCTCCTTGTGCTTTGTCATTGATTAACAACGAACATAATTGATTCTATATCTTTATTCTTTAGTTTTAATAAGACGTAATGTGCTTACAGGAAAAGTGTTCCTACTTATATCCATAAGACTTGAGGTTTATGTTGTATTGCCTATCAACACGATGGTAAAGTAAGTACTTATAGGGTATTTTCATTTAAATTCAATCTTAGTTACTACGGGTCGTAGTCGTACAAGATAATTTGAAGCAAAAACTTTGGCTTACATTCCCCTCCAAATTGCCGGTTTTAAATTTCTCATTAGATTTTTAGGTAGATAGATACCAAACATGTTTTGTGGAACGAGGAAGTGTGTTATTTGTACATGCAGGCTTTTGTTATCGAAAAATAATAATGGATAAGCAATTCAGGGCAAGCTGTAAGGCGCTTTTAGGTTAGTAGATAACGCTAGGGCCAAATCAAATATCGAGTGTTTGAAACAGGTTGGTGACTAGTGTACCTAAATACATACTTTATTAGGTCCGTTCATAAGTCGAAGTGTACTGAAAATAACACCGCTTTTGTCAAAGTTAACAAGAAGTTGACTGAAATACCATATACATAAATAATAATAGTAAGTATATTTATTACATTACAATCAGAAGTTGTTACCGATGAAAAGTGATTTTAACTGCGTACATGTATTGTATTGATGAATAGTGGTAAAACAGTCGTATTGAGCTCTGCAGCGCCGTCACTGGTCGAATGATTATGCGTAGTAAAAGAAAAAGTTTTGTAGTTTTCAGCCGTAACTGCAGTTTATACTCTCTATACCATAGACTCTGTATAGTATCACTAGTAGTAGTAGGCTCACTTTCTCGCATAATAATGTTTATATGCGTATAGTAATAAGCGGTTTATGGTCCCGATGAAAGCGATGTCTGTGGTCCCTGTCCAGGATACAGTTCGTGATTCAAAACATTGTTTATCCTTAACTATTGTGTTTGTGTTCTCCAACTATGCTTGATGATGCCTGTCTTTATTTTCTATGGCTTTATGAGGCAGTTTTGATTGAATAATAGGAGTAATGACGTGACGAATAGCTAAGGAAATGATGGCGTGAAACGAGAGGAAATTATCTTATCTGTACTCTCTAATTGAAAATGACAGTCTTTACTGTTTCTCAGTAGTCTGGCAATTTTATCTTTGCGTGGCCTGTTCCTAGAACTAAAGCCGAGATATGTTTTTGATGTGTACGCAATACGCATCCGTATATTTACAAAGACCTAATGTGATATTTACCTACAGTGGCAGAATTGATTACAACGGCGAAACTAACCTACATGCCGAAAAGTCACAAGAATCAAGATGGATAGACTAGATAGTCTCCAAATATTAAATCTTCTGCTCTTAAGTTTCAAATACCGTCATCAGTCCAATGCACGTTCCCATTGCTGGGTCGCAGGCCTTCTCTCACATGGAGAGAGTGTAGGCCATAATCCTCCACGCTGGCCAAGTGCAGGTTGGCGGAGAATTTAGTGATTCTTGAACAGCCGGTTTCCTCACGATGTTTTCCTTCGCCATTGTAAGAGCGAGTTCAAATTCCGCACATAACCTGAAGTCATTGGTGCAGGTTTAAGTGGGATTTGAATCAGGATGCGTCGGTTGTAAATTCGCACGGGTCACCGCTGGAGTACAGTATAGGGTGGCGCAAAAGTAAAGACCCTATTTGGTTCAGCTATAACATTTTTTCTAAATTAGAAAACTAGATTTAGGTTTTTTTAAATGTATATTTGTGCCATTAAATTTCGTACCATTAGGATTTAAAGATGATGTCTTTTAAATGGTGACCTCCAGAGTTGATACACATTTGAGCCCTATTTATGACATTTTGCATAACTTGCCGTAACACTTCCTGCGATATGTTCGTTATTTCTTGACGAATGTTTTCTTTTAGAGCTGCGAGAGTCTGTGGCTTGTTCACATACACCCGAGATTTCAAAAAACCCCAAAGAAAGAAGTCTGGACTGGTCAGATCGGGTGATCTTGCAGGCCAAGGCAAATCGCCAAAACGAGAGATAACTCGGCTTGGAAAAGCGTCCCTCACTAAGTCCATAGTGTCGCGCGCTGTGTGTGCCGTAGCGCCGTCTTGTTGAAACCAGATGTGCTCCAGCCCCAATTCGTCCAAACTGGGTATCAAAAACTCACGTAACATGGTTCTGTAGCGTTCTCCAGTGACAGTTATCGCATTGCCTCCAGCGTCTTCGAAAAAATAGGGTCCGATCACTCTGTCAACACAGATGCCACACCATACAGTAACTTTTAGTGGGTGTAGAGGTGTTTCTTGAATAATGCGCGGATTATCAGTGCCCCAGAACCGAGTATTCTGCTTATTGACATGCCCTGAGAGATGGAAATGCGCTTCGTCACTCATAACCAATTTTGAAGGAAAATCATCCTCTTCAAGGTTGAGGTTTATGACGCGCTGGCAGTAATCTAGACGAGCTCGGTGGTCAGCAGGCAGCAGTTGATGAGTCATTTGAGTTTTATACGGGAACATCTTTAAGTCTTTCACCAAAATACGCTGCAGGGTCCGTCTGGAAATGCCCAATTGCGTGGCACGTCGCCTCGTTGATGTTTCTGGACACTCTTCCACATCTTCGCGCACAGCATCGATATTTTCAGCTGAACGGCCTGTTCTTGGTCTCCCAGACTTAGGTCTATCCAATGTTGAGCCAGTTGCTTCAAGGCGTGTGGCAAAGCGTCGAATTGTGCGACCAATCGGTGCCGGACGGTAGGGAAATCGTCGACGAAATTCACGTTGTGTTCTTATCACTGATGAATTATTCCGTAAGAACATTGACACAATTATTCCACGTTCTTGGGGAGTAAAACGGTCCATGTTTATTTTCAGTGTATTTTACATTTGTTCACTACACAATTTTCAACAACAGAATGACAGAAAATGTCATATAAAAAAAATAAAAGTATTTTCTTTAGTGCCAGTACTTTTGCGCCACCCAGTATTAGCTCTTGTTTCCAGTACATTAAAAGATAATAGTTACAAACGAGAATAAAGAAGAGCCTTCAACGCCCACTTCTGGCCACTCAACGAATCTGTAGCCTTGCTAATGGAAACTCCAGTCCACCATCAATGGTCCAAGAACATGTACAGTTTAAGTTCAGTTAAAATCTACTTTCGATGGGTTTTCCAAACGCTGCTGCTGTTATTATGGTCGAAACTTTTCAGTAAGCATTTCTTTTTCATTTTTGATGTCTATATCACTTCCTATTTCAATGCCTAATCACAGTATCTTTTGTTTTATGTTTGTATGTATACTATGTACCTACTCAAAGGATCTAACAAAACAGTATCCATATTTCAAAAATATCCATTTGATTCCAAAAAACCAATTAGGTAATTGGTTCCATTAGATCCAAATTCATTGATTGTATTTGTACCATAAAAGCTGACTGAAGTAGACGATAGTGTATTCCTTCTGGTCGTCATTTGTTTCTTTCATCAAGTATTAATCTTTCATCGTCTTTAACTATAGTCGCTCAGCCCCATCAGATCGTCAGACGATCCTTAGATCCAGTTCATCGACTCGCGTCATTATCCCCAATTGGAGACGTTTGCGGCACCAATTATCGTATCGTTCAACTTTGTCGCTCATTGGTGTTGAATCACCGTTTCTCGTCTTGTTAGCGAAGGTTATCTAATAGTAAACTGAAGTTGCTGATGCGAAAGTATTATCCGGTGTTGTTTATTTACGGTTATTACAGAGATGGGAGATACATATTAGTTTAAAAATCACAAAATGTTATTAACTAATTTATCCCAACATAATCAAGTCAATTTGTCTTTTGTAAGTCTGGTGAAGAATGTCCTAGATCTTTTCTACGTGCATAGTACATATCGCAAATACTCTTGTACTGTGCGACTAGCTGGCTTTAGTATTGCAAGGCTTTGGCATCTGTGGGCGAACTGTGGGCGGTGGAGTGGTTCCGTCCGTGTTCTGATGTCATAGCTGGGTACCCAAGCTGTACTTGCTGTCGCTTTTGCGGCGCCGTCTAGGCCTTCAACGCTTTAAATTCATTAGAATAGTTCATTGATTAGTTAGCGGAATTGGTTATACAGGGCAGGAGTAATCACCTCGTTAATTTCTTGACTTCGAGTGTTTATTTTAGGTACAAATGTCTACTTATCTTAGCATCTAAATTGGTCTAATGTAAATAATCGCGTGCGTAACTTTTATTTGCTTAGAAATCAAAATTTCTTGTTTAATGCACTTTTGGTTTATATGATTAAATAAATCATGAGTACGTACATAGTACAGTTTATAGCCCGTTCTAGTGGAACGGAATTCTGAATGTTGAAGACTAATATTTACCAAAGCAGAGTACAGCTATTAGATGACAAGTCAAAGATAAATAATGGCATCGTCGCCTTGCATCGTTCTCCGAGCTTTTTGGTGAATTACACTTGGCTAAAATAAGTTTTTTGTCCATTTCCAAGATCAACTCTTCTCACGATAATTTTACATAGGTTACAAATATCTCCAAGACTACTTTGGTTTGGACGTCCTTGCGTCATTATTATTTGTGCTACCAAAAAAGTTCCTCATAAATATTAACAAGCCTAATATGTATTCAAGACTTTAATAAACATTTTATATAGAAAGGTAGAAGTTGGGTGAAACCACAATAGCAGTTGCTTCACAATACAAATGCTATCAAATGAAACTGTCTGCTAGGTACAAATAACATACATATTTATAAATATCATTGGAATATTATAGTTTTTCACCAGAATCGAGGGCCACCATCTATTCAATGGCTTCAATTTCCATTCTGTTGCCATTGTTATCTGGCTGTGTGACGTCAGCAAAACCGTAAAATATCGACTTTGCATGATATGTAGGACGCTTGTAGCCTTTCCAATAGGGGGTTCCAATGTTGGGCAGGTCGGAGTCATTGTCTAGCATTAGGCAGTAGGCTATAAATCGACGTCGTATTTGTATTAGTAATCATGACCATTTTAGACGTATTGCGTGTAGGACTCGAGCTTGTTTCGTTTGGCACTTTATAACTCTGAGACTTTTTAGTCTTTTCACAATTTACTCACGTCCGTGCTTTTCACTAAGAAAGACTTTCTTGAGTGAAGCTTTTCTGATGTGTCGCTTATTGGTACTATAGTGTATATGCGGAATGTCGATAACCATGCGTCCGTCATCTTGTTTGTACATTAATTTAGCTTACATCATCATACAGATTTACAGATGATGTTTGAAGGATCTTAGTCGCATACTAATAATGACTGTAGTGCATCGTTATCTAGCTTTGTCTCTATTAGATTTTACCTTTACAACTTTTCATTAAGTGTTCGTATATGACGTATATTTCATCATCATAAACAACAGCCTGAAGACGCCCGCTGCTGAACATAGTTCTCCCCCAGAGAGCACCACATTGAGCGGCTGTTCGCCTCCTGCATCCATCGGCCCCTCGTGGCTCTTACCAGATCGCCGGTCCACCGAGTGGGGGGCTGGACTATGCTGCGTCTTCCGGTTCGTGGTCGCCACTTGAGAACCTTTCTTCCCCATCGATTGTCAGTTCGACGAGCGATGTGGCCTGCCCATTGCCATTTCAACTTGCTAATTCTAAGAGCTGTATCGGTCACTTTAGTTCTCCTGCGGATTTCCTCATTTCGGATCTTATCTCACAGGGAAACACCGAGCATAGCTCTCTCCATAGCTCGTATATTGTACCATTACTCATATACTATAATTATGTTGTACATTTTCGTTATTATGATATTGTACATTCTACAATACAAGTATGTTCTTTTTCATGTCTGGTTCATGGTTCAACATTAATTTGTCTGTCAATTTCCAAATATCAAACTGAATGTCGCGTGCAGAGACTGCTGATGTCAACACCGAAATTAGAGAAGATTGAGTGGAGGTGTTACTCACCAGGAAGTTATTGCAATTTGATGTAGGCAATTGATGTTGTGCAAAACACAATTTGGCATAATACCTCGTGGGAAGTGCATTTCTATAACTTACATGTTAAGGTACAATTTTGGACTTATGTAACTGGCACACTTTGATGTTTTCATTCTTTTTCTACATTGCTGGGAATATCGAAGATCACTCTTTTTTGTTTTCGTATTTTAGAACCGACTTCCTTGTTATCGTTTGATCTAGATTGTAGCTTTAAAGAATTTGTTATCTTTTCTCTAGTGCAGCAATATCATTTAAGTCATGTAACCTACATAACCTACATATTTGTGGCCGTGATATCGTAAAATATACATAATACCTTTACCAGTTTTACTTTATTTAAACTTTACCAATTATTATTTAGGTGCATGGAGTCGTCCCAAGTTACGTGCGAAAGCGTTTTTAGGTATCTATTATGCCCAGTAGATAATGATATTCATATCAAAATACAACATGATTTTACGCTACATACTTTGGTACCACTTTTATGACAGGGTTTGACCATATTTCTCATGATGTCAAGTGACAATATGGTCGATGGTAGTGCCAAGCTATGTTGGTTTTTGGTTTGCAGTCTGATTGGGAAATAGCTTTAAAGTGCCCGGTCAGACGAACGGAACACACCGTTTAGCACTTGGCTTGGCGACATATTCTAAGCTTAGACGAAATATACAAAGCTGTTTAAGTTCCTCAACCAGACTAGAACCAGAGAGAGTATTTGGTAAGAAATTAGGAACCTGGCAAAAAGTTTGGCTTATGAATTGGTCCCCAGCAACGGTCGATCGCAATCGTGCAATGCGCGGGCGCCGTCGTCGCTGCTCTGGCGCAGCGTTGACAATGACTCACGAACCTGATCCACGTGTACTACCACGACCACGAGTTGAAACAACCTTCCAGCTGACTTGTTATTGTCGAACAATGCGGCACTCGACACTTCTACGCGATTTGTGTTTAAAATGTTATTATGGCCTATCATTTTGAACTGATATTTAAATTGTAATGATTATCACATAATATCTGCCCCTTATTATTGTTCATTTATAAATTTAACGGAAGATTTTCAATCTCCCATGATAATAGTTACGTTACGTTTCCTTATTGTAAGATTTTCCGATAAGATTCGTCATACACACGGAATACTAATACTTATACTGTATCTAGTGCCTTAACAATTTAAAAACATCTCGAGGGAATTCACTTCTCAAAGTTATTTGATTTTGTATAAAGTAAAATGCTCCAAATTTAAAAGTCGTTGACTTCATTAGTATTTTTACTGAAACAATTCATATTAAAATAGCAATAATGTAGTTCAAAATGCTCAAGCTACACCGATAAATAAACGCCCTAAATTTTTCAAAGCTCTAAGTATTCGAGATTTTGATAAAACTTGCAGCTCCACACACCGGAACAGAAGTCTATAAATAATGTTATGTTTTAAACGTTAATTGCAGTTAAAATGTGGGCCACGGCCGTTTGCGAAATTGCCAGGAGGGTTGCCAGCTCATTACTTACTTTTACCTCGCGCTAAGATCGCTCGTGCGAGTCGTTTCCGTAAAATATTAAGATCTTATGAAATATTACTGTCCCATCTCTACAAAAGTCTCATTCAATATGTTCAATTCCCTCCATAAAAAATAAATAACTACGACAAGAGTAAAAATCCAGGTACTCCAAAGACGAGTCCAGTCACTGACTAGCTCAGGTTCTGGACTCGAATACCAGTGAATTGATCATTAATCTTGGAATAAGCATTCGTTGTGTCGTGGCGTGGACCCTTAAGCTAATTTACTTTTACCGCTCTCCACAACAACCAATTGCTGATAAGTATTCCAGTCGTGCATTCGTGACATTGCTATTCACGTGGTTGCCCTGCAAGTTCCATACCATGATCTAAGTACTCCAAATTTGTGTGCTCTGTACCGGATAAAACAGTTTGCTATTATCCAAACGTAAGCACGAAATCTATCACGGGTTTCTAATTCACGACTATTGCATTGTCTTCTTTTTCACGAGGCGTTAACATTTGGTGTGGGTGGACCTATACTTAAGGTATTAAGAATATCTCTTTTCACTTCATTTTTTCTTTGTTGGAAAGTCGCGTCGACCTTCCAATTAGCGAACACGACCACGGCCTTTTACGCTGAGATTACCTCGCGTCGCGCGTCGTCTGTCGGAGATCTTTGAACTCTATCTTTGTTTTTATAAGAAAGTCCCAGCTTGTGCGTCCGGACTTGTCTTCCAAGCATATCGTCTATTAAAATGTATCTGATTTTATAGTTGTTTGTCGTTTATTGTAATGACAATGATTTTAGTGATTGATGTGGTGAAAATTACAAGATCAACATGATTTGATATCTCTGATCGGTCTAACTCATATTAGTAATAAGTCATTAATTAGTAGGTGCATATCTTATTTAATAACCGATAAAGTATTCTGAAAACAATTTGTCTAACAGCTTGGTATAGCTATATTTTACTGCGAAACAGTAGACGTAGGTAGCATTGTAATAATTGTATGCTATTACAATTCTCTCTCCTATTACAAACTTACTTGGCCGTGGGAAACGCGAGTCGAGTGATCTTGTTTCTTTTCCACTTTTACCACTGAGCCATTCGTTTTAAACATTAGTCACTCATCACTGGTGTCGATACCATTTCATCCATCGTACGTTGTAATTTATGTACCTAGGTAATTAAATATCATCATTTCATTAGCTAATTAATTGTCCAGATTCCAACACTGCAGCGATCTCACGCATGTATTTAATTTACCTTTAAAGTGTAAGATGAGCAGTCTGTTTCCTCAAATGTTTTGTAGCACTATATGGACGATCCGATGTTGTTGCAATGTCAGCTGTTGTTGATTTTGCTAATTGAGGAAATTCCGTCTAGTTGTTCTGTTTGCGAACTAACTCGATCGGGTGAGCGTGCGAGTAAGGAAACGATTTATAATTAGCTCGGCTTATGCGTTAACGGGTCAATGACACGATCACACTGCGATCGTATAAAAATGCCATAGCAAACGTATCACCAGCACCACGTAATTTTGAGCCGTCTCCTGGACCGTGTCTAATCCTAGTGCTAGCTCTGTTTAGACTGGTGTCACAGGTGCTCAGATTGGCACCGGGCCACATATTCCATGGTTCAGCAAAGATTTGTCTTTAGTTCAAGATCCTGATTCTGTTGTTGCGCTCTGTCAAAGATTATTTTAACTGTCCCAACTCTAATTTGGAGACATTATTTTGCTTTTAGGTTCAGCCTTTCTCACTCATGTTAGATTTTAAAAATGCAGTTGGGTGGATCAACTTTTTTCTGTTAAATCTTGTCCCTGAGGTTTGTTATATCATAAAATTGTATATCTTACATAATATCACGCTTTTTGGCATGGTTTTATTTTTTAGATCTGCATTTATACAAACTGTTTGATAGTACGTTTAAAACATTAAAATAACTTAAATAAAAAAGTCGTGAGCCAGTGGACCAAATTTTAATTTCATACAAATGTCGTCTGTCCCTGAGTCAAGTCGCTTGTGAACTATCGATTGTACCTAAAAAAATTTCAATGACATACATATGTGCTTTGTTTCGTTATTATGCTTCAATATACCTAGTATCTTAATCCTGAATATGAGACGTCTAATAAAGTATTATAAAAGAAAAAAATACAATTGAGTAGTTGTCCCTGTAACAACACTTACGCGCCTAGTCACCTGGGTCACGAGTTAGAAAGTAACAGAAAAATATGAGCGAGAGACAATATTAATGGCTAGACGAATAGGAAACGGGTCTGAACATCGTACGATCGAGTCCTGCTATTGCATCATCTATTTCGACGCGGTAATTTCGTCCGAGGCTCGCAGTGAGCTCGCGTGTGCTTATTGTGCGTCTGCTGGGTCACGACAAAATTTCGGTAAATAAGTATTTGTTTTAAGTAGTTGCAGCCTTATCATATTAGTTTTGAGTCTAAAATGCTTTGTATGTCTGTTTTTTGGCATTTTTGTAGTATTTATTGACGGATCTAAACAAAAAACTGTAGTTTTTCTCCTGGGTCACACTTCCACGGAGTCACAAGTATTGTGACCCAGGAGACAATTTAAGTGACCCATGAGACTTCTTTACTATTCTGGTCGTTTTTATAGATAATTTTGATAATCCAGGTGGGTTTTTATTCATATTTTAAAACATACAATTTATTGAAATTAATTGTCAAAATTAAAAGTAAAATTAAGTAACTGGAAGAGAAGTTTCATTTAAAACCTTTGGCCACCAAAAGTACATACAAGTCTAAGCTGGAACCATAATTTTAAACACGATTTTTGTATTTTATTATTGTACTTATAAAAAACAACGCATACCAATTTCAAAATCAAGATTATGGCAACCCCCCTCTAATGACAAGCACAGATAAAAACGGCCCCCAGTCCCCGGCAGCTCTGCTATCCCGTGGCTAAGGTAGTGGCTACGGTAACGGCAGGGCAAGGGGTGCCAAGAATCCCCAGCAGACGCCCGGCTACCAACCCCAAGAACGACCCCTGGCCCTGGCATCATACAACGTGCGCACACTGAGGGCTGACGAAAGGATGGTCGAATTGGAGGAGGAGATGAGTAAGTTACGCTGGGATGTAATGGGATTATCAGATGTCCAAAAACAGGCACAGGACACGATAATCCTAAATTCCGGTAACTTATTCTTCCAACAACAACGTTCTCAACAACGTGGTCAAAGTCGACAGTGTGTCGACCAGGGTAGCGTACCTGGTACTCAGAATAGCCAAACGATATTCGTTGAAGGTCATACAGGTATACGCACTGACCTCGGCACACTCAGACAATGAAGTAGAAGCTATGTATGAGGACATATCCGAAGCCATGCATACTTACGAAACATACTTCACCGTTTTGATGGGAGACTTCAATGCGAAGTTGGGCGCAAGGAATAGCGATGAGCTGAGAGTAGGGCCATTTGAATACGGGCAGCGGAACCTTCGAGGACAGAGGCTGGCTGGCTTGACTGGTGTATAAATTGCGATAAATACCTTCAAGGACGCCCTACTTGCCGTCCCAGGTTCCTTCCCGCTGATAATCCCGGCGCGCGCCTCTGGGAAATTCCTGCAGGATGGGATGGCTTCAAAAGGCGTCCGTAACCCTCCGTGGGTTATTGTTCTATTCACCAAGCACACCATACGCGCACAATATGGCCGAAATGTGCCCGAATTTCACTGCCTAAACACCACTGAACACGGGCGGGCCGGTGCTCCGCAACAAAACCGTGTTCTTCAAAAACTCCTGAATTCAAAACGAGCCGCTCACTCGCTGCCAAGATACACCTCTACCAAAACCGCTTGCTAACGACACACTAAACTCGCCGGCCAAACCGACCGTATTTGCTTTTCGAGTTTATCGCCCCGCCCCGCGTCTCTACGCACACACGCGCGGGTCGGACGCGCACACACACACAAAGGTCGGCGCCAGACGAAACAACCAAGAAGCACATATTCGATGATGTCTCTGTGATCAGCAAGGTGAAAACCGGTAGCGATCACCGTATTGTTAGAGGCACATTGAATATCAATGTTAAGCTCGAAAGGTCACGTCTGGTGAAGTCTACGCTCCGTCCAAATCCTATCCAAATCCAAAACCCCGAAGGCTTTCAGCTGGAATTTCAAAATTGCTTACAGTGCCTAGCCGAATGCAACACAGTGGACGAGTTAAACGACGGGTTGGTGGAAACTGTCCAAGCTGTTGGATCGAAATTCTTTAAGACCCAATGGCGAAAGAAGACTCAGAAACTCTCAGAAAAAACTCTTCAACTAATGGCAGACCGGAGCGAAATGGAGCTGCAGTCTTCAGTTGATATGTCAGCCTACGGTGAGTTCACCGTAGGCTGACATATCAACTCCAGATTCGTCTATTGAGTTCAATAGACGAATCTGGAGTTCCTTGCGACACGACTTGCGTGCCCTTAAAACTTCACGTATTGAGGTCGCAATTGAGCGGAACCAAGGCTCTAAAGTGTTCGCAAAGGGTTCGTCTATTGGGCAACGCCAAATGACAAAACTGAAGACCGAATATGGTAGCGTCATTTCATACAAGCCTGAGGTTATGAGAGACATCGAGAACTTCTATGGACAGTTATACACCTCGACACGTAAGCTCGCTACTGACACAGCTCAGGACACCAGAGCCAAGTTAGTCCGACACTATACCGAAGATATCCCGGACGTCAGCCTGTACGAGATTAGAATGGCCCTGAAACAGCTTAAAAGCAACAAGGCGCCAGGTGAAGATGGAATTAAGACCGAACTTCTGCAAACGGGTGGTAGGCCGGTACTTTTAGTCCTCCAGAAGCTATTTATTTCTGTCATCAAAATGAAGAGAGCAACCAGTCATTAGACTTTCTGTTTTTATTTGTAAGATACTATGATGTTTTCCCCATACTTTGCATGTGTAGCAAGCTATTGTGTCTCTTGAGTCACCCAGATTGTCTCTGGGGTCACGAAATTGTCCCTTTGATATGTTTTAAATTTAGTGCAATTTTATATTAAATAAGAAGTTTTTTAAAAGATTTTATATACAATAAGCTTAAATAATTACTAATGATGGACATAGTAAGTGTGCAATTTTTCGGTATTAGCTAAGAAAACAGTTACACGAAAAAAAGGCACAGTTATTTCCGTAAAGTGACCCCAAAGACACAACAAAGGGCATTTAAAATAAAAAGGTATAGTTTTTTTCTCTTTCATGTTTATGTTGTGTTTATTTTGGTAACATTTTGTCAGTAAAATACAAAATTATCACAAGATTGTTTTCAATTATTGACTTTTCTCCCCTTCTAATATCTGTGAGCCAGCGGACATTTTAGGTAGTCGGTTTTGCTATTTAAGTAATAAAATCATAGAAAATCGTACATAGCGTGAAACTTTTTATAGATTCATAAAGTTGACAAGTTTATTTAGCGATATCAAGGTAAAATTTCTATAAAAAATAAAGTTTTTCTTTTTGTCAAAAAAGTTGATCCACCCAGTTAGATTATTTTAGTTGTTCGTTAGATACGTTTGTGAATTCAACTTATTACCGCTTAAGGTGGAACGTTTCACTAGCGCGGGGAATTCAAATTTTCTTGCGTTCTTTTGCCAATAATAGCTTATTTACTCAACGTGATTACATGAAAACTATTTTGCGCAAATAAATAGAATGTATCAATAAATTACAATTAAAAGTATCACCTACATATCATTGGTTTAGCGACAAATGGCAATAGACTGCGGAATTTGTTTATTGCCATATGTCGCTAAACCAATGATATCTATGATATATATGATTTAGAATGAGTCATTTAACTAAACATTAAGTTATCTATTTAATAATGCATTCATTTACATAATTAATTTGGCTATCCATAATGTTATCTGCGCTGCGATCTCATGTCTTACAAATAATGCAAATGTAAGACAATTATAGCTTGAAGGTAAATTTTCGCAAGGAAAGCCAAAATGTGCAAACTGTGCTGCCTTCTAAAACCCAAACCCCTAAAACGGACATGTTGCCAAATGTTCCGAAGGCACCCACCCACAAGATAGTTTGTTTCCAAAAAGAACTCGCTAAAGTTACGTAGTAACATATTTAATATTTAGTAATCTGTGACTACCGTGTATGTTGTTTTAGCAAACATCAAGGAGATGAGAAAAAAGCTGTAAGGTTAGCAACGCGTATGAGTGAGATGGTTGCTTGCCATCATTTCGGTTTATGCTTGTTTGTTGTTAATTATTTATCCAAATAAAACAAAATGATATTGAAGAGAATGCAGCTTTAATAATGTCTATTTTCGATTGGGACGTGGCTTGTTGTAGTGTAAAACATATTTCTAATAACGGTTTCTCGTTGTATTTCGGCGTTTCGTTCCACTTTCGTGGGTTCAGTGCGGCCGCGGCGCGTGTCCATGGAGACGTTGCGCTGCGCTGGTGTGTTCGATATCAACTCTACTCTTTTTACCTTTTTTAATACAGTTTTCTAATTCTATTTTACTGGACTTGCACCGCACCTGTGTATTGTGTAATAATGTCCTTATATTTTGGTGGAGCCGTAGGGTGGAGCAATATAAATAAATAAATAAATAAATAAATAAATAATAAAACCGTAATACAATAAGATACAACTTATTTTGCATTGTGCAAATTTTATTCCTACAGATTTAATAATGTAGATCATAATCGTATTACATAAGAACTTTTTAGGGTATTAATATGCAAAATTAAGTTATTGACGTTCATAATAATAAGCGAGTGTGTTCGAAGTTAGAATCTGGTTTTCTTTATTAAAATATCTTGCTTTTTTTAATCGATAAATCAAAACATAACATAGCTGATTCATTCTTAAGATCAGTTTCTTACATATTGTTTACACTATTTTCTGATACTTAGTAATAAATAAGCCACGAGATTCTTTGATGTACTATTTCGGATATTTTGTTTTATAATTGTATAATATTGTATAGTATTGTTGTTTTAGACTAGAGTAAACTAACATCAAACATATTGTTTACGTATAAGAACTCTATACATTATTTATCTACATTATCTCGAGCATTCTTCAAGATGTGGCTATAGACTGTGCCTATGCTATGTACTGTTGGCTTTTCCATCATGTTTTCAGGCTTTCTGTCAAGATAAAGTTCACCATACACCATGGTGTTTTAAGAGAAAGGTCGGCGACCTTGCCCTGTTTCTATAATTAGCTCCGTATAAATGTGTGCCCAACAATAGAGATGGAAAATGAAAAGTTTACGATTTGTTTATGAGAGATTTTATCTATCTATATGTCTTGTTGTGGATGTGGACAAGTGTAGTGTGTTGGCTTACATCAGTAGATGGGTATTCATTTTATGGTATAGTAGTATCAAGTACGTAATTTTAGACACGGAATTAAGTTCGACGCAGACGCAACGCACGTCATCATACATCGTGGGTTTAAAACCCCGGTGAAGTTAAGATGATAAGTCAAATATATGATAGAAACCCATAGAATTCGCCCGGTAAAAATCATTATCTTGCTGGCTCTATAAGTTTACCAATTTTTTTTATGTTACTGAATGACGTGACGAGCTAGTCGTTCGCCTGATGGTAAGCGTCACGGCTGCCCATAACAGATTGCAGTATCACTCGGAACTCTAAATTAATATAGTTCCGCTTGACACTGCACTGCGCACGTCATCCTGAGACTTTACACAGTATAGCAATAAGATTACTAGACCGTGTGATCAGATCATAAAGTCTCATTTGCCCAGTAATTTCACTAGCTACAATGCCCTTCAAACCGGAGCACAGTAGTGCTTGCACACTACTGCTTGGCGGCAGAATAACTGGCAAAGCGGTGGTACCTACCTAGACGAACTTTGCAGAAAAGTTCTACCACCTAGTGAAAATACAAGTGAAAATCGTTAATAACATCCCAGCTTCTCGAATTTACTATCGTCTACCTTATCTACATATTGTAGAAACGTGGAAGTCTCATACGACGCGATTCATCTTCCTCTCTCCGCATAATTTCAGTATAGGAAGCTTCAAGAAAATTGCTAATAGAGTCCTCTCTAAAGGTAGGCAACGCATCTCCTGTGTTGCAGACGTATATAGGCGGTGAGGACCACTTTCCATCCAGGTGAGCCGCCTGCTTGTTTGTCACTAATTATCACCTGCCTAAAGGCGTCCACTGCCAAGCATAGACCTCCCCCATAGAGCGCTACTTATAGCATCTTCGTTGCCTCTTGCTGCCAACGGCTCCCTGCGGTGTAAATCAAGGCGGCATAGTCAGTCAGCCTAGTGGGTTGCCGGCCTACCTTGCGTCTGGTTCATAGTTGCCAGATGAAAACCTTTCCCCATCGGTTGTTGGTTCTGCAAGCAATGGGGCCTGCCCATTGCCATTTCAACTTTCTAATTTTAAGAGCTTTATCGATGATTGTGGTTTTCCTGCGAAACTCCTAATTTTGGATTTTATCTCTCAAAGGACCCCGAGTACAGCTCTCTCCATAGCTCGTTGCGTGATATTGAGTTTAATAAGTAATGAGGATAACAGTAAGAGACCACGTCTCAGTGCCATATGTCATTCACTTGCCACACATTTCATAAAAAAGGATCAAAATAATGTATCATTAATATTTTTTTGATGTTCTTCCATTTGGCTTTATTCTGTTTTGTGTGTCAAACATAAAATAAATAAATAAAACAATTTTCTATAATTATTTTCAACGTACGTTTGCCTGTATTACAATAGCCACCACAATCGCCAGATGCACGCGTCTGTTTTAACATTTTATAATAAAAACAGGGTGTTTCCTGCTAGCTGCACCATAACATTGGAAGTGTGTTTATGCGTCTAGTCACCCTTTAATACCAGACACGGTAGAGAGCTCTACCGAGCTCCGTATTTATACAGCATATACGGTACGAATGTACGTACATATATAATTATTATTATATAGTTGGGGGTGGATAACGTCTTTTAATTAAACTGAGACCTAGCTGTTACCTTATCTCCTAAGTGCTGGGGGATCTGTAGCGCATTGTTCCTTTAATAACAGAATAAACAAGTGCTCTTGGGCGTTGAAAGGTTTCTATTTTACTCTACGTTTCTCGGATCATGTTCGCGTGATAGATAGCGGCCATTAAAAGGGCCATTATGGAAGACCTTGCAACCGCATTAAAAGCGCGATGAAGCGCAATTTTTGTAAATAAACCTAAACGAAAGAGGATTCAACTCAAAGATATGTACTAGTACCATATGTGTGTAGTACCGTTAGGAGTTTCAATAAATTACATTTTATTGGTTGATGAATTTGATGATCTTCTAAATTATTAAACGTGTTCAAAGTTCATTGTTCTTATTGTTCTTGACAGTTGATCAAACAGAGAAAGCTATTGTTCTACTGCTACTGCACTTTGTTTCACAGTCTGTATGAAGAAAAGTGTTTCTTTACTGAGCTATTACTGGAAATGTTGGAAATTTTCCTTACCAAGCCGTCTTTTTCCTAGAAATTGTACGACTGGCTACGTGCCAATTATAGCTTTAATTAACTTCCAATCTTCTTGATATAAACTTAGAGATTTAATGATGGCTAGTCTGAGTCTGCTTGCATCAAAAAGACTTTGTATAAGAAGGTCGTTTATTTGATATTCCAGGACGGATCCACTCGGCCATCGTGTCCGGGATCAACCTGGAGACGCGGTCGGTGACGGTAGAATGGTACGAGCGTGGCGAGACCAAGGGCAAGGAGGTGGAAATCGACGCCATCCTGGCGCTAAACCCCGAGCTGGCCGTGGTACCTCGCCATCAGACCTCGCTCCTTCAGCCCATGCCCAACAAACTCGCCAGGGTGAGTGCATCTTCATACTTCTCCTGATTGCCTGGTACTTAGATTATGAAGGCCTACTATGTAAAGTCAAGCGATGTCTTACGGATCTTTCGCTGCTCTAAACCAACACGTCTTAGAAAAAGATTTTTTACTCATGACTATCATTGAAATTGGAAATGGATTCAAATGGCAAGCGATACGCTGCCTGGCTTTCCAAAGTAGACCTGTTAGATTTATATTTGTATGATTGAAAGATGCAACTACTAGATCTCAAGTTCTCGACAAGCATGATTAATTCCATCAGAGTCAACGACCATTTGCTGGCCTTGTAGTAAAACAATTTTCCAATCTGAACATCATCCGTTCTACTACCAAGGCCGCAATCATACCAGCGAGATGTTTTGATTTAATAACCAACGGTCTTCATTCGCTTGTAAAAGTATGTGTACTAACCCCTGACTAATTTTAAACGCATTGCATCATGTTTGATATTAATATGAACTAGCTATGAATAAACAAGTAGGTAATACAGTCATTTGTATTAGTCGCGGGCCTCGCTTTCATTAAACATTAGCATTTGCCGCGTTAATAAATTAGTGCAGTATTAAACTTATGCAGTTCCCTATGGCAAATAAAAACTAAGGTCGGTCAGACTTTAGTGGGAAGCCTCCAGTCGAGGCTCGCTTGCTTTCGCCATCAGTTACGGGGTTCCGATTGCTAGCTTTTCGATTAAAGTCGAACGGAAGCTCGAATTGTAGTATCGATTAGCGCGGTTGTATGAACCGCGTACCAAGCCGCGATCACTCTCATTGTTTGGGTCGCGAAGAACTAGTTGCTAATCGACGCCACGGCACAGTTGTACTCGCATATCCGAGGTATGCGAATGTGCGCTTCGCTAATGACGCCCTGCTATTCGGCCCTTGGTAACGCTGCCCCTTTCGCGATGACTTCTAATCGCGGTTTCATTTAGCGAATTCAGTTGCCGGAAGGATATCGTGAAGTGGCATCCGACGCGACACGCTTCCAGTGCCGGTATTGAAGATATCGCTAGACTCCATGGAGAAAATGTAGAAAATGTTCCCATACATCATCAGCTGGCAGGTGCAGATCATTCGCATCATCGCACAGTAGCGGTCATCGCTTAATGAATAGTGATTTATTTTTGAAACTGCACCGTTACCAAGGCAACCGTCAGCTACTAGCGCACGCTAAATAACACGTAGACTTAGACCTAGTAATATACACTTAAATTAGCAGTTTGTCAGTGTGAACCTGAGCAATTTAGCCCGTCGATGTTTATATTCCACCGACTGACAGTTGCGTGCTATTAAGCAGCGGCCGCCGTTCGATCTGACGATGATTGATGTTCAGACGACCTTCCAGCTAAAGTATCGAGTCTGCTGACGCACGCCGGACAGCGGCGGTCGCATCGATTTTTCACACTCCACGATGCTCACATTCCAGTTTCACTTTCATTTCGTACACCATTAGGGATACACTTTCCCGGAGTTATTTCTTTTAAAACAAAACATGACAGAGTGGGATGAACAAGCGACGGAGCGGCCAGTAAGTGTTGCACTGTGTTATGTCCTGTATGATTGGCACGTGACTGTTTGGCATGGCGCGGAAGGACCCCTCCGGCTCCTCGTCGGATGACGGCGGGTTCGCGCGCGACGGCGACGCGGACGCCGCCGCCGACGCTGGACACACGCTGCCCGTGCGCAGCTCACGATCGGTACAGTCCTCGCACCCCTTACTAAACAGCATCATTTGCACGAGGGCCGTCCGACCCAGCGGTCGCACGCACCGTTTTTTCTTTCACTTTCGATTCCGTTGCTCCACGATCTATGATTTGCACACGACCGGCTTGTTATGGTGTTTTGTTAGATTCACGGACTGTGCTTTTGTCACGCTCATCTGGAACTCTCGAAACAAATCGTAAATTCGATTTACTGGCTAATTTCACCGTCACAAAAACACAGTCCAGTTTCAATGCTGTTTGTGTAAATAGACTGTACGATACATGACTTGTACAATGTACATATATATTAATTTGATTTATTTCTGGCTCATGGAGCTGTTAAGTTAATTTTGAGAGTGGCCTGTTTGTTATCACCTGTTTACAATTAAGTCTAATTTAGGCATGATCAGTGACATCACCTAAATGATTCATCTTCCCACGCTGGTGTGTCGATCGCCACTTTAACAGAAATTTTAAAGCATACAATTTGTCAGTTGCATTGCACCCCGTTTAGGAACAATTGAGCTTCAGCTTATATGGATGACATTATGTTTATCATACCATTTTTTTGTTTACGTAAAAAGACTGACTGCTGATAAAAGTTTGCTTAATGAGGACATGTATTTCCTTAATTTATATACTTCATGTTTTTGTGTGTTTTTGTATTATTATGCCTGTAAAACTTCGGCAATAGTCATCATTTTTAGTTATCAGCAACTTAATACTAATGATTTAATAATGTAGTTGATCGTCATAGTCATTATTGTTAACTAAAGATGCAGTTTAGTTTACAGTGACCGTTCTGAACGCGTTCACAATGCCACCATTGAGACCTAACTGTGTATGAATCATGCCAGTGCTGGCTATTCAACCCAGCCATGCAAACGTACCATTCAAATGAACCACAGGACTTCTGTGTGTTGTGGATTGTGGAACAGAAAGGAGCTAGCTTCCGCGCATTCATGCAATTCGGTGACTGTTTATTATGATTAGGTTTTTGTCACTCAATTTGGTTCATGCGATTGTAGTGCCATCTATAGATAGTTTACGGTAGGAAATGATAGATGGCGCTTTTTGATTTATTTTATGTCTATTTTGTAAATGATTAGGGTTTCATATTGAACATATATTATTCAACATTTAAAGTTTGTATTGTTTTAAGGATATTACGTATGTAATTTTTATTACATTTGTACAAGAGAAAAACCAGTGTAAATTTTTGGTAACTCGTTCAATTTCCAATATTTTGAAGGAACATTGTGGTTTATTTCAGCAATAGTGTGCACTTGGAGCTCGTCCGAGTTACATCACAATAAATACTCACTGCACTAAAAGCTGAAAACACCATTTACTCATACTTATTAGTATTTGGTGGGATAATTAAACGTGACCATTAAAAAAACTTTATACAGGACAAATAAATCCATTAGTTAAATAGGTAGATAGATAGATATAATAGTTATTTATGATATTAGGGCGGTAAGTTGGTTTTTACAAACGAGTAGACAAATGTACCCTCGACTTCGTCTCGGGCTTACCATAGTCACGAGTTTGTAGAAACCAATTTCCGCGCGTGTATCATACGACGTTTTCCAACACATTCGCGAGAAAACAGTACAATAGGTAATGAAACAAACTTTTTTTTATTAGTGGGAAAGTCGCAACAAACAATCTTTGATGTTCCTAATCTAGTATAAAAATGGGCTAAAATGGCGCGCATTTTTTACAATGCAAATGGCGCCACGCGCGTGTGGTGAAAATTAAAACTATATCTTTAGTTTCATTTTCTCTTTAGTATTAAATTAAGGAGTTTCGATCATTCAGCTTATTTATTCTCGTACTGTGAAACTCCTTGGTGAAATTCTTTTATATGTTTTATTGAAATTAAAAAAATAACCGTAAAGGTTACGCATGGCGCTATACAAGGAACGATGCGGTAAAAAAGGTACTTAGGTGAGAGTACCTATTTTACCACACGCCCCGTTGTATGGTGCGTAATGTTTAACTTTCGGACAATGTATACAGGCTTTGTAAATGTATTTTTTGAGCAAATATGTTGAAAACTCTTTATTGATACTAAGATAACAAAAATCACAGAAAACAGAAAATCTTACAAGTAGGTTACAATGGGCGGTCTTATCGCTAAAAAGCGATCTCTTCTGGAAGAGATCGCTTTTTAGCTACCAGTGCTGCAGCTATTTGTGCTGCAATAAAAAACTAATAGGTACTATCTTTTTATTTACTTGCATATATCTGAAAAAGAATAACATGGAGAAAGTACGTTGCAAAACTATAAATATTGCCAATCAAATAATAGGCCTAATCTCTAAATCTAAATTTATATTAGATTCCAATTGTTTCTAATGTTTCAGTTAATACTTAATTTCAATATCTAGAGCCAGTTCTAATTTTGGTGCAAGATGTAAGTCTTAGACTTACATGTCGGACTTTAACAGTGTGACGTCATTATCAATTCAGATGATATAATAATTAATTAAATCCTGGTCTATTGTAATTAGTTTACTGAAGAAAAAGCCAATCCTTTTAGTTCGAAACTTCACTGCGAGACTTCAAATCGTTTTTCTAATTTCTCTGCAATTCGATACCATTACCAAGCTTATTACGGTCGTTTCCACTCCACCCCCGCATCTCGGCAGTTAATCGTTCTCGTTGGGAGCAAGCCTCGCGGAAGAGATGAGGCAGCTTACTGAAATTAGGACACCCTAGCCCGGCATCCGTGATAAACGGGCTACCGTTGTTAATTGCTGTTGAGATTTGAATCTCGTATTTTTTGACGCGGTACCGAGATTTGCACTACTTTGGTTAGATGGAGGTGCTCTGGCTTCTCTGGAACTGTAATACCTATCATAAAAAACATTTTAATGTAAATTCGAGTCCGTCGCTGCCATTCGTGGCCAATGTTTTTTTAGATTCTGACTGTCGCGTTCTGCGTATTGAACAGAACGCAAAATGTAATGCTGTTGAATGAATGTAAGGGTTTTAATAAGGGCAATATTATTTGTCCGCCTTCTGGATTTATAAATAACTAGCGGCTCGCCCCGGCTTCGCACGTGTAGTGATGTAGCCTATGTTACTCAGGGTGAATATAGCTTTCCAATGGTGAAAGAATTTTTGAAATCGACACAGTAGTTTTTGAGTTTATTCATTACAAACATACACACAAAAATACAAATCTTTCCTCTTTATAATAGTCTTGTAGATAAATAAATATGTTTGGACATTTCACACAGCGCCTTCTAGCCCCAAAATAAGCATAGCTAGTACTATGGGAACCAAATAACTGATAGAAATGCTTGGATTTGTAAATACATACATAGAATACAATATAACGCCCAGACACAGAACAAACATCGATGTTCATCACACTAATGTTTGTTCTGGATGGGAATCGAACCAGAAGGCAGAGCTACTACCAACTGAGCTAACAGGCTAGTTCAGTTAGACGATAATAAAAACCCTATAAGATATTTTAAGTATTCGAGATAAAATTACACCATCAATAGGTATAATTATTCAAATTTTTTTGTTACGTTTAACATCTGCGAGATTCATTTGGCTTTTGGAAAACGTGATAAGAATTAAGTTTGGTTTGTAAGGGGAAGTTAAGCATCGCGACCTGCGTGCTCGTCTTCTGAATTTTAATGCAGGGGGTAGGTAGGTAGGGTCAGTGGTTCTCGAGAGGTTTTCAGACGAGATGCAACAAACATCGTTTCTGTTCCGTTTACATTTGAAGCTGTAAATTAAACAGAAATAATGCTTACAGTAACATAGAAAATGTAATGCTGAATTGCTATGCGAACTAATGTATTTATTCTTAAACGTAATGGTTTATCAGATAGTTGTATTATACTTACTGCCATGTTGTACATTTTAATAATTTTGTATTGTAGGTTATTTTTTATCTATTCTTTATCCCTAAATACAATATATTATGACAACCGATGGGAAAGAAAGGTTCTCGAGTGGCGATCACCAACCGGAAGACGCAGTTAGGCCGACCCTCCACTAGGTGGACCGACGATCTGGTGAATGGCGCGGAGAGCCGATGGATGCAGGAGGCGAGCAGCCGCTCAAAGTGGCGCCCTCTAGAGGAGGCCTATGTTCAGCAGTGGACGCCAGGCTGTTGATGATGATGACAACTATTTGAAATTATGATTTACTAGGTGGTAGGACTTTTCTGCAAAGTTCGTTTAGGTATAGGTACCACCGCTTTGCCAGTTAATTTGCCGCCAAGCAGTAGTCTGCAAGCACTATTGTGTTTCGATTTGAAACGCATTGTAGCTAGTGAAATTACTGGGTAAATGAGACTTTATGATCTGATTTCGCTGTCTAGAAATCTTATTACTAGATTGTGTCTAGATTATGTCTCTGGATGACGTGCGCAGTGCAGTGTCGCTCAAAACTTTAATTTTGAGTTCCGAGTGACACTGCATTTGTTAGGGGTGGCCGTGACGCTAAACGTCAAGTGAACGACTAGCTCGTCACTTTTAACCATTATTTTTAAGAATTTTAAATATCTTTGGTCTTTCAGTGGAATGAACGGAATATGATATTCCGTCTCTCCCACTGCCACATAATTACATTCTAGCAATTTTTAAAATTTTTAATGAGCATCATGAGATTTTTGCCGTTAGTTGTCTATCGCGATATAAAATAAAATTCTTAACATTACTTGTAAATCGCACGAGTTCCGGAAACATTCCATCAAAGGTGATTGCATCCTGCACTAAGCGGAGATTGTTATCAAGAAGGATATTTAACAAGTGGAGCTTCTTGTCAGACAGCCTCCGTGGTTTGGTGGTTGAGCAGGTCGGCTCATAACCCGGAGGCGGCGGGTTCGATTCCCGTGACAGGACAAGTATTTTTGCACAGGAAAAAAAGCGCAAATACTTGTTCTGTGTCTGTGGGTGTTGTGGGAGCATGGTCCTCGCAATTCCTGGGTCCCTAGATCCAGGATTTATGTGCGTGATTGTTGGGTGTTATTGTATATTATTGTATTGGTATTATTGTTTCGTACGATACCTAAATTTTGTTTTTAAAGTCTGAGATCTGCACCCCTGTATGAGTTACTGTACTCCTCATCGATATTGAGTATCGTAAAATAATTGTACGACACCAACACAGCGCCCCTAGTGGTAACTATACTCAGCTAAAGATTTTATGATGTTTGATTTTCTATGTACAGTTTTTTGAATTCACTTTTTATAAATGGTTAATAACATCATAACATCTGTATGATATGAAATCGTTTGACAATTTAGTTTGAAGAAAAGACCTCGAGGGAGATGTATGAGATGATTCGCTCTGGCGTGACGTCGTCGGAAGTGTTCTGTCAAAGTGATAACGCATCGTGTAATAACGTAGATTGCTATAAATAAAATAATAACCGTGCAGGGCGGTTTGTAGTGTCTTGTCCTACACCCTACCACCTACCTAAAGTTAGGACAAATTAAAAATTAAAGAATGATTTAGTTGTTGGTATTTTTTTGTTAGGATAGGAGGTACGTAGGATGTTCGGGTGGTTATCTATCTCATTTAGCTCGGCAGAATGTTTGGGGTATTAGTTTTTATATCATCATCAGTAGGCTAACACATTACAGACTTTACTAGAAAAATTACTGAAATGTGTTTGACTGAAATTTTAATGTATTTTTCTTAGACTTAGGCCGGATTTCCACCTGCAAGAAAACTTCTGCAAGAAGTGTCCGACCGTCTATCAGACTGTAGCTTGAACGTGTAAACTATTGTAATTGTAATTTACACTAGTTTAGGTACATTTATAAGCTACAGTCTAATAGACGGTCGGACGCTTCTTGCAGAAGTTTGTTTGCAAGTGGAAACCCGGCCTAATGCCTACTTCTTTTATGATGGATGCTGTAGAGCTACTTTTTTTTTATCATTGATTAATACCTTTAGCAATCGGCCATACATACTCTATAGGATACCATTTATAGTTATTTATGATATTAGTGCGGTAAGTTGGCTTTTACAAACGAGTAGTACCATAGTCACGAGTTTGTAAAAACTAATATCCGCACGTGTATCATACAACGTTTTTCAACACATTTGCGAGAAAACAGTACAATAGTTAATGAAACAAACTTTTATTAGTGGGAAAGTCGCAACAAGCAGTCTTTGACGTTTCTAATCTAATATTGAAATGGGCTAAAATGGCGCGCATTTACAATGCAAATGGCGCCACGTGCCTGTGGTGAAAATTATAACTACATGTTTAGGTTCCTTTTCACTTTAGTGTTAAAGAGAGACGAACGTATTGAGCAAAAGCGCTTCCAAGGAGTTTCGGCCATTCAGCTTATTTACCCTCGTAATGTAAAACTCCTTGGTGGAATTCTTATATATTTATTATGGAAATTAAAAAAAAACCGTAATGGATACGCACGGTGCTATACAACGGAGGATGCGGTAAAATAGGTACTTAGGTGAGAGTACTTATTTTACCGCACGTTCGGTTGTATGGTGCGTAATGGTTAACTTTCGAACAATGTATACAGGCTTTGTAAATGCATTTTTTGAGCAAATGTGTTGAAGAAAATATTACAACAAGCAGGTACAACAACATAGGACTTTCCTTCCACTTCATTCACGATTTACGTAATACATCCATTGTGCGTATAACGTGCAATCGTACAATCTTGCTAAGTAGTAAATAAATAAAGAAAACATATCCTAGCGCAAACGTATAACTACCAACGGCACCCGGAGAAAGATGTTATAAAATAAAGTTACCTAATATAGGCAATGGATTTTCTTTTTCAACTTTCTCACTAATAAACCGCAATGTAGAAATATAAGCATCAGAGTACTTCTTGATAGCACGAAACTTTCCTCGATACGCTCGCTCACGTCTTAATCTCGAAAACTCAGAACTATCACACCCTTAAGGTGCACCCTTATACAGATTAATGAACCCTTCTCCTGTTCAGACTAGACTATCTGCAATGAAACAACGTATAGTAGTTGTATTGATGTATTTAGTTCCTTTCTATCCTTTGCTTCTTATTATTTTTTTATTCCCCTATATACTAAGAAGTTGCCAGTGTCTAATTCGATGTTTCTGTTTTAGGATATGACGCGGCAATCTATACCAGTGGCGACAAAAGGTGAGTACTCATTCCTTTTTTAATTTTTGCGGAATGGCGGTTGAGTCAATCACAAGAAATATTATAACTCGTAGGAATTGTATATTATTGGTAGATGCTGGTCCATGAATCACATTAACTGGCTGTATCTTCGTTCTTTGTATGAAAGTGTGGTGAAACAGCACAGTACTAATAGCTGTCCGTTTATTACATGTATTTTTAAAGATGTACTGGCGTTATCCGAATGGGGAAAAGAAGGAAGTAGAGCAAGACTTTTCATGCTGGCTCTCCGTCCTTCCTTCTTGTAGTCAGCAAGTCAAAATCAAGACAAGTCAGGGATTCTTAAATCACCGGCAAGCTTTTGTCGTGGTTTGACAGCTGTAATGTGCTCCTACGACCATAGACCTAGTAACCAAAATATTCTAGGTCTGTGCTTACAACCTCAAGCACGGCTCGCCGATGATAAAAGACGTCATCATCTCGATCAGCGGATGGAGCTTGCACAATATTGCACATGTCTTTCATGTCCATTCCAGGTTTTAAAGAATTGTCCCTCGAAAGTATATTTTATCTTGTCATTCCCCTACATCTGGCTATAACCTACACAGCTTGTAGAAGCATGATCGTGTCGTGTTCGTGACCAATCAAGAGCCGTAATCACGATTTAGTTATGTAAACTGCAAACTTTTGTCCGCTGCAGTTTTAAGTTCGATAAACTCGCAAGGAGTATAAATATCAAGCTTAAAAAAATTTAGTAGCTTCAGCTCGTATAGTTCTGTTATTATGTTGTACTTACTTAAGGGACACCATGGCGTAGTACGTAGTACTATTATATATTATGTGGTCGTAATCAAAGAGTGCCATCAACTTTCCCCTAAGAAAGATTTCAAAGGGATCCGAAAATCAAATTACTTTCTTCTAATTCGATTTTGTGCTTCGTTTGATGTCTTTCTGGGAGACACTGCTTTTGCAAAAAGCTTTTGTTTGGTTCATTTAGGCCCTCTATGCGAAGATAATAAAATACATACATAAATTATGTTATTTATATTTGTATACCAATAAAAATGTTTACAAAAAGCATCGAGGAGGCTGTTTTATTCTGTTGAATGCCGTCCTAATGATCACACGTTGTTCTAACGGCAGTCGGCGTAATCTTAATGACAATCTTGCGCTTTCATGACCAGAGAGTCTTTGTTCTTCGCGCTTTCGGCTTCTATTTTAGTGTTATGATTCGTATTCGTCACTACTCACTACTGGCTTTTGTTGTATTGCTATTCGTTGGAAACCATGCAACTAGGTTTACTGTGCCTGAGTTTTTGATGAGCTTTTAATGTCTTGGCACTCAAGAACTTCTTACTGTACTATGTCTGCTATAACCAGTTGGTCATATAAATAGCAGGCTGAAGTTCTAGCTTCATTTTTTGTATTACCTTTTGTTCGGCAAGATCTTTTCTCAGCTCTTTCAGAACACCTGAGTAATGCATTACCCTAAAGCCCCCGGCTACTTGCGTTTCATTCACATGAACATGAAGGCAGACCGATTCTTGTAACACTTACCCAAGAGCCACTACACAAATGGAATCAACTTGACGATATCGTTACGAAGCGATTAAACGCTCCGATAGATAATAAAGCTCGATCGATAAACGTGAAATTGTTTATCAAAGCCCTCGATATTGACGAATAATCGGAACGGGGGCATCCACTCCGTTAAGTTCCCACCACGCGATGATTCACGGCACCCATTGCGTTAACCCAGTTACGTCGTCCCTGTCTTCCGCTACTGATGAGAGAGAGATGTCGATAGATAGAGTCAGGTTAGTTCTGCACGAGTGTGGCGCGGAACTGGTCGCGGGGTCAACGGTCGCGGATCATTTGTTGTCCAAACAGGTGTACGTCACGCGAAATATGGGAATCCAATTGCTGTTACACTTGTGTGACTTTGTTCCTAATACGGGATGAGTTTCCGCTGACTGCTGATAGAAACTAATAAACTCGCGGTGTACTATCATTACTTTTCTTAGGGGTTTAAAGCTTTTTCTATGATTTTGCTAGAAATGTCACATTTCTCTATCTTTTGTCAGAGTTCAGTCTAACTATATAGCAAGTTGTCTAGGTTTCATGTAAAGCCAACGCACGCATTGCCGTGTCACCTCCGGCGTAAATAAATCATTCATAAGTGCTCTACTGTGTGACGCTCTACTGTTTACTTAGCGGTTTTGTATAACGTACTTCTAATTAAACTTTCATGGTTGAAGTTGAACGACCTTTACTGGGGACATTTTTAGTTAGTAATCCTTTTTAATAAAACCACTATATTCTATACTCCTCCAACCAAATTGCTCCAAAATAAGTATTGGGTCTGGGCTATGAAAGTCAAAAACATAAAATGGAAGGTATATGAATTTTAGTAGTTCGTAATAAACTTTTATTTACCTTAATACTGTGAAAAGTAAGAGTTACCGTAACTGTAATTTGACCATGTCAACAATGTCATTACAGCTGTAAAAGCACTTAAGTACGAAAATAAATACGGTAATTGTATGGTTGTATTTATGTATGTAAACGTTTAGCGAAGTGGTTGAAATGTTAACGTTTTGACCACGCCTTTGACTACCTTACCGAAATTACGAGCACGTTTGACGATATTTCATTTAAAAGAAAATCGTTGTTCTAAAACTGCTAAAACATATTTAAGGTTGCAAGAGAGAGAGAGTTACTATCTCTGTTCTTAAAAATTGCTTAAGAATCATAAAGACAATAACAAAGAAAGATTGGCAGATTCCAAATCCAAGCTTCCTTCAGACCAACAAAAACGTGGAAGCCAAAACAACTTCTTCAATATTCTACAATCTGCAATACTTTCACAAGTTAGAACATCTGGATCTCAACCTACACGACATACTACACATCTTTTGTCTTGAGATACACCAAATGTGTGTGTCTATGACGTCTTAAAGGTCAGGATTGATCAAACAGCAAGAATGCGAAGATTCCCAACCGGACTGCGTCGATCAAATTGCGTAACGTTCATTTGGCAGAGTGGCCGAGATTGCAGATGAATGTCGTGTTCTAATTATTGACTCGGCGTGCGACTCGTTTTTAGTTTGTGTGTCGTCTCATTACTAGATTGTCCCATGCATTTACGGAGACACCAGAAGATTCACGTGATAAAAGCTTCTTTCTAGCGTATTGAACTAAACCTTACCAATAAACACTGCATAACAGTGGAATAGCTACTCAGTGTTTTCTCTTGTTTTATCTTTGCTCATTTCAAACTCAACAGAGACAAACACTAAACACTAAATAACTATTCGTCCGCTGTACAACGTTTATTAGTAAGTCTAACATATTAGCACGTTCGGGAAAGAAATATATTCAATGCTGTCGATATTTCTGCGATCGGTTCCAGTAGGTATCTTATTTTAATTTTTCCGCTATTATGGTGTTTTATGCTGAAAACTAATAATATCGAACGGCCGGCCTTTGCGTTGATGACGGGTAATTGTAAACGCTTTAAATTGACGGCAAAGAGCACAAGATTATTTATATAGTATATTAGTAATTTGCTACGAACGCAGTTCGAGTTGCGGGTTTTTATAAGTACAATGTGCTAAAATTTCGTAAATACCGGTTTGAATTGTGCACTTAGCACTTTATTAGGCTGTTTCCCCTGATCTCGGGCCCATTTGAGCTCTCGAATCGGGGTCACGGCCACGGGCGTCACGCTCGTGATCTTGACATTGCATTTCTGAGGTTGGTACGGTACATTAACTGGCATGTTCATTTCGTACGCATCGGAAAGCGCCAGGTAAAGGACCATGTGTGCAGAGATACTGTGGGAAATATTTACATGGATCCAATTGTAAAAAGAAAGAACAAGAGCTTTATAACTTCTACCTCTCCTGGGAACCTGTGGGAACCATTCCGTCTGGTACCGCTGAGTGCATTGCTCCACGAACTCATAAAATAAAAGCTTTCAAAACAACATGCATATTACTTTTAATGATTGCATGTGGGACATAGAATAATAGCACTCATTTATATCGCCGGAAATTAAAACATGCTCTGTCCATCTAGCTTGTCACCTCTTGTGTGCTTGTGGCTTGTGTCCGTAAAGTAAATAATGGAAAATCCCTTCCTATCTCATAATTCTCTAGAATATTGAAGCACTTTTGAAAACCCATTCTTACGCTACTCAAGTGCATCAAGGTATTGTCGCTAGAGAAATCTCGTCGCGATGTCGGAGGTCATCAAGGCTTTGCATTTTATAGCTTCTATTCTAGATTGACCTTTGCATTGTAAACAGGGTTCTCGTTTCCATATGTGCTTGTTAGCAGGAAAACGGATGTTGTTTTTTCCTTTCAGCTGATGAATGCCTTCCTACGTGCACCATATTTTCCGTGTTATCATTAACACACGTTGATGGCGTGTCATGATATGCGAGTGTATTTTGGGGTTGTTTGAATTTTACATGGGGCGGGCGACACGACGCTGACTCCGTTAGTTCCATCGCCCGCTATAAGTGTGGGTTGTAGTTACGCGCGGACAGTGCGCGGCCGGCTGTGTACCACACCACTGGCTGGCACCGGTGTTCCATATTCAAAATATCCAATCGTACTAATGGATTACGCATGGTAGTGCTGTGAACCTGACCTTCGATTGTAGTTTCCCGGTTTCGTTTTAGTTTCGGAAGTCTCTCACCACTATGCCGGTGCTGTCCGAACGACGCGTTCAGCCGAAGTTGCAGACGCGACGGGCAAATGTAGGCCGTAAGTCAATTTTCTCCTCTGTCTGTGATGGTGTCTGTTTCAACTTCAATCTTATCTTTTTAAAGTTAGTTTTGTTGTGAGGAGTGCTTTGTTCCTGGGAATTGGTTTCCTACATTTTGTGTTGCATACTGATGGCTCAGACGGGAAAGTTTCCCTTTTTGAGAAAGTTGCACCCAAGGTATCATTTGCAATTATGATAAACGGGGAAGTGGTTGACATTACCAAGTTTGGGCCCGTAGAACCTTCTGAGGATATTATAGGTAAAGTTATGAAGGTTTGCAAGGTATTGTAAGTTGTTTTAATACCTGCATAGTCCATTTATATGGCAGTGAGTACAATAGCGCCAAGGATTATTTTGATGTCCTGCATGATTCATGTAATACTCCTTCTTTTTATTGTAAGAATGTTTAACAAAACCACGTAGGCCTTGCAGATACCATTAAAATATTAGCTCCCTTAAGCTGTTAGAAAATAATGATGAGCAATTGCATTTTCACAAAAATCAATCGGGGTCAATGATCACCAAAATATCCCAAAACGCTGACGGCATCTGCCCACATGCTCCAATGGTACAAAACATTATAGTTTTTGTTTATGATTCTCGTTGAACGAGGATATCGCACCGTGTGAATCAGATAGCTGGCCGAGCGTAGGTTGCAGGGGGTAATCTGTGGTGTGGGTAATGACTTGCTACGGTTACCTATTATCGCCGAGTCAGCAGGACGGGATTGTCTGTAATGGCTTTAATTGATACACAGATCAGTTAGCACCAATGCAATAACTGTAACCTTCGTATTTAGAATGTGTTTTAAGCCACGCGGAAAAGGCCGCCCCCCGATGGCCGCCCTATGTTCACAGGGTGGGTACGAATACCCCGTCAAAAGAGCCCAGCTCTGGAAATGGTTCCTTTCCCCCCTCCCCTCCCCTCCCCTCCCAATAGGAGGAGGTGTGAGAAGACTACGGACGTTAGACGGTAAACATTCTAAATACGAAGGAAGCCTAAAATTGAAATAATTCTTCAAATCCCCCAAAATGCTACGTCATCGACAAGCAGAGGTCGTGAGATCTTCTGCAGGAGTCAAGCAGGATTTGGCACGGCCAATCGTTCTAGTTATAGAATTCGTCGCAGTCGTTTTTAATGTTGGTCAGAGGTCAGATTGTTTGAATCTATGAAACTTCGTTACATGCCTTGTAAAATTCTACTTGTAACTCTCCTTTGAAATTTCCGCTGATGAGTAAAGGTTCTAGTCCGTTTTCCGTGTTATTTTCAGTTTGTTGTTATTTGTTTTTAGATTGGTTCTTATTAACGTTTCTGTGGACTAAGGAATGCAGGTTTGCGTGCAATGGCAATAAACTTGATCAGATATCTGTGACCAGGTAACGTTTCTAAAAGCCTCCCTATATCAAGGGAGTAAGCCCTTTCCTTCGAGTTCCTGGATGCATACGCGATAAGCATTACTGTGCTTTCTGTTTGCAGGTCATGTCGATAAATTGTAGCTTCGTACCGGACTCGTAGCCAGCTAGATAATAAACAAGTTGTATAGTGGTATGAAATCCCTTTGAAATGATATAAGGTGTTTCTTTGCTAATAAAATAGTTACAGTGATTATCTAAATCTGTGCCATATCAAGATATAAGGTCCATCGATGACCTGAATGAATAAATACTATTGATCAGCCCCGTATCAACCGTCGTCAAGTTAACCGTTGCTATGCGCCTGTTTTTAGTTGTTTTCTGAAATTCTGACTCATTTCTGTTCTTCTCGTATTTGTTTTGTACTGATAGTGTCATTCCAAGCAGTCCCATTGTCCTGTAGTCATTTGTGTGGCCGCTCCCGAACAGTTGGTTTTAGTCTGTTGATCTACTCACCGATACTGTAATACTATTATTCTGTCAGGTTGTTGTGTTAGGTCATGGTTCTAGTCTGTGTCTTATTGCCATATTCATAAGGCATAAAATATTGTGAACTTTATAGCTTGAGCACTGGGACCACCTGCTTGTGTGTAAATGTGTTTGTTTGAAAAGAGGTTGCATCTATGCCTATCGTGTCAGAACCAACCCACCACATGGAAATGTTTAAGTAATGAAAGCACATACCTAGTTTTTGGGTTTCTTTTAGTTATTTTAACATGAATTATATTATGCAATGCCATTAAACATAAAGCTATTTTCACGTCTCCTTCTTTGTTTTATTCTCCACCACATATTTGTAGATCAGGTTTCTCTGTGCTAGCTCTAACTCTAACATTGCCAAGTTCATAACACACTTTAAACACTGTTGTGCTTTATCGATCAAGAGGGATGGTTTCAAAGCTCGTGACGTCAGATATACATTTTTCATCGGAGAATGCGCGGACGAACAGCGGTTTGATACCATTAAATGGACGGCTATTATTTTCCAATTTCAGTTGATTGTCCAAGCGATTATTGTTATTGAATACAAGCGAAACGTCAAGGCAGTCGGAGTCAAAGCGCGGGCTGCAAGGACAGCTTTCCAATAACTCTCGTTTTCAGTGTTGCCTTTTATAGATTTCTGATTGCACACACTATTGCGTGATTTACCAAAATCAGTATATATTTGCGGCCGTGCCCGACATACGCGCGCCACGGTTCATTGCCTTGAGTACGGAAAGAGTCCTAATATGGCGGCTGACGCAGATCGGCTTGCGCCAACGCAACTCGGTGCCATTCCAAGCAATCACTCTAGATAGAGCACATGTGCATACCGACTGATCTAACGAGAATGCGACTGTTTTCTTGAGAGCCTAACCGAAAAGCCAATCATGTGCTGCTCCTGGTTACGATGGCGGCGCCGGGTCGCGGACTCCACCGAAAACAATGCGCCGCAAGAAGCGTTTGACAAACATGACATGCCTCCTGAAGAGGCAATGGAACCACAGCAGAAGACGAAGCCACGTAAGAGAGCACCAATACCGCACCAACATTTGGATGGCATCTGTGTATTGTATTAGCTTTTTGCACTATTTGGGTTGCTGTAAACATTGGGATGAATTCATTTCAATCGTTTTGTTAATTTGCGTAGTTAGGCGTTCACTGTTTGTGTGATTCATGGACCGGATTCTTTTGTTTTAGGACGCATGGTTTGTCTTTGTTATATACAATTGAAGCCGTGCGTATATAATATGTACAAAACTAGCTTAATGTCCTAAGCCTAACGCTGTAGTCTAAAGAAAATTATTTTACATAGTTGCTTAAGAACGTTTATCACTTATTTATATATATGAAGATGTTAAACCCTCGAGTGTCGCGCGCACAGTTTTCATTGATTTTATTGATATGCTTATAAGACCCAATGACAAAACCGCCATTCCCCATCACAAGCGTTTTATCAACTTTGAGTAACACGGCGTTGTTGGCAAGTGTTAAATAAAAGCAGTGTACAATGTTACAGCGCCGTCGCGCGTGACGCGCAACAACCAGATGCGGCTATCGAACGCTGGCGGCGCCGGCGCGGGCTGCGGGTACACGAACGGCCACGGCGGGGACACCACGGGCCGCCGCGGCGCTGAGAACGTACCGCCGCCGCAACCGCAGCCGCCGCCGCAGCCGCAGCCGCAGCCGCAGATGCAGCTCAACTCTAGGGTTACGCAACAGGTACGATGTTATGAACGCTCCGTAGAACTGACAACCGATGGGGAAGAAAGGTTCTCGAGTGGTGATCACGAACTGAAAGACGCAGCGTAGGTCGGCCCCACAAGGTGGAGCGACGATTTGGTTAAAACCGCGGGGAACCGATGCAGGAGGCGAGTAGCTGCTCAAAGTGGCGCTCTGTGGGGAGGCCTATGCTCAGCAGTCTTCAGGCTGTTGGTGATGATGATAACGATGCTATGACAACTTAAGCTGGACAGTGCAAACATTCACGACGCAGCCGTGGTTTTTTGCGCGATAACTTAGTCATAATCTACAAAAAAGCTGGTTAATAAAGCATCATGCGGTTATTTTCGTCATTACGACAAATGGGCCAATGCATCAAACACTGCGAGTTAAATATAATATCAAGAAACGTAATACGTAGTTCCACAAACATGGCTTGGATAATATCGACAACGCCCCTAGTGTGCAGATGTTCATAGGCTACGGTGGCCGCTTTCCATCAGGCGGGCCGTATGCTTGTTTTTCGCTCATAACATAAAAAAGAAAAAATATATAGAGTTAATGAAGATCCTACCCCGCATTATTTGGTTACTTTATTTGTCAATCCTTTCATTCATCATTTGGGCATTAATCAGCCTTCTTAGCGTTACCGCTGTCAGATGAAGCCCAAAAGATTTATATCGTCTCGGACCAATCAGACCAATCCTTATCCAGAACTTTTTTGCATGATATCGATTGGGCGACAAAGGTTGGTGCACGAACATATTGCCTTATTTGTTTTAGTTAACAATAAATTAGAAAATACCAACAGCCTTCCATCCCTCAGCCTCTGATCCATCAGCCTGTATCCTCTCCTCCCCAGTTCCTCCCTGTATCCTACCGTTCTCGGTTCCAGACCCCGACCTCAGGCGGGCGGTCCCGCGCGGGCTCGACGCCGAGCGCGGCGTGCGTACAGAACGTACAGCCGTACGTGGCGCATGCGCAACGCAGGAACCATCATGTTAAGGACGTTCCATTTATCCTTCACCTACCCTGCATCCTATCCTCATCATCAACAGCTTGAAGACGTCCACTGCTGAACATGTCTCCCTCATAGAGCACCACTTTGAGCAGCTGCCTGAGTTACCTCTTGCATTCGTTCCCTTTGTCCTTGAGCCTGGTAGATTCTATAACAAGCGTCGTTGTTATAGAATCTACAAGGAAACGTCGTTGGAAAGCGATACTTATCTCTATACGATGCACCCGGACCAAATGTGTTGCAGCAGCTACGTTCATCTTCATCATCATCATCCTGAAGACGTCCACTGCTGAACATAGGCCTCCAAAGCGCCTCTTTGAGCGGCTGCTTGCCTCCGTAGGCTCCGTGTTCTGTAGGTACGTTATAGAGGGATATTGCAAACTTAAGAGCTGTCAAACTTTATTGCAGACGGGCATAAGTTGGTACTTGAGATATTATATCCCATAGGGGAACCGAAATTTCAAACCGGTTGGTCTATTATACGAAATGTCTAACAGTCTAACCCGATTGGTTCGGGTTATATATACGGATAATAAGATGAGATGATGGTGACCATACATATTTCGTTCTTTTCCTAAAAGTAAGATAAACAAAATCCTACATTTTTGTCTTCCCACCAAGACTTAAAAGTACATGGTCACCACAAACCAACCCGTCCACGTTTCAGTTCGGCGCAGGCGGTGTCCTGGGCGGCGGCGTGAGTCGGCCGGCCGGCGTCTCCTCCACCGTGTCGGTGGCGACCGCGGTCGCGTCGGGCGCCGTGCGCCGCTCCAACGTGGTCAAGGAGGTCGAGCGGCTCAAGGAGAACCGGGAGAAGCGGCGGCAGAGGCAGGCCGAGCTCAAGGAAGAGAAGGTAGGCGGAGGTGGACCTTATCGCATGGACCCAAGGTGTAATTTACCGTACCGCGCTATTGCCACGTAATTTTCAGCAGACTGCAAAATTTCATCGTTCACCTGTGTTACTCTACAATGAACGTAAATATTGTCTGACACATTGAGACCGATCCTAACTCTTAAGCCCATGTCAAGATTTGTTTCACAAAATGATCACCATATGAATTAAATCTCGAATCGAGTATCCATTGCTGGACTAATCGCTGTTTTGTAATACGGGCCAAAGCGAACTGCCCCCGTATTGTGTAACTCAATCGTAATCGATGAATGGGCTCCATTTGGTCATTTCCGGTTGTGTAAAATCCTCATCCATCGGTATTATGGTCCCTTAGGCGGAGAACTGAATACACAAAACATTGATTAACTATAATAATGAGAAATAGTGAGAAAATACTAATGGATGGAGATGTTGCACAATGCTAACTTGTCGGAAATTACGAAATGAAGCCCATTCGTCGATTACGATTGGCTTAGACGGTAGCCCCGCTGAACTTTGGCCTGTATTTTACAAAACAGTCCTAAGTCGCGTTCTATAAATATCAATTTTTTCAAGAACTACCCTATTTTTCGATTTAAATATGTCCAGCCCATCGATTTCTAGTCACCAAATCGTCTTTAAATCATCACCTCACAGCCTAACGTGTTGAGTGACTAGACCAAGTCTCCCATTTGTTCCAGGAAGCCCTAATGAATATGGACCCAGGCAACCCGAACTGGGAGTTCCTGGCGATGATCCGCGAGTACCAGTCCAGCATCGAGTTCCGGCCGCTGACGGGACACGAGCCGGTCGAGGACCATCAGATCACCGTGTGCGTCAGGAAGCGGCCGCTCAACAAGAAAGAGAACAACAAGAAGGAGGTAACTTGTTGTCTTTACCCATTGCTCTCTTAGGAGCAAGTCTACCAGCGTCTTGCTGATAAGTACATTTTGGAGCTCTTCAAGTCGTGAGTGAATATCTTCTAGGCAAGCATGCACTATCGTAGACCGCGTCGTCACTTTCCATCAGGCGAAACCGCGGTGAAACGCGGGCCTTCCACTGGAGCAGCTGTGCCAGCAGTTTAGAGCCATACTCCGTTACTTGAAGGAGCTGGGTTCACTTGGGTAGATGTTGGCGGGGGAAAATACACAATGCAATCTCTGCCCGCTACTACCCAGAGTTTCGCGCTGACTTCACAGCCGCCATTGAGTTTGAATCGCACTCTACTTTGTGTCGAAGAGTAATCTAGATAATTAAAAAGAAAACTTCAACTATTTCCAAAAACATTGTCGTTCAAGCGCGTGGCTACTGGATACATCCTCACTCGGTACAATCATTACTCAGCATACAAATTAAAAATAACAAATGCATGGATACCACTAGGTGGACCGACGATCTGGTTTAAACCGCTGGGAGCAGATGGTTGCAAGCAGCAGCTCAAAGTGGCGCTCTGTGGGAGAGGCCTATGTTCAGCAGTGGACTTGCTGTGGAGTGGAGTGGCTATTTATGATGATGATGGATACCTACATTTTATTAATTTTCAATTTCTAAGGGGCTTTACCAACAAAATGTATGGATACATTTTGTTAATTGTATTTTTTTGAATCGGCACGAAGCCGTGAAGGCAACCTCCCTGTACCATCTCGCTACAACGTCCGTGCAGGTGGACGTGATCAGTGTGCCGACCCGGGACCAGATGATAGTGCACGAGCCCAAGAACAAGGTCGACCTCACCAAGTATCTCGAGAACCAGAAGTTCCGGTTCGACTACGCCTTCGACGACTCCTGCACCAACGAAATTGTTTACAAGTATGTTGGATTATTTGCTTTTTTGTATCGTTTGCTTTTTGTGTTTTGTTCTTTTGCTCCATTACAAGGCGTTAAAATACAAAAATGTTCAAAACATGCCGAATTTAGTGTGAAGGAAGTATTTATAAATATAGTACTACGGTTATGTAACACATATTGCTGCTGGGCTGCTGGTGATCGCAGAAGATTTCAATGTACCGAAGAGGACGCTGCTGCCTGTTCTCTCGGTATAACGCTACCGGGACCACACGGCACCCAGCCCAAGAGCACAATCGGCCATATTTTTTCCATAATAATCCTGCAGGTAATAAAACTAAACATTATTTAACGTAAGTTCTCGTTCATTTCAGGTACACGGCCAAGCCGCTAGTGCAGACAATATTCGAGGGCGGCATGGCGACCTGCTTCGCGTACGGACAGACTGGCTCGGGGAAAACTCATACGATGGGGGGAGACTTCCAGGTACGTTCTTACTGTGACTTACTCATGTGACTTACATGCCGCGCCTTACATCATGTAACTTGTAATATTGCGACTTATAATACAACAAGTCTTCGCACAAGATCTCTTCCGGACAACCTCGGGTTGAGCAGGATTCTGATACTGTCGAAACATATCGCGCGGTCTTACACTCCTTTCTAAACCCTGATGAAAAATAAAGGTGTTTATAAATTTCACGCCAATGTTTGTTGTTATGTCTGTCTGTGGCACTAGTTTCCAAACGGATCGAGCGGTGTCAACGTAAAGTTTTTGTAATAGAAAGCTGGTTGAATCTTGGGTGAGTTATCAATCATCATCAGTCTACGATTGTTCCTTGGATTACCACTATTGTCAGTCCCTTGACTGACAATACATCAGTAATCCAAGGTTTTCGATTATACTGAAATTTTTCTTCAGTCTCTATGATTTTAATGGATTAGTATTTGTTATTAGGTATTGTAGAGTAGGTTACTAGCTGTGGTTAAACTATGTATTTTTTTTTGTGATCGCGAGAAACTAAAAAACTAAACTAATTTCGACAAAATTTCACACACCGCCAAGATCAATATTATAGTACATTTTATCCCGGAAAACTACCCGTTTCCGGCGAAAACGTGTAAATGATTGGTAAACCCGTGGGGTGGCTCTAGTACAAACGTAACTCCCCGTCCGCAGGGTAAGACACAGGACTGCAAGAAGGGTATATACGCGATGGCGGCGCGCGACGTGTTCGCGTACCTGAAGTCCGCCAAGTACAAGCCGCTCAACCTCATCGTCTCCGCCTCCTTCTTCGAGATATACTCCGGGAAGGTAACGTAGCTGTACATAGCTCACCGTGGAAATGTGGATACACTGGGCCACGGGATATACCATCATTTTTTAGCGCGATTCAATTGATGACCTAAGTGAATTCATTATCATCATCATCATCATCATTAGCCTGATCTATTGCTGTGGCGATGGTGTCGTGTGCTCTCTTGCTCGCACTCGGTGCCTTGTAAATGGGTGTGTGCAGGATGGCAGGCGATATCCATTACCAGAATAGCCATACGGTAGGGGTACTGTTCACTCTACACTTGAAAATGTTTTGACTATAGCTAAAAAAAGTTGTCTATTGTCGCAAAAACTCCTGTTCGCGGAACTACCGCATATTCTTGTTATTTAATTTTTTATTTTATTTTAGTGAACGACTTGAGTAGATGTTAAGCGACACGGTCGCCCATAACAGTTGCCGCCCTTGTTTCTGTGTATTGTTGTTATCCATATTACTGTATATATACGGACGTACCATTAATTTGTCCCCCGGTGATGTGTAGGTATTCGACTTGCTGGCGGACAAGGCCAAGCTGCGCGTGTTGGAGGACGGCAAGCAGCAGGTACAGATCGTCGGCCTCACGGAGAAGGTGGTCGACAACGTAGACGAGGTCCTCAAGCTCATACACCATGGCAATGCTGCCAGGACATCTGGACAGGTCAGATATTGAACTTATTATTATGATTTGTATACATTGAGTCAATATACACAAGAGTCACAAACATGCAACAAAAATGTTCGCACTAAAACTCTACGCAAGTTACACAGTGCGCAGAGTTTTTCGTTAGTTGTAAGGCAACCGCGATCCGAGTCGGTAGTGCGGCCTCGATAGCGTATGTCTTTCACACGTTAATCAAATGTGTAAGAGTAAAAGAGTCATATAGTCTCGCGCTGTTAAAAGGAAAAGCTATGGAGTCGATAACATTTTAAATGTTTTTACATATTTAGGAAGTTTAAAATACATATTACCATAGTTTTTTGGATGATTTATTTTTTAGTTTTATATGGATAAATTCTTTATTGTACACTTTAGAAATTAGATAGATTCAGTTCTCCGATCAAAAACTTGTAAAGTAGATGGCATTAGTTACGAATTTATAATCATTTATTACGATATGTTTGGACGGTTAGTTTCGAAAATAGTAAAAAAAAACTTAATAGGTATTAGTTTGTCCAATTATTTCCAATAGCGTCTCCATTGCAATCTTATTCCGTGTCACTAGAATGTGACGTCTGACTAGCTTGCATACAAGCGACATTGACCACTGAACAAGCGACATAACGTCTAAATTCGTGCAAATGTGACACCGCGAACTATATAACTACTGTATGTAATTAAAATCAAAAACTTTTTAGTTAATGCTTGTACTTTCAGAAATCAGTGATTTAAGGTCGAAAACGTGGAGTTTTTTCAAATCTCACAAAATGTTGAATAACTCAAAAATAAAAATAATTGCTGAGCTAATGTTACACTTAAAAGATAGCCCAAGATTTGTTTAAGTACACCCTGAAAGGATACGGTCTACGAACCGATCACGCCGTATAAGCACTATTTTTTTTTACTAATGTGCAACTACTGATAACCAAGATGTAACTTGAACGTCCACAGACAAGCGCGAACTCGAACTCGTCCCGGTCGCACGCGGTGTTCCAGATCATAGTGCGGTCTCCCGGCATGCACCGCGTCCACGGGAAGTTCTCGCTCATCGATCTCGCGGGGAACGAGCGCGGCGCGGATACTTCCTCCGCCAACCGGCAGACACGTGAGTATACCGGGGGACAGCGGGCATACCGGGGACCAGCGGGGGACGAGCGCGGCGCGGATACTTCCTCCGCCAACCGGCAGACACGTGAGTATACCGGGGGACAGCGGGCATACCGGGGACCAGCGGGGGACGAGCGCGGCGCGGATACTTCCTCCGCCAACCGGCAGACACGTGAGTATACCGGGGGACAGCGGGCATACCGGGGACCAGCGGGGGACGAGCGCGGCGCGGATACTTCCTCCGCCAACCGGCAGACACGTGAGTATACCGGGGGACAGCGGGCATACCGGGGACCAGCGGGGGACGAGCGCGGCGCGGATACTTCCTCCGCCAACCGGCAGACACGTGAGTATACCGGGGGACAGCGGGCATACCGGGGACCAGCGGGGGACGAGCGCGGCGCGGATACTTCCTCCGCCAACCGGCAGACACGTGAGTATACCGGGGGACAGCGGGCATACCGGGGACCAGCGGGGGACGAGCGCGGCGCGGATACTTCCTCCGCCAACCGGCAGACACGTGAGTATACCGGGGGACAGCGGGCATACCGGGGACCAGCGGGGGACGAGCGCGGCGCGGATACTTCCTCCGCCAACCGGCAGACACGTGAGTATACCGGGGGACAGCGGGCATACCGGGGACCAGCGGGGGACGAGCGCGGCGCGGATACTTCCTCCGCCAACCGGCAGACACGTGAGTATACCGGGGGACAGCGGGCATACCGGGGACCAGCGGGGGACGAGCGCGGCGCGGATACTTCCTCCGCCAACCGGCAGACACGTGAGTATACCGGGGGACAGCGGGCATACCGGGGACCAGCGGGGGACGAGCGCGGCGCGGATACTTCCTCCGCCAACCGGCAGACACGTGAGTATACCGGGGGACAGCGGGCATACCGGGGACCAGCGGGGGACGAGCGCGGCGCGGATACTTCCTCCGCCAACCGGCAGACACGTGAGTATACCGGGGGACAGCGGGCATACCGGGGACCAGCGGGGGACGAGCGCGGCGCGGATACTTCCTCCGCCAACCGGCAGACACGTGAGTATACCGGGGGACAGCGGGCATACCGGGGACCAGCGGGGGACGAGCGCGGCGCGGATACTTCCTCCGCCAACCGGCAGACACGTGAGTATACCGGGAGATGACAGGCAGACAGATACGTGAGTGTAACGGGCACCAACAAGCAGACACGTGAGTATACCGGGGCACCAACAAGCAGGCACGTGGGTATACTGAGGGAAAACAGGCAGACACGTGAGTATACGTGATACGTGAGTTTACCGGGGGACTACAGGCAGACACGTGAGTATACCGGGGACAACAGACACGTGAGTATACCGGGGTACAACAGGCAGCCATTTGTGTCTGGTTCATTAACCCTACCTCCTAAACGGACTCAACGTTGAAACGTCTACAAAACGAATTTAATGAAATTATGATATTTTATTATTCTCTAAAATAATAATAACCGTGAGTGCGCTGAAAAAATTGTATGGATGATGAATTTACATACTCACTATGGCATGACTACACCAATCAGTTCCAATTGGTTTTGAACCAGCGCTGCTTACACTTCCTTACATGATATAAATAAAAGTATAGACGAAAACGAAACGAATCGCTTGAACATTTGGTTGGTTATACATTTGCGTTTTTTAAGTGAGGACAAGGCTAATGTTAGCGCTTCACTACGACTAAATAGAGAACTGTTAATGTACCGCAGTATATCGTTGCAGGAATGGAAAGTGCAGAGATCAACAAGTCGTTGCTAGCGCTGAAGGAATGCATCCGAGCGCTCGGCATGAAGGGCAACAACCATTTACCTTTCAGAGTCTCCAAGCTCACGCAGGTTAGTTGGATTATTGTATTCTATTGAGTGTTTTTAACCTGTCAATGTTTAACCCTAAAAACAAACTTAAAAAAATTCTGAGCTGGCAATGTTTTTGTTTTTTATACAGCTTACCATCAGTAGTTCGAGTTTATTCGAATGTACGAATGTTTTGAACGCCGTGAACATTTGCTCGCTGTGAGCAAACGCCACCTGAATATTCGTATCGGATTTACGCTCAGCTGTAGTACTGCATCGATGTAGTCGGACGTAGGTGGTGTATGCTGCCTTATTTTATCCGGTACTGCTATTTAAAGAAAAAAACAATTTTTATGCTTATTGAAATGATATAAATAAATCCATTTTTAGGGTTCCGTACCCAAAGGGTAAAACGGACCCTATTACTAATGCTTCGCTATCTGTCTGTCCATCCGTGTGCCACCAGGCTGTATCTCATGAACCGTGATAGTTAGACAGTTGAAATTTTCCCAGATGATGTATTTCTGTTGCCGCTATAACAAAAATACTAAAAAATAGAGTAAAATAAATATTTAAGGGGGCTCTCATACAACAAACGTGATTTTTTTTATCGTTTTTATAGAATGGTGCGGAACCCTTCGTACTCGAGTCCGACTCGCGCTTGGCCGGTTTTTTATCATCTTTACTGTATTTTACCTTTCTAACTGACACAACAACAGCGCAACAAGCGAGAAACACATGCGCTCGAGTCCTTAGTTCGCACTAGCAACTGACTTGTCATGTAACATTCAAAGGAATTGCCCAAATTTCTGCCAGCTGGGTGGAGCGCGCTCCGGTGTTCGGAGTTCGTCTTGCTGTACCTGACATAACGAATATTCGACATGTAACGTGCTCACACCGAGCGAATGCTCGTGTCAGTCGCTACCTTTGTATTATGAAGGTGTTATAATGTAATGTTTGTGTTGTCAGGTGCTCCGCGACTCGTTTATCGGCGACAAGTCGCGCACATGTATGATCGCGATGATCTCCCCCGCCATGTCCTCCTGCGAACATTCGCTCAACACGCTGCGGTATGCTGACAGGTGCGTGCACACTACTACACACATGTATACACACATACATACAGGTGTACCAACACCCAAAAATAAAAATTAATCCTGAGGCAGATGAACCCAAGGGCTACAGGAATCACCCCCGCATTTAATTTTGAATTCGACGTTGAAAAAATCTATCTGATGGCGTAAATAGTAACGAATTTGTGATTTGTCCCTTACGCCCTTTGAAGTTTCCACAATAAATTCAACGATTATTATAATTTAGGTCTATTATTTAGGTCACTCGCATAAAAAAGTCATATCTGTGCTATAGTGTGTGTGTATAAAGTGTTTCTTTCTTTCCTTCGTTCTATCATTAGTTCTGCTACAATAACTAAATTTTAACCGAAATCCGGGAATTGATTAAAAATGTCCGACATCTCAGACTATAAAATAATCATAGGATATACACGAGATGATTTTAGTAGCCCCCAAAGGTCCTTATCACCAGATTCGTTTTGATCCTACCACCTTGGGCCACCCTTGCCACATAGTATCGGCGGGCTTGCCTCAGCACGTGCGATGTTACAGAGTGAAGGAGCTGGGCACGTCGGACCCGAGCCGCGCGCGCGCGGAGTCCCCGCCCGCCGACGTGGACATGGAGGCGGCGCGGGACGACCTGGCGCAGCTGCGCTCGCTCAACGTATGTACCGGCGCGCCGCGCTTCTACTGAACTCGCATGCACACACTGTGACCCTTACCACAACGCAATAAAGTGTACTTTACGTCGCACAAGGCTACAAGCCTAATAAATAGGTTCGGGTATTTATTTATTTATCAAAATCAGACTCGGGACTCGTTTGAGCATTTTTCGTAGTAGAATTTATCTGCAGAATTTTTTTAAAGCTAGATTTGCAATGTTTTGTAATAATAGTAAAAGGTCAAACGCAATTTTCCTGCGATTTCAGAACGTTGGCGCAGGCGGTAGGATCACGTTCTAACTTGCATTACTTTTATTAGTGCTTCGTCAAAAAGATCAAATCTATTTAGCAGTATGAACAGAAAGGCATGCTGCACCGACTCTACATCTTTTTTAGTCCTGAATTGCTGACTAATATTCAATGTAGAGTACAAACCGCTGGAATTAAAGACTAGAAGTTATAAGTATTTGACTCGTTGGCTCTCATCCATTCTCATGCTCTACGATATTGACAAAATATTTTGGCATTTCTATTATTATTTTGTCCAACACCTACTGCAATTTAAACATTTTTTTGTTGTAATGGATTTACGTTTGACTACTAACTCGCCTTGATGGTAAGAGAAGGTGGCCTTAAAAACATCCGGGTTATGTAATAACTCTGGTTATTTAGTTGTAATGGGAAAGCATTGCCTATCTTTCGTCGGAATCGCTTTCCATTGGTGCGCCGTAACACACTTGTGTGTAACATTTGGCAGGAAGGCGACATGTCAGCGGAGATGTACAACTTCCACGAGGCGATCGACGAGCTCCAGCGGACGGAGGAGGAAGTGCTCGACAACCACAAGGCCATTGCGGACTACATGCAGCAGGTGCACGAGCGGACTGCCGCGCTGCTCGCTCTCACCAGGGACGTCGACTACGACCAGGACGGTGAGTGTGTGGAGACTACATGCAGCAGTGCACGAGCGGACTGCCGCGCTGCTCGCTCTCACCAGGGACGTCGACTACGACCAGGACGGTGAGTGTGTGGAGACTACATGCAGCAGTGCACGAGCGGACTGCCGCGCTGCTCGCTCTCACCAGGGACGTCGACTACGACCAGGACGGTGAGTGTGTGGAGACTACATGCAGCAGTGCACGAGCGGACTGCCGCGCTGCTCGCTCTCACCAGGGACGTCGACTACGACCAGGACGGTGAGTGTGTGGAGACTACATGCAGCAGTGCACGAGCGGACTGCCGCGCTGCTCGCTCTCACCAGGGACGTCGACTACGACCAGGACGGTGAGTGTGTGGAGACTACATGCAGCAGTGCACGAGCGGACTGCCGCGCTGCTCGCTCTCACCAGGGACGTCGACTACGACCAGGACGGTGAGTGTGTGGAGACTACATGCAGCAGTGCACGAGCGGACTGCCGCGCTGCTCGCTCTCACCAGGGACGTCGACTACGACCAGGACGGTGAGTGTGTGGAGACTACATGCAGCAGTGCACGAGCGGACTGCCGCGCTGCTCGCTCTCACCAGGGACGTCGACTACGACCAGGACGGTGAGTGTGTGGAGACTACATGCAGCAGTGCACGAGCGGACTGCCGCGCTGCTCGCTCTCACCAGGGACGTCGACTACGACCAGGACGGTGAGTGTGTGGAGACTACATGCAGCAGTGCACGAGCGGACTGCCGCGCTGCTCGCTCTCACCAGGGACGTCGACTACGACCAGGACGGTGAGTGTGTGGAGACTACATGCAGCAGTGCACGAGCGGACTGCCGCGCTGCTCGCTCTCACCAGGGACGTCGACTACGACCAGGACGGTGAGTGTGTGGAGACTACATGCAGCAGTGCACGAGCGGACTGCCGCGCTGCTCGCTCTCACCAGGGACGTCGACTACGACCAGGACGGTGAGTGTGTGGAGACTACATGCAGCAGTGCACGAGCGGACTGCCGCGCTGCTCGCTCTCACCAGGGACGTCGACTACGACCAGGACGGTGAGTGTGTGGAGACTACATGCAGCAGTGCACGAGCGGACTGCCGCGCTGCTCGCTCTCACCAGGGACGTCGACTACGACCAGGGCGGTGAGTGTAGCCCCCGCATCATGAGTATGGAGACAGCACCGCGAATGTGGCCCCCGCACTGCGAAAACCAATGTAAAAGCACCGAGGTAGCGCCGGGCCCCGTGGGCGTGGTGTAGCGTGGTAGTTGTCTTTAACATTGGAATTGGTACATGTTTCCAACATGGTAAAATTTCGAACAAGATGTGCAGGCGCAGAAGCGGAATATTTGTGTAGAGATTGTTTTTCTAGTGTAATAATAATTATCCAAAAAAGCAATTAATTGGTGTTGATTCTGTTATAAAAACTCCTGAACTAAATCTATAGTACTACTTAACTACAGTAACTAAATCTGAGTTTGAGAGTTCTAAATGTTGCCGTCCCTTTTACATAGATGGAAATGTCATGTCATGTAAACTTTTTAATTTAAAGTTCTGGGGCACTGCACCTGTTATGGGCTGCACATCAGATGAACGACTATTCTAGGGATTTTAAATGAATTCAGTCTGACAGCGGGTAGCCACATTCTAAGGAAAAAAATAAGAATTAGTCACTGATAAACTGTTCATTCATATATTTCATACTAGCAGCGCCCCGCGGTTCCACCTGCGTTTCTACAGGAACCGTTCCCGTTTTTGGGATAAAAAGTAGCCTATGTTTTAATCCAGGGTATAAGCTACCTCCATATCAAATTTCATCCAAATCCGTCCAGCTGTTAGAGCGTGAAAGAGTAACAAACATACACACATACACACAAACTTTCGCCTTTATAATATTAGTGTGATGAGTGAACTGATGAATCGCTCATTGAGATTTTATGTTATGAGAACTTAGCTTGTAAACTTTAAATTGAGATATTGTTGATAACAATCATGTTAATTTGAACTGTAAGCCAACACTATTAGTGTAGGTGTGATAAAAATATCTCGTGCCATATTTATTAGCTCTCAAGCCGAGAATCGAGTTGAAACTTTTAGTATAGATAGATCGTCGTTTACGTAAAAAAAGGTAGGATTTTATAACAGAATCGATACCAACATGACGATGTTGTAAAGTAAGGGATAGATTGTCGCAAGCCGCATGTTGCAGGACGGCAGGCGCGCGTGAAGCGAGTCCGATTCCTCCCGGGCAACCGCGTTGGCGCGACTCGGTCGCAGCGGATGATAGGTACCGTCGGGTCACACCTTGCCGCAATACACAACTACACAACACTCGATACTGTCGATAATACAATACATTAATGTGAATGAATGTGTTGTAATAAACGAAACCACGACAACGAAAGAGACTGAACTTCACAACACGGGATTTATCCTAGTGTGGTGTTCAGGGATCTGTACTCGCAATGTTAAAATATAGAAAGTACTTATATTGTAACATTATTGTAACAAATTAATTTATATGATTAAGTTAAGAACTTTATTGTGTGAAATTCCATTCCATTTTGTGCAAGGAAATAAAATTTCATTTCATTAAAAAAAAAACAGTTATTCATCACCATCATCATCATCAGCCTGAAGACGTCCACTGCTGAACATAGGCCTCCCCCAAAAACAGTTATTGTGATGTTGTATTGGCATAACTGTTTTTGAATATGAATGTTGATGGTAGAAAAGGTTGCGGGAGACAGAACAAAGTTTTTTTTGTGTGGCTGGACTATGTGCACATGAACATTTTGTAGAATGACGGGTGGGGGATGCGATTGAAAAGTTATGAGCTCCCGATATTACGGTACCAAGCAAAATGAAGATCGTGCGGTTTTATGAACGGATAAAGCGAATGTTAGTGAACAAATGAACATGTCAAGTTTAATAAACATTGTTATTGCGACAAGGTGCTAAGTTCGAGTACAAGTTGCAGTGCTGTGCAACTGTAACAAAGCAAAAGTAACGCGGGTTCGTTCGCGGGTCATCGCTAAGATAATATGCTCATGCCAATGCTGTCGCTCACGGGATGTTTTGGATCAACAATAATTTTCAGCTTAATAATATTAGGTATATTTTACGTACCGAGGCGTTTTATAAAAAAGTAGCTCCCGCTTTTATACACTTCTTGACATTTACACTTTAGTGACAGTTATCTAAAACATAAGAATATTCTGTTTTTTTTTAAACGCCTTGTTACTCTTCTATTAATAAGTTTTTGATAATAAACCACTAGCTGTAAAAAAATAAGCAAGTCTCAGATTAATATTGAACGTATCTAACTGTACAAGAGAGATTTTGATTTGCAAAAATGTCATACAATTTCTTTGTCTAATTTGTAAACTGTTTATTTAAAAAGTGTCATGTTAAATTAATACTCGGTTCAGGAAGTCTTTTATAATTAATAATAATCCTTGCGTAAGCTTCCCTAATCCGCCTCGCTTACGCATAGATTAAAATTACGATCATATTTTAACCTACACTTGGTCCAAACTCGAATGAACAAAATTTTTTTTGGATATCACATTTTCAATTGTCTTTAAAGAAATTGTTTATTCATTTCACATTTATTTCCGCATCGATTTTGGACGAAGATTTAAACATCGGGTAATGACGTCACAACAGGTTAAGCGATCACCAAACACACGTGCCAAGGAAAGTTTTGAAAAACGTGAATTCGTTTGCTTTTTCATTCTTACTTTCGACATAATGATAAGAGTGAGTGAGCAACATTCATGAGAACTTTTCCAATGGCGCGTTTTAAAGTGAAAGCATGACGTAACACGCACGTTAATTTACAGCGTACGCGACGCAATGGGAGGAGCTTCTCAACGAACAGTTGGCGGTGCTGGCGCAGGCGCGAGATCTGGTCGCAGAGTTCCGCGCCAAGATGACACAGGAGGAACATATCTCGCGCCACATGCAGCCGCGGCACCACTAGTGCCACTCGCGGTGCCACTGATGGCGCCACTAGTGCCACTTAGTGCCACCACTGGACGGAAGCCTCGAAGCCAACATCTCAACGCGGACTATCGCTCATTTTTACACCTTCACCGTGTTCCGATATCTTCGTTAGGACGATACGAGTTGCAGATTAAAAAACGGCGAACCGATTGTAAATACCGTTGCATTTATTATTTGAATTTGAAACTGTGTTCGTGCAGATAGGTCCGGCTCGATCTGGCAGGTGGCGGCACGGGTGAACGATCAGTATTCGAAACAATAGGTCCGATGTTTGACATGAATGGACGTGTGTAGCTGGCCTACCGACTACCGCTTGCGTTTGGTTGCCGTGCCCGAGCTTGTTCGATTTATTTTGTACGAGTAGCTTAGGGATGAAGCGGCGGGGTTGTGTTACGATAACGAGACTGTTTACTGTAGGGGGTGTGCACAAGATTGTCTGGTTCCTTTAACAAGTGTGCGACCTACTTGTATGTGCTATACGTTCGATCGAAACTGTACAATCGAATGTAGTACTTATTGTGCCTATGGATGTTACGTATTCCTACAGGAATACTTAACATTCGCAGATGTGTATGTAAATTGTAGATCAACATTAGGTGCGATTACTTTTTTTTTAAATAACACTCATTTCTCATTTAAATTTTAAGTGATTCGTCGAATGCATTTAACTTCACTAATGGCCTATAACGTTTAAATTGTAAATATTTAGAATCGAAATGGGAGTTTTGGAAGTACAAAGGTGGCTTGGATCCCAGTCCGCAGTCGTTTTTTTTTTTATAATTTTGTACATTCTCTAAACATAGAAAGAACTATTTTTGAACGGAGGTGATGGAAGACGTGTTTATTTTTCCCGATCTAACTGCTCTGGAACAGTTTACTTACAAGTAAATCTACGCTAGACTCACACAAAATTACTATTAATTAGAATAATGTATGTGAAACTATTAATATATGGCGCATTAAGGTAAACTCAGAAGTAACGAATTTGAATGTTCATCGTCCAACGTCTCTCTATATTTAATGTAGCCGAAAAAGATTTCCGCGGAAATGTCAATTTCTAACTTTTAAGATATCCAAGTAAAATTAAGGTTCTGCCATAGTGTTACTGTTCTAACAAACAGTTAAGAACTAGACTTAAATTATAAAACAAATAATACACGCTATAACTTTTCCTAAAACTCATCGGCCATCTTCAACTGAGCTTAAAAAAATTAAACAATATTGCCATTTTACAACTCTATTCAGCCAGTCCTACCATTTTTTTCTCCATTCTCTATTTTCGATTTGATACCACACTCGATTTAAACACCTTTCCAAATTCTGCAATAGTTTTTACGCAAAGCAAATGCAGGTGAAGTTCCTGTATAATCTTCTTTTATACCTCTGTAAACTCAAAACTGTTCTAGTTTTTGTCGAAGACCAGCCGGAGATATATTACTGGAGGTTAAAATTAAACATCACTGGGCATATGAGATCTCACAGTCTAGAAATCTTTTTTTAGACTGTGTGATGTCTCAAGATGACGTGCGCAGTGCGCAGTGCCACGCGAAACTTTAATTTAGATTTCCGAGTGACACTGCAATCTGTTATAGGCGGCTATGGCGCTTAACACCAGGCGAACGACTAGCTCGTCACGTCATTCGCTTACTTACAAAACTTGTTTTATAGTACTGAGTGCAGCCGGCTGCGCTTATTATTACTGTATGGGCCACTTGATTTGATCCTAGTTGAGCCTTATTGGCTGAAAAATGTCGCGAGCGCCTCCAGCGGACAAGATTATAATCTGAAAGATACTATACGGAGTTTGTCTACAAAAACTGGATTTTAAAGTTAGTGAGTTGGCAGAGTTTATCGTCTAATTTAAATGTAACTAGTGGAACGTCGGCGCTATGCATAGCAATGGATTTAAGAATGAAAACTGCACCTGACATATGTCGAAGGTCCAGTATGGGCAGCACAGCTTTACCGGCCAAACGCCCCGTACTTCGATAGCTTCCAGCTTTTGCCGCTGGAGGCGTTAGCCGTCTGCATTGTCAACGATCTGTCCGTAAAAGACAATATTCTTTCCCGAACATGCATCGTTTTTCATAAATGTATTTAAAGTCACTATTAAACAGACATTAATGTTATCGAGATTTTAATACGTCTAAAATGTTTAGAGATTCGTTGTGATTTACATATCTTTTGCTATAAATAAATGTAATGATTATATTATGTAGCTTGTTATTGCACGGTGGACGAATTCTTATTTCTAACGTCGTTTTTAATGTACAGTTAGTTTAAAATGAGATCAAGATTTATATCATGGTTTTTTTGTTTGTGACGTGTTCATAAAAGATGATAATAATAATAATACAATTACCACGAATATATTAATGTTGAAATCACAAGTTCCTCCTATCAAATAATTACGAATCAAGTTTCAAAAACTATTTTATTTTGTTCTAACGTCTCCAATATTCATTTACCGGTTTATTCATGGTTATATTTAAATGTACGCTATTCTTATTAAAATGTTTTGTTACAGCATTTATATTGTTTAACAACAAAAATTGTCTTTAAATTATCTTTTCTCTATCAGTATAATGGAAGACAGAGACAATAAAATTGATAGAGAAAGAACAAACATGAAAATTGTGAGTCGCTGCCTTTTGTCAATAGCTTTTTATTACTTTGACTACTCCATGCTATCGTTAAAATTGTAATCAGTGAGCAATAAATCCCACTTAGATTAATCGGAACATAACTGAACAATTGAATCATAAAATGGCTGAGCAGTTAAAAATGTTCAAGGATTATATAACCGCGTAACTCGCGTAAGGGAGCGTAGCTCTGCCGCGGATACGTCCATACTGTTACACGACGGCGCAAGCCGCGTGTGACGGCGACACACAGTAGCCGGTGGGGTAAATTTCTATACGCAGATGTATCTCTCCTTGATATTAAATAAATAATCATTAAACTTCATCCTCATAAATATCGTAAAACGTGTTTATTTTTAATTATTAATAAAAATAGTAAAACTACTTAAAAGACTACGTAACTGTGTAAGTTTTTCAAGTCATTTAATGTTTTGTTTATTTTTTCCTTTTTTGTAACGCGACTTATTTATATGTTGGATTAATATTCGATTTTGTGACGTAGAGCTGGCGTTTCGTGCGATGGCTCGAGCCGCGCTTCAAGTTGTATTGTAATTCGTATTTTGTTCCAATGCAATGCTGTCCATTTTTTTAGTAAAGCTTTTTGCTGGCAACAATGTTTTGCTATCTCACGTTGTTGGAATAATTCAACATTGGAATAAAACATGGAAATATAGCACAGAGCCTTAAATTATCCGTTTATTACATTTATATTTTACAAACGCAAGGTATTATATTAATTTATGAGTGTTTTGGTGCTTAGCCTAGATATTTGCTTGTGTTACGGCGCGTGCAATTAAAACTATATTTAATAACATAGTTTTGTTTGTCTGAGGGAATGGAACGGGCGGCTGCAAGCATGTAACTAATGAAACGCCATCGCCGCCAGTTCCGAGCCGCTGTATTATTTAGGCTTGACCTTGAGGCATACTTGTATACTGTAGCTTACGAAAGGGAGATAATAGATAGCGCTTATTAATTAATAAAAATATGAAACTAATCGGTACTCTGTATCAGAGTGACTGCTTGCGCCGATGTTTGATTGTACTGAAAGAATTCTCTCTTATTATTATACGTTTTATAAAATAATTGTAATATTGAGATTGTAACGTTTATTTTTGCCCCGAAATGAATTGGTTTGTAAAGTGTACGAGTTAAATGGACAAGTACACGAGTGCGGTGAGCGGTCGGCTCTAGTTGTCTAGTTGAAATGCTTTATTGTAATAAACATATTTTAACATCGCACATTATAATAAATTAATCGAAATTGATAAATTGTAGTTTTAATCCTTTCAACGAATCTACCATTTGGTCTGTGATATTTATTTTAGTCTAACAGTTAAAGTTCAAAGTAACACTCAATTTTATTCAGGATGAAAACACTACAGCCAGCAATATGGGACCATGAGGAAAAGTTTTCCTTTTCATCCAATGCTGGGACAAAATCCTGGCAACACAAGAAACAGATTCTTTACCCTAAAAAATTATGAATGCTACCATCTACCACCTCAGTGTTGTTTTTTTCGAGGGCAGGTTCAATCAAATACCAAAATAAGTTAAAAAGATTTTATTACAATAAGGAACAGTTTGTACTGGTATCATGGAAACGCAATAAATACACAGAATACTGACTCTGGAAGACAAGATACACAAATTATATAAGCTCTAATACACAGCTTGGTCACCGAGCCTTGGTGGTTGGTGTTTCTGTAGCTTCAAACATCAAACATAATAGCGAAAAGACATGGAAACTAAATAAAAGAAATTTCAGGCTATTGAGCTTAGATTTTACTGTCAATGGAGCACAGCTGTGGTCTATGTAAATTTGAAAGAATTCTTTAACTGTAGAAATAACATTCTCTGACTATTGAGAAGATCGATCCATATAAATACGAATTTATTACTCAGTCCTTACAAATAAACGCTTTTTTTGTAATGCTGATGACCCTTTTATGCTTTGCGATTGCGATATTTTATCTGAGCCACTTTACGCTGCTTGGGTGCCTGGACCAGCACCCCGATTCCCAACCCATCGAAAAAGTTTCGACTCGAAATTTACGCTTTTCGTGTCCTTCGTCTACATTCAGGGCGAAAGAGACTGAGAGTGTAGATTTCGATTCGAAACGTTTTCGATAAGTTAGGAATCGGGGTGCTGGTTAAAATTTAATAGTATGCTTGAATGGCCCATATTCGTTTTATATTTTCAAAGTATTTTTGATCATAGACCCTGGAGAGACACCAAAACCAAATCGCATGCTGTAAGTTACAGTGTTATAAATTGTTGAAATTGTACACTTTATAATCTCAGTCATACACTAAAATTTGTGCTAAGTTATAGTTACTGCATCTGAAGAATACTTGCTCATTCTAAAAATATATTTAAACATTACTCGTCCAACGCCCACATTCAGCTCGACGACTACATTACTTATTGCAACCGATTCATACCAAAAGTTGTATGGTTACGGCTGGTTTCAATAAACGATCTTAGGATAGAAACTTCTAATCGATCTACGTCTATCTTTATTGAAACCGGCCGTTAAACGGCTTCAATACGCGGTTTTACTATGAAACAAGAATCTAGTTTCGCATGTTGCATTGCTATCAAAGTTACGCGATCACCCCTCTGAACAACATCAGTAATCTGTGACTTTACGTAGAAACGAAATAAATACGCATATTAGTATTAAAACACTGAGTTTAAACTGTTCTTAATTCGGATGCACTAACTATGAATTAAATTCAATAATTTACAGTGTCTACTTACATAATTTTATAACATAGTTTAAATAGGCGTAATTATTATCACAGAATGATTTAAGTGATTCATATTAATATTTTAAATAAAACAAAATTATGTACCTCATCATCAACAGCCTGAAGACGTCCACTGCTGAACATAGGCCTCCCCTAGAGCACGCCACCTTGAGCGGCTGCTCGCCTCCTGCATCCATCGGCTCCCCGCGGCTTTCACCAGGTCGTCGGTCCACCGAGTGGGGGGCCGGCCTACGCTGCGTCTTCCGGTTCGTGGTCGCCACTCGAGAACCTTTCTTCCCCATCGGTTGTCAGTTCTACGAGCGATGTGGCCTGCCCATTGCCACTTCAACTTACTAACTCTAAGAGCTATATCGGTCACTTTAGTTCTCCTGCGGATCTCCGCGTTCCGGAGCTTATCTCGCAGGGAAACACCGAGCATAGCTCGCTCCATAGCTCGCTGCGCGACTTTGAGCTTACTAATGAGGCCAACAGTAAGAGACCATGTCTCAGTTCCATAAGTCATCACTGGCAACACACACTGATTGAAAACTTTCGTTTTCAGGCTCTGCGGTATTTTGGACGAAAAGATAGGACGAAGCTTCCCGAACGCTGCCCAGCCGAGTTGGATTCTTCGCGCCACCTCTTTGTCGAAGTTGGACCTACCTAATTGGACAATCTGTCCTAGGTAGACATACTTGTCGACAACTTCGAGAGTATCGTTCCCAACAATTACCGGTATAGGTGGAACATGAGCATTAGACATGATCTTTGTCTTGTCCATATTCATCTTAAGACCAACCTGCTGGGAGACTCTACTGAGGTCGTTGAGCATTATGTACCTAATAATTTATAAATAACATAAAATACACGAATTCTATTGATGTACACACCTTTGCCTCGGTTATTATATTTTTGACATAATATATGTCCACAGATTAGATAAAATATATTACAATAGGTATCTACTACCTATATCTTTGGTTGAGAACTTTTGAAGAGACAACCTAACAAAATTAGAATTTCGCTATGTGCGTTTAGATATAATTGATCATGTTAAAACAAGAATTTGAATGAACTCGATTTTATTCTGGTTGACTTGTGTGGGTGTTATGTAAACACGATATTTAAAATTTAACAACATTTCATACAGTAAACTAAAAATATTGTTTATGACTCAATAAGCTCATAACATTTAGGTAATACACACCGACACCTGCCCGCAGGTATCGTTCATTTCTTTATTCTCAGTAGTTCCTTCAAAGGGATTCAGTTCCTTTGCAAAATCTGAGGATTTACTGAGACTACTTCATTTGGAAGCTACGTGCGTGATAATTTTACTTTAGGCACCTTGAAAAAATTAGGGATAAGGATAACTAGGAAGGGGTATAACATTATAATTGTCATATCATATAGTAATCATTGGCGAAATTGCTACCAAACACCAAAAGGGCATAGAAAATTAAATATATCATTTGTCTTTAAAAACAAGAGCAAGACTTAAATCCAAATGGTATTGATAGGATAAGATCATAGAAAATGTATCCACAGATTACATGTCCATAGTTGCTACTGTATATTGAATATTTAGAACTTTAATCCTCACATATTATAATTCACACCAATAAAGAAACGATTCTAAGGTAAATAAAAAAAATCTATCAATGAAGTAAGAGTGAGAAAGGTATAGAAATGTCAGCTCATCCAACTTTACTGCCGTGAGTTAAACTTGAATACCGACTAGCAAAAAAAGCAGAGACTGAAATCTTAAGACACCACAATAATGCTAAACAGCTAAGAGAATCCTCTATGGGACATTATTTCTTAGCTATTTCCCTTCTAATATCCCTTTTCTATCCCTAGGTGCTAGATGAATTTACACTTTATCTCTATTACTGCAAGGCTCACAGTAAACTGTCGTCTTCCTCCATGGGTTCTCCGGTCAGTATATGCGGCTCCCCTATCGCGGGCACCATGTGCGAGAACTCGTTGGTCGCCCACAGGTACAGGTTGAGGGTCCGCTCTGTGCATTGTGCTATGAATCTGAAAACACAAGAACAATAAATAATAGCATAGGTATAGATAACAGTCTATCTTAGATTATTAACAAGGTGTAACAGCTAGGATATGTTCCGTCACAGATAATATTACCTAGGTTCTGTGTCGCTTTCGCGCGTGATGTTTTACGACTACTTTGTAGTACTGACAAACTAAGGTATGAACTCTTTTAAACTGAAATAATAGTAGAAGCCACGTAAATCGACAGACACTGCGAGATCTAGACTACGTTACGTCGCGTTCTGAATCTACTTATTTTTAACTAGCTGCGCCCCGCGGTTTCACCCGCAGATAAAAAGTAGCCTATGTGTTAATCCAGTACATAAGCTATCTATATTCCAAGTTTCATCCAAATCCGTCCAGCCGTTTGAGCGTGAAGAAGTAACAAACATACACACATACACACATACAAACTTTCGCCTTTATAATATTAGTGTAATTAAAAATAAAATTGCTTTGTTAAAAAACTTTATTGTTTATTTATTTATTTTATTTATGGCCCCTATCAGATATTATTGTTTCTTTGTTTTAATGTTCTGTCTTTTCATTGCATTGGTACTATGATCTGTGTGCCCTTTGGCAAAGGTCTCTGACCACTTTATTCCTCAAAAAACTTAATTGTTACATGTGATTCTATAGTAGTTGTATGGCATAATATAGCAATATGATAATATCACACTAATATTATAAAGGCGAAAGTTTGTATGTGTGTATGTATGTATGTTTGTTACTCCTTCACGTTGAAACGGCTGGACATATTTGGATGAAATTTGGAATAGATAGCTGATATACTGGATTAACACATAGGCTACTTTTTAGCTGCGGGTAAAACCGCGGGGCGCACCTAGTATATTATAAAATTATAGCAGATGGGACTGGTAATAATAAGATGAGAATTTACTACATGCTAGTGATAAACTGTGTTTTATAAACAAGGCATTTTGATTTGTTATATTTATTCATTTCTATTGTCACAGTATGGGAAGTCATGCTATGGTATTTTTTCTGTAACCTATTGTTTCAAGATAATCTCGTTGAATCAAACATGGCATTTATGGACAATTAATAAAACCATTTTGTTTTCAACCACACCAAACAACAAACATCAAATCAATTTTTTAAGCTCAATATAAGCATGGAACAAGGAGAGGAATGCCAATACACCAAGAAAACAGTGTAGATCAAAAATATGCCTGAAACTAGATAGTGTTGCAAAATGAGTGGGTTATAAGTTGAGCGCAGATCAGAAATATGACAAAAAACCGTTTGGCATTCCTCTCTTTCTTGTTCCATGATATAAGTAACTCAATAAATGCAAAATTAAAATAAGACTAACATTCCGATGCACGCGCCACATTTTGCTAGTTAGTTATAATAATTAGTAATATTAGTTATTAAGAACGTACCTAACGAAAGGTCTGACGTCACCCTCATTGGCGGTCTGCAAATGCTGGTAATACAGATGCCTGTGCTGCTTGGCGATGATGACAGGGGGGTATCCCGCCTGCATCAGCACCAAGTTCATCAGCAACCGCGATGTGCGACCATTCCCGTCGATGAACGGATGGATGTGGACCAGCTTGTAGTGTGCTAGGGCTGCGTATCTGGAAGTAGGAGTAAACATGTATCAAAATCAGTTAATTTCCCAGGGGGGGGGGGGGGGGTACACGATCCCACATCCTATGTGGGATGTTGCATGTTTGTGTCAGGGTGTTAAAAATCACATCAACAGTGGAAACATGTCCACTGCTAAACACAGGCCTCCCTCATAAAACGACACTTTGGGTGCCTATCATAAGCATTCAAACGGGGGGTTTGCCATAAAGCAAAAGATTTCAATGTACCGAGAAGGATGCTGCTGCCCATTCTCTGGATATTTCCTTGGCGTTAAAATACTGATGATTAATACTTATAATAATAATAATAATATATAATAATAATATAGCCTTTTATTCTGAACTGCCATAATATAAACATAGTAGATGTGTTTTAGTTACATTATAAAATATCCCGCAGTTCAGCGTGCCTTTTGGCATAGGCCTCCTCTAACAATTTCCACTGGGTTCTGTCTCGTGCTACCCTTCTCCAATGGTGTCCAGCCGTGAGCCTCAAATCATCTTCCCATCTTATTTGTTGGCGTCCTCTATTTCGTTTGCCATCCATTGGGTACCAATCAGAGACAATTGTACTCCATTTGTTCTGTGGATCACGGATCATGTGGCCGGTCCATCTCCACTTCTGTTGGTCTATTCGAGAAAGTATATCTGCTACTTTGGTTTTTTCCCTTATTTTGCTACTGTTCACTTTGTCTTGTTTCTTTATTCCTGTCATACTTCTCTCCATGGCTCTCTGGCAACGTTCCAACTTTTCTCTTTGTTGTTTCGTGAGTGCCCATGTTTCGCATCCGTAAATGATAACTGGGAGTACACAGGTGTCAAAAACTTTCCTTTTCAACGACATGCTTGTCTCCTTGGATTTCATAATCTCTTTCAATGACCAGTACTTCTTCCATCCATTTGCTATTCGTCTGTTGATTTCTTTAGTAGTTTGGTCTTTGTGAGAGATTATCTGACCGAGGTATTTGTATTCTTCTACATATTCCAGTGGTTGATTATCCATTTTTATGGCTATCGGTTTGGAGTTTGTGAGCAATTTTGTTTTATCTTTGTTCATTTGCAGCCCTATTTTCATGCTTTCTTCATTTAGTGATTTTATCATTTCTTCAAGGTGTGCCGGATTTTCTTCGAACAGGACGATATCGTCCGCAAATCTTAAGTGGTTCAGTTTTGCACCATGTATGTTGATGCCGAATTCATTCCAGTCCAATTTGCGAAAGATACTTTCCAGTACGGCTGAGAACATTTTTGGTGATAGGGGGTCTCCCTGTCTTACACCCTTCTTGACCTCAAACTTTTCGCCAAGGGTTTCTAGTTGAATCCTCGCCTCGCTATTTAGATAGATGCTTTTGATAATTTCGATGTAATTTGAAGATATCCCTTGTTGTTCTAGGCTCTCCCATATTGCTTTGTGGCTTATGCTATCAAAGGCTTTGGAATAATCAATGAATGCCATATACAGGTCTTTGTTATACTCCTTATATTTTGCTGTTATTTGTTTCACTGTATGAATATGATCTAGGGTCGAAAACTTTTGTCTAAAGCCAGCTTGTTCAATAGGTTGGTTTTCGTCAAGCTTTTTGCTTATTCTTTCTAGGATTACTTTGGAGAATACCTTATAGATATTCGACATCAGACTTATAGGTCTGTAATTGCCTATGTCTTCTTTATGTCCTTTCTTAAATATAAGGATGATATGCGATGTTTTCCACTGTGTGGGAATTATGCCTGTAGTCATTATTTTGTTGAATATTGAAGTAAGTATGGGTAGTAGTTCTTCGAGAGTACCCTTGAGAAGCTCGTTTGTAATTTTGTCTGGGCCTGGAGCTTTTTCCATCTTTTGACTTTGTATAGCTTTTGCGACCTCACTAGGCAGTATTGTTGGTACTTGTTCCTCTCTGTATTGTCTTTCGTATCTGTCATTCATGTGTTTTTGTTTTTCCTTTTCTTCTGTGTTCGAGTATAGGTCTCTATAGAATTTAGTAGCTATTTTGTTGATATCTTTTCTGTTTGTAGAAGTATTTCCTTGTTTGTTGAGTTTTGGTATCCATTCTTTGTTTATTTCTCTAAGTTCCTTTAATGCTTTGTTTACGCCCCCTGTTTTCTTTATGTGTCTTTCTAGTGTTTTTTGCCTCTTATTCCTCCTATCTTTCCTGATGCTCTCCCTGATTTGCGTACTTAGTTTGGCTACTAGTTTGGTATTTTCTTTTTTAGGGTGAGATGAGAGCAGGTTTTTCCTTTTTTCTATAAGTTGCAATGTTGAGTCAGTTAGTTCGTATTTATTATCTCTCGTGTTCTCTGTTTTGATTAACGTTAGTTGTTTTTCTAGCTTCTCGTACTTTTTGAGAACATCGATGTCTCCTTCTTCCATTATTATTTCCTCCCTTACTTCTCTCAGGGAATCGACGGTTTTCTTTGAAATTTTCTTACAATACTGTTCTGGTTTATGTGGAGCTATATATTTTCTAGATTTTCTTGGTGATTCTGATCTTAAGGAGCTTCTTACCATGCGATGGTTCGTATTAAAGTTGAATTTTGTCAGAACTGATGTGTCTGTGAACGCTTTTGGATGGCTTGTTGCTATGTAGTCGATCTCATTTTTATAGCTGCCGTCAGGGGATACCCAGGTCCACTTATTCTTTTTATTCTTCTTATAAAAGCTGTTGAGTAGCATTAGGTTATGTTCTAATAAGAATTCTACTAGTAGCTCGCCGTTCGGGCTTCTTCTTCCTTGTCCATAGTTTCCCAATACATATTCTTCCTTGCTTTGTTTTTCTCCAACTTGTGCGTTGAAGTCGCCCATTAGTATAATGTGATTGTGTGAGCACCTTGTTACTGTTTGTGTTAATTCTTCATAGAAAAGTTTGATTTCTCTTTTTGGTGTTTGTTCTGTCGGAGCATATATTTGAATAATTGACCATGTTTTTCGGTATCCTAGTATGTCTATGTTAAGCACGGCTATTCTGTCAGAGATTCCAATGAGCTCTCGAATTTGATTCTTCATTGTCTGTTTGATTAGGAATCCTACGCCTCTTTGTCCAGCTATTTCTCCTTTATGGAATAGTATGTAGTCATCCCGTTCCTCAATTTTTTCTTCTAGTCTTCGCATCTCGCTTATACCCAGGATATTCCAATTTATGTCTTCCAGTGCTTTTTCTAGCTCATGTAGGCTTTCATTCGTTCTAAGGGTTCTCGTATTTAAGGTTGCAATTTTAAGAGTTTTATTTCTTCTTGTTAGAGGGTGATGGTCTAGATCTCCCGCGGGGACCGGCCGTAGTGGGAGACGTTTTGTTGGTTGGTTATGTTTGTGATTATTTGTTTGTGTAGTTATTGTTTGTTTCCCGTGTTCCGTGGTACTTATTAGTTTTTTGAAGAATTCAGTTGCGGATCAGATCTTGCTTTCTCTACGAAACTCAGTATGTTAGGTTTGATTAAGTCTTTTTTTAAAGTTTTGGTTACCATTTCTGTTGGATTACTAAAAGTTTTGTTCGTGTTAACTTTCTTTTGCATTGATGATGATTTTGATTTAGGTGAATCTGAAGTTTCTCTTTTCCTTTTTTCTCTACTGTAGTCTTTCGGTTTCTTCACTATCAGTTTATCGTACTTAATATACGCAATATTACCTTTCTTTTTTTCCTCTTCTAATTGTGGTTGAAGTTGTTTGCGTGTTTCTAAAATTTCCTTAGGGTAATCCTCTTTTATGTTGATACCTGATGTGAAATTTCTCTTGTTTTTGAGTATGAGATGTTTTTTCCATTGGGTTGTGAAGGAAACTACCACTGGGCGGTTTTTGTTTTCAGTCTGTCGCCCGATTCTATAGACATTGCTAATTTCTTGGCTGTCTATGTGTACACCCATTTCCACAATTGTTTCTTTGATGTAATCAACTAGTTCCGTTTCAGATTTCCCTTTTTCTTCGACCCCAAAAAAGACGAGGTTACTTTTTCGTTTTTCTCTTTCTGCTGATTTGAGTTTTTGTTCAAGTTCTGACACTTTAGTTTTGAGGATATTATTTTCCTCGGTGATATTTTTCATTTTCTCGTCCAAAGCTTCCATAATGTTCTTGGTTACCGAATGCGTTATTAGTTCGGCATGTTTTACTAATTTCTCATCAATTTTTAACAAGAGTAGTTCCATGTTATTATCCATGTTATATTTTTTATTACTATTTACTTGTGTATTTTTTGCTGTGGTATCACTGACTAGTAGAATTTTTGTTTTCTTTAGTGGCAGCACTTGTTATTTCTGTCAGCACTGCCGCAAGGTTGGCACACTGTACGCCTGTTGTCTATGGTAGTGATTTGATATTTTTTTAGGTTATAACGCCGAAGATGATTGTTAGTTTTTCTGGCGAAACTTAGCACTTGCACTGTGTACACTTCTTACGTGTGTTTATTAGACTTTATTTTAGTGGATTTGCATTTCAGATCACCGAATTGACACTGTTTAGCACTATTTTCGATTTAATTTTCGCGAGACTCGTTGACGTACGTGTTTACACTTTATCCACCGGAAACGGAAAAACTAATAATACTTAATAATTTATTAATACTTACCAATGAATAATAAATATAAGATGAAATTGTATATTATGCTCTTCATATCCTGATTTAAAAGAATTTTTTTGCATTCATTTTATTTATTATTAATCAGCAGAAACTAAATTATTTCAAACATACCTTACTGGATGCAAGTCCAAAGCATCCTCTGAATTTAGCCACTCCAGAAACTGTGACATAAGCTTGTGTATCTCCGATGGCCCTGGGGGTATGTGTCCCCCGACATACACTTGAGTCCTGCGGATATTACCACCTTCAATGGGGTCTACATGACCTAGTACCCGTTTATGTATCTCTAGAATGTCTCCCATGGTGATATCTCTCAATCGATACAACAAAGTAGCATTTATATACTTCATAGCTGCATCAAGTCCAAGAATCTCATTGTGTTCATCAATACTCTTACCAGAAACAGCTACCCGTGTCTCTAAGATACTTCTAGTTTGCTGGAGAGTCATGGTGTTGCCTTCAATACCTACAGTATGATAGATATGCTGGAAGTAAGCCTCTTTCTTGGCTCTCCGTAATGCTGAGTTGTTCTCAGGTATTGACAGTAACGCATCTCTTTTTTCATCTATTTTTTTCAACATTTCTCTATCTAAGTTTTCAACTATGCTTGCGGTGCGCTGTCGGTTTACCAATGCCCCTGTGTGTTCTGGATAATTTGTTAAAGCTAAAGTGTAGAACTGGTCTGCTTTGACCACATCATTTTTAGTGTCTTCTAAGAACTCTCCATAGTGATTTAATATGTCTGCATGCTTAGGAGACAGTGCAAATGCATGTTTGAACAGTTTAAGGGCTTTGTCTGCCTTACCATTGTTTTTCATCTCTAGGGCAGCGTTCAGAGAGACTACCGCTTCAGCGTCTTGAGCTGCGTCATGACGTTTCGGTATTGTGTGCCCTCGGTCATGCACTGGCTCCAAATAATTGCCGTACAAACCAGACGGTACAGGCGCGAAAGGTTTCACGTATCTTCCATCGTAGCTGAATAATCTCTGAAAAGATATCACCACGGCCAGAGTGCACACCACACTTGAAAGGATCAGCACAGTTTTACATTTAACCAGTATCCTATTAGAAAATAAAGGCTTTTTGTAACCACACTTCATCGTATCGGATTCCTTTATCCTACCTATGAACAACATGTTTGTCTCGATAACTGAAACATATGCCAAGCGATAAAATCTCGGCGTTCGTCACTAGAAACCATTTACATTGCATTGTTTTGCAATTTTATTTCAAAACGAAATTAAAACTAATAGCAAAAAACCACGTAAGACCATCTTTGCGATTTTTGCTTGACAGATTGACAACTTTGACATTGATTTTTCAATTTGATAACACATTTTGTCATTGCTTTGACGTTGACATCTACAACAGCTTAGACAATTATAATTTTTATCTTAAATTTTGGCTCCACACATAGTGTATTTAGCCAGTGTGTAACCTAGAACATTTCACGTAAAGTCAAGTCTTAGTCACAGTCTGGGTAGTCATAGTCCAGTCTGAGTCAGGTAGTCATAGCCTAGTCTAAGTCATGCCCTAGTAAAGTAATGGCAACTTTACTAGAAGCTTTTATGGAATTTTGGAAGCAACACGAAAAACCACGTTTTACCACATTATATCTCTTGCCCACACTCAATAAACTCATGCTCGTGATTCAGCACTTAATGCGTAAAACGCCACCAATTTTAAACATCACTGGAAAAAGCACAGTTTCTGAAAAACAATACAATAAAACGACGTGAACTTTTCCGCGTTTCCGCCAAAACTCTAGTGAATTATTATACGTTACTGGAATCTGCAAGGCTCACTCATACAAAAACGTGGTCCGAAAGAGACTTAACGCTAAGGACCTGTGGCTCTTTCTAAAAGGGTGACCATAATTTATGAACTGAACAGGATAAGTTTTTGGAATACGACGATTTGTTTTAAAATTTATTTAATCTGAGTGTGAAAGGGACACGACACATCGCCTTATAAGTGAGTCTTTCCTTAGACCGTTATTCCTTACCTACAACTAAAACAATTATATGCGGGTCGCCATCCACCCAGCGGCAACTGAGAATATTATTACCGAATGCCACCCGGGAGCAATCCACGTGGGGGCAACTGGGAATATACCGTTCTTTTTAGCACCGCAAGGCCATCGCACACCACGACGCACGGAAACATGACATCCGTATTATGATGGGCATTCCTCCAAACCGCTCAAAGCGTTTTGCTTTTGACATTTATTGCGTGGATATGGCAAAGGAATAGAAGAATGGAACATAAAATATTACCAGTGTCTTTGTTTCCCGAAAAATATAATCTGGGAACAGAATCTGGGAGTTTTAAGGCAAGCATGCATGCTCCATCATGTCACTTACCATCAGGTGAGACGGTGGTCAAATGCAAGTCTAACAAAGGCAAATAAAAATGTCCTAGCTAATGACCTACCTACATAATGAGAATAGGGGTTTTAATAAAATGTTCGAGCTTGATAAGAATTAATTTTATTTATTCAACATTTTTCACTTCATCCTCTGTCACAAATAAATAATTGCGCAACATTCAGATCATAGCATGTAGATATATAGGTAGCACAAAATTCAAATAGCAATTAGCAAATAAGTAAATATTATCTTAAATACCTAGTACCTTACTAAGGTGCAATCATTGGTGCAATAATCTGCCTTAAAAGGCATAAATAAGCTGCTTGACCATTTAAAAATTGTTCATCTCAACTTTGCGTTGGAATGAAGAATTTTTAAGTCCCGGTACCATTAAAAAGTGCCCGCGCGATATCGCAATCGCGTAGCATTATGTTGCTGACTAGACAGAGTCACCACAACAACACGTCACACTCCAGCGCGCACCAACAATACTGGCAAGTTCGGTGAAAATCCAACAATCATCCTATTAAAACTCGACATTACAAAACATTAACTGATAATGAGTCGAGTTTTAACAGTACGGCTTTCTGCGAATGGCCCTTTGGCTATATCGAATAAACTGGCTGGCGCAGTTCGCTGAAAAAGTTGCATGCTTCGTAACTTCCTGCGTTCAAGGAGCATCTTTACGACTATCGGCCGACATTTTAGTCGTGTTTAACGACTACTTATACTACTTAGCACTATAACTATGGCAGTATGCAGGAAATTAGAGAGCAGACAACATGAGTTTCATTATCAAGCAGCTTAAAGATGGGCTGGCTGCGGCCTGTTAAGGCTCCATTTTATCGATATCGATTCCTACTTAAACATTAGTGAAAACATACAAACAATACATTGGCCAATACATTGGTATCGATTCTGTATCGCATTTATCAGAGTTAAATTAAAATAAAATATTTCCGTCTTTTTCATTTCTCCTTTATCAGAAGAGCACCTCCATTTTAAGTTCACCTTAGACACACCTTAGACCACGTGATACAGACTACACCATTGGCAAGTTAAATTATTCCGAAGCACCTTTGATACAAAAAATCGGTGCTTCGGACCAAATTTATTATCTTAAAAGCTAAAAAATTACAAGTTGGCTTTTCTATCTACTATGTTAGTATCTATAGTAATTATAATTACAAACCGAAACATTTGGGACACTCACAAACTTCTCTACAAGCGACCAGCGCTACACTCAGCCAAATATGCTAATTTACTTAATTTAATATTCTAGGTATAAAGTACCTAAGAAAGACTTCACAGCCTAACTTGGAACTAGATTAACTAGATTTTCTGTATTTGAAACGGACCCACAACCTAGATCGTCGGTGGTATCCTGCTATCCAAACCTTCATAAGTTTACACTCCGTTTGAAGAAACCGACTTATGTGGACTTAGGTATTTAGGATTCAATGAGTAGTTTCCCTAAAGTCATTTTAGCATTATTTATCTCTCGCTAGATAGCATTGACAACAGTTTTAGAAACAGTATATAGTGTTATATGATAAAGGTGGAACGTTTCACTAGCGCGGCAAATTCAAATTTTCTTGCGTTCTTTTGCCAATAATAGCTTAATTACTAAACGTGATTACATTAAAACTGATTTGACGTATAGAAATAGAATGTATGAACAAATTACGATTAAAAGTATCTCCTAGATATCATTGGTTTAGCGAAAAATGGCAATAAACAAATTTCGTCTTTCGTCTTTCGTCGCGCTAGTGAAACTTTCCACCTTATAAGATAAAACAAAACTGCTCATTGAAACCTTCTTGCTAAAATTGTGACGTTATTTTTCTAAAAAACTCTAAATAGGTTCTATCCCTGTATTTACTGACTGTATTTAACTGTTTCTTTATTGTAAGGTAAGAACACCGGCAATGTGTTCTGAGATTTCAATCAACCACCAACTACAAGAGGTGAAAGTGTACACAGCGTAGCGTAAGCAATAGGCCTAGTTTTCCGTCAACGGCACATGGAGTCGACAAGGATCAAGACGGAGTAGAGAGAACAGCCCAGCGTGATCATGGTGCCCATGACTATGGACGAGTGGTATGCGCGGAAGGTGCGCAGCACGCGGAGGTAGCGGGGACAGTGCGCCAGCTCACCGAGAACCAGCTTGCCCACCTGAAACAAAGGGAAAACATTCATGAGTTCAAGTTTTAAAAGATTTTTTTAGAGTTTTCAGGAAGTTAAATAAGACAAGTTAGCCATTAAGTAGATTTAATTATTTTTCTTATTTCTTTTTCTTTTTTTTTTGCTTTTCGTGTCGCTGTTTTTCTCTGGTATGCAGTTTTCAACTGGAAGACATGAAGAAAGAAATGGAAGACAGTGATCAAAAATACCAGCGACAAATATAGAAACAAAGGTTTATACCGTATTTAGGTATTTTTTTGGGGTATATTAGGTTAACGAAGTTTAATAAGTAGGTAGCTCTTAATTCTTATGTTCACACTATCTCTTATTGCAGTAGGTAGGTACCTACGTCATTAGGAGATAAGTGCGAACTTACAGATGCAGATGAGAGGTGCTGCAGATGGGCATTAGTTAGCAAGAACACTTTCTAAAAATGGTTTAGGTAAGTTGATATACTTAATACTAGTTAATGCAATTAATCATACTTTAGCGTCAATAAACTTCTAACACTTTTACCTACTCTAGGTCAGTTAGTAACTACCCATTCAACTATCGGGAAAGTGAGTGGTAATTTGACCTTTCAGTTAAACCTTTTCAACAGAAATGAAAGGATACCTATAGGTATTCCGGTTCTTCGTATCATTCGTGACGTGCGAGACCGTGAGATGAGAACACGTAACCGAGTTCTTTTGAATTCTTGGGCTTTCCATTGGATGAACGGCGTCGTTTTCAAATATCTTTATAGTAAACACTTACAGCAGACTTTACAAGAAATTTGAAAAGAGATAAGTAGGTACCTAAAGTTTGTTTGATCATCTGAATAAAAATAACTAACTAATCTGTGCTGCTATTTTGTCATTCTACTTTGTTGCGTAGTCGTTATTAAAGCGTTTTCAATCAGTATTCCATTGCATAATGCACAAATCATTAGCAAGTATCCATCGCCGTTGCAGCGTCTTACGTTACGCCACTGCCACGGTAAAGTAATGAATTATCGTCATAGTTGGACACGCCTTCAAAACAAAGCCGATTAGGTATAGGTAAGTACATACCTAAACCTGTAAGTTGACATAGCGACAGACAATTCGATCTCTTACGTGGACTCCATGATTCATGTAGGTATAGGGAGGACATTCGATATGGTGTCAGGTATCGATTGTGTAACGATTTAAATACTTTTAAACAAGCGCTTTTGTTTGGTTGGTAGATACGTTGCTTTCTGAATAAGCAGTGGTTTGTTGCCACATATTAAGACAAGCGATTCTGCTCTTTATAGTAGACTATATTAGCGTCTTTTTGAACGGGTTAATACTGTTGTTCTCTCTCGCCCGACCTATACAACGTTACCGGGTGTCGAGGGGCAAACATAAAAAGGAGGCAACTATCTCTGAGGTGCAATACGAGCCTCGCCTTGGGCCGGTGCCGGGAGAAAAGAATCGAGAAGACTACGTCCACTAGAAGAGTGCAATCGACCCTACGGAAAGTCACGACAGTTCTAGTAATCTACAGGGGGTACGGCGTCAACCTCACCGAGGACCACCAGACGTACCATACCAGCGAAATTAAAACAGACACCGACCTCAGTGTCTGGTTTAATTTCGCTGGTATGGTACGCGTTCCCATAATTTGGGCTGTTACAAAAATAATGAATACAAATGTTGTTGTAATCTTAGATATTATTATAGATATTTACCTCCTGGCCACCCCCTGCAGCCTCTTCCATCTGCGTCTTGACGTGCTTGGCGCGGAGCATGGGCCGCACCAGCCGCAGTCGCACGTAGAACTCGATGCTGAAGACTGCTAGCAGGAGTGCTAGCTGGAACAATGGACAAGCACGTTCAAGAAAGTGGCTCGTAAAATCACTAGTACCTACATAATTTTAACCTTAGCAACATAAACCTGACTTTTGAAAATTGATAGGTCTGTATTTTGAATATTGAATAACCACAGAGTTTGTTTTTTTCTCTAATCTGTGTGAATAACGAAGGGCAAGTCTCAATTGTAAGTTTAACGTGTGTACATAGTACCTACTGTGTATCTGACATTGCATCGAAGCTACGAAGCTCCGGAAAGGATGAAATTGTTTTTCAAAGTTTGTTCGAAAAGTGACTTGATCAAGAGTAATTTAGCTCTAGGTGTGTACTTGTGTAGGCAAGCCCAGGAGAACACAAACATAATTTCGGATTCATTGTATTTATAAAAGCTTCAATTAAACTACGTATGTATTATAATAGGTAGGTTTTGGCGTTAATTATTTCTTCTCTTTTAACGTTAAAAAAATGCCGGATTTCCGGTACATGTAGATTTAAAAAAATAACCCAAGAGTTTCAATAGAGTTGCAGCACCCGCAAATTTATCTCTACCGTGACCTTTAAACCGAACCTTGCATTTACTTTATCCGAGATTAACATTATTAACCGTCAATTTAGTATTAAACTTGTACAAACGAATACATGTCGGAGTAACGTTTTAATGACTACAGTAAATTGCAAGAGTGAAGGCTACTGAACCCTCTTTTATTGAGCAATTTGCATCGACGTACGTATTGAAGAATGATTATTGCTAAGGTTTGCAATCGTGTTTATTTTAACATTCAAACATGTCTAAATTTCTCATTAATCATCATTAGGTATTATTGTAAGTTAAGCCATATATATACCTAACTATAATAATTATGCAAACTATTTTTGATTATGAATATTTTTTGAAATAGGTAATTAGGTAAGCATAAATAAACTAAATTACCTACTACAATGATAAAAATTATACCATGAACTAATAAGCTACTAGCTACACTATCTACTACAAAGAACATTTGGAGTGTATGTATACTAGCCGCGATGGCCTATAGACAGTCCAAATGCTCCAGCCCACTACCGGTAGGTAGCGTACCCAACATGCTGGCAGCATTGCCTCGTCGTCAAATAAGTGCCAGCATTTTAGTATAAATTGTATCTACCTAGGTAAAAATTACAGTAAAACTTGTTTGCTTTTTCTTTGAAGCAAAACGTTGCCAGACTTTCTCTCTTCATACTAAAAAATTCCTACACAGTAAATAATATTAATATGCGAACTATGTGAACCTTCATTCAAGAAATACCATCCTTTACAATACAAATGCTTTAAGCAGATAAATAAGTACCTACTTAGTTAAACAGTTTTATAAGGCATATTGTATAATAAATTATTGTCCATGTCGGTACTTAAATCATTCAACTTTATATTTTTATTGTATTAGTTTATCGCTAATACCTACCTATTAATTTTCTCGGCGCCACGTTTTACGTATTATCAAGTTATTAACGAGCATTTATTTAATTAATATCTGTCATAATGTGATCATGAACTTTCACACATCGATCGTGTACAGTGTATGCGAGAACCATTTAAAGAAATGCCAATTTTTATTTGTACAGATAATCACTGTGTAATAAAATTGACCCTTGAGAAAGTTTTCGTTTAATTATTGCTCAGTTAAAAGTGAGCTAAAATGTTCAAACCACTTTACAGGATGATTTAACATTTCGTCCTGCACCGAAGAAGTATTTTTTTTGTAATTTATAGGCATACCTTTGACCACTAGTATAGAGATAGACGTAAATATAAAAAGGCAGCTTAAAAGTAATTCTTATGTGTACCTATCTATGTAGATCTAGTTAGGTATTGGAGCAAGATATGCAAGATTTACAAAATATAAAAAAGTTAATAATGTAAGTAACCTGTGACAAAATAGTGACTTACCTGTAAGTCGTCATAGATGAAAAAAAAAATACTAAAGAGTTTGCAACCGCTCAGGGAGGCATATGTCCGGCAGTAGACGCTTCAGGCTGATGATGACATCGAGTTTGGCTGAATTATTTACTAACTTGCTCATTAATTCGCTCATAACCAAAGTGATGAGTAGTCCAAGGACAACATTAAAAACTATAACAAATCGCATCTAGGGGATGGGGGGGTTTGGGTGTGCTCTGACACTTAAAACACCCTTATGTAGGGCGTTTTAGGTCTGCTCTACCTCTGGACTTCCAATTTATTCCTAGGACACATTGTTTATCTGGTTGAAGTAGGTTATTATATGTATTGGCTATAATTTTACTAGGTGGTAGGACTTTTCTGCAAAGTTCGTCTAGGTAGGTACCACCGCTTTGCCAGTTATTCTGCCGCCAAGCAGTAGTGTGCAAGCACTACTGTGTTCCGGTTTGAAGGGCATTGTAGCTAGTGAAATTACTGGGCAAATGAGACTTTATGATCTGATCACTCAGTCTAGTAATCTGATTATTAGACTGGGTGATGTCTCAGGATGACGTGCGCAGTGCAGTGTCGCGCGAAACTATTGTTTTAAAGTTCCGGGTGACACTGCAACTGTTATGGGCGGCCGTGTCACTTAACATCAGGTGAACGACTAGCTCGTCACGTCATTCAATCACATAAAAAAAAAAAAAAAAAAAAAAAAAAAAATAGATTAAGTTTAGGTACCTGTATCCAGCTAGTATTCTCGAACTTGGTGAGGCACTGCGTGCGGAAGTACGCCAGCAGTGCCAGCAGGCTCATGCCAGCGTTGAACGCGTAGTACAGGGGGAATAGCACCGCTTGCACGCGCCCGAACTCGTGCCGCGGCAGCGAGAAGTACAAGGCGATCCCTGGATAACAACAGAAAAATGTCTTTTATTTTCCACCACTAATAAAAATGTTTATGTATGAGGCAACACAAATTATTTCCAAAGTAGGTACTTATAGGTATTACCTATACCTACTCTAAAAATACTTCTAAAGATTTTTGTGTTGCCATGTACTTAGGTATTTTAAATAGGAAGGAACTTATGTGACATTGATGAAATTAGCTGGAAGGTCAAATTAATAACGCGGAGTCCGCGGTTCCGGACTCCGGAACATATTGTTGTGTCAGTATCAATTCAATAAATATAAATGTATACTTATGTCCTTATCTAAATAAGTTTGTATTATCCTTTAAACGGGTCTACGTGACTTCCATCGACTTACCTACCTACTGAGATTCAAAAAGTTTTACAAAAGCTCGCGCGGTTTGAACTTTAAGTTCTGTTATAATTATAAAGACGGTTAAATATTGAAACATCCTTTACTTAAAGTTAGCACGCCATTAAAGTATGATGTAAAGCGAAGATAAGTAAGTAATATTATAATTTTTGTAATAAGTCATCATCATCATCATTATCTTTGCCTTTTCCCATTTGTTATTGGGGTCGGCTCCCAATCTAATCTGTAGCGGTATTAGATCATCATCATCATCATCATCAACAGTTTGAAGACGTCCACTGCTGAACATAGGCCTCCCTCAGTGAGCGCCACTTTGAGCGGCTGCTCGCCTCCTGCATCCATCGGCTCGCCGCGGCTTTCACCAGATCGTCGGTCCACCGAGTGGTGCCTGCCGGCCTACGCTGCGTCTTCCGGTTCGCGGTCACCACTCGAGAACCTTCCTTCCCTATCGGTTATCAGTTCTACGAGCGATGTGGCCTGCCCAATGCCCATTGCCAATTCAACTTGCTAATTCTAAGAGCTATATCGGTCTGTCGACTTTGATCACGTACGGTACGGTACGTAACGTACGGTTACGGTATTAGATACGTTATTTAAAAATACCTCTTTTAAATTCTTTAGGACCAATTACAATGAAAAAGATGTCAGATATTAAAGGAACCTTTCTGGTGCTAAGAAATTAAAAAATATGGTACCTACCTACTGTCAGTATATTAAAGTACAAAAGTAATATGGTCCGGCTTTTTTGTTTCCACCACGGTTGTAATGTGACCCTCAAAAATAACAAAAATAAGTATAATTTGAAGCATTTTGAGTCTCATTATACAATCAGCAGTCAAATTAAGTTCTTTACGTCCAAACTGCATGTTTCTGATGGTAAAATAATCTAATATAAGTATTCTAAAGGCTTCTATAGACCTCCTCGTTATGTTGAGTCGTCAAAAAACGTAAATACTTGATAAATGTTTCGTGCATTGCTTTTGTATCCTAAAACGAATCAACTTTTTATCCAATAAAAACTGCTAAATACTTGTTGAACTAGATAACTATATTCTATGATTGTTATCAAGTCATAAATAGTCCATATATCAAGTTGGTACCTACATAAGCAAGGTTTAAGTATAGATAACTACAGATTTTGTATTTTTTCTCCTGAATTTTTTTATTTTTATATTTTGCTGCTGCTGTTGTTTTGTGTAATAATAAGATTTAAAATAATGAGAGAAAGCAGAGAAGCCACTGACTCCTGAAGTACAGTTTAAAAATTAGTTCGGGAATTTATGGATTTATTAAATTTAATTGTAAGAATATTTATGTCAATAAGCTATTTGTATTTCCGAGGTAGGTATAAGTACCTAATTATGTAGTTAGGTATATCGGACTATAAAATATAAAATTTTATTAATCTACGTTCGCTCGGTGTCCCGTGTGGTCCCGGTTACGAATAGGACCACCCCATCTCTTCCCGTGGGTGCCGTAGAAGGCGGCTAAGGGAATATCCAGGGAATGGGTCGCAGCGTTCCCCTCGGTCTTGGTGGCAATCAATCTTCACCTACTGCGATCACCAAGCCGCCTGCCAAGCGTGGTGATTATGGCAAACCCCCCCCCCCTAATGACAAGCACAAATAAAAACGGCCCCCAGTCCCCGGCAGCTCTGCTATCCCGTGGCTACGGTAGCGGCCACGGTAACGGCAGGGCAAGGGGTGCGAAGAATCCCCGGCAGACGCCCGGCTACCAACCCCAACGACGACCCCTGGCCCTGGCAACACATAACGTGCGCACACTGAAGGCTGACGAAAGGATGGTCGAGCTAGAGGCGGAGATGGGTAAGTTACGCTGGGATGTAATGGGATTGTCAGAAGTCCGAAGACAGGGACAGGACACGATAATCCTAAATTCCGGTAACTTATTCTTCTACCGGGAGGGAGACCAACTCTCCCAAGGGGGTGTCGGGTTTCTCGTCCGCAAGTCTCTCGTCAACAACGTGGTCAAAGTCGACAGTGTGTCGGCCAGGGTAGCGTACCTGGTACTCCGAATAACCAAACGGTATTCGTTGAAGGTTATACAGGTATACGCGCCGACATCGGCACACTCAGACGATGAAGTAGAAGCTATGTATGAGGACATATCCGAAGCCATGCATACTTCCGAAACATACTTCACCGTTGTGATGGGAGACTTCAATGCGAAGTTGGGCACAAGGAATAGCGATGAGCTGAGAGTGGGGCCATTTGGATACGGGCAGCGGAACCCTCGAGGACAGAGGCTGGCTGACTTCATGGAGAAGGAGGGACTCTTTATGATGAACTCCTTCTACGAGAAGCGGCCATCCAGGAAGTGGACGTGGATAAGTCCCGACGGTTCCACTAAAAATGAGATAGACTTCATCATGACGACCAAGAAGCACATATTCGATGATGTCTCTGTGATCAGCAAGGTGAAAACCGGTAGCGATCACCGTATTGTTAGAGGCACATTGAATATCAATGTTAAGCTCGAAAGGTCACGTCTGGTGAAGTCTACGCTCCGTCCAAATCCTGTCCAAATCCAAAACCCCGAAGGCTTTCAGCTGGAACTCCAAAATCGCTTCCAGTGCCTAGCCGACTGTAACACAGTGGACGAGCTAAACGACGGGTTGGTGGAAACTGTCCAAGCTGTTGGATCGAAATTCTTTAAGACCCAACGCCGAAAGAAGACTCAAAAGCTCTCAGAAAAAACTCTTGAGCTAATGGCCGACCGGAGCGAAATGAAGCTGCAGTCTTCAGTTGATATGTCAGCCTACGGTGAACTCAATAGACGAATCTGGAGTTCCTTGCGACACGACTTGCGTGCTCTTAGTACTTCACGTATTGAGGCCGCAATTGAGCGGAACCAAGGCTCTAAAGTGTTCGCAAAGGATTCGTCTATTGGGCAACACCAAATGACAAAACTGAAGACCGAAAATGGTAGCGTCATTTCATCCAAGCCTGAGATTCTGAGAGAGATCGAGAACTTCTATGGACAGTTATACACCTCGACACGTAAGCCCGCTACTAACACAGCTCAGGACATCAGAGCCAAGTTAGTCCGACACTATACCGAAGATATCCCGGACGTCAGCCTGTACGAGATTAGAATGGCCCTCAAACAGCTTAAAAACAACAAGGCACCAGGTGAAGATGGAATTACGACCGAACTTCTGAGAGCGGGTGGTAGACCGGTACTTTTAGTCCTCCAGAAGTTATTTAATTCTGTCATCCTTGAAGGTATAACGCCAGAGGCATGGCACAAGAGCGTGGTGGTGCTCTTCTTCAAAAAAGGCGATAACACCTTATTGAAGAACTATAGGCCCATCTCGCTCTTGAGTCATGTGTATAAGCTGTTTTCGAGAGTCATTACGAATCGTCTCGCACGCAGGTTTGATGAATTCCAGCCTCCCGAACAAGCCGGTTTCCGAAAAGGCTTTAGCACCATAGACCACATCCATACGCTGCGCCAGATTATACAGAAGACCGAAGAGTATAATCGGCCGTTATGCCTAGCGTTTGTGGACTATGAGAAAGCCTTCGATTCAATCGAGACTTGAGCGGTGCTGCAGTCCTTGCAGCGATGCCAAATTGACTATAGGTATATCGAAGTTTTGAAGTGTTTGTACAGTAAGGCCACTATGTCAGTCCGACTACAGGACCAGAGTACGGAACAAATTCCATTGCAAAGAGGCGTGAGACAGGGAGACGTTATTTCTCCGAAACTGTTCACAAACGCATTGGAGGATGTTTTCAAGCTCTTGGAGTGGAAAAGATCTGGCATCAACATAAATGGCGAGTACATCACTAACCTTCGTTTTGCCGATGATATAGTCATAATGGCGGAATCGCTCGAGGACCTTAGCACCATGCTCAACGACCTCAGTAGAGTCTCCCAGCAGATTGGTCTTAAGATGAATATGGACAAGACAAAGATCATGTCTAATGCTCATGTTCCACCTATACCGGTAATTGTTGGGAACGATACTCTCGAAGTTGTCGACAAGTATGTCTACCTAGGACAGATTGTCCAATTAGGTAGGTCCAACTTCGACAAAGAGGTGGCGCGAAGAATCCAACTCGGCTGGGCAGCGTTCGGGAAGCTTCGTCCTATCTTTTCGTCCAAAATACCGCAGAGCCTGAAAACGAAAGTTTTCAATCAGTGTGTGTTGCCAGTGATGACTTATGGAACTGAGACATGGTCTCTTACTGTTGGCCTCATTAGTAAGCTCAAAGTCGCGCAGCGAGCTATGGAGCGAGCTATGCTCGGTGTTTCCCTGCGAGATAAGCTCCGGAACGAGGAGATCCGCAGGAGAACTAAAGTGACCGATATAGCTCTTAGAGTTAGTAAGTTGAAGTGGCAATGGGCAGGCCACATCGCTCGTAGAACTGACAACCGATGGGGAAGAAAGGTTCTCGAGTGGCGACCACGAACCGGAAGACGCAGCGTAGGCCGGCCCCCCACTCGGTGGACCGACGACCTGGTGAAAGCCGCGGGGAGCCGATGGATGCAGGAGGCGAGCAGCCGCTCAAGGTGGCGTGCTCTAGGGGAGGCCTATGTTCAGCAGTGGACGTCTTCAGGCTGTTGATGATGACGTTCGCTCGGCACAAATCAATTTTAACCTGCACCTTTTGCATAAAAATAATACAATGCCTGCAAAAAAAATCAAACTTTATCTTACTTTGTTCCCACGTAATAAAATGCTGCCAGGCACTTACAGATAAAAAATAAAGGATTCAAAGAAATACGCGTCTCGCAATCCGGATTGCATTCATGCTGCAGTAATACGTGAATAAGGAACGAAGAAATAATTAAAATGCAATTACTACCTTATCAACAACGACCCGGTTGCGTAAGACCTGTTTATCGCCCAAATTATTTCATGAGAAAAAATTTGCGGGTACTGGGAGAGCATGCATTGTTTTTTGCAGTAACCAGAACCTACCCATTGGTAATTTGTGGTAATTTATATGGTAGAGCAGATCTTTTAAGTGCAGCGCGTAAGTATGTATTTAGCCACCCCGTCGTCGCCGCCCAAGACACGTCTTGAGCGATCCGGATGATCCTATAGCAGCCGTTGTGTCGGCTGCGCTAGGATCACCGGATCAGTCTAGCCCTTCTGGCTCAGGTACCGCTTTCGGCACCGGTATAGGATACCAGCGTAACACAATCAGACACCGACCCCCCGGGGAGGTCGACGTACCCCCCGTAGGTTAGCTAGAACGGTCGCGACTTTCCATAGGGTCCACTCTTCCAGTGGACGTAGCCTTCTCGATCCTCTTATCCCGGCAACGGCCCAAGCCAAGGCTCGCACCCCAGGGGTGCCCTTGTGCTAGTTGCCTCCCACTTTTGACGGTTGGGCGCCTTAAGCGCCTGCCCTCCCGCCCGGTGACGCTGTAAAGGTCGGTAGAGACCAACAGCATTAACCCGTTCAAAAAAAAAAAAGTATGTATTTAGGACCTAATAACTAATCTTGGGTTTTTTTCCGTGTTGGTGCCCAACACGGTTGGTGCCTCATGGGGACAAAAAGGAATACAAATTCTTGTCTGCCCCGAATTTAAGCTTAGGAACTAACGAGCTTAAATATTTCCTAACTGTCACCGAACGTTTTGGGGACAAATTATAATATACTGACCCGACAAGCACCTCACTATAATTGCTAGTTAGTAATTAGTATATCGAGGCAAATACAATAGGTATAAGTGCCTACTAATACTGGTGTAGGTAAATAGGTAGGTATACAATGGTTTTATTACAGTGGCCTCGCTATTGATATTACTCTTATCTAGAAGCACCATTCTAAGTCGACGAGTGTTATCGTTAGAATATTATAGGTTTCCGAATCGTTTCCTAGTTAGTTATTAATATACAGTTTTCCTATTAAATAATGTAGGTATTATGTAGTTATGTTAGTTTGAAGCATAGAGTATATAAGCATGTTTGAAGCGTTTTTATTCTCTTTGATTATTTACTTATATAATATATAATAAGCGTCCTTGGCCTTAAAACTTAAAATACTCTTCTCTCTTTTTTTCTTTTTTGAAATCAATAATTTAACTTGAAATTACTGGGCAAATGAGACTTAATGATCTAATCACACAGCCTAGTAATCTTATTACTAGTCTCAGGATGACGTGCGCAGTTTAGTGTCACGCAAAACTATATTAATTTAGAGTTCCGAGTGATACTGCAATTTGTTATGGGCAGCCGTGACGCTTAACATTAGGCGAACGACTAGCTCGTCATGTTAACATAAAAAAAATAATGACACGATCGTGAGATCCTCTGTATATTTCTGTGGGCACGTCCAAGCAACTCACCCGATATAAGTGTCATCCAGACCTGCGCGCCGAGGTGCGTAGCGATAGCTCCCACGTACAGCGCGCGCCAGCCACGCAAGCAGCTAGTGGAGCCAGGTCTGCTGAACCACGCCAGCAGCACCACAGCAGCGAGGGCCACGTGGAACGGTTGTGAGGTCCGAGTTGCGATCCTGTTGACAAAATGTTTAATTAAAATTGAGCTACAATAATTATTTTTTACATGAAATGAAAAAAAATGAATTATAGTTTACTGTTTTTTTCTGGTTTGTGCCGGATAGCGTGCACCAGTGTAGGTAGGTAGTAGAAAAGAGACTTTATTTTTTTTTCGAAACTATTCATTATTCTACTACGTACGTGGTACCTGTAGGCTTGCTATACAAGAAGCACTTTTTTTTGTACCTATTTCTTGTAAGATTGTATTATTTGATGTGCACGATAAAGAGTTTATGTAAGTATATAAATAAATAAATATTTGTGGACATTTCACACAGCGCCATCTAGCCCCAAACTAAGCATAGCTTGTACTATGGGAACCAGGCATTGACTATAAATCCAGTTGACCAATGATACAACTTCATATGAAATTTAGTAGTGTATTTCAACTACTATTTTCATACAAATCACGGGAACCCGTTGATGTCTTTTGTTCTATCCTGCTCTGTCCTTTGTAATTTCGTATAGCTTTGTCTCGTTTTGTTACCTCGTCCCCTGCCCGCGCAGGTGAGTCGTGTTTGTACGAAAAGTTATGTTCACGAGCTATCAACGGGCTTTATAATCTTTGGAAGCAGATAACTGATAAATACTTAGATACTTTTTTGTTTGTAAATACATACATAGAATACAATATAACACCCAGACACAGAACAAACACCGATGTTCATCACACAAATGTTTGTCCCATGTGGGAATCGAACCCACAGCCTATAGTTTAGAAGGCAGAGCTACTACCAACTGAGCTATCATGCCAGTCAACAAAAAATATATCTATGCTTAGAAAGACCAGTAATTTAGATTACCTAATAAACTGACTTTTGGGAAAATTCCCAGTTTATTATAAATTTTCGTGGACCTTTCTTTAATTAGGTACTGTTTTGAGGTCTGTGGCTTCGAAGTTCCCAAGTATTACTTGTTGGTAGGACCCAATCGTAATGGACCGATACACATTTTATGGTTTAAGGTGAATTGGTCAAAAGTGTTCTAAGTTACAGAGATTTTTGGGGGGTTATTCAAATATTTGATTTAGTATTATTATATCTAAGTGCACTAAGTACCTACATAATGTTGGTAGGTATATTTATATTCTTATCTGACATTGGGAAGATTGATGACAACTCTCACGTTTCTTTTTCAATTCTCTTTCATCAACGTCATAATATCACATAATGTATTCAGTTTCCTTATTTTACTTATGTTTTTTATTTATTGTTGTATTTGTTGATTTACCAAATATTCTATTTTTAACACGAACTGTGATAACCTGTACAAATGCACTAGCATGAAAGTCGTGAGTTTTTCTTAAGTTTTCATGTAAAGAAAAGTTCCTACCTATTATTGGTTGTTCACGATAAAACCACTTCTGTAAAATTGATTATCAACTTATTTTTCATTTAACATGTGTTTAAAATGTCTTATTTGCTTTTGAGATTATCACAGTGTTAGGTATATGCATGAAATGTAAACATGTGGGTGTGTCGCCAACGTCACATATTTGTACTTTACTGTGCACTTAGCGATTGATTATTCTACAATACGTCACATAAGATAATCATAAAATAAACCTGTCAACCCTCCTACATCCAAACCGGTTGTTTAAGTATATGTAATATTTTACAAGATATAAGGAAGCAACGCGCTGCTTGCCACACAGGCAGTGCGTTGCTTCTTACGATACCGGTCATGTCAATAGTTTGTGGTGATAGTAACCGAAGCTCTTTCTTTTTTTATTACATTTGCAATTCAAAGCTAAGGGGAATTTATATTTCTATTTCAACAACTTATTGCTGCAGTAGTAACAATAAGGGCAGTAACGAGCAAGAAATGGTCACCATCGTATGTTCTTATTTGAGATCCTATAATGGCACATAAACCCGAGATTTCATGAAACCCCAAAGAAAAATGAGAATAAACCAGAAACAATTCCTGAGCTCAAATCTGAGATCCAACGCGTCATCGGTGAGATACAGCCACATATCTGTGAAAAACTCATGGAAAATTTCATGGAAAGAGTAATGGCCTGTCATCAGAGCCGTGGGGGCCATTTGATGCATATTTTATTCCATACTTAAACGGGCCATGTCTTCTTTACAATCCAATAAAAAAATCACAACTATCTCAAAAAATACGTGTTTTTATTTTAAAATTAAAAAGTGCATTCTTACTGAGACAACTTTACTTCCAAAGAGCGTTTCTATAATATTTTAAATTATAACACTAAACAAGTATAATTTATAATTATTGTAAAAAGGTACCTATTTACTTTTGGCCGTGTCTGTTGGTATTTATTTTTTAATTCAAATTTCCAACTTGCCTTTTCACATTATGCAAAATATCTGGTGTCACTTTCCAGGCAACCCAATTAACCCAGAGAAGTGAGAAGAGCCGCTTAATTTTAACTCAGTTTATTTTAGTAATTATATGGGTATTTATTTAATACTGCAAATATTTTCACGATGAATTTGAGAAAAGCGAGTGCATTTGGCCAAAGCCGTGTTTGGCTCCCAGCCACTAAACTCATATGACTTCAGTTATTTTTAGCTGCTAATAGGTGGGTACAATGTGGTTTTCTGTCTTATGTCACCTGACAAATAAACTAAAGCCTAGGTTTTATGTAGAAACAGTTATCTTCTTATCTATAATGCTATGGGTTAAATCACTGAAGACACAATACGTAAGTAATAAACCCTAAACCTTCCATGTTCTTTATTTTTGATTGTGTATAATTATTGTAATTTTTCTTGTGTTGGTACTGTCGGTATACCTATATTATATTGTCATTAATATAAATTTCTTATTTAGTTGTTAAAATATTGTACGTTCGAAATGGACAAAACTGTTGGAACATAATACTACCTTAAGACCATATTGTACACAGTTTAACAATAAAAAATATTCTATTCTATTCTATTCTATTCTATTCTATTCTATTCCTAATGTAATTTAGCTAGGGATCCCATTCAAGGATTTTTTTTCAAAACATCATGAATTCTAAATTATAAAAATTAGATTTTGTAGCTCTAGTGGGTGTGTCAACATACCTATCATACGCAAACGCATATCTATATATACACCAAAATCTTACACATTTTCTTATCATTTTCATTTGATTAACGGGGGGTCGAGATGATTCCAAGATTAATTAACCTAAAACAATCTACGCTCTTCGGTGTTGGGAAATCGTGTGAACACGAGCTCAACCACTTTTGACATCTACTATTATCAGAAAATTTTCACGTAACACTTTTCTATTTTCCGCCGATTTGATAAGCATCAATTGGCGGTCGTCGATTGCAACTATCGTTGGTCGTTATCGGCAGCCACAGCCGGGCGACGTGCCTCGCCCCACGTCTACCTTCTGTGACGATGTAGGCTTTCACACGAGACATAGGTGAATAGAGTTCCTTGAGCTGTTGAGAAATCTACAGGCTTTGACAGATAATGGACTGAAAGATGAGACTGTTAAGCCAGCGCGGTCGGTGAACGCATGAAACGCGATTTGCAGATATTCAAGAATTACTATTTTTATGTTGCAATTGTATTAATATATCTTTTAAAAAAGGGGGTTAACCGACATCAAGAATCTTAATTTCTTACTGAGAAATACTTGGATGATATTATTATCCATACCATATTACCTATAGTAATTCCAGTTATTTTGATTTCAAAACCAAAAACCGGAAGTGATTTTAATAAAATTACTAATACAGGACCAGTCTGAAATATCTATAATACATGAAATATATATAATGAATATCCTTTTAAATTGAAATAAATGAAATTCAAATCGGTTTATAATGACGGAGATTATAAGGTAACAAACATAAAAAAAATACAACCAAATTAAGAAACTAGCCTCTGACGTCGGTTGAAAAAAGTGAGACTGCCTAAACCTACTACTGTGGATGTGGAAGCTTGTAGTTGGACTGGATACATTCTTTGTTGACCAACAAATAGTGAGTATAGTGCAATTCAAACTCAATGGCGACTGTGAAGTCGGCGCGAACCGGTGCGCAGTAGCAACAATTGGGTGTGCGCGGGCAGAGGTAAGCGGTGAGCGTAGCGTGTGGGGGCTTGCAGCATTCACAGCCGCCATTGAGTTTGAATCGCACTCTACCTACCATGAGAAACATCAAAAGCAGATACTGAACGGGTTTTATCATACACAATAGATACCTGTGTACTGTTTACCTGTTTACAGTAAGAACATTGACCTAGGGTCTACCTACGCCTACTAAACTTTTTATCAATATACCTACTGATAAGTTATGATACCTACATCTATGTTTTAGATAAAACTTGGACGTTGGATCTGCGACACTGCATGAGGATGGAAATATATTACTTACTTTTTCGAAGTTATTCATATACTTATGTAAAAACAAGAAACAAGAAATTTTCCTTGCTTTGTACAGTTTATTCATATTATGTACCTACATGCAAATGGTCATAATATTGATGAAGTATAGAAATGCATGTTACAGTTTGTCTCAAAGGCGCCGGCGCGGGCACAACTCAACCTTTCCATCCACAATTCAGCATTCACGATAATAAAGTGCTTGCAGGAAAAACAAAACCAATGAATTATTCAACTGGGCCTCTGGGGATTTCAATTCAATACAGTTTCTTTAAAATCGACTTAAAATTCGGCAGTGGACTTGAAACTACAGAATAAATAATAGTACAGAGTACTTGAACTTGCATTTTGACCGCGAGCAACGCGTACAAAATGTATAAACAAAAAACTTTACAGCATATGAACATTCACGCAATTGCGATCACTTTTTGCCGTTAACACGATTGTTTATAAACCAAAAACAGGTTGTGATCCTGATACAAATAAACACTAATAAGTTAATAAAATTGCTAATAAACCATCTCGACGATTCAGAAATGTTTATAGAGTATTTATTGCATGTTTATAGAGTATTTATTGTAATATGCATCTTTGTAAGATTAAACCCCGATTCATTTGAACAACTTGGAGCATCACATAAATATGAGACTAGGCATAAATACAAACTAAGAACACCTGCTCACACGCTCACTAAATCCAAAAGGTCCGTATACGTTGGTGGACCTAACATTTATAATCACTTACCTGATCTGATAAAAAGTGCAGAATCCACCAACATATTTAAAAGGAAATTAAAAACTTTACTCTTGAGTAAAGCTTATTATTCGCTTGCAGAATTCAGCAACGACAAATTATAAATTTGTATAGCTATTTAGTTTTATTTAACATTTGACTTGTAATACTATTTTATGAATAAATGTCTGTATCTGTATCTGTATCTGTATTGTTGTTTACAAATTGTTTCGTGTTGACGGCGAAAGGAAATTGCAATTCAATGAGCCACCCACAAGAGTTGGACGCATTTGAATTTGCATTAATTCATAATAATGGAACCCAATCTGTCATACTTTTGTTGGTAGAGTCGTAGAGTTAACATCAATTAATTATTGGATTATACCTACACAACTATAGGTACTTCAATTAACTAGTTACTCTGGTTAAGGCTTGACGTATCTGGGTCAAATTATCAAAAAACGAAAGTTGACTTTTTTTTAATATTGATTAATTGATTAACTACTTATTAAAAGTCGTTCGCTGATGTACCTACTAGGTAAGTACCTACTTCTTCTTCTTAGCGTGTCGATGGCAAAAATCTTTAAATAGCTACGCCAACTGCGTTATTTGTGGCCTCCATGAGATCCTGTATCGAGCAAGTGGCAGGACACGCAAGACACGTTATTAAGTGGGCCATGGTTTGAGCCACTCCGCATAAACATTTTAGATCGGGGTCTACCGAGAATCCCCACCTGGACATGTTGTCCTTGCTCCGGCCGACCTGAGTCCGAAGCCTGTTTAGAGACTTCCAGGTCGACCATGGTTTCGACCGTGGTTCCTCATGACCTGGTGGGAAGGTTCTCAGCAAGTTCAATAAATGGATTTGGAAGGGACATTCTCTCACGCCGCAGGCTACGTCTGGCTATTAAGGGCTCGGTGGTTAAGGGCTTGACATCTTTGATGAAACTATTGCGACTTTATATGTACCTGCGTAAATCTGCTTTAAAGTTGGAGATGTTTTCCTTGCAATAATTAAGAAGGTAGACCTACTGCTACGCGCCTAAGATTACCTACTCAACGATACGATACTATAGGAGCATTGACAGTGATAAATATTTTCCATCAATCATGTTGCTTTCTCGTTCATGCATTGTTCTGCAAGATAGAGAAAATAATGTTATCAATGACGTCATTATCAGCATCTCTCGTATCACTATAAGTACCTACGTATCCTACATATTGATAAACGAAAGGTTACTAGGTGGAATTACTATTCCGCATGAGTTTCTGTAGGTGTCACAGAAAGCAGTTCTTTTCCTGCTTCATGGTACAGCCACTTTCCCCTTTGACTATTCTACTTATAATAGTCAAAGACTTTCGCGGATATTCTGCTGCTAAGCAGTTTGTGTGCATGTACAGCAAGCACTACTATGTTCTAGTTTGAAGGACACTGTAGCTAGTGAAATGGGGCATAGTATGAGACTTGACCTCATCCCACTAGAAATGACTATATATTTATAGATTGGAGTGATGTCATAGGATGAGTTCTGCAATGCGGTGTCACATAACGTAACTGTTATGGGCAGTCGTAACCATGCCAAAGCTAACACGTCATTTGTTTACTTTAAAAATGCACATGATTTTCTGAGTAGTTAAGTAATTACTTTATTTATTTTTATTAATTATGTACTTAATGTGCGTTTGTTTGTTTAATTTTGAATTCTGATTTTATTTTAATTCAAATTTATTATAATATTAATATAATTTGATGAATTGATTTATTTGTAATATGTACCTACCCAATACATCTGTAATAAATGAATATTTAATTTTAAGTTTAATTTAATTACAATTTCATCCATTAGCTAGAGCATGTCCATAAATCTCCCTAATTAAAAAATCAATCATATTGGTTGCTAACACCATTTGCAGCCAACGAATTCCTCGGCGTATTATTATGCAAATGGAAGTATACCTATAATTTATTCCCATAAAAATAGCTGGTTATCTAGTGGGGAAAAAATTCTTCTTACACTACTGGTTAGGTCAAGTAGGTAAGCCATTGTTTTTCCTTGTAGAAAATTACGCTTGATGTGGCTGCTGAATTTCAGAATTACTATTTTACTAAAGTAGTCTGGTAGCTACTTAGCCAATGTAGGTAATGCAGGTAAAATTTTTCTTCCCACTTTTCTTCAGTTCTGAAATTCAGCGAGCGGATGATACCCTTACTAATCTGTATTGCTTTTTATATCTAAAGGACTGGGAAGCCTCAGCTTGCAATTTGCGGCGTTGAAGGTTCGTTGACCCTTCCTTTGACCAATAAAATTTACCAGTTTCACACATTTCTTATATATTCCAAGTTATGTGAAGGTTGACCAATAATATAAGGCTGTAACTTTCCATGGAAGTGGAGTACTTGCGACCTAATTGATAAAAGAAAGTAGGATATCGGTCAAAGTTACTACAAATTAATACCCCACTTGACGGTTTTACTGCCCACTCAGATTTAGTGCTATAACCTATTTTGAAGAAACAACTGGTAACAAACACCTATTAGGTAGGTATGTTTATTTTCTACAGGCCAGCGCCAAGAAGGTTGAATCCTCAATTCTTGGTCAGCGCAGCCAGTACTTATACAGCCTAAATGTTTTATGTAAGTAGTAGGATGGTGTAGCTAGATTAGTTAGTATATTGGAGTAGGTTCCATAAACTAACTAGGAACCTACCTAGTTAGTTTATGGAATATTTAAGTAAGTAAAGAGGCACTTTGCCTGCTTAAAAAAAACAAAGCAGACACCTAGAGTAGGCAGTATCTAAAGCCCAATAATGTTGTTGTTTGTTTGCTTAACCTTTAGTCAAACGGAAAAGTTTTAGAAGATAAATAAAGACTGAGAATGATTTCTAGGTAAGTTTGGTAAACAGATTTCATAAATTTTGATTTCAATTTTTTTTTATTCAGTCTATGTGGGAAATCATTTCTCAGTAAGTACCTATTTGGTATTGCTGTTCGCTCCACCTGCGTCAAAACGGTAGAGTATATATAGGTGGTAGAGTGCAATTCAAACTCAATGGCGGCTCTGAAGTCGGCGCGAAACGCTGCACAGCTACGGTAATTAGATGTGTGGTGTCTGCGTGCGCTGTGCGGGCAGAGGTGAGCGGTAAGCGAAGCGTGCGAGGGGCTGCAGCGCAGTTCACAGCCGCCATTGAGTTTAAATAACACCATACCGTTTCATTTTCACGGCATTCAGTTCTTTTTTTTAATTTGATTATTAATTGACCGCAAAACCTTTTTGTATGTGAAGAACGTTATTCAGTTTTAGCTGTACCCACGCTTTTTCACGCCAGCAATAACCGGACATCTATCATTGAATTCGCGATGATAACCGTTCAATTGATTGCGTTAGTGGCCATAATAATTTATGGCAGGAAGGCTAACGGTATTATCATTTGAAGTATTGAAGACGGTGTTTAGTTATAAATGGACACAGCCTCAATTTTGGTGTCTGTATTAAGTTATTACAGCTTAGAAAGTCTCACAAACAGATTTAAGGCACTCAGCACGGTTTTACCCGAGAATTTGTTGAGAATGAACGAGACTGGCCTAGGTACTCGTTTTTTCCGCGCTAACTCGTTATAGCTAATCACTTTAATTAAATAGATAGTTGTAATAGCACCAACCGCAATTACTTAGATTGTTTATTCCTGTCCATCCAAAGGTAGCCTGGAAGAAATCGCTTTATGCGATAAGGCCGCCCGTTGTTCCACCATCCTTTGTTTTTGTATCATGTGTATTGTTGTACTTTGGTGTTCAATAAAGTATTTTTGTATTGTATTGTATTGTAACTCTTTATTTTACAGAATATATACTTAGGTATCTACCTAAAATATCCTAATGGTGATCTCGATAGTACCAACATAACAAGCATAATGTAGATACCATAGATACTTAGTTTATATAATTAGGTAGGTACTTATTCTAAGCGTTCTAAGATTGAAATAGTATCTGTGTGCAAATGGTAGTAACCACAGAGTTGTAGTTCCAGATAAAGGTACACCTACCTGTTTATATTGGATTTGAATCAGATAACCGGATCCAAACTCCATAAAGATTATATTAATTAAACTGCTGATCATAATCTCATTTCATTTCATACATTTATCCGGTTTCCACTATTAGCTTCTGCATATTTATTAGTCAGAATTATCAGCAATCAGGCGTATGGGTATTAGGTAGCTTTAATATGTCTTGGTTCTTTTAGCGCCAATAATTTATTGCCGATCCAATAATCAATAAAAGAAAGATGTTATGGTGATTGCACACACGGTTGCTTGCAATAAATACCATAGGTACTTAAAATGCCGAATTTTATTTTGCAGTGTTTCCTCTGTCAAGTCGAAGAACATTAATTTAATTTTTTTGGGGCTATCATACCGGAATATTATAATTCCGGTATGATAGCCCCAAACGATCTACTGCTATTTATTTTTCTTATGATCTTTCTAACTCAGTTTGGGCTTGGTGTGTGCATAAATTCTTGTTGCTAGACAATAGGCCCGATTTAGAAGGCTTTAGTTGACATCCTTATAATACTAAAAATATACCCGTCTCTTACATTGCCGTCTATTTGACAAGGACAGTAACTGTTTTAGAAGTTTTAGATCTGTCAACTAAAGCCTTTAAAATTGGCCCCATTATATCGATACTGTGGCAGTGGCACCATCAGACCCAGAATATTTTTCTTACGCTGACTTTTATTTTAATTTTATTGGTACTTATGTTGTAGTTTTTTCTTTATTGTATTTTCATTAATCTAACGTGAAGTTTCAATAAGTGTATTGTATTGACTGTATGGATTTTTAATTGTTTGAATTTGTATTATTGCCATTATTGTCTTCTCTTAATATTATTTTGTACGACATGTTTTAGTTTAGGCTGTAATATTAATGTTGCTACTCACAAGCGAAAATAGCAAACATGGGAACAAGAACCTTGACAACCTTGACTCCTCATTTGCAAAATTCACGAGCATGTGCTAAATCTTTAGCAATTTCATCCACCCTTCGTCGGGTCACCAACCGCTTTGTAGACACGTGAGACTATGTATGTAGTGTGTCATCTGCTCTCTTATACTATGCTTCAATTCTACAAACGACGTGTAGGTACACTTACCTACGTAATGCAATAGTCATAGTATTCATAATAGACTATGTTATCTAATAGTGTTAGATCTTGATCGTCATAATCGTCTTCGTTACCTATTCTACAATATGGTCACCGCCATGGTCATGTTCCGAGTCCGATTGACGAAGTTATGACACGTATATCACGTTACTAATTTCGCTTTATTTATGTTTTACAGTTTTACGACCACACACATGTATCTTTATTGGGGAAACTTACCTACTTATTCGTATTACAAAATGACGCTCAACCGTGAATTTCATATTTTTAGGAGAATAATTGTGAGGTAATTATTGGCTACATTTTTGGGTGACTTTCTACATATACTACATCACAGTTTTGGTTGCTTTCGTCTTTATTGTGTTCGGGTCAGCAACCAGGCGCGCGAAGTGACCTTGTCAGCGCGTGACGTCGCGCGGCGTCACTAGTCAAGCAAACACGCTTGTCGATAATTTTAGGAATACATAATGTTTCATCATCATCATCATCAACAGCCTGAAGACGTCCACTGCTGAACATAGGCCTCCCCCAGAGCACGCCACCTTGAGCGGCTGCTCGCCTCCTGCATCCATCGGCTCCCCGCGGCTTTCACCAGGTCGTCGGTCCACCGAGTGGGGGGCCGGCCTACGCTGCGTCTTCCGGTTCGTGGTCGCCACTCGAGAACCTTTCTTCCCCATCGGTTGTCAGTTCTACGAGCGATGTGGCCTGCCCATTGCCACTTCAACTTACTAACTCTAAGAGCTATATCGGTCACTTTAGTTCTCCTGCGGATCTCCTCGTTCCGGAGCTTATCTCGCAGGGAAACACCGAGCATAGCTCGCTCCATAGCTCGCTGCGCGACTTTGAGCTTACTAATGAGGCCAACAGTAAGAGACCATGTCTCAGTTCCATAAGTCATCACTGGCACATAATGTTTATTGCATGCTAATTTTTAATACATTTGCAACCCGAGTGTGTATTTATAATATTAACTATTGTTAAAGATGAAAACCACCTCCTTAGCAACCAGTTTATTTTCTTCAACGAATAAGAAAAAAGATTTCTATCTTTCTCTCTATATTCATGCCTGAACATACATAAATTCATAATAGCGTCTAGAAAAAAAAACAATCAATCATACGTTATCGGTCAGTTGAGAAAAGAAAGAACATGCTTTCTATCTTTAAATAATGATAAGTAGTTGCAATCTCATAAAACATTTGCGACTACAATACCTACTCACATCGTAAATGTTAAAGTATTTATGATTTATGAAGGTAGGTATTTTTTTATCTAAGTAGGTAGGTGCATAATTCGAAATTCAAAATTCAAAAATCTTTTTCAAATAGACTATTTTTAGTACTTTTACAAGGCAAAATTAGATTAGGTATTTAAAAATATTAAAATTAACATATTGTACATACTAAGCATAATTATTATTGGCAACATTAGCAAATGCTTAATGCCAAAATATTATATAGCATATATTAATGTTGTAGGTACTTATATAGCTATTGTAATGTAGGTAATCATTGAATTAATATGTAGGTATGTAATATCTATGATTGTGACAAACTTTTCATAAGTTACTTGAATATATAGATATTCGTTTTAAAGCAAGGTATTTTCTTTCTCAGAAAAGCACCTACCTACTCTACGTAGGTACGTACATACAAAGTTTATAACAGCAGAGATTCATTTACAATGCTGCGCTGTCAAGAAAATGGTGTTAAAAATATTAAATTGCAGCTTCAGAATCCTCTCAGATGTGCCAAGATAATAATAATTTGTCCGAATAGTTCACATAAATAATACAAACACATGTAGGCCATCGCAAGCTGCAGGCTTATCGGCTGAATCACATAAATAACTGAGAAGTTGTGAGCTTCGACGATGTTATAATGAGTGGTCGAGGCGCGCGTCGGCAATACCACTTCTCTATAAGGCAAGGGAAGAAAATGAGCTAAAAATAAACGTAATAAGTCATAAGTCGCTATAAAATACCTACCTCTTCTCAAGTTACAGAGGGTCAAGCAAAGATACCCATAGCGTTAACGCCAAACGATAACTCTAAAGGTATGGGAATGACATTAGCAAGCTATACCTGCGGAAAACTTTTCGACAGGGCACATCATTCCCATTCAAGTCAGGGATATTTGCTAGACCCCCAGGCTGATTACGTAAATAATTCAATTGCAATCAATGCTAGTTACTTAGGTATATTTTGTATTTAAAACCTGTACACCGTAACGAACGTACATTTTTAAATAACGGTTTGTAAAGTTGGAATCATGAGAAAAATGGACTCATGCGAACGAACGTGATAGGTATTTCAATGTTACCCACATTAAGTAATGGTATTTTGAAAACGTGAATTTCATGTTTTACTCACTATTTTGTTATAGATAGAACTTCGAAGCAGTCGATACTGCTATAGATATTTAAATCTTTTTTCTACTACTGTGTATAAAACGGCAGTTCTATGTACTTGCGAAGAAGGCTGTTGACCGCACGCGGTTGCGACATTTTTTATACCTAATCAGTTGAAAGCTCATCCTATGATTAGGTATCTAATAGTCAGCTCATCGTATCGAACATTCGAACTAGAGCCGTTCAGAACACAAAGCTGAAATGTATAATAGCGCACGCTGTGGTTAACACATTTGTGTATATAAACCATAACTTTGTTGATATTTTGTACCCAATTACTTGCGTAATTTTTAATTGTTATCTATTATTTTACCTTTTATTTGAACAAATCACCAACCTCAACTGCGTAACATAAACAGGTGAAAATATGTGATGTTAAGTGCCGGTAACATTACTTATTCATTACTTACAGTACAGACCTACATCACTTTATTTTAGGTGTAACCGTGTAGGTAGGTAAACTAAACATTGCGAATTGCAATTAATGACACCAACGGTTTTCGAAACTCGAACAAAAAGTGTCAGGGCACGCGAATTCTAAAATCGATCGTATAAATACTTTGTGTAAACATACAGATACAGGACTGTTACAATCAGTTTGTTCATATCATGATCACTAAGAACAATACGCTATAGATAATTGAGTCACAGCTTAAGATTACTTGTTCGTTTAAAATAGTAGAGGCCTTTATCGTATAGTAATCTAATTGAATGACACTCGATTGCCTGCAGTTTACCTATAATGATTCATTGACATTGCACTAGATTTACTTTCGGCAAATCCATGTACTCATTGATAAAGATGAGTATGGGTACTTGAAAAGGAGTTTTTTCTCTGAATCCGTCTTGAATCTTTCAATAGTTTGTCACTTACTTGAAATTGTTTGTTTCGGATGTCTTTTTAGATTCATAGTTTGTTTCTCACTAAAACAAAAATAACAGAATAGCAGTCCTTTTTTATTGAATACAGCATCATTTTTTAATAATAAATAGGTAAGTACTTATAATAAGTACTAACAAAAATAATAATCAATGCATTACGTTTTCTTCAGATCTGATAATAGTTTCTGGCTGGCGCAAAACGCACTGACGTTGACAGTGAAACTAATTTCAGAAGTACTTTCAGCGTTTATTTTTGCAAGCACCATTTTATTTTTTGTCCGCTCTCAAAATAAATAGGTTTCGGCGACGTTTTGTAGATCATGTTAAGATAATATACCGTTTGCAACATTTTTCGTAAAGCAACGAAGCATTGACGTCGGTAATGTTATGTTATGTATACTCTTATTATTGTCAGACAAACGTAACAAAACTATACAATAAAAAAAATACAGCACTTGTTTAAATGTTCAATGTATTTACGTCATACACCCACATTTTGATTTAGTACCTCTACGCTAAGCACTTTTGTCTGAGACAGCCCAAAGATGAACATAAATAAAATATGCAAAGTCGGACCTAAAATATAAGATTTTAAACTTCCATGGTCAAAATTACGCAAATCACACCAAAATTTAACAGAAATACACAGAACGGGCCGTTTTAAATGTTAATGCGATTAGTAGACGATCAATTCGAGGCTGTTACAGGATCAGATCTTATTTCTCATCTTTATTATCTATTTACTTATATCAAAAATTGGCACGTACGAGTTGCTATGGCGAATTATAAGTGGCTTAAGTTCTGAAGACGGTTTAGGATGATGTTCGATGATTGTAGTTTCTTAGTCCACAAACTTTACAAGATCTCTATCCTTTTGACATAATGCCAAACATAAAATATAAACAATTATCGAGAATTGTATCTAGAGGTAAATATGCTACATCTTATTCAAACATGTCATCGACATAGGCTTTTTCAGTAACGCCATACAGGTTACGTAACATATCTTTTTTTAAATTGCATGAATATTTAATCTCTATTGATACGGTAATCTTGGTTTTGTTATTTTTAGAAATTTTCAGTTTTGCGCTCTGCCTTGCATTGATACGCTTATTATATACCTATATCTACTAGAGTCATTCGCAACCACAACAAATCTAACTACGTGTTGTAGTACTTTTATCAAAAATATAGAATTAAAGATTGCCCGCTCGTTAAAGTTTTATTATAAGTATGGAATTACCCTTAGTTTTAACACAAAGTAAGTATACTTGATACTACGTCATTATATGCACTTACCTATACCTACGTACGTAAGAGGGTATTAGACGTACGCTGCATTTATTATGCACGGTACATGTAATCGTCTAATTAATTTCGTGTAAGAAAATTGAAAATGGAAAACCACTTCACTGGGTTATCCTAATACGGATTTTTATATACTTACACGAATTCGAAACATACCAACTCCATCTTGTTAGAGCTACTTGAATTGATAACACGCCAATCTCTATGACGATTTGGATAAGACCCTGATCTTAATAAAAAAACATTTGCTCTGACTGCGTACTTTGGAAAATTTTGCACTGATAAAGATTAGTTAACTCTTTAACTTTATGGTTTATGTCTTAGAGTATAGACTAAAATCATAGAGAGATCATCAAAACGACATTATATTTGTACTGCTCACACATATCGCTACGTCAGTGGCAAAGGAAAGAAACAAGATACAGTAATTAGCTACGCTTGCGAAAAGTCACCGTACCATTTCTTCGAATCGAGTCAACTGTTTTTTTCTTCTATACAAATCTGTCAGACTCATTCAAAGTGTCCACTTCATATAAAAAGTGTCCAAAAAAGTGGTACGCTTGACAGATAATGAAGTTCTCTCTATGCTTTTAGTCTATACTCTAAGGTTTATGTATATATCTGGTAGACTGTCACTCAAGGCAGTTTTAAGTAGGTACTGTCACTGTCAACGTGTTTTTCATGACATTTCTGTTGCTCGAACACATGGACTCTCTAATAAGTCTTTGAAAATAAAATAATAAAGCACTTACTTAAGTTGAGGTATCTTTTTTATTTCTGGTTAATCTTAACTAAGTTCGGAATGCAGACAGGATAACTTATAAGAAATTAGTATAATTATAATTTGATGAATACAAACATTTATAAACAAAGAAAATTGCTTTAATTTAATGGCTCTCTGAATCATTTTTCATCGTTTAATCCGTTCTTAATTTCATTCCTGATGGCTGATTTGATTTTTATATACTTATTTGGCAACTTATTTTTTTTTGTATGGGTGTTTATTTATAAAAACTATAAGGGCATACCTTTATAATAATCCTCGTACATATAAAACAGCCAATACCTACATCGTTTCATTATCAGTATCCGTATCACCCTCTATCAAAATTGCCACGTGCCACAAAACTTCCAAGATTTACCAAAAATGCCAATACCAATTATCATAATATTTAGGTATCAATCTTCTATCAATCACATAAAAAGATTAGACTACACAATATGTGTACACATTGGACAATATGGTCAAGGGTCTTCAAATTATGTTATTTGACAGGCCTGATAGCTCAGTTGGTAGTAGCTCTGCCTTCTGAACTGTAGGCTGTGGGTTCGATTCCCACCCGGGACAAACATTTGTGTGATGAACATAGGTGTTTGTTCTGTGTCTGGGTGTTATATTGTATTCTATGTATGTATTTACAAACAAAAAGTAGGTATCTAAGTATTCTAACAGTTATCTGGTTCCCATAGTACAAGCTATTGCTTAGTTTAGGGCTATATGGCGCTGTGTGAAATGTCCATACACATTTATTTATTTTATGTTACTCAAATATCTCTATCTCTCTATTAATTGTTTTATTGTCACAAATAAATTATTTTTCTTTCTTTCTTTTCTTTCAAATTAATAAAGTACCTGTAACTTTAAGAAACTATTACTTTACCTACTATTGAAATAAAGTAAATGCTATTTACCTATAGCCATAGTTGTAATTCTATTATTTTTGACGTGTGCTGTCATTCTACCGCGCCGTTCGCATAATTTTATCATGTTTTACCACAACGTGTCAGTAATCCGAACGAGATAATTTAAGATAAGCAATAGATATTTTAGGTGTCAGAAAACTGGTAGGTATATTATCTAGTCGATTGTGTTTTCCTCTAATCTGTGGGTATATCTGAAGCATTTGTTTCTTCTAATCTGTGATCTGAAGGTTCGACGTATCATGTTCTGGAAAATACTTTTTTACCTTTTTCTATCATCACAGATCCAAGGAATGTCTTGCACAATTTTGTGAAATAGATCGGAAAGTACTTACCTACATAAATAAATATTAATTAAAATTTTCTATTTTTTAGGAATTGCCACCAAATATTCATACAATCTGTCCAAAATTACAATATTATGCCATTGTGATTTCAATCTTTACATGTATTTTAATAGGAATTGGAATTTAGACCAAATAATCTCAAAAAGTACTATTTTTAAAGTTGAACAACTGCCCCTGGTATTTACTAGTTGGCCCAAGGGCATTTGCTCATGGTCCAACTAGTTGGACAAAGTGTTGGACCACCGTGCCCCTGAATAGTATTTTAACTAGCTATTGTTACGTCAGTATATTTAACGACGAAGAACCAGCACAATATAAAAACTAAACGTCATTAAATTTGAATAACAAAAGTTACAATGAGGCATTTTATTTAAAAAAAAACACTAGTTCCGCTTCTTTTCTAGATGGCGCTGTAAGTACATAGTTTAAACCTTTCTAACCACAGAGTAGTTTAAACATAAGAAATTGCTTAGACTACCTGCAAAGAAATGTCAAATTCAGGTGAGTTGACCACGAGTACATTGTCTGTAGGGGTCTGTAGTGTCTCCTAAGTAGTCTGTGGTGCATTCTTATTAAGTAAATTGATGTACAGTAGATCTGCGAGATAGATAAACGTTAATATTATGATCCAAAATAAAGCCGAGGTCTCTCGCAACGAAACTAAAAAAAACGAAAGAGTTTAGAGTTGTCAGTCAGTATCGTGACACATTTCCTCTAACCTGTGGTCTATGCTTGAAACAGTGACAGTGACAGATTTTAGCAAAAAGCACAACTGGCGCCATCTATTGGGTCATGCAGAAAATACAATTTCTTTTTTTTAATAAAACGTCTCATAACAGGTGCCAAACGCACTGGACTATTTATTTTAACCCTAGTATTTTAACCCGACTAAAATAATGTGGTTGTGGTTGCAATGCCAAAGCGGCGAATAATAACTTACTTGAAAGATTGCACTCATTTTGCTTACACAAGAATTTTTTGTTCAGGAACTGAACAGTTCCAGTACCATGAAATAGAAGTAAATTCAGGGCATCATTTTAGCTTAAATAATACAACATTAAACTTAGAAATCAGTCGCCTGTCATAAAATGTGACAAAAACAATGATCTGAAAGCTTAAGTTTCGTAACGATCTTGTACGTAACGATAACGGTTGGTTGATGGATCTTTTTTTGAGGTAGCAACATTTTTTTCACTAACAAGGTTGTCGGCGCCTTATCTCAAGAACTCTCCAACGCGAGGTTTTTCGAGGGCAAGTAGATAGAGTGTAGTCTTTGTCTTTTCCTTTCCTTTATGAAATACGTATTCAATTTTTATTTTATCAGTACTTTATCTCGGTAAAGTTAAGTGGGTACATGGGCAATGTCCAAAGGATAAAGTGTAAAACAGCAAAAACGTGGCGCCATTACCTTCCCCTATTATAGAGGTTGTAATGTCTACGCTTTACAGTTTCCTAAAATTTTGTATGATATAGCTACCTACGTGAGTATAATATGTTAAGTAGTTGCTATTTTTTTTTATTTTTTTTTTTATGCGATTGAATGACGTGACGAGCTAGTCGTTCACCTGATGTTAAGCAACACGGCCGCCCATAACAGTTGCAGTATCACTCGGATCTTTAAAACAATAAAGTTTCGCGTGACACTGCACTGCGCACGTCATCCTGAGACATCACACAGTCTAGTAATCAGATTACTAGACTGAGTGGTCAGATCATACAGTCTCATTTGCCCAGTAATTTCACTAGCTACAGTGCCCTTCAAACCGGAACACGGTAGTGCTTGCACACTACTGCTTGGCGGCAGAATAACTGGCAAAGCGGTGGTACCTACCTAGACGAACTTTGCAGAAAAGTCCTACCACCTAGTATTGATGCTGCGCTGGATTTCATTGTAGGTAGGAGGTTCATTGTAGGACTACCAATAACATAGACCAAAAGATACTTACGGAGATTTGAATTGACCAATTACTTCATTGACTTGACTTGACTTTTTTTAAATAAGTAGGTAATAATATATTATCCGGAACGAGGAGATCCGCAGGAGAACTAAAGTGACCGATATAGCTCTTAGAGTTAGTAAGTTGAAGTGGCAATGGGCAGGCTACATCGCTCGTAGAACTGACAACCGTGGGGAAGAAAGGTTCTCGAGTGGCGACCACGAACCGGAAGACGCAGCGTAGGCCGGCCCCCCACTCGGTGGACCGACGACCTGGTGAAAGCCGCGGGGAGCCGATGGATGCAGGAGGCGAGCAGCCGCTCAAGGTGGCGTGCTCTGGGGGAGGCCTATGTTCAGCAGTGGACGTCTTCAGGCTGTCAATGATGATGATGATGAATATATTATGTGTACCTGAGTTAGTTTCGATCGGTCACAGGCCCGTTCCGTCATGCATAAAAAACTAAGCCCGCTCGGTCACACATTCTAAAAATTTAAAATTTATTTTGAAAATGATGTCGATCGCTTATATTTTGAAATAGCGCTACTGAGAAGTTTAAAAATCACTTATATGGAGGATAATATAATAGAACCTGTTTTAGTTCGTTTTTATTTATTATTGTGTTCATTGTTTTCTACAAAATATTCGTGAAAGGCACAAGCAATGCTTTGAGATTTCCAACGTTCTTTACCGTGAGAATCTCGGCACGAGCCAACCATCCAACCTTCTTCAAGAATCAAGCCAAGCGATACCAAACTCTGTCACACAAACGCATAGAGACCAGCTCCTTTAGCAAAGTTGAAACAAAAGTATGATGATTTCAATAACAAGAACAAGAATGGTATAAATAGTCAACAGTGGAGAGTGGTGCGTGCTGAACGCCACGTTTTCAGCACGTAGCTTCGATGTGCCAGGCTTCTTTTGGACCTACTCCTCTTAAGATAGCCTGACGTAAGATTGCGATAGGCGATCTTAGAACCCCTAAACGGTTTTGTTTGCGGTCTCATCATGAACAAGAGATAAGCTTTATGATGATTATCGACGAGCAAGTCCAGTTTGTGACGTGAGATTTCATGCGAAAAGTAGAAACTAGTGGAATGTAGAATAGTTGTGACCTAGACACTAGATCAGACGACACGCGTAAGATTTCCCGTTTCTCTGTAATTATTACGTCTAGAATTCAAAAAGTATTCATCACCGTGGACTACCTTACTTGTAGTATCTTTTCCTAGACATTTACATTCTCTTTTTTTTGATTTTACTATGTATTGGCCCTGTGCTCGTTATTTACAGACATGATTGTTTGTTCACAGCATTGAGTTAATGTAATGCAGATATTAAAACCAGTTGTTTATTTTATTACACGTGCTAGTAGCTGCCATTGTTTTGTAACGTCTACTGTATTGTGCTCGGTAAACTGCAATTATTGTCACAAAGCCTCATATGTCTCGGTGTCTGTGACTTCATGATTGCCTACATTTCCTCCTATATCATGATCATCATATTACCAGCCTGTGTTCGTCTACTAATGAATATAGGCCTCTACCAAAGTACGCCAACATCACAGAGGTGATCCGATGTATTCTGTGTCTAAGGGTGGGGGTTTTTGGTCCGTATAGTTAAGCTATCTAACCGATGGTCAAAAAACGCACCCTGTCGAATATAGAATTACTAAGCCTGGTCTTCTGATATTTTCTTCCGACTCCTAAAAATGTCTTACCTTACAAATTTTCATAGATATGGGATTATTGACACTATTGATATTTGACAGAACCAAGAAACAAAATATAAAATGATTATAAATGGTTTGTATAATTTTCCTGTTTGCTCTAGGAAGTCATCTAATAAACTTGATATTAGATGCAAAAAGGAAGCGATCGTGACTTTGTGTCCGTTTTGTAATCTGCAAGGTGCTATTTGCGCCGTGAAACTTACAATCCACCTGTCAGCTTCGATAACTAACTTATTTCAAGAAGTATAAAAACGTAGATATATGATTTATTCTAAGTGTTCAAGATCCTCTTGGATTGTTTAGGAGTTAGTACATTCTATTTTATTAACAAGAAAAACATGTTTAAAATTTGTATCTAAACATGAACATTTTACTAGGTGGTAGGACTTTTCTGCAAAGTTCGTCTAGGTAGGTACCACCGCTTTGCCAGTTATTCTGCCGCCAAGCAGTAGTGTGCAAGCACTACTGTGTTCCGGTTTGAAGGGCATTGTAGCTAGTGAAATTACTGGGCAAATGAGACTTTATGATCTGATCACTCAGTCTAGTAATCTGATTATTAGACTGGGTGATGTCTCAGGATGACGTGCGCAGTGCAGTGTCGCGCGAAACTATTGTTTTAAAGTTCCGGGTGACACTGCAACTGTTATGGGCGGCCGTGTCACTTAACATCAGGTGAACGACTAGCTCGTCACGTCATTCAATCACATAAAAAAAAAAAAAAAAAAAAAATGAACACAGCGTACTTGTTTTGAGTATGATTTTGAGCTGATTGTAGTTTTATGATTTTATCTGATACTAAAACAGTTTTGACCATGACAATAAAGATATTTGACTTTAATACTTAGACATGATTTTATCTCAAAATACTAAACATTTTTTATGTAACTTTCTAAATAAAAAATTCTAGAGCAATGCCCTATGAAACCTGTTAACCCTTGCGAGTCCCGAGTCGTGTCGTTCTAACTTATCTAAATAGGGGTATTGAGACAGATAGGCCTATGATATACGACATGTGATTGTTTCCAATGAGAGCTACATAGTTACATGACCCGTTTGTTAAATAGCCGATAGTTTCTGAAGGGAATTTGAGATTGTATGTTAAAAGCATACTGGATCCAATCTCAATATAAGCATGCACCTACTAATGGATCTTTGATAGATTACCTGCATTGCAGTGGGCAGGCCACATCGCTTGTAGAACTGACAACCGATGGGGAAGAAAGCTTCTGGAGCGGTGACTACGAGCCGGAAGACGCAGAGTAGACCGGCCCTCCACTAGGTGGACCGACGACCAGAACTGCGGGGAGTCGATGGATGCAGGAGGCAAGCAGCCGCTCAAAGTGGCGCTCTTTGGTAGAGGCCTATGTTCAGCAGTGGACGTCTTCAAGCTGATGATGACCTGCAGTAATTTTTATTCGCAAATTTCAAGTAAAAAGACATTGTTTTACCAGAATACTATTTCTGCAATATGCCATCTACATTCTAATTTCCACATAGCGTTAACGGTGGTTAAAATATATTAGAAATATTTGATTTATCTTGACATTTTAGTCGGATTCTCCAAAATACTGGAATACAAAGGAGTTGTGAAATGACACTTAGAGTTCTTGGATTAGTAAGTTGAAATGGCAATGGGCGACATCGCTTGTGCAACCGACAACCGATAGGGAAGAAAACATAGATTTATGAAGAAAGGTTCTCGAGTGGCGACCACAAACCGGAAGACGCAGCGTAGGTCGGGCATCCGGCCTACTAGGTGAACCGATGGCCTGCTCTAAAACACTATCCTTGGATGCAAGAGACATGCAGCCGCTCTAAGTGGTATTCTATGGAGGAGTTCTGCGTTCAGCAGTGGAAGTCTTCAGGCTGATCATGATGATGATGATGAGAAACAATAAAAAAACAAAAAAAAGATTGAAAGAAAAGTAAATAAAAAAAAAGTGAAAAAATAAATAAAAAAGGAAGAAAAGAAAAAAAAAGTAAGGAAAAAAAATAATTGAAAAAATAAATAAATAATAGTTTGAATATTTGATTCGATTGATTGATTGATTGTTCTTTTTTTTAATTGTTTTTTTTTGTGTGATTGAAAGTATTTAAGATATGCACCATAATATGGTCAGTTAGCCTTAAGAAGTCTGTATAAATGAAATCTATTACGTAAAACGCCTTTATTTTATCACGTTTGAAACACAGAACCTCTAGTGGTTTTATCAACTTTTATTATCATGTCGTCATACTCGTGAATTGAATACGAATCTTAGCAGATCATTTTGAGATGGATAAACTGTATCAGATATTTTCTGTTCAATCTTAGACTTAGGCCAGCCCATAACCTTCCCAACTGCTGGGACAAGGGGTGCTCTCATATGGAGAGCATTGAGGCTCTACCTCGCAGGTACAATAAGGAAACACATAATTTTCTGAAATTTTGTGATTCTTGATACTTCCTGGTTTCGTCACGATGTTTTCCGTTGTAAGAGCGAGTGTTGTATAGTTTTAATGTTATTAGTTATTTAATACACAAAGTATAGCCATGACAGAAGTAAAACATACATCAATGCATATGAGTAACCAGGGCAAGAGAAGTAACGGAAAGAAAATGCACCAAAAATAATGCCTTTCAATTTTACCATCAATATCTTTAAATCGAGATCTAAGTATTTTGAAGTTGTAACGCCTTGTTCCCAATTTAGTCCCAGTAAGTCAAGCCCCCTTCATTATTAATTGCACTTATAGGTGACGTCTTGTCTGTAGATCTAGTGACGACTGGCTTTGACCTTAATCTCTTAGTTTACTTTGATGTTTAGATTATCATTTATCGTTCACTGATCATTTGTTTGCTTTCTGTACTCTGTCCGATTGTTCCGAGGTTACCGGCTAAAATCCGTGACAGACAGATAGACTGCTGACCTCGGTTTAGTTCTGGCGGAGATAGTAGGTACCAGGGTACCACGCTATGTTTCGAACTGCCTTAATATACTTTTTATGGATAAAAATAGTGACTCTTCGTTTTTATAGTTTATTGGAAAAATACTGGTGTTACTATATTTATTTTAAATGTTGATTAATTATACAGTCCAAATGTTTTTTGTAGTCGATAGTGTAGCTAGTTTATATTATTGTAGTAGTTAGTTTAAAGAATAAAGGCACATTGCCCGTTATAAAAAACATTAAATGTTGAAGTTGGAGATTTGGGTAGAATTTAAAGTCTAAAAGTAAAAAAAAATGTACCTATATGCGGACAAATATTTTTGGTCTTTTTACAGTTTCCAAAACTACTTTGTGCGAGTAAACCCGTTTTAACTTTTAAGAGTTAAATGTAAAGTTTTTTTAAAATGATAAAAATGTACAATGGGCCAAATTTAAAGGCTTTAGTTGACAGATCTAAAACTTCTAAAACTGTTGCTGTCCTCGTCAAATAGACGGCAATGTAAGAGACGGATATATTTTTAGTATTTTAAGGACTGTCAACTAAAGCCTTCTAAATCGGGCCTATTGTAAATGTTACAGAACAATTCAGAGTCCTATATGTTCAGAGTTCAGAGTGTGGATTTCATTCAATAAATTACTATTTTTTATGAATGAAATCTATTGAGCTTATATTCAAGACGAGCGCCGGTCATTTTGTAGTTTGTGTAACTTTATTCAATAACTCTGTCGCTCAAAAAACACTTGCTATCATTGATAAATATCAAGAGGTATAATTTCTTCATTATTATATAGATAGAACATCAACAACATCACAAAGTGTCCACTTTGTAGTTCACCGAAGAAAATAAATGGAGTTTTCGTGAACTACATAACCGTTATTCGACCGGCAACCTAAATATTTGTTCCTTTGAAGAGCCAGGTCGTAGAAAGAAGGAAATGAAGTATCAAATGCGATCAAAGACCTCGTCTTTCGACATCAAGTCGGTCAAATCAGCATCATATTGGATGAGGGGTTGACTGTCCTAAAGATAGCGGGTCATTAACTGTAACCGCTTCTCTAATAGAATGAATTACTAAACCGTGAACACAATTTTCAGTTTTCATTACTTTAGTATCTGAAACGTGCCAATCAAGAGAGAGTTATTAAATCCACGTGTTTAACAAACGTGCTGCTTTCATGGCACTAATTAATTTCCAAACAAAGTAGTGTTCGCAGACTTAATCGATGATTTAATCGATACATTTTATAATGCAAGATAACAATTTTCATTCACTGGCACCGGCACCTGTCTACCTTTAATTGGGAGAGTGTCGACCACAATACACCTAGCAACACCAACGGCACTCTAAACACCATTCATTCCGTTTCACGGCCAAGATACTGCGAGCTACTTACACGTAAGCCTTCGATTCCTGCAGGTGGACCATTCCAGTCTTGAACATGTCATATGCCACTCTTGAGAGCTGCGTGGAGACAGCCAGCAGGTCAGGTTGGTATTCCACTTCCTTCTGCTTCTCCGAGCACGAGGGGTCGGTCACGATGTTGTGTTTCTTCTTCATGCGTTCGAGGATGCGGGAGACTTTTGGGGGTGGGGCAGGCGGAGCCTCAACGGTTATGTCGCGGGTACACATGTTGCACATTGTCGCTCGGGTAACGCGATACGAGACGGATCGCGGGCAATACACGTATGGCAGAGCGCAACCGCGATCACGAATATAAGTAAAGTAAATCGTATCCCCACCAAACGGCGCGTGATGCAAGCAATACCGGCGCAGGCGCCGGCTTACTACCATGTATTCTCTGCTGATAGCGATTTTGATTTGATACGTATTGTGACTGATTACTCATCTGTTTTGTTGTTTTGAACTAGTTTAAACGTCAATCCTTTGGGGTTACATTACGCGCCGACAGATTCGGAGAAATTGGTCAAATCTCAAAATGAATGTAAGCAAGTTGCAACTTGTTTGTGGATTTGATTTTCTCATGTTCAGAAATCGAGGCAAATGTTAGTTGTTAGGTTGCCTGGGTTTTTTCTTTTTACTTAATCCGTTGCATCTCTTCCTCATTCTGTCACGTTTGCATACCTGTAACTTTTACTTTATAATATAAATCCTACCTGCCTACTTGGACTTTTCTGATGAAATACGTAGAATTTTATTAGGTATATTGGATTTTTTGGCCTTCCATTACGGAAAACACGCTAAGTTTACTCTAAACTGCTTCCTGTGAGCATAGACTGCAGCAATTAGGTAACAAATGGTTAAAAACACTATAAAATTCTAACCAATGGTCAAAATTTGTTAAGGTTTTAACTATTGATTACATCATCCGTATTAGTTGTGCATGCTAGGTGGGCTGGGATTGGGAACGATGGATCCCTACTATCTATAGGCAACACCGCCACTAGGGTGGTAGGCGACTTTAGGGTGGTAGCGCTGGTAGCTAACTCAGCAGTGGGCCATTCACAATTAACGTACGCTGTGGCCATTACTTCGATGAGTGAAGTGACTGGGATCAAAAATTGAGCGCTACCGTGCTTAGGATGGAGGGAACACAGGGTCGGTCGCAGCCCGGCCCCCTAATTACCTAATTTGCGACAGGCGTAAATCTCGCGGTGATTGCTCTCATACATCATTAGTGGTGTAGCGTAGCATACATGCTCGACACCACTAATGATGTATGACAGCAATCACCGCGAGATTTACGCCTGTCGCAAATTAGGTAATTAGGGGGCCGTTTGATGTCCGAAGACAAACAGTCGATTTGGGCGGTTTAGAGACTGTGACCACAAACCAAATACTACTACTGTGACATTTAGCTTACACGAGAAGTATGACCGGATTACTGCTTTTTTTGAGAGAATTGAATCAATTATTTCAAAATAATTTTGAATCGTATTAAAAATTCGATACGTTTGTAAATGTGCTAAAACTAGCCAATTGGCAATAAGTTACTAGAATTTTAAATTTTCTTTGTATTTTAGCTGCTATACCTACTATTTGTTTGTACTTATTTTCACTCATCATCATCATCATCATCAACAATTTATAGGTACGTCCACTGCTGGACCAGCAAGAACTGTTTTCCCAAGGTACGTCACCGAGCCCGGTCTTACTAGCTACAGTAATAGCTATTACAGTAACAAAATACTAGTATTTTGTTACTAGTAGTTCTATAACAAATCAACAGTACAGTACATAGCCTAGTAGAGTCGAAGACCGGGCTCTGTGACGTCGGTACCTTGAGAAAACTGTTCTTGCTTGTTCAGCAGTGGACAAGCAAGAACAGTTTACTAGTATTTTGTTACTTTTGTTACACTAAAAAAAAGATCTATGCCTATTTCAAACTTGCTAAAAAGAAGCAAGTCTCAAAATAAACATTCTTCCTCTACTGTAGACTGTAGAGTTTACACAATGTTTATTAGTAGGTAAGTAAGTCATCTGGACCAGCAAATACGTACAAAGAGGGATTATAATATAAAATTGGATTCCAACGTCATTGTAAGTAGGTAGTTTATCTAGAATCTAGACGTCAATGATTGCAATGTTTTTTGGGTTCTTCCCTCGACCACAAATAGTAAATCAAAGAGGTAATTTGGAAAATATGGTTTTAAAGTAAACGGCAAATAGCAAATAATCAGCATATTCTCGAAAAAATGTCAATCGCAAATTAATTTGAACACTACGGTAGTCTCATTCGAAATGCCCCGTCATCTCAAACCGCAGATCCTATAACAGCTTTTTACGTACAATATTTTACAGATAGTAGGTAAGTATTTTACAGGCACTTTTTGAAGAGCCCTTTTTAGTATTGAAAAGTTTAAAGAAAGTTATTTAATATTTCCTTTAATTTCCTTTAGTTTTAGTTTCCTGAAGTTTAATAGATTAACGTTATATGATACATAGAATTCTAAATAATGTAGAGGTGCGTTGTGCCTTATATCGTTTATTATATTATATGTCAGTATATCCCGAACCTCTATCCCTACTGAAATGTGGTGTCCCCCCGCCAAGGATACGAAATGGACAGGTTTTTGAACTATCCCTTTATCGTACGAATTCTACTATCTCTAATATAAAAAAAAATAATAGAATAGAAACGCAAAAGGTGAAGGAAAGAAATTAACACAGAAATTAAGTAGGAACCTACTACAAATAAAACCACAAACATTATGTTACATTATTAATACTTAACCTACTAAATTAGAAACAATAGGTAGATATTTGTGTTTCTGATTTAGTAAATATTACCGTGAATTAGAATAATTATAAAGACCTACTAATTACATACCTAATTACAATGGAAAGTGTTCCTGTTTCTTCATAAATATTTGTGGTTTTGTGGTATGTCGTACTTACTTCTGATTAATAAGTGACGGTAGAAAGCTATTTCTAGTGGCCACTCATGGCATTTCTGGAGTCTGGATGGCACTTTTGTGGTACAAATCAAAGACTTCTATGTATACACTAGACAGGACATCTCTAACATGCACTGTCAACCACTGCAAATATGCCAGCGAGCATCTTCTCGCTCATACGATGCTCAGCACTCAAAGCGACTGCACGCGCAGCAGTGAATAGCAGTAAAAATTATGATCCGAATGTGCCATCACACTAGCGCTGCGTGTTGGGATCGTTGGTTAGACGATTTAATCTCGTAAAGCGCTGCAGCGGGTTTTAGTTTAATTATACAAAAAATGGCAACTATTTGTGCTTCGAATAGCTTCTCTAGTACGTAGTACATATACCTCTTTGGTACAAATATAGCCTGTAAGTTATTTAAAGTTTCCGTAGAGATACGATAAACCAAAGTACCTAATGATCATAAGTACCTAATATTTATTTGGTTCATTTTACTGATAAAACTATTAATTGACTGCGGGTGGATTTTTTGATCCGTAGTTAAGGTAACCAATGGTTAAAATCTCTAAATGTTGACCATTGGTTAGAATTTATTAGTTTTTAACCATTCGTTAGCATTGGCCTAGCATGCGCACAGCGAGAAAACTTTAGAGTGAGACACACTTAGGTGCTACCATAGCCTTGTCACGCTCTCTGACGAGAAAATTTTGTCGCGGTATGCATATGCTGGGCGGGTAGGCGTATCTACCTCGGCTATACCAAGGCCCTATTGCTACTTATTACTGCAATAGAGGTCTTGCTGCCCAAACCCAAAGAAAAAACGACGTTAGGTTTCCCCAATTTAAACATTTTTGAGGAAACGTTTAATGTTTTTTCCCATAAAAACCTAGTGCAGACTAGTAAAAAAATAGCCAAATCAGTCCCAAGTGATGTGACGAACAGCATTTAATTTTTATTATTTCAAAGTGTGACTATGACGTAGGTAATAAATTAATCTTGTTTTGTTGTTTACATTATCACTTACACATTCATTAATGAATATAATTTAATTATGTATACAATTATACATACTCAAGTTAATTAAGTACATATTTGAGGTTTTCCTGTCGAGGTGAATACTGTAAATTATGCTCGTGTGGTTAAAGGTGGGAAAATATTAATAAATGGCGCTCATAGCGAAGCACGACTAGCCGTTTCTAACCGATCGGTAAAGTTAAGCAACGTTCGCTGCGGTCACTACTCTGATGGGTGACCGCTGCAGCAAAAAGTGGTATTTACAACTGAGCGGTACCGTGCTTCGGAGGGCTCGTTAAGCCGTCGGTCCCAGCTGTTGTCTTAAGACAATAGTCGTTAAGCCATGTCAAAGCCTTTGGGCGGCCTAAAAATTCTGACACCAGGCCTGAACACTTGCCTACACGAGAAGAAGAAGATTAATAAATAAGAATATTAATATTTATAATATGCATTACTAACTAGAGATATGTGCGTATGTCTATAAGAATGTTATTTATTTTATTTGTCTGGAGTTTTCCTTACTCACCCCATGAGTTAAGTCTGATTTTAACCAATAGGTACAATTAGAGGTTGTTGTTATAATATTTGCGCACTGCATCATTGGCTGGCTTTGCTTGATAAAAGCATTGGTTGGACGTTTGGAATTCCCCATTATTAATAATATGTTAGTGCATGAGACCAAGCCTCATCATTCTCACCCCTCGCTCTGGACAGCTTGCATTTTCCTGTAACCTTTTACAAGCTAGCCCTTCCTTTTCGTTTAACTGCCCGGCTAGCATGCGCACTGCGACAAAATTTTCTCGACACTTTATCTCGTCAGAGACCGTGACAAGACTATGGTATCGCCTAAGTGTGTCTCACTCAAACAGCGACGACAAGTTTTCTCACGGTGCGCATGCTAAGGACATCTGGTTAGTCCTAGCTTCAAAATTATGAAACCACCCGAAGTCTTACCGTAGGCTTAAGACAACAACCAAAACTGACAGCTTATAACCGCCGAAGCCCACTAGTAGCCCTCAGTTCTTGACTATTATTGGTTGTGGTACTTGTGGTCACCTGTAGAGGTAACAGGTGACCAATTGTTCATGTTTTGAACGCAGAAAACATTGCTTAACTTTAGAGTTAATCAACGTACCCGTAGGTTTGGTATAAAACGGTCGCGACTTTTCCTATGGTACTGCACTCTTTCACGTATTCTTCTCGATACTATTCTCCCGGCAAAGCCTTATAAGCTTGTGCACCCTAGGGTTGCGCTTGATGCAGGGGTAGGTACTCTGGAGCTAGTTGCCTCACACTTTTTAGGGCAGGGCTCCTTCTTGATTGGTTGCTATTTCTATAACTGCAACACCATCATAACATAAATGACTTGGGAGTTTATAGCATCATCTTGATGCCTCCGCAACAAAGAGATTAGATTTTTTTTTTTTTTTTTAATGTTATTGAATGACGTGACGAGCAAGTCGTTCACCTGATGTTAAGTGACATGGCCGCCCATAACAGTTGCAGTGTCACCCGGAACTTTAAAACAATAAAGTTTCGCGTGACACTGCACTGCGCAAGTCATCCTGAGACATCACCCAGTCTAGTAATCAGATTACTACACTGAGTGATCAGATCATAAAGTCTCATTTGCCCAGTAATTTCACTAGCTACAATGATAGATTAATACCGACACAGATTAGAGAAAAAAACAATATTACCTACTCTGTGGATTAATAACATATTACAAAAACAATATAATAACCATTTTGTTGATCATAATATTCTTTGAATTTGGCAGCGTTGCCAATGCATTCCAAAGGCTGGTCAATCTCAACACATTGCAACGGCATACTATTGTAAGATTTTTATGTAGGTACCTAAATTTTACTTTATTAACGGCTTGTTATTTTCATTTATCGAATGAGTAAATGATTGTCAATTCAGCAAAACTTCATAATTTTCATCGTATAATATAAAATAACAAACGAGTAATAAATAAATAGTTTAGATCTAAAAGGCTCGGCGTGTATGCATCTATACAATGTAGGGCCAACCGCAATTTACGACTACCACGTGATGGTTCGTAAAGTTAAAAACTACGCAATGACTGACTCTATTTTTAACGTTTATTTACGTTTTCTAGTTACTTAGTTTTGTTTTAGTTTTGTTGGGGCTCGGTAAGTAAGAATTTTTTGGCGAGTCCATATCAGCTAACACTGATAAGGCTCGTCATCAGCTATAGTTTTTTTCCCGAAAGCAAAAATCCCTCAGAGAGGGTATAGGGAGCTATGAGCCCAAGACAAACGAAATAGACGCAGAGGTGGGTGACGGACGTGCGTGACAAATGCTGTGAGTAGAGCAAGTATTTACCCCGCTTAGACGTTATTGGTCACTAGGTAGGTTACACAAGGTAGGTAGGTAGGTTTATCTCATGAAGTAAAAGCAGTGGCTACTTTATTAATAAAAATGTTTAAGTGCAAGACAATCATAGCATATCCGAGAATAAATTATTATAGGAACATTCAGATTAGACACGCTATGGTTTTCTTAACTGGTGCGAAAAAGAAAAGATTTTATGGGTAAGTATAAGTTTTATTGTCTTTTTATTACAAAGGTAATTCATAAAATTAACATATTTTGGATCGTTTCATTAGAATAAGGATATACCGATGCAAGTATTTACTATTTAGACCACGAGTATTGGTATATTGGAAAGAGGTAAACGAACTTCCTTCCCGTCGGGGCACTCCCGTATCCCAACCCAACCCAAGGTAGGTACATTAAAACTCAAAACTGATTCCTAGAGCCAGTTATTCACAAAATCTTTTGGAATCCTTCCTGTTGGATAATTATTAATTGGATTGTGTAATTATATCCTATTAGACTAACTATATTATATAGTCTATATTAGATAATCTAACTAAACTAATCTATTCGTCGAAAATGCCGCAGATCCTGAAAACAAAGCTTTCAATCAGTGAGTGTTGCCAGTGATAACTTATGGAACTGAGACGTGGTCTGTTACTGTGGGCCTCGTTAGCTCAAAGTCACGCAGCGAGCTATGGAGAAAGCTATGCTCGGTGTTTCCCTGCGAGATACGAGTAAGATCCGAAATGAGGAGATCCGCAGGAGAAATAAAGTGACCGATATAGCTCTTAGAATAAGCAAGATGGAATGGCAGTGTGCAGGCCACATCGCTCGTAGAACTGACAACCGATGAGGAAGAAAGGTTCTCGAGTGGCGACCACGAACCGGAAGAATCAGCGTAGGCCGGCCCCCACTAGGTAAAGCGACGATCTGTTGATGATGATGATGAATCTAACTAAAATTATCTCAACGCGAAAGTTTACAAGTTTAATTTTTTCTCACCTGCTATTGATGTTATTTATAGGTAGTTTTTTCCTGTTTCCTTGATATATTTGTTTGTTTTTGTGTGGCATCCATGCCGAAAGGCTTGAACAATTTGGCTGAAATTTTGGACACAATTTGCTAATGCTATCTATTGAGACATTACCGACATTATAAGATACTTTTTATCTCAGAAACTTTTGACTTTTATTTCATTTTGTTCTTGTGCCAAAACTGGTTCATATTTATTGAACTCGTTTATAGCAATTAGGCAGATGGCCAGCCTTGGTGTTATAGACCATGACCGCGGATATAATAATGATTCGGTACATTCCTAATAGCACGTACAGCAGTAAGCATTTACCTAGTTCTTATACTTATATCAGTGCGTGTATGTGCCCTTACGATTCTAGTTTTTTTTTAATGAAAAATACACATTATTTCGATCTGCCATATAGATAAGTAAATTTACATTTGTAGAAAACCTGGATGCTACACTAGGCTCCAGGCCCGTATTGTGAGGTCCAGGCGGCTTTCGCCGGAATCCATTTAGGTAGGTAATGCCTAATCTAGGTTATAAGTTATTTAGCATAAATTAATTAACAGTTACTTTGTATTAATACTTTATTATTTAATATATTACATAACTATAATAACATATATATTTAGTAGTATAGTTTTGGATTAATATTTGCATACTAGAATACTTAGTCTAACAGTTTCTGCAATTGTGAAAGATGATGACGGAATTGCCAGATATAATGGAAAGTTACTTATTGACACTAACAATATGGTTGTGATTGACGCACCAACTGTTAGTGCAGAGGAATTAACCGAGATAATTGTATTTGTGATGAAAAAGATGATAAGAAATAAGTTGTCGTATCGTGTATATACGTAGGTTTTATTATTGTGAAATAAAATGAAATGAAATGAATTGTGCGAATAAATACACGAGATGAGGTATTATTAAGATACTTGGTACTCTACAGCTTCGCAACAAACCCCTTTTCTAAGAAAACTCTGAATTTTTCCAGGATAAAAAGTATCCTATGTTGACCCCGGTAATATAAGCAACCGTGTGCAAAATCTCATTGAAATCCGTTCAAGCCATCGTTTTACGTTTGTATTAATTGTACACAGGGTTATTTTTGATTTACCAACTACCTTTTAGGGCATAACTCACATAATTTAAACAAACAACTTTTGTTGTACCGTTTTTGTCGCCAATGTAATGCCTGTAGTTATGTTCTCGTTGCTGAGGTGAAAAGTTGTATGTGCCACTCGAGGGCAAAGTTTTTGCATCTCGTGTCTTAAATCCCTCACTAAGCTCAGGATTCAACATCAGCACTCGAATCAAAAATGAACTTTGCTCTCTTATTGCAAAAATAACTAAGTATTGTTCTTTCGTTTTTTTCTAATCTTAATATTTTCGCCAAGGTCGGTTAAAAATTGTGATTTACTCTTTTTTGCATGTTAGGGTTTTTGTACTCTAGCCAGTATTATGATTAATTTTTTTGTATGTATTAATTAACGCCAAAATAAACAGGTAACAAAAAAACTTTAGAGATAAAAATCTTAAATTTTTGAAATTTGTAGGACAAAAGTAGTTTGTTTCAGTGATGTGAGTTATGCCCTAAAAGGTTTTTGGTAAATTAAAAATAGCCCACGCTAGTCGCAAGTCGCGCAATGAGCTATGGAGAGAGCTATGCTCAGTGTTTCCCTGCGAGATAAGATCTGAGACTGAAGTGACTGATATAGCTCTTAGAATTAGCAAATTAAAATGGCAATGGACAGGCCACATCGCTCGTAGAACTGACAACCGTTGGGGAAGAAAGGTTCTCGAGTGGCTACCACGAACCGGAAGATGCAACGTAGGCGGGCCCCCCACTCGGTGGACCGACGACCTGGTGAAAACCGCGGGGAGCTGATGGATGCAGGTGGCGAGAAGCCGCTCAAGGTAGCGCTATCTGGGGGAGCCCTATGTTCAGCACTAGACGTCTTCAGGCTATTAATGATGATGATGATGATGGTGATGATGATGAAAAATAGCCCTGTATATCAGTATGGATGGGATAGCGATGATGTACCTCCCTAACATCATTGAATTTAATAGTATTCGACATAGAGCAACGATATCTCTAATCAGGACTATTTGTACAATGTATGCCTACTGTTCCAACGTTTTTCTCCAGTAGATGGCTAAGATCGGTCAAACAAAACTAATGGAATCGCAAAGCAAATCTAATCGACAGCTAGTAAAATACACGTGTCTCGGATAACGAACATTAAGTGCCTAAAGAGTACAACAGCGTACAGATGTTTCATGACAAGATTGTTCTCCTTGATGTTTTAGTTTGTCTCTTAAGCCTTTAACATAGGCCAAACGCGTCTTTTTAACTAATCATACTGAAGAACCTATGAATTCTACAGACATGAAAAAAATATCACCAATAAGATCATTCTGCACCTGTACTTATCAATTGAACAAAATATTCGATTACTAGGTACATTATGAATAAAAAAAATACTTTTAGAACGCCTTTCCAGTCACACAGTGTACAATGCCGCGTAAAGGAAGATTGCGTCATTAAATATTTTTACACCTTCGGATAGGAAATTTAAAAATATACAAGCTCAATTGATCATTTTATTTTTAGAGCCAAAATTAAGTCTGTTTAGTAATATTTTGCGTTATTTTGCGGCGAGCCAAGGGCGAGGCCCTTGGCGGGGCGTGAATTAGTCTGCCCCGGCATGTGCCAACGGGTGGACGCGCTGCTGTTTTTTATAAAATATTTTACATGTTTTTCTTATTTGTATGAAAATTATCAATTAAACAGCCAATAAATAGGTATTGACTATACGAAAAAGTCGGTTTTAGAGCCATTTGATTAGTTCTTAGTGACTTTAATGTCAGTAAAAGTATTTGGAACAATAATAGATCGTTAGCACAGAAGGTCAGTATAGGTATTTTAAACTCTTTTGGCAGGGTAGGGTTCCAGTCGAACTAAATTAGCGTTAGGCCCCATACACGTTACATTTTATTGATCAATCTTTGTGATTGATCAATTTTATTGATCGTTTAGGGTTAGTATTGGTCAATGTTCTTCGGTTTACAGTATGGAGAAAACATTGACTTAAGGTGGTGTGTTGTAAAGTGGTCTCGTCAATTTTATTGATCTATAAAATTGAACGTGTTACCATCACCAGTTATCAGCTTCTTCAAAAATGGTTCGGTTTCATTACGTCGTAATAAATAATCACAGATGAGTACACGGTTCATTAGGTTTCCTTCAGTGAGCTCGTGAGGGACCCAAATATCGAGCTTTTTTGTGTACCTACCCATTTTTTTTCAAATGCGCCAAAACTGTTTTGTGGTCAATTCCCAGTTCTTCAGCTACGTCGTAACTACTGATATGCCGATCTTGCTCCACTTTTTTTAAAAAATGGCATCCATTTTATCCGTAATAGGGCGACCAGAGTGAGGTGCATCTTTGACATCAAAATTTCCGGATTGAAAACGCTTAAACCAAATTTGTGCTACTCTCACAGACACTGCACTAGGTCCATAAACATCGCAATTTTTTTTCGCGGCTTGCTTTGCATTTTTTCCTTTTTTGTCATAGAATTAAAAAAAACAGGAATGAGTTTTGATTGACATCGAACTGACGTACAGCAATGGCGGACACCTAAATATGTGTGACGGATTAAAGAATTGCCATCTAAGAAAATTACCCGAAACCGACAAAAAAAAGATCTGAAGTTGGTGTGACTTTTTGTATGACCAAAAAGCTATGCGATCTTGTAACAGGGTAGTCAAAATTTAATAACTTATGTCATTTTATTTTTCATCCCTCAGGGTTAGTCCTATCTGAATTTGTAAAAAACTAATACGACATAAATATATATATCCTTTTATACGCTATTAATGCTATATTTGCTCCGTTTCAGTATGAAAATGGAACCCATATAGGATTAGTTTGTTGTGTATCTGTCTGTCCATATTAGATGCAACTTATAGGGTACCTACCTACTTTACGATGACCTAGAGCTGGTGTGCATTATTTATCGTATAGGCTTAGAGTCAGATGTTGCCAAAAGATTACTAAATTTTTAATCCTAGCGGTAATTTCATGGTGTACGATAGTACGGTGAGCTTCGGCAGTGCAGCCCTTGTAGTTACAGTTATACCTGCGCGATGTAATCCATACACTACGATAAAACATCGTCAGCAACGAAGTTGACGCCACTCCATATTATCCTTTATGCTATAGGGAAGAGGAAGGGAGAGCGAAAAAGATAGGGGAAAAGGATGAATGTATGATGGTAAACAGAGGCGCACCTGCCTCCATTCAGGCTTTTCCTCTCCCAATTCTTTCTTCCTTTGGACAGGGCTAGGGCGTAAAACTAACTAACCGGGTCGGGTCTGCTAGTCAGTCAATAAAACTGTTTATTTCGCACAAAGAATTATAGCCAGGCTTTTGCTGAAAATGTTTTATGAACACATCACTATCGTATTTTTCTACTTTACTTTTGAAATGAAACTTGCATCTTCCATTATGTATATTTGTTATTTCTTATACAAACTTCCAATACTAGTAAGTGTCATATGTCTTGACGCCACTGCTGCTCAACGGGAATTAACTGCTTTTTCGACATTTTCGTAATGGCTGGACTCCCCAGCAAACTCAATTTTTTTTGAGCGGGACAATCCATGATTGGCTGATGGTACCAACACTACCAACCTATCAAGTATCAACCAATCATGGCTCTTCTGACAGTTTGCCAACCAAAAAAGTCAAAAACACGGGTTAATTTTTAAAAGTAAGTATCTATTAATAAATTTCACGACACTTTATTTTTTTTACGTTAAAGAAAACCTGCCCAAATATGCACGATTAGTAGGTCCATTACAGGTAAAATATTTATTAACCTGAAAAAGGCCAACACATGCATAATATGCATAATGGAAATATGCATTTGCATATAGTCAGTTCTCTAATTATGATCAATATATGTGAATAACTTGTATTCGAACACAATTTCGTCATTCTCCCACACTTCCGGGTAATTTGCAAGTTTGATTGTTGGCAACACTAAGCTGGTTTTGTGCATTGATTGCATCTCAATAATTTTATCGAAAAAGCAAAAAATTAGTGGAATAATAACAAGCTTACTTGTGAAAAGTGATCCCCTGAGTTTTTTTTATCATACTGCTATGATTCCGACAACTTTTCACAACGCAAGACGGCATTTTTTTTTTCTAAGCGTCTTGGGCGACGTCCGGAGCAGTAATGGCAGGCGATAGACTTCTTATGATGTGAGTGTGTGCGTGTCCGCTTGTACATATTAGCGTTCCAACTTCTTAAGGGTACCTCGGTTCGGGATCAATTGGGACTCCGTCCTTCTTTTTTTATTAGGTCCATGTTTTTTGTAGTAAAATTTTAAAATGTATCGAGTTTCTTCATTAGATTCACTCATCTTCACAGTACGAAAAACAAATAAAAATCACACATTTTCCTAATTTGAATATGGAATTATCTTCTTTAAAATTTAAACTTTTAATGATAAAACCAGCCAGATACAAATAGTATAGCCAAAGAGATTTTATTACAAGTTCATACTTACTATAATGCGAAAAGACTTTTTCCCCAACCTAATAATATGAGTTAAAGTCACAAAAGTTTAAAAAGTGTTACGATTGATTGTATTTTGTAAAATATATTATAAAATCATCTCGCTTAATTTTATTTAATGCAAGCCTCCAAAATAATATTTTTTTATGTATTAAACACAAGCGCAATTTTTAATTGTAAATATTAGCAAAATCAGCAAGAGATTGACGAGATAAATACGTCGCTAGTTCTATTTGTAGTCCAATATATTTTTAACAATTTTGTACTAACTAAGTAGGTACGTCAGACAACTTTGTACTAGCAACTCGTAAAGTATATTTTTCAGCGGGCCGTTGGTTGGACAGCCCTGCTTGTGCTAGAAATTATGTGTTTAGAGTAGGTTGAGTGATTTATCCCTAGCTGATATCAGAGTTTTTAGGCCGACCAAAGTCTCTAACATAACGACGATTGTTTATTTTGATTGTACAAGTTGACGTGTCATTATCAATCAACTCACGGTAGGTAGGTAATGCCCTATTTTATATGCTACTCACGATTACCTATCCCAGAACGAACCTGCTGTACCTGCGAACGAAGCTAGTCCAAAGGTGGGCTCCCGGTTTTCTAGCTACTAGCTAAACCACCCCAGCTTCGCACGGGTTAATTATTTATTTTTACGCCTTATCTCCTAAGGAAGAGGGAAAAGATAAGGGAACAGGATGAATGGATGAAACGCCGAATAGAGGCAGGTGCGCCACCTATCATCTTTCCCCCTCTCTTCTCTCTTTCCCATAGTATAGGATAGAATAGGAGGAGGAATTACAACTAAGTACATATTTTTACTTTTATCCCCTCTCCCGAGGAACCCGTGCTGAATTTCGAGATTAAAAGTAGGTATATATGCTATAGCCTACTTCGTAATATGGACTCAAATCATGCCAAGTTTCATTTGAATCCATTAGTAGTTTCGGCAAAATGCTCAGCCAAGATACAGACAGACAGACGGACAGACAGACTGACAAAAATTAAAAAATGTATACTTAGATACTTTTTTTGATTGTAAATACATACACAGAATACAATACAACACCCAGCACCAGAACAAACATCGATGTTCATCACACAAATGTTTGTCCCAGGTGGGAATTGAACCCACAACCTATAGTTCAGAAGGCAGAGCCATTACCAACTGAGCTATCAAGGCCATCAAAATGGAGCCCTCAAAAATAAATTTCTATATATTATCTTCAATGTACAGATTTGGACCGGTTACAGTTTTATTATAAGTAATATAGATAGATATATTATATAAGTAATAAACCGGGCACCACAATATTATTATAATAGGTAGGTATATTTTTCACGGAGTTTCATCTGGAACTGTTTATCTTTGACAAACTCTAGCTCATTGTCAAACCTACGAGTGTGGCGCCCCAGGTGGCTCTTATTAATAACTTTGTGTCCAACGCTCAAGGTCATTGGCGCATGTTAAACTCTTAAGAGCTTAACATACGCCAATGACCTTGAGCGTTGGACACAAAGTTATTAATAAGAGCCACCTGGGGCGCCACACTCGCAGGTTTGACAATGAGCTAGAGTTTGTCAAAGATAAAAACAATTTCAGATGAAACTCCGTGAAAAATATATCTACCTATTATAATAATATTATGGTGCCCGGTTTATTACTTATATAATATATCATCTATATTACTTATAATAAAACTGTAACAGGTCCAAATCTGTACATTGAAGATAATATATAGAAATTTATTTTTGAGGGCTCCATTTTGATGGCCTTGATAGCTCAGTTGGTAATGGCTCTGCCGTCTGAACTATAGGTTGTGGGTTCAATTCCCACCTGGGACAAACTTTTGTGTGATGAACATCGATGTTTGTTCTGGTGCTGGGTGTTGTATTGTATTCTGTGTATGTATTTACAATCAAAAAAAGTATCTAAGTATACATTTTTTAATTTTTGTCAGTCTGTCTGTCTGTATCTTGGCTGAGCATTTCGCCGAAACTACTGAATCGATTCAAATGAAACTTGGCATGATTTGAGTTTATATTACGAAGTACGCTATAGCATATACCTACTTTTAATCCCGAAATTCAGCACGGGTTCCTCGGGAGAGGGGATAAAAGTAAAAATATGTACTTAGTTGTAATTCCTCCTCCTATCCTATCCTATACTATGGGAAAGAGAGAAGAGAGGGGGAAAGATGATAGCTGGCGCACCTGCCTCTATTCGGCGTTTCATCCATTCATCCTGTTCCCTTATCTTTTCCCTCTTCCTTAGGAGATAAGGCGTAAAAATAAATAATTAACCCGTGCGAAGCTGGGGTGGTTTAGCTAGTAGCTAGAAAACCGGGAGCCCACCTTTGGACTAGCTTCGTTCGCAGGTACAGCAGGTTCGTTCTGGGATAGGTAATCGTGAGTAGCATATAAAATAGGGCATTACCTACCTACCGTGAGTTGATTGATAATGATGACACGTCAACTTGTACAATCAAAATAAACAATCGTCGTTATGTTAGAGACTTTGGTCGGCCTAAAAACTCTGATATCAGCTAGGGATAAATCACTCAACCTACTCTAAACACATAATTTCTAGCACAAGCAGGGCTGTCCAACCAACGGCCCGCTGAAAAATGTACTTTACGAGTTGCTAGTACAAAGTTGTCTGACGTACCTACTTAGTACAAAATTGTTAAAAATATATTGGACTACAAATAGAACTAGTGACGTATTTATCTCGTCAATCTCTTGCTGATTTTGCTAATATTTACAATTAAAAATTGCGCTTGTGTCTAATACATAAAAAAATATTATTTTGGAGGCTTGCATTAAATAAAATTAAGCGAGATGATTTTAAAATATATTTTACAAAATACAATCAATCGTAACACTTTTTAAACTTTTGTGACTTTAACTCATATTATTAGGTTGGGGAAAAAGTCTTTTCGCATTATAGTAAGTATGAACTTGTAATAAAATCTCTTTGGCTATACTATTTGTATCTGGCTGGTTTTATCATTAAAAGTTTAAATTTTAAAGAAGATAATTCCATATTCAAATTAGGAAAATGTGTGATTTTTATTTGTTTTTCGTACTGTGAAGATGAGTGAATCTAATGAAGAAACTCGATACATTTTAAAATTTTACTACAAAAAACATGGACCTAATAAAAAAAGAAGGACGGAGTCCCAATTGATCCCGAACCGAGGTACCCTTAAGAAGTTGGAACGCTAATAAGTACAAGCGGACACGCACACACTCACATCATAGGAAGTCTATCGCCTGCCATTACTGCTCCGGACGTCGCCCAAGACGCTTAGAAAAAAAAAAAAATGCCGTCTTGCGTTGTGAAAAGTTGTCGGAATCATAGCAGTATGATAAAAAAAACTCAGGGGATCACTTTTCACAAGTAAGCTTGTTATTATTCCACTAATTTTTTGCTTTTTCGATAAAATTATTGAGATGCAATCAATGCACAAAACCAGCTTAGTGTTGCCAACAATCAAACTTGCAAATTACCCGGAAGTGTGGGAGAATGACGAAATTGTGTTCGAATACAAGTTATTCACATATATTGATCATAATTAGAGAACTGACTATATGTAAATGCATATTTCCATTATGCATATTATGCATGTGGTGGTCTTTTTCAGGTTAATAAATATTTTACCTGTAATGGACCTACTAATCGTGCATATTTGGGCAGGTTTTCTTTAACGTAAAAAAAGTAAAGTGTCGTGAAATTTATTAATAGATACTTACTTTTAAAAATTAAGACGTGTTTTTGACTTTTTTGGTTGGCAAACTGTCAGAAGAGCCATGATTGGTTGATACTTGATAGGTTGGTAGTGTTGGTACCATCAGCCAATCATGGATTGTCCCGCTCAAAAAAAATTGAGTTTGCTGGGGAGTCCAACCATTACGAAAATGTCGAAAAAGCAGTTAATTCCCGTTGAGCTGCAGTGGCGTCAAGACATATGACACTTACTAGTATTGGAAGTTTGTATAAGAAATAACAAATATACATAATGGAAGATGCAAGTTTCATTTCAAAAGTAAAGTAGAAAAATACGATAGTGATGTGTTCATAAAACATTTTCAGCAAAAGCCTGGCTATAATTCTTTGTACGAAATAAACAGTTTTATTGACTGACTAGCAGACCCGACCCGGTTAGTTAGTTTTACGCCCTAGCCCTGTCCAAAGGAAGAAAGAAATGGGAGAGGAAAAGCCTGAATGGAGGCAGGTGCGCCTCTGTTTACCATCATACATTCATCCTTTTCCCCTATTTTTTTCGCTCTCCCTTCCTCTTCCCTATAGCATAAAGGATAATATGGAGTGGCGTCAACTTCGTTGCTGACGATGTTTTATCGTAGTGTATGGTTTACATCGCGCAGGTATAACTGTAACTACAAGGGCTGCACTGCCGAAGCTCACCGACCTATCGTACACCATGAAATTACCGCTAGGATTAAAAATTTAGTAATCTTTTGGCAACATCTGACTCTAAGCCTATACGATAAATAATGCACACCAGCTTTAGGTCATCGTAAAGTAGGTAGGTACCCTATAAGTTGCATCTAATATGGACAGACAGATACACAACAAACTAATCCTATATGGGTTCCATTTTCATACTGAAACGGAGCAAATATAGCATTAATAGCGTATAAAAGGATATATATATTTATGTCGTATTAGTTTTTTACAAATTCAGATAGGACTAACCCTGAGGGATGAAAAATAAAATGACATAAGTTATTAAATTTTGACTACCCTGTTACAAGATCGCGTAGCTTTTTGGTCATACAAAAAGTCACACCAACGTCAGATCTTTTTTTTGTCGGTTTCGGGTAATTTTCTTAGATGGCAATTCTTTAATCCGTCACACATGTTTTGAAAAGGGCTGGGTTTCGGCGGGAACCGAAGGCGCGCTTTTTCGAAAACCTAAAATATTTTAATTAATTTTTGCGATATAGTTCGGTAAACTTACCTGTTTTGTGATATGGAGGCGGACGGGGAGGAAGAGGATCGAATCCTTACCGATCCTTCTCCCCAACGTAACAAAAAAAGAAAAATTGTTGAGAGCGAAGTTTTGATGACTATGGGTGAGAAATATAAAAACTTTGTAAAACCTGGGTATTCTCGCAATTACCCAGACACCAGCACTGGATCTGAATTTCCAGTTTATATAGAGGCCTTAGATAGAGAGGAAAAAATAGGGAACAAAAACCCTCTGTCCCTGTCCAAAATTTTTAAAAACGTTAAGGGGATCCATGAGCAACGCAGGATTAATTCCCATAAAATAATGTTGGTGTTTAAGACAGCCTCGGTAGCTAATGATTTCCTAAAAAATAAATGCCTAGAAGAAAATGATTTGAAAGCATACATTCCAGCTATGTCAGTAGAAAGAATTGGTGTGATTCGATATATCCCAAGCGAAACCAGCAACGAAGAGTTGTTCAACAAGCTGTCGGCCGACCAGGAAATAGTAGAAGTAAGAAGATTTAAGAAAAGGACAGGGGATGAGATGGTACCCCTAACTACTATTTCCGTGACTTTTGTAGGTACTACATTACCTTCGTTTATATACCTGGATAACTGGAGGTACAGAGTATATGAATATGTCCCTCCAGTTATGCAGTGCTTCCGATGTATGAAATTTAACCATGCGGCGAAAATATGCAGGGGAGAGCAGGTGTGCTCACGATGTTCTGGAAGTCACAGTTACAAAGAGTGTAAAGATGAAGTTATCAAATGCATTAATTGCGGTGGGGCCCATTTGGCCATTTCAAGAGACTGTCCATTCAAACAAAATAAAATTGATAACAATAAAAAAACATATGCCAATGTAACCAAAATAGACAACAAAAACTTTCCAGCACTGTCTCCTCCGGCACCGGTGGCAGTAGCATCCACCTTGGTTGCTCAAAGATCTCCTTCTAATTCAACAACTGCTCAAAGAACTTCTGCAAATGTAGTAGCACGCCCGCCTAGGGTGAACACACCTGCTCAAAACGTAAGCCCGGCAAGTAAATTCAATGATCTCATTAATGATGAGAAACTAATAAATATTATTGTCAAAACTTTAATTTCGCTAGGGAATTCTAATTCCGCGACAACAACTTCCCACATTAGGGAAACTTTTTTAAAGAATTGCAGAACACAATGAGTAATCTTAGGATTGCTCTTCATAATATTCAAAGTATTAATAAGAAAAAACCATTATTGAAAACTTTTTTATTTAATAATAATATAGACATTTGTTTACTAAATGAAACTTGGCTCAAAAAGTCTTCTCCGTGTTTAAAAATCCCAGGTTATATTTACGTAGGCAAGAATGCCCTCAATGAACATGGTGGTGTGGGTATTTTGATTAAGGATACAATTAAATTCAAGCAAATTAAGACAAGTTTCTATCAAGATATCCAGAATATTGCTGTTTCTGTTGACACTGATCTAGGTCCTCTTGCTATACTTTGCGTCTACTGCCCACCTGAAAATGAAAATACAGGAAACAACATCAGAAAAAATATATTAGAAAAACTGATCAGGAATTTGCCTTCGCCCTATGTCATTTCAGGTGATTTCAATGCACATCATATCGCTTTTGGCTGTAATTCAACAAAAACAAGAGGAAGAGTTCTTTTTGAGATATTTGATGAATTTAATCTTTGCATTTTAAATAATGGTAGTCCCACAACTGTTAATAGCCCACTTTACAGTCCCTCAGCCATTGATGTCTCCGCTGTTAGTGCCAGCATTGCCCCACTTTGTAAATGGAAAGTTGGTGATAACACATTAGGTAGCTATCATTATCCTACTATAATCGAGTTAGCTACCTCAGCAGCTCATTATTACGTAAACAGCAATACTGAGAAGTTTGCATACGGTAAAGCAGACTGGACTAAATTTAATTTGGAGTCAGAAGATATATTCTCCAGTTTTAAACTTCATAACAATAATCCACTAGAGTCCTATGACCAGTTTTATGAAACGATTAACACCCTTAAATCTAACTGCATTCCAACACGCAAAATAGGCATAAAGATAAATAAAATCCCTGCTCCATGGTGGAATGAGACATGCACTGATGTTGTTCAGAAATCCCATGAAGCTCTAATTCTGTATAGAAATGATAGTACAATGGAGCACTTTATTAAATATAAGAAAGCAGATGCCCATAAAAAAAGAGTTTTATCTGAAACTAGTAGGAATAGCTGGATAGATATTTGTAATACATTCAACAGGTACACACCAAGTTCAAAAATCTGGGAGTACATTCGTAGGTTTAAGCGTATAAGCATTGCGAATCACTCAAAGTCTGATGAGTTTATACCTGGGTTTTTGAACAAACTGTCAGAGGTCTCTACTATACTTCCTGGTATAGACTTGGAAGTTATTTTTGCATCAAATAATGAGACTGTAGATGCTGACTTCTTTTTAAAGCCATTTGAGTGGAATGAACTATGTTGTGCTCTGGACTCTAGAAAAGACTCTACTCCAGGGTTAGATGACGTTCCTTACATAATCTTAAAAAGGTTACATGTGACAGCTAAAAAACTATTATTGAAATTATTGAATCAACTGTGGTCTCTACAACTAATACCGGAAGCATGGAAAACACAATGTGTAATACCAATTTTAAAACCAGATAAACCAGCAGATAACCCAAACTCATACAGACCTATATCATTGACCTCATGTGTGGGAAAGGTATTAGAACACATGGTTAAAGTTAGAATAGAATATTATGTTGAGAAAAACAATATCTTACCTCCATTTCAGTTTGGCTTTCGTAAAGGTAAAAGTTCTTCTGAAAGTTTTATCTCATTAATAGCCGATTTAAAGAAATCTCAGTTATCCCACAGTACCACGGCATGTGTATTTCTTGATGTCCAGGGAGCATATGACAATGTGGACCTTCACCAACTTGTGTTTGTTTTGGCGGAGTTAGGATTGCCTGGAAAATTAATAAAGTGGATTTTTAATTTATTTAATGAACGTAAATTGTATATTAAGCATAATAATGTTTTGCATGGTCCAAAATGGGTAAGCAAAGGCTTGATGCAAGGTTCATGTCTTTCACCGATTCTTTACAATTTGTTAACTTCATTAATTTTAAAATACATACATACTGATGTAAAAATTTTACAGTTTGCTGATGATATCTTACTATACCATTCTGATAAAAATTTCAATGTGATTAATAAAACATTAAATGACTCTCTAGAACAACTACATCATTATTACTCTAATGTTCTGAAATTAAATATTAATAGAGAAAAAAGTTCATGTTTGGTAGTAGGCAGTAATAAATCTAGAATAAAAGTTTTATATAACAATGAAATTATACCCAAGGTTAAAGAAAAGAAGTTCTTAGGAGTCATTTTAGATGACAAGCTAAATTTCCATAGTCATATAAATTATATAAGCAAAAATGCTCTAAAAGGTATTAATATTCTAAGATCATTAACTGGAACTTTTTGGGGATCTGACCCAAAAATATTGACCATGTTATATAAAAGCATTGTTAGAAGCCACTTTGATTATAGTTGTTTAGCTTATATCAATGCAAAACCTAATTTACTTAAAAAGTTAGATGTCATACAAAACATAGCCTTAAGAGTAATATCAGGTGCTATGAGGTCTACTCCAATTAATGCGATGGAAGTAGAAACCTGTATTGAACCCTTAGTAATAAGAAGACTAGGTATAGCAACAAAACAATGTGTTAAAGTTTTAGCTATTGAAAACTCATTAGTGTCTGAGAGGTTGTACTTACCACAAGAATTGTCTATGCATTTGCCAGAAGTAGAAATTGCTCCATCAATTGTAGTCTCGGGTACACTACCTGAAATGTGTACAATAATGGCTCAATCAAAAAATATTTGTAATAATATGTACCAAAGCCAAAACTGGCCAATGTATATGCATTCATTTGAAACACTGATATTAAACACCATTAAAATTGATTCTCGTAAAGTTCAAAATATCCATGAATTTAATGAGCATATGGCTGAAGTGAATGCATATAGAATATATACTGATGGCTCGAAATCTAGTAAGGGTGTCCATTCAGCTATATATGATCCTCAAAAATGCAAATCAAGATGTTTTAAAATTCATGATGAATGTAGTATTTTCACAGCAGAGGCCTATGCTATTTATTTGGCTTTGTTATATATTAAAAACATATCCACCTGTTGCCAGTTTATATTTATCTCTGACTCTCTTAGTGTTTTGGTTGCTCTTCAAACTACCAATCTTTCTTATAAGCAAAATTATGTTCTACTTATGATAAGGGATATGCTGTCTAAGCTACATTCAAACAACATAGTAATAGAATTTAAATGGGTACCATCTCACCAGGGAATTACAGGAAATGAAACAGTAGATAAAGTGGCATGTGGAGAATGGGATGAGGATCACAGAGACAATTTACGGATACCTTTCACTGACATGTTCTTCATTTTAAAACAGAAGAAACTCAATATATGGAATAATTACTGGATGTATGTAAGGCAAAGTAAAGGTCAATGGTATGCCAGCATTCAGAATAACCGTCCGACAAAGCCGTGGTATCATAGCAAATTACACCAGAACTACTACAGCAGAAAATTTACCTCTATAATAAATAGAATGAGATTTGGACATTGCCTCTCACCAGCTCACCTGCATAAACTCAAGATTGTTAATACAAAAGTCTGCCCTCACTGCAACAATGAAGATGCCACTTTGGAGCACATTCTACTTGAGTGTTCTGCTTTCAACATTCAGAGACTAGTAATGGTTTCCGAAATATTGGAGCTTGAAGATGAAGTTCCCCGCCGACTTCAAGATATCCTCGCATCACCTAAACTATTTCGAGCAGTCTTCAATTTTATTATACATTCTGTTGAAAAAATATAAAAACGAGGAAAATAATACAAAATTAAGTTAAGCCCGTCAAAAGTTCTATTTTGAATTTATTTAAAGCATAAACAAACCATTGTGAGCGTGAAGTGTCAAAATAGTGTCAGTGCCAAACAAGACGTGATTAAACTTCTAATGTTAACTTCAAGAGGCGGCCAAAAGGACTCTGTATCCAGGCCGGTTAACAAAAAAAAAAAAAAAAAAAAATCACACATGTTTAGGTGTCCGCCATTGCTGTACGTCAGTTCGATGTCAATCAAAACTCATTTCTGTTTTTTTTAATTCTATGACAAAAACGGAAAAAATGCAAAGCAAGCAGCGAAAAAAAATTGCGATGTTTATGGACCTAGTGCAGTGTCTGTGAGAATAGCACAAATTTGGTTTAAGCGTTTTCAATCCGGAAATTTTGATGTCAAAGATGCACCTCGCTCTGGTCGCCCTATTACGGATAAAATGGATGCCATTTTTAAAAAAAAGTTGAGCAAGATCGGCATATCAGTAGTTACGACGTAGCTGAAGAACTGGGAATTGACCACAAAACAGTTTTGGCGCATTTGAAAAAAAATGGGTAGGTACACAAAAAAGCTCGATATTTGGGTCCCTCACGAGCTCACTGAAGGAAACCTAATGAACCGTGTATTCATCTGTGATTATTTATTACGACGTAATGAAACCGAACCATTTTTGAAGAAGCTGATAACTGGTGATGGTAACACGTTCAATTTTATAGATCAATAAAATTGACGAGACCACTTAAGTCAATGTTTTCTCCATACTATAAACCGAAGAACATTGACCAAAACTAACCCTAAACGATCAATAAAATTGATCAATCACAAAGATTGATCAATAAAATGTAACGTGTATGGGGCCTAACGCTAATTTAGTTCGACTGGAACCCTACCCTGCCAAAAGAGTTTAAAATACCTATACTGACCTTCTGTGCTAACGATCTATTATTGTTCCAAATACTTTTACTGACATTAAAGTCACTAAGAACTAATCAAATGGCTCTAAAACCGACTTTTTCGTATAGTCAATACCTATTTATTGGTTGTTTAATTGATAATTTTCATACAAATAAGAAAAACATGTAAAATATTTTATAAAAAACAGCAGCGCGTCCACCCGTTGGCACATGCCGGGGCAGACTAATTCACGCCCCGCCAAGGGCCTCGCCTTTGGCTCGCCGCAAAATAACGCAAAATATTACTAAACAGACTTAATTTTGGCTCTAAAAATAAAATGATCAATTGAGCTTGTATATTTTTAAATTTCCTATCCGAGGGTGTAAAAATATTTAATGACGCAATCTTCCTTTACGCGGCATTGTACACTGTGTGACTGGAAAGGCGTTCTAAAAGTATTTTTTTTATTCATAATGTACCTAGTAATCGAATATTTTGTTGAATTGATAAGTACAGGTGCAGAATGATCTTATTGGTGATATTTTTTTCATGTCTGTAGAATTCATAGGTTCTTCAGTATGATTAGTTAAAAAGACGCGTTTGGCCTATGTTAAAGGCTTAAGCTAAAACAAACGATTTGTACGAAATTTTCTACACACATTGCTTTGCATTTGCAATAGTTGTCAATAATTACTGCAATGCACTCAAAGTGCACGTTCTAAATTAAGAATATTCTACCGGATGTTGCACTGTTCACAGCTGGCTCACAGTGTGAAGCAGCCAGGGTATAAATAAAAGTACTGCACAACCTAATTAATGACGTGCAGCTTATGTAATTATATATATATATATATATATATTAGCTGTTCCGTCCAGTGCAACCATGTTCCTCGAAATAGATAGGTTGAAGTACCCTGTCCCAGTACCACAGGTGTAGTGCGATTCAAACTTAATGGCGGCTGTGAATTCGGTGCCAAAACGCTGGGCAGTAGCAAAAATTAGATGTGCGCGGGCAGAGACGGTACGGTGAGTACAGCGTGCGGGGGGCTTGCGGCTCACTTCACAGCCGCCATTGAGTTTGAACCACACTCTAACATAACCTTATACTAAACAGCGCCCGCGTACCATGCCTCAGCCATCATCAACCGGAAAATGTCTACCTACTGCTGAATCTTAATCGATTCCATCCATCCCCTATAAAACGCCTCTTTTGACGCTTATCATAGGAGTTTGCCATAATCGCCACGCTTGGCAGGTGTCTTGCTGGTGATCGCGAAAGATTTTAAACCGCCAGGGAGAGCGCTGCTGCCCATTCCCTGGATATTCCCTTAGGCAGCTCTTACGGCACCCACGGGAAGAGATAGGGTGGTACTATTCTCACACTGAGACCACACGGCAAATGCCACGACCCAGTCAGTCAGCTTGAAATTGGCACGCGTCCAAATCACACGTGCAGATAAGCGCGGACCACTATATAATAATTATAGTAATACGACAACATGTTTTCCATCAATTGATCACACGCATACGGTATATCAATGTGCCGTTATCATTAATCATTCGTTTAAACTATATGAACGATCCCAACGGGTTCTGAACGTCACCATCTGGTGCGCGAAGGTCGTTCTACGTCACATACGGTCATACAACGTAACGTCTACGTATGTGCGAGTGGTGTACGTGACGCCGCGCGCCGCGGGAAGCTTTGCGGAAAGTCTAGCTGTTAATATGTGTAGCTCTATTTGCCAAGCCAAGTCTAGTATTAGTAATAGATTCCTTGACCTAATTCCGCAAAGTCTACCAAGTAATAAGCAAATCAATTGAAGACATGGTTTTAGAATTGATGTCTCATGGAGGCGTTTATTATATGACATTTATTCCTTTGGTCCATACGAACCTTACATTGTACTGGTATAATATTAACTGTTGTTTGAGATGATTACGTAGGTAGTTTAGTTACACATGGTTTTTGCTAGATTTAAAATTAATAGTCCCTGAAGATACGAAATGAGCTTTTCTGTTGTAATTAAACTTTTTAATAGATATACTTTTTTTTAATAAATAAGTATCTACGGGATGGCCCGCCATGCCTTTATTTTCTTTCCTGTTATTGTTAGTTTTTGTGTTTGATTTCAACTGAAATCTTTCTTTTCTAAAATCATAACATGTTTTGCTCGAATCGGTGACGGATTGTAAACGGTAAACATATTCGCAATAGGTTGCACGGGTGTGGTTTTTGCGGAAAAAGAAAGTTAAATATCTATACCGCAAATATTTCATTGTACGTCTCTGACTCCCCTGATTAGATAATCGCAAACACCACAATCGATGTGAATTTGTGTGACGGATGAGTGACTGACTCATTCTTATATTTATAACTTGTAAACATAATAGCTGTACGGTCTATATTTAGCTCGGAAATCGGAAAAAACTGTAGAGCTATTTCCTAAAAAAGCCGCGTAGTAGGTACCTACGTGTTTAGGACTTTTCGTCGATATCACCAGAGTCACCGATATGGACAACGGAATAACTTAGTGCCATCTAATAAGTAGGTAGATACCTATCAGGAGACCCAACAGTAGACCTAGCAATAGACCTAACAGTAGACCCAACAGTAGACCCAACAGTAGACCTAACAATAGACTTAACAGTAGACCCAAAAGTAGACCTATCAGTAGACCTAACAGGAGACCTAACAATAGACCTAATAGTAGACCCAACAGTAGACCCAACAGTAGACCTAACAGTAGACCTAACAGTAGACCCAACAGTAGGCCTAACAATAGACTTAACAGTAGACCCAACAGTAGACCCAACAGTAGACCTAACAGTAGACCTAACAGTAGACCTAACAGTAGACCTTACAATAGACCTAATAGTAGACCTAACAGTAGATCTAATAGTAGACCTTAATAGTGAACCTAACAGTTGACAGTTTGGTGGGATTTGAGCCGAAGAGCACAGCCAGAAACAAAACATGTTTTGCTAGCAGCACCCAGATATATGACGCAAATACACATTAATATAGGAACTTGAATGTTCTATATCGAATCAAATTTTATTTTTATAGGAACTGAAATATAAAAAGAACATTTATTTTACCATTTATCCGCGTAATAAATCTCATAAGCCTGTACAATGTTGGAAAGACATTAACTGTTGTAATACAGAGTTAGTTTATTTTCACAGCGCGGCTGTCTCCACGTGATCCCGTCACATGACTGAGGTGAATGAATATATATATAGAAGAACAGCAGTATGGACTGTTGAATGAAAAGACAACAACTCTCTTCTAAAGTTATATTACACAAAATAAGTATATTATATGATATGTGCGTTGCATTGTATTATTTTTCAAAACTTGTGCTTTTCCAGTGTTAATAGTTAAAATGGTGGCGTTTTACGCATTGCTGCTGCACATTCGCTGGATATTCCCTTAGCCTGCTCTTACGGCACCTACGGGGAACTCGGGGAAGAGATGGGGTGGTCCTCTTCTTGTCTTATTATCGCCGCGGGACCACAAGATATTGTATACTGCGTTTATATTGTCAGTTTTGGTTTGCGTGCGGTACGACCACGACTTGTGTGTAGTTTATAGATATATCTTATGCCCATCCTGTAAGCGTATTTATGGAGGGTGTGTATTACTGTTATTTACATAAACTATACATAGTTCAGTTGAGTTCTCTGTCATGTGGTTAGCATGTGAAACGAGTCAGGTGCTGCGTTTGTCATACTTACATTTTCTAAAATAATATTTTGATTTTTATTTATCTAGTATATGAACAGCCACATATATGATGATGAAGGCCCCGTGGTAGTTAACACCTACTATTAATTATTCTGTGCCCGCGGTTTCGTCGGTGTATAGGGACGTACCATGCATGTGTGTGTGTAAAACAAAAGATGGTCCAAAAAAAGTTGTTTGTTTAAAAACAAACAACTTTTGTTCTACCGTTTTTTTATCTTATTATTTTTGCCAATGCAGTGGGTTAAAACTTCGCTTATAAAACTGTTATTTGCTCTTTTTAGGTAATAATACAGGTTATTGAGCTTATTATTCTGTTTAATTAAGTATTGACCCGTATTACGATTCATTTGATGGTATATACTAACGCGAAAACACAAAAGTAACAAAAGAATTTATGTGAAAAAAAATCTTAAATTTTTGAAAATTGTCCAAAAAAATTTGTTTGTTTTACTGATGACGAGTGTGATTTATGCCCTAAAAAGTTTTTGGTAAATTAAAATAACCCAGTAGAGTGTAAAATTCTGTGAGAGGGTATGGTAGGTATAGGATAGGTCTAGTTTAGGTAAGTACTAAATTGATTACCTCCCAGTTTTTGTCACCAATAGCTTTATTAGGTACTAATTACTGCATGCATAAATCTTTATTTTGTCCCATGTATAAGTAATAACATCTACATACGATTTGAAATGAAATCATGCAAATGAGCTAAGTATAATTTTATTAATGGTGTTTATTAGGTTTTAACTGCAATTTTGATGATCCATAACACTAGTCATAACAGTGACATAGGTATTTGTGATCGCCACGAGAAGGTAGATACAGATGAAGTTAGGTTAGGTTAGGTTTCTGAGCTGTGAGCCTTACGGATGAATCTACTACAGACTACAACCATTACCTACTAATAAATATTGTGAAAAGAATATTTAAATATGTGTTTTGATGCTCACTATCAAAATTAGCAACAGGCAAAGTTAAACAAAACAAAAAAAGTTAAAAAAACACTGTGTAGCTATTCCACTGTATGCAGGTTTAATTGGTATGAGTTAGTGTTTTCAAACATATAAAAAAATATTTTTTGGTTGAAAGTAGTTACATATTTTACAAACATCTGGACTTATTGCATTGTACACCAATGGAGTGTTACATGGCAGTCTATAGCTAATACAATATTATCCTGTTTATACTCATATAGCGCTACACAGAACGGAGACGAGAAATGATGCTTATTATATACTCATTCTTAGTATTAGATCATAGTAGCCTGCACTAATAAGTATACAATCATAATTTATAAAATATGTTAATTTGTCCCAGTAGGTAGGTATTGAATTACTCAAAGGTTATGTAACCATCAATGTTTGTAGTAGGTAGTATGTATCTACCCATATTCACTTCTATTATTAGAACACTGACTTATTTACAGACACTGACATACTTAAAACTTTCCTGTTCTGCATTACTTTCGTACTTCGAAGAACAGCTATCGAAAAACGTTCAGTATTAGGATGAATTTCCCTGAATCATTCGGAAGCGTTTGGCCTACGTGATGCGCGGTTGTTGCACCCAATGTGAATTATCAAAACATTTACACTTTTAAAAACATAACTGCATAGAATTCTTACACAGAAGTAGTCCTTATCATCAGTGAGATAAAGCTGAAAGGAGTGTATGGCGAAGTTGTGTTATGTCGTTTGTTCTGCGGTTACATATTTGCAAATAGGAGTCTTCCCGTTTGGCCCCTCTCGCCGTATGTCATTTGATCATGCCGTCTTTATGGAATTATGAATAGCCAAATGAGAGCAGAGAATAGATTGCAATTTACTCGTTAATGCATTGTGCAACATGTTGTGTTAATATAAGCAAGACAGCTTGCATTCGAACGTTATAAAGATGGTTTAGTCGCAGAATGCGATTTAATATTATCAGGCAAATGGCAAATCATTACAATACTTATTATCCAAACAAAACATCAGACAACACATATCAATGACGGAATAAGATGACGTACATTGCCTTCCCGATAAAATTACACTTATTACAATACAGGGTTAATTTCAATTTACCAAAACCCTTTTCAAAGAACCTTTTTTGAAAGAAACAACTTTTGTTCTACAACTTTCAATTTAAGACTAATTCAACAAAATTTGTTTTGTTACTTTTTTAATTTCGCGTGAATACATACCAAAAAAATATCATAATACGGGTCAGTACTCAATTAGACAGAATAATTAGGTAAGCAAAAAAAAAAATTACAGTTTTATATGCGAAGTTTTAACCCATTACATTGGCGAAAATATTTAAAAAAAACAGTAGAACAAAAGTTGTTTGTTTGAATGATGTGTTAAAAATAGAATTACCGTAAAAACTACACGGAATAATTACCTTTCTCGATCTCAATACAATTATGCAGACCAACTCGTTTATCGGTTTCGTTTAAAATATTATTGTTAAATTCACATTTGAGCAAAATTGGTTAAGGGGTTGTTATAATTATGTAGGTATAAGATTCAACAACCAAAATAAGGGTTGAAATTTTCTAAGGCCAATAGTATTATCTTTATTTTGTGCATTCCAAAACTTTGTTTTTTTTTTTCAATCGCAATGTCTTCTTCCAGTGCGGGTTTTTTATAGAAAGTAGGTACTTTAGGTAAACTAATTATAATATGTAGTATTTCATTTTGAAAATAAAGTGTTTTTCCAATTAAATCATGGATAATATCTGTTTGTTTTTAAACTATTGTGTCATAAAATCGCTGCACACGACCATGTGCATGACAAGATAAAAGATTAGCGGGAATCACCGAATTTGGCAACGGAGAACACATAGGCTTTTATCAAAACGTGATTTATTTGTAGATGGATAAAACTTTGAATGGTTTGCACCATTCAAAGTTTCACCATCTTATACAATAATATATGTTAGTCACAGATAACCCCCAATAGATACCGCATGAAAGACGACGACCGCGCATCACGCATTGGCGTAAATGGTTCTATATAAATCGCCGCTTCGCAGCACGGCCTTAGTTTCGACCAATTATTAGAGTTCATTATTAGGACGTCACTCGAAACAGGCAATAATAGCGCATTGGCTCCAGTCCCCGCAACTCGCGCCTTCCGCCAGTTTTGGTGAGCTAGGATCCGAACAAAAATCCCGTAATGCGGTATCTATTGGGGGTTATCTGTGATGTTAGTATAGCAAAATAATGGCATGGCTCCGTGTCTCAGAGAGCACGTTAAGCCGCCGGTCCCGGTTGTCATAAGAACATCTATGGCAATCGTTACGGGTAGTCAGACGCCTGACAGGATCTAACACCTCTGCGGGGTGATCATGTAACTTCGATAGCAATGCAACAAAAGAAATTTCAATCCAAATTTGAAAATTTCCATAGTAACTCTGTACATAAGCTGCGTACTGCAACTGTCAAATCCATACATTTTTGTGTTTCTATCGGTTGCCAACAAGTTACATGATCGCCTAGCTGGTCTAACCATCCCTGTTACTGGTTCCTTATGGGTTGCGTGCGAGGTCAGATGGCAGTCGCTCGTGTAATTCTGGTAGATAGCTTACCGCTACAGGTTAGATTGGGAGCTGACCCCAATAATACATGGGAAAAGGCAAAAGAGGAAAAAAGTATAGCAAAATATTACATTATTATAGCCCAAATAACGAATATAAATATGTTCTGATTAGAGTTTATTTTTATACCTACACTAAAAACAATGTGTCATGCATGATAAATAGGTACTCTGTAATCAATGACTACTTCGTTAATAAGATTTTATTGATCATGGAAACGTAAACACAATAACATCATATGTTCTTTGAACATCTCAATGTCACAAAGTCACAAGTTCATCAATTTTTAGATATTTATTTGTAGGCCATAAAAATTAGCAGCGGCCGATATAGAGCAGTAGCAGTTGGCCGTGTGGTCTCGCGGGACCAAGAGATCGGGTAGTCTTAGGGTGGGTTTTTAATCAGTAGGTAACGTAACCAATGGTTAAAATCTCTGACAAATTTTGACCGTTGGTTACCTTAACTATGAATCTAAAAACTCACCCTTATTCACAAGCCACGGTTTGCAAATAGAACCACCTCATCTCTTCCCCTGTGTGCCGGAAGAGCCGGCTAAGGGAATACCTAGGGAAAGGGCAGAAGCAATATTTCTCCTCGGTACATTAAAATATTCTGCGGTCACCAAGCCGCCTGCCAAGCGTGGTGACTATGGCAAACCATAAATATGATACGCGTCCAATGTGGCGTTTTATGAGGGAGGCATCTATTCAGCAGTGAACGTCTTCCGGCTGTTGATTAAGATTATATAGGTAAGTAGAGCAGTGCGAGAGATTTCCTCAGGAAACACAAAAATATATCGATTTGTCATTTGATAGTTTTAATATGCAATTTATGATCATAGTTAATTGGTTAACAACACAGAAATTTTTAAATTAAAAATGTTTTCCTGTTTTATTGCTATTAAAGTTACATGATCAACTCCCAGTAACAAATACGAAAACAAAAGAATAACCAACTATTCTTGTCGATTTGATATTTGATGTGATCTGTAAATTGTGATTAGATTAGTTGAATCAAACCAGTGAATGTGTCGGTTCCCAAGCGCTCTCCGAAACTACAATCACATGTTAGGACACGCAGTTTTCGCTTTTCTTCATGTACCTCAACAGATTAGATAATAAGTAGCAGATATTAAGGCAAAAATAGACCGAGTTTACAATAAGATGCAAGTATATTACAAGAAATATAAATAAACAAATGAATTCATAAATATCACTTTTTATCCGCAGTTAAGGTAACCAATGGTTAAAATCTCTAACAAATTCTAACCAATGGTCAATATTTGTTAGGATGTTGTCAGTCAGTATCACAGACCAACAGGTCTGTGGTCAGCATCGTGAGCACATCGTGACCCATTTCCTCTAACCTGTGGTCTACGCTTGAAACTGTGACAGTGACAGATTTTTTTTTTTCAATATAAACGAATGACGTGACGATCTAGTCGATCGCCTGGTGTTCAGCAGATTATGGTAAAACCGCAACTGACACCATCTATTGGGTCATACATAAAATAAAATTAATTTTTTTACTATAATGCCTCATTGATATTAAATCCAGTTATGTGAATTGCGCTATCTGTCAACTTAGGCGTTTATTGATACCTATATATAATACCTATGATTGGGATTTTGTTACAGTTTAATAGCTACTTTACCGTACGCTCACTTCAACACTGATGCAATTTATGTAACTAAGGGTGGGTTTTCAAACCGTAGTTAAAGTAACCAATGGTTAAAAACTCTAACAAATTTTGACCTTTGGTTAAAATTTGCTACAATTTTCTACTAGTGGTTACCTTAACTACGGTTCAAAAAACCCACCCTAAATTCTTACCTATTACCGTGGTTTTCTCAAAAACATTACTGTTACTGCTTGAGCGATGGGACGGTCAAGATTCACCTGACGTTGTGAAGATGTAGGCGAGTGTACCAAGAATGAATCTCGCATCGCGCCTTTTTAAGTTTTTTTTTTATGCGATTGAATGCCGTGACGAGCTAGTCGTTCACCTGATGTTAAGCAACACGGCCGCCCATAACAGTTGCAGTGTCACTCGGAACTTTAAAACAATAAAGTTTCGCGTGGCACTGCACTGCGCACGACATCCTGAGACATCACACAGTCAAGTAATCAGATTACTAGACTGAATGATCAGATCATAAAGTCTCATTTGCCCAGTAATTTCACTAGCTACAATGCCCTTCAAACCGGAACACAGTAGTGCTTGCACACTACTGCTTGGCGGCAGAATAACTGGCAAAGCGGTGGTACCTACCTAGACGAACTTTGCAGAAAAGTCCTACCACCTAGTAAAATAATAAGTTTTAATAAATCAATTTTGATTTTGTTGAGGAACACATTGAGTAACTCCTGTTACTTTGTTTTATACTTTGAACCAACCTATTTAGGAACCTATATGTATTCTGCCAAGTTACTAGATTGATGCTCTTTCTAGATAACATGCACAGTGCAGTGTCGCGCAATACAATAATTTAGATTAATTGCGAGGCAATGCAACTGTTGTGGTGATGTGATGCTTAGCATCATCAGGCTCGCACATTCGTTTTTCAAAATATGTTTAATGGACAGAATTGACCCTGTTACGTTTTATTATAAGTATAGATTTCCATGTAATCGTAAAACAATACATATTTCGCTATCAAAACCTAAAACCCCGTTAGTGGGTCTAGGATACCTAGAAAACTATGAATGCTATTCATTTATGCATTAAGGCTCAGGAATTTGTGCATTTATGCTTAACGTTCGTATTCATGTGTTTTGAGCATATGTATATGCTAAAGCATGCAGGATTCGTGTTAGGCAATTTAGGAACATAGGCTGGTTGCTAGGTGTACCCAGAGCGTTAGAGAACTTATCCGCTGTTTTATGGTCAGTTCGTTCAAGTCTAGAATTTAGGTTTCATAATAATTATACCCAATAATTGCTGCTATCTATAGATATTTATGTCTGCGACATTAGGTACCGGTTCTGTAAGTTTGCTAATTCAAGAATACTTATATTTTAGAGTCATATGAATTATTTATGTATAGGTAAACTCTGTTTAATGAAAAGAACCTAATTTACATTTTAAAGGAACTCTTATTTAACCTACACGTATGGTGCTTAAATAACCATACAACCCATACGTATAGGTAGTGTTAGGTGCGCATAACTATTACTCCATTATTTTAAATAAATTGTACCTACATTTTTATTTAAAACGTGGTAATTTTTTTTTATGTTATTGAATGACGTGACGAGCTAGTCGTTCACCTGATGTTAAATGACACGGCTGCCCATAACAGTTGCAGTGTCACCCGGAACTTTAAAACAATAAAGTTTCGCGTGACACTGTACTGCGCACGTCATCCTGAGACATCACCCAATCTAGTAATCAGATTACTAGACTGAGTGATCAGATCATAAAGTCTCATTTGCCCAGTAATTAAACTAGCTACAATGCCCTTCAAACCGGAACACAGTAGTGCTTGCACACTATTGCTTAGCGGCAGAATAACTGGCAAAGCGGTGGTACCTACCTAGACGAACTTTGCAGAAAAGTCCTACCACCTAGTAGAAAATGAAACATGTTTAAAGACTAGGTACCTACTTTAAAAATGTACATCATAAAACTTATCGCTACCAGTCGGAAACATGCCCAAATATATGTATAAACTATATTGTACATTTATCAATTTATGTAAAATAATAGCTAAATTTATCATGGCGAAGGGAAATCCAACATTCATAAAAATAGTAGGTAATTTATTATTGATTTCCTACATATAAACGGTTAGGTTTAGGTATCTGTAACTCATTTAAAACCTTAAAACCTAGGCAATTATAACTTTTGTTCTAAAAGACTTGTAATAAGTATCTTTAAGGGTAAGTCATATTAAGAAAAAAAATCGCCTAAAATTACTAACGTTAGGTTTTAATTTAGGTTGTTGATTTAACTCCTTTTGTTGTTTTTACTAATTTTGCGTGTAAATAAATAAATAGTAAATTAATAAATTAAATGTAGTTTTCTTTTGTAGCTTGTTTAATTTTGTTATTTAATAACATCAATACGTCAAAGGTAAATTAAATTTTTATATTATAAATAGGCTATTTTTAGCACTTTTACAAGTTTTACTTACTTTAAATCTATAATATTTTTTATATAAGTAAGTAACAAATGTATTTGCTAAACTAGATCTATGAACTAAACGGTTTAAGGTGAATTACAAATAACCCTGAAATTTTTGAGAGTTGAACTCGGTAAACTTGTGAGCGAAACGCGTTGAAGTCTTTTACTTGGCCGATCAAACGAGCTCAATAGCGGCGCGATTTCTGGATTGGTATAAAACGGCGCGGAGACGTCGAATGCTATAATTATGGCAAAATTATTGCGATTCGAGTTCTAATCGAGGGGCGAATGAGATCGCGTTCCATCGTCTGCACGAGATAAATGTGCGTGTCCATTGTGCTCATACGGCACTTTAATTAACTTTAATAAATAACGCCCAACGATCACATACCTACATAGATCCTGGACCCTAACTAGGATTCCCTGTGTCTAGGGATCTAGGGAACTACGAGGACCATGGTCCCAAAACATCCAGACACAGAACAAGTATTTGCGCTTTTTTGCATGTGCACAAATACTTGGCCTGTCGCGGGAATCGAACCCGCTGCCTCTAGGTTATGAGTCAACCTGCTTAACCACCACACCACAGAGGCTGTCAAAATTAATGTTATTGTAAAAAAATAACTTTGGGCATAGTAGATAAAGAAATATTCAAAGCTAGTAAGAGGTACCTACGATACTTGTATGTGTCTTTTTGCGCACTTATTAAGAGAAAGCTTCGAATGAGCCAAATGCCCTCGTTGTAATATCACAAACGCATAGTCAAGCAGTCTTACTGTTGTCGATAACATTACTCCTAAACAACTGAAATAAATTTGATACATATGACATTCTAATTAACCGTGACACAATGGAACCGCGCTCTCGCAGCTGGCGTACGTGCACAGGCGCACGTTACCACGCGCCAAAGCCACAGCTTCTCCCACAGTTAGTGCGTCTGAAGCGCCGCGTCCTATTCCAGGCTGGGAAGTCATTAAGGCGCCGCTATCTAGGCATTGAACGTATGACCTAACTTGATTTATGTACCAGCAATCAGATGTAGTCTGCCACTTAGTTACAGTTACTATGTGACGTGACGGGTGTCCTTATCTTTTATATTAATTAGTACGCACATTGTCAGTGATGACTTATGGAACTGATACGTGGTCTCTTACTGTTGGTATCATTAGTAAGCTCAAAGTCGCGCAGCGAGCTATGAAGCGAGCTATGCTTGGTGTTTCCCTGCGGGATAAGCTCCGGAACGAGGAGATCCGTAGGAGAACTAAAGTGACCGATATAGCTCTTAGAATTAGCAAGTTGAAATGGCAATGGGCAGGCCACATCGCTCGTAGAACTGATAACCGATGGGTAAGAAAGGTTCTCGAGTGGTGACCACAAATCAGAAGACGCAGTGCAGCAGGCCGGCCCTACACTCGGTGGACCGACAACCTGGTGAAAACCGCGGGGAGCCAATGGATGCAAGCAGCCGCTCAAAGTGGCGGTCTCTGGAGGAGGCCTATGTTCAGCAGTGGACGTCTTCAGACTGTTGATGATGATGATGATGACATTGCAGTAGTGTTTGGAACAATTGGTACAATTGCTATTTTTATAGATACTAATTTACGTTGGTATAACTTTCTGAAGAGATCGTATCTATCCATCTATATTGACCCGCCGAAAACCTAAAAAGAAAATTAAATTCATAATTATTTTTCCTCATATTTAGAACGACTTGCCAAGCCAAATATAAGCGTGATCTTGTATATTTACATTTACCTTATCAACGACAAAGCCATTGGTTGCAATCACAGATCTGTGAAATAAAATGTATCACGTAAGGATGATGAATGATTTCTTAGAGATTTTCCATCATCACGGTGATAAGTGGAATCATGAAAAATTGTTACATTGCGAGTTCATTCGGTAACTAGAGCCACAGAATACATAATAGTAAAGGTAACCAATGGTTAAAATCTCTAACTGACCATTGGTTAGAATTTGGTAGAGTTTTTAACCATTGGTTACCTTAACTATGGATCAAAAAACCCAGCCTTAATGGTTTCACTCGCAATTTTTTTTTAGTAGATACCTGTTCACTCTCGATTTGAAGACTAATCAAAAATCTTAATTCTTCGAGACAAATAGCACCCTATTTTGTGATTCATAAGAATGCAATCTGTGTGTTTCTTTATCAAAATCCATTTGACGTGAATAATGGACCCAAACAAATGGACGTTTCTATTTTTACTAGCTGCTGCTCTCGGCTTTGGAGTGCAGTTTATCATGACAAATTTCCAGGCTTCAATCTATCTACATACCAAATTACATCAAAATCTGGTCGGCCACTTTCGAATTCATAATTAACATGAAGTAGGTAGGTACAGATGGATGTGCAGGTGAAGGACAACATGGTACCTAAGGCAACCAGCATACTTAACAATCACAAAAATCAAGTATACTATGGTGTCTGCACTTGTCCAGCGTGGTGGATTATGGCCAATACATGTGACTGAAGACCCGTGTCCCAGCAGTGGGATCATTTTTTAACAGATAAGCATTGATCCTGGACTCTAACTAGGATTCCCTGTATCTAGGTCCTATAGGAACTACGAAGACCATGACATAAAACAAATACTTATTAGTTGTGTTTTTCTTTGTGCACAAATACTTGTCCTGTCGCGGGAATCGAACCCGCAGCTTCCGATGAGCCGACCTGCTTAACCACCACACCACAGAGGCTGTATTTGATGCAGGGATTAGTATTTACCTGTGGCTGCACCCCCGCAGACTATAGGTACATACAAGATATATACAATACACAATAGGCAGATATTTACTATACAAGAAATTTCAAAAAAGGGCCAAAACTTCGCCTTAATTGTAAATGACGTAGAGCAGACAAAAAGAAACTGCATATCATCTTACATTCCCTGGCAACCACAAGGTGGACTGTATTACGCGACTCACTCAATGTAACCGCTACGGCTTACTGTTAGGCCCCCCATACACGTTCAATTGTATTGATCAATCTTTGTGATTGATCAATTTTATTGATCGTGGAGGGTTAGTATTGGTCAATGTTTTTCGGTTTACAGTATGGAGAAAACATTGACGGAAGCGGTCTTGACAATTTTATTGATTAAAATTGAACGTGTATGGGGGGCCTTAGTATGACGGTCTGGCCATAGACTCACCGTTGTCTATGTTGCATGATGAAATCACAGATTAGAGAAAAAAACAAATGACTAGATGAAATGGATACAAGTGGATCAATAGTAATGATACGATGATATGGGTAGCAGTTTAATAGTAAGAAACCTACCTATACCTACTAATAATACCAGTAGTAGGTATACAGTGATTTGGTCGTTGTTTTCCCCTGCAGTTCCACCTGCCGCTTTAGCTGCTGCTTTAGGTGCCGGTTTTCTCACTGAATATTTTAAATTATTTGGGATAAAAAGAATTTTATGTTTATCTCTGCAGTGTGTATATGCGTGCAAAATCGAAAACGGTTTAGCCACGGTGTGAAAGCCACACGAATAAATGTCTTCTAGGCATTATAATGCGAAACCATATATAAGCATAAGCAACCATAAACGTACTGTTTTTTATTTTTGTGTCTGCCTGTCTGCTTTGAAACCACAGCATTCGCTCTATTTAGGTACTTTAAGTCTATGCAGCCTATGTTTGAAACACACATTGGTCGTTGCTGATTATACATTATGGATGTATCGCTGGTTTAATATGATTTGATAACTAAATGTCACGTTGTTTACGTGTTTTGTTTTGCTTGTACCTTTAATCAGTTAGGTATGCCGTATGTCAGGTTCTGATTTGGAAAAATTATGTGTGTTCATCGTTACACAAATGCGCAGTCTTGTCTTGTCACAGGCAGGACACATGCGATACAAGCTTAGGAGCTTGTACTATGTCCACTGAGTGAGTGACTGAATATCAGTCACGTTATCAATATAGTATCTGTACGTGCGTGACGTACCTAATTTAAAAACAATCAATAATATTGTGATAGAGACCTATATTGTGATAATTTTATTTGGAATTAAACCCCTTTATTAATAAACGTTTTATAGCGGATTAATAGTTATTTAGTGTTTTGTCTTTCTATGTTGAGTTTGAAATGGGCAAAAGTAAAACAAGACAAAACACTGAGTAGCTATTCCACTGTTATGCAGTGTTTATTGGTAAGGGGGTTAATGTTCAAGAGAAATGTACTAAGTAGTAAGTAGGTCCTATAAAATGTACCTCGCAGAGCAGCATATTTACATAATTAAGTATACATATATTAAGTGACAAAGCGCTTTAAATAGGGGTTTCTCAAATCTAAATAGCGTATCGTGTTGTGGTATCGTGAAATCTAGGACGACCGCAGTCGAGTAGTCTCCATACAACATCACCGTGATGCTAACGACCTCTACGTCACTAAGTCAGGGGCACGGCGACCATTATGTACTAATAATCATTCATTGAGACCTAAGATTTAGACCACAAAATATCAATGTTGTTATGCCGATAGGTAATCGGTTACTTATATTAGTACCTATTTATAACTGTTTATTATCAGGCTATTGAGCTACTAGGTGAATGAGCAAACCAGACCTAGAATATTTTCGTGTTAGGTCTAAAGTGTAGAATCTACTGGTTATTCCTCAATAATATATACGACCTCTGCGGTAATAAAATAAGTTCTAAGTTCTAAGCTGAGTATATTTTACCTATAGTCAATTGTTTTTTTTCTCTAATCTGTGATTTTACCTTTGGGTGAAGTTTTTTTATTTTATTTTTATCTTTGTTTGTCAGCCTATATTTATAGAGTGCTTATAGATTTGTTTATTTATTTTTATAGTATTTTAGAATATATGGTTAGAGAGTCTGTGTTGCCGGGGAAACACAAGAATAAAATAAAGGCTGACGTGATCGTCCTAGGATGCAGCCTGCCTGGCATCGTCACTGCCCACAAACTGAAGAAACGATTTGGAGACTCCATGGACATTGTGGTACTCGACCTCGTCGGACCCACCAAGTTCTCGTCCAAGTGTAACGTGGCTTTCCAAGAAGTGTGGGAGCAAGAGGATGAAACACCACAAATAGGCAATATCCAGGAGTACGATGTAACAGCGAGGCAGCTCATTGACAACGTCGCCAGGTACTACCTGGCCAAGTATGCTAGAGAGTTCAGTATTCCTCTACCAGATGCGATCGTCGCACCAGACAAAGAAAAATCCGATCTCGTCAAAGTGTTTCAACACCGCAACGGTAAAACAGTTCCTGTTGAATGCGATACTGAGTACCACGATTATCAATACTTAAGCTTCATGGAGAAGTTCGAGCTGAACCAATACCAAACGCTTTTAGATCAAAACATGATTGTACTGTTCCAAACGCACCACGAAGCGACGGAGAGCGACAGGGAGTGGCTCTTGTATTACGATCAAACGACCATGGAAAAACATATTTGTGAAGCCCTGTTCTTTAACACATCGAGGGAAATTATGCGAATGACTGTGAAATTGGTATGCGGTGCTTCAGCGAGCTGTGTCTCCGTACTGTTCTACCTCCATCAGTGCTACAGAACTAGCAGTTCGAAGAACCATCTAGACGGACATAACACTAGATTCCGAGAGAAACTTCTAGGCTACTGCAAGAAAAGAATAACTCATAAACTCCAACAGAGTGTAGCTGATATAACCCAAGCTGTTAAAAATATAAAAGAAATTCGGACATACGCCAATGAGCAGGTAATGGTGGAGACTATGAAAGGAGAGGCTAATTATGTGTGTGATTTACTAGCAATGGCTTTGAAGCCGGATGAGCTACACACGATCCAAGTGGAAGAAGTATTGATGTCGAAACCTTACGCAAATGTCACAAGGAACATGGTCCCGGGGTATGCTAAGAAGTTTGTTATTCAATACGAGAACAACTTTTGGAGTAGACAAGGATACAGTGGTGATATTTTGAGCATTCAGGGACCGATTATCTGGGCCATAGAGCGTCCAAAATTTTCGACGACAGGGAGTACGAATCGTTATGGAGCTTTGGTCGGATATTTGATGACAGATAAACTCGAAGAGGAATCTAAAGAAGCTGTTATAGATCAACTGGTGAAATTGTTTGGAGAGGAAGCAGCCACGCCTGTTAGTTACAAAGAAACGGATGTTGCCGATGTGTTTGTCCCGCGCTGTGGAGATTACGTTGCTGTGAGGAAGTTGACGACTCAGGAAAGCCCGAAATTCATGGTGTGGGCGTCACTAGACATCTTCTCTGATGGTGATGTAGCAGCGGCCTTAGAAGCAGGTGACACGGCGTACCTTCACCTGCTGAGTTGTCTACGACCTCAAGCTCAGACCTATGAGGATCTCAGCTCAGCGGAATGGCCCATGTTTCTAAGTGAAAATCCCCTGCCACGATGGCTGGCCCAAATCAATGTGATATCTGGTATAAAATGGTCGATATACTTCGGCATATCGTTAATGGCTTTTCGTGCCTTCAAGTCACTAATGCAGAAATGACGATTGATGTTCGGAAAATATGATTTATTATACATAATTTTGTATATTACTTTTTTAATATATCATTAAATCATCTTTTAATTTGTATAATTGTGTGAATTTTATGTTTCTTAGTATTTACCACCATCCTAGCTACTAGTAAAATAGTTATAATGACGATTTAAAAGGATCAAGGCAAGAGGAAAACATTCCAGTCACACGTCCCTACTGGAAATGACTGGGCCCTAATATAGGTGGGTGTTATCTATGCGCGGGGCCATTATGCGACCTTCGACCGTGTCAGTCAGACGTCAGGGTCACCTAGGGTCGAGCAATCAGGCCAAGTTCACTCTTATTCGGATAAACACCTTTAGGTAGGGAGTAGGGGTAACTTTTGTCTGTTTGAATATTTGTTTGGTTTTTTACGCCAAAACGGCTGAAACGATATGGATGAGATTTTACAATGCTACAGGTACAGGTCTGTGGGATGCTATTACCTGAAAAGTCGAGTTTCGATGGAAAAGAGGGTAAATAGGGGCGTCGGCGTCGCGTCGCCGATGACCACCGCCGCGCCGCGCTGCCGCACCGCCCGGGGCTATAAATATTATGTATAAATATTTCAACTACGTATTTATTTTTCCGAGGAGCTATTTTGGTACATTTTTATACTTACATCTCTTCAATAAATATTTTGATATCATACGGTTTGAGAGTAGGTAACGAAAATATTCTAGGTCTTATAATCTAGGTGGTTGACGCACTTTAGGTAATATTATAATATTATGCACTAACGCCTGCAAAAATATAAAGCAGAAATAATGAATGCTGACTGCTGTTACATTTTTGCAGGCGTTAGTTGCACTTTCAATAAAGATGGGCTGACGAGGTTGCTAAAGTAGCTGGCCACGAATGGCTTACAGTAGCTAAAGACAGGAAAGCATGGCTTGAAATGGAGGAGTTCTTTACCCAAAGAGGGGTCTTTAATTATAAATTATTTTGTTATATTTAACAATTTTAAGTGAAGATACCTTTTAGTAATAATTAAGGAATAAACAGGCTTTTTATTTACATTTTATTTATTATAGTTGCACTTTCATTACAAACACAAGATTCTAACTATTATTGTACCTCTGCACAACAGGGTGCATTTTAGTTCATTAATTTGAGTACATTGTAGTACATCATTCATCATTTATTGATGGTTATAAAAAAGTAAAGAGTGCAAATGAAAATATTTTTTATTGAAAATCAAAAAGATTGCCGCGGCGCTTAACGTAGTTGGCAGGAATGATTTTGATGCTGTTAAAAGTTTTTTTTAACTAAAAACAGTACTTAATTATTTTAATTTAACTTTGTACTTTAGCAGTTGATAAAGTAAGCTTTATATTTTTCTACCTTTTTCATTTATTGGAGTTATTCATCATCAACAGCCTGAAGACGTCCACTGCTGAACATAGACCTCCTCCAGAGAGCACCAGTTTGAGCGGCTGCTCGCGGCTCGCCCTCCTGCACCCATCGGCTCCCCACGGTTTTCACCAGATCGTTATCAATATCAATATAAAATCGATGCGAAAAATGTCATAAATTTTGGTCTACACGTTAGTTGGTACTTATTTTTCGACCTCTTGGTTCAATGTTATGAATCTTGGGTAGGTAATTACTCTTTTAAATGTTTTATATCAATTCAGATTTTTAAATTAATGTTATTATAGTTCTGTCAAATCTAGCCTGTTAGCCTAGAAATTCTATCTATTATACTACAGCTTGGCTTTCTTAGAACATTTACATTTATAGGCAATCATAGAATGCAGACAGCAATAACCTGGATACGTTTATTGCTATAACTTTTTTGATGTTCAATCGTTCAATCCATATGGACTTAGGGTGGGTTTTTTCACCAATGGTTAAGGTAATCAATGGATAAAACCTTTAACAAATTTTAACCATTGGTTAGAATTTGTTAGTTTTTAAACATTGGTTACCTTAACTGTGGGTGAAAAAAACCCACTCATAAGGTGGGTTTTTTGATTTGTAGTTAAGGTAACCAATGGTTAATAATTCTAACAAATTTTGACTATTGGTTAGAATATGTTAGCATATTTAACCATTGCTTACCTTAACTACAGATCAAGAAACCCACCTGCGGTTCAACCATCAGCCCAATACGTTCCTACTGCTGCGGGCCTTCTTTCACAAAGGGAGAGTGTATGCCGTAACCCACCACGCTGGACAAGTGCGGGTTGGTGGAAGATACACGTTCTCGAAACTTTTGATTCTTGAACATACCAGTTTCCACACGACGCGCGACGTTTTCCTTCACCGTTGTTTAAAGCGAGTGCAAGTTTCGCACGAAACAAAAGTTCCTCATTGGTGCAAGGCCGAGTGGGATTCGAACCTGGGTGCGTCGGATTAAAAATCGCCGGGCTACCTGCTGAGCCATACTCGCTCTTTCACTTTTTGATGTTCATTATAGCGGATTCCCTGAATTTAAAAACTAAATTCATCATCATCAGCCTGAAGACGTCCAGTGCTGAACATAGGCCTCCCCCATAGAGCGCCACTTTGAGTGGCTGCTTGCTTCCTGCATCCATCGGCTCCCCGCGGTTCTGACTAGGTCGTTGGTCCACCTAGTAGGTGGCCTACGCTGCGTCTTCCGGTTCGTGGCCACTCGAGAACTCGTCTTCCCCATCGGTTGTCAGTTCTACGAGCGATGTGGCCTGTGCCCTCTGCCACTAATTCTAAGAGCTATATCAATGAGTTTAGTTTACCCACTAAAACTAGTAGGTTTAGTACCACTAGTCTAGGTAGTATTTTATTTATTTATTTATGCATAAAACAAATTACAATCGAAAAAATATTAAGGCACGAAACGTCATTTAGGTCTGGATTATAATTCATAATTAAGTATAGAGTATAAGTATAAATACTTACCTCTGTTTCCTTAATTTATACCTACTTGTCTTTTTTACAAAATGCTGTTTTTACCGTAGCTTGAATTTCAGCATAACCTTGAAATTCAGGAAGTATTTCCGATTTAGAAAAACTGTAAAAATAGAGCGTACAAGGAACTGCACCTTTTTTCCTATTTTTCCGGTCCAGCGAGTAGTCTCTAAACATCGTTAATTTAAACAAAAGTATTTCCTATCTATGAAGAATATAATGGTCATGTCTTATTAGGAAGCCACCTTCACCTTTTTATCTTTTATTCTTTTTTACTATCTCTAAAGAAACTATAGGTAGCGCCGCGGCGCGATCGTCGCCGTTGGTCTGACCATGAAACAAGTAGGAGAAGAATGTCAATACACCAAGAAAACACCGTAGATGAAAAATATGCTAAAAACCCTTATAAAACTAGATGGCGCTGCAAAATGAGCGGGCTATAAGTTGAGTGTAGATCAGAAATATGTCAAAAAACCGTTTTAAACCTAGATGGCACTGCAAAATGAGCGGACTATAAATTGAGCGTAGGCTAGCTAGGTTTAAAACGGTTTTTTGGCATATTTCTGATCTACGCTCAACTTATAGCCCGCTCATTTTGCAGCGCCATCTATTTCTCTATCGGTTTTTAGCATATTTCTGATCTACGCTGTTTTCTTGGTGTATTGGCATTCCTCTCCTACTTGTTCCATGGTCTGACGAACGGCTCGAAATGCGCCGCCAAATCAGCCACTACTGCTAGGACATGGATCTCTCTCACAAGGAGAGAGTCGCCAGTACCATAATCCAGCTGGCCTAGTGCAGCCAATCCAAACGAGTAGATCAAGATGTCAAAATGTGCTCGAAATTTTCGCGTTTCATGAACATGTCTGTTTTTCTCACGACGGTATTTTCCTTTACCGTTCTAAGAGCTAGTGCAAATTCTGCACATTACTTGATGTCCCTGGTGCAGGGCTGAAAGGGATCCGAACCAGGTGCCACACTCGTTCTGAGTACTATACTTTAGTCTTGGTTTAACCGTGGCCACTATTACCTATACGTAATACCGTAGAGTATGATCGATGTGCATAAGGTAGGTAGGTACCTATAAGGTCATCATCATCATCATAAGCCGTGTTATAGTGTAATGCTGGACATGGTTTCAGGACGTGATGAACATTGAGCTTGTCTATAAAAAAGATTTACTCACAGGTCAATTTTGACTTTAGAATCTACAGGGTGCAATTGAAATCATTAGCATAAATTGAGTACCTCATGACAGAACATCATTACTACTGATCATTAAAAAAAAGTGCACTTTTTATTAATTAAAAATTATGATGATTGCTGGCAGCTACCGTAGTGGCACTATTGTTTTTGATACTTTTAAAAGTGTTTGTTACCTTGTGTGTAATAATTAAAAGAAGGAGGCCTATATCCAGCAGTGGACTAAAGTGGGCTGATGATGATGATGATGATGAATAATTAAAAACAGTACTTCGTTAATTTAAGTTTTTACTGTAGCTGTACTGTACTGTGATCCATTATCTATCCCATTTTTGGGAGTTATTTTATAGATACCAAATCGAAGCGTTAGATTTCATAAATTTTGGTCCACTCGTGACCGGTGCCAGGAGTAGGCCCTAGTTTCAAAGGACGCCAATGAAATTACTCCCAGTATAAGTTGGATGCATGAGAATCCTCTTTTTCGAGAGAAACTCTCGTCTCGTCTCGTCTTGAGAGCTCTGTCATCGGTCATTGGTATCAAATCGGTTACAATATGAACTTGTTCCACTAACAAGTCATGTAACTAAATAATTGTAACGCATTTGTGGGTCACTACCAGCCAACACGCAATCTGTCACAACGCTGCAAACATAGGTAACAATCAGCCACGTGAGTGGCGCAAGTGTACACGCTTTCCACTTGCCCAGTTTAATAATTGTATAACAATATATAATTCAACTTGCGATGAGTCTGAAAAGGAAAGTGATAGATAAGGAGTCTAAGGATAGTAGGTCCGACGATGAACGTAGAGACACGTGCAGGTTGTGTTTTTCTATCATCATCATCACCAGCCTGAAGATGTCCACCGGTGAACATAGGCCTCCCCCATAGAGCGCCACCTTGAGCAGCTGCTCGCCTCCTACATCCATCGGCTCCCCGCAGTTCTGACCTGGGGGTCTAGCAAAGATCACTTTCCACTAGCGTTAACGCCAAACGATAACTACAAAAATTGTGGGAATGATATTACCTCCGGAAAATCGACATCCACAGGTAATGTCATTCCCATACATTTTGGAGTTATCGTTTGGCGTTAACTCTGATGAAAAGCGATCTTTGCTAGACCCCCAGGTCGTCGGTCCACCTAGTGGGGGCCTACGCTGCGTCTTCCGGTTCTTGGTCGCCACTAGAGAACCTTTCTTCCCCATCGGTATTTTTCTACAGCAGCTTTTATTACATAAAGTCATGTAATACGACATCCTCGTCTTTAGCCTGTTGACGCTATAACTGCTGAATGGAAATGATCTAGGTTTCTGTGAAAACTCCAGCATGGTTCACTGTCGAAACTCATAAAATCGTTTGTCATAATTTTGTTACAAATAAAAATGTTACTTATAATCATCATTTCACATAATGTGATTTATTATACTTTCACTACATCTAATTTTCTTTATTATAAATCAAAATTAATAATAATCCAAATTTATAAGAATGAAACTCATAAGGCGTATATAACATAACAGTACAAATTTATAATGTTCTTTTACCATAACTAACTTTAAGCATAAAACAAAATATCAATAATACTGTAAATTAATGTGACTGGAACTGTTGATTGTTATATATATCGTAATCAGTTATAAAAACGTAGTACGGCAAGCCAATTTGCTCTTCAATCTATGCAGGCACTTCATCCAGTCAAAACAAACAAAATTAACGTGTGGACTGTGGGTAATTGTAAAATAACTTATATTTTCTCATGTTATGTTGATTTTGGTGTTGTTGGTGAACTTTGTGCATTATTTTAATAAATAACTTGAAATGTCTAATAAAAACACGTGTAAAATATTTAAATCAAATAACGGTAACCTGAAACTTAATATAGATGGTTTCTGTAATTTTTTAATATAAGGATAAGTGACTTCTGGCACTTCGCCGGCCGCTGCCGCGGCACGCTCGCTACGCTTCGCTTCGCTCGCTCGGCTCGTGCGTCGTGTGGTCACAGTTAACCTAACGCTCCTCCTCGCTTCGCTCGTCGTCGCACCTATTTATGACTTTGCCTTAGACTAGTATCTTAGTATCTTTAGGGTATACATGCATATGTATATAATGATTTAACTACCTCAAAATTATTATTATGTTAACTAAAAAATATGAAAAAGTCATTATGAACAATACAATTATGAATGCTGATTATTATGAAATTATAAGTAATGAAATTTATAATAAAAAAAAGTATGATAAAAAAATTCTTAACATTAACATTATAACATAATTTTTAATAAATTTAAACATTATTTGAATAAATTGTATAAGAAAAGATCAATATAAAAAGTAACTATTATGAACAAAGTTATTTATAAATAACCACCATTATAAATTTCATCATTATTAAAAATGAGGTATGTGAAATGAAATTATGAATAATGAAATTATTAGTACAGACGGTATCCCCTCCAGCATAGCTCAATGGAAAACTCATCAATTTCCGAAAATTCAATTGACAGTAGAAACTGAAAATCAGCTACTCGATTATGCATGGACTTATTGATACGTCCATGCGATCATGAACCGGATTGAAACAAAAAAATGGATTTGGCAGGTTTAACTTCAGCACGCAGTTTATGTGCATATTACTGTGGTTGCATTGCTATCGTTACGTGATAACCCCAGGTTCATCATCAGCCCGAAATACGTCCACTGTTGAACATATTAGCATAGGCCTCCCCTATAAAACGCCACTTTGGACACTTATCATAGGGAGGATTTGTCATTATCCCCACGCTCGGCAGGTGGCTTGGTGATGTACCGAGATTTTAATGTACCGAGGAAAATGCTATGCTGCCTATTCCCTGGATAGGTATTCCCTTAGCCGGCCTTTACGGGCTTGAAGAGATGGTGTGGTCCTATTCGCAAACCGAGACCACACGGCCTACCACAGGTCGCTATGCCATAACTTGGTACTTATGTTTTGGAATCGGACGTTCGCTGACGTCAAGTCTTATTATAGCAGTGCGCTCCCGTAATAATGTATCAAGATGTCACTATACCGCGTATATCGATAGTTTTCTGACGCCTAATATCATTTAGTATCAAATAACAATAATGTTATCATTCCCTGCTATTGTGCGCGCATGCGGCGATATCGCTTGTTTTCTCTGAAATTTTGTTTCCACTCAGATCCGTGTGTTAATATACTACACACTCCTTCGTTAGTTAATTGAAGTAACAACTCTAGGGTTACATACTAATTAATTATTTAATTTACTTAGCGGATGTAAAAACTTTAATAACATGTATATACTAAACTAAACTAGACCTAAAAACTAAACTATACCTAAAAACTTTAAAACTAAAATATAAAACCTAAAATAAACCGTTGGCGGAGGGAAAAGTGCCCAGAATGCTGGCAGCATTACCACGCTGGATGGCAATGCTTATCTTTTGTGCAAAATAAAAGCCAGCATTCTGGTCACCTGATGCCTCCACCAAACGTTTGGCCAAGTCCCGGTACGTTTCCATGGCAGTGGGCCCCCATGGACCCATTGTCTCCACCCCAAACGGCTCAAATATGTAGGCCCTATCAAGGAGTGCATATTTGTGCCGTTTGAGGTTTTCGGCCTTGATGGCGGCTGCGCCGGCTTGAGCTGTTGTTAAAGAAAGATGGGACAGAGCCAAAGTGTCAGCACATGTGGCATCCCAAACTAGGGGCCGTCCCATCTTCCAGGGTATGAAGGCCATCCCGTCGGGTCTTTTGCCGTCGTCTCGCATCAGTCCATTAGGTTCTAGGACTGATGGGACACCGGCACTAACTAAAGCCCGACGGATGATATCGTTGAAGTCGGCGTGCCGCGGTATTCGTCCTGTACTTTTTATACAGGACAGTCCATGAAGTCCATTACTTAGCTAAGTGATCCGTCTAGTGATAATGACACCAAGCACCAAGACTAACAGCAGGTATAAAGTTTTGGAACTTTATAGGTGCCTACCTACGACTTACGACTGTCTATTTATCTCAACAATATATTTTTATTTTAAGACTGGGGGAGCCCTATGCCAAAGAGGCGACTATTACCGAAATACAGAATAAATAAATGAAGAACTAAAGATAACATGTTTTAAATTTAAAATAAATACCTAATTAAAAATTAATACAATTCACAATTTTGAAACATAATGTTATAATTACGATAGATAAAAAAAGGTTTATAAGTATTACTAGCTTTTGCCCGCGGCTTCGCACGCATGTATTATGTTATTTCTACGTTTAGGCAGTCTAATAATAGCTTAGTTCATGCATTTTCTCTATACCAAATCACAAAATCCACAAAACTTTTTCGAAGCTCAGCACGTATTAGCAGATTAGGTAGCACACGTGTAAAAATGTTGTTTAGGTTGTAGGTAGGTATGGCTTTTCATGTGTCATCAGATCACCTACACATTGATAAAATAGTCAGTTAGAAACTGCAAATCATATGTATGTACCTACTTAGACCTACCTTATACTTAGCCGTTAGTTTTTTTAAATATACGGTAGATCTAGGCATCTAACGAATAAAAGTTCTATGGTATACCTACATACCAGTGATACGTTTGATCTTTTCCTTGTCATTTTCACTTCAACAGATTGTTCTTGTGTTTTCACCATAAAAACCGTTCATGTCTTGATAAGAGGTTCCAGTAAATTTTGTTTAGGTAGTAGTTATACCTACTTAAGTACTTACCTATTATTTAGGCAGTTTAGAAAAATACAAAACAATCACACATTGGTCAGTTTTTCACATCTGCGCGCTTTTCGTTCCAAAGAGTATCTTTGTTGCATTCACCACATGTTTTTTTTTACTTTCATAAGTTTGACTCCATACGAATTGAGTATTAAGCCAGTGTCAATAATAAGATTATATAATACTTACTTTACAGCTGGAGTATTGCATTAACCTATACGATGCGTACTTAATTAGTTTTGTTAATACTACTACTACTGCTACTGTTATGGGCGGCCGTGTCACTTAACATCAGGTGAACGACTAGCTCGTCACGTCATTCAATCACATAAAAAAAAAAAAAAAAAAAATTAGAAATCACAAGTATTTACGTACGCCACTGTAAAAAGAGTTGACATTTATATTATGTCCGGTATTTACCACGTTGTCTCATTCCCACTGCACTTTCAACATAGTGGTGGGAGTAAGAAAATAACATGTGTACAAAGCTCTAATCAGATTCACTTTTGCAAAGAATGTTCCATTTTTAGGGTTCCGTAACAGTTTTAAAATAAAGGAACCCTTATAGGTAACTGTACCTACTTACCTAATAATATTAATAATATGACATTGATAATACTGTTTTTTTATTATTTGTTTTTATATTGTATACATTAAATGACTTTTTTTTTAAATATTTTATTTGTAACGCCTTAGACGCTTTTTTGTACTGTTATGTTACAAACTGTAAAATAAATTGAATTTGAATTTGAATATGAATTTGAGGTAAGATCACTTTGTTGTCCGTCTGTTTGTCTTTCTAAATATCTGTCGAGACCATTACTTATTTTAGGAATAACGGAAAGAATTAAACTGAAATTGATATATATGATCAATTAATTCAAATACGGCTATCAACATCATCATCATCATCATAATCATCATCATCAACAACAACGTCCTGAAGACGTCCACTTTCATAGACCTTTCTTCTTCTTGCCAAATTCTAATAAACTTTACAACTTGTCCGTAGAGCCAAGCAATTACCACCAAAAAAGAAAAAAGAAGTTTAAATTCTGATTGCATAAATACACCCAAAGATATAATTAACCTTCTTGGATCAACCGAGTAACCAATAATTTTTACTTTAACCTGTGGTTTGTCCCAAATAGAATATAACTGCTTAGTTTGTTCATTGAAAAGCCCACAGACCTAAAATATTTTAACTATTAAAACTCATTTACTTACGTGAAAGAAGAAGAAGAAATCAAAATCGAACGATACACGGCCATGTTGCTAATTCGAGGATCTTACCATAAAGTATAATTATACTTACCTATATCTAAGTACCCTTAGAGTATAGACTAAAAGCATAGAGAGAACTTCATTATCTGTCAAGCGTACCACATTTTTGGACACTTTTTATAAGAAGTGGACACTTTGATGTGAATGAGTCTGACAGATTTGTATAGAAAAACCTTAGAGTATAGACTAAAAGCAAAGAGGGATCATCAAAACGATAGTATATTTGTACTGCTCACACGTATCGCTACGTCAGTGGCGAAGGAAAGAAACAAACATATAGTAATTAGCTACACTTGCGAAATTTCACCGTACCATTTTTTCGACTCGAGTCAACTGTTTTTTCTGTTTGACTTTTCGCAAGCGTAGCTAATTACTTTATGTTTGTTTCTTTCCTTCGCCACTGACGTAGCGATACGTGTGAGGAGTACAAATATAATATCGTATACTCTAAGTAAGTACCCTTTTAAAACATTTTTCATAAAATATTTCGTATCATTGGCTAAGTACAAATGTCGTCTAATGCCAAAATAGAAAAAAACATCTACTTTCACACTATTAATATTTGTTGGTATATGTATCTATTTAACTTCTAAAATGCTAAACAAACCTGTAAAAATATAAATAGGGAACCTATAAAATGTTTTGATTCTCTTAGAGTAGCGGTACTAATATTACTCTTTGGTCATATCCATTCACAGAGTCTTTTTCTTTAATCTTTGCCTCCAGATAAACATGTGGCACAGAGTGTAGTCGATTGTTTTTTTTTTTCTAATCTGTGACAATATGTGGTAACTTACAACCACAGCTTACAACTTACCGTTATGGCGGAAACAGTAGCCAACTTAAAAAAAAAACTTACCTAAAACCTTTACCTAAAAACCTAACTTAGTAACGTACCTAAAACCTTCCCATTCATTCAATAACGCATTTAAAAATATTGATAGACAGAGAAGAGTTAGTTGTATGAAACGTGCGCTACACGTATAAGTGTAGCGCACGTTTCATACAACTAACTTTTTTCTCTATGGGAGTCCCATCTCTTCAGCGTAAGCGGTTATTTTCTCTATGCTTACTATAAGTAACCAAAAAAACAACCATCAAGCGGCCATGTTGTTTAAAACTCCGATTCGTTCCGTAATGAAATCTTAATAATTGTCATCAAATTTTTTTAAACGATATTTCAATTTTAATATATCCTATGTTAAGCGCCGGTTATTTCTAAGCATATTAGTAAAAACCGCATGAAAATACATTCAGTATTTTAGGAGTTCAGTCATAACAAACAAACAAACAAACAAACAAATAAACAAACAAACAAACAGACAAAGTGTTTAAAAAGTGGCTTAACGTGATCAGCGGCTAATTTTAAGCCAACCTGTGTAATTTTTTTGTTGATATCTTCCAATTACAGACTTTTTTATCTCTACAGTTTTATTATATGTATAGATAGATGATGGAAATAAATAATGCTAAGAAATAAGTCATAAAAAGAACCAAAAAAAAATTGTTTTAAATTGTTATAAATCATGTAGTTAGCTTATAATATACAACATGTAAGTAAGGTGATAGAAGTAAAGGCTTTTTTTTTAATGTATATTTTTATGTCTGCCGAGGTTCTGAAATACTTATAATGATATAACTACTAAGCTATCTATTAGTTATACGGAGTAAGTAAGTGGTCGTTCATAATAATCTTTGCAGCCGATAAGCACATCATGGTCGTAACCTTAAAAAGTCTATTGGTCTGTACCTACCTACTCTAATTAAAAGAAGCTGACGCGAAAGTGTAGCTATAGTCAGAGGTTTGGTATAGGTACTATTAACGTCTGGGGCGAGATAGTGAGTGAATGCTAGCGCGACCCTCGGAGAAATTACGTAAAATTTGCAACAGCAATGCAACAGCAGTAGCAAAGCAACAGCAGTAGCGAAGCATACATGCTCGACACCACTAATGATGTATGACAGCGATCATCGCGCAATTTACGCCTGTTGCAAACCTATTGCGAGTTAGGTAATACGCCCGCCGGTCTCGCCCCATCCCGGTGGCGGCGGGCGGATCACGGGGGTTTTAGTGGGTTCGAGTCCCAAATCCCAGATACCCGTGGTGGCAGAAACCGCGAGGGCATTTCCCCCCCTCAAAAAAATGTACTCCTAGCGTGAGCAGTAGCACAGAATACTTAATTATTATTATTATACAGGGAAACCTAGCCCTATACAAGGAATCTGCTCACATAATTATTAGGGAAGTACGAGGACATTTTCCCACAAAAACGCCCAAAAGCCATTTCTTTATACAGGGACGTAATCAGGAAATTAGTAATAGATACTATGGTAGGTAGGTACAGAGTACAGACCTACTATGGTACCTAGTTAAAAGCTTATTTTCACCTCAACAGCTTGAACAAGCACATTTTGCTAGCGAGAAAGTTTTCTGCGAGAATAGTTATTTGTTATACAAGGCTGTGACTGTGGCTGTGGAGGGTGTGGCTGTGGGTGTGTGTGTGTGGGTGTTCAAATGAAGAATCCTGAGCGTAGCGAAGGTTTCAAAGGTACGAGTCGTCGAAAAACTTTGCTGCCGAGTGCAACACACAACTTTCCACCTCACTACAGCGAGGAAAATGCAAGAAAAACAGCTAAAAGGCTAAGAAAATATTAGTTTTTAGCTTATTAATTTAGCTATGGGTGGCGGTAACGCTTAACATCAGGTAAACGATTAGCTCGACACGTGATTCATGGAAAATTTAAGAAAAAGTGTTTTTATCCATTTTCCATGCAGTCGCCGTGCTGGATAGCGTATTGGTTATATACTCTTTGGTGCTGGACAGTGCGATTATTCTAAAAATGAGGTTGGTGAACGAGAAAAAGATGGTATCTTTTAGGAGGTAGTCTGTGGTATTAATGAGTTTTCAGTGGACTGGCGATATCAAGAAGGTGAAATTCGGGCAGATCTGTGATTAAATCCGAAAATTATTGAATAGAATCTTTCGAATTTTAAAAACACTTTCCACGCTAGCGATTAATATGCGTTTTTGCACCCAGATTTTGAATGACAAAGAGAACCTTTCCGAGCTAGTGAGGTGAAAAATATTTTTTTTTTATAAATTATGAATGACTTCACGCCGGTAGCGTATTTAGCCAATTTTAGGTTACATTATGTTAAGTTTTTATAAAAACCTTGTATTAAATCACCAAAGTCGAGTCAAGTTCCCGCTCAAGCCTAGTCTAGTCTGCTGAGGTGAAAAGTTGTGTGTACCACTCGAGAGCAATGTTTTTTGAATCTCTCGCCTTTGACTCCCTCGCTACGCTCAGGATTCTAACTTAGAATCACGAGCGTACTCGCGATTCAACATTAGCACTCAAAACAAAAATCAACTTTGCTCGCTTTTGACACAAATAACAATTATTTAATTTTTTTTATGCGAATGAATGACGTGACGAGCTAGTCGTCTACCTGATGCTAAGCAACACGGCCACCCATAACAGTTGCAGTGTCACGCGGAACTTTAAAACAATAAAGTTTCGCGTGACACTGCACTGCGCACGTCATCCTGAGACATCACACAGTCTAGTAATCAGATTACTAGACTGAGTGATCAGATCATAAAGTCTCATTTGCCCAGTAATTTCACTAAAAGTTATTAAATTAAAATTATTAATTTATTGCAGAATTAAATTGTAAAAATACTTCATAATTATACAATTACCCACTTATATTTACTGTAGTTTTTATATTCAATACAAATATAAAGATTTATTCAGCATCGGACAGTGATATAATGTAGTATTTACTTATTAATTAATATTTATTGGTTTGGCTTTTTTTTTTGGCTGGTTATATTTTTTGGTTTTATATTTTTTGGCTTTTTTTTTTTTAATTGGTATTATTTATTGGTTTTTTTTTTGGTATTTGATTTTTTGGTTGAACACAAAAATTATCATCTACGTTTTTAGCAATTATGCACATACCTACCTGTATATTATACCTGGTACTTAATTGTTGTAATTTGAAACTTTTGAAAGTGATAATGATAATGTAATTGTTCATATTTCCCACAGAAGCAGCGTCCCAGTTTGTGTTATTCGGTCAACTGATAGCAAAACATGAAGGTTGAATGAAATAATGTGTAACTGTAAATAAACACGATAGGTATCTACCTATACTTACCTATTTTTATACATCATAATCGTAGTTTTTATCAAAATTAAAACTCCGCAATACCCTGAACTACATAAACAAAAAACTACTTACCTGCTTAATCAAGTAACAATATGATAGAGAAATCTTGAACCTACTTATCTATAGTACCTACCTATAGTACATATCTATTTGGCTAATTCCATCTACACTGTACGTGTCTAGACAGTAGGTATATATAGTAGCTAGGTATTGCGTTTGTATAACTCATTTGTGTTAGGTACTATCTAGGCCAAGTCAATGAAGAGTTCTACTTATGATTTATATTTTATTGTTATAATATTCTAGAATAATCTAGAAAATTGAATATTCCACTAGAGATGAGTGCAGGTATACCTAGCAAAATTAACTGATCTTGATGCTATAAACTCGTATGTATGAGTAGGCACCTATTATTATTAATATAGGTAGGTACTAGGTACCTATAAATATAGTAGATATATTAGATAAATTTAACAACTTATTTTGAGGGAAAACACGCATAAATAGATCTCGGCAAAATTAGACTGGCCTGATAGCTCAGTTGGTAGCACTGCTTTTTGAACTATAGGTTGCGGGTTCGATTCCCACCCGGTACAAACATTTGTGTGATGAACATCGATGTTTGTTCTGTGTCTGGGTGATATATTGTATTCTATGTATTTATTTATAAACGAAAAAGTAAGTATCTAAGTATTCTATCAGTTATCTGGTTCCCATAGTATAGTACAAGCCCAGCTATGGTTGGTTTATGGCTAGGATAAAAAAAACCCCCAATAATTGGTAAAATAAGCATGGATGCTATGTATTTCATCCTTAGTTGTTTTAAATTCGAATAAAACCCTTATCGGTCTTATAGTTTGTGTAACTAATTTTGAATGAGTTTGTACCGTTGCGGTCATCATAAATGAAATTATTATGAAACGATAAAATGATCTTTTACTAAGTGGTTATAAATTCTACTTTTGGTCCTGCACACTTTTATAATTTTCTGTCACATTATTCACCTCGCCCTTTCTATTCGTGCTTGTCTCTCTTTTCTTTCATCTGAATAATTATTATAGTAATTAAGCACACTATGCAACGGTTAGGTTTTGTCATTATTATCTGGACAGTATCACGAGAGCTACTGAAATGTGAGTTTAACTTTTATGTTATTTAACGTTAGTTTTTATTATAGGTAAGTAGGTGCATTTAAATAGATAAATAAGTATTAAATTATTAGGAGTGCGTGGAGGTAGGTATTCCTACTTTAATGGTGTTATCTTTCTTGTTCTAAACCCAAAGTGCTTATTTGATATAGTTTTATCAAGATAAACGTAATTTATGAAAGCGTCTCTAATTAATAATTATTCACTAAAAATAGGTTTATTGGGCTATAACTTAAATTATGATTCAGTACCTATTTATTTTATATCATGCGCTGTTATAAAATCCGGCACTATAAATGAAAACACACTTTCAATAGTTATGTTATAAAACACGTTCTGTATTCACGGTGTGTATTAATTTTTATTGTAAAACAGAGCACGCGTGCTGAGGTCAAGTGTCCAGCCTCGGGAGCTTGGTGGTAACAGCATTGTAATGCTCTTGTCAGGCGATGCACTCAACGATAACAGTTTGATTGAGAAAATCAATTTAAAATAAATAACGATGATAAAGGTTTTATCATGTAGGTCTAGATACTATAAAGTGTCCCACGGTTCCACCCGCATCAGCTTAAATCAGTAGTGGCACAAAATAGAAAAGCAGTGGTGCGGAGAATATAAGTATCCATGCTACGATCCAAATTCAGCCCTGTTAAAAACCATTCCGTTTCGTTTATATCAGGAATCATTCAAAGGTGGCAACAAGAAGTTATAAGTAGGTACCTCGGTCAGCTTTTATTTTATTTTTGTGTGAAGAGATTAAACATCCTAATAAATATGCTTGTATTGAAATTATCTTAGTAGAACCACGGATTTCGCTCTATACAAACAATATTTTTTTCCTTTTCGGATGTTCGGAAATAAAAAGCCGTTACCTTCATTCTTGCTATTGTTATAATGTTGATTCCGAGATTGATTGATTCAACTTTTGATGGCATAATTCGACTGAATTAAATAAACCAGCTCAAATTGTTTATTTGACAAGGATAACCGTACTACTAAAACAAGTCGAGTGCCATTGTTTTGTTTTGACCATCAAACTGTTGCTGGCAAAACGTTCGGTTCACGTCTCGGAACGCCAGTCGAGGCGCGTCGCACAGCTGAGATTGACAACTGGCCTGGCGTTGACGTCGCGCCAGCGATATTTGTTTAGAAATGTCATCCAATTTATTCAGCGATAAATATCCAAATGATTCGAAAATAAACAGTTTGAGTGCGCTTTCTGATAAAAGTTTAGCTCCCTTGAACGGGAGATATCGGTCAAAAAGTTTGTCAAGTGATAAGTTGAATAAAACGAACGAAGACCGCGCAGCGATCTTGGAGGATGTTGAGGCTTACCACATCGAAGAGAAGTCGGAAACTCCTGGGTGTTTGATCAGAAACGGAGTCATGGATCAAGGAGCCCAAGTTACAGTCAACGGGTGAGTTCTATGTTTGATAGTTTCACTTAAATTAATTTTTCTTTGGGACCCCCATTCATTATTTGATGACTTTTTGACAGCTTGTACCTATTGTAGTTTTTGGTGAAACTGTATATTCGTAATATTAAGTAATACTGTGTACCCAACTATCTGTATAAATGACCTATCTACCCAACGATGTGTCATTTTATCAAAGTACTACCTAGTACCACCAAAAGTTCATGGAAAATGAAATTAATTTAAGTAAACATAAACCTATGTCGTGAATATCTGTGATATCCGGATATAGTAAGTAAAATATTTGCTCTCTATTCAGTGAGGTGTGATACTTAGAGTCACAATCTCGTAGTGAAAACAGAAACCGTCCAAACGCCATTGTACATACCTATTACCTATACATCAATCAATTATATAGTTTGCATTTTTTTTTCTCTTATATTTTGGCTCCACACATAGTGTATTTAGCCAGTGTCAAGTATTGTAATTTTTCATAATGATAGAATATTTCACGTAAAGTCAAGTCTTAGTCACAGTCTGCGTAGTCATAGTCCAGTCTAAGTCAGGTAGTCTCAGTCCAGTAAGTCATGCCCTAGTGAAGTGGTGGCAACTTTACTAAAAGCTTCTATGGAATTTTGGAAGCAACACGAAAAACCACGTTTCACCACATTATATCACTTGCCCACACTCATGCTCGTAATTCAGCACTTAATGCGGAAAACGCCACCGATTTTAAACATTAACACTGGAAAAAGCACGAGTTTTGAAAAATAATACAATGCAACGACGTGAACTTTTCCGCGTTCCCGCCAAAACTCTAGTTTGCATTTATGAACTAATTAACCATCATGTCACTTCTTTAGTTGTCAATGTAGATGTTTTTTTTTTCTTATATTTTGGCTCCACACATAGTGTATTTAGCCAGTGTCAAGATTTGTAATTTTTCATCGTATTATGGAATATTTCACGCAAAGTCAAGTCCTAGTCACAGTCAGGGTAGTCATAGTCTATTCTAAGTCAGGTAGTCATAATCCAGCCTAAGTCATGCCCTAGTAAAGTGGTGGCAACTTTACTAGAGGCTTCTATGGAATTTTGGAAGCAACACGAAAAACCACTCATGCTCGTAATTCAGCACAATGCGTAAAACGCCACCAATTTTGAACATTAACACTAGAAAAAGCATAAGTTTTGTAAAATAATAGAATGCAACGACGTGAACTTTTCCGCGTTCCCGCCAAAACTTTAATGTTGATGTTGCTTGTATGCAAGCTCGTTATGCATCCACCTCAGGCATCTGTGTTAGATTAAGCTGACATTGCATTGTCGGTCGGATTTCGTAGAATAGCAGCCCGCCCGGCACTCTCGGATGTTATGACTTTTTTTTATCTTAGCTTGCTACCTATAAGTAATCTGTGATGAGAATAAATCGAGCCTTTGCATCGGCTACACATATTTAATTTTTTATTTAAAATTCTATAAATCCCTTAAATTAAGGAGTAAGTTTGACTAGCTAGTCACTCGTCACATCGTAGTGACATGGAATAAGACAACAATGGAGACGCTATTGGAAATAAAATAAACAAAATATTAAGATTTTTTACTAGTTTTGAAACTACATATTTTATAATCATCCAAACATATTGTAAATGATTATAATTTTGTAACTTATTATAATACCCTAATATTAATAATACTATCTACTTTACAACTTTTTGTTCAAAAAATTGAATCTAAGTATCTAATTTCTAAATAAATTGTTCAAAAAAGAATTTATCTATTTCGCTATAGAAAAGTAAAAAAATAAATAATACAACAAACTATGTTAATATGGATTGAAAATTTCTAAAAATGTTAAAATATTTAAAATGTTTTTGATTCCATAGCCTTTTGTTTGAACACACTTTGTCACTCTCTCACAACCAATGAAGTGTGACACTATACACAACATAGTGTGTGCAGAGGTTTTGGTGTGGACATTTTTTTACATGTTTGTGAATCTATGTGCATCTCAATGTCTCTGTTCCAAAAAAAACCTGTGAACATAGAAATATGAATATGCAAAGCAAATCTTAGGCATCTAGGTTTATTCTAAAATATGGACTGATCTTAATACAACCTATAGAACTAAACTTAACTAAACTATCATTTAAATGATAACACAGTTAATTTTTTAAACCACATTTATATTGTTCTATTGATTATAATACATATTAGGAGTTCTAGATATTTCCTAATGTTGTATGATAAAGAAAACACAATGAGGTTAAGCACTCTACTATCAGTTACTTATTCCAACAAAAACATTAGAGCAAAATTAAATAAAGATTTATGTTAATGATGTGTAATATTATATCATAATTATCAACAGCCTGAAGACGTCCACTGCTGAATATAGGCCTCCCCACAGAGCGCCACTTTGAGCGGCTGCTTGCCTCTTGCATCTATCCGCTCCCCGCGCTTTTGACCAGCACCCCGATCCCCAACCCACCCAAAAACGTTTCGATTCGAAATTATACTCTTCATCTCCTTCATCCTGAATGTAGATGAAAGAGACGGAAACCGTAAAATTTCGAGTCGAAACTTTTTGGATGGGTTGGGAAGATCGTCAGTCCTCCTAGTGAGCGGCCGGCCTACGCTGCGTCTTCCGGTTCGTGGTCGCCACTCGAGAACCTTTCTTCCCCATCGGTTGTCAGTTCTACGAGCGATGTGGCCTGCCCATAGCCATTTCAACTTGCTAATTACTACTAATTAGAGTTATATCGGTCACTATAGTTCTCATGCGGATTCTCCTCATTTCGGATCTTATCTCGCAGGGAAAGACCGAGTATAGCTCGCTATTTATATTTAACATCATCATTAGCACCAATTAAATAAATTGATTAATGTTTTTACATAAATGGTTTAGCAATTTTTAAATCATTCAAATGCAAACAATACATATTGTCAAGGAAAAATACTTTGTTGTTATGAATGGATGTTCTTCAAAGTACGAGACCCTTTTTCTTTTTTTTTGTATTAAGAGCGACAAACAAGCATACGGCCCGCCTGATGGAAAGCGGTAACCGTAGCCTATGGACATCTGCAACACTAGGGGCGTTGTCGACGCGTTGCCAGCTCAGTAAGGCTTTTTTTGATACCCTTTTTAAAAGACTGCATATTGTAGCATTGCGGGAATACTTCCGGGGGAAGATTATTCCACATCTTGCACGTGCGTGGTAAAAATGAACGCATGAAGCGAGTCGTGCGTGATTTCCATTCTTGCAAGATATGTGGATGAGCCTTTTGACGGTGGCGTGATGTACGGTGATAGAACACCGACGCCGGTGATATCAAAAAGCTCCTCAGAGCATTCCCCAAAGAACAGGCGGTAAAAGATGCACAGTGAACCAATGTCCCTCCGGAGCTCGAGCGGTTCTAATGTTTCGGAGAGCCTTGGATCATCGATAATTCTAGTGGCTCTTCGCTGTAAAGAATCAAGAGGCCTTGCATAATATACTTGTCTTTCTAAGATATAATGCCGTCATAATGCAGTAAATAGACATTTTATTTATGTGCCGCGGCAGGCCTGCCTGTAGTCTGTAGGCATTGACTATAAATCCAGTTGACCAATGATACAACTTCCCCTCATACGAAAATTAGTGGTGTATTTCAACTGCTATTTTCATACAAATCACGGGAACCCGTTGATGTCTTTTGTTCCATCCTGCTCTATCCTTTGTAATTTCGTATAGCTTTTTCTCGTTTTGTTACCTCGTCCCCTGCCCGCACAGGTGACTCGTGTTTGTATGAGAAATTATGTTCACGAGCTATCAACGGATCAACGGGCTTTATAATCTTTGTCTATAGGCCTGCTGCGAGGGGCGCCGCGCGCCGCGACACATATAGAATGATGGTCCCTCCTTACCATAGTAGACTTAGGAACGAAAAAATTCTAGGTCTGTGGTGCTTACTCATTACACAGTGTATGTTAATATCATAAACAAATAATTATTCACATTTATAGTCAAAACAAATATTAGTTGGGAAATACAATACCATACTGATAAATGTTGCGTAGATTGGGCGTACCAGCAGCGGGAATACTAAACCGATCAAATAGTAGATGACGCTATGTTTTATGTTTCCTAAGTACTTGCGTTTAACTAGAAAATTATCCACAACTTTGCCAATATAAAATATTGTCAATTTTTCACTTGGTTCATCACCAAGATTCCTGAAGACGGTTGTGGAACAGAATACATATACCTGTTAGCTCAGTTGGTAGTAGCTCTGCCTTCTGAACTACAGGTTGTGGGTTCGATTCCCATTCAGGACAAACATTTGTGTGATGAACATAGGTGTTTGTTCTGTGTCTGGGTGTTATATTGAATTCTATGTATGTACATGTATTTACAAATAAAGTATCTAAGTATTCTATCAGTTATTTGGTTTCCATAGTACAAGCTATGCTTAGTTTGGGGCTAGATGGCGCTGTGTGAAATGTTGACAAAAAAATAGGTTGTAGGCAGGCGGCCCGGCTTGATAAGTAGGTATAGATTTTGTTAAAGAAAGAAATATATAAAATAGAGGATCGTGCTTCAGTGGTAGCCCGTGCGATTTTCAAACCGACGACGCACCCTGCTTCGAATCCCGCTCAGCCCGGCACAAATGACTTCAATTTACGCGCGGAATTTGCACTCGCTCTTGCAACGGTAAAAAAAAACATGGTGAGGAAACCGGCAAGTTCAAGAATCCCAAATTTCGAGAAAATGTGTCACCCACCAACCCGCACTTGTCCAGCGTGGTGAATTTTGCCTACACTCTCACCCTGTGAGAGAAGGCCGGCGTCCCAGCTGTGGGAACGAATTGGGCTGGCGAGGAGGCGGCTGGTTGTAAAACAAAGCCAATCTTTTCAACAGAATGGTCGTAAAGACATGCTGCACCGACTGCCCTATACACCTGCGGGTCTAGCAAAGATACCTTTCCACGATAACTCAAAATGTGGGAATGACATTAGCTATGACATTACCTGCGGAAAAGCTTCTTCTTCTTCTTCTTCTTCTTCTTCGTTTATGGCTTTCTATCGCTTTTTAGCGATAATTCTGCCAATGTCAAGTAAGTAAAAATTTGTACGGTTATGTCACGTCAAAGTCCTATTTTGTCAGTCAAAATGCCAACATTAAGATTGTGGATATTTTACTGAAGGCTCTAAAAAGCCGTTGAAGAGAAAACGAAAATGCATGGTTATATAAACTTGGAACCATTTGCCAACACTCGTGCACGTTCACGAACACTTAACGAATAATAATCCACCCTTATTACACATTAAAATTCAAAAATACACAGGCTTTGGTAAAAAATTCAAAATTTACAACCGCCATTGTCGGATTTTCTTCAAAGACCCGGAAAAGCTTTCCGCAGGTAATGTAACTCCCATACATTTTGAGTTATCGTTTGGCGTTAACGCTAATGGAAAGGGATCTTTGCTAGACCCCCTGATGAGTTAAGTCTCACGGATAATATGAGGTCGCATCAAAAGCGTTATTGTAGCTTTAAGCAATATAAGTCAGTAAGGTTATGGAGACAGATACCCTGTTATCAGTTGTTAAAATAGATCACAATACTTACCTGTGGACAAGCTACTTGTTATTTAGTACTTGACTAACCGAATCCGAAGCCCGATAAGCCGTTAATCAAATATTAAACGCTGATAGTGGTTCCGGTATGGAATAAAAAGTTATTGATGTCCCCAGTTCCCACTCCCACCATAAGCTTGGCTTTTATTATTTGGGACGGATTTATTTTCTGAAAGAATGAGCTCTATTCATGATTGTGCTTCGGAGCGCACGTAAAGGCCGTCGGCCCTGCCTGTTGCTGTCGAAAGTCAGCAGTCGTCAGAAGCCAGTTAAATATTCTGACATTAGATACACGGACACACGAGGAAGTACGAAGCATTAGTTGTATTGTGTTCGCCTGTCCAGTTGTGAGAGATGCGCCCGTACCTACTAACTTAACTATAGGATAGGTGTAGACAGATCCAATTTTTCTTCAAGACTTATATAATTAGGTATGTTATATACCTAGTTAGTCTGGAAAAATACTGGATTTCTTTTAAAGTAATCTTATTACTAGACTGTCTGAAGTCTCAAGATGATGTGCGCAGTGCAGTGCCACGCAAAGCTATTTTAATTTAGAGTTCGGAGTGATACTGCAATCTGCTATGGGCAGCCGTGACGCTTAACATTAGCCGAACGATTAGCTCGTCACGTCATTTATTTACATAAAAAAACTCTTATTATGTCTATGACCGCAATAGTGCATGGAATGGCACTTACCGCTATGCTAGTTTCCATAGTTGTTTAAAATAGGTAATGTAGTGTTCTTGCGTGTCTTCTACACACGATGTCTCGCATGAACTAGGGCACTGCCAGAATTCTGTGACAGCAGTAATATTGCACTTACGTAATGATGTTTCTTCACATTAACTTGTCAGCATTTTCACGAGCTCGCCTTACACTGCAAAACGTTGTATACGCACAAACTACAGAAACTAATATTAGACTAAATAATAGATATATATTGTTCTTATTGTGTAGGTAATACTAGGATAACATAGATGTAATGCAGGCATTGAAAACGATTACGTTATTATTAGTTGTCAAATAACAGAACTTATCACACGCCGCCGCCAGTGCGCGGTGGGTGTTATCTTTACCTACCTACATTTTAAATATTTTAAGGGAGCGGCCCTCCGTCGATTGGCTGCATAGATAAGTTACCGTGTTATTAGACACAAATTAGTGGTTAGCCAGTGACGTCGCCGTGCTGCTCGGTATTACATTTCCTAGCGTGTTCAGAATTATCTAGTGTTTGTTTTAGTGTTTAGATATATCAGAGAATATGGACGAGTTAGACTCGAAACCCTTGTTGCAGTAAGTCCTGTTTTAATACTTATTTCGATATCTAATTCCACGAGAATTCCAAAGGAATTATAAATAGGCTCAGTTTTAAAGATTTTTTTAAATATTCATGTTAGTAATTATCTTGGCGCCAGGAGAGTTTTATCTTCTGGTCATTTCATAACTTAATTTCAAAGACAGACAGACATCTGCTTAGTACTTATCTATTCTGTGTTATTCTGTCATTTCTTTATTAGGTTATCTAATATAATTATTCGATCAGAAGCTGTATTGTCCTGTCCGCTATGGGCCCGAGTTGTAACTAAAATAATAAGGATAACTAAAGGCTACGTAGTATCAACGCTGAGCAAACGAATCTAACAATCTAATCGAATAACGTAAATGGCGACGTTGTTCTGGAGTACATCTTCCCTAAGCCTTCTTTCTGTATTCTTATTGTTTCTGGATTTCCCGCCAAACAGTCCTGACTTGTCACATCTATCACAGGTTTAACTCAAACTAACAGAAGCTCCACTCGTCGTTCTCAGGGCCTAGTTTACCCAATTGCCACGTGATTGTTTTATTGAAATAAATTGTTTTATTGAATACCTGAACATATTTCTACAGCTGCCCTGAAATGTTTAACGTTTCCAGTTGATTACACAAGTGGAAATGAAACAGCCATTATCACGTGTCGACGTCTTAATTTCATTTTGTGGCGTTAATGTAAATATTTCAGTCCATTGAAGAGAATCGGAAGACTTATTACGGTATTCATGAACATCTTGAAGAGCCTGAGTGTTTCTTGATTTCTGATGCTCATGCCTAAAGCTCAGATAGGGGTTAATGGTAATGGTGTAGGAGAGTTCTCCATTGTTCTAGCTGAAGATTACAAGATACAAATACAATATATACAAAATATCGCATATCGCATACAGTGCTGAGGCAGTAGCCGCCTTGAGCAGGCCTTTTAAATTTGAACCCAGACCATCTCATATTCGCTGTTTTGTAAGGGTCAATTTCTCAAAAATCTCCATCATAACTTAAAACGAAAATTACCCAAAGAACCTGTTCCACGCGGACCCTCCTAACATTTCACACAGGTTTGCCCAAATGCCCTTATCAAGGTCAGAAGTAGGTCAATAAACCCAGAAGGTGGTTTTAACTCTGATGCGATATTAAGCACCGTAAACAGCAGTCGCCGATAAGGCGATATCGGTATTGATAAGAGCTCAAATAGGCGCTGCGATCTGAATACAGGGTGCTTTTAGCGGTTCTCAGTATTTTGCAGTCGTCCAGCATATATGAAAGAATTTGGTCTGGTTTTCTTTTCCGTATCAGGTGGTAGCGAAGGTCTGCGGGAATTCGATCTTGGGTAGGTATATTATTTCTTAGAAGATGCAATCTTGAGGCTTAACAATCTGTAGCTAAATATTGTGTTGTCTTTCGGTTTAAATACTGAAGGTAAAGTTATATAATACCTATTATCTTTAATGTGGTGAAGGGCGGTACCGTACATACTAAGTCAGTTAACTTCCTCGGTATTAAATATTTTAAGAGCTTAAGTCATTGTGTCAAGAAATTTACGAAGTGATACAGGAATTACACTAGATTTTTTTATAGCGGTTGTAAGGGTCATAGTTTTAGATTTTTGGATGAACTTCCGCGAGATCTCGCCTGATTCAACTGAATTGTGCCAAGATTTATTATTGATCCATGCCTATCAGAAATACTCCCTACTGATAATATAAGTTTTCTCAACTAAGCCAACTGATGAAATATAGCAGCACCATGAAAAAGAGCTTAATTTTAGCATTGATACTTTTTATATTAGCGATACACTGTCCACGCGTGTGGCCTGAGGCAGCAGATAGTCGGTCTATAGTCTATATAAATAAAAACATTATCTAAGACTTAATTATATCAAACTTTGTGATAGGCTTAAAACAAGGTAGCTTGTATTGTAATCGTTATCATACAGTTGTAGTACACCGTGTTAGAGATAACATGTTAATTGTACCTATAATAGTTAATTATGTGATGTACATCTGGAAAATGAGGTCGCGAAACTTGCCATGCATGTTTACATAATGGGTGTTATTGTGATAAAAATTAAAATACTTATATGGATTAGCTTAGTGAGAAGCCGTATCCTGGAACTTAGTCGATTTCCAAGAATTTAATTGTACTAGTGGCTCATTTGGGTCGTATGACAACCAACTGGTTAATTACAGTATTTAAAGTATGTGAAGTTTTGGTGTGATTCTCGAATAAAAAGCCAGCCTGGAGAAGTTTAAATCCGAAATCGCGTTATTATTGCAATACATGTAGTCAACGGGACCGAAGTCGCGGGCACCGCGGCATGTTGTAGTAAGCAGTCAGTGGATGAAAACCATGCTGCACAGACAGACTCCACTTAGTGGGCTAAGGGTAGGTAGATGAATAACGAAATAATTTTGCAGTAAGTAATACTACTCGGCCCTGCTCCACTGCATGACTGCAACACACAGTAATAACTTTCAAGTTATTTGCAGAATTCGGACTCTCTTACAAACGTGAAGGAATACATCGTGAGGAAACCTGGTTCAAGAATCACAAAATTCGAGAACTGGTCATCAACCAGCCCGCAGTGAGCCAGCATGATGGATTTGGACCTACACTCCTCCTTCAGGATAAGGCCCGCATCCCAGAGTGGAAACGTATTGGGCTGACGCGCTGACGACTCTTGAAATATGGCAATTTCTCAGTAGAAGTAGAGCATACTGCATTAAAATGTATCAAAATGATACGATTTTCTGGAAAAAGCACGGTAAATTGAGAATCTGCTATCGTAAAAACATTATGCTCAACCAACCGCACCGTTCACCAGCCTAATGGGATAATTTGTGCCATCACAATAGAGGAAACAAATAGCATGTTTTACATGAAACCCCTTAAGCTTGAGGACTCTCTTAGCAACATGGTTTTGTCGTGGTTACCATCTCTATGTCATAGAGATCACACCACACCACAGATCTAGGATATTTTCGTATGGTGCGCACAGCGTCTGAAAATCAACACAGTTACCTTTTTGATTGGGAGATTTTTAGGAAACATGTAAGATAATTTTTGAAGGAAATCAGAATGAACTACTTTGTTTCGTTTTTTGGCAACAACACTACCAGCCCAGCCGCAATACCAGTTTAACCACAATTGAGAAGTGTATTCATGTGAAAAAACCTAATAACTGACTTCGTCCACTGCATTTTTTGAAGGTATCTTGTAGACTTGGAAGAAAATCTTTGCCAGTTTTAGGCCTGTTGCTGAAGATAGCTTGTTATTGTACCATGCCTTACACGTGTATTGTATAACCCATCCACTACTACGTGGCTGGCTACTAGTTACTGCGGACTGCGTTGCATAAACCCAATCATCAGCAATAAAACAGTATCAGTAAATTACCCTCTTGTATTCTTCACATCAACACCGGAAACACTTTCACTGCTGACCATGGCATTAAGAGATTTACATTTATTAGGTAAAGCCACAGATGGTAAAGCCAATGACGGCCTTCTTTGAGATGTTAGGTTAACTAACTAACTAGGATGGCGTAGTGACCCAAAATGAGTGTTTGCCTCCGATAATAAGAGCCGCCACTTTGATCTATCCTGAGCTAGCTCCTGCCAGTTTTCGACCTGGAGCTCACGCAGGTCCTTGTCTACTTCATCACTCCAGTGATACCTAGGACGGCCAATTGGACGTCTGCCACTTGTTCGTCCCACGTATGCTTGTCTCACCGCCCGATCCTCACCTATCCGTTCGACGTGGCCAAGCCAGCGAAGTCTGTGAGCCTTTATTTTGCTGATGATAAGAGATGTTAGTCTTTCTTATTTTATTTGAGGGAGATAATACCGGCATTAAAGTCACGCTTGGGGCGATGTGGACATTTTATCCATGTCAGCATGCATAGTGTTCTCTTTATTCAGCTATTTTATTTTGTTCCCAGGTACAAAGATGGCAAAGTGTCGTACGGCACTGGCACCACAGACAATCCAGCCAGAGGGAGGCGGGTGATATTCTGCGTGCATGGCAACCCTTCCACGGGATGCTGTGCGGTAATAGAGACCAATGCTGATGGAGAGGAGATCGAGAGGCGGAATGGCAGTATTAGTGAAGCTGAACGTAAGTCTTAGCAAAACTGTTAGTTATCTTATTCTCGCTGATTTATTTAGGTTATTGAGCGTTTTCAAATTGTCCGGAAGGCGATTATGTCAATGGATACGAAAACCAAGGAGACGAATTGCTTCTGTTCGAATAAGACAATGTTAAAATGCTCTTACTAATCTAGTCTTCTGCTTTAGGAGTTTAAGACTAAGTGGATTCCACTTTATTTTTCCTTAAAAATGATGAATAATCAAATTCAAAGTTTATTAAACTCTGTTGTAACAATATTATAGACATTTCTTTTATAATGACGCAGATAATATTATCTGTATTAGCCGCCCACCATCAATTTAACCACCATTCACATCAATCCAATGAAAGAAGAATAAAATCTTTTCTGGAAAGTTCGTCTAGGTAGGTACTACCGCTTTGCCAGTTATTCTGCTGCCAAGCAGTAGCTTAACAGAAGCTTAACTTAAGCAGAATAACTGGCAAAGCGGTAGTGCTTACCCACAGTTGCACAGTAGTGCTTGCACACAGTAGTGCTTGCACACTACTGTGTGCAAGCACTACTGTGTTCCGGTTTGAAGGGCATTGTAGCTGGTGACATTACTGGGCAAACAAACTTTATTATCTGATCACACAGTCTAGTAATATTACTAGACTGTGTGATGTCTCAGGATGGTGTGTGCAGTGTGTCACGTGAAACTTTATTGTTTTAAAGTTCCGAGTGACAGTGCAACTGTTATGGGCGGCCGTGTCGCTTAACATCAGGTGAACGACGAGCTCGTCACTTCGTCCAAAAAAAAGTAGAACTTAGATACTGGTTTATGTAAACTTCAGACAAAACAATGAACCTTATACTTAGTTACTCTGTATACATAAACTGAAAAAGAGGCAGACAATCTTTGTAGCCCGAGGACACCATAGCAAGAAGTACGGCAGATCAGAAGTGGCACAAAAAATGTCTATTCTGCATCAGCAACCAATCGTAACAAACTAGTGAGCAATTTAACGGTGCTTTGACCAATTGTTCAATTAGCCTGGTAATATAACAATTTCATAGTGCGCACTTCCTGGCAAAGCCATGAAGTAAGAAACTGAAAGGTACAATCATCAGTATTCATGTTTATTTGTAAGTGTACATTCTTACCTACTTACCTAAAATGAGGCTCTTAAGTAAGTCAAATAAAGATATTTGGTAGGTACTTGAAAAATTGGCACTTATAAAATGAATGTAATTTTGATGACTGACAACTATTCTCATTTTCAAAAGACGACAATTGAAAACAATTACAAAATGCAAAGAAACAAAATACTTTCTAATGAACTATAGGTACCTATAATGTATTTGAATTTGTATTTCTCCTAATGGGAGTGTGAAGTAATAAATAGCCTTTGATTATAATTTGCTAAACTCAAGATTTTACGTGTTTAGGATCATCGTACTAAAGTGACCGATATAGCTCTTAGAATTAGCAAGTTGAAATGGCAATGGGCAGGCCACATCGCTCGTAGAACTGACAACCGATGGGGAAGAAAGGTTCTCGAGTGGCGACCACGAACCGGAGGACGCAGCATAGGCCGGCCCCCACTCGATGGACCGACGACCTGTTTAAAACCGCGGGGAGCCGATGGATGCAGGAGGCAAGCAGCCGCTCAAAGTGATGCTTGGTGGGAGAGACCTATGTTCAGTAGTGGACGTCTTCAGGCTGTTAATGATGATGATGAGGATAATCGTTATCATCAGCCTGGATTACTTCATGGCCAAGTTGATGATGATAAAGGAAAAGTAGGTTTATTATTGACTAGCTTTTGCCCGCGGCTTCGCACGCTTGTATTGTGTTATTTCTACGTTTAGGTACTCTAATAATAGCTCATACATTTTCATGCATTTTCTATATAACAAACAACAAATCCACTAAATCTTTTCGGAGCTGAGCACGTATTAGCACACGTGTAAATTGCATTTACCTATACGATGCGTACATAATTAATTTTGTTAATACTAATTAGAAATTATAAATACTGACTTAGTACGCCACTGTAAAAGGAGTCGACATTTATATGTCCACTATTTTCCACGTTGTCTCATTTCACTGCGCTTTCAACATAGTGGTGGGAGTGAGGAAATAACATGTGTACAAAGCTCAAATCAGAATCGCTTATGCAAAGAATGTTTCATTTTTAGGGTTCCGTAACAGTTTTGAAATAAGCCAAGCAATGGGATCGGTATCGTTTTTGGTATTTACAAAATTAGCGTTGTTGTAAACCGTTCGGTTTGAAAATTTCGTCAATAATGCCACTTTTACCATTTTTACTCGCTACTCAAAACGAACACAAAATAACCAAATGCGGTTTGTTATCTCAAATGTCAAAAACAAATTGGCGGAGTTTTACATAACACACGTAAACTTACGTCTGTCGTCTTTCTTCTCACTTCTCCGTGCTATATCATTACGATAACTACAATTCTCACAAGGAAAATCAGTAATTTTACATAACCGCGCCAATAATTCTACGTCATACTCTAATGTCAGAAAAAGATCACCTTTAACCACAGCTTTTAACCCACCTCCGCAGGTGGGTCCAAATTGGCAGTTCACGATGGCATTTTTGACTGTCTTTGAGCTATCCGAACGGTGAACGAAAACAGTTAAAACGCAACTTTTGCTCACACATACCCAAAACGAACGGTGCATGTGATCGTTTTTGTCGTTTTTAACTGTTAATTTTGCCACTAGTGGGCTATCCGAACGCAGGTTAAGAAGATTTAAGCACGGATGTACAGAATATATGTACATACTCCGTGGAAGTATAGTAATCCTCATTGCATCATTTTTGCTCTAAGCTGTGGTTCTTCCAAAGAGAATATCACCACTTAGTTTGTTCATTGAAAAGCCCACAGACCTTAAATATTTTACCTTAAAAAACTCATTTACATGAAAGAAGAAGAAGAAATCCAAAACGCGGCAATGTTGTTAATTCGAGTATCTTACCATAATGTATATACTTACCTATTTCTAGGTACCCTTTTAAATTATTTTTCATAAAATATTTCGTATCATTCATCATCAACAACCGGAAACGTCCACTGCTGAACACAGGCCTCCCTAAAACGACAGCTTAGACGTTTATCATAGGGGGGAAATTTTCCATAACCACCACGCTTGGTGAGCGGCTTGGTGATCGCAGAATGTTCTAATGTACCAAGGAGAATGCTGCTGCCCATTCCCTGGATATTTCTTCAGCCGCACCCACGGGAGGAGATGGGGTGGTCCTACTCGCAAACCGGGACAATACGGTGAATCATCAATGGTTCTCATCATTGGCTAAATACAAATGTCGTCTAATGCCAAAATAAAAAACATTACTTGTTGCTTTTATTTAATTTTTTTATCTATTTGTTGCTTTTTGTCTAACTTCTAAAATGCTAAACAACCTGTAAAACATAAATAGGAAACCAAGAAATAGTTTTGATTCTCATAATGGTGATTTTTCAATGGCTGGATAACGGCTATTCGGGGTAATAAATTATAAACCAGCTAAAACAAAAACATTTCAAGTATCAGTATTCCGCTTAAAAAAAATCGCTTTTTATTTTTACAGTGTTTTGTTTTACCTAATGAACAACTTTTATGTGATGATTGAAAAATCACGCGTTAGAGTACCAGTATCTACTAATAATACTCTTTGGTCGTATACATTCTTCACAGAGACTTTTTTCTTTAATCTGTGCCTCCAGATAAACATGTGGCACAGAGTGTAGTTATCCAAAACATTAGTAATCTCCCCCCTTTTTATGAGTGACTATACCTTCATGGTTAGTGGCAAAAATGTGCCGCATTTGGCGGAAACAGTAGCCAATATAAAAAAAGTAGTCGATTGTCTTTTTCTCTAATCTGTGACATGTCGTAACTTATATACCGTAAGTAGCCAAAAACAACACCAATCGGCCATGTTGTTTAAAACTCCGATTCGTTCCGTAATGAAATCTTAATAATTGTCATCAAATTTTTTTAACGATATTTCAATTTTATTATATCCTATGTTAAGCGCCGGTTATTTCTAAGCATATTAGTAAAAACCGCATGAAAATCCATTCAGTATTTTAGGAGTTCAGTCATAACAAACAAACAAACAAACAAACAAACAAATAAACAAACAAACAAACAGACAAAATGTTTAAAAAGTGGCTTAACGTGATCAGCGGCTAATTTTAAGCCAACCTGTGTAATTTTTTTGTTGATATCTTGCAATTACAGACTTTTTTATCTCTACAGTTTTATTATATGTATAGATAAAAAAATAATGATCGTTGCTGTAAGTTTGAAATCCAGCAGACAAACAACGGCAACGGTTAGTCCACATCTTATCCACACCTCGTGGACCCATGGAAGTCTCGCACAGTCCGTTTCACGAGATCATTTCTGCCACATACTTGCAAGATGTGGAATGAGCTACCCTCTGAGGTGTATCCGTTGAGCTACAACATGGGGCACTTCAAACGTCGGGTAAACAGAGTTTTAAAAGGTAGGCAACGCATCGGCAGCGCCCCTGGTGTCGCAGGTGTCTATAGGCGACGGTAACTGCTTACCATCAGGCGGGCCGTCAGCTTGTTTGTCTGTCCGTGTTATAAAAAAAAAATCTTTACCTTGTAAAATTTCATAAACAATTTTAGTTTTCCTGTAATAATCTATTAGTACCTATATGTTAACTGTCGTATTATTGTGGTTTGTCATAATTGTACATTGTTTTCGACAATATCAACGCGATAGTGGTAGGTACATTAGACCGCAGTGTTGTTTCCGTTTTTGTAACTGTTACAGAAACCACTTAAAAAACAAAATATAATTAAGTACTAAATCTAAACTAAAATAAACTAAGTAGGTACTTATCTAAAACTAAAACTACAAATAACCAAACTTCTAAATAAAAAAATACTCTAACAATAAGTAAGCACCTTAGTCCACAGACAGCGCTTTTTAAGGTTCCGTACCCAAAGGGTAGGTAAGCTCAAAGTCGCACAGCGAGCTATGCTCGGTGTTTCCCTGCGAGATAAGCTCCGGAACGAGGAGATCCACAGGAGAACTAAAGTGACCGATATAGCTCTTAGAGTTAGTAAGTTGAAGTGGCAATGGGCAGGCCACATCTCTCGTAGAACTGACAACCGATGGGGAAGAAAGGTTCTCGAGTGGCGACACCGAACCGGAAGACGCAGCGTAGGCCAGCCCCCCACTCGGTGGACCGACGACCTGGTGAAAGCCGCCGGGAGCCGATGGATGCAGGAGGCGAGCAGCCGCTCAAGGTGGCGTGCTCTGGGGGAGGCCTATGTTCAGCAGTGGACGTCTTCAGGCTGTTAATGATGATGATGATGATGATGACCCAAAGGGTAAAACGGACCCTATTACTAAGGGTGGGTTTTTGATCCGTAGTACCAATGGCGGTATGGTGGTGGTGGTAATGGTAGTACGTTTTAACCAATGGTTAGGGTTTCATACAAATTTTGACCATTGGTTAGAATTTGTTAGCATTTTTAACCATTAGCTACCTTAACTACGGATGAAAAACCCACCTTAAGGCTCCGCTGTCTATCTGTCCGTCACCAGGCTGTATCTCATGAACCGTGATAGTTAGACAGTTGAAATTTTCACAGATAATGTATTCCTGTTGCCGCTATAACAACAAATACTAAAAAACAGAATAAAATAAATATTTAAGGGAGCTCCCACACAACACACAGTACAGTGATTTTTTTCCCTCGCTTTTAAGATAATGGTACGGAACCCTTCATGCGCGAGTCCGACTTGCACTTAGCCGGTATTTATTAAAAAATTTGGATATTTGTAGTTTTAGTTTTAGATAAGTACCTACTTAGTTTATTTTAGTTTGGATTTAATTTAGTTTTGGTAATTATATATTGTTTTTTTTAAGAAAGTTAAAAATTGCATCTCTAAGGTATAAATATAGCACGGTGCACGGTTTGTCCGCACAAAAGGAGTCTTACGAATGCACTACACAGACTTTAGTTAATAAATCAGTTAATTCAAAGTCAGACAGACGGACAGACAGATCGCGACGGGGCGCGGTGCTCCGCCGCCGTCGTGTCGATCATGTTTCAGTTCCCAGAAAGAAACGAATCAAATGCAATTTATTTCAAAAATAACAGATTTGATGATTATTTGGAATTTCTTATCTACTGCGCATCGTGTTTCTGCAAACACGTTGTTTGTGAATAAGCGTTTAAGATTAAAAAGCTATATCTATACTTATAATAAAACTGTAACAGGTGATTCTGTACATTAAAGATATTTTGAAAAATTTTGTTGGAGGGCTCTCTATAATCGATACTAAAGCCAAAACTATTTTTTTTTCATTTTTGTCTGGCTGTCTGTCTGTCTGTCTGTCTGTCTGTCTGTATCTTGGCTGAGCATCACGCCGAAACTACTAAATGGATTCAAGCGAATCTTGGCATGACTTGAGTTCATAATACGAGGTAGGCTTTAGGATACATTTAATCCCGAAATTCAGCACGGTTCTCGCGGTTATCTTTTCCCTTTTCCTTCTCTCTTCCTTTACACTGAGATAAGGCGTAAAACTAATTAACCCGTGCGAAGCCGAGGCGGGTCAGCTAGTTTAATGAATAAATATGTGTGGACATTTCACACAGCGCCATATAGCCCCAAACTAAGCATAGCTTGCACTATGGAAACCAAATAACTGATAGAATACTTAGATACTTTATTGTTTGTGATTACATACATGGAATACAATATTTATTAACCCCCGGCGCAAACAGAGAGGTGTTATAAGTGTAACGTGTGTTATCTGTGTGTCTATGTAGCTTTTTGTAGCATTTTAGTTCCGTGATGAGCAGGTTAAGATTTTTATATTCTATTTGAAAGGTGACTTCTTATTTCCATGGCTATCCGTGGAAACAAAATTGTATAGTATAAGTACCTGTTGACTGGCCTGAAGCACAGATGGTAGGCTCTGTCTTCTGAACTGTAGGTTGTTGGTTCGATTCCCACCCAGGATGAACATTTGTATGATAAACTTATGTGTTTCATCTGTAAGTGTTATATTGTATTCTGTGTATGTATTTTTACTGAAGTGGACTTGCGACACCAGACAACGTTCGAATAGGCATGGCTCTAATCAGCTGTCCATACCAAGGCACCGTACTGAGGCATTTAGGGGTGGCTTTCGGTATGCTGCTTCTAAATGCTGGAACAATATACCACCGCCAATTAGAGCGTTGAAAAGTGTGGATGGTTTTAGAGTCATGCTTAAAAAATATTTAATTGATGAGCAAGTGAAACATGGCAACATTATTTATGATCGGTCCTTTATTTAATAACACAAGTGACTGCAGCATAGTCAACTAATATTACTACCTGTCATTTTAGTTGTATGTTAATTTAATTGCTTTATATTTTCATGTACCTGTCTATTGCTTTTAATATGTACCTAATCCAGCTTATATTTAAACTTTTATATCTAATACTATATTAAGTAATGATATGTGTAATTATTATGTGTAATTGTGTATAATTATATGTATATTATTTATGTGTGTATTTAAATAATTTTTAATGTTATTTAGTGTTTCTTTTTTTATCCGTTTGCAAAATTTATCCGCCCGCGGGGTTTCAGCTGAAAATCAGCGTCTGGTACCGAGGGAAGGTACTTGACATTTATGCTGAGCTGAACGCCCTTTCAACTTCACCACGAAAATCATTTTTCTTTTAATAGTTATCTATATGCACAGTAATATAAAATTAAGTAAGCTCCTTGTTTGTTATTTTTTTATTGTGTATTGTGTAAGTATTGTGAAGTTGAATAAATGATCTTCTATTCTATTCTATTCTATTTACAAAACAAAAAGTATAGAAGTGGGTATTCTATTTCTATTAGTTATCCGGTTCCAATAGTACAAGCTTTGCTTAGTTTGGAACTAGATGGTGCTGCGTGAAATGTCTACAAATATTTATTTGTTTTTTTTTATTTCATCACCATCAACATCATCAACAACAGCCTGAAGACGTCCACTGCTGAACATAGGCCTCCCCCAAGGATCGCCACTTTGAGCGGCTGCTTGCTCCCTGCATCCATCGGCTCCCCGCGGATCTCAGGGTACACCCCACGTAAAGGTCTCGTATGATCCCGAGGAAGCACGTTTGTGACGTCATTTCCGATCGTTCTCGCGGTTCTCGTGATCCTCCTCTTGGCAGCTCGTTGCCCTATTAAACACGCAGCCTTCTCGCCGCATGACCGGCCACGAGTGTTTGCGGTAAAAAGTGCAGCGGACAAAAAACAACAAAACCAACGACCGACTTCTCGCTTGCCGTATGACACCAAATGAATATGATAAACTATAGACGCGCCCCGCGGTTCCACCCGCGATTTACTGTTTACAAATACAAGTTTCTTTATTGTTTCAATATAAATGATACAGATAATATGTTACAACCCTGCAATCTGCTTTAGTATAAACTGTGTTGCAGGGGGCAGTATCTTCCCTTATGGTACAAATAATTTTTATCATCATCATCATCATCATCATCATCATCATCAACAGCCTGAAGACGTCCACTGCTGAACATAGGCCTTCCCCAGAGCGCGCCACCTTGAGCGGCTGCTCGCCTCCTGTATCTATCGGCTCCCCGCGGCTTTCACCAGATCGTCTGTCCACCGAGTGGGGGGCCAGCCTACCCTGTATCGTAATTGTAAAACAATACTAAGTATAAAAAGGTAAAAGTAGGTATCGAATAGCTAAGTAATAGATAAGGTAAGAAAGCTAATTTAGAATTACATTTTTTCAAATTAAACTACTAGTAAAACACATTCACAGTTGATTATGGAAGGTTAGCATTCTGTGCGTGAAATTTCCTCCAAATTAGTTCGGCCGTGAAAGGCGCATCAACAGCCTGAAGACGTCCACTGCTGAACATAGGCCTCCCCTATGTAAATAGGACGAATTCTGTGCCTCCCCCTTAGAGCGCCATTTGAAAGCACCTACAAAGTTACGGGTATTATTACTCATTCACAAATTCCAAGTAACGAAATAAACCTATTGCTCAACCTGCGTCACAACTTATCTAAATGGCATAAGTAATAAATTAATAGGTTTCATCATGTTGTTTTTTGTTTTTTGTACCTTATAATTTAAAGATGTGTTCTGGCTTTTTCCAGGGCATTGTCACAGATCAAGAAACGAAGAGATAGACAAAAGGGCGCGGAGAAAACTGATCATCGCCAGCATACTCTGTGTAGTGTTCATGATAGGGGAAATTGTAGGTGAGTAATAAATCTTATTTTTGTTTATCACAGGAATGGAAAAAATAGCTGCCTCATGCTGTGGTATTTTGTTCAAAATGTGTCAGGAAGATGATACTATTTTAAGTTTTACATCGTTCCGATATCGTATTGTGTCGATTTATGTCTGATTGCCGTTGTGTGAGAGAGACGAAATGACGCATTCTGGTCGAAAAAACCATAATTTTAACCGTGTGCTTTTTCAAATGCAAACCTCTTATCTAAATGGGTGTAATGCAATATAATACACCTATTTACATTGATTAGTTCCGCTCATTTCTCCGACATTATTTCCTTTTAAGTTACGCGATTGTTTTCATACCGTGAAGTGAGGAATCGAGTCAAGTCATTGGTGCAATAGAAGGCGTGTGTTATTATGCACTAATGGCGACCCGTGGTTTTATACGTTATTTACCAGTTTTCTGTTCTTAATAAAATATATCCTATGTTAAACTGGGTAGTATAAGCAATCTGTGTGCAAAGTTTCATCCGAATTGGTTCCACCGTTATGGAGTTAAAGCCACACAAACTAACAGACGACGCTCACTTCAACGTAGCTAAAAAAAAACAAAAAAAAAAAGAAAAGAAAGAAAAGACCCCGTAGTGAAATGACTAGGCAAATGAGGCCTTGTGTACTCACTGCCCAGTGAAGTGATTTCTTATCATGTTACTAGACTGTGCTGATGGCTCAGGATGACGTGTGCAATGCCACACAAGACTGTGTAATTTGGAGTTCAGAGTGGCACTGCAACTGTTATCGGCAGCCGTGACGCTTCTAACACGACTAGCGTCACGTCATTCGTTTACATAAATAAAAAGTCATTTCATCGATAGTCGTCGCGACTGCCCAGTATTCACATCAGCTGGAAGACGTCCACTGCTGAACATAGGCCTCCCCCATAAAACGCCACTTTGGACGCTTATAATAAGGCAATATATTATGGCCCCTCTCCCAGTTTGCCATAATCACCACGCTTGGCAGGCATCCTGGTGATCGCAGCAGATTATAATGCATACCGGAGAATATGCGGAGAATGCTGCTGCACATTCCCGAGAAATTCCTTCCTTCCTGGTTCCATATTACAAGTTTTGTTTAGTTTGGGGCTAGATGGCGCAGTGTGAAATGTCCACTAATATTTATTTATTTATTTATTATAATCGCCATTCCTTCCAGGTGGTTACATATCAAACAGCTTGGCGATAGCGACGGACGCCGCGCATCTATTGACTGACTTCGCCAGTTTCATGATATCGCTGTTTTCGTTATGGGTGGCGAGCAGGCCCGCCACCAGAAGGTAAGAGAAATTAGAGACATGGTAGGCTTGCTATATAACATATATGACATTAAGCACTTTGTAATGGTACTATAATCATGCTTAGTATCTACGATAATTTAATTTTAATATTTTATCTAATCTTTAAAAAATCAAAATAATGAATTCCCTGCTTCTGAGTAGACCAACAACCTTAAGCACTTTGCAATTTTATATGCTTAGATTATGTATTTTAAGTATTCTGATTTTGACTTGTAAAAGTGCTAAAATAGTCTAACTATACCGTACACTGGCCTCACTCCAACACTGGCAAAAAACGCAAAACAGCGTTTAAAAGCCACTAATCAAAAAAGAAGAAGAAAAATAGCCTTTTTGCAATAAATTATTTAGCTTTGAGTGAAGTTAAATTTTTCACAGGATGTCCTTCGGCTGGTACAGAGCGGAGGTGATAGGTGCACTAACGTCAGTTCTCCTCATCTGGGTGGTGACGGGGATTCTAGTCTACATGGCGGTGCAGCGTGTCATCTACAAGGAGTTCGAGATCGACGCCACTGTCATGCTGATCACTTCCGCCGTGGGAGTTGCCGTCAACCTCGTGTGAGTTACTGGGGGATCAGAGTTGGAAGTGGGGTGATCAGGGTAGTGATGGGAGTGATCAGGGTAGTGAGGGGAGTGATCAGGGTAGTGAGGGGAGTGATCAGGGTAGTGATTGGAGTGATAAGGGTGGGTGATCAGGGTAATGATTGAGTTGTTTGGTTGGTTGCATGATCAGGGTAGTGTTGCAATGACCGGGGTAGTGATGCAATAACCGGGGTAGTGACCGTAGCGAAACCCCCATATAATAAGCATTAAGCATGGAAACGTAGCGCTCAATCGCTCATAGCGAAGCACGACTAGCCGTTCCTAAACTTCCTAACCGATCGGTAAAGTTAAGCAACGTTCGCTGCGGTCACTACTTTGATGGGTGACCGCTACAGCAAAATGTGGTATTTACAACTGAGCGCAACCGTGCTTCGGAGGGCACGTTAAGCCGTCGGTCCCGGCTGTTGTCTTAAGACAATAGTCGTTAAGCCAAATCAGGAACCATAGGGCGGCCTAAAAATTCTGACACCAGGGCTGACCACTTGCCTACACGAGAAGAAGAAGAAGCATGGAAACAGCAATGGTCGCCTTCCGGCTGAGGATGTGATGTATGAAATCGTTGTAACCCCCTTTTTAAGGCGGCGGGTAGACCAAACAAGGTGTTTTTTGGGACGTTTCCTGGCGTAATTACTACACGTGGAGCTTTGAATTTAATTTATCATGTAATTCATTTCATCAACTCGTTTGTGATGACCGCAAATACAAGATTAATAAATATAGCTCTATAGGAAAAAATCGCAAAACTCCCTCGAAAAATTTCAATGTTCGCATGTTGCTGAGCTTCTACCGAATATATTTTTACAAAAAATAAATTAGTGTCTTCGCAACAAACAGTCAGATGTCGTGATGACTTAATAACTTTGAAAAATACTATATACAAATAGATAGTCAAAATCAGTCATTTTGTGCGTTGTCTTTGTCGTAAGCGCCGCGCTGAAGTGCATACTGAATTGGTATTTAAGACTACGAAGTTACGGTTGATGTTTCTTTGAACGGATTTGGACCTGCTCATCTGGCTCTACTCGTCACCTTAAAGGATTATAAAAACTTACTGGTGATGGATGTTTGATATTGTTTGTGTAACACCGGTGATGTATCCGCGCAGTATGGGCCTGACGCTGCACCAGCACGGCCACAGCCACGGCGGTGGTGGCCACGGACACTCGCATGGCGGCTCCAACCCGGTACTCAATAATAAGGTAAGTACCAACCATTTCGGACAATAAATCAAAATTTGGCCGTTTTCAATGGCTTAATTCAAAGTTAGTTTAAAAATAACAGACGCGTATTTTTTATCATGGATTTATTTTTTAAGTGTAAACCGCACTTCAGGTATATCTATAAAGATATTATAGTTCTTAAAATTTTAGCAACCAGCGGGATTTGGACCCGCGCCTTCTAACTCACCGGATTAGACGCCCTACTAATAAGGCTATGGTCGCATGACCGCTAGCTGCGAAAATCTTAAGGACTATGTGTGTTCACCGACTAAGCAGTCGTGGCGACATCTAAAGATATTTTTTTTGTTTTAAGCGTATTTTTTTGTTTTAATGCGTTTTTATTAAAATTGTGTAGGAGTAAGTTAAGATTTTAGCTAGGAGCCAGAAAGAAAAAAGTCGTTTGCCTTGGTCACAGATAATATAATACTATACTAGTACCTTGGTGTAGAAGTCTTTTTTTTTATAACTGTCATACTGTCGTTGTATAGATAACATTTCCATTGCTTATAAAATATTTTTTATGAACTAAAGCATTATTAAAAATATTTAGACAAAGATCTAATAGCTTATTGTGTATCGAACATTTAATTCTATTTCCACTAAAAAGATAACAAGTCAAAGCAATGTACAAAAAATCTGTTAATGGGCCGATAACTTTCAGATAACAAAGTTGAATACCATCAAAATAATGAACAGTTAATAGACACAATGATTTAGTAATGCATCGACAACGATCAGATAATGAAAATACTTACAACGGTGAAAGGAAATATTGTAAGGAAATCGGCGCATGTTCGTGAATCACAAAATTGGATACATGTGAACATTGGCATGTGACGTCACAACGTGTGTTTTCAAACTGTGGGGAAGCTCCACACGATCTCTGTTTTGCGAGAAAGGGGCCGGCGATGCCCCCTCCAGAAACTTTCAAAGCTTATTACTCCGTGATTTAATTGCCAATTGTACTTATTTTTTCAATTATTGCATTCATTTTTAACCTAATTCATGAAAATAATATTTGTTAATTTTGAATAGCAGGCATGCAGCATATTGTTCCAAAAAGCTTACTAAAACACTGCAGATTGCGAACCACGCTTTGAACCACGGAAATGTGACCTTGACGTTTCGTATGTTTTCCATCTCTTTCTTACTGGTGACACGTCACCCTTAAAAAGGAGATGAGAAGTTTTCTGTCAGACTGCTGATGATCTACAATCGTCCACAGAAGGACCAAGTGGAAGCAGATGCGGAGAGTTCCGGTTCGGGTCACGCACACACGCACGGGGAGAATATAAACGTGCGCGCCGCCTTCATACATGTACTGGGAGACTTTCTGCAGAGCTTCGGTGTGCTAGTCGCCGCCATTGTTATATACTTCAAGGTATTGTACACTTTATTGTAAAGGTGTTCAAAATTTAATTTCAAATACATGAAACTAATAGGAGATCTTTTGAGTTTCGGTGTGACGTAGACGTAGAGCTCCGGTGTGCTAGTCGCCGCCATTATTATATACTTCAAGGTATTGTACACTTTATTGTTAGCGCTTTAAAGTTTAATTTCAAATACATGAAACTAGGAATCTTTTGAGTTCCGGTGTGACGTAGACGTAGAGCTTCGGTGTGCTAGTCGCCGCCATTGTTATATACTTCAAGATATTGTACACTTTATTGTAAAGGTGTTAAAGTTTAATTTCAAATACATGAAACTAGGAGATCTTTTGTACCGTGATGACGTAGACGTAGAGCTTTGGTGTGCTAGTCGCCGCCATTGTTATATACTTCAATATATTGTACACTTTATTGTAAAGGTGTTAAAGTTTAATTTCAAATACATGAAACTAGGAGATCTTTTGTACCGTGATGACGTAGACGTAGAGCTTCGGTGTGCTAGTCGCCGCCATTGTTATATACTTCAAGATATTGTACACTTTATTGTAAAGGTGTTAAAGTTTAATTTCAAATACATGAAACTATGAAATCTTTCGAGTTCCGATGGACGTAGACGTAGAGCTTCGGTGTGCTAGTTGCCGCCATTATTATATACTTCAAGGTATTGTACACTTTATTGTTAGCACTTTAAAGTTTAATTTCAAATACATGAAACTATGAGTCTTTTGAGTTTCGGTGAGACGTAGACGTACAGTTTGGTGTGCTAGTTGCCGTCATTGTTATATAGGTACATCAAGGTATTGTACACTTTATTGTACAGGTGTTAAAGTTTAATTTCTAATACATAAACCTAGGAGATCTTTTGAGTTTCGGTGTGACGTAGACTTAGAGTTTCGGTGTGCTAGTCGCCGCCATTTGTTATATACTTCAAGGTATTATACACTTTATTGTTAGATCGTTAAAGTTTAATTTGAAATACATTGAAACTGTCTAAAACCTCTTTTTGGCGTGTGTGTTGCCGCTATCTTTCTATACTTTAAAGGAATTTTGAATCAATCATCCCATAAACAATAAATAAACTATTTATTCGTTGCTAATAGCTACAAGTACTTCAAGGTATTGTAAACGAATATATGTTCAGTGGTTTCAAGATCTAAATTCAACATATCGGTTTCGATTCTATTGTAAAAAATCCTACGTGTAATTATCGGATGTAATTACGAGACCACTTGTCACGGTAGCTTAAGTAAAGCATGTCCCGGCTTTAGGGACGGATGAATGCGGGTTCAAGTCCCGCTCGTGATTCGAACTTTTCCTTTACAAGTTAAAAATACAAAATAAAAAAAATATAAATAGCCTTTAATCGCTGACTTTTCATAATTAGTAGTATTTTAGCACACATAGTAACAATTTTCAACGCTTATTTAATAAAAAAAATCTACTGAAGAAGTTAGTTGTTTATGTAGGTCTATATCAAATTTACTATTATAGTTTTACTAACAGTTATAAAGTCAGGTTGCCTCTTGGATATGGGCGTCCTCTAGTAAAGCCAGCATATCTTTTCCTTCCTATATTGAAGTCTAACAGAAATTTCCTTCCAATTGGCTTCTAAATTGTATGAAGGACTTCTTTCTTCTTTTTTTCTCTTTTTTGGATATACCTAGTCTTTTATATTCCCTCACTTCTTCACCTAGTCTTCGTGGTTCAAGTCCTATAAGTCCCTTTTGTGTTTATTGCTTGTTCCAGATCTGCTAATCTATCATCTGTACAGTGTTCTTACATTCAATGTTACTATAAATATTTGTTTATTTTTATATCTATCATATATATATATAGGAGAAAATTTGCTTGGGAAAAGTTTGCTGGTTGCTCAATTTCTAGAGGGTGATGGTCTGACGTCCCAAGATGACCAGCCTGGATGGTCCTTTACAAGTTAATCTGTAAAAATCCTACGTTAAGTTTGACAGTTGTAAAAATGTTCCCGTCCTTTACATATTATTATATGGATTGAAATAACAAGGACCGCGATAGTTAAAGTGTTTTAAATATCGCACTAATATCGTGATTTTCATACACTTCGAAGATAGGTACTGCCTATCTAGACTTTATTTCCATACAGTGAAGGCATAATTGACTTTTCATGTTCCAGCCAAGTTGGAGCCTAGTGGACCCTATCTGCACGTTCCTGTTCTCGGTGCTGGTCCTCATCACGACCTTCAACATTATCAAGGATACACTACTGGTGCTGATGGAAGGGTCGCCGAGGGGGCTGGACTTCCAGGTACGTAGGGATTTTTAGTCTGTGATAGATTTACTTGTGACCATCAACTTGCTTGAGATTACACCGTGTAATAGAGACCGTCTGATCTGACTGTCTTCAACATCAGAGTGAAGTATGTTCTCTTTCTTAGATGTAATACTCCATTTTCGGCCACTTCTTTTTTCATTTACACGTGGCAACAGAGAAACTGGTGACTATTGCTGACTCACTCACACTTTCATGCAGAAAGTGTAGTGGAAGAAAGGAATTACCATACACAGTGGCATTTAATTCTATATTTTCCTGAAATGTATGTACTCAGTCCTTAAAATGTTTATTTAAAGCTAAACACAAAAATACCTATAATGTGAAACGTAAAACTAGGTACTATCATGGAACAAGGAAGAGAGGGATGCCAATACACTAAGAAAACCGCGTAGATTAAAAATATGTCTAAAACTAGATGGCGTTGCAAAATGAGCGGGTTATAAGTTGAGCGCAGATCAGAAATATGCCAAAAAACCGTTTTAAACCTAGCCCGCCGTAGCTACCCGTATCCGTATAGCCCGCTCATTTTGCAGCTCCATCTAGGTATAAAACGGTTTTTTGGCATATTTCTGATCTGCGCTCAACTTATAACCCGCTCATTTTGCAACGCCATCTAGTTTTAGACATATTTTTAATCTACGCGGTTTTCTTAGTGTATTGGCATCCCTCTCCTCCATGTTCCATGGTACTATATAGTCTAAATTGAAATTCTTAATAAAAGTCATGCGACATGCAATAATTTGGCACACCGGGACAGCGGGGAGGGTGCAGGTGTTTTAGCTACGTACGAAACATTTTCCCGCAGCATGTAGTGTGAAATAGACATTTAGGCTAACGTCGAATTATTTTTTGAGGCATTTATTTTATTTTATTTTTTAATTTAATGCTGTAATATTGCTCTATAGCATAGACAGAGTAAGTGAGTACATACATTTCAGGAAAATATCGAACTCAATTCCACGGTGTACATTCTAGCGTTCGTCAAAATAGCTTTAATACAATTTTTATTTCTTTAAAATACAAATATTTGACGTGTGTTCGGGCCCATTAGCATATTTGCTGTCTTTACAAATACTGATACACATAAGAAGGATCGGCATTAAAGTTTTTTTTTTAATTGGCAGGAAGTAGCTAACACGTTCCTTTCGTTGCCGGGAGTTGTCCGCATTCACAATCTAAGAATGTGGGCGCTGTCACTCGACAAGACTGCTCTCTCAGCGCATTTAGCTATCCGTAAGTAAAACACTAAATTGACATCGCAACCATCAGTTACCATGTGGTCCTGATTTGGGAATAGGGCCACCCCACCTCTTCCCGCGGATGCCGTAAAAATCGGCTAAGGGAATATCCAAGGAATGGGCAGCAGCATTCTCTTTGGTACATTAAAATCTTCTGCGATCACCAAGCCGCATGCCAAGCTTGGCGGTTATGGCAAACCCACCCTATGATAAGCGCCTAAAGTGGCGTTTTATGGGGAGGCCTATGTTCAGCAGTGGACTTCTTCCGGGTGATGATGGTAAATCTTTATTTTATGATGTTACAACGATCTTTCTTTGACACCGCTATCACTATTCCTTGACATAATTATACAACCTCAATGTATAAGTAGCTATTTACCTAAACGTTATACATCAATCAGTATTCATTCCCAACACGACTTCAATTTATTGACATCACAACTATTCGGAACTAACCGGTGTGAAGTTAGCGGCCTAAAGTTAGCGGTCTAAGATAACCCTACCAAATTAAAAAGTCACGGCTTCCGTCATCCTTCGGTATGGCTCTGTTGAGCCTGTCAGAAGAAAATCATGAACTATTAAGTACTCGCGAAATGAAGAAATAATAAAAATCTGTGTAATTTCTCGGTGCTATGAAATTAAGACACTTTGATATGAAAAGTGGGCGTGTAACTACTACGTAACATCACAACTATGTACTAACATCCCGACCATCGTGCATTGATATTATGTAGGTACTTCATTAGAAATTGATACAATATAAGGTATTTAGTATTAATAAGAATGACATAGAGTAATATATTTTTTTATATATATACCATTGACATTAAATTAATTAATAATTACAATTACAAACTTGGGATTGAATTCTTATTATAATCAAACTAACATTTTCATTAATTTCTATGTGCATATTGATTCTTTTGTGAGGTCTTCTTCCTCTCTCCAAGTTTTGCTGCGGCCGACGGGGTTCATAATGAGCCTACTTAATTAATTTTGTACTTATTCCACCTATGTGTACACTATGGAAGCAATATATATCTAAATCTGAATATGACATCACTTCAAATACCGACATTACGACTATCGTGCATTAGTGTTAAAGCTCTAGTGTTTGACATCACAACTAAGTTGCTAACATCTAATAATAAATAATAATAATAAATATTTGTGGACATTTCACAAAACGCCATATAGCCCCAAACTAAGCAGAGCTTGTACTATGGAAACCAGATAACAGATAGGATACATAGTTACATACTTTTTGTTTGTAAAGACATACATAGAATACAATATAACACCCAGATACAGAACAAACATCGATGTTCATCACACAAATGTTTGTCCTGGGTAGGAATTGAACCCACAACCTCCAGTTAAGAAGGCAGGACTACTACCAACTGAGCTATGAGGCCAGCCAACATCACGACCATCGTGCATTGACATCACCAGTTTTAGCTACCGACATTACGAGTGTCGTGCATTAGTATTAAAGCACTACTATTTGACATCACAACTAACATACTAACATTACAAATCAGAATCATCATCTATTATTGAAAATAGGATCTTCTTTTTTTTGGTTAATGGCTTTTTATTTTAATGCCGACGGTGGCCGTGCGGTAGCATGTGCGCTTAGCAGTCTTACAGCACCGGGTTCGATCCTCGGCCCTGCACCAATAATTTATCTAGTAAGTTATGTGCAGTTTTCGATGCCATCGCTCCGTGCCTCGGAAAGCACGTTAAACCGTCGGTCCCGGTTGTCATAAGAACATCTATGACAGTCGTTATGGGTAGTCAGACGCCTGATCTGGGTCTGATATGGGTTGCGAGGTCAGATGGCAGTCGCTCGTGTAATTCTGGTAGCTCACCGCTACAGGTTAGATTGGGAGCCGACCCCAATAACAAATGGGAAAAAGGCGAAGAGGATGATGTTGAATGCCTTTTTATTAGCATTTATCTACAGTGGCAAGTGAGTTAAACGATATTTTCACCTCACTAGCTCGGAAAGATTCTCTTTGTCATTCGAAATCTGGGCGCAAAAACGCATTTTAATTGCTAGCGTGGAAAGTGTTTTTAAAATTCGAACCTTTCTATTCAATAATTTTCTCGTCAAGAATTGAGGATTTAACACAGATTAGAGAAAAAAACAAGTGGGATTTAACAATAGATCTGCCCGAATTTAACCTTCATGATATTGCCAGTCCACTGAAAATTCATTAATACCACAGACTACCAACTAAAAGATACCATTAACTTCTTCTTTTTCTCGTTTGCCAACCTCATTTTAGGATAATCGCACTGTCCAGGACCAAAGAGTATATAACCAATACGTTATCCAGCAACGCGACTGTATGCAAAATGGATGAAAAACACTTTCTTTAATTTTCAATGAATGACGTGACGAGCTAGTGGTTTACCTGACGTTAAGCGTTACCGCCACCCATAACTAAATTAATAAGCTAAAAACTAATCTTGTCTTAGCCTTTTGGCTGTTTTTCTTGCATTTTCCTCGCTGTAGTGAGGTGAAAAGTTGTGTGTTGCACTCGGCAGCAAAGTTTTTCTGCGTCTCGTACCTTTGAAACCTTCGCTACGCTCAGGATTCTTCATTTGAACCACTCGCTACGCTCGTGGTTCAATCCTAGAATCCTTCGCTTGCTCAGGTTTCAATTCAAGTACTCGCGCCAAAAACCAACTTTGCAGCCTTGTATAACAAATAACTATTGTACGTTTATCACTTATGTCACGTCAAAGTCACAATTTTCAAAGTGGTGGTGGATAATTTACTAAAACCCTTGAGTGAAAAGCGAAAAGGGCATGGTTTTAAAACTTGCAACCATTTGCTAACACTCGTGCATGTTCACGAACATTTACCCCCGGCTTCTCGTACGTTTGTTAAAGTTAAACTCATGTCAACTTAAAAATACTGGACGCTCATTGGTTGACGATAGCCGATGATCAACAAGCAACCAATGAGCGTTCAGTATTTTTAAGTTGACATTAGTTTAACTTGAACAAGCGTATGACAAACCGGGGCCTAACGATTAATAAATAACCCACCCTTACTTATTATGCAATATAACTATAACTACGGATTTTGAATAGACAACAAAATTCACAACCATCAAATACGGTTTCTCTTTAAAAATCGATATCAGGATCACTATTGACGTCACAAACATTATGAATTTACATCACAATCACTATTTGACATGACAATCACTTTTTCTTCTTCAATCTTATTTTTTTGAAAGGGGTTTTGTCACTAAGTGACTGACAATCACTATAAACATCACAACCATAATTAATGATATCACAATCATTACCATCCACCAATAGGTAACTGTTTATTAATTGAATTAGTTTGATTCCAGGCGCAGGAATCAGTCCGCAGAAGGTTCTTGAAGAGGCGACGCGGCTGGTTCACGACAAGTACAATTTCTTCGAGATGACGCTGCAGATTGAAGAGTTCAGCGACGGCATGGAAGCTTGCAGCCAATGTAAGATGCCGCAAGCCTGATCACTTAGTAATGCTGCCTATGGAATAATGATCGTTTGAGAACCGTATTTTACTAAAACGTCATTGAAAAACATGAACAAGAATAAATGTCGTGAATTTGGTCTATTTTCCCATTTTGCAAAACGAAAGTTTGGCTTTTGGGAGATTATTTTACATTTTGGGTGGCAACACTGTCCGACGGATGATTGGACGGGGCTTTCTTAAATAATCTCCCATTTACCTCAACTTCTTTTCATTGTTTGCGTGATTTAATTTCATTTGTAATCAGTCCGCCGTGTTGAGGTTTTGATTTGATTGCAATGCAATGCAACTCTTGAAACTATCTTCTAATTTAAACTATTTCATAGTAACTATGCATAGAAACTGTGTTTCGAAAGTAATCGCCTAGATGACGTATTCAAGTTTATTGAATAACATATTGCTTAGAATCTGTATTCTATAAACAATTTATATTATTATTCCATAGACAGCAGTAGTAGAATTGTAGAAAATAAAGTTCCATTGTACTATAGGTATTATATTTATTCATTATGAATGAAACATGAGGCCAAATGTTGAGAATGGAATTTATTATTCCATTATTATATAATAATAACAATTATTATAATGTAAATGATAATTTTTAATAATAACAAATTAAGTTACAAATAAAATTATATGAAAACAAAGATTTATGATGCCTATTTTTTTCTGTGATTAATAAATATATACGTATTTCTATTTTAACTTCTATATCTCCAAATATTATTATGTATTATATACAAACGTTGCATCAACTTCTGATGAAAAACGTCACGTGTGTGAGCGAGACGAAACATACTAGGATTGTCAGCTTCCAAACGTTTGACATATAGGGCTATTTTAAATTCAGCTAAAACATTTTACATCATAACTCACATCACTGAAACAAGCAACTTTTGTCTACAACTTTCAAAAGTAATAAAAAATATTTCAATACATACCAAACACACAACAGTTTCCCCCAATACTAAATGAAACAGAATAATAAGCTCTGTAACCTGTACTTACCACGAAAAAAAAGAAATTACAGTTTTTAAACAAAGTTTTATCGAAAATATTAAGTTTAGAAAAAAGTTACGTACAACTTAATAGTTGTTTTTATGGTTCCGTACCCAAAGGGTAAAACGGACCCTATTACTATGGCTCCGCTGTCTGTCTGTCCGTCTGTCACCAGGCTGTATCTCATGAACCGTGATAGTTAGACAGTTCAAATTTTCACAGATGATGTATTTTTGTTGCGGCTATAACAACAAATACCAAAAAACAGAATAAAATAAATATTTAAGGGGGCTCCCATACAAAAAACGTGATTTTTTTGCTCGTTTTTATAGATAATGGCACGGAAACCTTCGTGCGCAAGTCCGACTCGCGCTTGGCCGGTTATTCAAATTATATGAGTTATGCCCTATAAGTTTTAGGTGAATTAAAAATAACCTTAATATGCTCGTAAGAAGAATATTTCCTTGTACAGTAGGTACTCATTTCTTTAATTCTATGCTACCCAAAGAAAGTTCTCCAAAAGTTGGTATTGCTTGTATTCTTTTAGGTAATTTTACTCAGTATTTTACTCGTTACAGTATAATATTATGGAACAAGGAGGACAGGAATGCCAATACACCAAGAAAACAGCGTAGATCAAAAATGCCTAAAACTAGATGGCGTTGCAGAATGAGCGGGTTATAAGTTGAGCGCAGATCAGAAATATGTCAAAAAAAGCGTTTTGAACCTGAATGGCACTACAAAATGAGCGGGCTATACGGTTAGCTACAGCGGGCTAGGTTTAAAACGGTTTTTGTCATATTTCTGATCTGCGCTCAACTTATAACACGCTCATATTGCAACGCCATCTAGTTTTAGGCATATTTTTGATCTACACTGTTTTACATTCCTTTCCTCCTTGTTCCATGACAATACGTAAGTATACTTTGTGTTATAACGTTTCATTTTATTAGTTGACGTTTCCAAACCTGTTGTAGATAAATATTTTCACTTATTATTGAATTCTATTTGACCTCGTGATCTACAGGGTGCTTATTATAATTATTGAAACTTAATGTCTATGGTTGGCCTTTTAAATAATATTACTATCGCCTTACAAAACAGACAATTTAGCTACCACTGTGCCTTAAATCTTTACGATTCAGAGTGAGTGACGAATGATACTGCAATCTGTTATAGGCAGCCGTGACGCTTAACATCAGGCGAACGACTAGCTCGTCACGTCATTCATTTATATAGTATAATAATGATAGTATAATAATGATAGTATAATAATGTTTGTGCAATATTTTGCAAATAGGTATGTCCTTTGGAATTCTATTAGTTAGATAGATGCCCTATTCATTAACCCACGTGGCAGGGCAAAAACTTATGAATAAAATTGAAAGTCTGAAAACTATTGCGGTCCTTGTCATTACGAACGTTAAGAAAGGGACAGAAACATTTATTGAACTGTAAATTAATTTTAGTTTAGAATTTTGCACAATAGTATTGACGCCATTCTCCATTATTTATGTTGTTATGAATTATGATACCTAGTCCTTTCACACGTAGCGCAATGAGGTAAATCTCTGAATAAAGCGGACATTTTTGTTTCTGTCCCAATCCCACAACAGAGTTTTATAACGTTGTCGGTGCGAGAATGCAATGTTTTCGAGCGTGTATCAGTATTTATCAGTACCTACATATAATATTTCACCACTACTACAATTACTGTTTTTGTTTTAAATATACATACATTTGTATTTATGTATTTAAAAGTAGTTTAAATCGGCAAAATTTTCAATTTCAGTCCTCTGCTGCACCAAGATGCTTTTTTTTGTAAAATAAAATATCTTAAAAGTCCTTATAGCCTTTCAAACCGTTACTATTAGACACAAAGGTAATAACCATCTGTGGTAAGTAGGAGTAACTAGAGTAGAAAAAAAAACAACAACTTTATGGAACCTGAAGCGTACAACTGGCAGAATGATGTTTTGAATCAAGTTGAGACGTTACTTGCTTCTCATTATTAATGAGCCATTTTATTAAAAAAAAGAAATCGTTTTTTATGCATGACCCAATAGATGGCACCTGTTGTGGTTTTACTAAAATCTGTCACTGTCACTGCTTCAAGCATAGACCACAGGTTAAAGGAAATGTGTCACGATACTGACTGACAACTTTAAACTCTTTCGTTTTTTTTTTAGGTTCGTTGCGAGATACCTTGGCTTTATTTTGGATCATAATATTAACGTTTATCTATCTCGCAGATCTACTGTACTTCAATTTACTTAATAAGAATGCACCACAGGCTACTTAGGAGATACTACAGGCAATGTACTCTCGTGGTCCACCCAACTGAATTTGACATTTCTTTGTAGATAGTCTAAGCATTTTCTTATGTTTAAACTACTCTGGGGTTTGAAAGGTTTAAACTATGTACTTACAGCGCCATCTAGAAAAGAAGCGGAACTAGTGTTTTTTTTTAAATAAAACTCCTCATTTCTGCCAACCAAATTCGAACTTATTTGTTCACAGCAGTGCGTTTAACTCCGCCTCCAACCCTACCTTTTTACGTAGCGTATCATTACGTAAAACGGGTTTCGCAGATAAGATGCGTTAACCGCGTTTGTGGAGTAACCGCCACACAATAATTAGTTTATAAACTCGCCGCTAGGGGCACTGTATGTTTCTCCATACAAACTGCGCGTTTAACGTGAACGCGTTAGACGCGTTAACATGTAGCAAAACCCAGATTAAAGAATTTGATGGAAAGTGGCTATTATGGTTAAAAGTAGAGCCACGCTACGCCTGTGACTTATTTTTTAAAGTTAATAAGAGTATTAACTGTTTAGTGGCAGATGCTATTAACCAGATCACGAGGTAGAAAATATCTATAAGCAATGGGAATATAATTATGTTTTGGTTGACTTGACTCCCACTAAAGCATTTTGGTTATTAAAATAATAATTAAAAAAAATATTTTATTCAAAAAAAATACTCTATAATACGTAAACAAAAAGTTATCTCAATGCTCTCGATTTTATCAGTTGTAATGTCTTACTTTCTTTTGATAGGTAACCAATTAGGACCTCTAGTCTCTCGGTACCACCACTCTACTAATGCTTCAACAGTTGAAGACGATTTAGAACGCCAAGCCACTACGATCCCTATTAATGATCCTAATAACACTACAATTCCTAATGGTAACCCAACTTGTGATAATAGTCTTCATAATAGTAAGGATAACTGTACGTATTCATGTAACGTTCCAAATAGTAATACTAGATGCACTAGTTTTTCTAGAAATATTAATACTAGCCATACCGTTCTTCGTAGTATGAATATTAGGAGAAATAGTGTTAATATAATTCCTAATATTGTTCATAGGAATACTAGTAGTTCATCAATACCTAGTGTTTTTATCATCTCGCCAAGTAGTAGTAATGATAGCTAGCATTCGCCCGTGACATCACTTGCGTTGAAAATCGAGTTAAATAGGTAGTACATGTTTTTTTCGTTTCCCCATCTAGATTTGTAAATTTGAATTCCATTACTCTGTACACGCTTCTTCAGTTGTGCTTAGCTACCGTCATAGAAATTTAATAATAAATATTTCGATTACTACGGTTATCGCTCTTATTAGTTCCATAACCAGCCACGTGGCACCACCATTAACGAGTGAATCTTGCTACGTGAGAACGCGTCTACCGTGTCGCGTTTTACGCGCAATTTGTATGGAGAAATATACAGCGCCCCTGGCGGTGAGTTTGTGAACACTGTTTAGAGTTTTCTCAACTAACGCTAGCGCGTTCTATCTGCGAAAATCGCACTAGGCCTAACACAGATATGTAAATACATAAATATTCTCCAAAACACAAAATCAACTCATTTAATGGCAAATAGGGTATTTTTGTTTGGTATTTTCGAATTACGCGCTGTCGCTTGTCGGAAGTATAGAGCGAGTGTGGAAACAGTAATTTGTTCTGTTTATTTATTATTGGTACGAACTTATGAATATTAAATTCTAAGTTTCAAAAGTGCCGTTGCCTATAATAATGTACTGGGCCAAAGTTTTCAATTATATTTTTATAATAATATATTCAAGGATCAAGATATTAATATCGTATACTTATTATATTCATATATTTGGATGTTATATTTTATTATAATAAAGTGCTTATGTATACATATAAATATAGTTAATTGTTAAATAAGCGTCATTAATATAGTCTTCCAAATAAGTGAGCTAAGTTCCGAAGTGAACGTATTTTTGGAAATAAATGTTTGAATGTTCTATTTTAGTTTTCTTTTTAGTTTTAGTTGTATGGGAAACGTTTCCTTCTGCCGTCACTCGGAGATAAAGGCCCCTTGACTGTTATTCTATTCGTACGTCATTAGTACGCTTTTTTACAGTTTATCTATTACTAGCGGTCCGCCCCGGCTTCGCACGGGTATAATAGTTTTGCAGCGCACGCGATGTAAGAACATTTTAGGTAAATTTTTTACACCTTGGGTCACATTATTGGAGTTTAGTAAGGATTCCAAATTTATTTTTTTTTTTTTTTTTACATTGGATTTATTTAGCATTTGACCACGCTCTCACCTGATGGAAAGTGACGATGCGATCGAAGGTGTAGCATGCTAGCTAAGTATGCAATATAATATAGTCTTTGTGACCCGGCGATAGTGTAGACCGTTCCCAACAGTGAAAGAATTTTTTAAATCGGTTCGGTTTTTTAAATCGGTAGTTTCGGAGCGTATTCAATGCAAACAAACAAACAATCAAATCTTTCCTTTTTATAGATTATGCATATCATTGGCATCTAACGGGTTTAAGAACCTAAATATAACTATAGAGAGTAAAGGAAACAACCAGTATCAGTCAGTATCATTTATTGACATCGTAGTCGTGGTACAGAAAGCCACTTGGAATGCATCGCGTGCGCGTCAACTGTGCGTAAAATGCTGCGGAGAGGCGCGGTGTGCGCGGCCGGGATGCCAATGTATAGTTCACGTGGTACAGCCCGAACCGCTCTCTGGAAATACAATAGTACATTACTGCCGCGGGCCGTATTGATGAGTGGGTTGCTGGGGTTGCTGGCCACGATGAATGATGGCTGAGAGCGCAGGTCCAGGCCATCACAGCGCGGTCAGCATTGCGGCCCTTGATGGAGAAACTGGAATGGTCTCTGCCTTTATAGCGCGGACAGCAAGGGCTCCAATGCTGACCAAGCATGAAGACCGAGAGCGGAGCTAAGGTCGAGGCCATCAAAGGGTGGTAAGTGCGAGGTCAAACGTGATTCAAATTAATACACGAACAATCGTCAAGTCCCACTCGATCACTGATAGGCTCTATATTTTTTAAATTCAGCCTAGATCTGGGCCCTAGGTAGAAGAGCAATAGAGTAGATATCGCGCTAGAGTAAATAACCGCAGTTCCCAAGAGAAAATGTTTGAGAAGCACCAAATCAGAACTAGTGAACTAGTGGTTTTTTTACACTAATTCGCCAGTAGCGTTGCAAGATCGAACCCAAAACTCTCACTTATATTATAACCCTACTAACTTTTTCATTTGTTAACTGCATTTTTTGTAAAAAGTGGGTAGGTACGAAACTTACGAAAAGCCCCGCATCCATTCAAAATTGTCTATCAAGCTCCAGTACGTATAGCCCCGCACATCGCATCCGTCTCGTATAGCCCCGAGCAGTGACGTCAGGTACGCTGATATGTAGTGCACTCGCTTGGGGTCACGCAGATCCCCTTCTAACGAGACCCCGTTCTCTGTTATCACCATTATGGGGTTGTTGTACGTCTCCCGGATCCAGTTGAGCGCCTTACGGAAGCCCCATGGAACTATCTGGAAATTTGCAGTTGATGTCAAAAATTGCTGATGAAAATCAAACTGCTTCTTGAATAGCCCCATGAATGCCTAATTGCATACCATAGGTATGTAGTAGGCGGGGCACTGAATAATACCTGATTAAGTAGAGTAGAGGGTGTAAAAAACTACAAATTTCAGCTACCCTCATATTCAAATTCTTTGTATGTGACAGATATGAGTAGATAACCTATTATTAAATAAAAAAATACCTACAAAAAATAATTATGTTGATGCAAGTTGCTCATGCGTTTACTATCAATGTCATATTTTTGTATTCTGGGAGTATTTATTCATGACCTTTGACTTGCAATCTGCACCGTAGCAGCTAGCAGCAATCACAACGCGTGATCGAATCAATTGTGTGATTCAATCACGCGTGAGCTTTCCGTGAAGAGTAGGTATTATTTTCTAGTGTTGGTTTGGATAGCTATGCATGTCGCGCAAGCAAACAGCAGTGCAAGCGGTTTGTTCCAGTATGCTTCATGCACGTTCCCAGAAGTCGCGTCACATACCTAACTTTCGCAGCTTCGGTTGTAACCTATACTTATTAAATAATCTTACCCTCAACCACGTGGAATTGCTCTTAGGCCAGTCAGGCTTTTGCATCACTTTAACCCCGAGGTCTTTTTCGAACGATGGCTGCATGGTGATCTTCCCGTCGCCTTCTGCCACCATGTTAGTGGTGTAGTGGTTCACGCCCATGAAGTCATAGGACCCTGCACGGGGCATAAACATCTGGGGTTTTGAAAAGTTCTGTTTGAAATTGAATTACATAGGATTTCAATTATTATGTTATCATGATCTGTGAGAGAAACTAAAGTGACCGATATAGCTCTTAGAATTAGCTAGTTGAAATGGCAATGGGCAGGCCACATCGCTCGTAGAACTGACAATCCATGGGGAATAAAGGTTCACGAGTGGCGACCAAGAACCGGAAGACGCAGCGTAGGCCGGTCCCCCCACTAGGTGGACCAACGATGTGGTGAAAGCCGCGGTGAGCTGATGGATGCAGGAGGCGAGCAGCCGCTCAAAATGCCGCTCTCTGAGGGAGGCCTATGTTCAGCAGTGGACGTCTTCAGGCTGTTGATGATGATGATTGTTATCAAGTGTCGGTGTCAGTGAAAGTGCTCATGCAGGCGGCTTTTAGAATAAGTAGGTCTGCCACAGTCCTACCCAAAGATTATAATATAGTCAATGGTCCAACCCGTGGATATCGCGTCACAATAAAAATTAGTTGTAGTGTGACACCTAAGTTTGACAGCCTCTGGAGTGGTGGTTGAGCAGGTCAGCGCATAACCCAGAGGCGGCGGGTTCGATTCCCACGTCAGGAAAAGTATTTGTGCACATGAAAAAAAGAGCGCACGTACTTGTTCTGTGTCTGGGTGTTGTGGAAGCATGGTCTTCGTAGTTCCTGAGTCCCTAGATACAGGGAGTCCTTGTTAGGGTCCTGGTTCTATGTTTGTGATCGTTGGGCGTTATTATTATAATACAATTATCCCCGAGAAGGGACGACGTCTCCAGATGGTGACCGATTGCCGATGGCAAGTGAACGGATGCAGAATGATGTCAGGCAGTGTCAGCAAAGACTAAACTTGCCTTTAATGAGAGCCACCTCCTCTGGAGTGAAGGTCGGGAGGCGGGAGCGGGTGAACCCCTGGCGGCGAGAGATGGCATCGACTCGGCGTCTCATCACCGCCGGGTAGTCACCCGTAGCCGAGAAGATTGGGTTTGCGAACCAACCGAACTGGAATTAAGCGTATATCTATATAGGTGCACCATTGTTAGATTTCATTTCCCGAATTTATATTAGTAGTTAATTATTCTATGTCGTATCCCATAGAAAAATTATCGGGGAGGCGAGGTGAAGCAAAGAGGTATATGTACTACGTACTAGAGAAGCTATTCGAAGCACAAATACTTGTAATTTTTTATATAATTAAACTCCGCTACAGCGCTTTACGAGATTAAATCGTCTAACTAACGATCACAACACGCAGCGCTAGTGCAATGGCACATTCGGAACATAATTTTTACTGCTATTCACTGCTGCGCGTGCAGTCGCTTTGAGTGCTGAGCATCGTATGAGCGAGAAGATGCTCATAGGCATATTTGCAGTGGTACAGTACAAGTTAGAGATGTCCTGTCTAGTGTATACATAGAAGTCTTTGAGGTGAGGTGGTTATTGATTGGCCCATGTAACCCATTATTAAACATAATGTCCTGCCCAGGTACCTAATTAAAAATATTTAATAAATATTTGTGTACATTTCACACAACAGTGCCATCTAGCCCCAAACTAAGCATAGCTTATGTACTATTAGGAACCAGTTAACTGATAGAATACTTGCATACTTTTTGTTTGTAAATACATACATAGAATAGAATGTAACACCCAGACACAGAACAAACACAAATGTTTATGTCATTACACAAATGTTTGTCCTGGGTAGGAATCGAACCCACAACCTACAGTTCAGAAGGCAGGGCCACTAACCACTGAGCTATCAGGCCAGTCGAATTTATCTACTCTTTGAATTGAATAAACTATGCTCATGAAGCTCGACATGAGCCATGCAGTTATGATTGTAACTTTGATATACAAATTGATCATCGTGGGAAATAAGACCTAACATTATTTAATACTAGCGGCTCGCCCCGGCTTCGCACGTGTAGTGGTGTAGCTTATGTTACTCAGGGTGAATGTAGCTTTCCAATGGTGAAAGAATTTTTGAAATCGGCACAGTAGTCATTACAAACATACACACAAAAATACAAATCTTTCCTCTTTATAATAGTGGTATAGATGGTGTAGAAGTAGTTGGGTAGGTAGTATATACATACCCAAAACAGGCCTTAACAAAAAGTAAAAGAAATAGTAAGTAGGTAGGTAACTCACATAAAATTGCCTTGCTCTTTCAGCAGCCTTCTTATCCACTTCAGACGTTGTGTTCGGCTCCAGCCACATTATATCCAGCGTGATGCCTATGCCTCCTGCCAAAAGGTAACCAAGCTTAAAAAACTAGGGCATTGTAGCTAGTGAAATTACTGGGCAAATGAGACTTTATGATCTAAACACTTAGTCTAGTAATCTGATTACTGGACTTTGTGATGTCTCAGGATGACGTGCGCAGTGCAGCGTCACGCGAAACTTTATTGTTTTAAAGTTCCGAGTGACACTGCAACTGTTATGGGCGGCCGTGTCGCTTAACATCAGGTGAACGACCAGCTCGTCAAAATTACCTCATGAAATATACGTCGCGCATTGGTCGCCGGTGAACCTATATTAGGTATTCTAAAATATGTAGGTACCTACATACTTGGTGCCTGCATGAAAATAGGCTTTAGTTGAATAGCACACATCAGGAAAATGGTTACTCCGCCTTTAGGCAGCTAAGCAGGCCCGGCCGCATTTGGTGAAAGCTATAGATATAAGTATTTTTTTCTTTATAACTAAATACAACATTTGACCGCAATCTCACCTGATGGAAAGTGACGACGCGGTCTACAATGGTAATGCTTGCCTAGAAGATATATATTGCCTATTCACTCGCGGTTTGAAGAGCTCCAGAGTACTTATCAGGAAACAAAGACGCTGGTAAAGTGTTCCATTCCTTCGCTGCTCGGATTATAAATATCAAATATGTTTACTAACGGGATATTTGCCGTGTGATTTAGGTATTTGTTTCATCGAGTTGCCGATATTTCGGGTACAAATCCAGTTGACCAATGATACAACTTCCCCTCATACGAAATAGTAGTGTATTTCAACTACTATTGTCATACAAATCACGGGAACCCGAATGTCTTTTGTTCCATCCTGCTCTGTCCTTTGTAATTTCGTATAGCTTTGTCTCGTTTTGTTACCTCGTCCCCTGCCCGCGCAGGTGAGTCGTGTTTGTACGAGAAATTATGTTCACGAGCTATCAACAGGCTTTATAATCTGGTGACAGATATAGAACGCCATGGAGTTAGTATTTTTAGCAAATAAGAAAAAAATTGCACGACGTCAGCTATGGGTCATGGTGTGTACCTATCGGTGTTAAATTACACTACCATAGATGACGGTACAACTCCTGGACCGAAAAGGTGAAGAGATCTCCTGAGTGTCCTGACTGAACTCACCCTTAATTCTAAACTCCTCCCGAGCCATTCTGTACACTTTCGCATGTGCTATGAGGACGTTATGCGCGCACATGTAATCTTCGAAGCCGCTGGAGCGGCCGCCGGGCGCGTCGTTGCCTCCATAGCCGTCGTGGCAGAACGACAACGGCTCGTTGAAAGTCAGCCACACCGACACTTGGCGACCAAAGTTTTGGAATAACACCTGGAGTTTATAGTGGACCTATTATATATTAGCGCGAACCATCTACTACTGGTGGCACCACGTTATGCAGGTTACACTTTGAGTTCGTTTTATTTAGTGCCTAATTATAAATGCACATTTGTAGTAGTCACATTGTTTTAATTCTTTTCCATACTAAGTAGTTAAGCTTGCGTTGGACCACTGTTCTTTTGATGTGCGGTCGACGACGCATGTCCACTCTCCTCTTCATTGACTATAAATCCAGGGCTTTACAATCTTTGCTCCTCTTGAAAACGGCCGATTAAAGCTATTCGGAAACACAGACGTTCGTGAAGAGTTCCATTCTTTTCTTGTCTAGGGCACTGGCACAAAACATTTGTCTACCTAGTACCTATTGCACTTATAAAGGCACAAGTTCGTAGCCGTGTGCAGGCAGCAGCAGCAGCAGGCGAGCGACATGTCGCCGCGACACTACTACACTGGTTTCTATGTAATTCTATCCAATGCCGTTCGTGGCTAGCCACGTTAGCGACACCACAGATAAGAGTATATATACTGGGAGAAGCGACACGTCACGCCTGAAGGTATTCCATAGAGAAACAGGAACAGCAGTGCCGCGACGACACGTCGCCTCGCGTGGTGCTGCTGCTGCTGCTGCTGCGTGGATACGGTTATAAATTAGGCAAGAATACAGTAGCTATAGATAGTGAGGTACAATGTCTGTGTAGGTAGGTACTATTGCTGGTGTTGGCCCATCACAGGGTCCTGCCTGATATGGTTCTGTAGCACGCTACCGCCGGGACAGTTTTAAAAACTTTAATATTTCATGAACAAAACTCTTATGGGTAGGTATCGTATCTACTTCCTAGCTACCTAAATTACCTAATGTAGGTACTGTATGTAATGTAGTGTACTTAATTACCGAAGCAATTCGTCTGTTCCCGTTATCTATCACTTTTTTCTCCACTAGCGGACATCGCCACAAGAAATTTGCGAGGCCCACCATGTAGCTATACGTATTATAATATGTTGAACATACCCTGGCGTAGTCTACGAAGTAGTCAACTATGATGGGGTTGGTCCACCCTCCCAAGTCCTGAAGTGCCTGAGGCAGGTCCCAGTGGTACATGGTAGCCATTGGCATGATCTTGCGTGCTGCTAGCTCGTTCAGCAGATCGTGGTAATATCTGATGCCGTCTTCATTTACATTGCTGAAGAAGAAAGTTCTAGATGTCAGAGATATTAGTAGGCACTGTCTGATGAGTGACTTTAGTTTAGTGGTAGCTCGACCGACGACACACCCTGGTTCGAATCCCGCTAAAAGAACAAAAATTATTAATTTTTAAGATAGGTGTGGAATTTGCACTCACTTTTACAACAGTGTATTATATTATCTGTGCAACAGTAAAGGAAAACAATGTATGGAAGCAGGTTAAAAAAATACAAATTCCGTGAAACGTTATTTATTAATTTTTTAAACGAATGACGTGCGGGCTACTCGTTCTAGATGTTAAGCGTTGACTCAAAACTAATAACGTATCACGTGACACTGAACGCGCACGTCTCGTCCTGACCTGTGACATCACACAGTCTAGTAATAAGATTGCTATACTATGATATCAGATCATAAAGTCTCATTTGCATAGTTTCAATTTCACTAGCTACAATGCCCTTCAAACCGAACCAAGCAGTAGTGCTTGCACACTACTGCTTGGCAGCAGAATAACTGGCAAAGAAATGGTACCTATCTAGACGAACTTTGCAGAAAAGTCCTACCACCTAGTAAAACTACTGCCTACTTACTGGCTGAGCCCATCAGGCAGGATCCTCGGCCAAGAGATGGAGAAGCGATAGAAGTTGACTCCCAGTTTCGTGAGCAGTGCAGCATCGTCCTTGAACTTGTGGTACGAGTCATCTGTTACGTCACCATTCTGGCGATCGAACACTCGCTCAGGATGTGTGTGGGTGTAGCGGTCCCAGATACTCTCGCCTTTGCCTGTTGACAATAGTGTTGCCAAAGTATCGAAAGTTTTACCTACTATCGATATTTTTCATCTGAAAAAGCCAGACTATTGATAGCTCAGAATGAGGCAATACTATTGAATGAGTGTTGCCCGAAAAGAAGAAACTATCGATAGTTTATTCTACGGGTGCAACAATACCTACTATCGATAGCATTGCACCATTATGTTTTTGTATTACTCTTAATTTATTATGCCATTACAGATTGTTTTTGTTCTTTTTTGTCATAAATAAATATTTATTAAAAACTCAAAACTCAAAAAAAATGTAAATTTATAGGCTATTATCAGCACTTTTACTAGTCAAAATTAGATAAAGTGAGTATTTAAAAATATTAAAATAAATTATTGTACATACTAAGCAAGCATAATAATTATAGGCAACATTACATTAGTGCTTAATGTCAAATATAAGCCTATTACAATTCTATTCCGTTCTATTCTAGCTATCGATAGTGTTTCGATTGTTTGGCTATCGATCGGCAACACTATATAGTTGACAACCGCCGTGTTGTATTGGCAATAATTCATAGCTCGACTAGCATCATCAATTTTGCTATTGAAAAAAAAGTGTTATTCCTACCTGATACATTCCACGCCCCTTCTATTTGATAAGAAGCTGTGGCGACCCCAAAGGCGAAGTTAGGTGGAAAACACAGCTTATCATCGGTGACAGCTCGCACTGTTCTGTAATTAAACATAATCGTCTTATAGGTGGCGTGTTTTAATATCTCATACAATAATTACGTAGATACTTACCTACATGTCATTTAGAAGTCATACTATTACGAATGTCGATCGAAGTGCGGTAGGTACCTATTATGTACTAAACAATGGAGGTACTTTCCCTCTATCTCAAAAAGGGAGTGAAACTGTAAAATACTTAGTTTTCTTAATATTGAGTTGCAGTATGAGTAGGTATCTACGTTTTATCGGCATTCCTCACAAAGTTGTCATGTTGTTAGTTCCGAAGTTCACATTTAGTTTGTAAAGAGATTTGCTGGTTATCGGATCCGTAAAGAATGATCTCGCGCACCCGACCGATATCTCGATGACAGCTGATTATGTTCGGTTACCCTTGGTCTGTGTGGCATTTGAGCTGTGACGATTAAAGTGGTTGGTGATGATTGGTGATGATTGACGGAGCCGAAAGTAGGACCCAAAGATCCCTCAGAATAAAGACTAGGTATAATCAGTAGCAGTACCCAAAGCTGGACCTAAGCATGCAGCGGAAAACCAAAAAAAAATATTTTAGGTACCTTACAAGTTCGTAATGGCAACTCCATGTAGTGGCTTTTGCCCGTCACATGTTTTGGAAATCCTATATTTCATTTTTATTTTGGAGTCACCCAAAAAAAATTGTAAAAATTATTTACATACCCAATGAATGCAGACACAATCACAACAAACCAGGGGACGCGCATGTCGACGCATGCGCACTTAGTTTGCGCAGCTGAAGTGTGCGGTGCTGCACTGTGCACAGGGGCGGACTCGGAGCTAGCCGCTTTTAAGGCTGACTTTAAAGATGCTAAAGGTCTGTTTTGTCATACTTTGGTACCTGCCAAAGACAAAGGTGCCTAAGGAGAGGCAAAGGCAATAGTAGGACTTTTTCTGCAAAGTCCGTATAGATAGGTAGGTACCACCGCTTTGCCAGTTATTCTGCCGCCAAGCAGTAGTGTGTAAGCACTACTGTGTTCCGGTTTGAAGGGCATTGTAGCTAGTGAAATTACTGGGCAAATGAAACTTTTTGATCTGATTTCGCAGTTTAGGTATGTTTTTTATCTGGTTTGGGCAGCCGTGATGCTTAACACCAAGCGAAAGGGTTCCGTTCCCAAAGGGTAAAACGGACCCTTTTAGGCTCTGCTGTCTGTCTGTCCGTCTGTCACCAGGCTGTATCTCATGAACTGTGACAGTTATAATTGAAATTTTCACAGATGGTGTATTTCTGTTGCCGCTATAACAAAAAATACTAAAAAACAGAATAAAATAAATATTTAAGGGGGCTCCAATACAACAAACGTGATTTTTTTGCTCGTTTTTGTACGAAACCCTTCATTCGCGAGTCCGACTCGCACTTGGCCGGTTATTAGTAGCAGTATTTGACGATGCTGATCATGATTATTATCATAGCAGTGCTCAAGGCTTTGAGTACCTATAAAATAAAATACAAGGTAATAATTTGTCAGAAAAGCGAAAACTGCTGAAAATAGCCTATTTGCAATAAATTATTTGGTTTTGATTATTTAGACTTGGCCTTGAACTCAATGCGCTCCTGCTCTGACTATGCTGATATGTAAGTACACACTGTGGCCTATTCTGTACCAGAGTTCATAGATTAAATAATAGTTACAATGAACGTTGATGCCCCTTTGGCATTGCTAAAAGTACCCTAGCTGTTTGGTTCACAGGATGTCGCTGTCGGTTTATCGCTTGATGTACCTACCTAAGTTAAGTCTTTGTCTAGGTACTTATTAATTTGTAGGCAATTTATTCGTTTTTGTTATAATTATCAATATTGTAGCACGAGCAAGACCAGCGTCATTTGAAATCATCAGCTCTTTCCTTCTGGGTTTTTTAATCCGTAGTTAAGGTAACCATGGTTAAAAATCCTAACAAAGACCGTTGGTTGGAATTGATCAAAATTGTTAGCATTTTTAACCATTGGTTACTATTTACATCATACTTAGGTAATTTGATTTTATCATAATCTTAGCGCTAATATTTTAGCCCTAAAAATGTAGTAAATTCAGTGGCTAACTGCCGACTACGATAAAAGAACTTCATTTATTAAAAGGCAGTTAGTATACTCCTCGACACGGCATCGGCATCGGCACGGCAGGTTCCTCACTCTGCAGCCTGACCACCGGTGGCTTGAGTCATGCCCCGCTGCCGGCAGGACACTAGGTTTAGGTGGTTTTTTTATAATAATATTACCTATTCATTTTTGTAGAAATATTGTAAAAAACATAGGCATAAGTATGTAAATAAATGAGTGAATAATAATGAATCTTTACTACATAAAATCTGTGTATTTGTAGTTCCAGAAACAACCACCCATAATGTTGTACCGCTTCAGTCAAAACCAAAGTAAACACAAGATTGTCGTGATACTGCTACTCAACGCTAGATGGCGCTTTTTGCAGGTGTTCTTCTTAATACCTCTACTCCTCGCTGGATGGTGCTAAATTCAGTTCTCTTTTTTCGAGAAAGCTCTCCAATGTACGAGAATGAGCCGTATGCATATTACAGATTTAATTTTCTAGAGCCACACTATCTAGAAAGTTCGTGTAATTGCTCGCAGGTGGCGCTGTTACCAACGAAGTATAAATACGCGGAATGCATGCGAGTACGAAACAGTTCACATTGAGCACTGAGCAGAGATACAAGCAGCATCAGAAGTGTAATCAAGTTTCAGCAACATTTCGGTGAAAATGTCGGTGCTACCATTCTTTTTCGATTTTGAGGAACCTTCCCGATTTATGGAGCAGGATTTATTCAGACCGGCTGTTTTCCGCTCACCGTTTAACTGGATGGATCGAGATTTCTTCGCCCCGCCATTCTTCACGACACCGATGGAGCAAATATCGAAACAGATGAACCATTTAGCCGTGACAGAACGTTCTATCGCGGCGGATGACGCCGAGAAATTTCAAGTGAGTGTCGACGTGCAGCATTTTTCGCCTGACGAAATCAGCGTCAAAGTGGTCGACGGACAAGTGATTGTGGAGGGTAGTCATGAAGAAAAGCTGGACCAACACGGTTACATATCTCGACGGTTCGTGAGGAAGTACGCACTGCCTAAACAATGCTTGCCTGATACGGTGCAATCGAAGCTGTCTTCGGATGGGGTCCTGATAGTGTCTGCGCCCAAGGTCCTCCCGCTGCCGTCCATTGGGGAACGAATCATTCCTATCACACATACGGGACCTGTCCAGAGGCAGCTATCATCTACAGAACAGAAAGTAGATGATGCAGTTGAGAAAGTCAAGTGAACTATGTGTATGTTGTGTAGGTATACCGATATTATAAATTGTATTACATTTATACCCGACTGCAAAATAGTGTTAGAACAACTGCAAAGTCATGGAAAAACGTTTCAATCAAAAATTATATACATTATGATTGTTTGTCAATTCAATTGCAATCGGGTTTATTTTGAAGACTGATGTTTTAGTTATATTTTTTTTGAATCTATGCCTACCTACAATTTTTAGTAATAAGTTTTGTATTTACTTACTATTTTTAAAACTTCCTATGTACAGTGTAAACAATAACTATGTGGCTATGTATGTATGTTCACTTTTCGTATTTATTTCATGTAGAAAGACCTGGTATCCCTAAGACACCAGGCGACTTAGTAGTTTCTAACTAGCAACACTTTTCTTCTTGTCGTTTTTGCCGCCATCGAAGGCGGATCGTTTTTGTCGAAACAATTGTATTTTTCGTGCTGTGATAGCAGTTTGTCGAGGGCGAAGCCCTATTTGTCGTTTACGGAAGTCACAACTATTAAAATATCGCGTGCACCACCATCTGCACTCATCAAGACTGTGAACACCATCCGGAGCCCGCGCTGTACTGGTCAGGTAACCCAAACTTATTCCGCGGTAAGCTAGCGAACCAAAGTTTAGTGGAAGGTACCGAAACTCCAGTCCAAATCCGCCACAGCGGGTTTCCTGGTGAGTTGCACACACAGCCTTTTACTCATATCCAAAATCTTTCTCGCACCATTTTTTCGTCGTATACAGTCCATTCATATCGAACACTTTTGAAAATAACAGCTTAATCATACATTTTTTTGGCCCTTCGGCCGTATCTTTTGTAGTAGTGACCTTTTTTCGTGATTAATAGTGTTATTTTATCGAATTCAGTCGAAATTTGTACATTTTTATTAAATACCCTACTTTCATTTTATTAGTTTGAAAAATACCTTCGGATGATATTTATTGAGCGTTGGTAGTAAATAGTAGAATTTAATCAATTTAATTAGTTTGGTGGATTGGCAAGTGTCAAGGTGTCAAAGTCAACGTTATACTTAGTTGTCAAAGTCGCTTTATGTCAAAAGTCAAAATGACGGAATCGTCAGGTTCATCGAAAATGAGTGAGGAAGTTGTCGCCGGCGATTCTAACCTTATTGCGCGTGATTACGCTATTATGCGATTGGAAATGATCGATCATGACAAAGACTTGGATTTGGCGGGCTATACGGAACAGGATTTGAATGAAATAGCGGCAGATTTTCATGCGGCTCAGCGAAATGTAATCGCGTCGTTACCTAGTCATGCACGTAAAACAGAAGTGTCGGTTAGCATCAACTTCGAGAAGAAGTTTCGTGAAATTAAAAAGCGTTTGTTATCGTTTAATGTGCGCGGAAATAACAATAACGTGTCTGCGAGTTCGTCGTTCCCTGTTTCTGCGAAATTGCCCAAACTAACGTTGAAAACTTTTGATGGTAAAGTAGAAAATTGGATTAGTTTCATTCAATTATATGACTCTTTAGTTCACAAGAGAGATATGTCGAATGTGGAGAAGCTCCACTATTTATTGTCGAGTGTCGAAGGTAATGCCTATAATTTGATAAAAAACTTTCCCTTAACAGATGATAGCTACTTAGATGCATACCATACTTTGAACAAGTACTATAATAGGAAGAGGCAGATTGCATTCACTTACTATGATAAACTTTTAAATTGTGAATCAATTAAAGCTAAATCTAGTTTGGAATTAGAGCGTGTTCATCGTACCTTTGCAGAAAACTTAGCAATATTAGATAAGTATCAGTTACCCGATAAGAACTTCATGTTATTTCATTTATTGTGGTCAAAGCTGGATAGGTTTACACGTGAGGCTTTCCAGTTGGAATTTAACTCGGATGACATACCTAAATTTGAACAATTGCAGAGTTTTCTTGAGAAGTATTATCATGCCTTGGATGTCTCTAATATTAAACCTAGTAGTAGTAGTGGGACTACTAACAATAATATTCGGAAGGGAAAGTCCTCATCGTTTGTCGTGGCAGCTACCAATAATTGTTTGTGTTGTACTGGACAACACAGCCTTGACTCTTGTGAAAAGTTTTTGAAATTGTCAACTCAAAACCGGTTTGACTTTGTTAAAGAAAAGAAACTTTGTCTGTTGTGTTTCTCGCCTTCACATTTAGTAAAAAATTGTCGTTCGGGTTTTAAGTGTAACCAATGCCAATATTCACATCATAACTTGCTACATTTTGAACGGAAGACTTTCAACAGTGGTTCTGCTGATGATACCAGAAACCAAAATACAGTGTTAACTTCAACAACAAAGAGTGACAATGTGTTGTTTGCAACTGCTAAAGTTTTAATTAGGGACTGCCATGGTCAATTCAAGCCTGCCAGGGTCTTATTGGACTGTGCAAGTGCTAGCAACTTTGTGTCGGAATCTTGTGCCAGGTCACTAGGGTTGCCAATAGCAAAAAGTCATCACTCGGTTAATGGTATTGGAAATGTTGTAGCAAACACATTGGGGTCATTGTCCTGTAATGTCAAGTCAATGAATAGGAATTTTAGTTTGGATTTGGAGGCTTTTGTATTACCATCAATTTGTTCAGATCAACCCACACAACAGATAGAGCCAGCATCATGGTCTCATCTTATTGGTTTGACACTTGCGGATCCTGAGTTTAATAACCCAGGTCCTATTGACATGCTCTTAAATGCAGATGTTTTCTCGTCGGCGTTGCTACCTGGTTTGAAAAGGGGTAAACCAGGGCAGCCTAACGCACTGAATACCAACTTTGGTTGGATTTTGTTGGGTGGGTGTGACACTAAATATCACACCACCAATTTTCGTTGTTGTAACCCCCAAAATAAAACTTGCTTTTTCGTGTCGAATTTGTCGTTGGATGACTCTCTCAAAAGATTTTGGGAAGTAGAGCAAGTTGGACCACAACCTAAAGTTTTGTCGAAGGAGGACCAACTGTGTGAGGATTACTTCACTCATCATCATTGTCGTACGGATGAAGGAAGATTTGTCGTTCCTTTACCTTTTGTTGATCCCTTGAATAAACCTAATTTTGTAGAGTCACGTGCTATCGCTATAAAAAGATTTTCGTCAATTGAGAAAAAACTTCAGTTGAACCCAGATTACAAAAGGGCTTATGTCTCGTTCATGAAGGACTATGAAGACTCCGGTCATATGGAAAAAGTAGAGCCACCTGTTGTCGATGATGGCCCCTTTTACTATATTCCTCATCACGGAGTATTGCGTCCGGAAAGCAAAAGCACGCCATTACGCGTAGTTTTCGATGCGAGTTGCAGTGATCGTCAGCATCGTTCGCTGAACGATACTTTGTTGTCGGGACCAAAACTTCAAACAAATATATTTGATTTGTTGGTCCGCTTTCGCTGGCATGCAGTCGTGTTCACGGGCGATGTGAAGCAGATGTATCGCCAAATATTGGTGCCAGAGGCTGACGCTGATTACCAGCGCATCGTGTGGAGGCCGTCTGCTGATGAACCTGTACAGGATTATAGGCTTCGTACCGTTACTTACGGAGTTTCATCAGCACCCTACCAAGCTCTCCGCACCATCACACAGCTGGCTGAAGAGGCTCGCTCTGACCATCCTCTTGGCTCTGCGGTACTAAGTAGAGACATTTTCGTCGATGATGTCGTCAGTGGAGCTGACTCTATCAGTCAAGCTCTAGAACTGAGATCTGAGCTCACTCAAATTTTGTCGTCCGGTGGTTTTGATCTCAGGAAATGGACATCAAATCATAGAGACTTTTTCGTTGACCTTCCTTCTACCGATTTGTATTCTGAGGATTTCAAACGTTTCGAGGACGTTTCTGATGTCTCGTTGAAAATTCTCGGACTCTTGTGGTTTTCACATTCGGACTGCTTTCGATTCAAGGTTGTCGTGGAGAATCGTAGATGCACCAAGCGCACATTGCTCTCGGAGCTCTCCCGCGTCTACGACCCTCTCGGTTTTCTCGGACCAATTACCTTCTACTTGAAGTATTTGGTACAGCTTTTGTGGATTTCAGGCGTCTCATGGGATGATGATGCACCTGAATTTATCGTTTCAGAATGGATGCGATTCAAATCGCAGTTGTCGTCGTTGTCGTCTATATCCATACCTCGTCGTATGGTGTCGTCATTTGTCGTTTTGCAAGTCCACGGATTCAGCGATGCGTCTGAACGCGGACTCTGTGCCGTGACTTACGTGCGTGTTGTCGATACAGAAGGTTGTTGTTCTGTATATTTTTGTTCCGCACGTTGTCGACTTGCACCTCTTCGTAAGCTTTCGATACCCAGACTGGAGCTCCAGGCTGCAGTTTTATTGTCTGACCTGATGACTGCTGTCGTAGAAGCGCTCAGTCCGTTTCATGCAGTCCAAAATATCGTCGCGTGGTCTGACTCTATAGTCGCCTTGTCGTGGATCAAGTCGTGTCCATCCAAGTGGAAGACTTACGTGGCCAATAGAGTCAGCCACATTCAGGAAAGAGTTGCGCCTGAGTTCTGGAGGCATGTGGGTACCTCGGACAATCCTTCAGATTGTGGTTCTCGAGGAACTCTACCTATCGATTTGGTAGAGCATGCACTTTGGTGGAATGGCCCAACCTGGCTGTCTAAGCCTGAGGTTGAGTGGCCTGTTTCGTCTTTCGCCACAAACTCTAGTGTCGTAGAAGAAGAGCAGAAGATTTACACTCTCGTAGCTTCGCTGGAAGTTGATGTAGTCGATCAACTTTTGAATAAGTTTTCGTCGCTCTCGGCAGTCAAACGTGTGCTTGCGTATATTTTTCGATTTCTGCACAACTCAAGGCCTAATCTCAATCCCAAACTAGTCGGTGCTTTGTCGCCTTTTGAAATCAAAAGGTCGTTAATGTTTTTGATCAAACATGCTCAACAAAGTGCATTTTCGATTGAGATAGAGAAACTTAAATCTGGATTTCCAAACTCTCTTCCCAAGAGTTTGCGAAAATTATCGCCGTTTCTTGATACCGCGGGTCTTTTGAGGGTGGGCGGTCGCTTAGCTCACGCAGATTTAGATTTCGAAACAAAACACGCTTTGCTTTTACCTCGTGACCATCGACTTACATTTTTAATTATCGACGCCTATCATCAAACTTACATGCACCCTGGTGCTCAAACTTTGCAAAATCTTCTCGCTCAAACGTTTTGGATTTTATCGCCCAAGCGAGCCATACGTGCGGTCATTTCAAAATGTTTGAAATGTTTTCGAGTCAACCCTAAACCCGCTCCAGCTCCGCTTATGGGAAACTTACCTACCTATCGCGTCAATCAAATCAAACCTTTCTCTACCGTATGTATCGATTACGGTGGACCTTTTGACATAGCTCTCGGTCGCGGACGCGGAGTTAGGACATTTAAAGGCTATATCTGCGTTTTCGTGTGCACAAGCACAAAGGCCATTCACTTGGAATTGGCTTCGGAGTTGTCAACGGAGGCATTTCTTGCTGCTCTAAAGCGATTTATTGCGCGCCGCGGTCGTTGTAGCAAAATTATCTCGGACCAAGGCAGAAATTTCGTAGGCGCGAGTAATTACTTGGGAACTTTGATGAAAGATTCCGCTGAGTCGCAAGAAATAGAGTTCTCGTTTAGTCCTCCGGGAAGCCCACATTTCAATGGCCTAGCAGAGGCGGGTATAAAATCTGTTAAAACTCATCTCGCGAGAGTTATTGGAACGCAGAGACTTACTTTCGAAGAATTTTATACCGTACTCGCACAAATCGAAGCCTTGTTAAACTCTCGACCGCTGACACCTCTCAGCTCTGATGCAAATGATTTTTCGGCGCTCACTCCTGGACATTTTCTGACGCTAGAGCCTTTGTCGATTCTTCCGGAAGAACACCTTGTCGATTCAAACATTACTGCTCTACATCGCTGGAAGCTACTTCAGAAAATGCACCAAGACTTTTGGCGCAGATGGCATCATGAATACATCCATACTCTACAGCAACGGATGCGCTGGAATAAGATTCGCGGAGATCCAGCTGTCGGTACTCTCGTTCTCATCGTAAATGAACAATGCCATCCGATGCAGTGGAAGATGGGTCGTATAGTTGCCCTGCACAGAGGAGCTGATGGAGTTTGTCGTGTCGCAACGGTTCGAACTGCGACAAGTGAGTATAAGAGACCGCTTGTCAAACTTTGTCCCTTGCCAATCTTTGATTAACTTATCGTTTCCCCACCTTTTCGTTTTGTAATTTGTCGTTTTTAAAGTCTTTTCGTTTAGTAACTTAGTAAATTCTTGTTAATTCGCGTAAATGTACCCATTTAGGTGGGCGGAATGTTCACTTTTCGTATTTATTTCATGTAGAAAGACCTGGTATCCCTAAGACACCAGGCGACTTAGTAGTTTCTAACTAGCAACACTTTTCTTCTTGTCGTTTTTGCCGCCATCGAAGGCGGATCGTTTTTGTCGAAACAATTGTATTTTTCGTGCTGTGATAGCAGTTTGTCGAGGGCGAAGCCCTATTTGTCGTTTACGGAAGTCACAACTATTAAAATATCGCGTGCACCACCATCTGCACTCATCAAGACTGTGAACACCATCCGGAGCCCGCGCTGTACTGGTCAGGTAACCCAAACTTATTCCGCGGTAAGCTAGCGAACCAAAGTTTAGTGGAAGGTACCGAAACTCCAGTCCAAATCCGCCACAGCGGGTTTCCTGGTGAGTTGCACACACAGCCTTTTACTCATATCCAAAATCTTTCTCGCACCATTTTTTCGTCGTATACAGTCCATTCATATCGAACACTTTTGAAAATAACAGCTTAATCAATGTAATAAAAGTCATGAAAAATATATTCGAGGTTTTTTGGTTTTTGTTTCCTATGTTTTTCTTAGGCATTTTAGGTAGGCACCTTACCTTATACCTATACTACACTACTGTAGTTTTGTACATCGGCTTGTGCTTAGTCATTGTTTGAAAACAATTGTTTAGTATTTAAATATAGTACTTAACCTATATTAGGCTTTTGAAAAGGGTTTAAACGTTGAACCACTTCAATCGCCCTGATGAGACATAATGGGTGATCTTTATTATAATAGGAAGATAGGTCGCTATATTTTAATCCAGTTACTTATTTCAATTTAAAAACCAAACTACTAAACTGATTTTGGTGAAATTTCTGATGCGACCAATGTGAAAGTAAGTATTATAGGGATTCAAATAAAAAAGCATTTTTGAGGGGGTCTCTCTCTATAGTAGGATTGTAGGTAGGTAGATGGTAGGTAGGCTTTGTTTAAAGCAAAGACTTCTATATATAATATACACTAGTACATAATTATACCTCTGGTTTTAAGGTAGAAATCGCAGATCGTTATTTGATGTCAAACTGGGTCTTAGTTACGAAGTAACATAATTCAGTAATATATTCTGTGGTCTTAGAATTTTGCGGGGTTTTTGTGGATTAATAGAAATGTGGATATGAAATTATTATGTATGTAGATATTATAACTGGTTATTATACATATAAATTGTAAGTCAGGCTATTAAAGTAAAAAAAAAGTGTTATCGCTGAAAATTTGGAGCACGTCGATAGAATATTTTTGGGAGTCATTAGAATGATTTTATTTTAGAAAAACTAAAGTACTTGAGTAATTAAGTTTCATTCGGTTTTCCCTGTTTTTCGTTGTATATCCTATTTTTTGAATACGGTTATTTTAACACGTGTTGTCGCAATCCAAAGACCTAAGATCATTAGACCTATGTAAATAGGGCGAAAACTGTGGCAAGGGCAAATTGACCTTAGATAAGCACTACAATAATATCAACTACCACTAAATGCTACTAAATACTCTAGTCCTAAGTACCTAATAGTAATATAATAATATAGCTATAATAGATGTATATAATATTTTTTATTATTTAATAATCTGGGGTATCAATTATTTTATACTTATTAAGCGTTTTAGAAAAAACTGGCTGGCCCTTTTCTGACTGATCCTTTAAAAAGGTGGAGCTGTGATATACCCGGAGATAGTTAGGTTTGCTAAATAATGTAGGTATCAGGTAAACTGTCAATAAACTAACGTGGTCACGTCGATCAAGCGAATATGACGGGACGAGCCAGCAAATTATATGTACTAAATTCTTATGTCCATAGAATTATTCCTCTATGGTTATACCTACATTTCTTGTTACTTAACAAATCATTTTTACGTAAAGTATTTAGAACCTTAGATATGATACTAAAATATTGTGGCCACAATTGGTTATCCAATAGCACATTTAAATGTACCTATACTTTGGAGTGCATGGACAATATAAATATAACTTCAATAATGCTTTGTCTAGATTAGCTTTAGAAGAATAGCCTAACGGGTTAGCAGGTAGCCGCCCCAGCCAGGTAGTAACTCAGGTCAGGTACATTTTGTGCCTGCAGGGCAGAAATAATGGAAGAATAAAATGAGCAATGTAATGTTAAAATATTTAGGTAATGCTGCATCCCATTTGTACTCATAAACAATAAATGTATTTATTTTAAAAGTGTGACTGATTGGTGTTCGTTGGGTTTGCAAAACTGTGACAGAACGGGCCTGTGACCGAACGGTGCTAACTCGATACTACTACTGAACTACGCTATGAGCACAGATTAATGCATAAGTACATGCAACTAACTAAACTATAGGAGATAGGCCATGTTCGTTTTACGAAATGTTATAGCAAACCTTAGGAGGAATCTAGAGCGAATAAAAATAAATCAAAATGGCGGGTATTTTTTTCCATATTCCTACTAAGTATCAAGGGGGATTCTCAGATATCGATTTTCATTCGGTTTTTGGGTTTCGTAATGATACAAAGGAACCCTTGTAAGTTCGTCATGTCCGTCAGTCTGTCTGATCCTTTATTTGTCAAACTGTTATAAAAAAAAGTGTGTGGGCATTACACACAGCATTATTTAGCCCCAAACTAAGCATAACATTATGGTTGTTATGGGAGGCCGTGTCACTTAACATCAGCAGGCGAACGAGCTTAGGTGAGACAGTGGTCAAATGCTATGCCTATAAATTGTAAAAAAAAAAAAAGCTCGCCACGAAAAATCACACTACTTACCTAGCGTTTGACCATACCAACTTTCAAAGCAAGATCTGCATGTTCATGGTATACATAACTGTAGCCATTTCCTTGCATTTGGAAAATTAATTAAAAAAGATAAAAATCAGATTTTTATATAAAAAATGAGGTGGTATAATTAAATAATCATTTTAAAAATGTTTCATACGGATGACACAATCATTTCTACGAGTTTTTATAAAATTATCATTTCAAGTAAAGAAAATTTATTGCGAATTTGGTTATAAATTGCAGAGATGATGTATGAAATAACAAACTTAAAAAGGGGGGAAAAAACAACTGATTTGAGAACTTCCTCTTTGAATTCGGTTGAAAAAAGGTCAGATTCAGATTCAGATTCAGATATTTTATTGCTTCCATAGTGTACATAGGTGGAATAAGTATAAAACATAGGTGGAATAAGTATAAACATAGGTGGAATAAGTATAAAACATAGGTGGAATAAGTATAAAATATATATATATAGGTTTTTTTTCTATGTTCATGTGAAAAGTAAAACCACACAAAACTGAAATATGGCGCTCTGTCATTGTGTCACCCTTCCGTGACCTGACACAGTTAATATAATAGTATACTAGTACCTGAGTGTAACAAAGTCGGTCATCATCATAGAATAGGGTAGTGTCCTGTTAGGTTAAAAATGAATGTAATAATTTAAAAATAAGTAAAATCGGTAAATAAATCAAGAAGTAAATAAGCTTTTAAAGATTCTGGAGGGGGCATCGCCTGTCCCTTTCTCGCAAAACAGGAGATTCCTCACAGTTACTATGAAAACGCACGTTGTGAAGTCACATGCCAAAGAGACTGTTAAAGCTACCACAGCTTAGTAATGAGGTACTATGAAGGAGCAAGAGTGACGTCACTGCATGTTTGAGCTGTTTCTTTTTATTCCTGTATTTTAAAATGCTTGTAGCTTTGTCATTTTTTGAGATATTTAATATGTTTTTTCACGACTGTTTATTTTTTGAGGAATATTATTAATTTATGCAATAAAAAATGGCAGGACACGAGCTTATTATATATATAGCTAATATTATGCCATCATACCAATGATTTTACGATCGATATCCAAATACGTTGACGACGTATGTAATTAGGGAGAATTCTGTGGTGTTGACCTACCGAGTTATAAAAATTAAATAAAATATACAAACGTAGTGATTTTTTTTTTATTAACAGTTTTCCATCCAGTTATCCCTTTCTTAAATATATTTTTTATGTGCATGAAAGACGTGACGAGCTAGTCGTGTCCCGGAGGTCCCCCCAAAGCTTCTTCCCGGTAGCTCAGAAAAGGGGAGGACACTCACGGGAACACATAGGTAACGTTTGGGAAATCCGGAACTATTGTAAATAACAAAGGTAGGCTTCGGGAGAACGGGTTTATTCACAGATGTAACAATAATTTCGTATGTTTAAAGGCCTGGAAGTCACGAATATATTATAAAATGGTAGACTCGTTCGACTCGAACGGCCGTAAAATAAAACTGCTCGAATAGAGCACTGATTATTGTATAAACAGAGGAATATTAAAATTTGGTGTAGCACAAGCGAGAACCGTACGCCTCGGTGGTTAAATGAAGAATGACGAAAATGTATGGAAAATGAAAGGAATGTGACTAATGTTCTAATTTTGAATTTAAATCTAGATTATGAGTGGCCAATATTTGATGCGAAAACTAAGAAAGCAGGTGAATAGCTGAAACGATGACGAAGGAGGATGACATCGTCACAGTCGTTCGCCTGAGTTTAAGCGCCATAACAGATTGCAGTATCACTTTATAGTTTTGCGAGACACTGCACTGCGCAGTGCGCACGTCGTCCTGAGACTTCACACAGTCTAGTAATAATAGGTTACCAAACTGTGTGATCAGATCATAAAGTCTCATTTGCCCAGTAATTTCACTACAATTATTGATTTGTATGTTCATTATCATTCTCTCTAGGCAATGTAGAAGTTACCTCTTTTGGCGAGGCCAGGAACGCGTGGTTGTTAGCCTGCCCTAACACTGAGATCCCCAAATCTGTTTCCTCACAGAGGCTCGGGACGGGCCGCTCTGCGAGCAAGTACGGAATCAACTTATCCATACGTGCTCAAGCTCCGCAGATCGTGCCCGCCTCTTAGCCGTTTCGGTGTGGGAATCGGGATTGTGGCTACAGGCTCTCCCATCGCAAAATACTGGTACCCTGTTGGATTCATCCTCGTTCAGGATTGCAGCATCCCTCCGCTTGGGCGCATCTTGCTCTGCTCCACACCACTGCCAGTGTGGTAGTGCTGTTGACCAGCTCGGTCACCATGGCCTTTCCTGCGTTCGAAGTGCAGGGAGGATTCCTCGCCACGCGAGCCTCAACGATATAATTCGTCGGGCTTTTACCAGCGCCAATTGCGCAGCTATTTTGGAACCAAATGGCCTCGTACGTGACGATGGTAAAAGACCCGACGGAATGACTTTGATCCCGTGGAAGATGGGGCGGCCCTTGGTGTGGGATGCTACGTGTAGACACCCTTGCGCCGTCACATCTTCCCGAGACACAAAATAAGGCTGGCGCGGCGGCGGATTCCGCAGAGAAACTGAAAAGGCGCAAATATAGTAACCTAGACAGCAGTTAAATTTTTGCGCCTTTTGGGGTCGAGACTCTCGGGCCATGGGGACCAAGTGCACACAAAATCTTTAAAGAACTTTGTAAGCGTCTGGTTGAAGCAACGCGTGACCAAAATACTGGCCTCTATTTGGGCCAAAGGTTAAGCATTGCCATTCAACGTGGCAATGCTGCCAGCATTTTGGGCACTTTGCCCACTGGTAGTGGTTTGTTAGATTAGTTTTGTATTATATTGTTAATTTTATAGTTTTAGTTTAGTTTTATAGAATACCTAGTTTTATTGTTGTAGTTTTACTATGATGATGAGAACTTTACTTTATTTTAAAGCTTGTTTTTTTTTTTAATGTCTGTACCTAACCTATGTAATATTCATAAAATGTATTTTTAGTGAGTCACAAGATCCATGATACCTAATGTTAATACTACTAGGAAGGGAAGGGTATCTGTATTAATTATAAATAAATATATATTTTAAATATTTGTGGATATGTCACACAGCGCCATCTAGTCCCAAATTAAGCAAAGCCACAGAATCGATGTAATATAGTACTACGTAGCAAGCTTGTACTACTGGAACCAGATAACTGGTAGTTCAGACACCTATACTCATCACACAAATGTTTGTCCAGGGTGGGAATCGAACCCACAACTTTCAGATCAGAAGGCAGGGCTACTAGGCTACTACTAACTGAGCTATCAGGCCAGTCAAAGTACAAGAATATTACGATGATAACAATGCAAATGAATTGTGTAAATAATCTACAAACTGATGCGTTGCCTACGCTTGGTCTAGTCTAGGTATTATATAATTATATTATCGGTACAAAAAACTTATCTACCTATCTATATTTTATTAGGTCAATGATTTGTTTTGAAAAACAACGAAGAACTGAATTTCGTAGCTACAACAATAAACAACAAACTATACCTGCTTATCCTTTTGGGAATTATTTTAAATACTTAGGTACATTACGTACCACCACAGAGTACTTAATAGTACAGGTAGTACCACCTAGGTAGATTATTGTCAGATAATTGATTGACTCAAGCGTGACTTCGCGGAAGTTCAAATGACACAAGTACGATATCTAGTGTAATACCGCTAAAAAAAACTGTTATTTGTTGTAGTTACTTTTACCGGAATTACACTAGATAAACATACTTGTTTCAATTTGTATTGTCAGATATAAATAAAAAAAGTCATTGTGAAATATATTTTATTAAAAATCTTTTAGGTAAGTATTTAAGTAATTATTTACCAAAATAATTTCGTGCTGTGCTTACAGTTACACTATAATCACGCTACAGTACAGTCCGGCCCATGAGGGAATACGTTTGACGGAATAGATAAAAATATAACATTGTCAAAAGCTGGAATAGAAATCATATCACTATTATATAGCTATTGTATAACTATGGTAAAATATTACATCTGTTAAATGTAATATTGTTACCCTTTGTTGATTGAGCGAGCGGGAAGCACCTAAGTTTCACCTTGCGCAATAATGATTTCGTATGTCTGTCAGGTGGAGATCCAGTGGATGTTCGGCTGTTCTCCTCTACAGGTCGCATTCCTCAACCGATTGTCGTAAAATTGTGCGATCAGATTCGACTTTTCAAAATGTAATGGCGCTACCATGGGGGTTGAAAATGTATAAATAGTTTTACAACTCTAAGCTATGCAAAGACAGAGTCGCGAGACTCACTGCTCGCTACTATATAGTGCTCGGCACTATAGTTTTATTGTGTTAAGAAATATATAGAGGATTGGTAGTTCCCCTATTAATACTGGTAGTAACACGGGCAACAAACGTGACATTTCATGTCAAATTTCTACGATATACCTGCAGTGTTTTTATTCTATCAGTGGCCGGACTTTAAGTACCATGATTATTTGGTTAATTATAAACATAATGGCATTATTCATTAAAACATACTTAATGAACCGCTTACGTAACGCTCAAAAACTAGCCCAGGGCTAAATTACATACATAATATAACAAACATACCAACATTTCTATATCTATACTTAATATTATTTTATATATTTTAAGACAAACATTTTGGGCACTTTGTTAAGTCTTTAAATGTTATATATACTTGACTGCATAAACTTTGCAGTCAAGGAGGTGAGGATATAACAATGAAGTAATTTTAACACTTAGTTTTAATATGTCATTGTTTTTATCATGTTTATGTATCTATCTAGGTACTTACATTAGGTAAACGTAAACGCAAATAGATCTATTAGCAAGAAAATTTACCTACACTTTTCTTTTTGCTTGTTTGTCACTTTTTGTCACAATCACAGTTCATACAAATAACTTGGTCAGTTGTTTTCATTGGAATTCTTTGGTTTGTAAAAAATCAGTCGCTGTCCATGGACTCTTGTTCCGAAAACATGTCTTCCTCATCGCTATCATCTTGATCGTCATCAACACTTGGAAACGTCCTCTCAGATATTTCATCTATTACTTTATCAATAGCTTTTAAGTTGTTTTCTTCAGCTTCAGCTGTTCTGCAGGCAAGCTTCCACTCATCTGGAGTAAGTGAGTACACTTTCTCTTTAGCTATCTTCATAATGCTTTCAGTAGCGAAATTTATATCTTTCCCGACGTAATTCGTCACTGAAGATAGCACTGTTTTTATCGGATTTAAATCAGGATGATGCGGAGGTAATCTTAGAACTGTGTGTCCATGCTCTCGAAGGAAAACATCAGTCTTATATTCTCCATGTTTATCCTTATTCATCAATACTAATTGGTACAATTGAGGCTTGTACATGTCAGTCGAGTAAGGCACATTTCTCGCGGTCAAATGGTCCATCATTTCTCGCTTCCGAGAATTTGAGTGCGGCGTCGGATACGACAGCCTATTGTGGAAACTTGATCCGCCATCCACCACTACAATACTGCCGGGTTTCAAAATCGGCAGTAAATGAAACTTCAACCATTTCTCGTATTGTTCAAAATTCTCCCTTTTTGTTTCAAGCTCTTCTTTCATATCTTTTTTGTTGCCATCGAACATGAACAATGTGTTCCTCATGGCGTCATTTTGATCCCCTGCTAGTAAGATAACTAATTTAGATTTCGCTGGTTGTTTGAGAATCGTTGAACTGCCGTCTGGTTTCGGTTTCGACGCGACTCGGCTGCTCTCGATAGCCGCTTCGCCGGCGTAAACAATGTGCCGGCCTTGAGACCGATAACCTTCAATTTTACTTAAGTATTGAATCCTCGCGTATCTAAAATCGTGTTTCTCTAATAAAATACTATTGTTGTCTGCCTTTTCAACCCACTTGAATCCAAGCTTAGCGACATGCCGTCTGAGCGTGCAGAGAGATCCTTGGTAATCCAAGTCACCTTTTAAGATTAAGTACAAATCTTTCATAATCGGGAATTCTTCATCTTTGGTGTAAAAGCCGTGTATGATTCTCCTAATGGCTTGTGCGTCAAAGTCGTCGGATACGATGTTCTTCTTGCATCTCCGCTTGGCAGGTCTGAACTCTGTCTTCACTGTGACGTTTTGTTTCTCGTTCATAATACGCCGCAACGCATACATCGATATGCCGGTTGCGTGTGTGACGAGTTGCGCGGCCGTGACCGTCGAATTAGGATCCCTTTCGATTTCTGCCTCAAAATATCTGTATATTTTCTGTAGCACTTCCTTAGTTTGGTTTTTGAGAGGCTTACCGCGCCCCAACTTTGACGCTGGTGCCATGTTAGTAAACAAATAACTGTAAATGAATGAATTTTGGTGCGGAATAATGGAGTTGGCACACAAGTGTTGTTGATAATGAAAGGCGAATGACTGATGTGTAGCGCGTCGACGGCTGGTTAGAGAGAGATAGAGATATGCGAGACTGTACCAGTTTGAAAGAGATAAAGAGCGGACGCTCAATCTCGTCTAGAAATGCTCGTGCATGTGGTATGTATGATGTGGTGTGGGTATTGTGGATCGTGGATTGTTATTTTAGGACAAGTCTTGCTGATAGTAGTGTAATTTGAAATAACTACTTATTAATGACAGCTTTCTTACCTTTGTCCTTGAATTTGCTTATTTGGTTCATATATTTATTATGATTGTGTGTGTAAATCTACATACTTACCTAATTATTATTTTTATGTAAGAAATATTCAAATGATGTATTTAGCTAACTACTTACTTATTGCTTAGGTATATTGATATAAGCCTACTTATCTATAGGTAACGACTATAATAATATAATTATAAATGACTATTACGTATATCTACTACAAATAAATATTTATTATGATAAATATAACCCTCTTTCACAAACACTCGATAAAGCAAACTGTTGTAGGTACCCAGCGATTTTTTATCTCGCTTTCACGCGTGGTATGCCTACCTAGTGGAATACCTACCTATTTACGACCAACGGAAAGTTGAGCACAGATCATTATTTTACAGATAATTTATATCATTCTTATTTTAGATAGGTACCAATTACATTAGTTTAGGTATAGAAAAAACTTATTTATCCAACACAACACAGGATAGAAAAAAAAAACCAGATCCAGACAGATCATACTTTGACCTTCTAACCTTCTTCTAACCTTAGGTAGGTTAGAAGAAGGTAAAACGTAGGTAGGTAAGTGTTTGAGCTTGGACAAATAAAGTAGGTACTAGGCAGGGAGGTCCAAAGAATTCGCCCCATTTACATGGGTAGGTCCTACCTAAGTAAAGTTATAGGTCGTAGGCCCGATTTCACCAAACTAGAATAACTTTTATTCCAGGTATAACTTTCCGAGAACAACCGAGTTACGCGAATATAGCCCTTATATCACCAATTTTGTGAAGGAATAACACTTAATCCTTGGATACAATCAAAATGGCTGTGATTTCATTTGTCAATTAGCTGTATCCAGAAGTAAGGAATAGCCGTATACTTGGAATAAACGTTGGTGAAATCGGGGCTTAGAGATGTTAACGTGATCAATATTTTACGACAGAATACCTAACAAAAACTAGTTCAAGTCATGTACCTACCTATCTAATTAAATACTAAATAGAATAATTAGAAAGAACATGCTTATTACCTAGGTAGGTACTACCTGATATTAACCACATTTAAGAATGATATTAAAAAAAGCAAAGTACTGTAAAAGTACCCTATATTAACCTAATTAAAATACATTAATAAATTATAATAAATTACCGAATATACTAACCTAATCTTACGTTGTTAAAAGGTGATCAAGTTTGTTGACTATTTTGGACTACCCATTTTAATGTTTATGGCCTTGTGAATCATCTCCTACAAATGGTAGAACCGTACGTTGTGATAATGTAGTAATCCAAATCCTTTTAAAGTAATGAGACAATACCTAACTAACATCTAACCTATTCAATAATATTAAATAAATTTAAAATATCCATCGTCCTACAAATAATTGCTATTTAATCCCCTGATGAACACTATTCCTATACTCTGAGTAACCGAACTGAAATTTCCACATAAAATCATATTATGCACCAATCAATATATTTCCTACTATACTTTCGAAAGGTTTCAATTGTAGGAACGAATAATTTTTTCCTGCAAAAAATTGAACATTATAGTTCCTAGTCATAAACAAAACTGAAAGTAAATTAAAGCTTCATGACGAACGTATGTTGAAATTAACAAGACAAGAAAGTGAAACATAGGTAAAACGTAAGTAAGTATATTGCTAACTGAGTTTGAGCTTGTTATATAGCAAAGTCATAGTAAACTCTATTTGTTTATCATAACTCTGGCATAGGAGCCCCGCCACCGCTCCAATGCTGTGGGTCTCGACTACCTGGCTGGTTAACCCTCCACTATTTAGTGCTTGAAATTTCCCACACGGAGGTACCGTGTGTGAAATTCCCCCACACTAAGAGAAATTTGATTTTACTAAATTTTGTTCTATTTATCCCAAGTCAGTACGTCAGGTACCCCATCTACCTATTCTTATCTACTTATCTAGTTTGGACTCCAAAAGGTGCAAGGGACAAGAGGACATTATTTTTTTCCAAATCCTAACAAAATAGACATCACCTTAGTTAATTGTGAGTCTATCTAATACGTACTACATTCGGTATATGACAGACTCTAAAAATAGCTCAACTTTCAAATCTCCTAGTTTTCGTCTAAAGATTATCAATATTATCGTAGGTTCTATATCAACAGCATGCAGTGGACTAAACAGTAGTATTAATTTTAACTGTAAATATTTATTTGAATTCAATGATCTGTTTAGTGATATTCAGGTTGTCTCTATTTTCCAGAACTTGTATGGAGAACTAAACTAAAACCCGTTTACATAATTTAGGTATTATATTTCATTATTATGAAATATGATAAAGATGTTTGTTGCAAGTAATATATTAGATTATTGATGCTATTTCCTAACAACAAGATATTCTCATTCGAATCTTTAAATTAGCTACCCCTATCCGTTTGGTAAGGAGATCACTAACAGGTACTGCTGTGCTTGACCCAAGACACGAAGGACAATTTCTTATCACTAGTACATTAAATGTTTTTATAGAATAAAAGGTAAAATTCTTTTGAAAATTCAATCAAATAAACTCAAACCTGAATTCCACTAAATTGATCTATGATCATTTATTTGAAACAATCACGAACAACCCTAAACTATGAATAAATTCCCGGTAGTTTTTTTAAATATTGTACAAGTATTACCTATTTCGTATTAAGAGTGAAACTCAATTACGATTTTATTTAAGTTACTCGCAAATGATTTTAAACAGAGAATAAATTCCCAATAGTTATCTAAGTAAAAGGAATAGTTCCCAGTCATTACTAATTCCCGGTAGTTTCCTAACTTTCGTTCAACCATTACCTATTTTGCAACTAGAAACAAAACGTTCGATTCTTTGCAGGAATATGATCCTTCCAACTCTCCTAAGTAAAATTCCGCCTAGAATCCGCTAAGAAAATACCTATCTTTTTATGCATATTGTAATAACCGTGTAGGAATAGAACCTTTCTCATATCCTCCGTAGAACATCGCAAAACCAGCTAAAGAAACACCTTCCTATACCACAGAATAGATATATAGTACAACGTACTTTTACCACAAAATAGATTTATAGAATTACGTATTTATACTAATATGATCCGCTACATTAACGACAATAATTTTTCAGTTGAGACTAAGTCACGAAAACTAATGCGATGAACCGTATTCAAAACCATTCCCCTTTTTATCTCTACTGTAGTTTCACAAAAGCTTGTGCCAGCTATAGAAAATACCTACTTATACTTTTGCACCGTTGCTCTCTGTACATTAAATCCTTCTGTGATCACCCAGCTTTCCGTCAAAAGCAAGGTCCACGACCACTAGCTCTACAATAAACACCCACAGCTTCAACCTTCGAGAAAACTTGGATTATAATTTTATAACTTTGATAATTTACGTATTGTATTTGCACTTTTATTTATTAGTATTTTATTATAATGAATTTATCTTTAGATGTATTTTATACCGCTTTAAATTTATTTATTTATTTATTGAATTTTATCTATTTCCCTAACACTATTATTTTTCCGCGATTTTCAATATTTTATCCCTAACTTTCCCCTCCTGTGTGTATTCCTCGACTTATAGCTTTTCCCTATACATTAGTGTGTACCCCCAAACACTGGAGATTGCTACAAATCTCACATTTACTTTTAAACGTGCATGTCTGTTCTCGGTGTGTGCAATGAGAACATACCTGATCTAACCCTATGAGAGAACGAGCTGTGACAAAAGCTCTCCAAAACTAAAACCTATTGCCACCTAATTTTTATCTTGCATGCGGGACCGGAGTCCATGGGCAGCATACAAGACAAAACCCTATCACTTGGGACAGTTCAGCTTGATTTGCATTTAGGATCCGGGTATCGTATACACGAAGACGGGACAGTTAATCTTTTCAGCCCTCCTTTCAGCCAGAATGCAAACCAAACCAAAAAGGTGGATCCAGATCCTATAACGGAGGCAAAATCTGGTGCAGGTCTCCACAAAACACGCGAACTGCATACCCTAAGCAAAATAAGGGAAGACAAGCTTCGTTGCAATGTTTCAACTTATCTCTTACTGAGTTCCTGGACCCAAGGCATACTTCCCCCCAGATCCAGAATTAATTGAGAGGGCGAATTTATCTAAGAATTTAACCGGAAATTTCATCTGCATTTTTCTGACAAGTTTCGACTTGCCCTATCCCGTGAATGATTTTATAACTCACCGCGTTTGACAGCTTGACAGATCTCAAAATCCTATCATATATCAAAAACACTTTAAAGGTAGAGAGGTAAAAAAGTAAACCTAAATATAAAGAAGGTTTGATTTCTTTTACTATTACCTTATTTTACCACGGATAACCACTTTTACACCTATCTCTACATTTTCTCTATCAGTTAATGCGATGCCAACGACTATTTCCTTTATTATTGGACTATTCTTTAAGCATAAATTGCTTCAATGAAATTATTTCAGTATTTTTATAATTTAGGTAAAATTTATAATATTTGTGACGTCACGAGACAGCCTGGATCGTTACAGTACCTACGGGCATACGGCACGGTATGCCACGTAAGGTGCATTATAATGTAAAATAAAGGGTGATAAAGGTAAACAATGCAGTTAATAAATCACAAAAAATAACAAAATCAATGTCAAACTAAATAAATTATTGTTTAGGGAATCGCAGCTAGCGACATCTCTGGTTGACTAGCAAATTACTTATGTTGAGAAAGAGAACTTTCTAGAAAGTATTTTTGCAAATGGTTCAGCTACTCGACGTTAGATGGCGCTGTTGTACAGTACCTCATAGTGACCTCATGGATGCCTACCGAAGTGCCTTGCCTACTTATTTACAGGTTCTGTGCTTTGCCTTATTTCCAGATGCAACCGCCAGGGGGCGCCTATACCAGGATTGTATATATTACAGAATTTAAATTGTTTTCAGTTTTCAAAGACAGATAATTTAGTGCATAATAGGCTATTTTTAGCAGTTTTACAAGTAAAATAAGAATACCTATTATACCACGGATCTAGAATGTTTTCTTAGCATAAAATACAAAGGCCTTAATATTTGTACATAAAAATAGGTTTCAAATAAAAAAGTTCTGTTAGTGCTTATATGTAGTTAGCTGTATGGTGGCCTGTATGTATCGAATAACATTAAAACAATCTATAAACACACAAATACCTATAATATGATGATTTAGGTATGTATTAGGTAGGTAGTGCAGGTACTAGATTATAAATGTACCTACCTACCGCTTGTATATAATGTATAACACTAGACGCCTATTTAGAGTTCATTGATATTAAACATACCTACTTACCTAATTTATTTCTATTTATATAATTATAATTGTATCGAATTATTTTAAGTTTTGTTATCATCACAATAATAACAATATTATTAAGAAACTCATTTTACTTGGTACTCTTTCGTAAGTAACAATAAAGACTATTATAGGTTTTAGGTACTTACGACGTATGTTATGTTTATATATTGACTACCTTCACCCCGCGGTTTCGCATATTATATGGATGAAACAATAGGCAATAGGCAGAACCCTCCATTGTACTATCAAAGTCCGCAGTCCCATAGCTATCACAGATAATCATAATTACTAGTTCTGTGAAACAAGTTTTGTTTCTAACTCATTTCATTCAAGCTCATCGTTTCTTCAGATCATTTATGCCCCACACCTGCAAGCACAGAATTCGCCCTATTTACGTAGGTCCCTGCAATGGTGCGAGAGCCCACTGCACAAATACCTACGTCATCGGGTACCCCGATAGGCCATCTTTAGATCGTTAACGGACATCTAAATATGTAAAAAAAAATTGGTCTGCCATTGCGCACCCTACCGGAAGTACCTGGCAGACCTCTAACAATGTGCCCTTTACACCTTTACCTACCTCAGCGAATACCCCGATGAAACCTATGCCTAATAATAGTCAAGGTGACCCTGATAATAGATTAAATAGATTAAAAGGTCTGCCAGGTCTAAACTTGATTAAGGCCCGATTTTACCAAAGTATAATAAGGTTAATTCCAAGTATAAGGCTATTCCTTACTCTCGGATACAGCTGATTGACAAATGAAATGACACGAAAAAGACACCATTTTGATTGTATCAAAGGAATAAGTCTTATTCGTTCACAAAATTGGTGGTATAAGGGCTATATTCGTCTAACTCGGTTGTTCTCGGAAAGTTATACCTGGAATCAAATTTATTCTACTTTGGTAAAATCGGGCCTAAGTGTCGGTTAACAATATAGAGATAGTCTATTGGGGTACCCGATGACGTAGGTATTTTTGCAGTGGACTCTCGCACCACAAGATGTGGGATGAACACCCTCTGAGGTGTTTCCACTGAACGTATTGGCAGCAGCGCCCCTGCTGGCTTGCATGCGCACCGCGAGAAAACTTGTCGTTGCTGTTACAGTGAGACATGAGGCGCTACCATAGTCTTGTCACGGTATCTCACGAGATAAATTAGTGTCGAGAAAATGTTGTCGCGGTGCGCATGCTAGCCGGGCTGGTGTCGTAGATGTCTGGTGACGGTAACCGCTTACCACGCGGGCCGTCATCTTATTTTTCCGTCCGTGTTATAAAAAATGCAGTAGAACATGCACATGATTTTTTGCTTTATCAATATCTATGGCGGAATTACTACCTAATCTTTGTACCACCTCTCTCTCTCCCCTCCTCTCCTCTTTCTCTTTCTGTTTCTTTTTTTCTTTCTTTCTTTTCTTTTTACCTATAACTTATTAATAAACGTAATCATGGTTCTCCGGGACGGGGGCATCGAGGATCGGGGTACTCGGGGAGTAACCCGAGCATTAGATACCTAGTAAGCTAGTAAGGGTACAACCTAATACATTGCCACTGTTCGCAACAGTGGGAATGTAAGTGCCTTCTCTCACAAAGAGAGAGTGTAGGCCATAACCCACCACGCTGGACAAGTGCGGGTTGGTGGATGTCACATGTCTTTGTAGTTCTTGACGATGCCGTTTTTTCACAATGGTTTCATTTAATGTAACAGCGAGAGCAAATTCAGTGGGTACATAAGTTCAGAATTCATTGGTACAGTGGCTGAGTGGGATTTGAACCTGGGTGCGTCGGATTGAAAGTATCACGAGTAGCTGCTGAGCCGCACTCGCTCGGTTATCAAGGGTACTTGGGTAGAACTCGGGGATAGTGTAGGATCAGTAGTCCTTCATCATCAGCTGTGAGACGTGCACTGCTAAACATAGGCCCCCAGAAGGAGGCCGCGCGTGCAGCCATCGCGATCAGTTCTAAGCGGTTTTGATCTAATGAGGCCAACAGTAAGATATAATTTCTATTACTCGAGTATTTATAGTTATCAACTGATAATAATAATAACCTAGATGCTTATAAAGCAAAATTACTAAGAGGCTAAATTATTACAAATCAAAATTTCTTAGTAATTAAATGATTACATAGCAAAATGTCTTAGGGTCGGTTTTTTGATACGTCGTTAACATAACCAATGGTTAAAAATGCTAACAAATTCTAATCCAATAGTCAAAATTTGTTAGGATTTTTAACCATTGGTTACCTTAACTACGAACCAAAAACCCACCGGTTAAATGTTATCAAATCATATGACTCTCTGTCCTATTGTTGATAATTCTATGAACGTTCTTGCATCAATAATGTTTATCGTTGCTTACTAAATAAGTTTAATCTTGTTTTTCCTGCTTTAATAAATTTAAAGTTGTTTGTTGCACATTCCAGAACTCAAAAAGTCAAATGTCCAGAAAAGAATTCTTCCTCATACTCAGATAACGATGTAGACGCAAATTCACCAAGCCGGGATTTTACCGTATCTCCAAATTAAGAACTACTTACTAAAAACGACCTAAACTCACTAGCAATAAAGACTTTGGAATAAGATGATAACTCGAAAACCAACACGTTCCAAGAATTGACCTATCGGAGCAGACAACTGTTTGTTCTCCAGAAAGCGATAAGAGCGATACTGATAACCCTCGACCTGGGGCGCGGGTATAAAGGAGGGAACGCGCGTCGCTGCCGCAGTGCAGCTCTAAACTAGCTAAAAATGTTCACACTTTTGTTAGTCGGACTGGTGGCTGCGTGCGCTGCGGCTCCCCATTTCCATCATGGACACCCACCTCCTTTCCAAGGGATGCCTGGAATCCACCTCGGCTTCGGCCACCACAACCCCTCCGAAGAGTTCTTCGACACAAGGCAATTCTGGGCCGACATGGCCAGGGAGATGCATGAGCTCGACGCCATGCTAGCCCAGTTCTACGAGAAGTTTCCACCCATCTCTTCAACACAAGGCATCGTTGGTAACGAGTATAAGATTACCATCCCGCTAAGCGGTTTCCAAGAGAGTGAAGTTGTCGTGAAGGCCCGCGAGGGTGTGTTGATGGTGCAGGCGGTCCACAAGCTGGCTGAGGGACAAAGAAGCTATTTGGACATCAAGACGCTGCCGCACAACGTCAACGTGACGGGCTCGTGGACCTTGGAAAATGAAGTATTGAAGATTGTGTTCCCGTTGAAAGCTGATGCGGACACTGAGGCTCCCGTCACTGAGCACAGCCGTGAGGACTTGGCTCCAAGCGGAGAGGACACTGAGGATGCTTACAGCAACGCTGAGGTCAATACCAACGTGACCCCTCGCGAGCGGGAGCTAGAGACCAACGAGATACCGAGGAACTCTATAGAAGCCACAACCTACGCCGTCGATCTGAAGGACGAAATAGAGTTTGTTCCAGTACGTTATTAAAGTTAAGAAGCTATAAATTTATTGTTGTTTCATTTGTTGTTTGTTTACTTCGTTCTGTAAGCGTCTATAATTTGATTCTATCAGGTTATCACTAGATACCTATTGTTGTTGACAGCAGAAGTCAAACATGGAATTTGACAATTTTATAGTAACTAATAACACTTTTACTTGGTGGTAGGACTTTGCTGCAAAGTTCGTTTAGGTAGGTACCACGCTCTGGCAGTTATTCTGCCGCCAAGCAGTAGTGTGCAAGCACTACTGTGTTCTGATTTGAAGGGCATTGTAGCTAGTGAAATTACTGGGCAAATGAGACTTTATGATCTACACAGCCTAGTAATCTGATTACTAGACTGTGATGTCTCAGGATGACGTGCGCGGTGCAGTGTCACTCGAAAATTTATTATTTTAAAGTTCTGAATGACACTGCAACTGTTACGGGCGGCCGTGTCGCTTAACATCAGGTGAACGACTAGCTCGTCACGTCATTAATTATCATAAAAAAACTGTACTGGAGAACTTAGTTGTACCTAAATACTACTATATGTAGCGGTCACCCATCCAATTAGTGACAGCAACAAGCAATACTTTATTTTTAGCACTATTGAGAGCAGGATCACGCTGTTATTCTGAGGTAAGTATGATAGATACGATATGATACGGTACGGTATACGGTATGATAGAAACGGCTCTCTGTCGAGTGCTGTCGAGCTTCGCCATGAGCGCTACTCCAGTTGCCCCTCATAAGTCAAGACTCACTGGAGCCAAGTAAGTAATCTAACCACCTACTTATTATCTGTATGAGATAAATAATAAATGTTTTAACTACATACGGGTAATATGTTTAGTCTTGTTTTCAATCATATTTAGGTACCTAATGTAGATAGCGTCATATCATATTATTATAGGTATAGGATAGGGTATATTTACTTCACTTGGGTACTCGTTTTGTTTTCTGCTATCGAAAAGTTATATTATTAGGCCGGTTGTTATTTATTATCGTAACAAAGCATTATTGTATTGTATATTTTGCTGTTTACATTCAAGGTAAACCCAGGATTGTAATGAACAAAAATAGCAATAGGTAGGCATTGCGTATCAGTAGAGCTATTTCCTTGAGGCTGGCAGGCCCGTTGGCGTGTTATTCAGTTTTGTTTTTATGGCACCATGGCTTACGAAGTTAGCCACTCGCCAACAATTAAGAAAACCAGGTATACTATAAGGGCGTTTGGATTGGGATCGGTATCGGTTTTGGCATTTACAAAATTAGCGTTGTTGTAAAGCGTTCGGTTTGGTAATTTCGCCAGTAATGCCACTTTTACCGCTTTTACTCACTACCCAAAACGAACGCAAAATAACCAAATGCGGTTTGTTATCTCAAATGTCGAAAAACAAATTGGCGGAATTTTACATTACACACGTAAACGTACGTCTTCAGTCTCACTTCTCCGTGCTATATCATTACGATAAGTACAATTTTCACAATAAAAATCAGTAATTTTTACATAACCGCGCCAAAAATTCCTATATTTCGGCCGGGACCAAACACAAAATAAAAATATGATTATGAATAAACCTTTTAAAATATTTTTCCGTTTTCTTTGTTATTTATTGAACAATAATATTAGACAACTGTTTCCTGCACAGTGAAACAGCAACAACCTAGGCATGGGCGTACCCAGGGGGGCCAGGGGGGCGGGCAGCTGCCCCCCCTGGATTCCGAATGCCTACCTATCGTTGACGAAAAAGTTATAAAAATGGTAAAAAACAATATGTAACCAAGATGAAAGGCCCTTTTGAGATGCACTGGGCGTGGGCACACTTACGTTATTTATGTATAGTCAGCCAAATCAGCAGCGTTGCCTCTACGGGTAATATTTTTTTCAACACATTTGCTCGAAAAATGCATTTACAAAGCCTGTATACATTGTTCGAAAGTTAAACATTACGCACCATACAACGGAGCGTGCGGTAAAATAGGTACTCTCACCTAAGTACCTATTTTACCGCATCCTTCGTTGTATAGCGCCGTGCGTAACCTTTACGGTTATTTTTAATTTCAATAAAACATACCTATATACGAATTTCACCAAGGAGTTTCACATTACGAGAATAAATAAGCTGAATGATTGAAACTCCTTGGAAGCGTTTTTGCTCAATATGTTGGTCTCACTTTAATACTTAAGAGAAAATGAAACTATAGATGTAGTTCTAATTTTCACCACACGCACGTGGCGCCATTTGCATTGTAAATGCGCGCCATGTTAGCCTATTTTCATATTATATTAGGAACATCGAAGATTGTTTGTTGTGACTTTCCCACTAATAAACAAAAGTTTGTTTCATTACCTATTGAACTGTTTTCTCGCAAATATGTTGAAAAACGTTGTATGATACACGTGCGGAAATTGGTTTCTACAAACTCGTGACTATGGTAAGCCCTCGACTTCGTCTCGGGCTTACATTTGTCTACTCGTTCGTAAAAACCAACTTACCGCCCTAATATCATAAATAACTATTATGGGTAACGAAAACTGCCAGGTTCTGCAAGGAGCGCAGATAAGTGGTGATTTTTCGCGCTCGTTTCGCTTGTGCTGAGATAATTTTGATGATGAGAGAAGGATTTTTAGAGTAGGTAGAGTTGATAGTTTAGAGTAGAACTAAAATTACCAAAAAAAAAACATTTGAATTAACTTAAGCAAATAAAATTAAAAGGTGCTTCTTTTTTTATTTGATTGATAGGTTATACAATTGCTGAATTGTATGTAACTTAGCACTCCGTTCGTGATTTACTGGTATTTGATTTATGATAGTTAGACAAGGCCGGGTTAGAGTATCGGCTACATTACAAAAGCCACTTTTTGCTTAGTTCGGTCGAAGCTGCTCCAGAATATCCAGAGACATGGGAGAAAAAAGCTTCAATGCAAGATTTGCGCTTCAATTGCACACTGTGGGATCAATTGCTCAAGTGGCCATACTACACGTGTTTTCTAAAATACAAGATGGCAGAAAAACAATTTTTTCTTCGCTTCGCTTCGCTCGCGCTATTACTATTTATGCTTTGCTTTAATGCATGACCAGCACGCTTAAACATACGTTGCACGTATTTTCTGAAATATAAAATGTAGCAAATACAGAAAATTTTTCGCGCTCGCTTTGTTTGCACTATTAATATTTATCCTTTGCTTTATACATGACCAGCACGCTTGAACGTACGTTGCACGTATTTTCGCAAATATAAAATGTGGCAAATACAGAAAATTTTTCGCGCTCGCTTCGCTCGCGCTATTATTGTTTATGCTCTATTTTAATGCATGACCAGCAAACTTGAACGTACGTTGCACGTATTTTCTGAAATGTAAAATGTGGCAAATACAGAAATTTATCGTGGAAAAATAAACGGTTCCTGAGGGATAGTCCAGACGGGTGAAGCCGCAGGCATAAGCTAGTACCTATATATTATAAGTGATTATATTAATATTGCTACGCAAATGCAGTCAGCGGCACACGGCAAATAATGCTTTACGATATATTTTTAGGAATATGAAAATCCATTGGCCTTTCCTGTTCTAATAATAGTAGGTAATATCTACATATAAAAGGCAACCCGACCACTGCACTACACATTACTGAAGCAAACATCCAAGTAACCATTGTTGTAGCTTTATGGTATAAATGCTATTTTAGATTTAAATAAAAAGCAAAGTTAATATGAAGCTTTTAATACTGGCGTGTCTCATCGGAATTGTGGTGGCCAAAAGGCACTCCGATGGATGGCCGTTTGCAGCGCGAGAAACGCCGAGTGCTTCGGTTGCTGTCAACGAGATCAAACGCATGCTGGTCGCCGTCGAGACGAAGATGCAGGACTTCTGCCGCGCGCACTCCAGCCGGGCGTTATTAGAGACTTACGGAGCGAGCCACTACCGACTGACAGCCAACCTGACAGGGTGCCGTGAGGACTGTATAGAGGTGCGAGCAGGACAACGTCTTGTCGCCGTGCAAGTACGAGATCCTCACTGCGAATACATCGGGCTTCAAATCCTCCCCGACGTAGTCGACTCCAACAGTGCGTACTGGCACTTTCAAAACGGTCAAATCACAGTCTCTTTTCCTTACCACTCGGATCACTCGACACGCTGCGGACGGGTCATCAGCAACACGGTGCATACATTGCCGAAGCTTGATACTGACATGGACTACCCAGAAATCGATGTGAGATTTGGTGACGCCAATTTGGAGAAAGCTCTCAGAAGTTATACGGCAGAGCCTTAAGGGCTTATGCTAGGCCAAGCCAAAGCCACAGAATGGATATTTATAGTGCTAGGCCAAAGCGTGGATGAGTCGAGGGGCCGAGCAGCAGGGGCGGTCTAAGTTAGAATGGTTCCAACGCGCAATAATTTAGGTAATTTTTGTATATGCGTCCATGATGTCATATCGGTAGGCGCCGACTGAAAACCAGTAACTGAGGTTGTATTTTGCGGCCTCAGTTGTATGCTGAGTCGGAGCCTATTCCTGGCCTCATACAATGTCTGTTATTTGATTTTTTTTAATTACCTACGTATATAATTGTTTAGGTTTATGACATGGCGTTTTTGGAATAAATGTATTTTCTTTCTTCTTCTTTCTTTCTAATTTATTATTACACTGAATATAATGGACATTTTAAAAATCCACTATACATAAGCCTTCCATTATATTTAGTTCTACCACTTCACAAAGTTTCATGACCTTATTTAAAGTATTCATTGAATAATTGCGGTTTGTTTGTACGGTTTGGAGGTAAGTGTGTAATTTTTTTCTATCGAGAAAAGTTTATTAATTCGTTTAAGCATTACAATTAGTCCTGAAATCTACCTTATATTCATTACAAAGTCATTTTTGCAATATTGTTGATAAGACACGGCCTCATGTTGAGCCATTTTAAGCATTTTGGCGTTGTATAGGCTCTTAAGTGGGCCAGTCCGAAGTTATCCTTTCATTCACAAATAAAAACAAATTGGTATGTTGAGTTCGTGGCAATACAGTACCAGTTCCATTGGGACTAATTAACTTAGCTTACTTAACTTAATTGACTTAGCTCTTAGAATTAGCAAGTTGAAATGGCAAAAAGCGGTTAAGTGTATTTTTGCTTTTTTCTTTAACACAGTCATGTAGGTCTGTAAATGAAGCATTCCTAATTTTGCAGTAAAACAAGCAAAGTATACAAACTTTAGCTCAAACGGTAATAATAAAACACAGGTGCAGTATCGTACTTACATAAAGTAAAAAATATATTGGATTATAAGGCTGAAAGCAGGATGGTTAAAAAAATTACTTTACGAGAAAGTGTGGTGAAAATAACATGAAATACCTTTTACTTTAGGCACAGAATAAATAATAGTCCAAGGGAAGGTACATTTTATATACCTATATCGTGAAATAAATACAAGTTTTTTTAATTATTTGTGTCAGTTTTAATTTCAATGTCCACATCTCACCAAGAGAGGTACAAAAGTCAAGTAGTACAAAATTTCGTACAAACTATTCATAATAATAATGATATTACCTAAGTACTTATATCTAAGTAGTTTTAATATCCATTTTCAATTTTCCAAAATTCTCAATTTTTATTTAAAAATTGATAAGATTTTCAGAGCCACTGAGGCATGTACCCAATAGGCGCGAATACAGAAATTTCTTAAGGGGGGCGCACAAATCGTTATAGTAGGGGAGTCCAAGAGGTGAATTTGGGGATATGTTGGTAAAACACATAAGTATACGATACAAGACCAATTTGTGCTCTTTTTTTTTATATGATGAATTCCATGCACCTATAATAATATCTTCCTGGTAAGTTGATTAATTACTGCGCTTAGTGCTGCACTGACTGCGCCAAGGGGCCCTTGGCGCAGGCAGTCCAGCACTAAGCGCGGCCAGGCGCGGATACAGGCGGGGGGCACCCCCAGCGCCCCCAGTACCCACCTGTATCCGCACCTGGCATGTAACAATAGCTCAGTTGGCAGTTGGTCCGCTGGTTTGCTAATACTTTTACGAAATGTAATATCTTTGGAGAAACTTATACCTTAACTGTGGTTTAAACTTAAAAATCCATTCCATGATATGATTGTATTGGTGTTTGAAAATCTTCATTAAAAATTTTTTCTTTCTTCTATTATATTCTGAAACATAATTTTTTTTTGGTTAGTGGTCATCATCACCATTAGCCGGAAGACGAACATAGATAGGACTCCCCCATAAGCCGCTATTTTGGTACGATACAGAAAATAAGTTCCTTCTTTCCAAAGAGGTTAATGTACATTAGATTTTCTTATTTATTATTTATTTACATTTACATTGCAGCTTACAGCCTAAGCCAAAACGCTGGACATGTTATACCTACAAAACGATTATACATAACACGGATACAAAAATTAGATACGCAGCCGATGACCACCTTGAGCGGCTGCTCGCCTCCTGTATCCATCGGCTCCCCGCGCCGCCGCTAAAGGTGGTGCTCTCTAGGGGAGGCCTATGTTCAGCAGTGGATGACTTCAGGCTGTTGATGAAAAATTTCTTATAGTTATTGAATTTTAAGAGCATAAGCGCCACCAAGTCACTATACCGAAGACATCCCGGACATCAGCCTGTACGAGATTAGAATGGCCCTCAAACAGCTTAAAAACAACAAAGCGCCAGGCGAGGATGGAATTACGACCGAACTTCTGAGAGCGGGTGGTAGACCGGTACTTATAGTCCTCCAGAAGTTATTTAATTCTGTCATTCTTGAAGGTACAACGCCAGAAGCGTGGCACAGGAGCGTGGTGGTGCTCTTCTTCAAAAAAGGGGATAACACCTTATTGAAGAATTATAGGCCCATCTCGCTCTTGAGTCATGTGTATAAGTTGTTTTCGAGAGTCATTACGAATCGTCTCGCGCGCAGGTTTGATGAATACCAGCCTCCCGAACAAGCCGGTTTCCGAAAAGGCTTTAGCACCATAGACCACATCCATACGCTACGCCAGATTATACAGAAGACCGAAGAGTATAATCAGCCGTTATGCCTAGCGTTTGTGGACTATGAGAAAGCCTTCGATTCAATCGAGACTTGGGCGGTGCTGCAGTCCTTACAGCGATGCCAAATTGACTATAGGTATATCGAAGTGTTACAGTGTTTGTACAGTAAGACCACTATGTCAGTCCGACTACAGGACCAGAGTACGGAACAAATCCCATTGCAAAGAGGCCTGAGACAGGGAGACGTTATTTCTCCGAAACTGTTCACAAACGCATTGGAGGACGTTTTCAAGCTCTTGGAGTGGAAAAGATCTGGCATCAACATTAATGGCGAGTACATCACTAACCTTCGTTTTGCCGATGATATAGTCAAAATGGCGGAGTCGCTCGAGGACCTTAGCACCATGCTCAACGACCTTAGGACGTGGTCTCTTACTGTTGGCCTTATGAGCAAGCTCAAAGTCGCACAGCGAGCTATGGAGAGAGCTATGCTCGGGGTTTCCTTGCGAGATAAGATCCGAAATAAGGAGATCCGCAAGAGAACTAAAGTCACCGATATAGCTTTGAGAATCAGCAAGTTGAAGTGGCAGTGGGCGGGCCACATCGTTCGTAAAACTGACAACCGATGGGGAAGAAAGGTTCTCGAGTGGCGACCATGAACTGGAAGACGCAGCGTAGGCTGGCCCCCCACTAGGTGGACCGATGACCTGGTCAGAACTGCGGGGAGCCGATGGATGCAGGAGGCAAGCAGCCGCTCAAGGTGGCGCTCTTTGGGGGAGGCCTATGTTCAGCAGTGGACGTCTTCAGGTTGATGATGATGATGATGATGAAGAGCATAAGCGCAGATTAGATAACAGTTAATATAGTAACTTGCCTGAATAAATAAATAGACTATTATAAGGTCCTCTCATGGACGTATCAAGTGGGTCTTGTTCATACAATTTCGTGACACCCCTTTTTCCGCGTTGTCACCAAAAGTCATCAAGGTCTCTTTCGCAAAAGAGGGATCTTGTAAAACGCCTTATTTACATAGTTACCATTACGTGGAAAAGGATGGCGTTCTTATACCTAAATGAATTGATATCGACCAGTTTTAAAGTCAGTGAAATCCAATCTGAGAAGCAAAATGATATCTATACGATAATAAGTACCTACCTAACTCTTAGAATAATAAGTATAATTTTGACCGAGCCCGCACGAAGCATGAGCGAAGAGTCTACGCTAAAAAAGCTAAAAAGCTTGGGCAAAAATGCAAGATTCGTTTGTTCGGATCGGATGTCCGACTGTCAGGCTGTAATTCTCCTCATAATTCGCATTGTTCAACCAATTCTCGTAAAATTTTGTAAGCAGGTTCGATAATTATTTGTATTAGATTTTTTCTGGATCAGTTTAGGTCGTTTTCAAAATGGCGGACTCATAGGGATTGAAAACGTAACAAATATCACATTTTGAAGACAGACTCGCGAGGTCTACATCTCACAAAATGGGTTAGGGTTATTGGTATGGGTATGGGTTTACAAGGTGAGTTTGAATTGGGGTATTATCCCGAAAGGGGGTATATCTACTCCACAAGGTGTATAATGTTTCTTCTACGACTTTTCTAAATTAAGTTTTTCATTGAAGAAATGCCATGTAAAGTTTACGTTCGAAGATAGCCCTAGCGCAGCTGGGTGGTTGAACTTCGTCCTTGACCGAATGCGTTTGAATGAGTTTTACGACCTGTGTTAAGAAATGAATTTATAGCATCTTGTTAACTCTCGTAGCGATCGCACGTGCAATTTTGTGAGTGGATTTATTTTTTAGTATGGAGGTTTGGAAACACGCAGTTTCATGGTCCCAGTCCCCTTTCGGGATAATACCCCAATTCAAACTCAGATAGTATTGTCTGCGTTGTAAAAAGCCTGTGTATGGAAAACACTAGTTTATTATTGAGGTATGGATAACGACAGTTTCATTATTCTCACCTTTTCAAGTTTGTCAAAAAAGCAATCGTATGACTTGTTCTCTTTGTCACGACGCTTCTTGTAGAACTCGTTGTAAGCCGCTTGCTGGTATCCCTCGTGCAAGTTGTCCTTGAAGATGACGCCCACCAACGCAGGAGCAGGGTTGAACCAGCGGAAGGGAGCGCGGCAGAGCCTGCTCATTCCCGCCTTGTAATTGTTGCAAGCGGTGAGAACCGCTGCCTCGTTGGCATTATCGTTTACATCTTTATAATGATTGTAACGTTCGTTGAGAATCTGCGAGAAATCATTACTTGAAACCAATTACAGCTTTTACGCCGAAACGGCTTGCATGTTACAAGCTCCACAAAAATTAGCAAGTACCCTGTGTTAATATTTTGCTTTTCTGAATCGTAAAAAATCACTACATTTGGTAATACATTTTCAAGGTTGACCACGGGCTTTCTAAACGCGATATAAAAATTAGCTGCATATGTGCACTACGGAAAACAGAAATACCCGTGGTACAGCCAGTTATCTTGAGGTGGACCGCGGGAAGGTAAAGTTGCCCGCGGGCCACCCAGGTGAATTGAGTAGGGGGACTACAATTCCCGGTTTTGGAAGTTTTATATGCTATCAGCATACTATTATACGTTCCCACAGCTGGGACACGGACATTTCCTTATATGCCATAATCCACCATGCTATCCAAATGCGAATGATACGCCATGTTCTCGAATTTTGTGATTCTTGAACATGACGGTTTCCTCACGATGTTCCCAATTTTGCAAACAGGTTGATTTATGTTATCAGAGTTAAAAAAGGACCTATTTTTATACCAGAAAATTGATTCCCGTGCAAACACAGACGAGTTATCTCTAATCTAATATTTTTATCATGAAGGTGGTGGCTTTAAAATCAGCATTTATCAGCATAATATATTCCATTCCATTACGCTTTTATAACAGATTGACGGCGGCGGTTAGAGCTTAGGTTTAAAAAGAATTTACAGAAGAATTCGGGAGATTTTATACCTCAGACATTGATTCATCTTCTTCAGTGGTGCTCACGTTACCAGAACTGCCATTGTTGGGATTGAAGGCTGCGAGCGCGAGCCCTTTACCAACGCTGTGTTCTTTATCCAAGTCCTCAGGGTGCAGGCACACTTTGCTTGCATCCCACGCGGACTTCATATATTCATCGTAAGCTTCAACCCCTGCTTGCTGTGCCTTCATAATCTTGTTACTGTTGACAGCTTCCATCACTTCGAAGTAGTTGTTTATCATCTGTAACGATCGCATAGATGGATATCTAAGAACTGATATATAGGTTTATATATAGGATATAAGGTTTGAGGAAAATAATTTTTGTACTTCTTAAACAGACTTGTTTTTACAGGCAGAACGAAACATAGTAAAAACAATACCTGAACCAAGTTTTCTTTGAATTCGTCTTTGTCTTGGATGTTGGGATGCTTCCTCTTGATGTTATCAAAGTGTTGCAGAGCTTCTTCTTTGGCTTTTGTGTGTACTGCCAGGAACTTGACCTCAGAGAGCGCTGGCTCAGTGCTGTGAAAATTGTTATCACTTACAATAAATATCGTTATATTGTCTTCTTCAAACAACGAGGGCCAGACATGGACAACGCTAAATCAGCTTCATAGATCGGCTTCTAATATCGGATATTGGAAATAAGTTTTCACCGTTGATTGATTCATTGGACACGAGCCTCTTTTCACATGTAGATAGTCTAGGCCAAAATCCACCAATCTCAGTGGTAAGTGTGGGTTAGTCGATAACACTTTTGTTCTAGAAATTGATAGAATAGATTTTTGATACACACGCCGGAGTCCTCACGATGTTTTGCTTCACCGTTGTTAGAGGGAATGCAAATTCCGTACTTAAAAAGCCATGGTATAGGGGAGTTATTCGCTATACCACATGAGATTCCTTGCCAATAACGCGTGAAGTCATAACGTGCTCTAAACATAAGCGCGAGATTTAACGCGCCACGACATGGAATGAAAAAAATGTATTCTACTGTATGCCACGCGTTAGGTTGTTTGTGGCCAGTGTTTTTTTTTATTTTTCGACGTGCTTTGTATATAACGAGTCTAGTTCCGTTTGTCGAATTTGACAACGGGATACACAATAGCATTTTAAAATACAAAACCATTCCACGAAGATATCGTAACGCGTCGCGTTGTGTGTCTACAGTCTAGATGATCATAGCGAATAAGGGCCCAGGGCTGTATGAGATTTGAACCTGGCTAGATGCGTCGGTTTGAAAACCGTACGGGTTATCACTTAGCCACGCTTGCTCTTTTTTGGCGTAGTATTGCATAACAATGGATTTATGAATATCAAAACTGAACACCTAACACGATTTAACGTTTAATTTTTTTAAGTTCTTTTTACGCTCTAAACTCTAAAAAGTGTTTACTTCCGATAAGTTACCTAATATTTTGTGTCGTCATACCTGCACGCGTTCTGCATTAGCTGACGATATTCCAAGCACATTTCCGTTACAGCCATCGCGTTGTTCTGTTCATTGGTCCGCAACAGCAGTTTATACTGCTGCGCAAAGCTCTGGAAACATTACATAGGTCACGCATAGGCATTTATTTACATTTATGTTCTTTTAGCTTTCAAAATTAGCAAGTTGAAATGGCAACAATGGGCAGCTCGCTCGCGGAACCGACAAACGATAGGAAACAAAGGCTCTCGAGTGGCGACCAAGAACCGGAAGACATAGCGTAGGTCAGCCCCCCACTAGATGGACCGATGACGGTCAGAACCACTGGGAGCCGTTGGATGCAAAAGGCCAGCAGCCACTCAAAGTGGCGCTGTATCGGGAGGTCTATGTTCAACAGTGGAAGTCTTTCAGCTGATGATATTCCATATAATGTTCAAGTATCTATTATTTGGATCTACTAACTCATTGAATGGATAGACCATTGTGGTCGATTCGCAAAGAATGACGCCGATTTTCGGCTTTCAAAGAGAAAGCCTGAAAGAAAATGAAGAAGATCTTTGCCCATCGGTAGTAGGCACAAATGTTTAAGAAATAAATTGACAATTGTGGTCGTCGCCTGAATAGAGTTTGACCTCCGGGTGGTTGGTATACTATACGCCACTTTTTACGGGAGCAACCATGCTGTCATTGCTCATCTCTTATATAATGAGTGATGAGTTTAGCGACCTTTCTGGTTGCATGCGTACACAAAGCACATAAATAAACCGACAGATAGATCCCACAGTCAAAGTAAAATTAAATCACCTCTATAAAATTTTCTCTCTCCGTGTCCTGCTTGTTCGACAGACATTTCCTGTTTTCGTCAAACAGCTGGATGGCTGCCTGCAGCGCGCCGTGATGCATTACCTCCAGATCAAGTGGATGGATGCATAAATCAGCACTGATTTCTCCAATTTTGGAATCATATGCCTCCTTAGCAGCCATCATAGCCGTCTGAGTTCTTTTTTTATTTAACTCCGCATACCATGATAATCGCCTTTCCATTTCCTATAACAAAAATTATAATGTGTCAAGTTCTGGTGACTACACTCATATAACCTTAACCCTTACCTTAAACTCATCTTAAACTGTTCTAAAAATTTTGAATACAAAGTGGTGGGTAGGTAGTTAGGTACATAACAACTGAGTGCTAAAGTGTTTCGAAAGCCACGTTATGCCGTCGGTCATCTGTTGTTGTTGTATAAGCCGTTTCTTACCGGACATTTTATAGTCTGTGGAATAACTTAGTTTTTACCTGTTGTGTTGCAACAAGGTGTATGGTTTAAAAAAATGTGGTGCGAAGAGTATGCTTTGATAATTGCGTGAGTATACCCGAGTAGTGGCTTATTTTGGACTTCAATTTAATCTCCTCGTTATAAGATTGCAGAGATATCAGTTGTGCTACAATTATGATAAGAGTAGAAAGCCGACAGCGTACACGTGTATACCTACACGTGTACGCTACGCGTTAGATGTGGTAGCTTTTTATAATTTTTTAATATCTTATGCTTCGGCCACACGAACGTGATATGCCAATAGTTATGGCTATAAGACAAAACGTTAATGTAGCCACAATTTATGACCATACTTATTAGCATATCACGGTTGTGTGGCCACAGTATTAGATAGCCTTACACTATCTGTATAGTGGACAGGGTATAACAAACGTAAAGCTATATTTCCAAAAGAAATTAAAAACCATAATGCAAGTAGGTACCTACATACCATATACATTTGTACAACAATATACACACACACACCAGCAGTGTTTCCGATTTAAAGAACAAATCCTGCTGTTTTATTACTCCGTATAAATACAGTGAAGCCTAAGAGAGGAAGATAAGGGTTAACTATTGATACAATTTGGGAGAAGTTGAAATTGAAGAATTTTATCCTGTAGTTCCGTTATGGTGGTAGGTACGCCAGACCTAGAATTTTTTCGTTAAGTTTATGGGTAGGTACTCTCATTGAATTATCAGTGTCGATCCTGCCTTGCATTCTCTCGAGCCAAACAAACAGTATGCAGAAACAAATGAAATGAAATGAGACACCACCCGCTAGATTTCAATGAAATTAATAATTACTTGTATTAATTTCATTCAGTTCTAGCGAACGCTGTACAGGATCACAGGACCAATCATATTGTGAAAGAAATTGGGCAGAATCTTGTGCGTTTTGAGAAAACTGTGTATTGTTTTATATATCAGTGTTACATCATAAAACTTGCAGACAAAACCACAGAAATAAATAGGAGAGTAGTTTTACCTCCATAAGTTTATTAAGGTAGATTTCAATGGAAGCCTTTGAGCCCATTTTCTTCGTTTCAGTGAAGAACTCAACAGCATTGCACGCAGACATTTCGTGCAAGTCATTCAGGTCATGTTCGGCAACGTACGTAGCGCTTCCATAGTTCTCCTCCATGCCTGCCTCGTATATGCGACGCGCTTCTTCAAAAGCTGACTTTAGACCTGCTTCAACTGTGGCCTGGGAAAATAGACTGCAAGCGTTTTTATTGAATAAAAACAAAAAACATGCCAATTTTAATTCTAAATGTAATTACGGAAAACATCACAAGAAAACAATCTTTTCTATTCTATTGTAAACACGAAAACAATAATAATAATCTTCTCCAAGTAATGCTGTAGTGTCTGTTAGCCTAGTCCACCCAATAACTCAGAAATTCAATTTGGAAATTGAAGCAGACCTATGACAGCCGTGCGTCAACCAATCAGAGCAGCGCATTCTCTCTGCCCAGAGCGGTGACCTCCTCAAAGAACAAGGATAATACACTCATTTGTTCATCATGGTTTCTTTTTCGAGATATAGGCACAGAAATGTGTCACGTGATACTCTATATTTTACAGTTCCAAGTTGCACTACAACTGTTATGGGTGAAAAGTTACTGAACTCCGGTTTTGCAGACAGATGAAGGAACTTGACAACGTCAGTAATGGAGTGGTTAGGAAAACAGACATAACGTAGGTATAACTATACAGGTACTAAAACTAACTGTAAATTAATTATTACCGTCATAACGCTGATAGGAGTTGGAATCTGATCGCTATTGAAAATAGTCATGTATGTCGTGAAGTAGTTGTATAAATCACTCGTTCTCACTCTCTGGCCGCTAATCTCTTTGGGTGTCAATCTCCCCGGTCCAAAGACGTGTGTCGTCAGTTGTTGCACGTGCATTAAGAAGTCAGGGTGGATGTCTGTAAACCATCAAACTGTACATAAAAATTGTTAGTTCATCGCCTATTTTTCTGCACTGCTGGAAATAGGCATCTCTAATAGCACGCCACTGAGTTCGCAATCTTCAGCTCTCTTTGCAGTCTCTACCAGGCCCAACCACTTTCCGCAAGTCATCACTACATCTGTCTGGTGTCGTGTCCTACACTACGATTGTTAGTACGGTCTGCACTCAAGAACTTGTCTACCCCAGCGGTTATAAGTTCTTCTAGAAATCTGGCCAGCCCACTGCCACTTCAGCTTTCTAATCCTCTGCGCTATGTCGGCTACTTTGGCTCTCTGTCGGATTACTTCGCTACGAATCTTGTCCTTCAGAGAAACTCCGAGCATAGCTTGAGATGTTATTTGATTGTTAGAATTTAAGTGAAAACTGCTTAAAAAATAAAACGGATATAATTTTTATTCCTTTTAATATAATGGTTCTGACTTTATAACCGGTACTGACTATACCAAAATATCTGTTGTATTATTATTTTCAAAGTGCATAATATAAATGAGTTTAAAGGGCAATGTGCCATTGTTATTTAAACTAACTACTACAATAATAAAAACTATACTATGTACTAAAATCTACTAGCTACACCACCTACTACAAAGAACATTTGGCCTGTATACTAGCCGCGATGGGCTATAGACAGTCCTATGAGTTCCAAATCTGAAGTTCAAGTACGGAATACTATCGATATGGGTTCAAGTGTTATAATTATGACAGAGCGAGCGCAGTCTCAGTTCAACTCGCATTTGTTTTCATTTATGTCCGGATAGTAAGTAATCATGGTTGGAACATGGTTGGAACGTCTACTGTTCGCAGAACTACTAGTAAGTATATCAAGGTATACATTATAATTACAATAAGTATTTACCAATATTTTTGCCATCAAACTCAGGTGACATGATGGCGAAACCCGGGTGTGGCAGCAGGAAACAGGAAACGGATGTGAAGCAGTCGAGAATGTGCTCGCGGAGATCTTGCACCTCTTGAGGCATATGCTGATCAATCTGCAAAATAGATTAATTTATGCCTTGTTGTTATTATTATTTATAATAACCTTCATGATAAGTAGACTTTATGAAGAAGACTACATTAATGTTAATGAACTGTAATATATACAATACTAACCTATTATACTACGCACTAATGTTAAGTTTATTAAGTTGTTGGTTTCAATCATGTGTTAATTGATTTCCTTTTCTTTAAATTTCTGGCTACCTACTAATAATTAGCTACGTTAGTATTATATTAATATACCTATTGTTAAAACAGCTATTACATACGTATAGGTAAAGTAGCAGTAGTAACAACGTTTAAAATAAATTGTTAATTATATTAGGTACTCAAGTAGGTACCTACAATTTAATTTTAAAAAATGTCAAATCAAGCTGCCTACTGTGAATGTGTAGGTGATATTTATTGTGTAATAGTTATGTCAATTTTGTGGTTTGCACTTTGAATCCATTCTGGTGTGTATTATAATTATTATGCAACTACCCTACCTCAACATAACAACATAACTAATTTAAAATAGGTACCTACTTGAGTCTGCTAGCCTATTAGATTATTAGAAGATTCTATTATAAACCTTTATGTTGTCGTTCCTGCTCGCATTTAAAATAATATTTTGTATTTTCACTTGCAAGTGAATATAATTCTTTAAGTGAAAATAAATATCTTAAACCTAAAAAAAACTTCAAATGTTATTTAATAAGCTTTAACAAATATACAAAAATACGAAAGGGTTGACTATGTTTAGGGTATACCTAACGTGACCATTTATTTTTTGTATCAGAGCGGGACGTCTCTACGAGAACTATGTGAAATAAAGTTTTTAGTGTTTTACAAGTTTTTTATTATTATAGTATAGAGGGTAGAACATTTATTCAAAATAAACAAAGCACTTAGGTACTCGTAATACTGGGTGGCGCAAAAGTACTGGCACTAAAGAAAATACTTTTATTTTTTTTATATGACATTTTCTGTCATTCTGTTGTTGAAAATTGTGTAGTGAACAAATGTAAAATACACTGAAAATAAACATGGACCGTTTTACTCCCCAAGAACGTGGAATAATTGTGTCAATGTTCTTACGGAATAATTCATCAGTGATAAGAACACAACGTGAATTTCGTCGACGATTTCCCCACCGTCCGGCACCGATTGGTCGCACAATTCGACGCTTTGCCACACGCCTTGAAGCAACTGGCTCAACATTGGATAGACCTAAGTCTGGGAGACCAAGAACAGGCCGTTCAGCTGAAAATATCGATGCTGTGCGCGAAGATGTGGAAGAGTGTCCAGAAACATCAACGAGGCGACGTGCCACGCAATTGGGCATTTCCAGACGGACCCTGCAGCGTATTTTGGTGAAAGACTTAAAGATGTTCCCGTATAAAACTCAAATGACTCATCAACTGCTGCCTGCTGACCACCGAGCTCGTCTAGATTACTGCCAGCGCGTCATAAACCTCAACCTTGAAGAGGATGATTTTCCTTCAAAATTGGTTATGAGTGACGAAGCGCATTTCCATCTCTCAGGGCATGTCAATAAGCAGAATACTCGGTTCTGGGGCACTGATAATCCGCGCATTATTCAAGAAACACCTCTACACCCACTAAAAGTTACTGTATGGTGTGGCATCTGTGTTGACAGAGTGATCGGACCCTATTTTTTCGAAGACGCTGGAGGCAATGCGATAACTGTCACTGGAGAACGCTACAGAACCATGCTACGTGAGTTTTTGATACCCAGTTTGGACGAATTGGGGCTGGAGCACATCTGGCTTCAACAAGACGGCGCTACGGCACACACAGCGCGCGACACTATGGACTTAGTGAGGGACGCTTTTCCAAGCCGAGTTATCTCTCGTTTTGGCGATTTGCCTTGGCCTGCAAGATCACCCGATCTGACCAGTCCAGACTTCTTTCTTTGGGGTTTTTTGAAATCTCGGGTGTATGTGAACAAGCCACAGACTCTCGCAGCTCTAAAAGAAAACATTCGTCAAGAAATAACGAACATATCGCAGGAAGTGTTACGGCAAGTTATGCAAAATGTCATAAATAGGGCTCAAATGTGTATCAACTCTGGAGGTCACCATTTAAAAGACATCATCTTTAAATCCTAATGGTACGAAATTTAATGGCACAAATATACATTTAAAAAAACCTAAATCTAGTTTTCTAATTTAGAAAAAATGTTATAGCTGAACCAAATAGGGTCTTTACTTTTGCGCCACCCAGTACAAAATAATTATGTAGGTTAAATGAGTTATTATGCCTCAGTGCGGTAGAGTGACTTCTAGTTAGTATTTTTGTATTTGTCGGCTAAACCAGTGCCTGACTTTGGCTTGTGATATCACCTAGGCACAGTTAATATCAAAGCGCGAGCGAAGCGAGCACCAAAACTTTGCACGTTTATAACTTAATCTTAATGAAATTATTGACATAAAAACGCACGCGAAACCCGAAATCATGTAGTACAGAATACACGTAGGAATCCGATTAGAACAATAAATGGCATAGTTAACAATCTAGATAAATACATATTTCAGTAAAGTTACAATAAGCTGGTTTTCCAATAACAGAATAAATCTTCAAAATAAGACCTTCCAACCTCAATGAAAAACTGAAATAAAAAAGGCAAAATGAGTGTGAACGAAGCGAGCCCCAAAATTTTACACATTTATAAGTACTTAAATGTAGATAAAACATATATTTCAGGAAATTATATTAAAATAAGCTGTTGGTTTTCCAATAAATTATTAAAACTTCATAATTAGAGCTCCCAATCTTAATGAAATGACTGACAAGAGAAAGTTAGTATCAAAACGTGAGCGAAGCGAGCTCCAAAATTTCGATAAATTAAAAATAAATTAGTTAGTTTGCAAAAGCGGGATAATTATGCCGTGGCTGGGGACAGCGGGACAGATATCTCGAAAGCGAGACGGTCCCGCCGAAAGCGGGACGTATGGTCACGATGAAAAAGTATGGTCACGAGGAAAAAAAATTAGGTATACCTAAGTATACCTAATTTTTTTTTCAACTTAAAAGGCCCGCACTTTACCGCGGTCTCACCTGATGGAAAGGGGTGACGACGCAGTATACGATGACCACTCATGTTGGAACTGGAAAGCTTATGTTCAGCAGTAGAACAGTCTTCAGGCTGATGATGATGATGATGAGACGCATGTAATTTTTTTCTCTATTATTACCTCTACCTATTTAATTTTGTTAAAAACGGTACTACCACATTAAGTTTTTCTTGCAAGTACATATTTCCACCGGAAGAGCCAAACGGCCGTTCAGCAGGGTTTTGCCAGTCTCTGACTAGGAACATCAATTCTTGATACGCCTTTCCACTTTCATTTTTTAACAGCTTCCCATATTCAGTAAATAACTGAAAAATATAAATAAGGTGGGTTAAAAGAGTCGGCAACGCATCGGTAGCGCCCCTGGTGCTGCTGGTATCCTTAGGCGACGGTAACTGCTTCCAATCAGGCAGGTCGTCAGTTAGTTTGTCCCTCCATGTTATAAAAAGAAAGAAAAAAGATAGACACAGAGTACGGCTTGATTCATCTTTCTTTCTTTTCAGAGACAAGACATGCACAAGACCTCTATTGCTCACTGTACTTCTGCCTTAAACCGAATCTGCCATAAAATGAATCTGCCATATCTGTCAGATTCTGGAATCTGGAATCCACGAAAGTGTGGTAAAGGTTTTATAAGTGTAGGTAGTTATTTTACCTGTTCACTTTGTTTAAAGCCCGGGCAGATGGTTGAGTGAAACACCTAAATACTCGTGGCGCCGGAAAGCTTGCTACCGTGACGCGTAGACTCGCAAAGTCTGACCGACTGACGCACATCTTGGATCCGGCCATATATAATGAGCTACCAGTGGGGTTAGCACGGCTGGTAGACAAAACTGTCTTTCCCCTCCAAGCAAGTATGAACAAAGTGACGTAAAACGGGGAAAGACAATTTTTTCTACCATCCATGCTAACCCAGCAGAGCACATAACGTGGCTCGTTGAGAAGGCGTTCTACAATGTATAAAATTTGTACATTAATTTTAATTATTTTACAATTAATTTATACATTTTTATAATATTAATTGTTATTTAAATTTTTTTAATTTATTATGTATTAATTATTTATCAATTGACGTCTATTTTACTTATTTATTTTTATTTCATATTATTTTATATCTAGTTAAAACTAGATCCTGACTGACGTGTAATGTATATTATTAAATAAATGATTATTGATTATTATTAAAATTGGAATTGTAGAAATAAATAATGATTTAGGTAGTGGAAACTAAGCGGTTATATTCTCTTTGGTGGAAACAGCGAATTCAATGTGACTGAATATTTTGTGTACATACACAAAACATACATATTTGTGTAATACATATAATTATGATATTGGTGTTGGTAGGGTTTGTAGTTGTACCTATGCAAGAGTTCGTCAGGTAGGTGACCGGTTTGCCAGAGATATTCTGCCGCCAAGAGTAGTGTGATTACTGTGTTCTGGTTTGAAGGGGGCTGGCCTGGGGATAATGAAATTACTGGGCAGAAAGACGACAAAGAGACTTTATGACCTGATCTCACAGTCTAAAAACCATATTTGTAGACTGTGCTGCTGTAATCTCTGGATGAGGTGGGCGGGAAAGTGTCACGTTATAATTTAGAGCTCTGAGTAGTACTGCAACTGTTGCGGGTAGCCGCGACACAAACGTCTATTGTTAATTGTTTTTTCTTTAATCTGTGGCCACCGCTTTGCCAGTTATTCAACCACCAAGCAGTAGTGTGCAAACACTACTGTGTTCTGGTTTGAAGGGCATTGTAGCTAGTGAAATTACTAGGCAAATGGGACTTAAGAACTAATCTCATAGTCTAGAAATCTTTTTTAGACTGTGTGATGTCTTAGGATGACGTGCGCAGTGCGCAGTGTCATGCGAACCTTTAATTTAGAGTTCCGAGTGACATTGAAATCTATGATAGGCGGCCGTGACGCTTAATACCAGGCGAACGACTAGCTCGTCACGTTATTAGTTTACATAAAAAAAATACGTCATCAATTTACATAAATCGGCTTTTGATTTCAGCACAAGATTTATTGAGTTGACAAAGTACAGGTTATTAATAATTAACACAAAATTGCAGCTAATAATAGAAATTGAAGTAAAATGAAATTTTATTTCCTTGCACAAAATGGAATGGAATTTAACACAATAAAGTTCTTAACTTAATCATATAAACTTATTTGTTACAATAATGTTACAATATAAGTACTTTCTATATTTTAACATTGTGAGTAGAGTGGCAGATCCCTGAACACCACACTAGGATAAATCCTGTGTTGTGAAGTTCAGTCTCTTTCATTCTGTAATAATTTGTTAATAATCGAAAACCAAAAAAATAAATAATCGAAAAATTAAAACGAATTATAGTGACCGCCGAAACCGCTGGAAGCCGATGGATGCAGGTTCGAGCAGCCGCTCAAAGTGGCGCTCTATGGGGAAGGCAGGGGGGGGGGGGTGGGGTATGGGGTTCAGCAGTGGACGTCTTCAAACTGTTGATGATGATTGAATTATAGTGACGAGTAAAACAAAACTTGCAAACTGATTCACATAACTAAAAAGAAAAAAGTTGTATTTTTTGCACCGAATGATTCTCAATAAGTATATAGAGGTTACCTGAAGACTTTGCAGATCGTCCTCCCTAATGTTTTGTGAGATGTTGTAAATCTGAACTGAAGATAGCAACGTTGACAGCGCGAATATGGTAGAGCAGTCACGGAGCGTGCTGAAACTGTCATATGTACCCTGGGTGTCCATCAGGATTACTGCGGCCTGGAGAAGAAGCAAACAAACTGAACCATGGCCTGCAATTTACGCTAGTTCCCCGTAAAAACAACGTGAAATCACGGAGTGCTTCTATAAGCTTGTAAACACTAGTAATGTACCTTTTCTCCTGAGGCAAGGGTAGTGATTATGGGCTGTGACCACATGACAATGCCAATCGTGTTCCTGTGGGAGCCACCACGCCAGCTGAACCCAGCGAGCGGGTCATGATCACCACCTATCCAGGAGCCATCCAATTGACTTGCCAACTGCAAAAACAGCAAAGTAAGTTCCTTTTCCAAAGTACAAATTAATAAGATCACCATGAATCTCGAGTCTTAAAGGTTTCAATACCTACTAAATACCTCCTGTGTCTAGCCATACCCGATAAATACCCACAGAAAGGAGTAATTAGGTATACCCGGAAAACTTATATAAGTACTTACACAAGTTGTTTGAGAACTTTGTGAAAATGACTGCCAAGTTAAATTCATGGTATAGGTAGTACTCCCACATACTATATAGGAATAGAAAGTCATGGTAATTTTTCTCCATGGTCATGGTTTTTAAATTATAAAACCTTCACGTATGCCAAATTACAAAAAAAGTAATTTGATAAAAAAATCATGGATACTTTTTTACTGCATAACGTAAGAAACTTGATTTTTAATATAGGGTTATGAGGCTACGTACATTAGTATTTTCACTGAATAAATAATATTATACCTATAAGAATTAAATATCAAAAATGCCTCCCAAGAATATCTTCAAACTTTTAGGAACCTATACCTTTATTGATATAAAGTACATGGTTTCAATTTTTAAAACCATTCCAAGATAATAAAAATGACACATAATTTTCGAAATGAAGTGCGTAAACAGTTCCTACACAATAAATCCCTGTTACAGTAATTACAGTTCTACTTACCGGGGCTTTGAGGTATCTCAGGAAGAAGTTAAGCAGGAAGGACTTGCCGCCACGGTAGGCTCCTGCCACGCTCACCACTACCACGGGTAAATCCTTGACATCATCTCCCAGCAGTATGTTTCTGAGTTCCCTATCGTCAAGCCGATACGTGTCGTCATCTACGTGTACCACTTGCATGCCCCAGTCTGCCATTGTTGATATTCTTCCGAAAAAAAAAACGCTTATAAGAAGCCCTAACTACTAAATAATTTTTTTTTTATGCGATTGAATGACGTGACGAGCTAGTCGTTCACCAGATGTTAAGCGACATGGCCGCCCATAATAGTTGCAGTGTCACTCGGAACTTTAAAACAATAAAGCTTCGCGTGACACTGCACTGCGCACGTCATCCTGAGACATCACACAGTCTAGTAATCAGATTACTAGACTGAGTGATCAGATCATAAAGTCTTATTTGCCCAGTAATTTCACTAGCTACAATGCCCTTCAAACCGGAACACAGTAGTGCTTGCACACTACTGCTTGGCGGCAGAATAACTGGCAAAGCGGTGGTACCTACCTAGACGAACTTTGCAGGAAAGTCCTACCACCTAGTAAATTATGTACCTATAGCTATCTAGTACAGTACATAGCACACTATAACTTTATGATGATTCCAATTTCCTATTAAAAAAAAAACATATACGAGGAGCCATATCCAGATTTACGCGGTGTGAGAATAGGACCACGTGCTGCAAGAGCAGGCTATTCAGACAGTGAATATTGTGTCCAATAAAATGAAGTAAGTTCAATCCATCAATCATCAATCGAAAAGTTACTGAATTCCCTGATGAACTAATAATGAAACAATCTTAGTTATATTTGGCGCGGCCTCGCATGGTGTTTATAGTTTTCACACACACACAGACACAGAATAGATATATAGTACTACTACAGGTTCTAATATACATGTACGTCTATAGGTACCTATGTACCGCGTACTTTCACGTTCGCCTTATATTTGGAGAAGTGGTATCTACAATTTAAAATTATACACAAACATAAACAACACAACACAATTATTATATATATATATTTTTAATTATTTTATTATTGTTATTTTTTTTATTATACACAATGCGTTTAAGGTTACATAGACACGAACTCACGGATCACAAGGTAAATATAACTTATTAATTGACAACGCTGTTTTGTGAACAAATATAATTTTAGCGCAAGCACCCACTTTAGGTACCTACTTACGTTGTATTGTATTATACTAGTCGAACGCCGATATAATACCAATAGATTTAAAAAGTACTTATTATTAAATTAATTACCAATTTCACAGATAAGTTATCGACGAAACTCATCGAGTTTATTGCACAAGCTCGTATCACCTATCACGTTACTTTCGATCGAGTCTGCATCACAAATAAATACAGTACGCACCCACATAATACCTATACCTATAGCAATATGTATCTAGGTACATTGCATATTACGATAAAGGTGTACACGAGTTCGGTACAAACTCAGACTAAATTAAAATATAGAGATATCACTCTGAGTTATAAGTAGAAAACTAGAAACCAAAAGAAGGAACACATAGGTAATCGGAAAATTGCATACCTATATTATTTTTGATCTAGAGCGAGAGTGTTATATGTCTAATCGTTACACCAAGATAAGACAAGACAGGCAGAGTGCCGGTACTTAGGTACGTTGTATCGGGTTATTTTAATTCACCTAAGATCTTTTAGGTCATAATTCATATCACCTAAAGGTACAAATTTTGTTTTACAACATTTAATTTGAAATATATATATATTAGGTAAAATACAATACGCGCTATTACACAATGAAACGAAATAATAAGCTAAATGCAGTGTATTATTGCCAAACACGAAAAGAAGGAAATTAAGTTTATTGAATAATTTATTTTAAATATTTATTAGGTACCTACCCTAAGTCTTAAACACAATAAAACTAGGTATTATATATAAAATTAACAATATAATACAAAACTATTCTAACAAACCACTACCAGTGGGCAAAGTGCCCAAAATGCTGGCAGCATTGCCACGTTGAATAGCAATGCTTAACCTTTGGCCCAAATAGAGGCCAGTATTTTGGTCACGCGTTGCTTCAACCAGACGCTTACAAAGTTTTTGTGTGCACTTGGTCCCCACGGCCCAAGAGTCTCGACCCCAAAAGGCGCAAAAATAAAACCTCTGTCTAGGTTACTATATTTGCGCCTTTTCAGTTTCTCTGCGGAATCTGCCGCCGCGCCAGCCTTATTTTGTGTCTCGGGAAGATGTGTGCGCAAGGGTGTCTACACACGTAGCATCCCACACCAAGGGTCGCCCCATCTTCCACGGGATCAAAGTCATTCCGTCGGGTCTTTTACCATTGTTACGTACGAGGCCATTTGGTTCCAAAATAGCCGCGCAATTGGCGCTGGTAAAAGCCCGACGAATTATATCGTTGAGGCTCGCGTGGCGAGAAATCCTCCCTGCACTTCGGACGCAGGAAAGGCCATGGTGACCGAGCTGGTCGACAGCACTACCACACTGGCAGTGGTGTGGAGCAGAGCAAGATGCGCCCAAGCGGAGGGATGCTGCAATCCTGAACGAGGATGAATCCAACAGGATACCAGTATTATGCGATGGGAGAGCCTGTAGCCACAAACCCGATTCCCACACCGAAACGGCTAAGAGACGGGCACGATCTGCGGAGCTTGAGCACGTATGGATAAGTTTGTTCCAGTACGTTATTAAAGTTAAGAAGCTATAAATTTACTGTTGTTTCATTTGTTGTTTGTTTACTTCGTTCTGTAAGCGTCTATAATTTGATTCTATCAGGTTATCACTAGATACCTATTGTTGTTGACAGCAGAAGTCAAACATGGAATTTGACAATTTTATAGTAACTAATAACACTTTTACTTGGTGGTAGGACTTTTCTGCAAAGTTCGTCTAGGTAGGTACCACCGCTTTGCCAGTTATTCTGCCGCCAAGCAGTAGTGTGCAAGCACTGCTGTGTTCCGGTTTGAAGGGCATTGTAGCTAGTGAAATTACTGGGCAAATGAGACTTTATGATCTGATCACTCAGTCTAGTAATCTGATTACTAGACTGGGTGATGTCTCAGGATGACGTGCGCAGTGCAGTGTCACGCGAAACTTTATTGTTTTAAAGTTCCGGGTGACACTGCAACTGTTATGGGCGGCCGTGTCACTTAACATCAGGTGAACGACTTGCTCGTCACGTCATTCAATCACATAAAAAAAAAAAAAAAGTTGATTCCGTACTTGCTCGCAGAGCGGCCCGTCCCAGAGCCTCTGTGAAGAAACAGATTTGGGGATCTCAGTGTTAGGGCAGGCTAACAACCATGCGTTCCTGACCTCGCCAAAAAAGGTAACTTCTACATTGCCTAGATATGTGGCAAGAATTTTTTCGGTTAAATTTTGTGTACTATGTACTGAGGACAGAAACGCAGGAAGAGCGACGCCAGAGATCGACCGGATACCAAGGGTTCTCATTCGCACAGGAATTGAAGCCTGTAACCACTCTCGTTCGTGTAAATTTATATTCAAAATAGTCGCCAAAGTGCTCTTTACGATGTTGTCCAGCCTGTGAAGCAGTTCTGTATGTTTCCAGAGTTGAGAACAACGTAAAGTATAAGTAAATTTAGGGACAAAAAGACAGTATCTAATAATGGTAAAAGCCATGTGGGTGTTAATTTTTGTTAAGCTTTCCGAAAATTGCAAAAAAATTTGAATTCTTTCTTTAATAAATTAAGGGAAAGCTTCGTCGAGAATAGAATAGTTTATTTATTTTATTTATTATTTTAGTTTAATTAACACGGCATTAAACAAATACATTAATTAATGATTAGACAAAATTATGAATTAAATACAATCTATACCTACATAAAACAATCAACAAATATAATTAAATGAAATAACGCAATATCATTTAAACATCCCTCTCTCAAAATCGCAAACACTCTAATTAGAGGTACCTTCTTCGGCCACAATACCGTGATTTACCATAACTTGACAACAGATGGACAATTAGATATTTTTCTTTTTATGCGAATCATCGTCACCTACGTTTTGTCTTAATTATGGTCAAAACTACCGAAGTATAACAATAACTTCGGCCATTCATTCATAAATATGTCACATTCTAGTCTAGGTAGGTACCACCGCTTTACCAATCGTGCTGCCGCCAGGCAGTAGTGTGCAAGCACTACTGTGTTCCATTTTTAAGGGCACTTTATCTAGTGAAACTACTGGGCAAATGAGACTTTAATATGACCAGATCTCACAGTCTAGAAATCTTACTCCTTAGCATAGACTGTCATGATGGGATGACGTGCGCAGTGCAGTGTCGTGTGAAACTTTATAATTTAAAGTTCCGAGTGATACTAATACTAAGTTACCTACACGCGGCCGTGTCGCTTAACATCAGGTAAACGACTAACTCGTCACGTCATTCTTTAATAACATAAATTTCATTTTTCGGATTTATTTTCTAAACGCTGTCTTTATTGTTCGAGCGCTGTCTTTACGTGTGTCTTTGTCGTTCTTCAAGTCTTAGTGTGCAAAGATAGCAAAATCGCTATAGATATGGATTAGATAAGTCTGAATAAACATGCGTACTTAAACCCGCAACGTCAATATACAACCGGAGCACAAAATTAAAAGGCAAGGCCTCATTCGCACGAGTGCTTTTTCAACGTCCGGTAAAAAAGGGTTGCAATGAAACAAATGGACGTCAAGTATACTATTCACACGACAGCGGCAGCGCTGTTTCAACGCGACGCTTTTTTATCGGGCACTGTTTGATTTTAAACGCTGGGCGTATATTTTGAACGGATAGTTTCATATTCTTCATATTTTATTCATTTTATCACGTCCTACTGTAGCGAGAGCTGTGTTGTGTTTGTAGTTGAAATGGCAATAGACTGAAAAATTAAGATGAAAATTGTTTGTTGCCATTTGTCGCTAAACCAATGATATCTAGGAAATACTTTTAATCGTAATTTGTTGATACATTCTATTTATTTCCGCAAAATTAGTTTTCATGTAATCACGTTGAGTAATTAAGCTATTATTGGCAAAATTGGGGGGGTTAAAGAGTTCCTAAAAAAACATCACCTGCACCCTTAGAACGGCCGGAAGACAAAACTGTCTTTCCCCTGTTTTACTCCAAGCAAGTATGAAGAAAGTGACGTAAAACGGGGAAAGACAATTTTGTCTACCGGTCATGCTAACACAGCTGATTAATGGACGACCCCTAATTAACATCTGTTGATATGGATGACAGGACGTGGTCGCAAGCCTCTCTACCTGTGCGCTTAGGAGGTTTAGGGATACGCAACATTTCGAGTATTGCATTACCGGCATTTTTATCCTCTGTACATGGTACACATAAATTAATAGAAAACATTCTTGCTCCATCTTTAGGTACTTTCGAAGTAGCCCATTTGTCTGAGGCCAAGAATGCCTGGGGGTTGGTTTGTCCAAATTCTGATTTCCCGGTGGTTCTTTCCTCACAGAGGCTGTGGGACCGACCGCTCTGCGAACTAGCACGGAAAAATCTTTTAGATACGTGTCGTAGCGTCGCTGATCGTGCTCGGCTTCTCGCAGTCTCTGTGTGGGAGTCAGGACTTTGGTTACAGGCCATGCCTTCTTTCAACACTGGTAACCTTTTAGATCCGACTACTTTTCGTTTAGCTATCAGCTTACGTTTGGGCGCAAGATGCTGTGTGGCCCATCGCTGCCAGTGCGGTACGCTAGTCCTAATGACATCATTCGCCGGGCTTTTACCACCGCCAATGTTGCAGCCATTCTCGAACCAAATGGTCTCATGCGTGACGATGGTAAAAGACCCGACGGAATGACTCTGGTTCCCTGGAAGATGGGGCGGCCTTTAGTGTGGGACGCTACTTGCGTCGATACTATGGCACCGTCACACCTTCCCGAGACACTCATTAGGGCCGGCGCCGCGGCTAATTCTGCTGAGCAGCTAAAACGGCGCAAATATAGTAATCTCGGTAGCGGTTACATATTTGAGCCGTTTGGTGTTGAGACCCTGGACCCTGGTTTGGTCCGTGGGGACCGGGAGCTCATCGCGTTTTCCAAAGTCTATCAGAGCGCCTGGTCGATGCGACGCGTGACCAAAATGCTGGCACTTATTTGGCCCAACGCATCAGCATTGCAATTCAACGTGGCAATGCGGCCAGCATGTCGGGTACGCTATCTACCGGTAGTGGGCTGGAGTATTTGGACTGTCTATAGGCCATCGCGGCTATTATACAGTCCATAAGTGTTCTTTGTAGTAGGTAGTATAGCTAGTTTAGTTTAGTTTAGCTTAGTTTAGTTTAGTTTAGTTTAGTTTTTATTATTGTAGTAGTTAGCTTGAGTAATAAAGGCAATTTACCTAACTACTTATTTTTGTACATGTAAGCTATTTAGTTGGTATAAAGATTTGCCCTGTCGCTTGCTTAGTTAACGGGTTTTTCAACAAGAATTTTGTTTTCTAAAACAAAATAAAACAAAAATTTAGATGAAGATGATTCAAATTTTTATGGTAGATATTACGAAGAGAAAAAGTTCGGCAATTTAGCCTTTTCAACAGGATGGTGCCACATGTCACACAGCCAATGAAACGATCAATTTATTGCAAACCAAATTTCCCGATCGCATAATTTCACGGCAGATCATGTGATTTAACACCACTGGATCATGTTTTGTGGGGCTATGTTAAGGACAGAGTCTATAGGGAGCCAATCGAATCGATTGCAGCCTTAAAATTCAAAATCCGTTATGAAAAAATCAAATGAAAAACTGATGAAAGAATCGACATCTGTCAGCGTGGTCGTGGTGGACATTTGCGAGATACCATATTTCGTTCATAATTGCCGAACTTTTCACTTCGTAATACAATAAAAATTTGAATCATCTTCATCTAAATTTTTTGTTTTAGGAAACAAAGCTCTTGTTGAAAAACCCTTTACATCAATAGATGCATTTTTAATTTAAAGGATGTTTTTATTCCGGTCATACTAAATTCAAAATTTTCCTTTTTTTCCTTTCCTTTAGTATAAAAGTTATGCTGATTACAATACAATACCTATTATCGTACATATTATCTTTAATATTTTGTACTTATTTACTTGTATTTTTACTTATATTGTGACACCTAAAATATGGCAATGGCATACTTTTAAACCAGAGAAATACATGATTACAAATAGTTACATAATAATAAAGTGCTAAGATTATTTAATTTTAGTAATCCTAAAAAGAGTAAATGTGACTTCAATCACCTTAACTTTATACTGGGTTCCTATAAGGCGTTTTATTAAAAATAAATTGTATTTTGTGTATGACCCAATAGATGGCGCTAGTTGTAGTTTTAGCAAAATCTGTCACTGTCACTGTTTCAAGCATAGACCACAGGTTAGATGAACTGACTGACAACTTTAAACTCTTTCGCTTTTTTTTATTTTCGTTGCGCGATAGCTCGGCCTTATTTTAGATCATGATATTAACGTTTACCTATCTCGCAGTTCTACTGTACTTCAATTTACTTAATAAGAATGCACCACAGACTACTTAGGAGATACTACAGACAATGTACTCGTGGTCCACTCAACTGAATTAGACATTTCTTTTTAGGTAGTCTAAGCATTTTCTTATGTTTAAACTACTCAGTGGTTTGAAAGGTTTCAACTATGTACTTACTGCGACATCTAGTAAAAGAAGCGGAACTAGATTTAAAAAAAATAAAATGCCTCATTATATTTAGAAAGAAAGAAGAAAGAAAATTCACACACAACAACGACAACAACACACATCACACAACAACAAGACATTTATTCCAAAAACACACACACAATGTCATAAAACTAAACAAAGAATATTATGTAATTGAAAAAAAAAGACAAATAATAGACATTGTATGAGGCCAGGAATAGGCTCCGACTCAGCATACAACTGAGGCCGCAAAATACAACCTCAGTTACTGGTTTTCAGTCGGCGCCTACCGATATGACATCACGGACGCATATACAAATATTATTCAGTAAATGTCCAAAAACAGTTAATTAACAATAGAAAATAATAATGTTGGTTTAAAGTTTATGTTCAGTTAACCACTGAAAGGTTCATAGATAGCTCACGGAATATTCCAATATACCCATGGAGCATGACCTGAAAACATGGAAAAATTTAAATTATTAAAGAACTTGTTAAAATTCTAGTATTTATAACTGCCTACTTTAGTTAATTTATCACCCCTAGTAAGTACGGGTTTTTTGAATGAATGGTACCCTAAGTACCAAAAATAGGTAATAATATCGAGTAAGTATCGTAATAGTACATTAAGATACAAGTGTGCAAAGTTGATCATTGCACTCGAGGCGCTAATATGCGTTATGGGAGGCGACAGTGTAATAATGATCAATGCACACGCATGTCATACGATGTTTTTCATCACAGTTGCGAGAAAAGAACAGAGTTGTATTGTTAGTGGCCGTCCATAAATTACGTGAGGTGTTTAGGGGGAGGGAAGGGGTCAAGCAAAATCTCACCAAATCTCACGCGGGGGAGAGGAGGGGTCTCGGCAAATCTCACGTAATTTTTTTTTCTTCAAGAAGTCCTGTAAAATCTTGAGAAAACTGAGTTAAATTAACTAAACCTTAAACTAAATCGCGTTTTCAGTAGTCGCTCTACTAGACCACACATAAGTCCCGTGGACTGACTTAGATTAGAGTGCATATATTCTTTTATGAATTTTAGTATTTTATTGTTCGATTTTGTCACTGTGATTCTAGACTATGTTCTGTCTTAAATAGGTACTACTCTATACCTTTACCTACTAGGTATAAGAAAACTATAACTGGGCTAAATCTTTAAATTGAAAAGTTTTCTTTATAGATGTAGAAACAGAAAACATTTTTTTTGTTGTATGTCCCTTTAAATGTGCATCATGTTGGAACTACTGTACGTGTGCGGACTTCGGTTAGATATTTTGCTACTTCGTCGATCAGCTTGGTCGTCTTGCTTAGCAGTAGTCACGGTACGTACATATAATTTGGGACGTCTTCAAAAACGGCTAAGTGCGGGTTGCACGAAAAATAAATACTTAAGTAATTTATATGCAAAATTTATTTTATTTTTGTACCTACTAGCTGACCCGCCCCGGCTTCGCACGGGTTAATTAGTTTGACGCCCTAACCCTGAGTGTTCATGGGAAGGAAAGGGAAGAGGAAAGCGAGAAGGGATAAGATAGTGAAAGGGGATGAATGGATGGAACGGCAATAGATCGCCGTCATTCATGTTTCGCCTATCATTTTTGCTTTTCCTCCTCTTCCCTTTGGCAAAGAGAGTAATAGTTTAGTAATACTTAGTGGCTTTATCTTCGTTGCCAGCGAGCAGATCACTTAATTAGTCACCTATATCTACATAACTATGCACTGTAAAGACTGGTCTTAGATCTTATACCGTTAAAATGATGCAAAGATTAAATTGAATAACTTCGTAATTTTTCATGATATTGTAGTACTCTTGTATCATTGTTAATTAATGGTTTATTTACTGTTTTTTTAAATAATATAAAGAAAAATTCTTGCATAAAAATTCTTCTTTATTGCTGTGTGCAACCTAAAACTTGGCCGTTTTTTAAAAACGTAAAGTACTCTAAATGTTATTCTAGAAAAATTTGCTATAACCATACCGAATTTCAGTGAAATCCGTTCAGTAGTTTCAGTATTAAGCGTGTTCGAAAGAGCAGACAGACAGACAGACAAATATTAAAAAAAACTACTTCTATATTGACAAGGAAGTGCAATACAATCAAAATATTCCAAAAATATCCAATGTACAGATTTAGTCCAGTTATACTTTTATTATAATGTATGTGATTTATAAAACAGTTAAAACAATTAACATTCAAATAGTTAAAGAATTATTTGAATGCGATTTCACGGTGTAAGATAATAGGGCCAGCCTTCACAGTGCATAATAAATATACCTAGGTACATGACGTATAAGTATATTATACGCTACTATAACTTGCCCACAACGAAGATGAAGCTAATACCTATCCTCAAACGTTATAGATAAATAGATGGATAGACAGAGAGAGGCAGTACCTCCCCTCGCCGCCCCATTCATTCATCCTATCCCCTGTAATTTTCCCTTTCTCTTCCTTCTTCTTTTTAACAGGATTAGGGCGTAAAACTACTTAATTAACACGTGTGAAGCTGGGGTGGGTCAGCTAGTTTATTAGTTACCTCAAAAGTAATTAAGAAAAGTAATCCAAACATTTTAAATCAATCCAACGCAATGAGGCACATAGGTATTAACATATTTACGAAAAAAACGCATTTGGAAAAATCTCACGTGAGATTTAGAAGGGGGGGGGGGGGTGTCAAGCCAAATCTCACCAAATCTCACCAAGGGGGGTGGGGGAGTCAAAAAATGGGCAAAATCACCTCACAGAATTTATGGACGCCCCCTTAATTAACTTTGTGGAAAATATCGTGCAGGCTTTTCACGCGCCGTCAGAGAAAAACCGTGTTGATGGCGCGAACAAAATCGACATCGACCAAAACGAAACAAAACGAAACGAAAACTGTAACTGGAACTGAAACTGAAACTGGAACTGGAACCGGAACTGAAACTAGAACGAAACGAAACGAAACGACGAAAACGTGCGTTATAACTTGCAGTGAGATACAAACTTAACTGAATCGGGTTATCATATTATAACGTGTGTAAAAAGCACACGACTGCAATTTGTTAGATTTTGGTTCTAAAAACGGTGGCAGAAGAGCCACTTTACGAGCAACTGTGATGAAAAATAATTACTTATATTATTATTATAAAAAGCCAGAAGCCAAAGTGACCCTAGCGGTAACTATAAAAAGTAATGTAATGAGGGTGGGCTTATTCATCCGCAGTTAAGGTAACCAATGATTAAAAATTCTAACCAATGGGCCAAGTTCTAACCAAAATTTTTGAGCATAGGCTATCTTAACTAAGCATCAAAAAACACACCCTTACCTCCGGTTTCTCGTACCTACGTTTGGCAAACTGAAGTTAACTTAAGATACGAAATACCATCCAAATACTAATCGCTCATTGGTTGACGATAACCGATGATCAACAGGCACCCAACGAGCGTGCAGTATTTGGTGTGTTAAGTTGACACGAGTTTGGCAAACGTACGAGAAACCGGGGTACTTAAGTGGTTGAAATTGTTGGTTTTACCCTTTCAAGATTCTCCAAGAATGTGTCGCCTGGAAGATCGTTTTGTTCACGACGTCTCCTGTAAAACTCCTGGTGAGCTTTAGCTCTGCCCTCTTTATAATAATCATGCCTGCTTGTTGCATTCCAAAGGTAAGAAATGCCCGAGAGCCAGTGGAGGGAGAAGCTGCAGCGCTCCTCCATGTGCGATACGTACTTGTCGTAAGCGGCATCTACAGCGGTCGCGTTTGCAAAATCATTGTCTACTTTCAATCTATTATAACGTGGAGTAATAATCTGCAAATTAAACATAAAATAAAATTAATAAACGCCTACTCCATCTTTTATTTAGTGAGAATGGTGTAGGTATAATTCTTAAACTCTTTTTTGCCTTTGTCTAAACATTTTAGGAATCATATAATATCTTGTAGATTTTGGAGATTTTCATACCTCAGCAAGTGCATTTTCGTTCTCGTCAGTGGTGTTGAATGTATCGTTTCCAGTGTCAGCCCTTCCAGCCATCCTGTTGAAGACAGCAAGTGCACGCCGTATCCCCCTTTTGTGCTCACTTTTCAATTCCTCAGGATGCAAGCACACCCTGGATGGGTTCCACGCAGACCTCATGTATTCGTCGTATGCATCAACTCCCGCCCGCAGTATACTACTGTTCCTATTCTGGTTGACAGCCCTCAATAGATCGAAATGACTTTCTATTATCTGCAAAATTTGCACGTTTAGTATGTTCAAGCTTCCTTTTATTTTGTAGTCTTGCATGTCTACTTTTATACCTGGATTAAGTTTGCTTTGAAATTGTCTTCCTCGTGGGTGTCGGGATGGTTCCTCCTGTTAGCAAAGCGTCTAAGAGCCTCCTCCTTAGCATGAATATGTTGTGCCAGAATCTCGTTGTCTGAGACCGGTATATCAGTGCTGTGAAATATGGTAAACTGATGATTATTCATAAAAAAGGTATTCCAGAACAAGTGCCTTAAGCTTTAGTTCAAATTTAAGTCTATACAACGATTTTACCTGTGATATCATAATATGCTCGTTCTCTCACAAACACTACATTTTCTGGGATCAAATTTGGAAAGAGACAAAGCGCTTAAACATTTCGAACTAAGTAGTGTAAGCAGTTCGCGTTTATCTTTTTTGTGAACTGCATCTGGCGGCTCAGCCCATAGAGTTTTGGCCCAGTGTAGCCGGTCTGTTTTATTTGATTTCCAAATTTTGAGGTTTTATGAGGAACAGGTTTAGACGAGCGGGCAACATCGTCGACCGCGTCAGGAATAGGGGCAAATGCAAACCCATATTAATGAAAAAATTCATACACAATATACCCACTTGCATCTATTTGACATGGTGAACCAGTATTCCGAAGAGATCTCTGATACAGCTCCATTGTTGTTTTGCTCATTGGTCCGGACTAATAAATGGTACTGTCTTTCGTAACCCTGAAAATATTTAATCAATATGGGTTCAAGATTTTGGAATTGTCAGCCGTCATCGCCAAATTGCAGTCATCCATTTTCACAAAACAGCTAAGATTAGATTTAGGTATCTTAAATCCTAGATAGAAGATTAGCAGGAAATAGTAATAGGTTCAAGTCACCTCAATGAAACGCGTTCTTTCCTGGTCTTCAGCATTACTAATACGCCTCCTCCTCGAATCAAACAACTCGACGGCTGCCTGCAGTGCCTCGCGGTGGATCTGCTGCAGGTCTAGTGGGTGGAGGCACAGCATCTGCTCGCCATTGACTTGACCGATACTCGAATCGTACAACTCCCTTGCTGCCAGTCTTGCCCTCTGAACTTTGACATTATTCAGTTCTTCAAAATACTGGAGACGGTTTGTTATACCCTGAATGAAAAATAATAGGTGTCTAACAAAAATAATATGCAAGTTGGATCCCAGAACTATTAATAGTTCTGATACCATTAAATGTAATGATAATGGCATCAGATAGATTCCGTATGGAGCATGAGATATTCTTACATAATAATTAAGTTATTAAATTAGGCCGTCTCTGTGAGGTGGATGGGGTCGAGCAGATCGGTTCATAACCCGGAAGCGTCGACCTGTTTGTGGGTGTTGGGGGCACATAGATCCTGAACCCTAACTAGGATTCCTAGGAACCCCTAACTAGGATCTGTGTGTGTGATCGTTGGGCGTTATTTATTTATTTAATTACAGTATGCATGTACGTCATACATAACTTTGATGTAGGTATGACGCAAGCTGCGGTTAGGTAGAGGGATTAAAATACAATTGGTGTGCTAACAATACAAATACACCGGCTTATGCGATAAGCGTAATGACTGAATTAGACTTATTATACATGTACTCAGACTATACAATAATAGATCTACTAGTCTCAGAGGATCTATAATGTTAAGGTTGAACAAGGTTATTTTATCTGCTCTATTCTATTCACTACTTTTATAGTATGTATGGTAACTTCAGGGTGATGATGCTGATAGTGAATATTCGTGATAGTGGTTTCGTTATCAACATCATCATCACCCTGAAGACGTCCACTGCAGAACATCTGCCTCTCCCATAGAGCGCCACTTTGAGCGCCTGCTTGTCGCGTGTCCAGAACAGTTGTAGTGCCACTAAAATTCTAAAACATCACTGTTTCACGTGATACTGCACTGTGCACTGCACTCTTGAGACATACTTGAGACAGACTCTTGATACTTATCATTTTTATAGTAATTTCACTAGCTACAGTGCCCTTTAATCGGAAACCAGTAGTGCTTTGCACACTACTGCTTGGCGCCACAATACCTAATTGATAAAGCGGTGGGTACGTATATACTATATACCTAGACGAACCACATATGAACACCTATTTGGATGTAGTAACTTTCATTCTGTTGACAGTGTACAAGTCTGTCTTCTTATAAAATATCTCTATATAAAGTTACCTCCTGAAGGTTGCTAAGGCATGCAGCAATCTGTTCATTTGAACCCAGTTTCCTTCTGTTGTTAAAGGCATCAACAGCATCGGTGGCATTACTGTCGTGCAGTGTCCTCAGATCTTGCTCGGGTAGACTGGGCTGTGTGTTCCCACAGTCCCTTTCCATGCCTGTCTCGTACACCCGACGCGCTGCATCAGCAGCCGTTAGAAGACCTGCCTCGACTGCGGCCTGGGATACAACAAGAATTTGTACTACAAAATATTGAAATGCGTAATGATATTACTTAGATTATGCACTGTTTTCCCATCAGCAGATTTTGAAATGCAAAATTTTCACTGGTACATGAGTGTCGCAGAGTAAGTAGCACTATATAAAGGACATATCGCATTATTATCAGATCATATTAAAAGAAAATGAGTAAAATACGTGAGGCACCAATGAATCCCGAACCTGAAGCAATATTTTTTCTATAGATCTACCTATGCCTTTTTTAAACATGAATTTGAATAAGGGTCTTTTTGTATAATAGCTTCAGGGTCCATTCAGATTTATGTTAGCAGTAGGTATCACTATCATGATTATTTGCTATTACATTGAGCAGGTAATGTGTGGGTGGTTTGACCACATTGTGACATTTTTTATTCCAAAAAAGAGTCTGATTGATAGTGTGAGGTGGTGACCGATGATAATGAACAAACGCACGTCGATACAACCGGCCCAAGCGACAGGCGAACACAATACAGCCTCTGTGGTGTAGTGGTTGAGCAGGTCGGCTCATAACCCGGAGGCAGCGGGTTCGATTCCCGCGACAGGACAAGTATTTGTACACGTAAAAAAAGCGCAAATGCTTGTTCTGTGTCTGGGTGTTGTGGGACCATGGTCCTCGTAGTTCCTGGGTCCCTAGATACAGGGAATCCTAGTTAGGGTCCAGGATCTATGTATGTGATCGTTGGGCGTTAAAAAAAAAATACAATAGTTTTGTTTTCATGCATGCTGCTGATAATTTATACTTATAGCAAATAAGACTTTTTTACCAACATTTTCAAACCCCCCCATTCCTTTTATCAAACTAGAAGAGATGATCTTCAAACTGCTGAACAGTTTATTTTAAGTCATACCTAAGAACGTCGACCAAATAAACTTTCACACCAAAATCCACCCCATCTCTTCCCGTGAGTGCCGTAAAAACTGGCTAAGGGAATATCCAGGGAATGGGCAGTAGCATAATTATCCTCGGTGTGCAGAATAGTCTACTTCCTCTAGGACACCTAAGTGTGGTGATTATGGCAGTCCCCATATGGGACTTTTTCTTTTTTTGGGGGTCTATGTTTAGACTAGTGTCCTGCTATTTTTTATTGCATAAATTAATAATATTTAAAAAAAATAAACAACCGTGAAAACAAAAATTAAATATCTTTAAAAATGACAAAGTTTCAAGCATTTGAAAATACAGAGAAAGAGACAGCTCAAACATACAGTGACGGCACTCTTGCTCCTTCATAGAGTACCGCATTACTAAACTGTGAGAGCTTTACATACAGTCACTTTGACATGTGCATTCATAACGTGCATTTTCATATTTTGGGGAATCTCCTGTTTTGCGAGAAAGACACAGGCGATATCCCTCCAGAAACTTAAAAGCTTTATTACCCCTTGATTTATTTACTGATTTCACTTGTTTTTTCTATTATTGTATTCATTTTTAATCTACTTTATGAAAATAATATTTACTTGTTAATTTTTATAAGCAGGCAACTACCCCATTGACGTCTTCCGGCTGATAGTGTAATATGTAAATATGATGCAATATTACCAACCCCCATAATGGTGGTGGGAACAGGAACCTCGCCGCTGTTGAAAATCCTCATGTATGACGTGAGATAGGTGTACAAATCGCTTGCTTTCACTATTTGCCCGTTTATCTTTTTGACTACCAACTTCTCCGGTGCAAAGAAGTATGTCGTCAGTTCTTTTACGTATCTTAAAAAGTTTGGTCTGATATCTGAAAATATTCAGTTATTTATAATTCAACAATTATAAATTAGTTGGTTATGATAGTTACGGTTTTTTAGAATTTCATTTTATGGATATTATATGATTAAAACTGAGTAACTGAAAATATAGTATTTAATAAGCCACAGCTATAAAGTAGCTTTTGAAATGCTTCTTTGTCTGCGAAGGTTTCGGTAATAGGCTACTCTGTTAGTATGGAATACACCAGGTCTGTAGAACTGGAATACACAGTCAGTTTTGTCTATGGCAATTTGTCTGGTGCCAGTAGTAAGATACCTTCATTTCTTCCATCAAAATTCGAGTTTTCTATTTCGAATCCCGGATGTGGCATCAGGAAACAGGAAACAGACGTAAAGCTGTCACGAATGTGCTCGCGAAGTTCTCGATTCTCTTGCGGCATATCAGGAGTAGTCTATAACATTCAGACAAAATCATGACAAAGGAAAACCTAATCATATTCTAAGTATTATATTCACTACTGAACTGGCCATTTATATTATTTTAACAGCTATTTTGCTTTCGTAAAAAAAAAACAAAATATTATCACGAAATTAAACGTTGTCTCCATCATCAGCCTGAACTGAAAACGTCCACCGATGAACAAAACCTCCCCAATGGAGCACCACTTTGAGCGGCTGCTTGCTTTTAGCATCCAATGCCTCCGTCACTCCGCTTCGGTCCACGCCAGTGGAGGGCCGGCTTACGCTGTGTTTTCCGGTTAAAAGCTATATCGGTGACTTTTTAGTTCTCTTCCAGATCTCCTCATTTCGGGTCTTATCTTGCAAGGACGCTAACGTCGCTACTATAATAATGTAAATTGTAGGTTTTTTTCGTCGACTTGTCACTAGTAAGGTCTTAACCAGTGAAAAGGCATCACGCTGCATAGCAATTTGTGAATGTAAACGTGCATCCATGACGTGTTAGTTTATGGCTACGTGAACCTTCAGATGGAACTAGAATCACCTGAAATGCTTCATTCAAATATTGTTCAGAGAAGCCAAAAGGAATTTCCGAAGAGTTCCGCCAGTCCCTAACAAGGAATGTCAACGCTTGAAACGCCTTTTCTTCACTTTGTTCCCTTAACAGCCTTCCGTATGCAGTAAACAACTGAAAGAAGAAAAAGAAAATTAATCACTTAACAATTGTAATAAATTAGTTATGATTATAGCAGATAAAATTATAATGTTATTATTACATTACTTCTTTATTTTTAAAGAGCTTTTTTAACCAGATTTCACCAAATGAAACATCGCGTCAATACTGCATTGGAAACTGGCTATCAACTTCAGTAAGTGAGGTTAAGTGAGGTACGATACGATCATAAATATAGATTTTAAGACAATAATACTTAACCAAGATCTGGTCTCCTTACAATGATTTCATCGTCGAAAGCTTAAGCTCATGCAAGGTTCAGACGATAATGAAATAATTAAACATCCATCTGATTGGAACAGCTTTGCCTACCAAGCATCATCACATCATCTACTGACAGCCTGAAGACGTCCACTGCTAAACATAGGCCTCCCCCAGAGAGCGCGGCTTTCACCAGATTATCGGTCCACCGAGTGGGAGGCCGGCCTACGCTGCGTCTTCCGGTACGTGGTCGCCACTCGAGAACCTTTCTTTCCCATCGGTTGTCAGTTCTACGAGCGATGTGCCTGCCCATTGCCATTTCAACTTCCTAATTCTAAGACCTGTACCGGCCACTTTAGTTCTCCTGCGAATCTCCTCATACCAAATATCACAAAGGTTAAATTATTGAGGTACATGAAAACAGAAACTTTACATGAAGACTCTGCAGGTAATCTCCCCCGATATTTTGCGAGATGTTGTATATCTGAACGGACGAGAGCAACGTCGACAGGGCGAAGATCATTGAGCATTCACGGACCGTACTGGAGAGGTCACTGGTACCCTGGGTGTCCATCAGGATCACAGCAGCCTGGGAAAGTAAATGGGCTTCTCACTTCAAAAACTCACGGCGCATTATTAAGGTTGAACTTTGACTTTGTTCAGACTTATCTTAGTATGAATTTTGGTTAGTTTTTGCTTAGCAGAATTTCAGGTTTAGAGTTTATAGTCCAGACATGCTCGGTGGAGAGAAAGTCACGTAGCTACACATTTTAGCCGATCATGGCCATCACTTTAGTAGATGGACGTAGTTATTCAATGAGATGGACCATTCATGTTATGCTGCGTGATACAAAATAAGGAATTCATAACATAAAAAATACTGTAAGTCGTGGTACACCCCATGCATACTTAAACTATACACATCAGATAATGATAGCCCAGCATAGCCTTTCTAACGTAATTCAAGCAATTTTTTTATACTTATATTGAATTTATTTATTTTATTTATTTATTTTATTTTATAGGTGCACATAACAGATCATAGAAAATACTAAACACATCAATAACAGAAAAAAAAATTGAATGAAAAAATTGATGAAATTTTTTTTTTGATGATTGAATTGAATTGAATTGATTGAATTTTGTAGATAGTTGAAACTATAAATAAGTTTTCATATTGGACATGATGTCCATGTAAAAACCTGTCCACGGTATGGTCGTCGGTTTATAAAAATGTTTTGGGTTGTCAATTTTTTATGGAGGAGAAATTTCGGTATATACTTATAGTATTAATTTATGAATATCTATACAGAAATTCAACATCCATCACTACTCGCTGTTTTAATCGGTATTCTGAAGTGAGGGCATAATTCAAAACAGCAATAAATACTGTGCAAAGACACCGAATATGATTCAACACCAATCTAAACATCTTTGTAATGTTTTTATCAACGAAGTAACAAGAAAAAATCAGATTTTAATTTACTAGTCAATTCTATCGTGTTAATTCAGTATCAACCTGTGCTGAACACCCTCTTTTTACCGAAGTACTTGTATTTTTCTGGGGTTTTGTTATACAAGTCAGTTATCATTAAACTGCCACAATACTACCTAGACTAGAACACCAACTAATTTCTTTACCTGTTCTCCGGAGGCAAGAGTGGTGATGATGGGCTTCGACCACATGACAATGCCAGTCGTGTGTCCCAAGCGTCCGCCACGCCAGCTGAACCCTGTGAGGGGGACGCTGGCGTTGTTATCTCCTATCCAGGAACCGTCCTGTCGACTTTCGGGCTGTATAAGAAAAGCAGTACCTACTTATTAGGATATCTTTGGTAGTTATTTAAATTTGTTTTTGTATAACTACTACAACAGAATGAATTACTACTAATGCGGCATAGCTACACTACCTAAGTACTAATTTTAACAAACTTTGAAACTTCACAGAAACTTCATAACTAGGAAATATTAAGGAAATAACAAAGTTATTCGATTTATCATTATCATCATCATCAGCCTGAAGACGTCCACTGCTACAGCATAGACCTCCGTCATAAAGCGCCACCTTTGAGCAGCTGCTCAGCCGATGCATGCAGGAGTAATCCTGCATGCATGCAGGAGTAATCCTGCATGCATCGGCTCCCCGAGGTTCTGACCAGCGGGTCTAGCAAAGACTCCAGCGTGAGGCGCTAACAACTCACGCTTACTCCAAAATGTATGTGAATATTCCTGTGCGGATAACTTTTCCGCAGCTAATGTCATTCCCATACATTTTGGAGTTAGCGTGAGGCGATAACGTTTCACGCTGGGATCTTTGCTAGACCCCCAGGTCGTTTGGGGTTGTTCCTGTTTGTCCCCTCGTCTGTCCCCACGAGGGGACAGACAAGAATAAAAATTCCTGTTTGTCCCCGAATTCAAATTCGGGGACAGACAAGAAAAAATAATTCCTGTCTGTCCCCGAATTTAAATTCGGGGACAGACAAGAATAAAAATTCCTGTTTGTCCCCGAATTTAAACTAGAAAAATATTTATGATTTTTATAGCAGTATTGCCTGCTTAGCGTAATCCATAAATTAATTTGTTTTTGCTGCCAACCCTGTAAGTCGGTTGTAAAAAGGTAATAATTGAGTAATGTAAGCTTTTTAAGATCTCAAATATTATCTTTTAATTATGGGAACAAGAACTACGAAGAGTTCGTTTATGTTAACTCAAACTTTGTGACGATTTTTAACGTAATAAAAGTCATGTTTCCTATAATGTAAAACAACACGACCATATTATTTTGGTTGATTTTGTCTGTTATTTTTATTTACGAGGTTAATTTAGTTTGTTGGTTTTAAGGTAAATCTTAAACTATGACTTAATATAAACTTTAGTTTATATTAAGAGTTTATTATATTACGTCATAGTTATGTTATTTATTTCGATAATAATTTAAAGCAATTATAAAAAACTTATTCAGCTTAGTAGGGTCCCAAACGTAAATGCAAATTAGATTTTAATTGCAAACGAAAAGAGGACTCTTATGAGACGCAATAACATTATTTATATATTTGAACCTTGACATCTTTATTTAAACTATTCAAGGATTTTCGTTTACAATTTTAATAATTATGAGACTGCAAAGAATTCAGACGGAGTGATATTACGTATAATAATAGTTCCTTGTTGTACAACGAATTACAGAACTATATAAACTAAGTCAAGTTTGCTTTAGATACTAGACCAGTAGGTAGGTTGTAACTTTAATCAATAAAAGACTGCATAATTTCAAAGACTAAGGTCAAGTCCTGATTTGCTACTAGACTTTAAGTAGTCTTATAACTTTTAACAGAGTTGTGGGAGTATCGTGCGCACGCTCACGCATCTAGCGCGCATTGCACGCAGCTACTGACTTGCACGCGGTGCCCGCGCGTATATTTATTGTGTGCGAGTGGGAAGCACGATATCACGTGCACAGGTGTAAGAGAGATAGCACACAGCGCGAATTTTAATTTTTGTATATATATAAGCCTGTTTTGTAAATAAAGTTAGTTACTTTCCATAGGGTCCACTCTTCCAGTGGACGTAGCCTTCTCGATCCTCTTATCCCGGCAACGGCCCAAGCCGAGGCTCGCACCCCAGGGGTGCCCTTGTGCTAGTTGTCTCCCACTTTTAACGGTTGGGCGCCTTAAGCGCCTGCCCTCCTGCCCGGTGACGCTGTAAAGGTCGGTAGAGACCAACAGCATTAGCCCGTTCAAAAAAAAAAAAAAAAAAAAAAATAAATAAAGTTAGTTAGCAATTGATCGTCTTCTTGACTTACCTTCTGATCACCGATAGGCCCCCATAGAGTTTATAGTAGTAGGTATATGGTACTCAGTTATAAGATGACAATAGCAATGATAGTTATTAATGCTCAAGCTAAAAAATGTTGATATAATTAAAATGCAGGTAATTGTTACTTGTTCTCGTTTATCTGTATAGATTCAGAAAGCCAAAATGTCTTTCCTGTGTTGATATGAGGGTGTACCTATGTAATGTCTCCTTAAGAAATGTTTCTATTGGTTAAATATAGATAGATACAAAAAAATATTTTTTTTTAATTAATATATAATCATTGAGTAATGTAAGCTTTTTAAGATCTCAAATATTATCTTTTAATTATGAGAACAAGAACTACGAAGAGTTCGTTTATGTTAACTCAAACTTTGTGACGATTTTTAACGTAATAAAAGTCATTTTTCCCATAAGCATATTATTTTATTTTTATGTATACAATTTGCAGTTCTGTACTTGAGTAATAACTTTTTCAACGAGCCCCTCGTTTATAATTAAAAAAATATATAAGACTAAGGAGTTAAAACTGACAGACATGATATAATGATGTAAGGGTTCCTTGTAGTGCAACGGAACCCTAAAAACTAGGTCAAGTTAACTTTAGAGGCTTTAGATATCCGACAAGTAGGTAGGTTATAACTTTTACCAATAAAAGGCTGCATAATTTGAAAGGCTTATATTAGGTCAAGTTGGCTAGTTGAGTTCATAATAACATGTAAGGTACCTACTTAGGTATAAGATGGCGATAGCTATAACAGTTACTAAATTATTAATACTCAGGCTAGAAAATTAATCAAGTGTTGAAATAATTAAAATGCAGCAGGCAATAGTTTTTTCATTACCTAGGTTTGTCGCTAGTTCCCGGTTACAATAACGAGGAACTTTTCTTTAATTATAGGTACTTATGATACAAAGCAGTATCAAAATTAGTACCTACTACTGATATAAAAGCGATAAAAGGAAACAGTACTTGTTTTCTTATTTCCATATAGGGTAATACAGGGCTTATTTGAATTTTGGGGACAGTCAGGAAAAATATATTCTTGTTTGTCCCCGAATTTAAATTCCGAGTCGATTCAGGGACAGACAGGAATTATTTTTTCTTGTTTGTCCCCGAATTTGAATTCAGTGACGATTCGGGGACAGACAGGAATTTTTATTCTTATCTGTCCCCTCGAAGGGACAGACGTGGGGACAAACAGGAACAACCCGTCGTTTGTCCACTTAGCGGAGGGCTGGCCTACGTTGCGTCTTCCGGTTCGTGGTCGTCACTTCAGAATCTTCCTTCCTTATCGGTTGTCAGTTCTACGAGCGATGTGGTCTGCCCATTGCCACATCAACTTGCCGATTGTAAACCTATATCGGTGAGTTTAGTTCCATTGTATTCCATTAGTTATTATATTACTTACCGGGGCCGTGAGGTATCTCAGAAAGAAGTTAAGCAGGAAGGACTTGCCGCCACGGAAGGCACCTGCCACGCTCACCACCACCACAGGCAGGTCCTTGACCTCATCTCCCAGCAGTATGTTCCTCAGATCATCATCGTTAAGCTCATACGAGTGGCTTTCTGGTATTAACTCCACCACTTGTACACCTCGGTCTGCCATTGTTGATATCTTAAGGAAAAATCGTCGCTCTAAACAAGTGTCAATAAAACCGGCTAAGTGCGAGTCAGGACCATGCACCGAGGGTTCCGTAGCCATGCACTTTTATTCCGCGCCCAAATCGCACTTGGCTAGATTTGAGTAATAATATACATAGTTATACACTATAATCATATCAATATGTTATCGAGACCTGTACACAGTAGGTATAGTTTTTATTATTGTAGTAGTTAGTTTGAGTTATATTGAGGCCTGTATATTATGTATGTACCGTTTCTGGGCTAAGAGAAAAATATACGTTTCTTGTTTGTATGTACCCCACTAAATATTTTTTTTTGTAATTTTTATTATTTGTTGGTTGATCAGCCATACATGCATATAAGATGTACCTACTATTATTTTATTCTACGATAAAACTTGAAAAGTCACTGGAGATCAAGCGGGATTCGAATTCTAATGCGCACGAGTGAAAATGCACGAGCTACAGCGTAGCCACACTCGCTCTTCCAAGCACAGACGAGGTACGTTACCAAGTCTACACGATAGTTAGATTTATGACATACCAAATCATTTATTTATTTGCAAGAATACACTACAAAGGGTACAAGATCACAGAGTAAATAATGGATACGTGCATTCAGCCTGCAAGCAGGCGTGCAAATATTAAAAAAAATATTTTTGTTACTACTTACATGTTACATATTCCCTAACACTATAGAAGCATTAACTGAAAAGCCAGTCACTTAAATGTTTTTTAAACATATTTCCTTCTAAAGGCTTGAGGTCATTAGGTAAATTGTTAAAAATAGTTATACACATGTTATATACGTTTTTCTTATAAATATCTTTGCGGAAAGGAGGTTGGTACAACAGGTTCGCGAACTTAGATCTTTTTGTCTAGTAATGACATCACTTCGTTTTTTGAAAAATTCGGGGTGAGTCTTAGTGAAAAGACAAATGTTCCTAATATACATGCAAGGCAAAGGAAGAATATTGTACGCTTTAAAAAGTGGCTTACAACGATCCAGAAACCAAGCCTTGTTTATAACACGAATACACCTCTTTTGAATTTTGAAAACCATGTCTATTTCAACTGAGTTGCCCCACATTATTAACCCATAACTGAGAATAGAGGAAACATATCCATGATATGCTGCTAAAGCCGCTTCAATCGAAACAGTTTGCCTGAGTTTCTTCAAAATAAAAACATAACGTTTTAGTCTTTGGCAAGCTTGCTCCAAATGCACTTTCCAATTTAAATGACTGTCCATGCTAATTCCAAGGAATTTGTATGTGTCTACTTTATCAACTTTATCATTATTATAAACAATGTCAAGATCTATTGGAATATTATTATATGATAATTGATTGACTCAGGCGTGACTTCGCGGAAGTTCATTTTAAATACAAAATGAAAAAAGTATATCTAGTGTAATTCCGCTAAAAATATCATATAAGATTATCTATATTGGGTTCTATTTACACGTGTCGGTAAAGATTGTCTATATTTGGTTAGTGTAGGTGATTGTGGTTAGGTAAATGTAATATATTTTAGGTATATGTAATTTTGTATTATATTCATTTAAATTTATTATTATATTCTTTTAGATTATTTCTCGGAATTATTTCTCGGAATTATTTATATTCATTTAATTTAATAAATATATTTAAGTATTCTAAGTTAATAGTTAAATACCAGTATTATAAGTTATTTGATTAAAATTAATTTTAATCGTTTATGTTAGTTTGTCATTGGTCTGATTAGGTTTTTACTGGGTTTTTCCTAATCCTGCGCAACGAATGTTGGACCAATTTAGGCGTCCCAGTTTTGGTTTCAATAAATATTATACATTATGAACTTTTCTTATCATTTTTGTAACACATTTGCCTACAACAATCATTTGCAGCTTCCCCAATATAGATAATCTTATATGATATTTTTAGCGGAATTACACTAGATATACTTTTTTCATTTTGTATTATTATATGAATTAAATTAAACAATTTTAGTTTTTTTAATATTGATATTCAAATTATTACTTTCCTTCCAACAAATATGTACAACATAGGTATGTTTCTGTCAGTCTGAACTCTGTGACCTTACCCTACCTTACCTTAGTATTTTAGGACGAAGTAGTATGGTGAAATTGTGAAGTACCTACTTTTGGAATTAATTGGCTGGTATCATAGCGCAGTTGGTTGCAGAGCTCTGCCTTCTGAACTGTAGGTTATGAGTTCGATTCCCACCTAGGACAAACACTCGCGTGACGAACATAGATGTTAATTCTATTTCTAGGTGTCTATTTCAGCTTTGCTTAGTTTGGGGGCTAGAACTAGATGGCACTGAATGAAATGTCTACAAATAATTATTTAAGTATAATTATAATTAGGATCCAAGTGATCTTTTGACTTGAAAAGGTGCTAAAATAGCCAAATATTGGTGTTTTGACGTTTAAGTATGAGATATGGCTAAATAAAATTTTCGGGCCTCTCTCGGTGTTCCTAGAAACAGCTCGGCGGCAGCGCGTGGCAACTGGCGCCGACTACGCAAATGTCTGAGTGTCAAGGTCAGGAGCTCTGTACATACCTATGTGCCACACAGTTTGGGACGCAATTGCATGGACATAAGTAGCAAAGTTCTTTGTCTCGTGTACGTGAGGCAGACCGGCCGGCCGGTATTATGTGATTAAAGATTGGGCATGCGTAGAGCTACGCTTTGTGATAGACTTTCAAATCAACTAAATATAGACCTATCTTCAATAACAATAAGGTATAACAATGGGTATAATATTCTTGCTTATCTCGGAAGAATGACATGCAAACCTTTTGCACAGCAATTTTAATTTCAGAGATCGGGGCTTGCAAGTGGCAACACTTTATGCAGATAAACAAAAGAAAAACGATCAAGATTGCCGAACGTTGTCACAGAATATTTGATAGTATCGACAGGGATTTTAATAAAATAAATATTTAGTATGTATTAAACTTGCAATTCTACTTACTGGATAGATACACAAAATTAAAGTACATACACACACAATATGAAACCACTGAGTTTGGAATACTAGGCTGCTTGCAGTACTTACATTTATTTTAACAACTGGTAATATTACTAATTGGACAAAGTAGTTATTTTTTAAGCAAATTAGTTATAACATGCTCGGTGACTATTCCATGCGTCTCGCTCAGCTTCGAGCATATCGTGAATGGAATGGAATGAACTGTTATGAATCATGAATGAATCACAGAAAATCTTTGATAAGGGAATAGTAGAGGACGTGAAACATATCACGTGACTTACGGAACTTTGGAAGCACAATATGGCTCCGATGCCGCCCACTATGCATACAAACCTCAACTCAGTTACACTAAACTTATAGTATTATGTTATCTGTTACTAAACTAAAACAACGAGGAGTTAAAATTAGTCTTTGGTGCTCGCCATACATCGTCATACATGCACAATATGGCGGTTGTGCCGCAAGCGCACGGCGGTCTTTGTACAGATCTTAGAGTATAGACTAAAAGCATAGAGAGAAGTTCATTATCTGTCAAGCATACCACTTTTTTGGACACTTTTTATATGAAGGACACTTTGATGTGAATGAGTCTGACAGATTTGTATTGAAAAAACAGTTAACTCGAGTCAAAAAAATGGTACGGTGACTTTTTACAAGAGTAGCTAATTACTGTATGTTGTTTCTTTCTTTCGCCACTGACGTAGCGATACGTGTGAGCAGTACCTATAAGGCCCGATTTCACCAACGTTTATTCCAAGTATACGGCTATTCGTTACTCTTGGATACAGCTAATTGACAAATGAAATTGCACAAAAAAGGACTTATTCCTTCACAAAATTGGTGGTATAAGGGCTATATTCGCGTAACTCGGTTGTTCTCGGAAAGTTTTACCTGGAATAAAATTTATTCTAGTTTGGTGAAATTGGGCCTAACACTGACTAAGTGACTAACTCATGTGATATAGGTATGAATGTAATATATATGGGAAGTAGGTACTAGGTAGGTACATGTTATTAGGTATATGTTATTGACTTGTTCTTGATAGTCGATTGTAACGTTTTTTCTCTAATCTGTGTTGCTAGTTACGCGAATATAGCCCTTATACCACCAATTTTGTGAAGGAATAAGACTTATTCCTTGGATACAATCAAAATGGCGTCTTTTTTGTGTAATTTCATTTGTCAATTAGCTGTATCCAAGAGTAACGAATAGTCGTATACTTGGAATAAATTTTGATGAAATCGGGCCTTAGTCAAGTACCTACTCTGTAAATAAAAAATAGGTTTTGTTTTACGAAAATCAAGCTATCAACTACTAATGTTGAAAATGTACACTAAGATCTAAAAAATATAATTAGGTAGGTCATAAACACCAATGATCACACCAATTTGTTAGCCAATCTGGGGCATTAATTAGATTCAATAATAAAACCGTGTTATAGGTACTCATATCGAAGCGGGTTGTGAAAAAAATTGAAATCCGCCATATTGTGGCGGCGGCCATCTTAGATTTACAATAATACTGAATAATTTTTATCATCAGAACTCTGTGATAAAATATAGTAGAAGCCAACTAGGTGTAGAGGTACCTAATCCGATTAAACATTCACATTAATATAACACAACAATCTAGGTAGATTTTTCAATCTGCGGTGTTCTACACTATAGTGTTGCCAGCACCGAAAATATTAAATATATATATGTATTTATATATATAAGCAGCTTTTGGTGGTGTCGATAATAAATCGTTATCATGTAGATAAACATAGTCATATTTACAACAATAGTTTATTTTTAATTTATTTTTATAGATATTACCACAGTATTACCGTGGGCTGCAATGGAGATAACAGAGATAACATATTTTAAGCCATTTCCCGGATTCCTCGTTAGCCGCTTCGTAAAAATAAGTCGCTGAAAACCTATACAACCTTAAACCTTACCTTACCTTTTACCTTTAAGCTAAGAGATAGACTCTCAATAAAATAATCAAATCGTCGCCAAATGATCTCATCATTGACTACGGAGTGCTTAATGAAATAGCCAAGATAAGAGTGGGTTTTTTGATGCTGTGCTGTTAAGGTTACCAATGGTTTTAAAATTCTAATCAATGGTCACATACAAGTATTTAAAATATCGAGAACTCAGAAATTATTTTCTCTTTCATCCAAAGGTTGTCTGAAAGTGATCGCTTTAAAGCAATAAGACCGCCAATTCTGTTAACATAAGTCAATCAAGTTTCTTTAGTTTGTATACTTAAGGTTTTTGTCGAAACTAACTACTGGGTACAGGGCGTATTTGAGCAGGTTACAGGAACCCTCAGGGTGCGTGCTTAACTCGATCCTTGTCCTCTTACTCTAAAACTGGTATTTTACCCTAACACCCACTGGCAACACCTATCGACTAGAGTTCAATGTGGGTTTAGCGGGAACGCGAAAAAGTTCACGTCGCTGCATTGTATTATTTTTCAAAACTTGTGTTTTTTCCAGTTAATGTTTAAAATTGGTGGTGTTATACGCATTAAGTGCTGAATTACGAGCATGAGTGTGGGCAAGTGATATAATGTGGTGAAACGTGGTTTTTCGTGTTGCCTCCAAAACTCCATAGAAGCTTCTAGTAAAGTTGCCACCACTTTACTGGGGCATGACTTTGACTGGGCTATGACTGCCTGACTTGGACTGGACTATGACTGTGACTAAGACTACGTGAAGTATAATATATACTTATAATGCAGACTTTGTAGACTTTTTAATATTGCGACTGAAGGACTTTGTATCCAGGTCAAGAAATAAATTAAAAAAAAAGAGTTCAATGTTATAGTAACCTTAAATAGGTAATTAAAGCAAATTAATGATTTATAAAAGTTTATTTGAAAAATAAATCATGGAAAACGTAACTATGCTAATGCAGTAAGAAAATTCTGATAAGACATTTTCGATACAAATATAGGTTACATGTATAGGTAGTATAGGTACATTATAATTATGTGTTATAGCAGTTATGATTTGAATTTTATTAATGTAGGTATAGGATTTTTTTATTCTGTTCGTAAATCAAATTTGTTCTTTACATTATAAATTATTTCGAATACAATACAATATTCATTTTGTACTTATTTAATTGCACTTACCTACCACTGTGACGGTTCTTATGGCAATGACATACAATAATTATAGTACTTAGATTATTTAATGTAATATATTATATTATCATTTTCACTCATTTATTTCTTAGGTTTAGGTTTTTTTACAATATTGTTATAAAAATAGATTACAAAAATACTACTAAAAAATAATATCATTATTATTATCATCAGCCCAAAATACGTCGACTGCTGAATATATTATGCCTCCTATAAAACGCCACTTGGGACGCTTATCACTAAATGCATATAAATTCTGCCTGGAAGTATACTCGATAGAATAGAAAAGGAATCATCAAAATCAGTTCACAAAATATGCCGGAGATATTACACGAAAATGGGTCCTCTGGTCAAATATTCTTGATTTTCTAACCGAGTATTAAGTCGGTCTCGTATGTTGGCCAATGTTCCAAGTCTGAGGCAAATCTAGTGTCTCTAGCATCGATCATATCCTGAAAATATGGAATAAAATTAAATTAAAATTAAAATTCTAAGTTATACACAGTTTTATGTCTTAAAGCTGCGTCCTTCTGTTCAATCACCAGCCCTCTAGTACTAACGAGTTTTATAATGAATGTTACAGTACTCAATGTGCCAATATGTTTCTGTGTTTATGTGTAGTATCATAAAACATTTACTTATAAGACATCCCAGCACAGATTTTTTTTGAACGGGCTATTGCTGTTGGACTTTACCGAGCTGTACAGCGTGAGGCACCCAGCCGTCAAAAGTGGGACGAGGCATTTCTGGCTTCGCCTTGGGCTGTTGGCGGTAGAAGAGTATCGAGAAGAATTACATCCACTGGAAGAGTGGACCGTATGGAAAGTCAACTGTTCTAGCTAACCTACGGAGGGCACGTCGACTTCACCGTCGGCTTCGATTGCGTTAAGCTGGTAGGTATCACACAAAACCAAAACCAGAATTATCACGCCAAAATATACTATACGCTCAATGGTTGAAGACAGCCGATGATCACCAGGCCACAAATGAGCGTTCAGTATTTGCCTAATTTGGTGTGTTAAGTTGACGCGAGTGTAACAAACTATCCCGGAGGTCTCCCCAAAGCTTCTTCCCGATAGCTCAGAAAGGGGAGGGCACTCACGGGAACACGTAGGTAACTAATGGGAGATCCGGAACTATTGCAAATGAAAACTGTAGGCTTCGGGAGAACGGGTTTATTCACAGATGTAACAACAATTTGGGAATGTTTAAAAGCCTGAAAATCACTGAATTTATTATAAAATAGCAAACTCGTTCAACTCGAACGGTAGTAAAATACTGTTCGAATAGAGCTAGTACTGCTATTGTATGAACAGAGAAATATTAAAATTTGGTGTAGAGCACAAGCAAGGACCGTACGCCTCGGTGGTTAAAGGAAGAATGACGAAAATGTATGGAAAGTGAAAAGAATGCGACTAATGTTCTAATTTTGAATTTAAATCTAGACTATGTGTGGCCAATATTTGATGCGAAAACTAAGAAAGCAGGTGAATAGCTAAAATGATGACGCAGGAGGATGACATCGTCACAAAACGTACGATAAACCTGGAAGTGATTGAAATTGTTGGTTTTACCCTTTCAAGTTTCTCTAAGAATGTGTCGCCTGGAAGATCGTTCTGTTCACGACGTCTCCTATAAAACTCCTGGTGAGCTTTAGCTCTGCCCTCTTTATAATAATCATGCCTGCTTGTTGCATTCCAAAGGTAAGAAATGCCCGAGAGCCAGTGGAGGGAGAAGGCGCAGCGCTCCTCCATGTGCGATATGTACTTGTCGTAAGCGGCCTCTACAGCGGTCGCGTTGGCGAAGTCATTGTCTACTTTCAATCTATTGTAACGTGGAATAATAATCTGCAAATTAAATATAAAATAAATATGATATACGCCTACGCCATCTTTTATTTAGTTAGAATGGTGTAGGTATAATTCTTAAGCTCTTTTTTGCCATTGTCTAAACATTTTAGGAATCATATAATGTCTTTGTAGATTTTGGAGATTTTCATACCTCAGCAAGTGCATTTTCATTCTCGTCAGTGGTGTTGAATGTATCGTTTTCAGTGTCAGCCCTTCCTGCCATCCTGTTGAAGACATCAAGTGCACGCCGTATCCCCTTTTTGTGTTCACTTTTCAATTCTTCAGGATGCAAGCACACCCTGGATGGGTTCCACGCAGACCTTATGTATTCATCGTATGCGTCAACACCAGCCCGCAGTATATTACTGTTCTTATTCTGGTTGGCAATCCTCAATATGTTGAAATGACTTTCTATCATCTGCAAAAATTGCATGTTTACATGTAAGTTTATTTTTATGCATTCTTTGACTGTAGCTTTGCATGTCCTGCGAAAACATCACTCTGATTGAAGACATAAATATTTTCAACACAACATGCAGGAGCATTGAGCATTATTACCAAATTTAAGAACTATAAACTACTAGTAAGCCTATTGATAATTAATAAGTTTTAAAGGGAGATTTGTATTTGAACGAATACATTGGCATACCAACTTTTATACCTGTACTAAGTTTGTTTTGAAGTTGTCCTGCTGGTGAGTGTCGGGACGGTTCCTCCTGTTAGCGAAGCGTCTAAGAGCCTCCTCCTTGGCATGAGTATGTTTCGCCAGAATCTCGTTGTCTGAGCTAAGTATATCAGAGCTGCAAAATATAATATATGGTGATCGAATAGATCTGATGATTCTTAGTAAAAAGGATAGCCGCTTTTCGTAGAAGGAGTTCATCTTAAAGAGTTCCTCCTTCTCCATGAAGTCAGCCAGCCTCTGCCTTCGAGGGTTCCGCTGCCCGTATCCAAATGGCCCCACTCTCAGCTCATCGCTATTCCTTGTGCCCAACTTCGCATTGAAGTCTCCCATCACAACGGTGAAGTATGTTTCGAAAGTATGCATGGCTTCGGATATGTCCTCATACATAGCTTCTACTCCATCGTCTGAGTGTGCCGACGTCGGCGCGTATACCAGTATGACCTTTAACGAATACCGTTTGGTTATTCGGAGTACCAGGTACGCTACCCTGGCCGACACACTGTCGACTTTGACCACGATGTTGACGAGAGAATTGCTGACGAGAAACCCGACACCACCTTGGGAGAGTTGGTCTCCCTCCCGGTAGAAGAATAAGTTACCGGAATTTAAGATTATCGTGTCTTGTCCCTGTCTTCGGACTTCTGACAATCCCATTACATCCCAGCGTAACTTACTCATCTCCTCCTCTAACTCGACCATCTTTTCGTCAGCCCTCAGTGTGCGCACGTTATGTGTTGCCAGGGCCAGGGGTCATTGTTTGGGTTGGTAGACGGGCGTCTGCCGGGGATTCTTCGCACCCCTTGCCCTGCCGTTACCGTGGCCGCTACCGTAGCCACGGGATAGCAGAGCTGCGCTGCCGGGGACTGGGGGCCGTTTTTATTTGTGCTTGTCATTAGGGGGGGGGGGGAGGAGGGGGGGGGGGGTTGCCATAATCACCATGCTTGGCAGGCGGCTTGGTGATCGCAGTAGGTGAGGATTGATTATCACCAAGACCGAGGGGAACGCTGCGACCCATTCCCTGGATATTCCCTTAGCCGCCTTCTACGGCACCCACGGGAAGAGATGGGGTGGTCCTATTCGTAACCGGGACCACACGGCCACATAAAATATACCCACTTGCATCTATTTGACATAGTAAACCAGTACTCTGAAGAGACCTCTGCAACAGCTCCATTGTTGTTTTGCTCATTGGTCTGGACCAACAAATGGTACTGCCTCTCGTAATCCTGAAAATGTTTGATCAAGATGAGTCCGAAGGGCCAAGGTCGGCCATCTGATTGTGTTACGCTGGTATCATAGACTGGTGCTGCTAATAGTTCCTGAGCAAGAAGGGCTAGATTGGTCCGATGATATCCGTAGCTGCAATATGCTCGTCCAGGTCACCTAAGATATATCTTGAGAGTAGGTAGGTATTAGAATTGTCTGAGACGAGGTGCAAAGTATAAGGCGCGCGTGTACCACCGTGCGTGCGTTGTGACTAGCAAAATTAAATCTAGCTGCACCTTGTGATTTCACTTGCGTGGGCACTATTGGCAAACTATCCTATGATATGTCACCGAATTTCATCAAAATCCGTTGTGTCGCCGAATTTTATCATAACTCGTTCTACCGTTTAAGTGGTAAATGGAAGTAGGTACACACAAAATTGTGATCAAACTATCTTACCTCAATGAATCGGGTTCTTTCCTGGTCTACAGTATTACTAATACGCCTCCTCCTCGAGTCAAACAACTCGACGGCTGCCTGCAGTGCCTCGCGGTGGGTCTGCTGCAAGTCAAGTGGGTGGAGGCACAGGATCTGCTCGCCATTGACTTGACCGATTCTGGAATCGTACAACTCCCTGGCTGCCAGTCTTGCCCTCTGAACTTTACCAATATTCAGCTCTTCAAACTGCTGGAAACGGTTTCTTATACCCTGCCGGTAAAATAATTGGTGTTTTAAACAAAAAGGGCTGGATGTCATTTGGATTGCCTTTATACCATTTTGGCTAGTAGGTATACAATCCAAATGTAGTTGTTCGTATTATTGTAGTAGTAAAGCTGCAAGCAAGTTGGGGATCAAAGATGTTGGATCAAAGAACTCACAATGGTATTGAATGATTCTGATACCATATTTATCATTTCGCATCAGACTAGGTACCTACCGTATGGGCATAATAATTACAATACGCATGTGCGTCATCACTAGCTTGCTTATGCATATTTTATGGTCATCACTACGATATAGGTATGACACACGTTGCGATTATAGGAATTAGGATGCCATTGGAGTGTTAGCAAGTCTATTTGTTTACCTCCTGAAGGTTGCTAAGGCATGCAGCAATCTGTTCATTTGAACCCAGTTTCCTTCTGTTGTTAAAGGCATCAACAGCATCGGCAGCATTACTGTCGTGCAATGTCCTTAGATCTTGTTTGGGTAGACTGGGCTGTGTGTTCCCACAGTCCCTTTCCATGCCTGTCTCGTACACCCGACGCGCTGCATCAGAAGCCGTTAGCAGACCTGCCTCGACTGCTGCCTGCGAAATAAAAAAATATGATAAGTTTTTGATTTGTTTTAGTTTTTAATTTATTTCTATTTTATTCTTAATTATGTTATTGGTTGATCATAAATGTATCTGCATTGCGTCCCCGCAGTGTAGATACATTTTGCCGATGGATGCAGGAATCGATCAGTCGCTGAATATTTGTACGCCTGTACATATGGGCAGAATTTTGTTGGAAGAATTATGTGCTGATCCATCTTTGCAATATTGTAACCCAAAATTCTTACAAATAAATTATTTCATTTCATTTCAAAGTGGCGCTCTGTGAGAGAGGCCTATGTTTAGCAGTGGACGTCTTCAGGCTGTAGATAATGATGACGATGGTGGTATCTGCACTTGAATTGATTACCAACCACTTATTGCAAAAATGCAATAAAAACCCTAGTTTCTGAGTTTTGTGATGCCACAGATAGACGCAAATATACACAGATAGTTGCATTACACACTTTAATATTGGTCGGGTGTTAAAAATTTATGACAAACTCCCCCTAATGGGGAGGCCTATGTTCAGTAGTGGACGGCTTCCGGCTGAAGTGATGATGTGAAGTTAAGGTGCAATATTACCTACCTCCATAATGGTGGTGGGAACAGGAACCTCGCCGCTGTTGAAAATCCTCATGTATGTCGTGAGATAGGTGTACAAATCGCTCGCTTTCACTATTTGCCCGTTTATCTTTTTGACTATCAACTTCTCCGGTGCAAAGAAGTGTGTCGTCAGTTCTTTTACGTATCTCAAAAAGTTTGGTCTAATATCTGAAAATATTCATTGATAATCAACCCATTTAGTACATTTTCTTAGATTTAAGTTTTTTTACAATATTCCTATAAAAATAAATTACAAGAATATTTTAAAAATAGAGTGCCGCCGGCAGGGGGCAGGGCTCAAGCTAACGGTGGTCAGGGCTGCAGAGTGAGGAACCTCCTGACAGTACGCGCCGTATCAAGGAGTACCTACTGCTTTCTGAATCTGGCTCTTGATCCAACCGTCTAGCGAGAGCCTTATTTATAATTATTGATAGGGTTTGTTAATTTTTTTTTTACTTTGTTTACGAATAATATGTCTAATCTACCACAGCTGCAGCTTTTGGGATGGTTCCCGTCAATGTTCTAGCAATGGTCCTTGTTAAAAATATTGAAAAAACCGTAACTGTCCAATTAATAATTTATAAGTACATTTAATAAAAGTTAGTTCAAAAACGAAAAACTAACTACTGAAAAGTCACTCTTAAAAGTGTTAAACAACTTTCCAATATTTATCGTCTATAACCATAACTTAAGCAACTTACTTACATTTCAATGTATTTATATACCTACAATCGTTTCCCTGCGTAATAAGCTCCGGAATGAGGAGATCTGCAGGAGAACTAAAATGACCGATATAGCTCTTAGAATTAGCAAGTTGAAATGGCAATGGGCAGACCACATTGCTCGTAGAACAGCTGATAACCGATGGGGAAGAAAGGTTCTCGAGTGGCGACCACGAACCGGAAGACGCAGCGTAGGCCGGCCCCCCCACTCGGTGGACTGACGATCTGGTGAAAGCCACGGGGAGCCGACTGATGCAGGAGCCGAGCAGCCGCTCTAAGTGGCGCTCTCTGGGGGAGGCCTATGTTCAGCAGTGGGCCACTTTAGGCTGCTGATGATGAATGCCTACAGATTCATTATTGATGTTCAGAAGATAGCCATAGATACTCAGGTGCCAGATAGTATGTACCAGTATTTTTAGGAAGTAGTAGATTAGGTACCTTTATTCTTGCCATCAAAATTCGAGTTTTCTGTTTCCAACCCGGGATGTGGCATTAGGAAACAGGAAACAGACGTGAAGCTATCACGAATGTGTGCGCGAAGATCTCGATTCTCTCGTGCTACATCAGGAGCAGTCTGTAAGTAACAATCCAACAAAATCAAGACATTGAAAAACTGAGTTCCATCCTAAGGCCGTCTTAGTTTATAGCTACGTGAGCAACAAATTGGAACAGCACCTGAAATGCTTCAGACAAATATTGTTCAGAGAAGCCAAAGGGAACTTCCGAAGAGTTCGGCCAGTCTCTAACGAGGAACGTCAAGCCTTGAAACGCCCTTTCTTGACTTTGTTCCCTTAACAGCCTCCCATATGCGGTAAATAACTGAAAGAAGGAAACATGAACTAAATATGATTTATAGTTATAACATAAATGCATTACAATAACTTTTTTGCAGGTTTTCACAATATCTCGTCTAATTTTAAGTGATAACATGACCCCGAATTACTAATGTAATAGAAACTGGCTCTAATAACTTCTTAAGTGAGATGCGACAGATTCATACATAGTTTTAAAGAAAATATAACCAAGCTTTCGACCTTGAGCTTACGATGATGATAACATTGAGGACATCTCACCTTATCATGTTTTCCTCATCGAAAGCTCAAACTAATTTAAGGTTCAGACAAGTATAACGTTATTTAAATTTCCATTTCCAATATCTTTGTCTACCAAACGTTACAAAGTTTAAGTTGTAGACACGTAAACACAAATATATTTACATGAAGACTGTGAAGATCATCTCCCCCGATGTTTCTCGAAATGTTGTATATCTGAACGGATGAGAGCAACGTCGACAGGGTGAAGATCGTAGAGCATTCACGGACCGTGCTGGAGAGGTCGAAGGTACCCTGGGTGTCCATCAAGAGCACGGCAGCCTGAGATAATAAATTAACTCCTTACTTGAAAAGCTTACAGTGTGAGTCAAGGTTGGACTCTATAGAGCGAAGTTTCGACTTTGTTCAGACTTATTTTGAAGTTTGAAAAGTTACGACACAGCATGACATTGTTACGATTCAACCTTTTGGGTCAAATCGCTGTAATGTTTTTGGGTAATCGTCATTTATCATCACCATAGTCATCAGCAGGAAGACGTTCACTGTTCAGCATAGACCTGCCCCATGGAGTGCGAATTAGACCTCTCATAGAGGAGAGGCTTGCCATAGCCATCACGCTTGGCAGGTGTCTTGGTGATCACTGAATGCAATGCAGAACGAGGAGAATGCTGCTGCTTATTTCCTGAATATTTCCTTGGCCTAATACGTTACCTACGAGATGGGATGAGGTAGCCATATTCACGCAGCACCAGTTGCAAGAACCGTCATTATCAGGCAGATAACCAGATTTTAAGGTCGCTACACAGTAAAGTCTGCTGTGTTCATTCATTACCTTCTCTCCGGAGGCAAGAGTGGTGATGATGGGCTTCGACCACATGACAATGCCAGTGGTATGTCTCATGTGGCCACCACGCCAGCTGAACCCTTTGAGGGGGACGCTGGCGTTGTTATCTCCTATCCAGGAACCCTTCAGTCGACTTTCAGGCTGTATAAGAAAAACAAGGTCTTAGGTTATCTTAACAAGTTTTTGCTTTATCATGTTTTTTGTTATAGAACATGCCAAGAGTTTTACAAACCTACAAAAATATCCATAAGTAAAATGCCGTACTAAACAAACCCCGCAAACCACCCACATAGAACCCCGGTGGGTGCAAGGGTCACTCGACCCGCTCTCTTCACTGCATAGAGTTTTCCAAGCTGGGCCCCTTTATTATCTATTTTAGGTCTATATAGGTATATATACCTAAAACAGATAGGAAAACAATGCGAAAACAATGAGAGCGAGTCTTTTCAAAGAATCCGAATTCTAGTTTGAATATACTTTGATGACGTGACTAATTTTGCTGCGGCTGCTTAGTCTATGCTATATACTAATTTTCATTTAGGTTAATAATTAGCCCACTCTTGATTAACCCCATGTATTGAAACTTTACAGAGACTCCGTAGTTCAGAAACAATATTAAAGTACACCTAATAAGCTTTTTATTATATTACTTACCGGGGCCGTGAGGTATCTCAGGAAGAAGTTAAGCAGGAAGGACTTGCCGCCACGGAAGGCACCTGCCACGCTCACCACCACCACAGGCAGGTCCTTGACCTCATCACCCAGCAGTATGTTCCTCAGATAATCATCATTAAGCTCATACGAGTGGCTTTCTGGTATTAAATGCACCACTTGCACGCCTCTGGCCGCCATTGTTGATCTTCTGAAAAATAGTTTTAAATAAGATTGCCAATTTCTAAATATAAAAAACCGGCAAGTGCGAGTTGGGATCACGTATGCACGGAGGAGACAGTACACAATACATGTATTTTGTTGCAAGTCCAACTCTTGGCCAGTTTCTAGTGTTTGTTGTGATACTACAGAGCATGCACTGTTCTCACACCAAGTTTGAGGCGTATCATTCAAGATGTACCGTATGTGGGATATGACAAATGGGAAAAATGGGACGGGAAAAATGGGGAAAATACATTTCTTGTATGCAGACACTATGAATAGTCAAACGAGATGCCGTTGAATAGCTAAAAGGCCCTCCCGTTTAGCTATTCAACGGCATCTCCTTTTAATTTTCCAGCTTAGTTTTATGGACCGCGAAAATAATTGAGCCTCCCAAGATTTCCCCGAAACAAAATGTTATTTGTTAATAAATACACAGGTACTTCGAACTATCAATACCTATCGATAAAATATCGCGTTATCACGATAACTCAAAATTTGGTAGGTACATATAAGTAGGTACTTACCTACTCTCATTGATGTTCTCTCGGGAACTTGTGATATATATACTCGTCGATATACCTACAAACGTTATTCGCTCAGTATTTCCTATGTAAGGGTGGGATGTTTGATCCGTACAGTTAACGTAACCACGGTTAAATTTTGTTAGAGTTTTTAACCACAACCTTAACCATGAATCATAAACCCACTCTAACTAATCTATGGTTTAACAGCAGTATAGACGATTTTTTATTAGTGAGGCTGCTAATGTTTAGTAGGTAGGTAAGTATAGGTACTTATATGTGGTAGCATTGACTATAAATCCAGTGGTTTATAATCTTTACGTGGTAGTCATACGAATTATAAAATTATCTCAACGATCAGGCGGGGCTTGCAAAATGATGGCAACACTTTATGCAGATAACCGAAATATCAGAATAACAAACAGTAGATTTATGAACTTCACACTTTGTCACTATTCGTTCTGAAAGACATTTAATGATATTTTATGGCAGATGACGTTGCGGATATAGGCGTCGCTCTAAATGGCTTTATAAATAAACAGCAATTTTTTTCGAGTTGCTAGACTTATTTCACAAATAATTAAATCACAAAAAAATTATTTTGAAATTAAATTACTTATTATTTTTTTCAATAAATTAGTTATTACAAGCATTAATTAATAAATACAATTAAATTCATACCTAGGTATAAAATAATACATACTCATCAAAATAAAAATAAATAATTATAATGAGTAGGTATCTACGAAACCCGATACAGGGAGACTTTTAATAAATAAGTTCTTACACTCAGTAATTAAAGTTGTCATTTCACCCACCAACTAGTATAACATATACACACAACATGAAAACACTGAGTTTAAAATACCTACTACTGCAGATTGGTCGCTGACGTCACATTTATTATTTTAATAATGTCTGGCAATTAAACTCATTAGACAACCTTGCTATTTCATAGCGAATGACAATGTTCTCGATTCGATGACTGCAACTTTAAAAAAACATTGCAAGTATTTGTACTCGTAGCGGATCTGTATTTATACATAGGTACAGCTCACTGCTCAGTTTCGAGCATTGCTCAATAATAATTGATTCCCTGCAATAAAAGAGATGGAAATAATACTGAATGAATCATGAATGAATCACACAAATTACAGACTAAAATGAATAAAACAAATTGATACCAGTCTCCACAAAAATAGTAATGATAAGTTACCTAGTTTTAGCTGAATATTTGTTTGTAATAAATGTAACTCGCCAGAGAGATAAAAACAATAACAAGTCAATAACATGCTTGACATATCCTCATCTGAAAATTAAAAAAAAGTAGGTACAGTCAGGGGTGTTATTTATATTTTAGTCCTCAAAATACTGAATCTCCGAATTTCGGTCAGCGCTCCAGCGCTCTTGTTCATCACAGTACCTAAGTATAAAAATTATGTGACTGTGATAAAAATGTAATAGTGGGTAACTAGGTAGGTAAACAATGGGTAAATATAGCTTACCGTGAGTTTCCACAGGTTTACACGGGTTATACCGACTAAACATTTATACAGAGACACACTAATTACAAGTAGTAGATGTTTAGGTAGGTAATCAATTGTTTTTTTCTCTAATCTGTGAATATAATAATGTTTTTAGGCAATTGTTTTTTTCTCTAAACTGTGATAGCGCTACGCCACAGTGTTGACAGTATTGAAAATAGGCTGACTTTAAGCAGATTTCTGAGCCGTCGGCGTCGATAGCTTGGCGAAAATCGTTATCTGGTAGATAAACACATTTACATTTATAACGGTTTACGTAATTCCAAATTTATTTTTGTAGTTATTATACGAACCGTGAGCTGCATGAAATGGAGATATATATAAATGTTACGTTTATTAGGTAAGTTCGTCCATACAAAATCAACGCCATCTCCCGGATTCCTCGTTAACCACGTTGTAGCAATAAGTTGCTGTAACTGTAACCTCAGATAAACTAACCAGTGGCTATAACTGTTATCTCAGTTTAAACCCCTAGCCACATGATGTCGCGTAGACCACTGATGGTGATGAAATTTTCACTGTTTTGTTTGTACTACCAGTTGTAATACAACGGGCATATAATAGTATACCTAAATGTTAATGCACCCACTTTGATTATATGTTTATCTGTCAAATAATCAAAGTACTCTTTCATATATTTAAGAACGCAGATCTTAGGTATATAGTCTTAAAAACCTTTACGACTCTTACGATTATGTAGGTAATAGGTAAACCAATTAAGTGTACCTACCTATAATTTTGGTCGACAGACCTAGAATGTTTTCGTTAGTCGAATAATGTTAAACTTTTAAACAAACATTAAAGTTCTACAACTAACGCCGATGGCAAAAAACATAACAAACTGGGTGTTTGTTTAACAAAAAAACAAACAAATAGCGACCTACTTTGATAATCGACCAAATCAACCCACCTCCTTTTCGAATACTGAAACAATAAAAAAAAAATCCTTCGCAAACGTCTCTAAAAATCATTCATGATAAAATTACGAAAAACCAACAGTTCTGTAATGCTAATCAAAAAACCATAGATTCAGTAACCGCTTTAGAAATGTAGGAAAATGGGTGACAAATCCACGGAGAAATGTTACCCAGTACTCGGGAAATTGGTAAGTGTTTTATGTCAAAACCATGGCCTGTGCGATTTGAGCTATTTTTCGATGATATCAGCAGTGTCTATATAGTCTCAGTTTAGCATCTCAGCACTATAGTCAACAAAAAGCTAGATTTCTTTTTGTAGCAGCAGCAGCGGCATCGCAGGTACATAATGAGCTAATTTTTTAAAACGTCCAGACACGAAAATTAGGTACCTACTTCTTGCAAAGTCGCATGGACGCCAATAATTAGGTCGATCAGACGTGCTCTACCTCAGTGCTCTATATCGTCACTTTCCATCAAGTGAGATTTATGCCCATTTTGAGAAATATGCCCATTTTGAGTATTAAAAATCCAGTTGAATCGGCCGGGCGCGCCCGTCCAATAATGTTGGTCCAATAACACAATTGAATTCTAGGAAAACTGAAAGATCAAGGAAACTGATGCTCACTGCTTTTACATTCAGATTATTATAATTTATAATCAACTAGGAATGCGTATATGCCACTATAAGCGGCCAGCATCACGTAGTCGACTTATTTGGTCTTATAAGAGATGGTTTTATGTAAACGAATGACGTGACGAGCTAGTCGTTCGCCCGGCCGCGCAATACAGATTGCAGTGTCACTCGGAAATCTAAATTAGAGTTTTGCGTGACACTTCGCACTGCGCAGGTCATCCTGAGACATCACACAGTCTAAAAAAGATTTCTAGACTGTTAGATCAGTTCTTGAGTCTCATTTGCCCAGTAATTTCGCTAGCTACAATGCCCTTCAAACCGGAACACAGTAGTGCTTGCATACTACTGCTTGGCGGCAGAAAACTAACAAAGCGGACTAGCCTACCTAGACGAACTTTGCAGAAAAGTCCTACCACCTACTAAAAGTAAAAAAGTAAAGTATAAAAAAGTGTCGTGGGTGTGTAGTAGTAAAGTATCGGTACTTTTTTTCAATAGGATACCTACGTCATGTGTTGCTGTATCACACGCGATATATGTAGCACATCAATATCATACTTTATCGGGACACAGGTTTTTTAACTGCCAGAATATTGCCAACCAGTAGCAGCAGGTTTCTATGTATTTCTATGAAATACCTTTTGTAGCTATCCACATTTAGCCTGGAGGTACTTAGGTATTTCATAGAGAAACAGAAACAGTAGTGTCGCTGCGACACCTCGCCGTCGTCGCATGCTGCTGTAGTGTGGATTCGGCTACGAACTTGTACTACACGAACGCACGACATTTTTGTTTGATATTAGTCAAATCAGTAATTCGTTAAACCCTCGTCAAACCATAAGATTTTCCAATTACGTACCTGCACAAAATAATTATAATATTATTTATTTTAGGTAGGTATACCTTATCATCATCATCATCAGCAATAGCCTGAAGACGTCTACTGCTGAACATAGGCCTCCCCCACAGAGCGCCACTTTGAGCAGCTGCTTGACTCCGGCATCCATCGGCTCCCCGCGGTGTTCACCAGGTTATTTGTCCACCTAGTGCGGGACTGGCCTACGCTGCGTCTTCCGGTTCATTTCAACTTACTAATTTTAAGAGCTATATTGGTCACTTTAGTTCTTCTGCGGATCTCCTCATTCTGTAGCTTATCTCGCAGGGAAACACCGAGCATAGCTCTCTCCATATCTTGGAGTTAATTATTGCGTCCGAAAACTGCACCTATATAGTGTTAATTTTGAAAAATAAATATTTTGGTATTATTGTTCGCAGAGCCCTCCCGCGTTAAGTCAAAATTTTACCAGTCCCTATTGTATTCCATCGAAGTAATAAATGATATTGCTGAAAATAATATGTATAGTGGTGGACATCAAGGGCGACGGGGTTTTCTTGGACATCGTGTATGTACCTATTGTATGACAATAATACCAGTATCATTGATTATTAAAATCCCTTTATAGTTATGATAATGACCAACAAAAACTATATTTTATATAGGTGATTAAAAGTTATTTTCGTGTCTGGACGGTAGTTTAGTAACCGTGGTATTTTCTCTTTCCATGTGCATTCACTCTACATTTCAAAATTATTTAATCCTTAAATTTTCTGTTTATCATTCCTATGCACCATTAATCATAAGCTCATAGTAGCATTTTTTAGGTAGATCTTCATTTTTAATTTTTTTTTGCCATTTACATGTTGTAAATAACCGGCAAGAATCGGAGCTTGCTTTACTTTACATTCTAGCTTTGCTATTGTGTGCTACGTACGCTTCCCGAAACAAGACAGGGCAAATTCGTTGGAATTGCACAACACATTCTCTCATGTTTTTTTACCACCGCACAATAGGACGCACGACGCCGACGCACGGAATAACGACAGTCTTTTATGGATATATCCTCACCAAGCACTAATCCGCAAAGCGTTTCGTTCCAATATTACAACAGAAAAATTATAGTACTGACTTCCAGAGTCTTCGTTTCCGGAAAAATGTAGTCAGGGATTTTTCAAGGCTTATAGAGTGAGCCAGTATCTCCTTGGCAAGCATGCTCCTTCGTGGACTGCGTCATCACTTACCATTCCTTCGTTACCATCAGTTAAGACAGTGGTCAAACATAAAAAAAAAGGTCTGCTATCTTCGGAACAGCAAAAATTACTAATAACTAATGTTATTTATGAATTGGCTCAGTTTAGCGTGACCCGTGCAACATGCGACCAGTGCGGAGAGGGCGGCACCATCGTAAACGTCCTCCGGACCTGGTTGGCGACTCATGAGGAGGCTCAGGTATACTTTGTTTTTTTGGTATCGCTACCCACCAAATAAGATCTATGTTAATAGTATCTTTTTTGCGTACCTATATCAGTCAATCAGGTAGCGGTGGCGACATTTGGTGATCGTCAACTGGATTTACTGTCAATGTCAGATATACGCTGACCAAGGAAATAATAGACCATTTAACTTAGGTAGCCTAAGTGATCAGTAGAAAACAAAAATTAAATATCTCATAAAATTACAAGATTACAATTATTTTAAAATACAAGAATAGAAAGAGACAGCTCAAACATGCAGTGACGTCAGTTCTTGGTCCTTCATAGTACCTCATTACTAAGCTGTGGTAATTTTACATACAATCTCTTTGCATCTAGCCTAGTGATGATAAGTTGTGTAGATACTTATAAATCAATTGAATGCGATTGCATCTACTTTTTTTTAACAATACGTCATCAGCCCATTACTTTCCCACTGCGGGAGAATGTGTAGGCCATAATCCGCCACGATGGCCAAGTGCGGGTTGGTTGGCCACATGTTTCCATATTTTGACAATTTTGAACATGTTGGTTTCCATACTGTTTTCCTTCACTGTTGCATCGATGTAAAGTTGCCAGTTTATCAGTTTTTTATACACTGCATTTCGGAGAGTGTGCGAAGGAATTACACGATCTTATTCCTCCATCTCCCTTCTTTCACCGGACATCAAGGCGCACCAAAACACGGCACCCATATATATGGTTCCATCATTCAAATTCCATCAACCCGCACTAAGTGTTTTGCTATGCATTTTATAATGCGAACAGCCAATGAGTGGAACACCTTGCCGGCGTCCTTGTTTCCAGGTAACTATTATCTGGGAGTCTTCAAGTCGAGAGTGAACAGGTATCTTCTGACAATAACTGAGCAAAAGTATAGTAACTCCATTGTCATATGAATATGTATATATAGGTATATAATATAGTGTAATTATATATTTAAATATAAATGTATTATTAATATTCATGGTAAAGATAGGTGATATATATTTATGAGTCTTAGTTTATTAACGTGTAAAAATATAATACTTTGTATATTTAAGCTGCGTTGTCATCATCATCATCATCATTAACAGCCTGAAGACGTCCACTGCTGAACATAGGCCTCCCCCAGAGCACGCCACCTTGAGCGGCTGCTCGCCTCCTGCATCCATCGGCTCCCCGCGGCTTTCACCAGGTCGTCGGTCCACCGAGTGGGGGGCCGGCCCACGCTGCGTCTTCCGGTTCGTGGTCGCTACTCGAGAACCTTTCTTCCCCATCGGTTGTCAGTTCTACGAGCGATGTGGCCTGCCCATTGCCACTTCAACTTACTAACTCTAAGAGCTATATCGGTCACTTTAGTTCTCCTGCGGATCTCCTCGTTCCGGAGCTTATCTCGCAGGGAAACACCGAGCATAGCTCGCTCCATAGCTCGCTGCGCGACTTTGAGCTTACTAATGAGGCCAACAGTAAGAGACCATGTCTCAGTTCCATAAGTCATCACTGGCAACACACACTGATTGAAAACTTTCGTTTTCAGGCTCTGCGGTATTTTGGACGAAAAGATAGGACGAAGCTTCCCGAACGCTGCCCAGCCGAGTTGGATTCTTCGCGCCACCTCTTTGTCGAAGTTGGACCTACCTAATTGGACAATCTGTCCTAGGTAGACATACTTGTCGACAACTTCGAGAGTATCGTTCCCAACAATTACCGGTATAGGTGGAACATGAGCATTAGACATGATCTTTGTCTTGTCCATATTCATCTTAAGACCAACCTGCTGGGAGACTCTACTGAGGTCGTTGAGCATGGTGCTAAGGTCCTCGAGCGATTCCGCCATTATGACTATATCATCGGCAAAACGAAGGTTAGTGATGTACTCGCCATTTATGTTGATGCCAGATCTTTTCCACTCCAAGAGCTTGAAAACATCCTCCAATGCGTTTGTGAACAGTTTCGGAGAAATAACGTCTCCCTGTCTCACGCCTCTTTGCAATGGAATTTGTTCCGTACTCTGGTCCTGTAGTCGGACTGACATAGTGGCCTTACTGTACAAACACTTCAAAACTTCGATATACCTATAGTCAATTTGGCATCGCTGCAAGGACTGCAGCACCGCCCAAGTCTCGATTGAATCGAAGGCTTTCTCATAGTCCACAAACGCTAGGCATAACGGCCGATTATACTCTTCGGTCTTCTGTATAATCTGGCGCAGCGTATGGATGTGGTCTATGGTGCTAAAGCCTTTTCGGAAACCGGCTTGTTCGGGAGGCTGGAATTCATCAAACCTGCGTGCGAGACGATTCGTAATGACTCTCGAAAACAGCTTATACACATGACTCAAGAGCGAGATGGGCCTATAGTTCTTCAATAAGGTGTTATCGCCTTTTTTGAAGAAGAGCACCACCACGCTCTTGTGCCATGCCTCTGGCGTTGTACCTTCAAGGATGACAGAATTAAATAACTTCTGGAGGACTAAAAGTACCGGTCTACCACCCGCTCTCAGAAGTTCAGTCGTAATTCCATCTTCACCTGGTGCCTTGTTGTTTTTAAGCTGTTTGAGGGCCATTCTAATCTCGTACAGGCTGACGTCCGGGATATCTTCGGTATAGTGTCGGACTAACTTGGCTCTGATGTCCTGAGCTGTGTTAGTAGCGGGCTTACGTGTCGAGGTGTATAACTGTCCATAGAAGTTCTCGATCTCTCTCAGAATCTCAGGCTTGGATGAAATGATGCTACCATTTTCGGTCTTCAGTTTTGTCATTTGGTGTTGCCCAATAGACGAATCCTTTGCGAACACTTTAGAGCCTTGGTTCCGCTCAATTGCGGCCTCAATACGTGAAGTACTAAGAGCACGCAAGTCGTGTCGCAAGGAACTCCAGATTCGTCTATTGAGTTCACCGTAGGCTGACATATCAACTGAAGACTGCAGCTTCATTTCGCTCCGGTCGGCCATTAGCTCAAGAGTTTTTTCTGAGAGCTTTTGAGTCTTCTTTCGGCGTTGGGTCTTAAAGAATTTCGATCCAACAGCTTGGACAGTTTCCACCAACCCGTCGTTTAGCTCGTCCACTGTGTTACAGTCGGCTAGGCACTGGAAGCGATTTTGGAGTTCCAGCTGAAAGCCTTCGGGGTTTTGGATTTGGACAGGATTTGGACGGAGCGTAGACTTCACCAGACGTGACCTTTCGAGCTTAACATTGATATTCAATGTGCCTCTAACAATATGGTGATCGCTACCGGTTTTCACCTTGCTGATCACAGAGACATCATCGAATATGTGCTTCTTGGTCGTCATGATGAAGTCTATCTCATTTTTAGTGGAACCGTCGGGACTTATCCACGTCCACTTCCTGGATGGCCGCTTCTCGTAGAAGGAGTTCATCATAAAGAGTTCCTCCTTCTCCATGAAGTCAGCCAGCCTCTGTCCTCGAGGGTTCCGCTGCCCGTATCCAAATGGCCCCACTCTCAGCTCATCGCTATTCCTTGTGCCCAACTTCGCATTGAAGTCTCCCATCACAACGGTGAAGTATGTTTCGGAAGTATGCATGGCTTTGGATATGTCCTCATACATAGCTTCTACTTCATCGTCTGAGTGTGCCGACGTCGGCGCGTATACCTGTATAACCTTCAACGAATACCGTTTGGTTATTCGGAGTACCAGGTACGCTACCCTGGCCGACACACTGTCGACTTTGACCACGTTGTTGACGAGAGACTTGCGGACGAGAAACCCGACACCTCCTTGGGAGAGTTGGTCTCCCTCCCGGTAGAAGAATAAGTTACCGGAATTTAGGATTATCGTGTCCTGTCCCTGTCTTCGGACTTCAGACAATCCCATTACATCCCAGCGTAACTTACCCATCTCCGCCTCTAGCTCGACCATCCTTTCGTCAGCCTTCAGTGTGCGCACGTTATGTGTTGCCAGGGCCAGGGGTCGTCGTTGGGGTTGGTAGCCGGGCGTCTGCCGGGGATTCTTCGCACCCCTTGCCCTGCCGTTACCGTGGCCGCTACCGTAGCCACGGGATAGCAGAGCTGCCGGGGACTGGGGGCCGTTTTTATTTGTGCTTGTCATTAGGGGGGGGGGGGGGGGGGGTTTGCCATAATCACCTCGCTTGGCAGGCGGCTTGGTGATCGCAGTAGGTGAAGATTGATTGCCACCAAGACCGAGGGGAACGCTGCGACCCATTCCCTGGATATTCCCTTAGCCGCCTTCTACGGCACCCACGGGAAGAGATGGGGTGGAGCTGCGTTGTACTGCCACATAAATTTTCCATGTTACACCCAGGTTAACTGGAAGATAATGCTCTCTAGCATTAAGTTCGCCTATGTACCTACATTTGTTGTTTATGCAATAAAGCATTTTCTATCTATCTATCTATCTATCTATCTTCTAGGCAAGCATGCACCACCGTAGGCTACGTCATCACTTACCATCAGATGAGACAGTGGTCAAATGCTATAACTATATATTATTAAAAAAAACGCTTATCTCTGCTTCTAATTGATTATGATTATAGTTCCTTACATATTTTCAGGTGATGATAGCGAGCGTCCTGGTTGTTTTAGGCGTGTGGTGGCTGGTTCGCACGATTTTGGCTCTGCTGATCAACCTGATCTGCCCACTTCTTGTCGTCTTACTCGCTGTGGTAGGTGTAAACTACAAACTACTGATGTTGGTCGCTTTGGAATCTGTGTGTTCAGTTCATTTAACTACGAGCTATGTAATACTTGGCGTTCATGTACGTAATAGAATTTGTGGGCGTCTTATAATGTTAAAATATGAAAAAGGTTTTCTTGTTTTTATAACGTCTGTAGTATCACAAGGTTGTCTGGAAGAGTTCGCTGTATAGCGAAAGACTGCCCATTGTACTAATCTTCGTAGTTTTTTTTGTTTTAGTTGTTGTATTGTGTTGCGTTGCGTTGCGCTGCACTGTATTGTATCACGCACCTGCCGTAAAAAGAATCTGTCCAAAAATTAAAAAACAGATGTATGTACTTCCAATAAGTACTCTCCTGATGGTAAGCGACAACATGGCCCAACATGGAGACCGTATAAATCTAGAAAGTAATTCATTCTGTTGATCTTAGGGTAGGTTTTTTCACCAATAGTTAAGGTAACTGTTGGTTAAAAACTGAACAAATTTTGACCATTGGTTAGAATTTGTTAGAGTTTTTAACCATTGGTTACTTTAACTATCGGTGACAAAACCCACCCTTAGCAGGGAGTTCCATTCATTTTCTTTTCTGTAAAAGTGGAATGCAATCGTTTTAGTCAACTGTGATAGGATGACGAAACATAGTGGAGCTTGTCCTGTTTCGAAAAGGAGTGGAAGTGATCAAATCTTCAACTACAACGTTGATCCAATTTTTTCCAGATGTGTGTACCTCAACTACGGTCACCGCTTCTGGGTCAAAACTATCCAATGCTGGCGAATTCACTAAAAAGTATTTTGTACAAAATAGCTGAAAACATAAAAACGCAATGAAGTTTGTAAACGAAGAGACGTTGACGTGAAAATATATTTTTATGTGGTGACATTTATAAATAATTATAATGTGTTTAATTAGTGTGGAATTTTCTGCTTTTAGAATATATTTACACTATCCACTGCTAAACATAGGCCTCCTCCAGAGAGCGCCACTTTAAGTGGCTGCTCGCCTCTTGCATCTATCGGCTCCCCACGACTTTCACCAGATCGGCGGTCCACCTCGTGGGGGGGCTGGCCTGCGCTGCTCTTCTTGCTGCTGGTCTTCCGGCTCGTGGTCCCCACTCGAGAACCTTTCTTCCCCATCGGTTGTCAGTTCTACGAGCGATGTGGCCTGCCCAGCAATGCCATTTCAACTTGGTAATTCTAATAGATAGTTTATTAGGTGCTGAATAACCTATAATAATGTTTTTTTTGACAAAAATCTTATAGTACCTCCTATAGCCTCGGGTTGGCAACGCACCCTCATCGTTCAGGATCTATTATGCTCCCAGCGTAAGACTAGGACTACCCCATCTCTTCCCATGTGGGTGTCGTAAGAGGCATCTAAGGGAATGTCCAGGGAATCGGCATTTTCCTTGGTACCCCGATCAGCGAGACGCCTGCCAAGCGTGGTGATGGCAAATTTGTGGAGAGGTCTATGTGCCCTTGGACAATTTCCGGCTGATGAAGCGAAAAGCCCGACTGTAAAACCGAAAATAAACACATCCAGTAACAAATCACCATCATCATCATCATCAACAGCCTGAAGACATCCACTGCTGAACATAAGCCTCCCTCAAAGAGCGCCACCTTGAACAGCTGCTCGCCTCCTTCATTCATCGGCTCCCCGCGGCTTTCACGGTGAAAGCCGCGGGGAGCCGATGAATGAAGGAGGTGAAACTGAGTTTCACCAGATCGTCGGTCCACCGAGTGGGGGCCGGCCTACGCTGCACGCGCAGCTACGCGTTACGCGCAGTAACAAATACCTATATGTAACTTGTAACATAGGCTGTCAAAAGACGTCATTCAGAAGACACGTCATTTTACCGCGACACCTTTACCACTTGGCAGTAACTTGCCCTCATAAACTGCGTATATCTACGCTAGGGTCATCACGGCCAATTAGGTACATTAAAACGGCCGTGGCCGTGATTTCACGTTTTTTAGGGTTCCGTACCCAAAGGGTAAAATGGACCCTATTACTAAGGCTCTGCTGTCTGTCTGTCTGTCTGTCTGTCGGTCTGTCACCAGGCTGTATCTCACGAAAGATCGTTGAAATTTTAACAGATGATGTATTTCTGTTGCCGCTATAACAAGAAATACTAAAAACAGAATAAAATAAATATTTAAGGGGGCTCCCATACAACAAACGTGATTTTTTTTGCTCGTTTTTATAGATAACGGTACGGAACCCTTTGTGCGCGAGTCCGACTCGCATTTGGGGGTTTTTCGGTTGTATTACCTACCGCAGCCATAAACATATTTGGTTTTGTCTCTGTACGTTTGGATCTTTTGGCAATAATGATGGCCTGCGGGATTTATTTACATTTTCCTCAACATAAGTCCCTTGATCTAGGTGATGAGGTACCTATACCCTGGGCAGTTTATTTGGTTTAGAACAACGCCACGGCGGCTGCGGGCCTGAAAACAAAAGCTCTCAAGTTTCAACTCATTCATTTTTCTGTTGCAAATAAAAAAGTGTACTCTTTCTTCTTCTTTCTTCTTTCTCCTTGGTATTTTCCACAGATATCTAATACTATACAGTACTTAGATGTCTATGGTATTTTCCTACATCAAAAATCACTTTGGTTGCCTTTTGCCAGATGTGAAAACAAAGGAGGGATGGGATACAAATACAAGATATGAGAGATCTTGGCTTAATAATTTTGCAAGTGTGAAGTGATAGCCCTAGTTGTAAAGGTCAGTAAAAGTGTGCGTGCCATATAGTGACAGATGGTGCATATATACCGCGGATGTGTTTTCGATGGCTAAGTAGGTACCTACCATTTTTGTTAAGAGCTATTTGTCGCTATGACACGGTTTAGTATGCCAGGATTTATAGAGTTTTTGTGAAATATAAAAGTAAGATATAGGTACATAGATAAGATACTAAGTTAATCTAGTGTTTGCGATTTGTTTGTTTCATGCATCATGAGCATTGTTGCTTCGATAGCTCATTGTCATCTGTAAAAACAATACATTTTCCCCAAATAACTTGATCACTCACCCGTCTGCCGCTTCAGCTCTAAATCCTTTTTTCTAGGACTTCCAGGTAGGCTTTGGAGTGCCAGCCCGATGCACTAGTAGCACTATGTCTATTATTTGTTTTCACAGAGAGTTTCTTAGTGGTTTTTGATTTTTAATATTATTTTACATACGGAGCTCATATGCATAGATCGCGGTTACAAAAGTAGTTCCAGTCGCGCGCGTTTGAGGGCACGCGCGTCGTAGATTCGCGGGTATGGCGGGTGTTTTGAAATTGGTATGGGCCAAGGTCCCTACAGGCATTATTTTTATGTACCTACTAGCAGCGCCCTGCGGTTTCCGGTATAAAAAGTAGCCTATGTTTTAATCCAGGGTATAAGCTACCTCCATACCAAATTTCATCAAAATCCATCCAGCTGTTAGAGCGTGAAAGAGTAACAAACATACACACATACGCACAAACTTTCGCCTTTGTAATATTAGTGTGATTCTAAGGCATTATATGTATATACAAGTATATATAATAGGGGTTAAACAGACTTCAATAGCCGTAGATTTCATGTTGAGAAATACTTGGATGATAATTATAATCATCTATTTAGGTATATATTATTTCTATATTATTATTTATTATAGTTGTTTTGATTTAAAATAGAATTAAAAAGAACCAAACAACTGAACCGATTTAGATAAAAATTACTATTATTTGTAGTATCATAATTATTATGAAACTCTAATGAAAATCAAGATCTATTTACTCTTGGGAATGAAATGAAAATCGGTTGTATGAGTTTTTCCTGAATGAAAACATAGCAAACTACTAAGAATAAGCAACCCACCTACTCTACGTATGATTGTTTATATTATTTTTATTTTTGTAGGTACTATATATAGGTCACCTGCTACTAGCAGGAAAAATAAAAATAATATACCTACTAATAAATCATAAACGAATAATGCAAAGAGCTGGGTAGCCTATAGTGGCTAGCAGGCTGCTACTTACATACCAGTTTTCTCGCAGAATAATTCTCTATTTCCTGGGATGAAATGTGCCTATTGTTGAATGATTGGCCTTGACCAGTGGACCTATACAGGGTCCCATTAACCGTTTTACGGAAAAAAAATTGTTAGCCCCGTGATACCCGTGTGCAGAATTGCGTCCAAATTGGTTAAGTCGTTTTGAAGTGAAAGCCACAGGTAAACAAACAAAATTTCACTTTTATATTTATTATTAGGGATAGGCGTGCTTTGGAGGCCACGTTATGCCGTCGTCGATCCGGCTGTTGTCTTAAGACAAAAGTCGTTAAGTCAAGTCAGAAGCCTTTGGGCAGCTTAAAAATTCTGACACCAGGGCTGACCACTTGCCTGTACCGAGACGAAGAAAAAGTGATACAGTAGGATAGGCATCAAATTCACCCAAAAACTATGGTAACAAATACACCTGTTTTTTTTAACGGGCAAAGTTCTTTTGTCCATTTAAAAAAACAGTTGTTGTAACTAATTACTACAATAGTAATTATCTACTAAATACTTATCTACCTTTTCTCTTTTTTTTTTAAATACGGAATATATTTATTAGATGTAAAAACTTAAATAACATATAATATACTAAACTAAGCTAGACCTAAAAACTAAACTATATATACTTACCTAAAAACGAAAATATAAAACTTCAAATAAACCGTTGGTGGAGAGAAAAGTGCCCAGAATGCCGGCAGCGAATGTCACGTTGAATGGCAATGCTTATTTTTGTGCAAAATAAAATCCTTTTTTCTTAGTTTAACGTCAATTAGTTATAGTTAATTCGATGGGAAAATGACAATAAAATAAGGGATATTTCCAGAAGTCCCCGTGGAGTTTTATAATAAACGGTGGAGTTAACTTTGCGGCCACAAGAATTTGTCTTCAACGGTATAGAAATGCAGATCAGTAACGCTGTTTTATTTGTTTTATTATTTACGCTTATTTTCGCTCAACCTGTAGATAGGTACTAATACAAACGACATTATTATGGTGTCTGAGATAAGTTCCATATTCAGGGTTTTCCACATTCTATATTTTCCAATTTCTTAACAATACCCAATCTTATTCAAAACTCACAAATGTTATTGCAAATAGGCTATTTTTAGCACTTCCAAATTCTTAATTTTACAAATCTGAATTTTCCAAGCTAGCAATAAATACTAATTTATAAATTAACATTATTTGCACGTCTGACTGAGTAAGTAATTACAGTATTTTAACATTTTACATTTTGTATTCTGGCAAATAAAAGGTTTGGTTTGATTTATCAGCACTATAGGTACCATACTCCATACCGCATACAACTAACTAGAAGAAAATGCCTTAAGGGGGAACGTCACACTCGCGCGGCAAATTCAAATTTTTTTGCATTCTTTTGCCAATAATAGCTTAATTACTCAACACGATTACATGAAAACTAATTTTGCGCAAATAAATAGAATGTATCAACAAATTACGATTAAAAGTATCTCCTAGATATCATTGGTTTAGCGACAAATGGCAATAAACAATTTTCTTCTTGGTTTTTTAGTCTATTGCCATTTGTCGCTAAACCAATGATAAATAGGTGATACTTTTAATTGTAATTTATTGCTACATTCTATTTATTTGCGCAAAATTAGTTTTTATGTAATCACGTTGAGTAATTAAGCTATTGTTGGCAAAAGAATGCAAGAAAATTTGAATTTGCCGCGCGAGTGTGACGTTCCCCCTTAACGTGAGGCTTTCATTTAAAGAGTTGTTCCAAGGCAGAGTAATTCACAGCGATTCTCATTGTTTTTTTTGTATGTAATCGAATGACGTAACGAGCTAGTCGTTCGCCTCGTGTTAAGCGACAGAGCCACCCATAACAGATTGCAGTGTCACTCGGAACTCTAAAGCTTCGCGTGACACTGCGCATTGCGCACGTGATCTTGAGACGTCACACAGTCTAAAAAAGTTTTCTAGACTGTGAGCAGCTCGTAAAGTCTCATTTGCCTAGTAATTTTACTAGCTACAATACCCTTCAAATCGGAACACAGTAGTGCATTGTAGTGTAGAGGTGATAAAAGACAGTTAAGAAAATAATCATTATCAGGTTCCTTTGTGCTCGTATAAAGTTTATTTACTGGCTGCTTCCAAATACTGCACATCGTTTAGGCTGCTCTGAACTTTCATGGTGGGTACGTGACCACGTTACTCTACTTTTCGTTGTCTTATTTCTTATGGGTTCATAGCTCTTGGGTTTGAGGAGATTTTTGGTAATAGCAGATAGCTACTTCCTTGATTCGATGCGCTATCGTAGTACAAGACGTTGAAACAAATGAAGGGCTATTTACAAAAACAGCTGTACAGCATGCCATTTTACAGAAAAGCTAAAAAAAGTAATTTTTCTTTAAAACATTAATGACTTACATCATTGTTTTACAGCTAATATAAATGCATATTGGTACATAGATTTAGAATATCCTATTGACCTAGTTATCAATAGGATATTCTAAATTAATAATTTCCTCATTATTATAACAAAATAATAATGAGGCGTTTTATTAAAAACTAGTTGCGCTTCTTTTACTAGATGGCGCAGTAAGTACACACTTAAAACCTTTCAAACCACAGAGTAGTTTAATCAGTTTAAACATAAGAAAATGCTTAGACTACCTACAAAGAAATGTCAAGTTCAGTTGAGTGGACCACGAGTACATTGTCTCTAGTATCTCCTAAGTAGTCTGTGGTGCATTATTATTAAGTAAATTGAAGTACAGTAGAACTGCGAGATAGATGAACGTTAATATTATGATCCAAAATAAAGCCGTGCTATCCCGCAACGAAGAAAAAAAAAACGGATGAGTTTAGAGTTGTCAGTCAGCATCATGACACATTTCCTCTAACCTGTAGTCTATGCATGAAACAGTGACAGTGACAGATTTTGGTAAAACCACAACTGGCGCCATCTATTGGGTCATACATACAATACAATTTCTTTTTTTTAATAAAACGCCTCATTAAGAAAATGTCTTTAACATATACCTAAGATCTTTTTGCAAAATAACCTATTTTTTTTTCAAAATAAAATAACTCAGGGGTAAGTCATTTTTCATCAATTAATTATTACGGTAGCCTGTTCAAAGAACTCAATGGTGAGAATAACATAAAAAATACTTAATACGTTGGTTGAGTAGTTTCTGTCAAACTCTCTTCAAATGTCATCAAAGTAGTTTGCAAAAGCCATTAAATAAAAATTGACGTTGAAATGAACCATATCAGAAACCGGAACTTTTCTAGGCCTTGATTTATTTATTTATGCACAAAACAAATTAAAATCGTAAAAAAAAACATGTAAGGTGTACAAAACGTCATTTAGATCTGAATTATAATTCAAAATTATGTGCAAACAGCGAAATAAGTAAAATCGATCATAACAAGCGAACAATGCTCGAGGTGAAACAATTGATTGATTGGATTGATTTATTACTCATTTATCATCATCTTGCACATAGTCCTCGTTGATGTCGTTGAGGTGCCCTTCATTCGCCATCTGTTGCAGGAAGCGCAGGAGCGCTCTCCTCAATTTGTCGTCTCCAAAAGATACGCCATAATCTTGGTTGAAGACCCGGTCGGCTGCGCACTTGGGCACGATTATCAAGCTTGGACTCAACTCTCGACCACAACGTGATTGCACCTGTAAATAAAAATATATTGGCGAAAATATATAATATTATATTTATATGTATGCAGGGTGGAAAGAGTGGTCAAAAAAACCTAAAGCGATTGAAAGGAAACTTTCCTATATTTCGACAAACAATTATAAAATATTTTTTAATAACTTCTTGAGTCGAGATTCGAAACACTGAAATGTAAAAAAAAATATCTTTGTAACACCCCACTTTCCAGAACAAATACAGAATTTAGTTTCTTTTTTTAAAACTAAGTATTGAAATAAAGCAAGGTTGAAAGTTTGACGCCTCTGTGGTGTAGTGGTTTGATTCCCGCGACAGATACTTGTTCTGTGTCCACGTGTTGTGTGGGACCATGGTCCTCGTAGTTCCTGGGTCGCTAGATACAGAGAATCCTAGTTAGGGTTCAGGTTCTAGGTATATGATGGATGTATGATCGTTGGGCGTTATTTATTTATTTATTTAAAACCACTATTAAAACTTGGTTTAATTAGTCAGGGTAAGTTGTAATAGGCCGTTTTTTAATGATAATAAATGATGTGACGATATAGTCGACACGGCCGCCTAGTGCATTTCAGTTGCAGTGTCACTCGGAACTTTAAAAAAAATAAAGTTTCGCGTTACAGTGCACTGCGCACGTCATCCTGAGACATCAAACAGTCTAATAAACAGGTTACTACACTGTGAGATCAGGTCATAAGTCTCATTTGCCCAGTTATTTTCACTAGCTACAGTGCCCTTCAAACCAGAACACAGTACCTAGTGCTTGCATACTACTGCTTGGTGGCAGAATAACTGGCAAAGCAGTGGTACACTACCTAGACAAACTTTGCAGAAAAGTCCTACCACCTAGTAAAATGCACAATAATTTGCATAATAATAGATAAACAATTTTAAATGTGCACCACTATGGTGCGCACAACCAAGCACTATTAGGTACCTGAGTATCCGGGTTTATGGCGTAAGGGAAGTAAACAGTCAGGGTGCCTCCTTCGAACTTCCATGTTGCATGTTGTGTATCGACCACGTCAGGAAGGATCCTCAGAGCTGCGTACTTGGACAAGCAGTCCTTTGCGTGCACTAACACCAGCCGTTGCCACACTTTCACCTAGAACCACTTGCAATTATCAATTAAAAAAGTAGTTATAAGGACAGTTTATAATAGTATTCACAGCTTAACACAAAGACAAGCACAAAATAAGGTACATAACATGAATATAGGGATTGCAATCCCACAAAACGGGATCACGCTTTCCCGCGGGATCCCGCTACTTTTATTAATCTGCGGGATCCCGCACCTTCAAAGCGCGGATCCTGCAAGTTAAAAATTTGACATTAAAACTTTCGCGTAAATCGACATTAATATGATTAAGAATGAACTAAAAATATAAAACTGTTTTTAGAAGTAGGGTAAATTTAAACAAAACTGTTAAACTATGAAAATATTTAAAGATGAATCTAAAAAAAAAACAGATTATTAATCACTTTTACTTAATTGATAGAGAAGAAATAATGTTTGTTGCTTAATGTAAGAAATGTTTAATAAAAGTTGATTTTTACACAAAAATCATTATCATTTATTTCTTAATATCATGGTTATAGATCAATATTTTACAGTTTATAATAAATCTGTAGTTCAATTTGATATTATAACATAATTTCAAAGATGCGGAATCCCGCGTGATCCCGCGCAGGATTGAGTAATCCGCATATCAATCCCGCGGGATTGAATGAGCTGCGGGATTGCAATCCCTACATGAATAGTATCGAAATAATAGTGTCCAGTAAGGAATGTGCCCAATTCATGAAACTAACCAAACTGAAAAAGGCTCGCGCATTGCGACATTTTTTAAACTAATATTAATTACTTAACTATGGATTATATACTGGGATATTTTTGTTGAACATATGTAATGTTATTCACGAGGACATAGTTTACCCAGATTTTTCGTTAGTAAACTCAGTTGTTTAATAACTTCAAAAATGTCGCAATGCGAGCGAGATAGATGATCCACGAATATACGAGCCCGTAAAATGAAAAAATGTCGACGCGTTTCTGGGCTCATAAGCGGATGGGTACCTAGCTGGGTAGTTGTTTCTTGTTTTTTGCATTTAAGATCTGTTTTGAATGATATTACAAAATATTCAAGTTAAACTCCCAGCGGATCTGTTTGAAGTGGGGGAAAATCCAATTGAACCCCCCCAGGAGATCCAAGCCAAGGTGACGGAGAAAATACATTTTCTACAATTTCGATAAATCATCAAATTATATTTATGCTATTATAATTATCTACTCGAATTAAAGATCATGTTTGTGTCATTATTTTAATTTATAATTCACCCAATGACGTTATCAGTTTTTTTTCTATATTATTATCATTGCGATTTAAGCAACAAAATAATGTACAAAATAATAAGAGCACAATGATTTTTATTTATAAAGAAGTATTATAATTATGGAGGCCTTTTGAGATATAGGTATAGAACTAGAAAAATTAAAGTGAAACATATTATAAAGGCATCTTATGAAAAATCAGGAGGTTAGGAAAGATTGTAGAAACATTAATAGTAACAATGATGAAATAGGTACAGACCTACACAATTAAAAAAGATTTTTTCCCGTGTGGTCCCGGTTACGAATAGGACCACCCCATCTCTTCCCGTGGGTGCCGTAGAAGGCGGCTAAGGGAATATCCAGGGAATGGGTCGCAGCGTTCCCCTCGGTCTTGGTGGCAATCAATCTTCACCTACTGCGATCACCAAGCCGCCTGCCAAGCGTGGTGATTATGGCAAACCCCCCCCCCCCCCCCTAATGACAAGCACAAATAAAAACGGCCCCCAGTCCCCGGCAGCTCTGCTATCCCGTGGCTACGGTAGCGGCCACGGTAACGGCAGGGCAAGGGGTGCGAAGAATCCCCGGCAGACGCCCGGCTACCAACCCCAACGACGACCCCTGGCCCTGGCAACACATAACGTGCGCACACTGAAGGCTGACGAAAGGATGGTCGAGCTAGAGGCGGAGATGGGTAAGTTACGCTGGGATGTAATGGGATTGTCAGAAGTCCGAAGACAGGGACAGGACACGATAATCCTAAATTCCGGTAACTTATTCTTCTACCGGGAGGGAGACCAACTCTCCCAAGGGGGTGTCGGGTTTCTCGTCCGCAAGTCTCTCGTCAACAACGTGGTCAAAGTCGACAGTGTGTCGGCCAGGGTAGCGTACCTGGTACTCCGAATAACCAAACGGTATTCGTTGAAGGTTATACAGGTATACGCGCCGACATCGGCACACTCAGACGATGAAGTAGAAGCTATGTATGAGGACATATCCGAAGCCATGCATACTTCCGAAACATACTTCACCGTTGTGATGGGAGACTTCAATGCGAAGTTGGGCACAAGGAATAGCGATGAGCTGAGAGTGGGGCCATTTGGATACGGGCAGCGGAACCCTCGAGGACAGAGGCTGGCTGACTTCATGGAGAAGGAGGGACTCTTTATGATGAACTCCTTCTACGAGAAGCGGCCATCCAGGAAGTGGACGTGGATAAGTCCCGACGGTTCCACTAAAAATGAGATAGACTTCATCATGACGACCAAGAAGCACATATTCGATGATGTCTCTGTGATCAGCAAGGTGAAAACCGGTAGCGATCACCGTATTGTTAGAGGCACATTGAATATCAATGTTAAGCTCGAAAGGTCACGTCTGGTGAAGTCTACGCTCCGTCCAAATCCTGTCCAAATCCAAAACCCCGCAGGCTTTCAGCTGGAACTCCAAAATCGCTTCCAGTGCCTAGCCGACTGTAACACAGTGGACGAGCTAAACGACGGGTTGGTGGAAACTGTCCAAGCTGTTGGATCGAAATTCTTTAAGACCCAACGCCGAAAGAAGACTCAAAAGCTCTCAGAAAAAACTCTTGAGCTAATGGCCGACCGGAGCGAAATGAAGCTGCAGTCTTCAGTTGATATGTCAGCCTACGGTGAACTCAATAGACGAATCTGGAGTTCCTTGCGACACGACTTGCGTGCTCTTAGTACTTCACGTATTGAGGCCGCAATTGAGCGGAACCAAGGCTCTAAAGTGTTCGCAAAGGATTCGTCTATTGGGCAACACCAAATGACAAAACTGAAGACCGAAAATGGTAGCGTCATTTCATCCAAGCCTGAGATTCTGAGAGAGATCGAGAACTTCTATGGACAGTTATACACCTCGACACGTAAGCCCGCTACTAACACAGCTCAGGACATCAGAGCCAAGTTAGTCCGACACTATACCGAAGATATCCCGGACGTCAGCCTGTACGAGATTAGAATGGCCCTCAAACAGCTTAAAAACAACAAGGCACCAGGTGAAGATGGAATTACGACCGAACTTCTGAGAGCGGGTGGTAGACCGGTACTTTTAGTCCTCCAGAAGTTATTTAATTCTGTCATCCTTGAAGGTATAACGCCAGAGGCATGGCACAAGAGCGTGGTGGTGCTCTTCTTCAAAAAAGGCGATAACACCTTATTGAAGAACTATAGGCCCATCTCGCTCTTGAGTCATGTGTATAAGCTGTTTTCGAGAGTCATTACGAATCGTCTCGCACGCAGGTTTGATGAATTCCAGCCTCCCGAACAAGCCGGTTTCCGAAAAGGCTTTAGCACCATAGACCACATCCATACGCTGCGCCAGATTATACAGAAGACCGAAGAGTATAATCGGCCGTTATGCCTAGCGTTTGTGGACTATGAGAAAGCCTTCGATTCAATCGAGACTTGGGCGGTGCTGCAGTCCTTGCAGCGATGCCAAATTGACTATAGGTATATCGAAGTTTTGAAGTGTTTGTACAGTAAGGCCACTATGTCAGTCCGACTACAGGACCAGAGTACGGAACAAATTCCATTGCAAAGAGGCGTGAGACAGGGAGACGTTATTTCTCCGAAACTGTTCACAAACGCATTGGAGGATGTTTTCAAGCTCTTGGAGTGGAAAAGATCTGGCATCAACATAAATGGCGAGTACATCACTAACCTTCGTTTTGCCGATGATATAGTCATAATGGCGGAATCGCTCGAGGACCTTAGCACCATGCTCAACGACCTCAGTAGAGTCTCCCAGCAGGTTGGTCTTAAGATGAATATGGACAAGACAAAGATCATGTCTAATGCTCATGTTCCACCTATACCGGTAATTGTTGGGAACGATACTCTCGAAGTTGTCGACAAGTATGTCTACCTAGGACAGATTGTCCAATTAGGTAGGTCCAACTTCGACAAAGAGGTGGCGCGAAGAATCCAACTCGGCTGGGCAGCGTTCGGGAAGCTTCGTCCTATCTTTTCGTCCAAAATACCGCAGAGCCTGAAAACGAAAGTTTTCAATCAGTGTGTGTTGCCAGTGATGACTTATGGAACTGAGACATGGTCTCTTACTGTTGGCCTCATTAGTAAGCTCAAAGTCGCGCAGCGAGCTATGGAGCGAGCTATGCTCGGTGTTTCCCTGCGAGATAAGCTCCGGAACGAGGAGATCCGCAGGAGAACTAAAGTGACCGATATAGCTCTTAGAGTTAGTAAGTTGAAGTGGCAATGGGCAGGCCACATCGCTCGTAGAACTGACAACCGATGGGGAAGAAAGGTTCTCGAGTGGCGACCACGAACCGGAAGACGCAGCGTAGGCCGGCCCCCCACTCGGTGGACCGACGACCTGGTGAAAGCCGCGGGGAGCCGATGGATGCAGGAGGCGAGCAGCCGCTCAAGGTGGCGTGCTCTGGGGGAGGCCTATGTTCAGCAGTGGACGTCTTCAGGCTGTTGATGATGATGATGATGATGATGAATTATCTACTCGAATTAAAGATCATGTTTGTGTCATTATTTTAATTTATAATTCACCCAATGACGTTATCAGTTTTTTTTCTATATTATTATCATTGCGATTTAAGCAACAAAATAATGTACAAAATAATAAGAGCACAATGATTTTTATTTATAAAGAAGTATTATAATTATGGAGGCCTTTTGAGATATAGGTATAGAACTAGAAAAATTAAAGTGAAACATATTATAAAGGCATCTTATGAAAAATCAGGAGGTTAGGAAAGATTGTAGAAACATTAATAGTAACAATGATGAAATAGGTACAGACCTACACAATTAAAAAAGATTTTTTATTTTATTTTATTAAACTAAGGTAGATACATATTATGTAGGTAAAATAATAAATAAAGGAAATTACATGTAGGTAATACGTGTTAAGTAACTAAATATCTTTGTAAAAAATGTAAGAATATTTTGTAAAAGGTTAAGGAATAATTAAGGCTATTTTTTTTATAATAATTATGGTACTGACCTGTATGTCTTCTTCACTGAACTCTGAGAGACGGACTCGCAGTTGGAAGTGTTCCACACCGTACACCTCACGCAGAGAACGATTGGAGTGCGCGTTACAGAACTGCCCCATGTTGCTGTGGGCGTCAATCAACTTCCGAGAAATCGCCGCAGCAGAGATCTCAACGCTATTAGTTTGCCGACGGCTACCAGTCCTGCTGCCCCAGTAGTCATCATCTCTTTCGTCCGTGAAACTCTCTCCATAGTTATTACTGCCACCGCTACTAGGCCCGAAAGGCCAGTCATCGTCACCGTCGTTGTTTTGAAAGTTGCACCTCTTTCCTGCAGCAGCTAGACCGATCAAACAAAACAATACCAGGCGATACATCGTACGCTAGAGTGAACGTTTCTTCAGAGATTGAGGCATGTTTATTTTATCTTCGGTATTTAAAGACATAATTCAATGCTCGGTATGTTCTGAGTCTCAGATTTGTGTGAATCGAGTTTTGCGCTCTGGGTTCCGTATATTATAGAGAAAGAAACTAACTAAGAATAATTAAAAGCTGTTCAAGTACCTATATTCTTCCATATTCAAGGATATTATCATCATCAGCTAGAACTCATTCACTGTTGGACATAGGCCTTCCCCATAGAACCCAGTTTCAACGGTTATTTGCCTGCTTCATCCAGCAGCTCCCTTCGGTTTGATCCGATCATCGGACCGCAATGTATAATGATTACTGCTTAGAGAATAGACTAAAGCATAGAGAGAACTTGATTATGTGTCAAGCGTACCAATTTGTTGACACTTTTTATATGATGTGGACACTTTGATGAAAAAAATGGTAAAGGTGACTTTTCGCAAGCGTAGTAAATACTATATACTATACTATATGTATGATACTGATATTTTTTTCTTTTCGTCGCCACTGACGTAGCGATACATATGAGAAGTACAAATATAATATCGTTTTGATGATCTCTCTTTGCTTTAGTCTATACTCTAAGGATTACTATCACACTAATATTATAAAGGTAGGAAAGTTTGTATGTGTGTGTGTGTGTGTGTGTGTGTGTGTGTGTGTGTGTGTGTTTGTGTGTGTGTGTGTGTGTGTGTGTGTGTGTGTGTGTGAATTATTATTGTTCTATGTCTCGTGAAAGTTAGGATGACAGCAACTTATTATAGGTTAAATCTAAGAGAAAGCCACAATAACACCACACTAAAGTAGTGAAAGTCAAAGCACAGACTTAATATGTAAACAGGGCGAATTCAGTGGACCGTTATTTAATAGTTGTAACCCCTGGTTTCACCTTCTGTGCTCATTTGTGGATCTGTGGGACCTACCGTAGATGATAAATTAATAATCCACCCATAGAGTCACAACTCTTTTTCATTAATCTGTGATACTCTGTTACAGTGAGTATGCCGGCTAAATGCGTCTCCGCATGAAGCAAAATAAAAAAAACATCGATTGCCAGTGTCGGGCTCATGTCATGTCGGTTTGACTTGGACATAACGTTGATATGGGCAGGAAAACTGGGAAACTGCTGCAGCTGATTAGATTGGCTAAAGCACAGATAGGTAATGTAATACTACTGGGTGGCGCAAAAGTAAAGACCCTATTTGGTTCAGCTATAACATTTTTTCTAAATTAGAAAACTAGATTTAGGTTTTTTTAAATGTATATTTGTGCCATTAAATTTCGTACCATTAGGATTTAAAGATGATGTCTTTTAAATGGTGACCTCCAGAGTTGATACACATTTGAGCCCTATTTATGACATTTTGCAAGATGATTTTCCTTCAAAATTGGTTATGAGTGACGAAGCGCATTTCCATCTCTCAGGGCATGTCAATAAGCAGAATACTCGGTTCTGGGGCACTGATAATCCGCGCATTATTCAAGAAACACCTCTACACCCACTAAAAGTTACTGTATGGTGTGGCATCTGTGTTGACAGAGTGATCGGACCCTATTTTTTCGAAGACGCTGGAGGCAATGCGATAACTGTCACTGGAGAACGCTACAGAACCATGTTACGTGAGTTTTTGATACCCAGTTTGGACGAATTGGGGCTGGAGCACATCTGGTTTCAACAAGACGGCGCTACGGCACACACAGCGCGCGACACTATGGACTTAGTGAGGGACGCTTTTCCAAGCCGAGTTATCTCTCGTTTTGGCGATTTGCCTTGGCCTGCAAGATCACCCGATCTGACCAGTCCAGACTTCTTTCTTTGGGGTTTTTTGAAATCTCGGGTGTATGTGAACAAGCCACAGACTCTCGCAGCTCTAAAAGAAAACATTCGTCAAGAAATAACGAACATATCGCAGGAAGTGTTACGGCAAGTTATGCAAAATGTCATAAATAGGGCTCAAATGTGTATCAACTCTGGAGGTCACCATTTAAAAGACATCATCTTTAAATCCTAATGGTACGAAATTTAATGGCACAAATATACATTTAAAAAAACCTAAATCTAGTTTTCTAATTTAGAAAAAATGTTATAGCTGAACCAAATAGGGTCTTTACTTTTGCGCCACCCAGTATAAGTACTAGGCTCACACTAGGCTAAAGATTCAAAAATTAGGACGCTTGATAGGGGTCAAGGAGTGGTCGATAATTCTTAAATGTGGATTTAGGTACCCATCAGTACTTTGACACTCCACGAGATCCTTTTCTGCTTTGGTGATTGAGAGAACCCAAATTTGTTATCCATTACCACCGATAGCCTGTGGGATTTCTGATCATTAGTGACGTTAAGGCCACGTTTCTGTTATTATTTTTATTTTATTAATAACGGTAGGTCCAGTATACAATTAATACAAAAATATCGACGACCCAGTCGGTATATCACCAGTTGTGTATCACAAAAGAGGCACCTACACAAAATTTGAAATTGTGCTGCAATATTTAGGGATTACTCCGTATCGTATACTTATGTGTTTTTAACAGTAAATCCCCAAATTTCCCTCTTGGCCTGCCCTACTATAAAGATTTGTTATTTTATACGCATATCTCAATAATCTTATTGCGCCCCCATTAAGAAATTTCTGTATCCGCGCCTGGTATGACCACGAGAAAACAGCGATATCTTAAGAAGAATAAGAATAAGAAATCTTATCGTAGTTGTCGTCTTAGTATCGTTAGGGTATACGTGCAAAGGTATTTCAGGATCGTGGAACGCCTATGGGATTCACTTAGGTGTTCCACGAGCACCTTTTTGTGCCCATGGAACATCCAGGTCTACTATTAATAATACCATATTATGACATTATTATGACCAGTTTATGCTACGTAAATATTAGACCTAAAATTATGGTTTTCAATAGTTGGGCGGAAATAAAAAAGGAGCGATGGTGGCCGAGCCATAGCATGTGCGCTTCGTAATCTTACGGCACCGGGTTTGATCCTCGGCCCTGCACCAATGACTTATCTAGTAAGTTATGTGCAGTTTGTAATGCCATCGCTCCGTGCCTCGGAGAGCACGGTATGCTGTCGGTCCCGGTTGTCATAAGAACATCTATGGCAATCGTTTCGGGTAGTCAGACGTCTGATGGAATCCGACGCCTGATATCGTCGCTTGTTTGACTAAGTGACGTATCTGACATTTTGACTACAAATACGTTGATTAGACAGTTCGACGCGTCTTTGAAAGTAGATAAAAGCTACATTTAAAATGTCAGATATGTCAAAATGTCAGATACGTCACTTAGCCAAACAAGCGACGATATAAGCTACCCTGTTACTGGTTCCTCATGGGTTGCGAGGTCAGATGGCAGTCGCTCGTGTAATTCTGGTAGCTCGCCGCTACAGGTTAGATTGGGAGTCAATCCCAATAACAAATGGGAAAAGGCAAAGAGGATGATGATGATAGCGACTGCCGTGTATTTTTAGACCCAGCTTTTTCGACGAAATGCAGTGCAGGTATTTTAGCTACAGTTAATACATCCATAAAAAAATTTACAACTGTGGTTACGTTAGTTTGTAGGTACGTAACGTATAGGTAACCATTATAATTCTAGCACGAGACATGGCCATTGACCATAGTTCGTAGTGTTATTAATTATTGTGCCCACAGTTTAAACTCGTCGGTAAATCACAATAATTTATAACAATTGCGATCTCAATTCAGTATCGGTAGGAATACAAAATGCAAAATAATAATAAATGATTTGTTTATTCTTTATTATTCAATTAATTAGTACAGTTACACTATTTACACTAATTATTATTTAAATACAATTACAATCGAATTAAAATTAATTACAATAAAATTAAAATAAGGAGAAATAAAACATAGATCAGATAAGAAACTAGTAGAAGAAAAAACATTAATTTGTTCGTCAAAAAAATTACATGTCAAATTGAATTAATATTACACAGGGTTAAAACGTATGCAAAATAATCAAAATTAAATAATGAATTAAAGATAGTCATCGTAGTCATAGGTATAAGACAATAACAAAATACATTTAGACATTCCACGCATTCCAGACATTCCAACAAAGTCACCCTCCATTCGTCAGCAAACACATCACATTCAGGGCTGGTGTCTAGGACGGTATTGAGTGCAGCGAAGGTTTGCGGTATGGGGGATGCGCTAGCAATTGTTCTGCACCTAGGAACAACAAACAATCTGTGCTTCCTGCTCCGACGGTAGTTGTTGGGCGCAAAAACGATGTTGCATACTTATAACTAATATATAGTTCTAATAAATAATTATAGAGAGCTTTTGATCCCCTACATCTAAAAATATACAACATATATAGAAAAATGGCTAAAAAAGTAATATATTAAAACATACTTATTAATCACAAGAATCGCTCATCATCATCGTCATGCTTGGGCTCATCCGTATTGACTGCTTTGTCATTATCACCATCATCATCATCACTGGAACAGTTATGTCAGCGACTCAAGGCTGTGCTCCGATATTTCAAGGAGTTAGGTTGGTTTCTATGGACAGTTATACACCTCGACACGTAAGCCCGCTACTAACACAGCTCAGGACATCAGAGCCAAGTTAGTCCGACACTATACCGAAGATATCCCGGACGTCAGCCTGTACGAGATTAGAATGGCCCTCAAACAGCTTAAAAACAACAAGGCACCAGGTGAAGATGGAATTACGACTGAACTTCTGAGAGCGGGTGGTAGACCGGTACTTTTAGTCCTCCAGAAGTTATTTAATTCTGTCATCCTTGAAGGTACAACGCCAGAGGCATGGCACAAGAGCGTGGTGGTGCTCTTCTTCAAAAAAGGCGATAACACCTTATTGAAGAACTATAGGCCCATCTCGCTCTTGAGTCATGTGTATAAGCTGTTTTCGAGAGTCATTACGAATCGTCTCGCACGCAGGTTTGATGAATTCCAGCCTCCCGAACAAGCCGGTTTCCGAAAAGGCTTTAGCACCATAGACCACATCCATACGCTGCGCCAGATTATACAGAAGACCGAAGAGTATAATCGGCCGTTATGCCTAGCGTTTGTGGACTATGAGAAAGCCTTCGATTCAATCGAGACTTGGGCGGTGCTGCAGTCCTTGCAGCGATGCCAAATTGACTATAGGTATATCGAAGTTTTGAAGTGTTTGTACAGTAAGGCCACTATGTCAGTCCGACTACAGGACCAGAGTACGGAAGTAGGTGTTTATTGGGCATTTCAAAACAAACTTCAAAAACCAGTGGGCATTTCAAAACAGATTTTCCATACATATCGATGTCACTCTTCAAACACAATTGTTTTAAACCAATTGGTCATTTCAGAACACATTTTTCCAATAATGAGCTCACTTCGTGTTCACTCAGTTCGTTCATTATTGGAAAAAGGTATGCTGAAATAACCAATTGGTTTAAAACAATTGTGTTTGAAGAGTGACATCGATATGTATGGAAAATCTGTTTTGAAATGCCCATTGGTTTTTGGAGTGTGTTTTGTCTGCCCAATAATTTCTGTTGTATTGCGCTTCTCGAACAATATAATTTAATTTATTATCAACATGTCAAAAAAAGCTCGATGACTAGAAAGGTTTGAGTTAAATACGTCTCCAATATAAATATTTCGCCTTGATTGAGTTTCGATAATATTTCAAAATGAGCTCACCTCATGTTCACTCTGTTCATTCGTTATTAGAAAAACAGTGTTCCGAAATGCCCAATTGGTTTTAAACCAGATTTTTGAATAGTCACACCAATATGTTTTAATTAAAGCACACATAGGTTTTGAATTATCTGTTCTGTAATACTCGTTATTTATTGAAATATGGTTCAGTTTTATTTATGTTTTCAAAAGCCCAATAGGTTTTGAGTGGTTCGCGTGAAATGCGCCTCCAATATAAATATTTCGCCTTGTTTGAGTATACATAATGTTTCAGATTGGTAGTATTAGGTAGACCTTACTCATAGTTTTTTTTTCAAATAAAAACCAGTTGTTTTATTTTCACCAAGCAACTTTGTTCAAGCAATGTATCGTCTAGGCTGATTTGCTTGTGTTGTTCACTCATACTAATTATTTACGAATTACTAAACACCTAGAGATTGCAGCTCCTCCTCATAGTGAGAGTAATAAAATATCGTAAGCAGGTATTAGATTTTGACCGTTTAGTTTTAACCATGAGGCTGTTTGCTCAAGGAACTCATTGTCTAGGTTGAATGTTCTTGCCGTACACTCGTACTTATTTCCGAGTTAGTAAGCACCTAGAGATTGCAGCTCCTTCTCATAGTGAGAGTGATAAAATATCGTAAGCAGATATTAGATTTTGACCGTTTAGTTTTAACCATGAGGCTGTTTGCTCAAGGAACTCATTGTCTAGGTTGAATGTTCTTGCCGTACACTCGTACTTATTTCCGAGTTAGTAAGCACCTAGAGATTGCAGCTCCTTCTCATAGTGAGAGTGATAAAATATCGTAAGCAGATATTAGATTTTGACTATTTAGTTTTGACCATGCGGCTGTTTGCTCAAGGCAATTCATCATCAAGGCAGATTGCTCGTGCTATTTACTCGTACTTATTTCCGAGTTACTAAGCACCTAGAGAGGATGATTCCTTCACAAGGTGAATTTGAAAGCAAATATTACGGGTTATATACTAATGTTATGTACAATACACAACGATAATATATATTTGTGTGCCATGTGTGTAAAGATCTAACACAGCATATCTACATGTTAAGGTTATATTATTGCACGTGGAGCTGAGTTAGCATTATACCGCGCAAGTACAGTCAGTTCAAAAAATACAAATACATCAATTACCCACAGACCAAGAATTTTTTCGTTTCTCCTAAGTCTATGCAATTACCAAAATGTGTAGGTAAATACTACTGAGTCTGCATAATGAGGATGATAGCTCCTAACACTTGCTGTTGTATGTATGGGCAGATACGTGTTTATTGAGATTTAAAGAGTTAAAAAGACAGTTCTTTACGTATTTTTCATGTGCTCAAATTTTAATTATGTTTATTGCAACATGAACGACATACCTACCAATTACGCTTATACAGTACTAAAGTAACTATAGTGTTAAAGATTTTCGCAGTCCCCATGCAGGCAACCGTAGCTCAATTGGTAGAGCGTCTAATTTGGTGAGTAGTTAGAAGACGTGGGCTTGAACCCCGCTGGTCGACAAAATTTTTGTAGTCTATCATTTTATTTTATTATTTGATTAGGATTCAAACAAGCACTATAAATTTAAAGAATTATGCATTGGATTGTACTTTTAAGCGTTTCATAGAGTAGCTAATAGTGAATGTTGCTGATTAGTTAATTTCATAAAACTGCCTTCGAGGATAGGTACTCTTTCCATATGTGCAAGTAAGCGAAAACTTTACTTGGAACACGAACTTGATATCATATAACAAACTTCCTTTACTCAGTATTCAAAGCGCCGACACAATTATATCAGAAAGAAATAAGTACTGTAATCTAGTAGGTTTAATATTAAACCTTATATTTATTACTATACGTTTTAACTTTGTCATTGTTATGAGATTACATTGTTGCAAAAAATGAGTGACTTAGCGTGGTTGACTGGTTGTTTAATGCTTCCATTTTCATTTTAATTTTATCGAGCGAAACAAGTGCACCTGCGATTACGGTACAACATGTAAGTAAATTGTTAGTATTCAATACTTTTCATTACAATCACTATTTATATATCTTATATGTTATATATATATATATATATATATATATATATATATATATATATATATATATATATTTTAATAATTTTTATACATTTCATGTAACGAAATTATGTATAAGTTAATTTTGTTAACCTTCTAACGTAGATATTATTATGACAATAGATATTTTAACTAACGTTTTTCATCATCATCATCATTAACAGCCTGAAGACGTCCACTGCTGAACATAGGCCTCCCCCAGAGCACGCCACCTTGAGCGGCTGCTCGCCTCCTGCATCCATCGGCTCCCCGCGGCTTTCACCAGGTCGTCGGTAAACTAACGTTTTTACAGTGGAATAACTGACATAAACTTCAAAATATAGTTTTTTCCATATTGGTACTTAAATATTTTGTAAAACATATTTAATATATCACGTTATTTGTATGTTTACGAAATAGCTAGTTAACACGAGTTTTCACAGGATTACATCGTGGTAAATTTAAATCTTGTTTATTAATTTACTAATTTTATATTTCAGGTCGGACTATGAAACTAACAAAAAACGAGCTAAAAGAGTTGATAAATCACTGCAAGCTGTTTTGGACTCTGATGATGAGAACGAAATCCAGGTTGAAAGGTAAGCTACTATTTCAGGTACCTATTAACTGACTATAATATTTTTATTCTTTTTTCTGACTATAATTATGTACTTATTTAATTATTACGTAATATGGGAAAAGTGGTAGCAGGTAAGTGTTAAAAAACATTCACTCTAATCTAAACATTTTCCATGTTATTTATGTGGGATGAAAGATCAATTTATATTAAAATTTAATTTGAGCTCCAAGCACATAGTTTTATCTACATAAATAGCAACCGTTCTTATAGTATAGGTTAACTAAATTTTTTAGAATTTGATGTAAACACCTGTTGATTAATGTTAATATTTATTAGAATTTACTGCTTTTTCAGTTCTTACACCAATAAGAAGAAGGCGTGTGGAAAGGGCAAAAGGAAGGCGTCCTCGACTCCTGTAACCACCAAACCTCGTAATAAGGACGCTTCGAGCTGGCTCAAGGAATCCGATTCTGAATCTGACTCGGAGTCAGTACGGCGGGCACAGGAGCCTGCATCACATTTGCCATCCGTCTTGACACGCAGAGTCGCTGATGGCGTGCTACGTCGCATCACCAATCGCACTGGAGACGTGTATGTTGATTTAAAACTATATAATACTAACGATATTTTAAAATTAGCACCCAAAGATCGTTGGGAGAAAGCGGTGGTTGCACTTAAATACAGTGCAAAATTTGATAGTGCAGAGCTTACACCGCTAAGGGAATTTATAAATCAATGTAAAAAAAAATTTACTGGGGAAGGCACTTTTTATGCAGATAAAAAGTGAATTGTTGTACTATATTACCAAGCATAATAAATAGCTGGGTTTTACACATCTATATCATCTGTTTTATCATCTTGTTTTATCTATTTTGTTGTGTGTAGGAAATAGACTTATATTATTTAAGTGACCAGTCTTTTTAACAACTTTATAAAAAGTAACATGGCTATAGATACACTCAATTTAATGCGTATTTAATTTGCATCATTATTTTATTTTATACGGGAGAAGCTTTTGAGTTAGTCATTCCATAAAATTATTAAAATCATGTCTAATCGAGCAGTATATTGCTCAGTTTGCGATATATCCATTAAAAGTAAAGCATTTTCGGCACATTTGCGAAGTAATGTTCATAAAAATAATAGTACTGTTCAATTAAGTGATGGCATTGAAAAAATAGATAGCGCTTTTCGTAGCCGTATAGCATCATATCGAGTTTTTGAGAATTCTACGGATACGGCCAGCAGCTCAACGTTGAAAATGCCAGCAGAGTTTTTGCTGCAGCTGCGAACCCGTGTGCGCAGTCTGCTCGACGCTAGACGAGCTACGTATAACTCAATCAAAGCAAATTTTGAACTATTCGCGGAGTTTTCTTTACCGAAAAGCGATACTCTAGAAATCAAATCTTTTGCTACCGAAAATATAGTTATTCATCAGAATTATGATTTTAATGATATATACTCAAAAGTTTCTCGTAGTATATGTAAAAAAGTAGACGATTTTGAAGAAAGAGATAGTGGATGGGCTTTTATAAAAAATCTATATTTGGAAGTCAATATTAATAAGTACAATCCTTTGAGATCTTCAGGGTTTATTGAGTTACCGAAATGTATAAAATATAAACGTGCATGCATTAACATTCAAAATTCAGATAATTTTTGTTTTTTATATTGCATTATCGCAGCACTATTTCCAGCAAAAAATAATGCTCATAGAACTTCTTCATATCCTCATTTTGATGGAATTCTCAATATAAATAATATGACGTTTCCAGTAAGTTTTAATGACATTAAAATTTTTGAAAAAAATAATAGGAATATCAGTATTAACATCTATGCTCTCAAGAACAATGCGAGTGTTGTGGGTCCTTTGTACAAAACAATTAATAGAAGGAAACACCACATCAACTTATTGATGTTAGAAAAAGGTAACCGAACTCATTATTGTTTAATTACAGATTTAAGTAAATTACTTAGATCCCAACTAACAAAACACCATGGGAAAGTGTATTTCTGTGATGAGTGTATGCTATTTTTTAGTACTGAAAAAAAGTTAGACTGTCATGTGTGCAGTGGTATAGCAACAATTTTACCCGATAAAGGCACTCTTATACAGTTTAAGCATTACGAACGAATGCAGGATATGCCTTTTGTTGTATATGCTGATTTCGAATCTTTATTACAACCTAACAGTAGTGAAACCGAGTCTAGTACATGTAACACAACTACATTACAGAAGCATGTGCCTGCAGCTTTTGCTTATTACATTGTTTGTTCATACAATAGCTCTCTCAGTAGATATGTTAATTATCGTGGAAGAGATTGCGTAGATGTCTTTTTGAAGAACCTTCGATCAGATATAGCCAAGGTACATGCAACAACCACTAAATGTGTTCCAATAATTTTTACCGACGAAAATTTAAAACAGTTTACAGATTCAAAATATTGCTTTCTTTGTAATACACTACTATTCGATGATAAAGTTAGGGATCATTGTCACTTAACGGGAAAATATCGTGGTGCTACTCATTCATACTGCAACATTCGATTTAAGCTACCGAAGTTTATTCCCGTATTCTTTCATAACTTGTCCGGTTACGACTGTCATTTGTTCATTCGCCAACTAGGAGAATTACCTGGTAGAATCAAAGTTATAGCAAAAACAAAAGAAAATTACATATCGTTCACTAAATTCTTCGTTACCAATCAGGAAGAATATATACCAGTTCGTTTTGTAGACACCTTGAAATTTTTAGGTTCAAGTTTAGAAAAACTGGTGATGGATCTGGACAAAAAAGATTTTATTCATTTGTCACGTTTTTTCCCTTTAAGCAATCATTTTAGTTTGTTGAAACGTAAAGGTATCTACCCGTATGAGTACATGAATAGTTGGAATTCTTATGAAGAAAAGAAACTGCCACCACGTGATTGCTTTTTTAATTACTTGCGTGATGAAGTAGTATCAGAATTAGATTATGCTCATGCACAACGCGTTTGGGATACATTTAATTTAAAAAACTTGGGAGAGTATACAGATTTATATCTTAAAACAGACGTTATTTTGCTAGCCGATATTTTTGAAAACTTTCGCAAAACCTGCAGGAGAAATTATCGGTTAGATCCAGCTTTTTACATGACGGCTCCAAGTTTAAGTTTTGATGCTATGTTACTTAAAACGAAAGTTAAGCTACAACTTATTGATGACTTAGAGATAATTAGAATGATTCAAAAGGGAACCCGTGGTGGCGTTTCGTTGTGTTCTACCAGGTACTCGTTCTCAAATAATCGATACCTCGCCACTTACAATAACACTGTTCCTGAGAGTTATTTGTTATATATAGATTGTAATAACCTATATGGTTATGCAATGTGTGCATGTTTACCGTATTCAGATTTTAGATTACTGAATGCAATTGAAATGGCTGCACTTGATATTTCTTCCGTACCAAACGATTTTGAATATGGTTACATTCTAGAAGTAGATTTGGAATACCCCGAATACTTGCATGATTTACATAACGATATTCCATTTTGCCCTCAAAAATATACACCACTGGGTTCAAACACTGCCAAACTAATCCCAAACTTGTATGATAAATTTAATTATGTGATACATTATGTTCACTTAAAAACATGTTTAAAACATGGATTGATATTGAAAAAAATACATAGAGTAATACAATTTAAACAAAGTCCGTTCCTTAAAGAATATATAGATTTGAATACCGAATTACGACAGCGTGCTACATCAGCTTTTGAAGTAAATTTCTACAAATTGCTTAATAACAGTATTTTCGGCAAAACCTTGGAGAATACTGAAAAAAGACTCGATGTAAAGTTGGTTAATAAATGGAGAGACGAAAGTAACAAAACTAAAAAACAATTTACTGCTGAGCAACTAATAGCGAGACCAAATTATCATAGTTCTACTATATTTACCGAAAACTTTGTTGCCATTCAAATGAAACCAGAAACCGTAGTCCTAGATAAACCAATTTATATAGGATTTACTGTTTTAGAAGTATCAAAAAGTCATATGTATGACTTTCATTACTCTGTAATGAAACCTTTTTATGGTTCAAAATTAAAACTTTGTTATACAGACACCGACAGTTTTCTTTACTCCATCCACACAGAAGATGTCTATCAAGATATAAAAACAAAATTTTATCATTATTTCGATACTAGTAATTTTCCTGAACCTAACCCATATAATATAATACCTTGCAACAAACGAGTCCCAGGCTTATTTAAAGACGAATTAGGTGGTCAACTTATTACAGAGTTTGTAGGATTAAGGTCTAAACTATATTGCATTAAAACTCAAGATAAAGAATTAAAAAAAGCTAAAGGTGTAAAAAAACATGTTGTGAATGGCTTAGATTTTGCAGATTATAACGAAGTTCTGTTACAGAATAAAGTTAAACGAAAAAGTAACATAATATTTAAATCTCTCAAGCATGAAATATTCACACAAAAAATTAACAAAGTAGCATTGTCCTCTAATGATGACAAGCGAATTTTGTTAGGAAACAAGATATCAACATTATCGTGGGGTCACAAATCATTGTTTTAGCTTCCCATTATCTTCATTTTTATTTACGTGAATGAAAATTATAGCTTCTTGTTGTGTTTATATTGAATCTGAGTTTAATTTTGCAACTCTAAATATTACATAAAAAATATTTAATGTAGACCTGAACTTCTAGCACTGTTTTTATTTACTACCTAACATTATGTTCAATAACAAATTTTTCAACTCATATATCTATACAAATATTATGTTTGATTACCATCAAAAAGTGTTAAACAGACTGGTCCTCATTTATTAGGTAGGTACGAAAAATGTTTATCAACCACATAACTGTTGTAATAAAAATATTCTTATACTTATCTCCATAAGTAGGTTGTCACCAACTTAATAATACTTACCCACTCTATTAGCTGATATAATGATGATGATGATGATAACGTATATAATTGATTTAATTTAGAAGTTTATTTTGTGTTTGTATTCGTATATGTTTTAAAATAATTTTTAGTAATAGCATATTCAGGTATAAAAAGTTATAATTTGATGATTATAATAGGTAGTCTAGTTGTAGTAGTTTCGAATAATTAGTTGTATTAAATAAAGTGGGGTTTCTCTTGAATTTTTACGTTATACAGATGTAAAGTTGTCATTTTTGATACTGTTGTAATAGGTAGGTAGTTTAGTTGAAATAGCTTTGTACCTATAATCTTTTAATCGTATGTAATAAAATTAATTTTCTCCTAATGTTGCGTAATTATCTTCATTTATAGTATTGGTGTTTTTATCGTTGTAATAAGTAACCTAGATATGCATAGTTTTGTACAATTACTTATGAAATAAAATGGTTTTTCTCTATATTTTATTTGTTTTATTATAATATTAAGTATGTACCTTACGAACATATAAGTTTTTGATTGGTTGGAACTTAAAATCTATAAACGCCTATATTTTATTTATGATCACTCTAGCTCAATAGTTCTATGCATTTTTCTATAGGCAATCAGATCAACCACAAAATTAAATGATGTCTGTCTACATATACCTACATACCTTATTAAGTAGGTTGATAGATAGGTAGGTACCTAATAATGTTTGTAATATCATTTATCACATTTTAATAATTTAATCAATATTATAAAAAGCAGGTTCAGACAAGTCAATTTCCGTAACCTTGCGCTAGGTATCAGTTTACATCATGCATGACTGTTTGTGCTGCTATTTGCACTTTTATACATGAAATGAATGAAAATATTCATTCAATACGATTCCACGCTTAGAAACAGTTGTTATTTGTTGTATTCCTGTGATCAAATAATTAAACCACCATCATGTCGGTAAGTTGCTAAACCAAACTTTTAATAATCACAATAAATTTAATATTGGTATTTATATATTGTCTTGAAATATTATTGTTTTATTGTTTCAGTCCCGTACAGTCTGTGACTCTGGCGAATTTTTCCAAGATGCTCAGGACCTGCTAGCTGGATTTGACGAAGACTTCCCGGAGTTCGCCCGTAAACAGCGGGATCCAAAAGGATCATTAAAGTCACGACGCAGCAAGACAATAAAAAGCCCTAAACTACAAACATCCTCATACGTAATCAATAGACAGCCTAAAAAGGGAATCCGTTTAATTAAGATAAGCGTATATGACTTATCGCAACAAATGAGCGGAGATGAAAATGAAGACAGTGAAAGTGTAATTTTAAGTGCTCAATACGTAATATCGGAACCAGTGGATGAAATTATGGACCAAACAGAAAGTTTAATAAATAAAATTTCAAAAAAGTTGTGTGGCTATAATTTGTAAGTAGATAAAAATAGTACCTGATGTAAATATAGTTAGTTAGATTAAATATTAAAATAGAATTATTTTTTAAATAGGTAGAAATAGGTATCTAAACTACTAAAACATAATGATTAAATAAACAAAAATATCGTAGATTGTAATTTTAGTGTAAATAGTTAGACTATAAATATTGTTAGGTACTTATACGAAGTCATTTGATGTTATGAAAATAATTATACATTATAATTTTTAGATGTTTTTAATAAATGTGGGTCTACATACCTACTGAATAAAGATAAATAAATAATTTCATTGTATAACTAATTAAATTAAGAAATAAAAATCATTTATGTATTTAAATTAATTTATTGAAAATAAAAGCTACAATTTATATATTGATATTTTAGTGTTTTATTACAACCATGATAAGCATTTAACAATATTTGATATTATTAAAGTAAAAACATAAATATAGTTGATAATTATAATAAATCCGAATTTTACGTAATTATTTATTAAACAATGAGAATTTGTGAATATGATTTTCATCCATCCATTTTTTAATACATATAACATTTTTCAATGCACATTGTTTAATATGGTTTACACACGACAAAGAGTTATTTAGATCAAAATTGCAAAACAACATAAATAATTTAGGACAGCCTTTTTCTCCTATATCAGTAACTTTACAGTTAGCACCAAGTTCTTTAATCCATTTCATTTTTTCCAAACCTTTGCATAATATATTTTTGTTAGTTAAATACGGCTTAATAATACGTTTGAATTCTCTATAATCAACAAATCCATCGCTCCAGTAAATGCCTCGGTTGTTTTCTACCCATCTCACTTGCTTCTTTTCTTCTTTTGTTAAATAATTATACGAGTAGGGTGGTTTTACTAAAAATGTTTGAGTATATTCTGCAGATAAAATTGCTAATTCCTTGATGATAAACGTATTTTTGGAATCTTTGAACCCTTGCAGATCTACAATAATTGTATCGGAATTCATGTTATTTTCTTTACTAGATTACTTAAAGGTTTATATTCTACTACACAGTCGTTAAGAATGAGGCAATATGCAGATGTATGGGCGGGTATCTCTTTATTACTCTCGAGCTCTACGCGCACATTTACCACAGGGCCTGATTTTATGTTATCACTTTGTCTAGAGCAATCAATTACAAATAACGGTGCTTTATTTTCAAATTCCGATGTGGACAGCAAGGGTTCTGTCTTGCGACCGTAATAAGACTGTTGAAATCTGACATATTGTTCATATAATATAGCGTATTTGTGATCAGTAAAATTAACTTCAAAACTTTCATACGGGAAGTATGTAGAATTAAGATACACTTTGACATCGCGTAAATTACAGTGATCGAATTGTGACATATCTTTATCACCTTGATTTTTTCTATTAGTCTGTAAACCTACAATTACGTATCTAGGTTTTTCAATTTGTGTTGAAGTTTTAATAGACCACGTATGTTTTGTTGTTTGAGGTAATAAGGGATACTCATACAGATCCCAATTTCTATATACTAACAGAAGCGCTCTATCTTTTTCTAAGAGTCTTAGTAAATTTATTTTTTCTCTGTCTGATACTTTAACGTGCGGTACACGCCATACTATTTTACGGATTTCAACACCTTCCAGAACTTCCCCAGTATTCAGTTTCAAAGCATTCAAGTCTGTATTGCTGCGTAAGAGTATCAACTCATGTTTACAGTTAATTATGACTTTTTTAAAATCTTCAGCAAAACCGAGTATATTACTGAGTGGTATTGAAGCTGAAAAATTTCCTTCATGCTTTGTACCATCGATATCCCAAGCCCAGGATTTGGACACTTTTGATTCACTGTCACTCATTGATATTAAAGATTTAATCGTTGTAGTTATTCCGGCGTTTTTAATTTTATCTATTTCCACTCCATTAAGTTCGTATCGAATGTCTTGAAAAAGGTAAAGTAAAGAGTTATTTGTGAAATCAATACTTGTTACCTTCTGTTTTGTATCTTTTTTAAAAACATTCACAACTCCTTCTAAATAAAGAGTACTGGCTGATGGTAGCACGTACAAATCCTGCTGATTGATTGGTATGCGGATTTCATCATTTCTGTTAAAACTTGTTACATAAGGTTTGTATGAATGATATTCAACACCATCGATGGTATTATCGTAGGCAGGAGTACTTGTTATATCTAAAATATTCATTTTAGTAATCCAATTAGTTTGAGATATTTTTTATTTTCTTTAGTTATTTTTATTTTCGGTTTAGATGTTCCTTTGAGGATTGTGCGATTAGCACTAATAGGTTTCGATACAGGGCTCACGTATTTATTGTAGTTAATCATTTTCTTTTAAGATGTAAATAAAGTTGAATCTCTTCACCACGTAAGTTAACTAAATTATTATTTACATCTAACACTCTAATATTTATAGTGCTGATAGTTTTTTGATTAACAGGAAAGTAAACGATGTTTTTAGGTATTTCAATGATACGGTATCCAGGCGGTACGTTAGGCGCAAATTCGTGAATAATATGACTTGATTTTCCATTAATATACGATCCACTCACTATATCACATTCGATCCTCACCACGGTTGTTGACAAAATGTTAACTGGAAGCTGTGATTCGTGCAATATATTAGCTTTCAAAGTCTGTTTACCAAATCCCAATAACACACCAAGAGAATTTTCTTTTTCAAAATGTATATCTTTTGTACAAAATATAAAAGTTTTCAATGTATTATTGTTACAATATAGTCTTAAGGTTGCACCATTTACCTTATTTTTTATGAAATCACTAATATCTTGAAGTTCATATGCTCCTTCAGGTATTTCTATGACTTCATTAAATCCATAATTAAATTTATTATTTTTCTTATCAATGTTCGGAACAGAGTTAAAAGTTGACAAACACAAAAGAGCACATTCATATTCACCGTCAAGTTGTAAAGCAGGAGAATAGTTTGTTGATAAAATTGATGTGTTACCAGTTACAGACAGTGTGAATGACATTATAGGAATGATAAAAATAATACGGTTACTTACATTTTATACATTTTTATTAAGAATATTCTGCAGATATTTTTGTAAAATTGCGTTTGGGTTTTTCCAGTAATCTTCTAGGTATTTCAAACATAAATGACCGCAAATGTATGAGTTGAAACCTTGATATTTGCAATAGTTATAAGTTACACCCATATTTAAATATTTGATTAATTCAAGCGGAGGCTTTAAATTACCAAAGCTGTCGAAATACTCACAATAATCTAAAAACTTTACATAGGCTACCCAATGTGTCCCCTCGTTGGCAACACTATCTAAATTCACGATTGCACATTCAATGACTAACGGTCTTTTAGGTAATTTATCTCTCATATATACACCTCTAAAATAAGGCACATGATCAACAGCATATTTAAGAATATCTATGTTAGTGAGGGCGTGATTAGGTAGCTTTTGCATTAGTTTTTTGATTTTACAAATAACCCATTACCTGTTTTATAAGGTTTTATATATAAGCCTTTACCCAAAGCGATAGATTCCATCGCTTTATTGTGTCGTTGAGACTCTTGTAAGTTACGTTGCGAGGATTTATAGTCGTTCACAGTTTTTGCAATGCCTGCGGCGCCGCCAGCCAACGTGCCTAAAGCAGAGAGTCCAGCAAATATAGGTATTAATGGTAGAATACCACCGGTTTTTGGTAACGGTATAATGCGTGGTAAATGAATTTTTTTATTTTTACATTTTACCAGCTTCTTAGCTGCTGTATAGGCTAATTTTATTGCTGTTGTAATATTTTTTGGTTTTAACTTCTTCAAACGAGAGTGTATCCTAGTAACAACATTTTGAAATGATTTAACTCCAGCTCCATGTTTCAGCTTAGTTTTCATTACTTTGCTAACCAACCAGGATGCTAGTTTCTCTCCCTTTCCTGCATCGTTAGATTTAACTCTCTGTTTTGCCATATGTAATAATTCTAAATCTGCTTTATGACGATCTTCTAGATTATTATATTTAGAGTATGCAATATCGTGTTGCATGCAAGCTTCATCCAAACTGTTTATCCCTCTGTCACCACGCAGTAATCTTTCCTTTAGTTTGGTACCAGGTCCACAATAATTATAACCAGGCAAATGTAATTCAAATGGTAATTTATTTATCAAACTATTAATAAGTCCTCCACCTTGCATAACTAAAATGCTAATGCAAAGGTTCCTCTATAACTCAATTTTTATACTTTATATAATAACTCGTTTATCAATCCAACTGTTCTCACTATCATGCAATCCTAACCATTTTACAAACAATTTGTCTCCTTTTTTCCTAATGATTTTTTCGATTAGGTACAAATTTGGATAATTCGTTTTTTGCAATTCTTGTTCATAAAATGTTCCCAATATTGGTTGTTTATTTAAATCTTCAATTAAGTAAGTAATAGGTGAAGTACGCCTAATTTTACTAATTTTAAACAATTCTGTGGACCAGTTAGGCGTATAACCTTTCTCAAAACAACCTTTAAATTTGCTGATTCTTACGTAGTCGCCAATTTTAAGTTTGCTTCTTTGCTTGTTAAATATAAGCTGTGATTTTCTTATGTTATTCTTGACAACTTCTTCGTTTTCTTTACAAACTTCAATTGGTTTATGTTTTGTAATGCGATGTTTTGAGCTGTTGTAAGATTTCAAAATACTGTCTAAAGGTTTGCCAATCCATCTGTAATTACCGTTTAAGCTAAAACTTTTATATAATCGGCATTTCAAAGTTCTGATTAATCTTTCAACAATTGAAGCTTTTTTAACTGAATAGGATGAATAATGATTAATATTAAATGACTGCATTAGCTTCATGAATACAGCGTTGTAAAACTCTGTGCCTTTATCAGTTTGTAAGTGTACCGGATCACGATGAGTTCGAACTAAAAGGTTTTTAAATGCATTCGCCACTTCAGACTTGGTTTTAGTCTTTACTGGAACTGCCCATGAAAATTTTGAAAAACAGTCTATCACCACTAATATGAATCTAAAACCATTATTGTATTTTTTCAAATTTTGCATGTCTATCAAATCTGCTTGCCACAAATCATCAATTCCTTTTAATATAACAGGTCGCCGAATAAAATTTTTTCTTGCTTCTTTATGAATTTCGTTTACGATGTCTTGTTTACTCATTATGCTTTGGATTTTATTATTTTTTCCAATTCAGATTTGGTGTAATAGTTTTGCTTAAAACTACTTATGAAGATTTGAATATCGTTTTTTATTAAGTCCAGTAAATCTTTAACTTCTTTTTTTGTGTAAAGAGTTTTAGTTATTTTATCTACGTATTCTTTATTAACAGCATCACTGCTAGACAACGGAGATTTGATACCAGTCAACCTTGCAGACTTTAAATCAAAATCACCGTTTTCTTTCTTCGTTAAAGTCTTATCAAAAATATCAAAGAATTCTGAGAAGCGCAATCGTTTATGTATATGATGGCCAAATTTATCTACGTTCATTTTAACCGAACCTCTAGCCTTTATTAATTAAGATCAAATGAAACAATTTTGATAGTTATGTCTTATTTATTTATTATACCACTTTCACGTAGCTCTTCAACAATCGATATGATTTCATTATCCAACCCAGTGTTACCAGCATTTCGAGAGGCGATTAATAGTTTTAATCTATCGACTAATTCATTAGGATTGTCCCAATAAACATAATCTACATTCTCATTCCACTTTTTTAATAGCGGCAGACCCCCTCCATGGCAGCTACTATCAGTACTCGCAGAAACTTTCCGTAATTTAAATAACGGTTTTATAATAGTTAAGTATTTTCGTCCTCTGTTACTTCGTATTGGTTTACTCGGATCATAATCTCTCCTGTGTACATTAGTGTCCAACAACATACTTTTATAATTCATTTTATCATCTTGAGTTACTAACTGTAATTTTGGTACTTTTTTAAATAACAGTTCATTTAGTCCGGATGTTCTTTTGTATTTATGACCTCCAACTTGTATATAATCATCAGTAGCAAGCACACGTGTCAAGCCCATCATAAGTTTTCCACGTTCATTTCTCACACCAAAGGGGATGTCATTAAAAACTTCTGAAGACAGAGACCATGATGATGCATCAATTTTCTCTCCAGAATCAGCTGATTTAAATGATGTATCGTATGTTACGTTTTCCATTTCATCATTATCAGACTGCTCTAAATCAGAAACACTGTTATCTGAATCGGAAATTTCAGTTTTGTTTTTGTAATCAGATGTTCTAATATTAGGTTCTCTCTTCCTCATAGTTTCGTTGGTTTCGTTTGTTTCGTTTGATGTATCTAACTTATTTGAATTGAACTCGGACGTCTTTTCTTGATTAGAATATGATGCCTTTGAATTGATAGCCATTTGGTTTAAGGGTTTAATAATTGGCTTAAAAAATTTGTTTAAAACTTGATCATTTTCTGTATCTATAGCCTTTATTTTGCGATATTTTCTTTTAACAGCTTCTGCAGCACTTATTATTTTCCTTTTAAGGTCTTTCTCCATTATATTATTATAGAAACTTGAAACACGTATTTGCTTTTGTACTGCCATGTGTTAAATGATTTAGTATAAAATAAATACTTATATTTATTTTAACTGAATACAGCAAACGTATCAAAATTTTTTCTGTACCTACCATTATTTTTTTCGCTGTCTTTACAAATCACTAAGTAACTGTGAGATTCTGACCATATTTTTGAACACATGTTTTTGAATTCAAACCATGTCATATCTGTACTTACATGTTCATCATAAACATGTTTTAAATTTATATCATCTTGCTTAAATAAAACTATTAGATTTGCATTATCTCTAACTAACTGCTTAGGTATTTTAGTATACGACTGGTTCAAATAAAAACAGTCTATGATTTTATGTCGTCCCATTGCAAAGTAATCTCGCATATTATTTTGGTTTTCACATGCAACATCATCAAATATTATTATAGAATGAGGTTTCGCTTCTTGTGGACTACGAACTTCTTCATTTTCCTGATACTTGATAAATGATGTATTTGGCACCATTTCAATAACTTTTTCTAAAAATACGTACTTAGGTTGATAAAGAGTTTTGGAATAAACATATACATTTTTATATCGCAACCCATTTTCATGTAAGAGTAGACCCACCATTAAATTAGTTTTTCCACAGTTCGACGGGCCGCTAATTAAACATCGTATCGTATTAGGTAAAAGTTTACCGTGACGATAACTTTTATTTTTTAATTCTCCATATATTTTGTCAACTTGCAGTGATTGAATTTGTTTTACGAACTTCATTGTTATTAAAGCTAAGAATGTTCAGAAAACAATGAGCACGCGTTTCGATTCACTATCATTATATAGGTACCCATATATAATTGGTAAACGTTCACAATGTATGTGTAAGTAATATTGCAGAACATAGTTTATGGTGAGTGAACACAGTTAACACACCCAGTTCAAACGCTTTGAACAAACGATTATTGGTCATTTCAAAACACACTTCAAAAACCAATGGGCATTTCAAAACAGATTTTCCATACATATCGATGTCACTCTTCAAACACAATTTTTTAAACCAATTGGTCAGCACACATTTCTCCAATAATTAACGAACTGAGTGAACACGAAGTGAGCTCATTATTGGAAAAATGTGTACTGAAATGACCAATTGGTTTAAAAAAATTGTGTTTGAAGAGTGACATCGATATGTATGGAAAATCTGTTTTGAAATGCCCACTGGTTTTTGAAGTTTGTTTTGAAATGCCCAATAATCACCTACTATCGTTCCCAACAATTACCGGTATAGGTGGAACATGAGCATTAGACATGATCTTTGTCTTGTCCATATTCATCTTAAGACCAACCTGCTGGGAGACTCTACTGAGGTCGTTGAGCATGGTGCTAAGGTCCTCGAGCGATTCCGCCATTATGACTATATCATCGGCAAAACGAAGGTTAGTGATGTACTCGCCATTTATGTTGATGCCAGATCTTTTCCACTCCAAGAGCTTGAAAACATCCTCCAATGCGTTTGTGAACAGTTTCGGAGAAATAACGTCTCCCTGTCTCACGCCTCTTTGCAATGGAATTTGTTCCGTAAGTAGGTGATTATTGGGCATTTCAAAACAAACTTCAAAAACCAGTGGGCATTTCAAAACAGATTTTCCATACATATCGATGTCACTCTTCAAACACAATTTTTTTAAACCAATTGGTCATTTCAGTACACATTTTTCCAATAATGAGCTCACTTCGTGTTCACTCAGTTCGTTAATTATTGGAGAAATGTGTGCTGACCAATTGGTTTAAAAAATTGTGTTTGAAGAGTGACATCGATATGTATGGAAAATCTGTTTTGAAATGCCCATTGGTTTTTGAAGTGTGTTTTGAAATGACCAATAATCGTTTGTTCAAAGCGTTTGAACTGGGTGTGTTAACTGTGTTCACTCACCATAAACTATGTTCTGCAATATTACTTACACATACATTGTGAACGTTTACCAATTATATATGGGTACCTATATAATGATAGTGAATCGAAACGCGTGCTCATTGTTTTCTGAACATTCTTAGCTTTAATAACAATGAAGTTCGTAAAACAAATTCAATCACTGCAAGTTGACAAAATATATGGAGAATTAAAAAATAAAAGTTATCGTCACGGTAAACTTTTACCTAATACGATACGATGTTTAATTAGCGGCCCGTCGAACTGTGGAAAAACTAATTTAATGGTGGGTCTACTCTTACATGAAAATGGGTTGCGATATAAAAATGTATATGTTTATTCCAAAACTCTTTATCAACCTAAGTACGTATTTTTAGAAAAAGTTATTGAAATGGTGCCAAATACATCATTTATCAAGTATCAGGAAAATGAAGAAGTTCGTAGTCCACAAGAAGCGAAACCTCATTCTATAATAATATTTGATGATGTTGCATGTGAAAACCAAAATAATATGCGAGATTACTTTGCAATGGGACGACATAAAATCATAGACTGTTTTTATTTGAACCAGTCGTATACTAAAATACCTAAGCAGTTAGTTAGAGATAATGCAAATCTAATAGTTTTATTTAAGCAAGATGATATAAATTTAAAACATGTTTATGATGAACATGTAAGTACAGATATGACATGGTTTGAATTCAAAAACATGTGTTCAAAAATATGGTCAGAATCTCACAGTTACTTAGTGATTTGTAAAGACAGCGAAAAAAATAATGGTAGGTACAGAAAAAATTTTGATACGTTTGCTGTATTCAGTTAAAATAAATATAAGTATTTATTTTATACTAAATCATTTAACACATGGCAGTACAAAAGCAAATACGTGTTTCAAGTTTCTATAATAATATAATGGAGAAAGACCTTAAAAGGAAAATAATAAGTGCTGCAGAAGCTGTTAAAAGAAAATATCGCAAAATAAAGGCTATAGATACAGAAAATGATCAAGTTTTAAACAAATTTTTTAAGCCAATTATTAAACCCTTAAACCAAATGGCTATCAATTCAAAGGCATCATATTCTAATCAAGAAAAGACGTCCGAGTTCAATTCAAATAAGTTAGATACATCAAACGAAACAAACGAAACCAACGAAACTATGAGGAAGAGAGAACCTAATATTAGAACATCTGATTACAAAAACAAAACTGAAATTTCCGATTCAGATAACAGTGTTTCTGATTTAGAGCAGTCTGATAATGATGAAATGGAAAACGTAACATACGATACATCATTTAAATCAGCTGATTCTGGAGAGAAAATTGATGCATCATCATGGTCTCTGTCTTCAGAAGTTTTTAATGACATCCCCTTTGGTGTGAGAAATGAACGTGGAAAACTTATGATGGGCTTGACACGTGTGCTTGCTACTGATGATTATATACAAGTTGGAGGTCATAAATACAAAAGAACATCCGGACTAAATGAACTGTTATTTAAAAAAGTACCAAAATTACAGTTAGTAACTCAAGATGATAAAATGAATTATAAAAGTATGTTGTTGGACACTAATGTACACAGGAGAGATTATGATCCGAGTAAACCAATACGAAGTAACAGAGGACGAAAATACTTAACTATTATAAAACCGTTATTTAAATTACGGAAAGTTTCTGCGAGTACTGATAGTAGCTGCCATGGAGGGGGTCTGCCGCTATTAAAAAAGTGGAATGAGAATGTAGATTATGTTTATTGGGACAATCCTAATGAATTAGTCGATAGATTAAAACTATTAATCGCCTCTCGAAATGCTGGTAACACTGGGTTGGATAATGAAATCATATCGATTGTTGAAGAGCTACGTGAAAGTGGTATAATAAATAAATAAGACATAACTATCAAAATTGTTTCATTTGATCTTAATTAATAAAGGCTAGAGGTTCGGTTAAAATGAACGTAGATAAATTTGGCCATCATATACATAAACGATTGCGCTTCTCAGAATTCTTTGATATTTTTGATAAGACTTTAACGAAGAAAGAAAACGGTGATTTTGATTTAAAGTCTGCAAGGTTGACTGGTATCAAATCTCCGTTGTCTAGCAGTGATGCTGTTAATAAAGAATACGTAGATAAAATAACTAAAACTCTTTACACAAAAAAAGAAGTTAAAGATTTACTGGACTTAATAAAAAACGATATTCAAATCTTCATAAGTAGTTTTAAGCAAAACTATTACACCAAATCTGAATTGGAAAAAATAATAAAATCCAAAGCATAATGAGTAAACAAGACATCGTAAACGAAATTCATAAAGAAGCAAGAAAAAATTTTATTCGGCGACCTGTTATATTAAAAGGAATTGATGATTTGTGGCAAGCAGATTTGATAGACATGCAAAATTTGAAAAAATACAATAATGGTTTTAGATTCATATTAGTGGTGATAGACTGTTTTTCAAAATTTTCATGGGCAGTTCCAGTAAAGACTAAAACCAAGTCTGAAGTGGCGAATGCATTTAAAAACCTTTTAGTTCGAACTCATCGTGATCCGGTACACTTACAAACTGATAAAGGCACAGAGTTTTACAACGCTGTATTCATGAAGCTAATGCAGTCATTTAATATTAATCATTATTCATCCTATTCAGTTAAAAAAGCTTCAATTGTTGAAAGATTAATCAGAACTTTGAAATGCCGATTATATAAAAGTTTTAGCTTAAACGGTAATTACAGATGGATTGGCAAACCTTTAGACAGTATTTTGAAATCTTACAACAGCTCAAAACATCGCATTACAAAACATAAACCAATTGAAGTTTGTAAAGAAAACGAAGAAGTTGTCAAGAATAACATAAGAAAATCACAGCTTATATTTAACAAGCAAAGAAGCAAACTTAAAATTGGCGACTACGTAAGAATCAGCAAATTTAAAGGTTGTTTTGAGAAAGGTTATACGCCTAACTGGTCCACAGAATTGTTTAAAATTAGTAAAATTAGGCGTACTTCACCTATTACTTACTTAATTGAAGATTTAAATAAACAACCAATATTGGGAACATTTTATGAACAAGAATTGCAAAAAACGAATTATCCAAATTTGTACCTAATCGAAAAAATCATTAGGAAAAAAGGAGACAAATTGTTTGTAAAATGGTTAGGATTGCATGATAGTGAGAACAGTTGGATTGATAAACGAGTTATTATATAAAGTATAAAAATTGAGTTATAGAGGAACCTTTGCATTAGCATTTTAGTTATGCAAGGTGGAGGACTTATTAATAGTTTGATAAATAAATTACCATTTGAATTACATTTGCCTGGTTATAATTATTGTGGACCTGGTACCAAACTAAAGGAAAGATTACTGCGTGGTGACAGAGGGATAAACAGTTTGGATGAAGCTTGCATGCAACACGATATTGCATACTCTAAATATAATAATCTAGAAGATCGTCATAAAGCAGATTTAGAATTATTACATATGGCAAAACAGAGAGTTAAATCTAACGATGCAGGAAAGGGAGAGAAACTAGCATCCTGGTTGGTTAGCAAAGTAATGAAAACTAAGCTGAAACATGGAGCTGGAGTTAAATCATTTCAAAATGTTGTTACTAGGATACACTCTCGTTTGAAGAAGTTAAAACCAAAAAATATTACAACAGCAATAAAATTAGCCTATACAGCAGCTAAGAAGCTGGTAAAATGTAAAAATAAAAAAATTCATTTACCACGCATTATACCGTTACCAAAAACCGGTGGTATTCTACCATTAATACCTATATTTGCTGGACTCTCTGCTTTAGGCACGTTGGCTGGCGGCGCCGCAGGCATTGCAAAAACTGTGAACGACTATAAATCCTCGCAACGTAACTTACAAGAGTCTCAACGACACAATAAAGCGATGGAATCTATCGCTTTGGGTAAAGGCTTATATATAAAACCTTATAAAACAGGTAATGGGTTATTTGTAAAATCAAAAAACTAATGCAAAAGCTACCTAATCACGCCCTCACTAACATAGATATTCTTAAATATGCTGTTGATCATGTGCCTTATTTTAGAGGTGTATATATGAGAGATAAATTACCTAAAAGACCGTTAGTCATTGAATGTGCAATCGTGAATTTAGATAGTGTTGCCAACGAGGGGACACATTGGGTAGCCTATGTAAAGTTTTTAGATTATTGTGAGTATTTCGACAGCTTTGGTAATTTAAAGCCTCCGCTTGAATTAATCAAATATTTAAATATGGGTGTAACTTATAACTATTGCAAATATCAAGGTTTCAACTCATACATTTGCGGTCATTTATGTTTGAAATACCTAGAAGATTACTGGAAAAACCCAAACGCAATTTTACAAAAATATCTGCAGAATATTCTTAATAAAAATGTATAAAATGTAAGTAACCGTATTATTTTTATCATTCCTATAATGTCATTCACACTGTCTGTAACTGGTAACACATCAATTTTATCAACAAACTATTCTCCTGCTTTACAACTTGACGGTGAATATGAATGTGCTCTTTTGTGTTTGTCAACTTTTAACTCTGTTCCGAACATTGATAAGAAAAATAATAAATTTAATTATGGATTTAATGAAGTCATAGAAATACCTGAAGGAGCATATGAACTTCAAGATATTAGTGATTTCATAAAAAATAAGGTAAATGGTGCAACCTTAAGACTATATTGTAACAATAATACATTGAAAACTTTTATATTTTGTACAAAAGATATACATTTTGAAAAAGAAAATTCTCTTGGTGTGTTATTGGGATTTGGTAAACAGACTTTGAAAGCTAATATATTGCACGAATCACAGCTTCCAGTTAACATTTTGTCAACAACCGTGGTGAGGATCGAATGTGATATAGTGAGTGGATCGTATATTAATGGAAAATCAAGTCATATTATTCACGAATTTGCGCCTAACGTACCGCCTGGATACCGTATCATTGAAATACCTAAAAACATCGTTTACTTTCCTGTTAATCAAAAAACTATCAGCACTATAAATATTAGAGTGTTAGATGTAAATAATAATTTAGTTAACTTACGTGGTGAAGAGATTCAACTTTATTTACATCTTAAAAGAAAATGATTAACTACAATAAATACGTGAGCCCTGTATCGAAACCTATTAGTGCTAATCGCACAATCCTCAAAGGAACATCTAAACCGAAAATAAAAATAACTAAAGAAAATAAAAAATATCTCAAACTAATTGGATTACTAAAATGAATATTTTAGATATAACAAGTACTCCTGCCTACGATAATACCATCGATGGTGTTGAATATCATTCATACAAACCTTATGTAACAAGTTTTAACAGAAATGATGAAATCCGCATACCAATCAATCAGCAGGATTTGTACGTGCTACCATCAGCCAGTACTCTTTATTTAGAAGGAGTTGTGAATGTTTTTAAAAAAGATACAAAACAGAAGGTAACAAGTATTGATTTCACAAATAACTCTTTACTTTACCTTTTTCAAGACATTCGATACGAACTTAATGGAGTGGAAATAGATAAAATTAAAAACGCCGGAATAACTACAACGATTAAATCTTTAATATCAATGAGTGACAGTGAATCAAAAGTGTCCAAATCCTGGGCTTGGGATATCGATGGTACAAAGCATGAAGGAAATTTTTCAGCTTCAATACCACTCAGTAATATACTCGGTTTTGCTGAAGATTTTAAAAAAGTCATAATTAACTGTAAACATGAGTTGATACTCTTACGCAGCAATACAGACTTGAATGCTTTGAAACTGAATACTGGGGAAGTTCTGGAAGGTGTTGAAATCCGTAAAATAGTATGGCGTGTACCGCACGTTAAAGTATCAGACAGAGAAAAAATAAATTTACTAAGACTCTTAGAAAAAGATAGAGCGCTTCTGTTAGTATATAGAAATTGGGATCTGTATGAGTATCCCTTATTACCTCAAACAACAAAACATACGTGGTCTATTAAAACTTCAACACAAATTGAAAAACCTAGATACGTAATTGTAGGTTTACAGACTAATAGAAAAAATCAAGGTGATAAAGATATGTCACAATTCGATCACTGTAATTTACGCGATGTCAAAGTGTATCTTAATTCTACATACTTCCCGTATGAAAGTTTTGAAGTTAATTTTACTGATCACAAATACGCTATATTATATGAACAATATGTCAGATTTCAACAGTCTTATTACGGTCGCAAGACAGAACCCTTGCTGTCCACATCGGAATTTGAAAATAAAGCACCGTTATTTGTAATTGATTGCTCTAGACAAAGTGATAACATAAAATCAGGCCCTGTGGTAAATGTGCGCGTAGAGCTCGAGAGTAATAAAGAGATACCCGCCCATACATCTGCATATTGCCTCATTCTTAACGACTGTGTAGTAGAATATAAACCTTTAAGTAATCTAGTAAAGAAAATAACATGAATTCCGATACAATTATTGTAGATCTGCAAGGGTTCAAAGATTCCAAAAATACGTTTATCATCAAGGAATTAGCAATTTTATCTGCAGAATATACTCAAACATTTTTAGTAAAACCACCCTACTCGTATAATTATTTAACAAAAGAAGAAAAGAAGCAAGTGAGATGGGTAGAAAACAACCGAGGCATTTACTGGAGCGATGGATTTGTTGATTATAGAGAATTCAAACGTATTATTAAGCCGTATTTAACTAACAAAAATATATTATGCAAAGGTTTGGAAAAAATGAAATGGATTAAAGAACTTGGTGCTAACTGTAAAGTTACTGATATAGGAGAAAAAGGCTGTCCTAAATTATTTATGTTGTTTTGCAATTTTGATCTAAATAACTCTTTGTCGTGTGTAAACCATATTAAACAATGTGCATTGAAAAATGTTATATGTATTAAAAAATGGATGGATGAAAATCATATTCACAAATTCTCATTGTTTAATAAATAATTACGTAAAATTCGGATTTATTATAATTATCAACTATATTTATGTTTTTACTTTAATAATATCAAATATTGTTAAATGCTTATCATGGTTGTAATAAAACACTAAAATATCAATATATAAATTGTAGCTTTTATTTTCAATAAATTAATTTAAATACATAAATGATTTTTATTTCTTAATTTAATTAGTTATACAATGAAATTATTTATTTATCTTTATTCAGTAGGTATGTAGACCCACATTTATTAAAAACATCTAAAAATTATAATGTATAATTATTTTCATAACATCAAATGACTTCGTATAAGTACCTAACAATATTTATAGTCTAACTATTTACACTAAAATTACAATCTACGATATTTTTGTTTATTTAATCATTATGTTTTAGTAGTTTAGATACCTATTTCTACCTATTTAAAAAATAATTCTATTTTAATATTTAATCTAACTAACTATATTTACATCAGGTACTATTTTTATCTACTTACAAATTATAGCCACACAACTTTTTTGAAATTTTATTTATTAAACTTTCTGTTTGGTCCATAATTTCATCCACTGGTTCCGATATTACGTATTGAGCACTTAAAATTACACTTTCACTGTCTTCATTTTCATCTCCGCTCATTTGTTGCGATAAGTCATATACGCTTATCTTAATTAAACGGATTCCCTTTTTAGGCTGTCTATTGATTACGTATGAGGATGTTTGTAGTTTAGGGCTTTTTATTGTCTTGCTGCGTCGTGACTTTAATGATCCTTTTGGATCCCGCTGTTTACGGGCGAACTCCGGGAAGTCTTCGTCAAATCCAGCTAGCAGGTCCTGAGCATCTTGGAAAAATTCGCCAGAGTCACAGACTGTACGGGACTGAAACAATAAAACAATAATATTTCAAGACAATATATAAATACCAATATTAAATTTATTGTGATTATTAAAAGTTTGGTTTAGCAACTTACCGACATGATGGTGGTTTAATTATTTGATCACAGGAATACAACAAATAACAACTGTTTCTAAGCGTGGAATCGTATTGAATGAATATTTTCATTCATTTCATGTATAAAAGTGCAAATAGCAGCACAAACAGTCATGCATGATGTAAACTGATACCTAGCGCAAGGTTACGGAAATTGACTTGTCTGAACCTGCTTTTTATAATATTGATTAAATTATTAAAATGTGATAAATGATATTACAAACATTATTAGGTACCTACCTATCTATCAACCTACTTAATAAGGTATGTAGGTATATGTAGACAGACATCATTTAATTTTGTGGTTGATCTGATTGCCTATAGAAAAATGCATAGAACTATTGAGCTAGAGTGATCATAAATAAAATATAGGCGTTTATAGATTTTAAGTTCCAACCAATCAAAAACTTATATGTTCGTAAGGTACATACTTAATATTATAATAAAACAAATAAAATATAGAGAAAAACCATTTTATTTCATAAGTAATTGTACAAAACTATGCATATCTAGGTTACTTATTACAACGATAAAAACACCAATACTATAAATGAAGATAATTACGCAACATTAGGAGAAAATTAATTTTATTACATACGATTAAAAGATTATAGGTACAAAGCTATTTCAACTAAACTACCTACCTATTACAACAGTATCAAAAATGACAACTTTACATCTGTATAACGTAAAAATTCAAGAGAAACCCCACTTTATTTAATACAACTAATTATTCGAAACTACTACAACTAGACTACCTATTATAATCATCAAATTATAACTTTTTATACCTGAATATGCTATTACTAAAAATTATTTTAAAACATATACGAATACAAACACAAAATAAACTTCTAAATTAAATCAATTATATACGTTATCATCATCATCATCATTATATCAGCTAATAGAGTGGGTAAGTATTATTAAGTTGGTGACAACCTACTTATGGAGATAAGTATAAGAATATTTTTATTACAACAGTTATGTGGTTGATAAACATTTTTCGTACCTACCTAATAAATGAGGACCAGTCTGTTTAACACTTTTTGATGGTAATCAAACATAATATTTGTATAGATATATGAGTTGAAAAATTTGTTATTGAACATAATGTTAGGTAGTAAATAAAAACAGTGCTAGAAGTTCAGGTCTACATTAAATATTTTTTATGTAATATTTAGAGTTGCAAAATTAAACTCAGATTCAATATAAACACAACAAGAAGCTATAATTTTCATTCACGTAAATAAAAATGAAGATAATGGGAAGCTAAAACAATGATTTGTGACCCCACGATAATGTTGATATCTTGTTTCCTAACAAAATTCGCTTGTCATCATTAGAGGACAATGCTACTTTGTTAATTTTTTGTGTGAATATTTCATGCTTGAGAGATTTAAATATTATGTTACTTTTTCGTTTAACTTTATTCTGTAACAGAACTTCGTTATAATCTGCAAAATCTAAGCCATTCACAACATGTTTTTTTACACCTTTAGCTTTTTTTAATTCTTTATCTTGAGTTTTAATGCAATATAGTTTAGACCTTAATCCTACAAACTCTGTAATAAGTTGACCACCTAATTCGTCTTTAAATAAGCCTGGGACTCGTTTGTTGCAAGGTATTATATTATATGGGTTAGGTTCAGGAAAATTACTAGTATCGAAATAATGATAAAATTTTGTTTTTATATCTTGATAGACATCTTCTGTGTGGATGGAGTAAAGAAAACTGTCGGTGTCTGTATAACAAAGTTTTAATTTTGAACCATAAAAAGGTTTCATTACAGAGTAATGAAAGTCATACATATGACTTTTTGATACTTCTAAAACAGTAAATCCTATATAAATTGGTTTATCTAGGACTACGGTTTCTGGTTTCATTTGAATGGCAACAAAGTTTTCGGTAAATATAGTAGAACTATGATAATTTGGTCTCGCTATTAGTTGCTCAGCAGTAAATTGTTTTTTAGTTTTGTTACTTTCGTCTCTCCATTTATTAACCAACTTTACATCGAGTCTTTTTTCAGTATTCTCCAAGGTTTTGCCGAAAATACTGTTATTAAGCAATTTGTAGAAATTTACTTCAAAAGCTGATGTAGCACGCTGTCGTAATTCGGTATTCAAATCTATATATTCTTTAAGGAACGGACTTTGTTTAAATTGTATTACTCTATGTATTTTTTTCAATATCAATCCATGTTTTAAACATGTTTTTAAGTGAACATAATGTATCACATAATTAAATTTATCATACAAGTTTGGGATTAGTTTGGCAGTGTTTGAACCCAGTGGTGTATATTTTTGAGGGCAAAATGGAATATCGTTATGTAAATCATGCAAGTATTCGGGGTATTCCAAATCTACTTCTAGAATGTAACCATATTCAAAATCGTTTGGTACGGAAGAAATATCAAGTGCAGCCATTTCAATTGCATTCAGTAATCTAAAATCTGAATACGGTAAACATGCACACATTGCATAACCATATAGGTTATTACAATCTATATATAACAAATAACTCTCAGGAACAGTGTTATTGTAAGTGGCGAGGTATCGATTATTTGAGAACGAGTACCTGGTAGAACACAACGAAACGCCACCACGGGTTCCCTTTTGAATCATTCTAATTATCTCTAAGTCATCAATAAGTTGTAGCTTAACTTTCGTTTTAAGTAACATAGCATCAAAACTTAAACTTGGAGCCGTCATGTAAAAAGCTGGATCTAACCGATAATTTCTCCTGCAGGTTTTGCGAAAGTTTTCAAAAATATCGGCTAGCAAAATAACGTCTGTTTTAAGATATAAATCTGTATACTCTCCCAAGTTTTTTAAATTAAATGTATCCCAAACGCGTTGTGCATGAGCATAATCTAATTCTGATACTACTTCATCACGCAAGTAATTAAAAAAGCAATCACGTGGTGGCAGTTTCTTTTCTTCATAAGAATTCCAACTATTCATGTACTCATACGGGTAGATACCTTTACGTTTCAACAAACTAAAATGATTGCTTAAAGGGAAAAAACGTGACAAATGAATAAAATCTTTTTTGTCCAGATCCATCACCAGTTTTTCTAAACTTGAACCTAAAAATTTCAAGGTGTCTACAAAACGAACTGGTATATATTCTTCCTGATTGGTAACGAAGAATTTAGTGAACGATATGTAATTTTCTTTTGTTTTTGCTATAACTTTGATTCTACCAGGTAATTCTCCTAGTTGGCGAATGAACAAATGACAGTCGTAACCGGACAAGTTATGAAAGAATACGGGAATAAACTTCGGTAGCTTAAATCGAATGTTGCAGTATGAATGAGTAGCACCACGATATTTTCCCGTTAAGTGACAATGATCCCTAACTTTATCATCGAATAGTAGTGTATTACAAAGAAAGCAATATTTTGAATCTGTAAACTGTTTTAAATTTTCGTCGGTAAAAATTATTGGAACACATTTAGTGGTTGTTGCATGTACCTTGGCTATATCTGATCGAAGGTTCTTCAAAAAGACATCTACGCAATCTCTTCCACGATAATTAACATATCTACTGAGAGAGCTATTGTATGAACAAACAATGTAATAAGCAAAAGCTGCAGGCACATGCTTCTGTAATGTAGTTGTGTTACATGTACTAGACTCGGTTTCACTACTGTTAGGTTGTAATAAAGATTCGAAATCAGCATATACAACAAAAGGCATATCCTGCATTCGTTCGTAATGCTTAAACTGTATAAGAGTGCCTTTATCGGGTAAAATTGTTGCTATACCACTGCACACATGACAGTCTAACTTTTTTTCAGTACTAAAAAATAGCATACACTCATCACAGAAATACACTTTCCCATGGTGTTTTGTTAGTTGGGATCTAAGTAATTTACTTAAATCTGTAATTAAACAATAATGAGTTCGGTTACCTTTTTCTAACATCAATAAGTTGATGTGGTGTTTCCTTCTATTAATTGTTTTGTACAAAGGACCCACAACACTCGCATTGTTCTTGAGAGCATAGATGTTAATACTGATATTCCTATTATTTTTTTCAAAAATTTTAATGTCATTAAAACTTACTGGAAACGTCATATTATTTATATTGAGAATTCCATCAAAATGAGGATATGAAGAAGTTCTATGAGCATTATTTTTTGCTGGAAATAGTGCTGCGATAATGCAATATAAAAAACAAAAATTATCTGAATTTTGAATGTTAATGCATGCACGTTTATATTTTATACATTTCGGTAACTCAATAAACCCTGAAGATCTCAAAGGATTGTACTTATTAATATTGACTTCCAAATATAGATTTTTTATAAAAGCCCATCCACTATCTCTTTCTTCAAAATCGTCTACTTTTTTACATATACTACGAGAAACTTTTGAGTATATATCATTAAAATCATAATTCTGATGAATAACTATATTTTCGGTAGCAAAAGATTTGATTTCTAGAGTATCGCTTTTCGGTAAAGAAAACTCCGCGAATAGTTCAAAATTTGCTTTGATTGAGTTATACGTAGCTCGTCTAGCGTCGAGCAGACTGCGCACACGGGTTCGCAGCTGCAGCAAAAACTCTGCTGGCATTTTCAACGTTGAGCTGCTGGCCGTATCCGTAGAATTCTCAAAAACTCGATATGATGCTATACGGCTACGAAAAGCGCTATCTATTTTTTCAATGCCATCACTTAATTGAACAGTACTATTATTTTTATGAACATTACTTCGCAAATGTGCCGAAAATGCTTTACTTTTAATGGATATATCGCAAACTGAGCAATATACTGCTCGATTAGACATGATTTTAATAATTTTATGGAATGACTAACTCAAAAGCTTCTCCCGTATAAAATAAAATAATGATGCAAATTAAATACGCATTAAATTGAGTGTATCTATAGCCATGTTACTTTTTATAAAGTTGTTAAAAAGACTGGTCACTTAAATAATATAAGTCTATTTCCTACACACAACAAAATAGATAAAACAAGATGATAAAACAGATGATATAGATGTGTAAAACCCAGCTATTTTTTATGCTTGGTAATATAGTACAACAATTCACTTTTTATCTGCATAAAAAGTGCCTTCCCCAGTAAATTTTTTTTTACATTGATTTATAAATTCCCTTAGCGGTGTAAGCTCTGCACTATCAAATTTTGCACTGTATTTAAGTGCAACCACCGCTTTCTCCCAACGATCTTTGGGTGCTAATTTTAAAATATCGTTAGTATTATATAGTTTTAAATCAACATACACGTCTCCAGTGCGATTGGTGATGCGACGTAGCACGCCATCAGCGACTCTGCGTGTCAAGACGGATGGCAAATGTGATGCAGGCTCCTGTGCCCGCCGTACTGACTCCGAGTCAGATTCAGAATCGGATTCCTTGAGCCAGCTCGAAGCGTCCTTATTACGAGGTTTGGTGGTTACAGGAGTCGAGGACGCCTTCCTTTTGCCCTTTCCACACGCCTTCTTCTTATTGGTGTAAGAACTGAAAAAGCAGTAAATTCTAATAAATATTAACATTAATCAACAGGTGTTTACATCAAATTCTAAAAAATTTAGTTAACCTATACTATAAGAACGGTTGCTATTTATGTAGATAAAACTATGTGCTTGGAGCTCAAATTAAATTTTAATATAAATTGATCTTTCATCCCACATAAATAACATGGAAAATGTTTAGATTAGAGTGAATGTTTTTTAACACTTACCTGCTACCACTTTTCCCATATTACGTAATAATTAAATAAGTACATAATTATAGTCAGAAAAAAGAATAAAAATATTATAGTCAGTTAATAGGTACCTGAAATAGTAGCTTACCTTTCAACCTGGATTTCGTTCTCATCATCAGAGTCCAAAACAGCTTGCAGTGATTTATCAACTCTTTTAGCTCGTTTTTTGTTAGTTTCATAGTCCGACCTGAAATATAAAATTAGTAAATTAATAAACAAGATTTAAATTTACCACGATGTAATCCTGTGAAAACTCGTGTTAACTAGCTATTTCGTAAACATACAAATAACGTGATATATTAAATATGTTTTACAAAATATTTAAGTACCAATATGGAAAAAACTATATTTTGAAGTTTATGTCAGTTATTCCACTGTAAAAACGTTAGTTTACCGACGACCTGGTGAAAGCCGCGGGGAGCCGATGGATGCAGGAGGCGAGCAGCCGCTCAAGGTGGCGTGCTCTGGGGGAGGCCTATGTTCAGCAGTGGACGTCTTCAGGCTGTTAATGATGATGATGATGAAAAACGTTAGTTAAAATATCTATTGTCATAATAATATCTACGTTAGAAGGTTAACAAAATTAACTTATACATAATTTCGTTACATGAAATGTATAAAAATGATTAAAATATATATATATATATATATATATATATATATATATATATAAGATATATAAATAGTGATTGTAATGAAAAGTATTGAATACTAACAATTTACTTACATGTTGTACCGTAATCGCAGGTGCACTTGTTTCGCTCGATAAAATTAAAATGAAAATGGAAGCATTAAACAACCAGTCAACCACGCTAAGTCACTCATTTTTTGCAACAATGTAATCTCATAACAATGACAAAGTTAAAACGTATAGTAATAAATATAAGGTTTAATATTAAACCTACTAGATTACAGTACTTATTTCTTTCTGATATAATTGTGTCGGCGCTTTGAATACTGAGTAAAGGAAGTTTGTTATATGATATCAAGTTCGTGTTCCAAGTAAAGTTTTCGCTTACTTGCACATATGGAAAGAGTACCTATCCTCGAAGGCAGTTTTATGAAATTAACTAATCAGCAACATTCACTATTAGCTACTCTATGAAACGCTTAAAAGTACAATCCAATGCATAATTCTTTAAATTTATAGTGCTTGTTTGAATCCTAATCAAATAATAAAATAAAATGATAGACTACAAAAATTTTGTCGACCAGCGGGGTTCAAGCCCACGTCTTCTAACTACTCACCAAATTAGACGCTCTACCAATTGAGCTACGGTTGCCTGCATGGGGACTGCGAAAATCTTTAACACTATAGTTACTTTAGTACTGTATAAGCGTAATTGGTAGGTATGTCGTTCATGTTGCAATAAACATAATTAAAATTTGAGCACATGAAAAATACGTAAAGAACTGTCTTTTTAACTCTTTAAATCTCAATAAACACGTATCTGCCCATACATACAACAGCAAGTGTTAGGAGCTATCATCCTCATTATGCAGACTCAGTAGTATTTACCTACACATTTTGGTAATTGCATAGACTTAGGAGAAACGAAAAAATTCTTGGTCTGTGGGTAATTGATGTATTTGTATTTTTTGAACTGACTGTACTTGCGCGGTATAATGCTAACTCAGCTCCACGTGCAATAATATAACCTTAACATGTAGATATGCTGTGTTAGATCTTTACACACATGGCACACAAATATATATTATCGTTGTGTATTGTACATAACATTAGTATATAACCCGTAATATTTGCTTTCAAATTCACCTTGTGAAGGAATCATCCTCTCTAGGTGCTTAGTAACTCGGAAATAAGTACGAGTAAATAGCACGAGCAATCTGCCTTGATGATGAATTGCCTTGAGCAAACAGCCGCATGGTCAAAACTAAATAGTCAAAATCTAATATCTGCTTACGATATTTTATCACTCTCACTATGAGAAGGAGCTGCAATCTCTAGGTGCTTACTAACTCGGAAATAAGTACGAGTGTACGGCAAGAACATTCAACCTAGACAATGAGTTCCTTGAGCAAACAGCCTCATGGTTAAAACTAAACGGTCAAAATCTAATATCTGCTTACGATATTTTATCACTCTCACTATGAGAAGGAGCTGCAATCTCTAGGTGCTTACTAACTCGGAAATAAGTACGAGTGTACGGCAAGAACATTCAACCTAGACAATGAGTTCCTTGAGCAAACAGCCTCATGGTTAAAACTAAACGGTCAAAATCTAATACCTGCTTACGATATTTTATTACTCTCACTATGAGGAGGAGCTGCAATCTCTAGGTGTTTAGTAATTCGTAAATAATTAGTATGAGTGAACAACACAAGCAAATCAGCCTAGACGATACATTGCTTGAACAAAGTTGCTTGGTGAAAATAAATCAACTGGTTTTTATTTGAAAAAAAACTATGAGTAAGGTCTACCTAATACTACCAATCTGAAACATTATGTATACTCAAACAAGGCGAAATATTTATATTGGAGGCGCATTTCACGCGAACCACTCAAAACCTATTGGGCTTTTGAAAACATAAATAAAACTGAACCATATTTCAATAAATAACGAGTATTACAGAACAGATAATTCAAAACCTATGTGTGCTTTAATTAAAACATATTGGTGTGACTATTCAAAAATCTGGTTTAAAACCAATTGGGCATTTCGGAACACTGTTTTTCTAATAACGAATGAACAGAGTGAACATGAGGTGAGCTCATTTTGAAATATTATCGAAACTCAATCAAGGCGAAATATTTATATTGGAGACGTATTTAACTCAAACCTTTCTAGTCATCGAGCTTTTTTTGACATGTTGATAATAAATTAAATTATATTGTTCGAGAAGCGCAATACAACAGAAATTATTGGGCAGACAAAACACACTCCAAAAACCAATGGGCATTTCAAAACAGATTTTCCATACATATCGATGTCACTCTTCAAACACAATTGTTTTAAACCAATTGGTTATTTCAGCATACCTTTTTCCAATAATGAACGAACTGAGTGAACACGAAGTGAGCTCATTATTGGAAAAATGTGTTCTGAAATGACCAATTGGTTTAAAACAATTGTGTTTGAAGAGTGACATCGATATGTATGGAAAATCTGTTTTGAAATGCCCACTGGTTTTTGAAGTTTGTTTTGAAATGCCCAATAAACACCTACTAACGATACTCTCGAAGTTGTCGACAAGTATGTCTACCTAGGACAGATTGTCCAATTAGGTAGGTCCAACTTCGACAAAGAGGTGGCGCGAAGAATTCAACTCGGCTGGGCAGCGTTCGGGAAGCTTCGTCCTATCTTTTCGTCCAAAATACCGCAGAGCCTGAAAACGAAAGTTTTCAATCAGTGTGTGTTGCCAGTGATGACTTATGGAACTGAGACATGGTCTCTTACTGTTGGCCTCATTAGTAAGCTCAAAGTCGCGCAGCGAGCTATGGAGCGAGCTATGCTCGGTGTTTCCCTGCGAGATAAGCTCCGGAACGAGGAGATCCGCAGGAGAACTAAAGTGACCGATATAGCTCTTAGAGTTAGTAAGTTGAAGTGGCAATGGGCAGGCCACATCGCTCGTAGAACTGACAACCGATGGGGAAGAAAGGTTCTCGAGTGGCGACCACGAACCGGAAGACGCAGCGTGGGCCGGCCCCCCACTCGGTGGACCGACGACCTGGTGAAAGCCGCGGGGAGCCGATGGATGCAGGAGGCGAGCAGCCGCTCAAGGTGGCGTGCTCTGGGGGAGGCCTATGTTCAGCAGTGGACGTCTTCAGGCTGTTAATGATGATGATGATGATGAGGTTGGCTAGGGTAACTGAGCTGGCAGGAGGAAATGCACAATACACCGCAAGCGGGACGTCAGTGCAGGCCTTTATCGCCCCCACTCAGAATAAGAATAAGAAGAATACTTATTACATTCATGAAGAGCATTTTTGACAACATTGAGCCAATCTTTTTGGGTAAAAATTTTTTAGGGAAAATAATTATTTTGCCAAGAAACATCATGCCATAACAGCGTTAGGACAAAAAAGCATTATGCGAAAAACGTTATGCGAAATTCAAAATGCCCAACCGAATTAGGACAACTAATTTTATGCGTTTCAAGGGGCACCCTCTGTCCAGGTACCTACTAGACATATTCATCGACAAGTTCGAGAATATAGTTCCCAATAATTATCCGTATATGTGGAACATGGGCATTAAACATGACTATGAATATTAAATGAATTATTTCAGAGATCGATTGATTGATTTATTACTTATTTATCATCGTCTTCACATGAAGATGAAGATGAAGACGAAGATTCATCTTCAGACGAAGATGAAGGTGAAGATTCATCTTCAGATGAAGATGATGAAGGCGAAGATTCATCTTCAGATGAAGACGATGATGAAGGCGAAGATTCATCTCCAGACGAAGATGAAGGTGAAGATTCATCTTCACATGAAGATGATGATGAAGATGATGTTTCAACTTTGTGTTCATCGTCACGTTTGTTTGTGCCACTGCCCGCGTCTTTGTGTTTGTCTTTGTCACTGCCCTCTTCATTCTGTTCGTGTTCGCGTTTGCCTGCGTCACTGCCAGCATCTTTGTGTTCTTCTTCGCGTTTGTTTGCGTCACTGCTCGCGTTTTTGTGTTCTTCGTCATGTTTGTTTGCGTCACTGCCCACGTCTTTGCGTTCATCTCCGCGTTTGACTTCGTCACTGCCTAGGTTTATGTACTCAGCACTGTTGTCTTTGAGGTGTCCTTCATTCGCCATCTGTTGCAGATGGTGCAGGAGCGCTCTCCTCAATTTGTCGTCTCCAAAAGATACGCCATAATCTTGGTTGAAGACCCGATCGGCTGCGCACTTGGGCACAATTATCAAGCTTGGATTCAACGCACGACCACAGCGCGATTGCACCTGTAAAATAACATAATACATTGGTGAAAATACATACCTAATTATAACTATTAAGTAGTTCTGGTCGCAAGGTAGACCCTGCGATCACTTTTGCAACAATAACTGTGTAGTCTATGCATAATCATTAATCACATCAACAAGCGGCAGATGTCCGCTGCTGAACACAGGCCTACCCCATAAAATGACACTTTGTATGCTTATCGAAGAGGGGTTTCTATAATCATTACTCTTGGTAGGCAGCTTGGTGGCCGCAGAAGATTTTAATGTACCGAGGAGAATGCTGCTGCCTATTCTCTGAATACCCCTTAGCCAGCTTATACGGCATCCATGGAAAGAGATGGGGTGGTCCTGTTTTTACACCGCTGGGACCACATGGTGTATTTATAGTAAGTAATAAATAAATGCGTGGTACTAAGCCAGTATGATTAGACTGCCTACGAAGCAAAATGCCTATAAAGCAAAATGCCTATAAACGATATCTAACTTGCAAATTGCTTATGGCGAATGTTCTGAACTCAGACCTTAAGACCTTATGTCTTGACAACCTCTTGACCAATTTTGCTTATAATTATTTGAAATACCTATGTGCTAGTCGAGCAACCAATTTTTCTGCAAAACATTATCGAACTATGACTACGGCTATGAGAAAAATCAATATTAAACTTTTACGTAATTAGTCAAGGTAAGGATGTAGTATACAATTAATAGTGAGTTAATTTTACCTTTGTGTCCGGAGTTATGGCGTAAGGGAAGTATACGGTCAGGGTGCTTCCTTTAAACCTCCATACTGCTTGTTGTGTATCGACCACGTCAGGAAGGATCCTCAGCGATGCGTACTCGGACGAGCAGTTCTGGGCGTGCACCAACACCAGCCGCTGCCATACCTTTACCTAGAACCATTTCAGTTATAAGCTGATAGGTACCTAGCTGGGTGCATGCTTTTTGTACCTCTTTGTACAGACCTACCACGCCTGGTTAAATCGAATTAAGCTGGGTATCTCTATCAAAGGATTTCAATTTCACTTAGACAAACACATGTAGTTTCTAATGCCAGTTAGAAATCTTACAATACTTGCTGCAGTCTTTCCTTAGAATTAGTTTAGATAAAAGCTAGCTGTTCTCAGTGTTTTAACAAATTTTGACCATTGGAATTGGAATTTGCCGGATTTTTTACTTTAACTATGTATCAAAAAAACCCACCTATAGTATGAGACGTTCATTCTCATCAGCTCCTTTCAAGAAAGAATAAAACGAATGTTATATTCATTATTGATTGTCAAAGTTTTAGATGACACGTTTTAATATTTTATGCTATTATATACTAATCTATACAGATGCTTCTAGATTTCTCGGTACTCGAATAAAAAAGGCCAGGCTATGTTTTTGTTTTCATTGTACTTAATATCATTTGAGACAAATTAAACAAAGTATAAAGCACAACTAATTGATTTTTCAGGAAGTAGATGGCACTAACCTGTATGTCATCCGCGGTGAACTCTGAGAGACGGACTCGCAGTTGAAAGTGTTCCACACCGTACACCTCACGCAGGGGACGGTCCGAGTGAGCGTTACAGAACTGCCCCATGTTGCTGTGGGCGTCAATCAGTTTCCGAGAAATCGCCGCAGCAGAGATCTCAACGCTATTGGTTTGCCGACGGCTACCAATGCTGCTGCCCCAGTAGTCATCATCTCCCACCTCGTCGTTATTTTCTAAGTTACATCTCTTTTCTGCAGCAGCTAGACCGACCAAACAAATCAATACCAGACGATACATTGTACACTAGGGCGAACGTTCCTTCAAATATTGATGCATGCTTAATTTATCTTCGTTATTTAAAGAAGGATCGCCCGGGATTTCTGAATGTTCGACTTATGAGCATTGAGTTCTGCGCTCTGGGTTCCGTATTTATTGTACAATAATATAAGCCTCCGTGGCCGGCCCAAGCGGCGAAGCCTTGACGTTGTGAAAGAAGACATGAGAGCCAGTGGACTCACCACTGAAGATGCCAATGACCGTGCGGAGTGGAGGCATAAAAGTAGGAAAGCGGACCCTGGCTGAGCCGGAAAATCGCTAGGCAGAAGAAATAGAGAGGGGAATATAAATAAAGAAAGAAGCTTACTTAAAAGTGTCATACATTTCGGAAATTTCATACTATAGAAAATCATATTTAGTACATCTATTAATTGCATGTTATTACAGTACAATTTATAAATATTAATACTAGCACACCTATACTAACTCGTATACTTAAATAATTAAAAAATAAAGCTGTATTTAAGCAGGTATGCATATGTCATAATACACTTAATTTTTACGTATTCAAAGATAATTATTATCATCACCATCAACCAGCAATATGATGGACATAGGCCTCCCCCTAGAACCCACAGCTATTTGCCTCTTATATCCAACAGCTCCCTGCGGTTTTGATTAGATGGTCGTTCCACCTGGTGGAAGACTCGCCTATGCTACGTCTTTCAGGGGGTCCAGAAACAGGTCAACATTGTTGTCGCCATTCGAGAAACTTTCACAGTTCTGCGATCGATGTGGCCTGCCCATTTCTGTTTTAATTTGCGAATTCTTCGAGCTATAATAGATGTGATAAGGTAATAGTTAGATAGGTTACATTTAAAAGAAAGATACAATAGCACCACTCCAAATGAAGGTCCACACCGAAAACTATTGCAAAAAAACGTTAGTCTCACGTATTGAGCGTAAAGTTTTAATTCCTAAATCTACTGTTAAATATATTCATCAGTACTCTGACACTCCACGCGAGAGGGTTCCTTTTCTGCTTTGGCGATTGAAGGAACCCAAATTAAGCACTTGCTTGCTATCTATTACCGCAGATAGCCTGTGGGATTTCTGGTCATTGGTGACATTAAGGCCACGCTTCTGTTATTGTCATTTATCATATTAATAATAGTAGGTACCTATGCCTTTACTAGCCAATAAAAATACAAAAATATCGATGACTGGGTACATCAGGGTTTTTTGACACCTAAACATTTAAACGTTTATATTTTTTGACTAATATAATAATTAATATGTATTTTGTAATATCATTCTTAATTATATTAAAATGTACAGGTGTCAGAATGTCTATACTTAATATGTGAAATAGTAATAACGTGCAAATGTCAAAAAATATAAATAATGTCGAATTGATTGATCTTTTGGCATGTGAACCAATTGAACCCTACATCTGGCAAAAGAGGTATTCTATATCATCATCATGAACAGCCTGCAGACGTCCACTGCTGAACATAGGCCTCCCCCAGAGCGCGCCACCTTGAGCGGCTGCTCGCCTCCTGCATCCATCGGCTCCCCGTGGCTTTCACCAGATCGTCGGTCCACCGAGGGGGCCGGCCTACGCTGCGTCTTCCGGTTCGTGGTCGCCACTCGAGAACCTTTCTTCCCCATCGGTTGTCAGTTCTACGAGCGATGTGGCCTGCCCATTGCCATTTCAACTTGCTAATTCTAAGAGCTATATCGGTCACTTTAGTTCTCCTGCGGATCTCCTCGTTTCGGAGCTTATCTCGCAGGGAAACACCGAGCATAGCTCTCTCCATAACTCGTTGCGCGACTTTCGAGCTTACTAATGCGGCCAACAGTAAGAGACCATGTCATGTATTCTATATGTAGGTATACACTGAAATTGTGCTGCTTTATTGCAAAAACCAGAGTAGGTACTTACACAGCATTTTCGAGTTTCTTCTTTTAAATTATTTAAAGTACTACAATAATACCAACCACTACTAGCTGAACTACAAAAAAACATTCGGAATGTTTAAACTTTGGAAAACGCGATGAGCTCCCGATCCTAACGTACCCAGGGTCTCAACTAAACACCAGGCGCATATTTATAAAGTATTTTCAATGTTATTATGATTGACTAATGTTTTTTTTTAAATATTTTTTTATGTAATTGAACGTCGTGACGAGCTAGTCTTTCTGCTACGTCTCACGGCTGCCCACAACTTTTTCTTTTTTGGTTTACTTTTTTTAACGGTCAATGGAGGCACCTGCCTCTCTTCACCATTTCATCCATTCATCCTTTTTCCTTATGTTTTCCCTTTCCTTTATCTTTTTCTTTAGTCAGGATTAGGGCGTAAAACTAATGCCGCAACTACATTACCTACACTAAATTCAGTCGCCCAGTTAGGATTCGGGAAAGGAGGCTTACTTGCTACCCAGCTAGTTGCCTAATAAGGAACCGATTTTGTTTCGACTTTATTTAGATATTAATAAGAACTTTGTATGGGAATGCTGCTGAAGGTCGGAGATGAGAATACCAACAACGTTTTCCCGATTCGATAGTTCCACAATGTTACCGTATTGTCATCGACTTATCGCCAGATGCTATTTGCAACTGTGGGACTTAGTTTTTTTTATGTAAACGAATGACGTCACGAGCTAGTCATTCGCCTGGTGTTAAGCGTTACGGCTGCCTTTAACATATGCAGCGTCACTCGGAACTCTAAATTACAGTTTCGCATGACATTGCACTGCGTACGTCTTCCACGTCTCATTTGCCTAGTAATTTCACTAGCTACAATGAATGCCCTTCAAACCGGAACACATTAGTGTTGCACACTACCTACTGCTTGGCGGCAGATTGGCTGCGTTTCCACCAGAGATGTGCGAGGGTGCGTAGCGAGGGATGAGTTTGTCAAGAACGAACAGAATCACTTAATTTACCTAGCCTCGCTCAGCGCAGGTCTAATAGAAACGGCTCAGCAGAGCAAGGTTTTCGTACATACAAAACAAAGGAAAAATGTGTGCTGCAGATGTGTTGCGAGGGATGTGTGCGAGGGATGTGTTGCAAGGGATGTGTGCGCTCCGCTCCCACCACACCCCGCCCGCGCGGATTATAAACGAGCCCGCTACACATCTCGCACCGCTCATCCACGCACCGTTTTACAGGCGCACACGCGTATGTCAGTGTCAATGTCACAATCACAAACGTCAACCCAGCGCGTAGGGACGTCACACACTACACCGACCGTATCAGCTTCACGCACAAAAGGTTCCACACTCGCCGAGGCAACATTAAGAACCGGCTTCCACGCAGGCGGCAGAGCCCAACCACGGTCCCGATTAAAGTTCGGGTGACGAGCAATCTCAATGGCCTCACGTATTTTCCGCGGCACGAAAAACTTCTCCTTCGCTAGTACGGAGGCTTTATCAAACCGAATGAAATGGCTCGTCCCCTCGATAAGGGCATGCTCTGCAACAGCGGACTTCTCCGTGTCCAAGTTCTTAACACTCCTAACATGTTCCGCCAGCCTGGTCGCGATGTTGCGACGTGTTTCCCCAATATAACTCTCCCCACAGTCACAGGGTATCCTGTACACTCCAGGGACGTTCAGTGGCTCCCGGTCCTTGGGCGATCGCAACATCTGCCGAAGTTGAATGTGTGCGCGGAATAAAGTCTTAATCCCATATTTCCCTTGTAGCAGGTATCCGATTTTGTCCGTTATTCCTTTTACACAAACGGCAAATAAACAGGAGAACGTTCCACGGTGGCAGGCCGCCTACGTTCGCTTCCACCCGCCAATCGAGAACATTGCCGCCAATTATATCTGTTATTTTCCAGCACCCCTGTACGTGTTCCAGCTCAACACCGACGTACTGAGGGTCGCAGAGGCTTTATTTTCTTCCAAGTTGGAGCAGTTAGTTTTAAATTACAGAAGCGTACCTAATTCACACTGAATAGAAATAAAATTGAAAATAAATAGAGTTTTGTAGTAACGGGTGTTATAAGACCATCACAGGGTATTATAGATTTTCATAAATACCTGTGTAACTTAGACTAAGAAGAAATTATTTTGTACATAAATATAATTATTATAATATGTAGTCGATAAATAATTTCATTTCATTTCATACATTCAACAACAGAGCTCTTGGGAAAACACAGGTTTTGTACCTAATGGGCCAAGACAGTAATTAATTAGATAATATAAATTAGGTGCCTATCGTTTGTTTATTGCTTTGACAGGCTTACGTTATTAAAATATGAATCGAAATCCCCAGGAAAATCCAGTAGGTATGGTACCTATACTTATTCTCGCATGTTGGGTTCAAAAGTCCAAGTAGGTACCTAAATCACAGTATAATTATATTACTTGTCTAAATATAAATCTATACATATAATAAAACTGTAACTGGGCTAAACCTGTCTGTCCCTTTGAACACGCGTCACGCTTCGCGCTGAAACTACTGAACGGATTTCGCTGAAATTTGGTATGGTTATAGCTTATTTCTTAGAATAACATTAAAATACTTTGTTTTCTAAAACAGCTAAGTGCGGGTGGCACGAAGAAACATGTATGTAATTTATATGCAAGAATTTTTTTGATTGTATTATTATTACTCTTTTTATTTATATGCATATTACGCCACATATACACTCATCCTGTCGAAGGGAAGATGGAAGAGAAAGGGAAAAAGATAGGGGAAACAGAAAGACAGAAAGTAGCGAAAATAAAAAATCAAGGAAAAGTATTTCCGTATTTTCTATGTAAGTATAGTTGAAATATTTCTTTGGGTGTGCTTTTTAGTGCTCCCGTAGTACTACGAGGAACCCTATTTATAAAAAGTTCGTCATTTCCGTCTGAACTCTGAACCTCATTTATACCTGCTTATAATAAAACTGTAACAGGTCCAATTCTGTACATTGAAGATATTTAAAAAAAAAAGTTTTTGGATGGCTTTGTTATTATCGATGGTTTTTTTATTGATTGATAGGCTTGTGCTTGACCAATATCTCACCTGATGGTAAGTGACGATACGGTCTAGGATGTAATGCGCTTGCCTAGAAGATACCTGATGCTGAAGCCAAAACTACATTTTTTTTTTCATATTTGTCTGTCTGTCTGTATCTTGGCTGAGCATCACGCTGAAACTACTGAATGGATTCAAATGAAACTTGGCATGATTTGAGTTGATATTACTAGATAGGCTATAGTCTATAGGATACTTAAGTATAGCTTAAGTCTATCTTAAGTGTAGTTTTAAGTTGCCCTCACAATTTCCTTAAAGGGTGAACGGGGTACTCACACTAAACTCTGTCTCGGAGTATGCCTAAAATATATCTTGAGGGACATAATAGTTTTTTCCAAGACAACGGCTAGAATTTATCAATTTGCTTTAAAGATATCTTCAATACCTAGTTTAGATAAGGCGTTGCTACTTGGGACCTTACAATATATTTTTTTGTCAAATCATGTGTTTTGACTTGTTTTTAAGACTTTTGGGAGCTATTGGTAACAGAAAATCAATTTATAATAATATTAATTTAATTTTAAACAATAGATTACTGAATAACGTACACAGTTACATGAAAATTTCTTCATTTGGGTATCCCCTGCGAGGCTCGATTATCGTCTCATCAATATATAGGTTTCTGCAGTCAGACGTGTGGTCGGTGAGTCGATACATGTAATTGAAGCCTACCATGAACTGGCCATTACTGTAAGTCCAGCTTGCAGACCGTGGATTGACGAATTCCGGCAAAACCTTAATGTCGACGTACGTCAGGTCGCAGGTTTCGCCTTGCCTCGGGTAATGCCCGTTGATGTATATCACGCGGTGCTTGATCTTCACCACGAACTCTGCATTCACGAATTCTGGAAGTGATACTTCTAACCGGTACCCTGATTTTTTGAACACCTCCCGTGCGGCAAATGACGTGAAGTGCTTGCAAGTGTCTTGTACCTTTTTATCAAGGTCTATGATATCGTTGGACAAGCTGTTGAACATGTTGTTGGCAGCGTTCTGCCTATTTCTATCGCATAAGTTGTAAGGCTCCACGGCTTTAGCGATCAGAAGACCGAATAATACGTACAAATACATGATGTTCAAAAGGTTTGCCTCGTAGAATGAATGTATGAGCGCTTCGCCGGTGATATTTATGCGCCATAGATAGCGCGCTATCGCTGCATGCTTTATAGATGTCTAAGGTTAAAAATTAAGTGATTTCTTAAAATAGGCATTTTGTAGACCGATAAACTCTTTTTGCAGTTTTAATTGCTTGCTTATTTGCCCTCTCGGAACCATGATACGTAATCTACACGTATTTCTTCATGATACGTACAGAAATGTAAAAAAATGTGAATATTGGCAACCCATAATTACCTTTTGTTGATAAGTACTTTGACTTAGTTACAAAAATATCAAAAAAAAGGAGTCATCGTCTCCAATAAGCTCGCACTGCTGGGCTGGGCCACGGACCTTTTCTCATGGAGAGTGTGCTAGGCCACCACCCTGGCCACAAACGGACGGGTGGATGACATATTTTTCGAATTTTCCAGTACATGCCTTCATGGTGGTTTCCTTCACCGTTGTAAAAGCAATAGTGCAAATTCCGCGCTAGCTGACTGACCGACAGACAAAGTATTAGGTAGGCACACTGGTGCTGGTACTTACAGGTTAAAACGCTGGACCGTATACAGAGACCTGATTGTCATAGGACTGTCATCATCATCATCATCATGATAATGATGACAGTCTTACGGGAAGATAGGGAAGAAAGATTCTCCAGTAGCGACCGTGAACCGGAAGACGCAGCGTAAGCCGGCCCCCCATTCGGTGGATCGACGATCTGGTGAAAACTGCGGGGAGCCGATAGATGCAGGAAGCGAGCAGGTGCACATAGTGGCGCTCTCTGGGGAAGGCCTATGTTCAGCAGTGGACGTCTTCAGGCTGTTGATGATGACGATGATGATGAACCGTTCATTAGCTATCTATATGTAGATTATAATTATTATGAAGAAACGTAGGTGAAACTGCGAGTTGCCACTAGTATGTTAGGTTTAGACATGCTTATACATTTGTAATTTATTTATTAAAGGCGAACTGTAATCAGAAGTTTTCATACTTTATTAATTACCCGCGATAGTATTCGAGTACCTACGTACCAAACTTTTATAGTTTCTTCAATGATAAGCACAAGAATTTTGATTCCAAGCTTGGCATTTGAACTTTTGCGTTGGGGTTTAATTTGATCTTTACCATCGCAATTGTAATTACGCAGCCACTATTTTATATCTATATCATTATTTATTTTCAGCCTGGTTTGCCCCACTGTAGGGCAAAGGCCTCCCTACCCTCCTTCCGCCCCTCGCGGTCTGAAGCTCTAACAGTCCAGTTTTTATCTACCTATACTTTTAATAAAACTGTTAAATTATGAGTGTTTGAAAAATACTTGTAACAAAACTGTTAAATTATGTTAAAAATTCAATCCTTAAACGGGTGAAATAAGTAGTTAAAGTTTGTGTGTGAAATAAAAAAAATATGATCATAAGTATTCCATCGGATAGTTCATTCAAAATAAAAAATGGTATTTACAATATTTTTTGCCAGGGATGACATCACACATCAGCCGGAAGACGTCCACTACTGAACACAAAAATCCATAAAACGACACTTTGGACAACATAATGAAACATACTACAAAGTAGGTAGGTACCTATTTCACACCAGTGTAAGAAGAATATTAGAATGATCTTGACATAAAAAATACATGTAGAAAATAAAAATTATAGGTATAGCCAAGCGATAGACACGGTACCTAAGATTACATAACATTGAGCTTGGGGCAATCAGGCCAAGCTTTTTTGTCTGACAAATAATCATTTATGGTGTAATAGGCTTTTTTCATCAGATTCGACTTGACAAACGATGTAAATTTACGCATTGACAAATGTTCAACACCGTCAGGCAACTTTCCCATGAATGAACCATTAACTTTCTGCAGTCTGAATCTTGGCACTTTCAGTTTGTTTTTGTTCCTAGTATTGAAATTATGAATGTCGCAATATCTGGGAAACGAGGTAATGTTTTTGCGAGTGTATATCAAGTTTTTGTAAATGTATTGACTAGCCACTGTAAGAATATTTATCTCTTTAAAGCGTTCCCTAAGAGAGTCGCGGGATTTTATGTTATAAATTGAACGAATGGCTCTTTTCTGTAAGACAAAAATGGATTGTATGTCCGCGGCTTTGCCCAACAGTAAAATGCCGTATGACATAATACTGTGAAAGTAACTGAAGTATACTAGTCTTGCAGTGGCTTCATCGGTTAACTGTCTGATCTTACGTACCGCATATGCTGCAGGGCTCAATCTACTTGCAGTGGTTGATATCATATATCAACCACTGCACTGACTGTTAATTACAGTGGGGTACTCATGTACCCCACTGTAATTAAGAGTCTATAGTTATGCCAAGGAACGTGGCAGATTGAACCAGATCTAATGGTTCATCATTCAGTACTATATCTGTAGGATACCCTCTAACATTGGGTAGCGAGAATTTTATACATTTAGTTTTTTTAAATGATACAAATGATACAAATGATACAAATCTTTATTACGGTAATGTGGTACAGAGATGTTATATAATTAATAAAGTCCAACATATTAGCCATTACTGGCATGCAATAACAATATTTAAAGGTCAATTACAATTTCCATTATTCCAAATTTCATTTTTCTTAAATTTATGTCAATTTTAGGTATAGTATCTACAATAGTCAATAGAATTAAACGTGTGAATGTCAATAAGATTTTACGATGATATATTAATTACTTATATGTACTAATTTTTATATGTCATGAATTCATGCACCGTGTAATGCTTTTTGAATTCTTGATACAGACCCTATAAGGGGGGGAGTAAGAAAGAAAACACTAGCCTCTATCCGTTAGTGTCTTTACTTCTGTTTTACACAAAAGTTGTTCCTTTCCGAAGGAGGCTAATATCTACTGTTTAATATTACTAAGGACTATAGTTGCTAATAATATTTTATGATATTTTGGTAGGATACATTCACAGATGGAAGGTGTTGGGCGCCTTAGAATATACAAATGTAGTGCTTGCCAGCTATTATGAGACCCAAGAGGGGTGTGGTACGAGCTAGTAGAACATTCCTGCTTTGCAACCAGATAGCTAAGTTAGTTGGTAATGGACAACACAAAGTATAAATGAACGCGATCAACCAGCTACCATGCTGGCCGACCGTGATACCGTAAGGAGCGCGATGGTGTGGAGGACTGAACTGGATCCAGGGAGATGCAGACGGCGGGTGTAGACCCGTAGGTAAGGGGCCGTTGCCTCCCGGAGCCTAGCAGGTCAGCGCAGACCGTCGGTGAGCTCGGAGAGGGGCGTGCCAGGAGGTGGCACGACCCGAGTAGAAGAGGAGTAATAAAAAAAAACCCTGTCGAAGGACAGGAACAAATTAGACTCTTATTTTAGCACTTTTTACTATCACTGTCTACGACTTGATGCACATTTAGGTTTCTTTGGATAAATGGGAAGACTTACCCTGTAGAGGGGTTTTTCTTTACTCGAGCGAGGTGAGACGCAGGCTCACGATGGGCGTGGTGGAGGTGGGCACCCGCCTAAAACGAAGGCGTCGCGGCAGCGGCCAAATGGAGGCAGCGACTTGCCGCGACCGGTAATTATACGTAGGGCACAGCTGCCTGTGGAAAGATGGAGTTCCATGAAGCTACCAGGTTCTGAGCACGGCGCGGGGATGGAGCCCCGCTCGTGATTACAAGATATTCTCGTGGAAACTCACCTGCAGCAAAAGAAGGAGTTAGCTTGGTGGCCGAGGAGACGCGCCAAACTGTCAGGAGCTGCGCCCACGCCGATACCAAAGAAAACGAACCACTCGAAGTTTCTTCGCTCTTCCTTTTTCTAAGGAGAACCGTCGCTCTAACTGGGCGGATTTGCGTCACCCTATCTCGCCCCCCAGCCTCTGTCGAATTTTCTCGAAAAGTCCTTGCCTGCGTCCCTGACCACAAAAGTCACCACTCCGCATATCGCCAAAAGCGAAAGTCGAGCGGCTGAGTCAAGGACTAGATCTTCCCACAAGAGCCTTCACGACAGTGGTGGTTATTTAACGATATTTCTCGTGTTCTTTGCGTAAAATAAATTATTTATTTATGTGCATTTTAGCTATGCAAATAAACAGAAAATTAGTGAAAATCCCTTGGTTTGTAGGTTTTTCTTTGTTTAGGGTCACCCTGCGATCACGTCATATGTCAACTTCAATTTGACGTCTTGTCAGCCGACAGTGACAGTGACGTTTCGGTGTGGATTAAAAAGTTATGGTCGTTGGTTTTTTCTCTAAATTGGCTCCTGTGAGATGGAGATTATTATAGAGATTTAGCCAACCCATAAAGAAAAACGATTGACTGTGATTGTGATCCAACCACAATAATTAAATTTATACAGAAGCGAAAAACAAGCCGTTACAACCGAGTAGAAACATCTTTCTACTAACCATAAGTGTAGTTTGCCCTTGAACCGACTAGAATTTAGGTTTTTTAAATCTGATGGCAGTTTGTTGAATATTTTGACACACATGCTATAACAGTTTCTCTTACACATTTCTGTTTTTGTTATAGGAGGAACAAGTTGCTTAGGATATCTAGTGTTGAAGTTACATACATCCTCATTTTTCTTAAAAAGAGAGTGATTTGTTCTTACGAAATTCGAAACCTCATAGATATATATGCTTGGTAATGTTAAGAGATTTAATTTCTTGAACAGAGGTCTGCAGGTTGTCAAGGGACACACATCACAAATGGCACGCACACATTGTTTTTGTGCTATAAAAGCTGTATTTATTTTAACAGAATTACCCCATAGCAAAATACCATATCTTAAATTTGATCCAACATAACCGTGGTAAGCTTTCAATCAGGTTTCTACATTTGTAATTTTCGTAAGCCTGTATAATGCATAGGCAAATCGGTTTATCTTACTACATACTTTATCTACATGAGATTTCCAGGAGCAGCTGTCATCCAGCATAATGCCCAAGAATGTAGTCTCATTCGTTTCTGTAACAGATTGCTTGTTATAGCTTACTTTGAGATCCATTTTCTTACCTCCTTTATTTTTAAACTGAATCAATTTTGTTTTATCTACATTTACTTAATTATTTGCATCTAGCCATTCTATTATATCTTTTACTGTATTGTTTATATTTATATTATAACTTTCAACTACTTTATCAGGAATTACCACTGAGATGTCATCAGCAAATAGGGTACAATGATTATTTGTAACTTTAGGCAGGTCGTTTATATAAAAATGGATAGATAGATAGATAAACTCTTTATTGAAACACACAAATCATTAAAAACTAAGTGAACAAAATAACAAACAAAAGTGTAACAATGGGCGGTCTTATCGCTCAAAGCGATCTCTTCCAGACAACCTTGCACGGAAAGGAATAACGTAAAAATATATGGACGGTGGTTTCCCCAAAAAGCTATTCATAAACGTACATACTATACATATAATATACAATAAACATCATAATAAAAACTACATAAACGTAATACATACATATAAAAAAGCAAAAAAGGAAAAGGAAAAGCAGAGGACCCAAAATGCTACCCTGGGGAACTCCTACATTGTTTTCCTTAATGGCTGATTTAAATTTAGCCTCAGTCATGCTTTGAGAGTCCATAGCTGTGATTTCAACGTATTGCTTTCTACCACTAAGATAGCTTTTTAGCCACTCATTAACACAGCCTCGCAAACCATAAGCTTCTGCCTTGTGTAAAAACAAATTATGGGACACAAAATCAAATGCACGGCTCATATCAAAAAATACTGCTGACACGCGTTTTTTGTTATTCAGATTACTAACAATATTGTTTATAAGCTTGAAAGCTGCTAATGTAGTAGATTTTCCTTTTTGAAACCCATTTTGATCTGAATGTAATATATTATGCTTTTCAATAAAATTTATGATTCGTACATGCATGAGTTTTTCAAAGATTTAGATAAAACGGGTATCAAAGCAATAGGTCTATAATTTTTAGGACAATTCCTATCGCCTTTTTTATGAATTGGCTTTATTACAGTAATTTTTGGAGAATCCGGAAAGCTACCTTGTTCAAAAGATAAGTTGACCAAGTGAGTGATAATTGGCGTTAATATTTGAGAGCACGATTTAATAAGTGGTGTTGGAATATGGTCATATCCAACTGAGTTGGTATCTTTCAAAGATTTTATTATTTTGAGTACTTCATCCTCATTTGTAGGAAATAAAACATGTTATTGTTATTTAGTTGAACGTTACGTTTATATTTATTAAATTTATTTATGTCAAATAGAATGTCACTTTCGTGTGTCAGAGTTATGAAAAAGTCGTTGAAGGCATTAGCAATTTCGTGAGGTACATTAATAATATGGTTTCCGTGTTTAATTGTTTGAATAATATCTTTATTCTGTTGACCTGAGTTAGTACTGTCCTTTATAATTCTCCATGATGCTGCGCAAATATTCTTAGATTTATTTATGAAGCGTTCATTGGTTATTTTATGAGCCTTTATAACACACTTTTTAAAGATTTTATTACATTGTAGATAATCTGATTTACTTTTTTTTGTCCTATTTTTATAAAAGCTAAACCTTAGCTTTCGTTTAGTGACAGCAGCTTTCTTTATGCCTTTTGAAAGCAATCTTGCTTGCTTGGGTTTATTTGTCACTTTAATTTTATAAACCGGAAAGCATAGATTGAAAAACATTGTTAAAGTTTCATGGAAAACATTAAATGCTGAATTTATATCGTCTTTAGAAAGTACATCGCTCCATTTCAGACCATGTATGCAACTCCAAAACTTATGCATATTTTCAGGACTGTTGTCTCGTTTAAAAACAAACCATTGACGCAGAGGCATAGTTTTGCTCTCGACCTTTAACTTAAGCAGTTGTCCAGTATTGTGATCTGAAAGACCTAATGGAAGGACTTCACCTTTGGCACCATGAACATTACTCATTGTTTGATCAAGACAAGCTGTGAGGCGTGTAGGTTCTGTAATATGGATCATAAAGTTGTAGTTTTGAGCTATTCTCCGGAATTCCGTTAAAGTATCAGAACATTTTAGTAAATCTATATTGAAGTCACCGGTAACAACAACTTTTTTCTTTATTTTACTCTTAAGTTTAGATAGTAGAAGCTCCAAATTTTTCAAAAATATGCTAGGATTGGAACTAGGTATTCTATAGATGAAAATTATAATGCAATTGAATTTAGGGATTTCAATTCCACAACATTCAAAAGTTAGTTCTCTACACAAATCTTTTAAAAATGGTATTTTTTTAAACTCTATGTAATCCTTAGTGAGTATGCATACGCCACCTCGGCGTTGTTTACTCCTTGAACACCAGTTAGCCAAGTACCAGTTAGCATTTAAATGCAATTTGTTTTTAGTAAACCAATTCAGAACCAGTGAAATTGCCTTGTTAACGTCGTCAAAATCTTTAATAGATCGGTCAACCTTAAAAATAAGAGACGTACCATCTGCGAACAAAACAATATCACATAGGTTCTTTACAAAAAATGGTAGATTAATGTAGGCCAAAAATAGATATGGTCCTAAAATTGAACCCTGCGGGACTCCCATTTTAGTGATACAACCAGATGATCTTGCTCCATTAACTTCAACTGTCTGATTTCGATTACAAAGATAAGAAGATACAAGATCAAGAGCTTTCCCTTGAACCCCATAATGCTTTAATTTAAAAATTAAGGTTTCATGACATACGCAATCAAATGCTTTAGATAAGTCACAAAAACTCCTATAGCATCCTGTGACTCCTCCCAAGCACTAAATATATGCTTTAAGAGCTCAACACTTGCATCCGTAGTTGATCGCCCTTTTGTAAATCCAAATTGTTGACTGTGAAACTTTACTTATTGCAGGTAAAACAGAAATTGGTCTATAGTTTGTTGGATCATTCCTATGTCCAGCCTCAAATAACGGAATCAATTTACTATTTTTCATTACGTCAGGAAAGACTCCTTCGTCAGCACACCTATTAAATATTTCTGCTAAGTATGGTGCGATTAATGTGACAATGCCACTTAAAACCCTGGTAGACATTCCCCAGAGATCTTCAGTATTCTTTATTTTTAGCGACCTAAAAGTCTTGACAATTGAAGCCGAATTAATATGTCTTTTGAAAGCAACCTCACACCTATCAACGCACTTAGAAGATAGTGAAGGATGGCACTTTGTATGCATACTTAGTTCTTTGTTTTTGAATTTGTAATTATGAAAGTTGGTATTTCTATATCAATCACATCCATAAATGGTAAAATAATATTTTTGCAAGGGTTGATTTGAAACGGTGAAAATGGGGAGGAACGTTTTAGTTCAAAGTTTTTTATTTTCATTGTCACGTTTGTATAGCGGAAGCAGAAATAAAACGGGCAGAGTTTCGGTAACTTCTTGTATTTGTTCCTTCTTATAAAATTGCAACAGGAATGAGACACAATAATGGCTGGCTTAGGCTTATATTGACACACTCTCCCCTCCAAGGCTTGACATGGCTGGCTGGCAGGCAGGGCTGGCGGAAGGGGCGGTGTCAATACGGCGGCTTCCAGCTTGGCTATGGCGGGCTGGTACGTTGGCTGTCGTCACGTCCGTTACATTTGTTAAACTAAGTAGTTGTTATTAGCTACCTGTATGTTAATAAAAACAATATTTTGAAATGATTACAGGGTCGAAATAGTTTTTTTTTTGGAAACTGTTAGATTATCAATAGAATTTCAACATTTTTTTCGTGTTAGTGTCAAAGTAAACATTAAAGAAAGTTATTACCAGAGATATAAAAAATTTTTTTCCTCTCTACCTCTTACTACAATGTTACCATGAGAGGTCACTGCATGTGGCCATATTAAAAAGATTAAAAAGATGAATAAGTAGCCTCTTTATATTTATGACGCTTTTTACACGGTTCTCAAAATAGGAGGCTTAAATTAATTTTATCCTGAAAAAATAAACGGTTTCTGAGGGATAGACCACGCGGGCGAAGCCGCGCGGGTACAAGCTAGTGTACTATACATTATACAAGCCTTGGCCATAACTAGCCATTGATTGACTTACGTATATATGCCTCGGCCCACATGTACACGTTCGTCCATCAATGCCTCTTTTGATGGCCGCTGCAGCAATGTACTAATTATTAGTCTTTGCTAGATGGAGTGACGCGACGCAATGGCTAAATTATACGGGGAGCCGATGCACGATGGCCGCTAGCCGCTCAAAGTGGCAGGCCTAGTTCAGCAATGAGCGTCTTTAGGCAGATGATGAAATATAGTCATATTAACAACTTTTTTAATTATCTATGGTTTTATACCTAATAATTAAATAAATTAGGTTTTACACTATTAAATCGAGAATGTTTATTATTCGATACGGCGTTATCTCTGCAACGGTGGTGTATTTATAGCCGTATAACTCTAGATGGTTTCCAGTCAAATCTTGTCACCTAACAGAGATGTACCGATCGATCGCATTTACATTGCTGACCGTCATTGCTGCCATCGAAGGGTGTCAGCCACCACCATGTCACTGGAGCAAGAACGAAGCAAAGCAAATCGAAGACTACTTCAGCCAAGTGGCTAACGTAATGATAGCAGCTGATAGGAAGCTACAGGGTTTCTGCAACCAGAACCGAGGTGCACTATTGCCCAAGGAGGTTCACACGCGTAAACAGTATCAACTACAGTTCTCAAATGCAGGCGGTGACATATATGACATCAAAGTTAGGGACCGTGTTCTGCTTGTCCTTGCTCAGAACTGCATGAGCAGCGTTACTGATGTGAGGATCCTGCCAACGTACGTAGATGGTAAATCTGGCTCATACAAGGTCGATGGTTCGGATCTGATCATCAGCTTCCCGTACAAATTTGACCCTGGTCGAGGAGGAGGTAGCTGCATACCGCCGGATCAAGGAATAGTGTCTCTGACTCAAACTGCTGCATGTGATGGCGCCTGTAGTGGACCCTTTTAGCTGTAGCCTTGTAGCCTTTTAGTTGTAGCTTCTGTTTTATCTTATTTAATATAATTTTTACTTAGTATTAAACATTTTGTACGGAAAGTAAAAAGTATGGTGCTTTAATTTGAGTTTTTTTTTATAATTACTATCCATTACATAATTGTAAACATCTACGTACCTACATAATTTCGAAAATAAGGTCGTAAGTATAGAAAATCAATATTTTCTTCTAGCTTGTTGAAAAGCTAAAATAGCTTTGTCTTCAACATCAATCGAGGGTTAAAAACGTGTTCTGACAGCATTTATCGTTTGTTTTACGTCCAACTTTGTGATTGGGATCAGATGGGAGCTCAAAATAATATTGCAGCAACATAAGATGATGACCTAACTCCAGACACAAAACTTGAATAGTTTTAGAAGATTCATTAACTGTGACGGAAAACGTTTTGCACGTATTTAATTTAATTTCCCGAGCTTTTTTAAAGTTGGCTTGCGCGCTGATACAGCCTGCTACTTGTTCATACAATGTTCGTGATTGTACCTAACTTTTACTAACAGTTTTCATACTCTAATCCAAAGGAACTAAGAGTGACTTGGATTCAGAGTTTGGTTTGGAATCCCTAGGGATTAAAGAGCTATTTTAGTCCCTATTTACGAAGAATAAACCGGCTCTTTTCGAGATATGATAAAAATTACGTTAAGCGCCATCTGGTGAGCGCTGTATAAACTACCGTGACGCAACAGATAACAGAGAGAGATAATACAGTGGTTCAATATGTTAGTGTTAATTACTACAAAAATAGCTAACAAAATTTTTGCCTTGTTGTCTGTGTTGCTGAACATTGTTTTAGTCAATAGTTTTTTATCTGTGGTATAAAGTCACGATATTTTAATTTCAGCATCACCGGCTGAATACACAAACCAATCAAAGCTACTATAGATAACCATCTGTGAAAGCCACAAACGAATGAAAAAGAGCCCTGTATTTTTATAATATCTGCGCCGCTTACAATACACTGCCTACAATATTAACACTGGATCTTAGGCTATGATTCATTCGCAAATCAGACTTGAAATGCGAAATACTCTAACCTCTTTTTACCTAGTCTGTGATAGTATATTTAATTAAAAGAAAAGTGACTCTTTAACTTATTACTTTTTTATTGATTAGGTACTTTATTTATCATTATCTATAAGTGTGGGGATACGGTGAGTGCATAAACAAATTGTTGGTGTTAGTGTAATCATTTTCAGAATATCGTTCGTGGTTTCCGTTATCATTATTTTATTCTAAAAATATGTTATCATAAACAATGTACCTAGGTAAATTAGTTAAACCGTACGTGTTTAACATAATTGTTTTATTCATAAGTCAGAAAATTTCAGACTTAGGTATATTATACCATACCTAAATGATAAAATGAAATCACAATCGACAGTGTTTTATTCATAGACTCAGGCAGTGCTGTCAACGCGACTACTACAGAATATGCTAAAGTGAGATAAAAAAATGCCAGAAATATGCTAAACGTAATTTGAATACTTATGCCAAAAAAATGCTAACATACCTAGTTGATTTACCTAAAAAGCCATTAAAAAAACTAACTAGATTTACATGTAATTAATATAACTTAATCAATAAAGAAAGCAGATTAAAAATAAAATCTTGAAATATAAGACAATTCTAGGAAATATTAATAAACATCATAAACTTGTATTTTCATTTCGTTTTTTTGCTATCTCTTTCTAATATTGCTGAGAATAGTCTCATAGAGAAAAGAACATAGGTTTAGACCAAAGAGTTCTATGTACTACGTACTAGAAGTCTTTGGTTTAGACAGCGGTTGGAACCAGTTTTGCGTTGCGTTGCCAGTTGATAAAATAAATTTATCTCCTACTGTCATTATTTCTGAGAACAGCTAAGTAGATTAATTTGTTTCCTGTTCTTCGAAAAAACAAACTCATCGTTTATCGAGGAACTCATTCGCTGTATTTACATAAATACTAAGCAGGAAACTACGTATACGTTGAAGTCAATTGGAAACAAAATTTGAATACCTATCTACCTAGAATATTATATGCAGTGTAACCTATACAATGATTCTTTATATTTGTGTAGGGGTATCGAAAAGTCTGATACGAGAGATTGCAAACAGTATGTACGATAGGGGCTTATTATACACGAGTATGCACTGAGCCATTTTGACCTTGAAATTGTAGCTTCCAACAAACCATCGGACATTCCATCTATTTTTAGAATCAAGGGAGGCCGTTGAGTCAGTGGGAGCACATCCTGATTTTTAGAGTCCCCGTCCATAGATTTAGTAAAATTTTTTTAGGTATGCCAATGGTCCCAGCCTTCAACTTCAATAGACCTCATAAATAACCTATTATGAGCCTGACCTGTAATTCGATTTATGTAACCGTCGGCGGTAGAGGAACTGTATTAATAAATAAATAAATCAACAGCCTTTTTATTCCAAATGTATCTAAACATGGACCCGCCTTTGGGTAAATGCCTCCTCCATTTCAAGCTGTGCTTTTCTGTCCTTAACATTTTACTTGGGGCCTTCCTTTTCGTCTTTTGCCGTTTAGGCCTGTTCCTGTATACTTTCCTGCCCTTACATAATTATGTCAGCCAAATATGAACGTACAACAAAGAAACAAGAAATTGAATACAAATATGCTAGAGCGCTATGGAAAGAAGCATTTAAAAATTTAATTAAATCGGCAGTTACAACCTTAACATCTTCAATACCAACTTTGATTGATCAACACCCATCAGGGCCATAATTCTGTATGAAACACAGATTCCATACGATACAGAAAGCACGTCGTTATCGTGTCTTGTTTAAATCATGTCACAGCAAGGAATCGTCAATTTTTGTATTCTCTATCATCTAAGACAATCTATGACAGATTTTGGATCCCTCGAGTGCATTCCGAATTAGACTAAAAGATTTCTCATCCCAAAACCGGTAAAAATTAAAATAAAATAATAGCTTATATTTATGTTGTGATATAACGAAGCTATGGGTAATTGTTAAAAATTGACAAAAAACCCTTAGAAATGCTTTCACGTTACACTAAAATTATTTTTATTTTGAATAACTAATTTTAACATAAGACGTGTTGGTAACTTTTGACGTGTTGATGTTTCGAAACGCGTCCTAGACGAACATACACAGTTCAAATCGCGCCAACTCCAGTTACTTTCACATTCATTTCGCGCGGTTTCGTTTTCATTTCATAGAGAATAGATTTTTGCAGATTTCTTATGTAAGTCAAGGAATTCGCGTGGTTTCGAAGCAAGGAATCGTAAAGTAGTCAAACAGAATTATGGCCCAGGTGTGGTTGGTACTTAGTAGAGACAACAATCAAATGTTACATCGTTCATAAAAATTGTCTGCGTATATTAAAGTGCAAACATCCGACCACCATGGGTGGTAGACGTTGGTGGTGATACATACAAATTACAAAATTAATAAATTATACGAGCCATTTAATATGTTCATGTCTGTCATGGTGGTCTGTTCATATGCACTTTAGTTAGCTTAGTAGTTAGTATGCATACTTAAAACTAGATCCATGATTCAACTTCTCTTGACGCATTCCGGATTTTGCGAAACCTAAACAAAAGATTGCGCTAAATATAACCTTGTAAATCTTTTGTTTGATCCTAACCACACATGTTAGCTCCACAGATGTTAAATAACTTATATTATTTTTTATAAATACATTTTTAGGTTTAAGATATTTATTTTCACTTAAAGAATTATATTCACTTGCAAGTGAAAATACAAAATATTATTTTAAATGCGAGCAGGAACGACAACATAAAGGTTTATAATAGAATCTTCTAATAATCTAATAGGCTAGCAGACTCAAGTAGGTACCTATTTTAAATTAGTTATGTTGTTTTTACATTGAATTTTTTACATTGATTTCTTATAATAGTCAGATACATCATTTATATATAATCATCATCATCATCATCATCAACAGCCTGAAGACGTCCGCTGCTGAACATAGGCCTCCCCCAGAGAGCGCCACTTTGAGCGGCTGCTCGCTTCCTGCACCCATCGGCTCCTCGCGGGTTTCACCAGATCATCGGTCCATCTAGTGGGGGGCAGGTTCGTGGTCGCCACTCGCCATTGCCATTTCAACTTGCTAATTCTAAGAACTATATCGAACACTTTAGTGCTCCTGCGGATCTCATTTCGGATCTTATCTCGCTGGGAAACATCAAGCATAGCTCTCTCCATAGCTCGTTGTGCGACTTTGAGCTTACTAATGAGCCCAACAGTCTTAGTTCCATAAGTCATCACTGTCAACGCACACTAATTGAAAATAATATGTTTATATGTAACATGTTAAAAATAATACAGCATTGTCATGTTTAGGAGATTATCCCTATAGGCTCTTTTGGTGATCTTTGCTCACCGCTTGTTGTTTACCATTAAGTGTTACTTTAGTTATTTGAATAAAATTGGTCTAACATGCGAATACGAACGTAAAACTTGTGGGATGAATGTGGAATGTAATAAATATTGAAACATAATTTGACAAAGACATTACTTGATACTTGCGCGGGCTATTTACCATAACTAGGCTGCTCATTTTGCGTGATGACACGAAGAAGAAATTGTTTTTGATCCTCTACCATCTTCCAGGTGTGCACTTTATCTTGTGACGCCATAATAGTTACATTATAATCTTAAATAATCTGATCTTTAGTACAGTTCTATTCACAATCTTCATCTTCAGCTTCATCATCATCATCATTTATCCCACCATCATGATTATTCTCGTAGGTTCAATATTTGGTGAAGACCAGATGATGGCATTTGACAGAAAGACACATTTTAGTGTAGGGATATTAAATAAGTAATATTTAGTATTTAAGAAAAAGACGACGAGGAAACGCATTAGAAAACGCCGCCATATTTTTTCAAAACATTAATTTGCTAATTTCCTTTGTTAAGATAATCGATAATGGAAGCCCATGGCGTGCAAGTGGTGGATGTAGAAAATAATAACTCGTATCAACTTAACGTGGAAGAGCTGAGGAGAATACTGCTGAGAGATGACGTCAAGGATTTACCCGTTGTGGTGGTGAGCGTGGCAGGAGCCTTCCGTGGTGGCAAGTCCTTCCTGCTTAACTTCTTCCTGAGATACCTCACGGCCCCGGTAAGTACAATGGCTGTAATAGCTAGACATTTTTTGTAGGCTCTCCATTTTGTTTACTTGAAGTAAGTAGATATTCGTTCGTCTAGGTAGGTACCACCGCTTTGCCAGTTATTCTGCCGCCAAGCAGTAGTGTGCAAGCACTACTGTATTACAGTTTGAAGGGCATTGTAGCTAGTGAAATTACTGGGCAAATGAGACTTTATGATCTGATTACACAGTCAATAATCTAATTACTTGACTATGTGATGTCTGATGATGACGTGCGCAGTGCAGTATGTCACGCTAAACTTTATGCTTTTAAAGTTCCGAGTGACACTGCAACTGTTATGGGTGGCCGTGTCGCTTAACGTCAGGTGAACGACCAGCCCGTCACGACAGTCATTCTCAGAAAAAACAAAGATATCATATTAAAAAAAACATGATTCAGATTCAGATTCAGATATTTTATTGCTTCCATAGTGTACATAGGTGGAATAAGTATAAACTTAATTAATTAGGCATGTAGGTAGGTTTATTTATTATTTTATTTAATCAGTTCAAACAGGCGTACCTAATTCGGGATTTGTCCAATTTTTATATTCTGTTGATGATGATAATACAGATTGAACATTCTGATACTTGTATTACCAGTGGTCGTTTTAGCATCTAGACATTGTAATAAATTGTCAGTTTAACACTAAGCTTGGCATTCCCGTTGTGATATTTTAAACGGTAATCTTAATCTGCGTCACTTCGCTATTATTTTTGCAGTTGGCAAGTCAATTGGATGGCTCCTGGATAGGTGGTGATCACGACCCGCTCGCTGGGTTCAGCTGGCGTGGTGGCTCCCAGAGAAACACGACTGGTATTGTCATGTGGTCACAGCCCATCATCACCACTCTTGCATCCGGAAAAAGGGTACTTTTTTGATTAAACGATACCGCAAACTCTTAAAGTTAAGGTTCTCGAGTGGCGATGCCGCGTAGGCTGGCCCCCCACTGCGTGGACCGGATGATCTGGTTAAAAACCGATGGATGCAGGACGGAAGCAGCCGCTCAAAGTGGCGCTCTGCGGGGGATGCCTATGTTCAGCAGTGGACATCTTCAAGCTGTTGATGATGAAGATGATACCGCAAACGTAGAATTAGGTATTCATTAAAAGAGCTTGCCCGATTGGTGATAAAAATCTAAAATGCTTGTAACTGTTGTTACTTTATTCAGATTCAAGAATGAAATTGATGTGCATGAAAATCTGTCGTATTTCCATAACCAAAATCTAAGCCATACCTAATCGAATTTCAAATCTAACAACACCAAAGATTATCGCAAACATGCTTGGAAATTTGAGCATTATTTTGACAACCTTCTTCGGGATAAATCACAGAGCTAAAATTTCGTTACTCTCAAAAGAGTCATGAAGCGTGGGAGCGAGTAATACAAATCAAGTACACACTGCAAGTATTTTTGCAGCTTTTACATCTTATTCCGTGAGTGAATGTTACAAAACATACTAATCCAATCAAATACACGTACCCATCACAGCAACCTTATCACAAACTTTATTGCATTATTACTAGTCATGGTCATGTCACAAAATAGAACAGAAGTCAATCACATGTCAAATCACTTCACTTTTTATACCTACGCTCGGCGCTCGCGCTAGGGCCGTCAGCTTTGGCTTATGCACAAAAAATTATCGTGGTAGTGACACTCGTACCTATCTAGTTGTTTGATTTATTGTTGAGAATGAAACGGGAAGAACGGAAATATAACAACTAAAATAATAACTAAAATATTTCAATTTTAATGTTAGTCGCGTAACTTGGGCGCGGTGCAACGGCCGCGGCCGGCTCGCCAAGCAAAACCTACCCTACCTTTAATTACTTACCTACCTACCTAACTGTTCTGTGTTACGTCAAAACGAACCGTCAAAATACAAAAAATACCTTACTTCTCTGAAACTGGTAGCTTAAAAAACGACAATTCACTGTCTAATATTGAATTTAAACAACCGTGCACTAAACAATTATTATAGCTTTTTTAGTTGCTCCATTTTTGCACAAGGTAGTTCACAGACGCGTGTTTCAAGCGGATGGCACTCGCGCTCGCACTACTCCGAAAGACTCCGAGACATCGTGTCGGTGAGCGGTGTCTATGTGTGCGTTGCTCGATCGCACTTACTATGTTGATTTACTTCTGTTCTATTTTGTGGTCGTGTTGATTTTGGCGTGGTATCTGGTTGTAAAACTTGTTTATTTTGTAGATTGGGCATTCCCAATATGTTTGATAAAACTCCGTAAATAAAATGACTGCTAATTTATTTAAAAAAAACTATGGGGATCTATAGGTAGGTTCAATATTTAGTAAACACTACAGTTTACTTGTTTTCTATTCTATCTATACATATAATAAAACTGTAGAGATAAAAAAGTCTGTAATTGCAAGATATGAAGAAAAAAATGACACAGGTTGGCTTAAAATTAGCCGCTTATCACATTAAGCCACTTTTTAAACACTTTGTCTGTTTGGTTGTTTGTTTGTTTATTTGTTTGTTATGACTGAACTCCTAAAATACTGAATGGATTTTCATGCGGTTTTCCTAATATGCTTAGAAATAGCCGGCGCTTAAAATAGGATATATTAAAATTGATATATCGTTAAAAAAAATTTAATGACAATTATTGAGATTTCATTACGAAACGAATCGGAGTTTTAAACAACATGGCCAATTGGTATTTTTTTTGGCTACTAACGGTAAGTTGTAAGTTACCACATATTGTCACAGTTAGAAAAAAAAAACAATCGACTACACTCTGTGCCACAATGACCAAAGAGTAATATTAGTACCTACCGCTACTCTAAGAGAATCAAAACAATTTATAGGTTTCCTATTTATATTTTTACAGGTTGTTTAGCATTTTAGAAGTTAAATAGATACATATACCAACGAATATTAAATAGTGTGAAAGTAGATGTTTTTGTTTAATTTTGGCATTAGATGACATTTGTATTTAGCCAATGATACGAAATATTTTATGAAAAATGTTTTAAAAGGGTACTTAGATGTAGGTAAGTATAATTATACATTAGGGTAAGATCTTCGAATTAGCAACATGGCCGTGTAACGTTCGGTTTTGATTTCTTCTTCTTCTTTCACGTAGGTAAATGAGTTTTAATAGTTAAAATATTTTAGGTCTGTGGGCTTTTCAATGAACAAACTGAGCGGTTATATTCTCTTTAGGACAAACCACAGATTAGAGCAAAAAATTATTGGTTACTGGATTGCTCCAAGAAGGTTAATCAATATCTTTGGGAGTATTTGTGCAATGAGAAGTGAAACTTTTTGGTGGTAATGACTTGGCTCTGCAGACAAGTTGTAAAGTTTATTAGAATTTGGCAAGAAGACAAAAGGTCTTTGAAAGTGGACGTCTTCAGGATGTTGTTGTTGATGATTATGATGATGATAGCCGTATTTGAATTAATTGATCATAGATATCAATTTTAGCGTAATTCTTTCCGTTATTTCTAAAATAAGTAATGGTCTCGACAGATACTTAGAAAGACAAACAGACGGACAACAAAGTGATCTTACCTATAAGGGTTCCTTTGAAAAATAGCGGACATATGATAAATGTCGACTCTTTTTACAGTGGCGTACGTAAATACTTGTGATTTCTAATTAGTATTAACAAAATTATGTACACATCATATAGGTAAGTGCAATACTCCAGCTGTAAAGTATGTATTTTATAAACTTATTATTGACACTGGCTAAATACTCAATTAGTATGGACCCAAACTTAATGAAGTAAAAAAAAAATATGTGGTGAATGCAATAAAGATACTCTTTGGGAACGAAAAGCGCGCGGATGTAAAACCTAGTGAAAAACTGACGAAAAACGTCGTGTCGTGTGTGATTGTTTTGTATTTTTCTAAACTGCCTAAATAATAAGTAGGTACTTAGGTAGGTTTACTTACTACCTAAACAAAATTTACTGGAACCTCTTATGAAGACTTGAACGGTTTATATAGTTTTTATAGTGAAAACACAAGAACATCTGTTGAAGTGAAAATGACAAGGAAAAGATCGACCGTATCACTGGTATGTAGGTATACCATATTATAGAACTTTTATTACTTAGTTATATGCCTAGACCTATCGTATATTTAAAAAAACTAACGTCTAAGTATAAGGTAGGTCTAAGTAGGTACATATTTAATTAAATATTGTACCTATGATTTGCAGTTTCTAACCCACTATTTTATCAATGTGTAGGTGATCTGATGGACACGTGAAAAGCCATACTTACCTACTACCCAAACAACATTTTTACACGTGTGCTACCTAACTTGCTTACCTAATTTTGTTGTTTGGTATATAGGAAATGCATGAACTAAGCTATTATTAGACTACCTAAACGTAGAAGTAACACAATACAAGCGTGCGAAGCCGCGGGCAAAAGCTAGTCGTAAATATTCAAGATCATAATCATAACAATAGTTTTTCACACACACATTTCTTACATTTCTTGTCCCATTTTCAAACTGTCATTGTTGCTCTTGTACATCCTAATTCTGTATGGGATATAAATCGAAGTTGCTTTACTGGCGAGCAGCGGCCGGCAAAAGTTGTATTAAAATCCGTATCTGTCGTGGTTTAGCGGCCAAATAAATTATATAGTAAACATGTGTTCAGAACAGATATGTATTTGTCGTGTAATTTAAAATGGAAGGATCTTTTTTTTCTTATATTTTGGCTCCACACATAGTGTATTTAGCCAGTGTCAAGTATTGTAATTTTTCATTGTGGTTATAGAATATTTCACGTAAAGTCAAGTCTTAGTCATAGTCTTGTTAGTCATAGTCTATTCTAAGTCATGCCCTAGTAAAGTGGTGGCAACTTTACTAGAAGCTTATTCTATGGAATTTTGGAAACAACACAAAAAACCACGTTTCACTACATTATATCACTTGCCCACACTCATGCTCGTAATTCAGCACTTAATGCGTAAAACGCCACCAATTTTAAACATTAACACTAGAAAAAGCACAAGTTTTGAAAAATAATACAATGAAACGACGTGAACTTTTTCGCGTTCCCGCCAAAACTGAGAAAGCTGTTAATTGAAAAAAAAAATTAACAATTTAAAAAGAAAATTGTTTTCAATTAAAAAGTTCTGGCTAGGTAATACTTAGTTTTAATTTCCGCGCCTTGACCACAACTAGGCATTGATGGACTTACGTATGTGTGCCTTGGTTTCGCCTCGGCCCACATTTACACGTTCGTCCATCAGTGCCTCTGTTGCTGGCCGCTGCAGTAATTTTGATTCTTCCCCAGGCAGCTTTGATCTTGATGGACACCCAGGGTACCTTCGACAGCACCAGCACGGTCCGCGACTGCTCTACGATATTCGCACTTTCGACGTTGCTGTCGTCTATTCAGATATACAATCTCTCCCAAAACATCAGGGAGGACGATCTTCAACATCTTCAGGTTTCTTTGATTTTCTATCCATAATTTTATAACTGACCAAGTGCAAATTAGACTCGCGCACGAAGGGTTCCGTACCATTATCTATAAAAACGGCATAAAAATTACAACTTGTATGGGACCCCCCTTAAATATTTATTTTATTCTATTTTTTAGTATTTGATGTTATAGCGGCAACAGAAATACATCATCTGTGAAAATTTCAACTAACTATCACAGTTCTTGAGATGCAGCCTGGTGACAGACGGACAGACAAACAGACAGACAGATAGACGGACGGACAGCGGAGCCTTAGTAATAGCGTCCGTTTTACCCTTTGGGTACGGAACCCTAAAAATTGGTTATGTTTTTGAGGCTATTTGATTTTTTTAATTATAATAATATTTATCATTAACATCACTTTGGCCTTTATGGTTACGTAAGTACATACCTAGTCACAAGAAAAACATTATATTAGATTTTATGTCATTTTTTTCTTTCAGTTGTTTACTGAGTACGGAAGGCTGATAAAAGACGAGAGTGGGAAAGCGTTTCAGGTTCTGGAGTTTCTTGTCAGAGACTGGCAAAACCCATCTGAATTCAACTATGGCTCCTCCGGAGGAAACTTGTATTTGACAGAAAAACTTCAGGTAATACCACAACTGCAGTGCCTACTACATATTGTATCTAATGGATTAGAGTAACATAATGTAAGTATTACCATAGCATAAATATCGGTGTGGTCATGGCAGTGTGACAATACCACCCGATCTCTTAACCGTGGGTGGCGTTAGAGCCGGCTAATGGAATATCCAAGGAATGGGCAGCAGCATTCTCCTCAGTATTATATTAAAATCTTCTGTGATCACCAATCCATCTGCCAAGGGTGGTAATTATGACAAAACCCCTATGCTAAGCGTCCAAAGTGAAGTTTTATGGGGGCGACCTATGTTGATTAGTGGACGTTTTCCAGCTGTTGATGTGAAAGTAATATTACTACAGTAAGCTTGAAGTGGATGGAAGGTTTGAACACCACTTAACAAGTGAGAAAATGCATTGAGTGCAAAAAATTCAACGTGCATGAGAGATACACCATTTATCAGTTTGACGACCCGTATGACGTACCTATGTTACTTATCATTTCACCCAGTAATAGCAGATATTTGTAATTCTAAGAAGGTGACCACTCGGACGAAATGAGTCATGGTCAATCAGAAAGAAATCTTGACCCGTCAGATGCTATAAATTTCATAATAATAATTGAACAATTTGAAGTGTATACTGTAATACTGTCATCCCTACATATAATAAATGTGAAGTTCTGGTATGCTTTGGAACACACACATAATTATATCCAATGTAATTTATCCCATAGGTTCTATTGTTAAAAAAATATCGCTTGCGCGATGCAGGCCCGCGGCTTTTTGCCCTTTTTCCATACATTATGAAATTTTATTTGTATCAGCGCCATCTAGGGACAGTGATGTGTCGTTGTTTGTTTGTTATGACTGAACGCCGTAAATACTGAACTGATTTTCATGCAGGTTTCACTAATATGCTTAGAAATAACCGGCGCTTAAAATAGGATATATTAAAATTGAAATTTCATTAATTTTTTTGGTCATAATTATTAAGTTTTCATTACGAAACGAAACTGAATTATAAACAACATGGCCGCTTCATGGTGAGATGGTGAGGTTATTTTTGGCCACTGACGGTAACTTTATGTCACCTATCTGGTGCCTAGCTGTTTATCTGGAGCACAGATTAGAGAAAAAAACAATCTGTGATCTGGAGGCACAGATTAAAGAAAAAAATCTCTGTGTAGGATATGACCACAGAGTAATAATTATAACCGCTACTCTAAGAGGTAGGTAGGTACAATAAGTAATTGAGAACTTAACCTTCTTTGCTACCTATCTATTTTATAGTTTTTCTATTTATGCCTTTACAGGTTGTATGACTTGTATGGCGTTTTAGGAGTAAATAGATACGTATCAAAAGATAATATATTAATGCTTACATAATTTAAATTTTTATTAAATCTTTCGAATTAAAAGGTTCTGGCTTGTGGATTTAAAAATTAAGCCATTTTACATTCCTATGTAATGCAGGTAGGAAATATACTATGCAGAACAAAGACTTCACTGACACACGTAACCTATTCAGAAGCATGAGACTGCACAGCATAAGATGTGGCTGCTTCCAAATACCGGAGACTGTCGCGCGTAAACGTTACTGCTGCGAAAGTACCATAAAGTTACGATATGTCTGGACAAACCTAACCTAGGCTTAAGGCATATTTTTACCGAATGTAAGTTGCAGTGGTGCGTGGCAGCCATCGGTGGTAGTGGACGGTGGCCGGTCTGCATCGGGGCTAAGTACCTATAACTATTACTATAGGTAATGTAGTCCACGCGTGGCAACGCCGCGGGCAGCAGCTAGTATATAATATTGAGTTAAGTCGATTAATAAATGTATTGATTGGTATTATTTTTCCTAATTTAGTAATCAAGTTGCTCAATACCTACTAACCGTTTTATAAGAAGGTTTTAATGTAAACATCCTCTAGCGTTTTTTATTTTGATACTTATTATATAGCTATGTCACCTGAATCTTGTAGATCAAGGAGACTCAGGCCAAAGAGCTGCGTGAACTTCGCGAGCACATTCGTGATAGCTTCAGGTCAATTTCCTGTTTCCTGATGCCACACCCGGGTCTTGAAGTCATTGAATCTGATTTCGATGGCAAAAACAGTGGTAAGAAATTATTTGTTTAAAATACATAGGGGTGTTTTTCCATGGCTGGATATAGGATATCTGATTTATAAGCTTTAAACTAATTAGAGCAAAAGAAAAACATTATATTATATTTTCATTTTTGCTGTGTTTTGTCAAAACAAAATATGTCATGTCGTAAAATTTAATATATCCTTAAAATCTTTGTTCTTAATTAAGCAACGATGGTTTGATTTTATTCTAAAATATTTCGCAAGAGAGATTTATTTTTCTAGATAAAAGATCTGCTAACAAGAGAATTATATTAAAATTCGCTTATCATGTACGCTCTTGAAATAAGTAATGAAACGTTTCAATACTCAGTTTCAGTACTCTTTCAACACATTTGCTCAAAAAATGCATTTACAAAGCCTGTATACATTGTTCGAAAGTTAAACATTACGCACCATACAACGGAGCGTGCGGTAAAATAGGTATTCTCACCTAAGTACCTATTTTACCGCATCCTCCGTTGTATAGCGCCGTGCGTAACCTTTACGGTTATTTTTAATTTCAATAAAACATACCTATATACGAATTTCACCAAGGAGTTTCACATTACGAGAATAAATAAGCTGAATGATTGAAACTCCTTGGAAGCGTTTTTGCTCAATATGTTGGTCTCACTTTAATACTTAAGAGAAAATGAAACTATAGATGTAGTTCTAATTTTCACCACACGCACGTGGCGCCATTTGCATTGTAAATGCGCGCCATGTTAGCCTATTTTCATATTATATTAGGAACATCGAAGATTGTTTGTTGTGACTTTCCCACTAATAAACAAAAGTTTGTTTCATTACCTATTGTACTGTTTTCTCGCAAATGTGTTGAAAAATGTTGTATGATACACGTGCGGAAATTGGTTTCTATAAACTAGTGACTATATGGTAAGCCCTCGACTGCGTCTCGGGCTTATATTTATGTACTCGTTTGTATAAACCAACTTACCGCCCTAATATCATAAATAACTAATGTGTTTCAGACATTAGCATCAAGTTTAGGACGTATGTGAAGGAACTAACAACACACTTCTTTGGACCGGGGAGGTTGATGCCCAAAGAGATAAATGGCCAGATCGTGAAGGCGAGCGAGCTATACACCTATTTTACCACATACATGAAAATTTTCAACAGCGACCAAATTCCTACTCCTACAAATATCATGAAGGTAATATTGGCGATCTTCTCCACTATGATAAATCTCCACTTTAAAAGTCATCTTCTTCGTATAGGCAAGTGGTCAGCCCTGGTTTCAGAATTTTTAGGCCGTCCAAATGCTTCTGACGGCTTAACGATTATTATCTTACGATAACAGCTGGGACCGACGGCTTAACGTGCCCTCCGGAGCACGGTAGTGCTCAGTCGTAAATAAAAGTTTGTGTGAGGGTGTGTATATTTGTTTCTTCTTCACAACATATTATGTGTTCCCGTGAGAGTCCACTCATTATTGAGCTACCGGGAATAAGGGTAGGGAGGACATCCGGGACAGGATATTGCAATCTCGTGACGTACATTTCAAGGTTTTTAGTCATTTTAACGGGTTTTTTAAACAGAACCAGTTTTTGTTTCTTTTCAGTACAATGTAGTCTTCGATGGGTGCCCAAACCTTCGATGCAATCGAAACAGCAAAATACTGTATTAACCGCTCCAACTGACTTTGGTTTTAGACATTTGAAAGTAGCTTGACAAAATTTTATATTGCAGGCCACAGCTGAGGCAGGTCTGCTGTCAGCTTTTGAAGAAGCTCGACGCTTGTACGAATCGGGTATGGAGACTGACTGCGGGAGCGCTACGCCTAGTGTACCCGCCCATGATCTAAAAGACTTGCACGAAAAGCACGTGGCTAAAGCAGTTGAATTCTTCAATAGCAAAAAGAAAATGGGTTCAAAGGATGACGCGGCCAACTACCTGAAAAAGCTGAATGAGGTAGATATGATTGAATTGCACTAATTTATTAATAACATTACGTCTGCCTGACCCACTCGCATATTATCTGTTGTGTACCTCTTTCAAACGAATTATTTAGCAAGTAATTTTGTATCAAAAACATCCCGTTTATATAAGGTCATCTATTTTTAGCTTTGAATTTAATGCGTCAAACAAAACCACGCCTACGTATTTTGTATTAGTGTTTCCAGAACTTCCTTAGAAGTCCTTTATTTATTCAGCTCTCATTACTAATATGTATTATTATTATTGCCCTTATCACTCCAATGCATTATTGTATTAAGTCGTGTAAGAAGCATTTTATCTTGGTTTTCCTTGAATACTTTAGCATTGTTGATTTATGTACTTTTAAAGGTTTTATACCTTTAAGTTATTGTACCTACGTTTACTAGTAAAAGTTACATAAATACACTCGTATTATACAAATAATACAGTCAAATAATATATACCCTAGTACTCTCATACGTTATACTAGAGCTCATGGACACACCTAGTACTAAATAAAAGATCTGTAGGTACCTATTTTTCACTGCATATCGATCCATGCGTGACTATAGATGATATGTCATCATCATCATTTCACTGTCAGCTCCATAAACATAAATATACCAACCATGTTATGTACATGTGGGATAAGGGATAAAATCATTTTAATTAAAAGTTTGGGTTGTTTTCACCATTGGTGTAAATATTAAAGAAGGCTGGGGTTGGGACACTACCTTGTGGAAGGCCATTTTTTGGCAACATTCTTTACTGTTACTTTCCATAAAGTTGATACAGAAATACCAGTTTTGTAGCAACTAACCGAAATCCTGTATGAGTATAGATATAGTCTGGGCTATTATTTACCGTGTTTTGGCTTTAAGTCGGGCTCTATAGCAGGAGCAATTGGAGCAATGCTTACATCATCGCCGCAAAACCATTGTATTGTTATTTGTAGGTGAAACAAAGTAGAAACATAAAAGTATAGTATACGTGCATTATTTTGGTTAGATATAGCATGTTAATGCAACGATTAAAAAAAATTAAATGATATAGGTACCAGAGACTAAATTAACGGTATCGGAGTGAGCCTATTTTAATTTAATAATCGCTTGGCTTATGATATTTCTGTCTCTAAATACCTGTAGTACAAACTAAATTATACCAGTTTTACAATATTATAAAATTGTCTGTTTTAGGAAATGGAAAAGCGTTTGCCACAGTTCGTAGATTTGAATATAGGAAAAGTACAAAAAGCAAAAATGGCGGCCAAAGAGGCGTACGAGACCAAAATCGGACAAATCAGGGCTGAGCAGTTACTATGTGTCCATCCACTTGATCTGCAACAAATCCATAGTGAGGCACTCAAGGCAGCCATCCAGCTGTTCGACAAGAGTAGAAAACGGATATCTAAGAAGGAAGATAAGGAACGAGACTATTTTATTAAGGTAATTTTGTCACCAAGTTTGCCTTTACATATTTTGGTATAGCTGTGAGTGCTGTTTTTCATACTCTACGTCTTCATTTTTCTGAGGTACAATACAATCAATCAATCAATCAATCAATATATATTTATTCAAAAATAGTTACAATTGTATGTTGTAGAAGCTATGTTACTATACCTCTATATTCACAAGTGGACGCTAGTTATATCATACAAACAGACGAACATCGACTTGAGGTACGCAAATTTTGGTTACCGCAGTATCTTACAGCGATCACCGTCTCCGAACTAAAAAAAACTTGTAATTCAGAGTACGATGACCACTTCCAACACCCGACCACCAAATACAAAAGCAAGACAAGTTATAATGAATCACCAAAATCGTGAAAACGATCATCGGTCATTACTGTACTTCCATGAAACGATTTCGTTGATGACATTTTCAGGGCTTCGAGAAGCAGTACGAATTGTTGGTGCTGACCAATGAGCAGAACAACAAGATGGCGGTGACGGAGCTGCGCTTGGAGTACTGGCAGACCATGGAAAGGAAATGCAGGTGTGTAGATGGTATACTGTTCTGAAGGTTCGTTTACTATCAAGTGATACTGTGGTCCTTCGTTTTGCCGATGATATAATTATAATGGCGGAGTCGCTCGAGAACCTTAGCACCATGCTCAACGACCTTAGTAAAGTGTCCCAACAGGTTGGTTTTAAGATGAATATGGATAAGACGAAAATCATGTCTAATGCCCATGTTCCACCTATACCGGTAATTGTTGGGAACGATACTCTCGAAGTTGTAGACAAATATGTCTACCTAGGGCAAATTATCGAGTTAGGTAGATCCAACTTCGACAAAGAGGTCGCACGAAGAATCCAACTCGGGCGGGTAGCGTTCGGAAAGCTTCGTTCCATCGTTTCGTCTAAAATACCGCAAAGCCTGAAAACGAAAGTTTTCAACCAATGTGTGTTGCCAGTAATGACTTATGGAACTGAGACGTGGTCTCTTACTGTTGGCCTTATGAGTGCATACTTGAGCTTTCAAAGTCGCGCAGCGAGCTATAGAGAGAGCTATGCTCGGGGTTTACTTGCGAGATAAGATCCGAAATGAGGAGATCCGCAAGGGAACTAAAGTCACCGATATAGCTTTGCAAATCAGCAAGTTGAAGTGCCAGTGGGCGGGCCACATCGCTCGTAGAACTGACAACCGATGGGGAAAAAAGGTTCTCGAGTGGCGACCACGAACCGGAAGACGCGGCGTAGGCCGGCCCCCCCACTAGGTGGACCGACGACCTGGTCAGAACCGCGGGGAGCCGATGGATGAAGGAGGCAAGCAGCCGCTCAAGGTGGCGCTCTTTGGGGGAGGCCTATATTCAGCAGTGGACGTCTTCAGGCTGATGATGATACTGTGGTCAAATGTGAGCCTATCCATGATAAAATAGTACATTATGATATAAGTGTGCAAAGTTGATCGTTGCACTCGAGGAGTTAATATGCGTTATGGGAGCCGAGAGTGATAAAGAAAGTAATAATCAATGCACACGCATGTCATACGACGTTTTTCATCATAGTTGCGAGGAAAAAAACAGAGTTGTATTGTTAATTAACTTTGTGAACAAGTCGTGCTGGCTTCTTATTTTCACGTGCCGTCAGAGAAAACCATGTTCCTGGCGCGAACAAAATCGACATCGACCAAAACGAAACGAAACGAAAACTAGAACTGGAACTGAACCTGGGACTGGAACTAGAACTGGAACTGAGACTGGATCTGGAACTAGAACGAAATGAAACGAAACGAAACGACGAAAATGTACGTATAACTTGCAGTGTGATACAAACTTAACTAAATCGGGTTCATATTATAACGTGTGTAAGAGTAAAAAGCACAATCAAACGTCTAAAATTTGTTGGATTTTGGTTCTAAAAGCGGTGGCAGAAGAGCCACTTTACGAGCAACTGTGATAAAAATGACTTATTCCCATACTTTGATATATTATCTAAATTCCTTATAGCTGAAAGGAAGATGATAAACGGTGGACCATAATTTCATAATGCACCTTATTTATAATGATCCATAGACTAATTGTACTATTTTAACGATATACAGTGGTGAGACTCCTCTCTCTGAGAGTGAGTTCCTGGCTGAACACAAGAAAGCCATGGAAGAAGCTCTGGAGGGTTTCGCTAGGAAGAGGAACCATCCTGACACGCATGAAGTAGACAATTTCAAGGCCAACTTAATCGAGGTAACGTTTTACACTTATTAGAGCATACTCGTAATTAAGTAAATAACGTCCAACGATCACATAAGTACGTAGATCCTGCACCGTAACTAGGTCTCCCTGTATCTAGGGACCGAAGATCCGTGGATCATGGTCACTCAACAACTAGACCCAGAACAAGTCTTAGCACTTTTTAATTGAACAATTACTTGTGGTGTCACGGGAATCGTTGAACCATGACACCGCCAGAGGCTGAATATTACACATTACCTATATCTTTCGATCAAGAATTTACTCATCTTATTATTAAACTAAGCGAAGACAAATCCAAATTCAAAATTCAAATGTTTTATTTCATTACAAAGAAAGAGTAGAACCATTATTTTAAAATAGGTATACGTACAGATAGAAGGAAGGAAGAGCGATGGTGGTTGAGTGGTAGCATGTGCGCTTCGCAATCTTACGGCATCAGGTTCGAGGTGTAGTTTTCGATGCCATCGCTCCGTGCCTCGGAGAGCACGTTAAGCCGTCGGTCCCGGTTGTCATAAGAACATCTATGGCAATCATTACGGGTAGGACGCCTGATAGAATCTGACGCCTGATCTGACCATTCCTGTTACTGGTTCCTTATGGGTTGCGCGGTCAGATGGCAGTCGCTCGTGTAATTCTGGTAGCTCGCTGCTACCCAATCTAACCTGATTGGGAGCCGACCCCAATAACAAATGGGAAAAGGCAAAGAGGATGACGACACGACGTACAGATACATTCAAGATAGACTTGCTTTCTATCTCAGAGACGCCAGATGGTTTTTGGTTACTAAATCGATTAGGGGGTTTATCAATGGTTTCTCTGTGACTTTCTTTTAGTAGTAGTAAGTAGAGTATTTTTTTATTTCAATGCCAATTCAAAAAATGAAAGTATGACGTAGTTAATTAGTTAAATTATACTATATTATCCCACTAAAATATTTTTTTGTGTGTACCATGCATTCAGCGCTGAACGGCTTTTTGAAGTTCGCTTTAATTGTATTTATTTCTCAAAAGAATAAAGTTCGAAACGAGAAATACAGGATACAGCATAAAACAAAGTTATTTTTATTAAGTAGGTGGGTAGTTAAAACTAGATATTATTGTTGCGGATTTGTGGTAAACTAACGATGCGACTAGCTAGAGCAGTAATGGAAATAATTGATGTATACAGAAGTGGAATACATGATAAATATACTAGTTGACCCGCCCCGGCTTTGCATGGGTTAATTAGTTTTACGCCTTAACCCTGTTTAGGGTAAGAAGGAAGTGAAAGGGAAAAAGATAGGGGAAAAGGATGAATGGATGGGACGGCAATAGAAGAGAGGCAGATGAATACTGCCTTCTTGCGCCGGCCCTTTCCTTTCCCTTCCATCTTCCCTTCAACAGGATGAGTATAATTTTTTTTTAATGCAAGAACCTTCTACGAAGTATTAGAAAATATTAAAAAAACAACCGCCTAAGTGCAAGTCGGACTCGCGCACGAAGGGTTCCGTACCATTATCTATAAAAATGAGCAAAAAATCACGTTTGTTCTATGGGACCCCCTTATATATGTATTTTATTCTGTTTTTTTTAGTATTTGTTGTTACAGCGGCAACAGAAATACATCATCTGTGAAAATTTCAACTTTCTAACTATCACGGTTCATGAGATGTAGCCTGGTGACAGACGGACAGACAGACAGACAGACAGACAGACATACAGACAGCAGAGCCTTAGTAATAGGGTCCGTTTTACCCTTTGGGTACGGAACCCTAAAAAGATAAACGAAATTGGTAAAGCCATTCTCAAGTCATAACGTGACCAGGAGAAATAGGGGTGCATTTTTATATACAATTATATAGATTACCTGCATGTGACCTATAAAATTATAATTAGTATCTTGAGTGATATATATTATTTTATGATCCAACTATAAATCATTTTGAGAGCATAGTAGGTACTCAAATAATTTTTAAACCTTCTTTCTAACGGGCATCCATTGTATTACAGGATATCAGAGAAATATATGATGATTTATCTATAACAATGGAGCGTAAGCGGATCTATGATACATACAGAAGATCTCAACAGAACTCACGCTACTACGATAGCTCGAGCTCAAATAACTCAAGCTCAAACAGCTCAAGTTCATATAGCTCAGGCCCAAATGACTCTAGCTCACGTAGGTCGAGCGATTCCAGCTATTCAAACCGTAGGGGTAACACCCGTTCTAGTCCTGATATATTTCCATTTTGTAAAGTGACATAAATCACTTTTAAAATTATTTAACGTCGTGCTTGGAATACGGTAGTACCCTATAGCTCCAGACCGTTCACCGTAACTAGTCCCCTGATGTACTTATATTAGTTAAAAATATAGTATTAAAGCATAATAGCAATTCATTAAAGCAGAATAGTTTTAAAGCAGAAAACTGAGTTAATTGGAGAAAAACCTACTTATAACGCCTTCAATTACGCAAACAAATTATAGTTTTTAATAAAGTGACGCAATTTTCTATCGAATATAATGTCGAAGTGCAGCGTGTGTAAAGAGTCGCTTCAAGTGAAAGATAAAGTGAAGTGTTCCTCTAAAACTTGCGATCAACAATACCATTTCCAGTGTATTGGCCTTCCAAGATCGAAGTTTGACGATAAAGCGACATGGACCTGTCCTCAGTGCAAAACCAAAGAGAGGAAAAGGGGGGACAACAGCGAAACACCCGCGCAATTGAGTCCCGCTTTAAAGGACACGAACGATTCTAATATAAGTTCCAATCGTTCTCATCCAGCTTGCAGTGCGGAATTTTTGGCCAGCGTATGTGACGATATTTTAATTTCAGTGAGAAAAGAGTTGCCAAAGATTATAGGTGTCACTTTAGATAGAAAATTCAACGAGCTGTCAGGCAGAGTCCAAGGGGTGGAGGACTCGATAAAAGTAGTAAGTGACAACCATGATGGAATGAAGAAGGCCTTGAGCACTCAAAATACTGCAGTTAAAAAGTTACAGACAGAAAATAAACAGCTAAAGGACAGGGTCACAGAGCTCGAGATAAGACTCTCGCATATGGAGGAATCGTCAGCTAAGCAGGAGCAGTGGGCAAAACAGCTTAACATCGAAATTGTTGGAATTCCGGAAGTTGAAGCGGAATTGCTTCCGGTTCTAGTCACCAAGTTGGCTGAGTTCGCCGGCATGAGACTACGCACGGAAGATGTCGAGTTTGCCCATCGAGTTCGTGCTAAGCGTCTAGTTGCAGGGAACCCTCGTTCTATTGTAGCTCGCTTCCGCGAACGCAGCTTAAAAGATGCATTTCTATCGTATATAAAAAAGAAGCGCGGCTTCACCTGCAAGGATATCGGAGTGGCCGGCGATTCCAAGGTGTACGTTAATGAGCATCTTACTATTAAAAATAAGCAGCTGTTGAGTAAAACCAAAAGTAAGGCTAAAGAGTTACAATACAGGTATGTGTGGACAAAAAACTGTCGCATATACGTCAGAAAAAACGATACGTCGCCGTACATACTGATTACCTCAGAGACGGACCTAAAAAAGAAAATTGTTTGAATATATTACAGGTTTCTATAGTACCTTTTCTTATCACTCCATACATCACTGGGCTTTTGGAATCGCACGACTTTACATTTACCGTAGCATACTCACTTACACTTCAAAACATTTACTTAGAGCACAACTACACCACACATCTATCTATAACTACACAATATATCAATACACTAGTACCGCAAGCGTGTTACTTATCAATGATAATAAAGTATACCTACCCATCCTACAAAGCATTTGCTGTGTGCCTACCTGTTCAACATTTTCATATGTTTATTAGCACTGCAAAATTACAAGTTACAACTTCATTGTATGGTTTACCTGACTATATTCACAATGGATAACAAAAAAATAAGCTTTCTTTATCAAAATGTACGTGGGTTGAGGTCAAAAACCTTAGATTTTAGTAATAATTTGTTTTCAATAGAACATGATATTGTACTTTTAACCGAGACGTGGCTGAACAGCAGCGTCTTAGACTCGGAGCTGGTGAACGGTGGTTACAGTGTATTTAGACGTGACCGCGGCTCTCATGGTGGCGGTGTCATGGTCTTATGTTCCGAGCGACTCAGTGCACGACCCCGTCCTGACTGGCAACGGGATCAGCTGGACGTCGAGTGTCTGTGGGTTTCAATAGAGGGGCGCACAATTAACTCTGATAAGGATTTACATATAGCGTTGGCTTACATGCCGCCCGGCGACAAACTTGCTCAGCGAATAAATATACTTACCGAATGGGTTGCCGAAATTATTTCCATAGCTCCTGATGATTATTACATGTTAGCTGGAGATTTCAACTTGCCCTGTGTACAGTGGACAGAAGCTGGCGCTCGTTATTTAAAAAAGGGAAGTATTGAATTACAAAATGCTTCCCTCAATTTAGTTAATGGTTGCAACTTCGCGGGTCTAAACCAATACAACTTGTTTGCTAACAGCTCTGGCAATACTTTAGATTTGGTATTTTCAAATTTCTACGTCGACGTAGACAAGTGCACAACTCCGCTTGTACCGGAAGATAGTCACCATATCACACTTAGCATTGATGCTACAGACATTACAGTCGCCCCGTTGGTTAAAACTCCCCGCAAAAGATTCCTGTACAGAAAAGCTAACTACAGTGAGATTAATGATGCACTATCTAGTGTAGATTGGTCTGAGTTACAGTTAGGAACAGTTGACGACGCAGTGTTTAAATTCTACGAAAAGGTTAACAGTGTAATTAATACATTTATACCACAGGTAATGGTTGATGGGTCACAGAAGTACCCAGTATGGTTTACTAAAGCTCTTATAAATATCAATAAAGAGAAAAATAGGGTTCATTTCCGTTGGAAATCGTATAAAAACCCTTTAGATTATGATGAATTTTCATATCTCAGGTTAAGGTTTAAGCGAGTTGAAGCGCTATGTTACAAGAATTATATCTCACGCTCTCAGGATGCTATAAAATCAAATCCCAAACTCCTTTGGAGTTATATCAAGGCAAAACGTAAGTCTACCACCGGATACCCAAGCTCTATGAGTTATGAAAACGTAAAAATGAGTAATGCTAGCGATATAGTTCAGTCATTCAACTCTTTTTTCCAGCAGATGTTCGTCCAACCATCGAGCCAATATGAAGCATTTTCGACTCAATCAGCCATTTCTTGTTCGCAAGTCATGAATATGATCGCTGTTACTGAGGAACAAGTCCTTAAGTTGCTCCGCAACTTGGATCCCAACAAGGGTCCGGGTAGCGATGCAATCCCTCCTTACTTCATCATACATTGCGCTGAATCATTGTTCAAACCAGTAACCATTATATTCAATCGCTCTCTTCGTGAGGGAAAATTTCCTTCTTTATGGAAACAAGCGCATATTGTCCCGCTTCATAAGAAGGGCTCCAAGACTTGCATAGAACATTACAGGCCTATTTCGATTCTTAACGTATTTTCGAAATGTCTGGAGAAGGTTGTCTATGAATCGATTTATCCAGTTATTTCTCGAAGCTTGCCTGAGGAACAGCACGGATTCGCAAGAGGCCGTTCTACAACTACAAACCTTGGAGTATTCATCAGTGACGTACTAAATGGTATGGAAATGCGCGCACAGGTTGACGTGATTTACACTGATTTTGAAAAAGCTTTTGATCATGTGGATCACGTCATCCTACTGCGCAAATTACAAGAGCTGGGTATACAAGGTGATCTCTTGAGATGGGTACAATCCTACATAGAAAATAGAAAGCAGGCAGTAGTTATAGGTGGAGCTCGTTCGGATTTTATATCCATTCCATCTGGTGTCCCGCAGGGTTCTTTGCTCGGTCCTTTATTTTACTCAGCTTACTTATATGACATTGGTTCTTGTTTCCAATATGCAAATTTCCTACTTTTTGCTGATGACAAGAAAGTTTATTGCAAAATACGTAGCATCGAAGACTGTTTAAAAGTTCAAAGAGACTTAGACAGATTATCTGATTACTATAAAATAAATCGTATTGGAATTAACGTAGCTAAATGTGTGTCCTTGAGCTTTACACGAAGTAACTGCCCAATTTCGTATTGTTATAGACTCAATGGCGTAGAAATTAACAAAGAAAACAATGTTAGGGATCTGGGGATTTTTCTGGATGAAAAGCTCACTTTCTCCTCTCATATAGAACATATTGTCGACAAAGCGTATAAAAATCTCGGTTTCATACTTCGTGTCACTAAAAATTTCACTAGTTTGCCCTGTCTAAAAGTTCTGTATTATGCTTATGTGCGTAGCGTACTTGAGTACTGCAGTCCAGTATGGAACCCGCAGTATGTTATATATGAACATGCAATCGAGTCAATTCAGAGGAGGTTTGTTAAACATTTAGATTACCGTAGTAAGTCTCACTTTGACAACTACGATAGTTCTTGTCAGAGGCATGGGCTGATTTCACTGCGCAAAAGGCGCATTATAACTGATATGTCACTTTTGCATGATATTTGCTCAGGTATACTCGACTGCCCTTCATTAATTTCCAGAGTACTACGTTTGCGAGCTCCGAGCTCAAGAACCAGACATACACAACTTTTTTACGTACCTACTCACCGAACAAACTACTCTGCGAATAGTCTCACGAGCAGAATGCCCAAAACCTATAACAAACTGTTTAATGAAGTAGATCCCTTTATCACTTCTAAGAAAAGTTTTAAAATCAGGTTAATTCAATTGTTAGCTAACCAATTTTAGACAACAATAATTGTGATGACTATCACACTTTCATTCTTTCTTAAATTGCGATAATAAATAATAAATATTTGTAGACACAAAGCGCCATCTAGTCCCGGACTGGGCGGAGCTTGTACTATGGACACCGAACAGCTGATGGATCACCCGGCCATAGTGTAGCATCCCAGCAGTGAAAGAATTTTTCAAATCGGTTCAGTAGTTTCGGAGCCTATTCAATGCAAACAAACAAACAAACAATCAAATCTTTCCTCTTTATAATATTGTTATAGATTATAGATAATACCACTGGAGAATGGTTTTTGATCTCAACCCTGCGATATGGACAATAAAAAAAAAAAAAAAAAAAAAAATACGATGTAGGATAATGTAGCCATGTAAGCCATCCATTACCTACATGCCTTTGCTTATGCTATTTTTTTATTTTTGTTACTTACCTACTTATTACGCCCTGCGTGATATTGTTGGTATTGATCTTAGAATAAGTACCTTCATCTTATTTATTTATAATACAACTCATGCGCGTACACTCACACGCTCACACACTTCCAAATACACTTGCATTCTATCATCTATCCGTATGCTTGTTTGCTACCTTTAAAATAAAAAAATAAAATAAAAAAAAATCACAAACGTATTTCAATAAGCCCAAACAGTTCCGTTTTTTTTTTTTATTTATTTTTATATTCCGCTAACTGCCCCTAGTAGGTGATGTATATTATTAGTGAAACAATTATATTTCTGTATTTATTTATTACCCAAATTATCATAAATTAATATTGGCTCGTTTAGTATATAGGTACCACTATAATAAATAATACTTACCTGTACCTAACGTGATTAATGTTTCAATAGGTATTAACAAAGTTTTAGATATTTCACTGGTTTCAAGTCTGCTTATATTACTTGTGATTAGTGATTACTGCTTTACTATTAATAGTGCTGCATTTTAATATTTAACTTACCTACTAATTATTTTTATCGTTTTCCGCCGCACTCTTTTTAGTGGCAGAAATTCATTATGTTAATCCGAGTCCGTGTGTACCTACCTACCTCATCATCAACAGCCTGAAGACGTCCACTGCTGAACATAGGCCTCCCCCAGAGCACGCCACCTTGAGCGGCTGCTCGCCTCCTGCATCCATCGGCTCCCCGCGGCTTTCACCAGGTCGTCGGTCCACCGAGTGGGGGGCCGGCCTACGCTGCGTCTTCCGGTTCGTGGTCGCCACTCGAGAACCTTTCTTCCCCATCGGTTGTCAGTTCTACGAGCGATGTGGCCTGCCCATTGCCACTTCAACTTACTAACTCTAAGAGCTATATCGGTCACTTTAGTTCTCCTGCGGATCTCCTCGTTCCGGAGCTTATCTCGCAGGGAAACACCGAGCATAGCTCGCTCCATAGCTCGCTGCGCGACTTTGAGCTTACTAATGAGGCCAACAGTAAGAGACCATGTCTCAGTTCCATAAGTCATCACTGGCAACACACACTGATTGAAAACTTTCGTTTTCAGGCTCTGCGGTATTTTGGACGAAAAGATAGGACGAAGCTTCCCGAACGCTGCCCAGCCGAGTTGGATTCTTCGCGCCACCTCTTTGTCGAAGTTGGACCTACCTAATTGGACAATCTGTCCTAGGTAGACATACTTGTCGACAACTTCGAGAGTATCGTTCCCAACAATTACCGGTATAGGTGGAACATGAGCATTAGACATGATCTTTGTCTTGTCCATATTCATCTTAAGACCAACCTGCTGGGAGACTCTACTGAGGTCGTTGAGCATGGTGCTAAGGTCCTCGAGCGATTCCGCCATTATGACTATATCATCGGCAAAACGAAGGTTAGTGATGTACTCGCCATTTATGTTGATGCCAGATCTTTTCCACTCCAAGAGCTTGAAAACATCCTCCAATGCGTTTGTGAACAGTTTCGGAGAAATAACGTCTCCCTGTCTCACGCCTCTTTGCAATGGAATTTGTTCCGTACTCTGGTCCTGTAGTCGGACTGACATAGTGGCCTTACTGTACAAACACTTCAAAACTTCGATATACCTATAGTCAATTTGGCATCGCTGCAAGGACTGCAGCACCGCCCAAGTCTCGATTGAATCGAAGGCTTTCTCATAGTCCACAAACGCTAGGCATAACGGCCGATTATACTCTTCGGTCTTCTGTATAATCTGGCGCAGCGTATGGATGTGGTCTATGGTGCTAAAGCCTTTTCGGAAACCGGCTTGTTCGGGAGGCTGGAATTCATCAAACCTGCGTGCGAGACGATTCGTAATGACTCTCGAAAACAGCTTATACACATGACTCAAGAGCGAGATGGGCCTATAGTTCTTCAATAAGGTGTTATCGCCTTTTTTGAAGAAGAGCACCACCACGCTCTTGTGCCATGCCTCTGGCGTTATACCTTCAAGGATGACAGAATTAAATAACTTCTGGAGGACTAAAACCTACCTACCTACCTCGAGCCAAATCAATGTTTTTGTTGCCTATAGTTTTATTACATAATTTGTTTTTCGTAATCATTTAGTACCTCGCTTTTCCTAATTGCCTATACATAATTATGTTCAATCGACAAAGTGTAGATTCGTTTTGGCTTAAGTGCAACATAGTATGTAACTGCGTTATAATGGAAATAGTAATAAGCTGTGAATCTTAGATAAATAAATAAATAAATAAATAAATAAATATGCAAGTAAAACATATTAATTTGTGGTGGGTATATACAAGTTTAGATAATGCTTACATATTACTTTACATTTACGATAATACTTCCATATTTTTAAATAATATAAATACATCAGGAGACAACTTATGGTGAATGGTCTGTATACATCAGTGTGTCGCTCATACTCGTTGTGTGTACTTATGTTTGATATACTAAGAGCTAAGTAGGTACAGCTTTCTTGAAACTTGATGTGTGTGTCGTTGCTGGTATCCGCCAGTAAGAGCCAAGGGGGCGTTTGTAGCATTTTCTGGTCCCCTGATGGCTCAGAATGAAGTGCCTACTGAGAAACCACTAATAATAGGGATCTAGACGCAAAGAATATAAAGGTTTTGTGTACTTAAGTTATACGATTTATATAAGAGTACCTATTTGATATGAATATATCTAATAATAAACTGATACGTTACCTTAAGCTTTACTCCGTTTTTTAATTTTACCCCAAACTGAATTGCCTAGTATTATAAATTATTTTTAAAAGAGAAGTTAATTATATTGTTTTTATTTACTTATATCAGATTAAAACCCTTAATAATAGATTCTCTCTAAAACTGAACAAATTGACACTGATTTAGGTGGTATGTATCTACAAAGAATATTCGAAACATTATAGTGACCATAATAACTAATCTCGCAGAACCACAGAGTAGATGTAATTCGTACTACGTAGGAGAACTACCTATTTATAATTTTGCACTCTCTAACAAGGCGTCATTGTTGTATCATACCATAATACAGATTAGATAATAATAATTGATTATATAGTATATGTATAGGGCTCATATATATACTATTATCCATAATTATTATTATCTAATCTGAACTACTTACTAATACTATGTCAGTGCTCATAGTATAGGCAGCACTAATAATTTCACAAGTAGAGAAAACCACAAATACCTACAAGAGCCATCTCATAGTCATAACGGAAGCATACTTCAAATCTGAACTTTATGACCAAAGAATTAGCCATGTGGGCACTAACATGAATAATAAGCGATTGTTGCAGGTGATTCTGAATTACTTCAAACAAATGAAGGCTATCAACAAGAGTAAGAACAAGACCGCACTACAAGCGGGAGTGAGAGCATACGATGAGTATATGAAGTCTGCGTGGGACTCGAGCGAAGTGTGCCTACATCCTGCAGACTTGGACGACGAACATAAAGCGGGCGAGCGGCGTGCGCTCTCTGCCTTCCGCCCAGGCAAAGTCAGCACTGGAAGAGTATACTTCGACACCACTGACGAGGATGAGAAAACACTCTCTGATGTATGGGAATCTTATAATTATTCTGTTGTTATTGTTTTGCCTGAACTGTCCCAAGCCTGGGAAAAGACCTCTTTTTCTTTTAAATGCTTCCGTATTATGTGTATCTTCTTAGAACTTCATCTTACTTCGGCGGGCACGAGTGAAACATTACCACTGTCTTATATGAGAAGGAAGGTCTGTAAAAGATTAGATATACAATCTCCATCTCTTTCATTTACATTCAGAATAAAAAGACGGAGATTGTAAATTTCGAATAGTAACGTTAAATTTTGAATGAGCGTGCTGGTTAAGATTGTTAAATTTTGTGTTTTTCTTGGCCAAATTCAGAGCATTGATCTCTATTGTAAAAATTAAACTTTTACGGTTATTCACTGTTTTTAATAGTACAAAGTATTTTTACCTTAATCCGCATCGAGTTGAAATATTGGGAACTCAGATATGATTTTAATCATGGTAAACATCCCGTAAGTACTATTAAAAATTCAATCTGATAATAGAAATCCGTATGACATAATGAATGCAGAGTTGAAAATAAAAAGCTTGGGTTGCAGATTCTTCAAGAACGTTTCAATGAATTGAAAGAAGACAACGACTCCGCCAACGAGACGGCGGTGCAGGCCGGCTACAACGAGTACATAACACAAATGGATTACAACTGTGGTTTCTCTTACTGGTGGCTTTTGCTTGTACCTTTAGTTGTGAACGCCTCCAGAAGGACTAGATACCACAACGAGAGTAAAGATAAAGCTATCAGAGTGTTCAACAATAAACGCCGTGCCACCGATAACAGCTCGGAAGACTGTTTCAAGGAGAAGCTTCTATCGGTAAGGATAAAATTTGTTGGAATATCTTTTTTATACTAGATAGGTTTGCGTTTGACCACATTTCCCCTGATGTTAAGCGATAACGTGGTCCACGATGTAGCACGCTCGCCTGTAAGGAACTTTTTCACTCTCTTCTTGAATCTTTGTCGTCTACTTTCTGTATAGTACCTTTTTATCAGTCGTTTTGCCCTCTACCAAACGGCTGTTATGCATTTTTTATTACGTGTGTATTTGTGTGGCTATTTTTGGCATGGTAGTTCCGAAATGGATGAGCCATTTCGAATTTTCTGTTTTTGTTTGAAAAGCGACTTTATCATAAAATCACTTTTCAGCCGTTATAAGATCAACAGCTCTTTTCTTGTTGATGAAAAGATTGTTGGGGGTTTTTAAATAGGAACATCACTAACGTACTATCGTTTTGGTTTAGTCATTTTTGACTATTAAATTGTTATTTTATTATTTCAGTGTGTGTTTTATGCATCTTAAAATTATTCTTCTTGCTTTTTATGTTCAGTTCTCACTGACATCTTGTACTTACTTATAAGTGGCCATTTATAGATTAGCATAATTATGATTTCAGAAAATAGCTGTGGCGTTTAAGAAATACAAATAACCGAAGATTTGGACAGCATAAAACATAATGGACTGCTTAATTTAGTTAAATGCAAAGGAAATTATCCAATGGTTTTAGAACAGTAAATTAAAAAATAGGTATACTCCATAGCAAAGCTTTGTATCTGTGTTTTAAACAGATTATTTTTAATGCAAAGGAAGAATTTGAATCACGAACGGGTTTTGAACCCATAAAAAAAAATCCTGTTTTGTTTTGAGGTCCCTACTTTTATTTTTATTTTTATAAAATACTAAAATAAATACTAGTATGCCTACTAGTAGGTAGTAATATGAATGATTATTTTCATCTATGCATGTGACTATTATCATAATAAAATGTACTCCCATCTCTTTTATATAAGTACAATAATTTACTATTACAATTTATTTTATATTTTCTGTGAATTATTCTTATTAAACGATTACAGTGACATAACCATTCTTTATTTACCTACCTCGTAATGAGTTTATTTGCATCTGATAGTTCACTCTCAAAGTTAATAACGTTGTTAATTAAAATTTTCTCTTTGCTCATATCACACTCAATAAAGATAAACAAATCACTAAATCACTATTCTCCGCTACACAAGTAACCTAAGGGGCCTATCTCTGTATCGCTACTACTTACTCTACGAGTAGGTAATTTGCCAGCTGTTTACCGATTTCTCCCACTTCTGCAGAAAGCTATATCTGAGGGAGAGCTAAGGATACCACCCTAGTGGCCAATAGTAGTCCGGTAGAACAAACTATAGCAAGTTTTCAGTGAGAATAGTCCAGGGGACTTATTTGCTATGCTACATGAGATTCCTTGCCAATAACGCGTGACGTCATAACGCGCTCTCACCATAAACGCGGGCTCACTAGCGCGGCAAATTCAAATTTTCTTGCGTTTTTTTGCCAATAATAGCTTAATTACTCAACGTGATTACATGAAAACTAATTTTGAGGAAATAAATAGAATGTATCAACTAATTACGATTAAGAGTATCTCCTAGATATCATTGGTTATATTGGTATCGTAATTTGTTGATACATTCTATTTATTTCTTCAAAATTAGTTTTCATGTAATCACGTTGAGTAATTAAGCTATTATTGGCAAAAGAACGCAAGAAAATTTGAATTGGCCGCGCTAGTGTAACGTTCCACCTTAAAAGCATTAAATTAAATATTCATTTATTCCAGAAATATTGGGTCTATACTACACAAAAATCAATAGGTACATAAAATAAAATAAGAATATAAATAATATTAGAATTAAAATTGGTGACATTAAAAATGTGGAGGCACACGCAGTTATAAGTAGGTAGTAAAATTATAATTCAAAGAACCTCACACATGTACACATACAACGATACTAAAAGTAACAAAATATTAATTGTGGAACGCATATTTGAATTAGTAAAACAAATATGAAATAGTTATGCTCCTTAAAGTGTGGTCTCTCAGTTGTCAAAAGTTTCGAAGTTTGTAGGTCTATGAAATATACCATTACCTAACCACTTAGCCCACCTACCGCATGGGAAAATGTTTGGTGAGTACTAAATACCTACTTCATAAAGTTTATGATTAGCTGTGTACTTTTAGCTGTGTAGCTTAGGTAATTACCTAGGTAAGTTATAAAAGTAAGTAAATCGTATTTCAATCAGGGAATAATAATAAATTCTGTTTATTTAATTAGATTTAAATTAGAACTGAAGGTATGATATGTCATTTCATCATCCATCATTATCATCAACAGCCTGAAGACGTCCACTGCTAAACATAGGCCTCCCCCAGAGCGCGCCACCTTGAGCGGCTGCTCGCCTCCTGCATCCATCGTATCCCCGCGGCTTTCACCAGATCGTCGGTCCACCGAGTGGGGGGCTGGCCTACACTGCGTCTTCCGGTTCGTAGTCGCCACTCGAGAACCTTTCTTCCCCATCAGTTGAGGTTGATATGTCATTTAGGTAACTGGAATCATGGTTCCAGTACCACGTTGTCTCATTCACCAATCGCCTCCCAAAAAAGTTGGTTATAAAAGCAAAAACTTTGCTGAGTTACTGCTTTGAATTAATTCATTCGGCCAGCCGAATTCACCATTTGCTTTTACTCCCTACCGTCCAAATTTATTCTAATAGTTATTGTTGGTGTTTGCGAGAACTACTACTTATTACTCATGCCTTCGAAAGCTCAGAGTGTCGCCTAGTCCTAGATTTTCTCTGGTTAGGTTTTTTTGTTCAGGTTTACTATTCCTCCGAATATAGGCCAACCACGTACCTTGAAACCGCAGAGTAGGTATGTGCACGACTCCGCATCCATCCAGAATGTCCAAAGGCAAAGTTCCCGGGTGCAAGCACTAGTCCATGAAATGTCCACAACCACAGCGACCCTAGCTAGGGTCCAAAACAGTTCACAAACTCCAAACTTCCTTACAATGAAAACCGCCGATGAATTACGCGTCTAATGTCGCGTACCGCCCGAGGTGCATTAAAGGTCATGTATTGCGTGTGCTCCAAAAGTTCGAAGGTAGATACGTCACGAAACTACCCTCAGTTTCGTCATATTGCTGCCGCTCATTGGAATCTCAGTTTGTGACTGACCGCATATTAAAAAGAATAATAACGCCTGAACATCCCCCCGCCTAACCAAGGCCCGCCTTGGTTGCATGCTAATTGCTTATGGGCAACCGACACAGCTTAGACATGGGTCTTAAGAGGACCCCATTCTGTGTCTTTACTTCCGAAATTCTAATAACCCCATCCGAACCGGGTAACAATTTGACTATCCGACCGCGCCTCCAGTGAAGAGGTGGCACATTATCTTCCTTTATCAATACTAAGTCGTCTAGTTTAGGAGGTTCCATTTGCGAAGTCCATTTATATCGTTGCTGAAGTGTGTGGAGATATTCATTTCTCCACCGAGACCAGAAATGTTGCGTCAATTTTTGAATTTGTTGGTACCGAGACAGCCGGGTTATTTTTATGTCCGTATAAGGGTATTCCGGAAGAGCAACCAGAGGTTGTCCTATTAAAAAATGTCCTGGTGTCAGAACTTCTAAGTCCGCCGTATCCGTACTTAAGGGGCACAAGGGCCGGGAATTCATAACCGCTTCCACCTTGGTAAAGAACGTGGTAAGCTCTTCAAATGTGAGCCGAGTCTCACCTAATACGCGCCTCGCGTGAGTTTTAGCCGATTTCACTGCTGCTTCAAAAAGACCGCCGTGATTAGGACTAGCCGGTGCATTAAATAACCACGTAATATTTTGCATGGTTAATTTGCGTTCAATGTCCGTTTGATTGTTCCGTAGGAAAACATACAATTCCTTGAGAAGTCTGTCGGACCCCGTGAAGTTGGTGCCACAATCAGATCTTACCAGTGATGGAAGTCCCCGACGGGAAACAAACCGAGTAAAACTAGCAATAAAAGCTTCAACCGATAAGTCTGATACAATTTCTAGATGAACCGCCTTAGTAGCCAAACAGACAAAAATACACAAATAGCATTTTAGTATTTTTGCATTCCGTATCGAGCTCGTTTTGATATAATAAGGGCCCGCAAAATCCGTACCGACTCCGAGAAACGGACGCACACCCCTTACGCGGTCCGGAGGCAGGTCTGACATGAAGGGTTGCGTTGGACGTGCCTTTGACCGATAGCACTGAATACACCGAAACGTAACAAACCGAGTGAGCCGCCGTGCCGAGATTATCCAATAGAACCGAGATAAAATAGCTGCAAGAGTGTTTGCACCTACGTGACAGTGTATTTGATGATAATATGTCACTAATAATTCCGTGAACCGACACCTGCCCGGTAACAACACTTGATGCCGCGCATCATAGGGCAAGGTTGACGCGTTTATCCTTCCGCCGACCCGAAGTATATTATCCTTATCAATAAATAAGTTCAGTCTGCGTAATGCCGTCCTAATAGGTTTTCCTAATTTTAGAACCGTAAATTCCGTCTTAAAATGTATATCTTGAACATATCTGATCAGCTGCAGAATCGCACTTTTTCGTTCTGATACCGTAATATTTCCGTGTGTTCTTACCCTAAGTTTGCAATTTTTAATGAACCGGAGTATATATGTAGTAACATTTACCAATTTTTCAAACGAGCTGTAACGTTGTATCAGATCAAATTCTGATTCTACCGTGCCAACATTAACCGTGATAACCTTTAAGCCGGGCAAGTCTGAAGGAAATTCCGAGCAATCCTTCGGCCACTGATCTGGAGATTCATGTAGCCACCGTGCACCCCACCATAACCGATGCTGCATTAGTTCAGCCGCCATTGCTCCACGTGACGCCACATCAGCACAGTTCATCTCACTAGGAACATATCTCCAGGTGATCTGAATAGTAGATGAATTTATTTGAGACACCCGATTGCCTTCAAATACTTGTAGCTTATGTGGTGACGTGCGCAGCCAGGCTAACACGATGGTGCTGTCGCACCAACCTACTACCGTATCAAATGTGATGTCATGTTCCATTGCAGAAATGACACAATTGAAAAGAGTAGTCAAAAGTACCGCACCGCTTAACTCCAGCTTAGGAATAGTTCGCTTAGTCTTGAGTGGAGACACTCTAGATTTTGCTATAAGCAGCCGTAAAAGCACTGTTCCGTCCGACTGTTGTGCCCGAATGTATACCGCTGCCGAAAACCCTACCGAAGAACCATCGCAGAACCCGTGCAAGGAATAGCTTGCATTGTTTGTCGGCTTCAAGCATCGTGGTATAGACAGCTGTTCTAAATGATGTAAGTCCGAGATAATATAAAGCCATTGCCGTACTATGTTGTCAGGTGCCGGGGTATCCCAATCTATTTTCCGCGAATTGTCGACGCTACTAAGCAGAGTTTGTAACAGTAACTTAATTTTGAAAACTACAGGACATATCCATCCTAAAGGATCATGCAATCGAGCTGCCAGTGCCAAGATATTTCTCCGAGTAACCGTTCGATCAGGAGGTAAGTTAAGCCGATATGTGAAACAATCCGATTTTGGGTCCCATTGGATACCCAACACCTTAATATAACCGTGTTCATCCGTGTGATCGTCAAATAACCGAGGTGTCTCTAAATGGTCCGAAGGAAATTCACCCAATAACACCGGGTTGTTAGATGACCATTTTCGCAATTCATAACCCGCCGTATTCATGAGCGCCACCAATTCGTCTTTTAGCTCACAAGCTTCTCCTAACGTATCGGCCCCGCCACTCAAGTCGTCCACATACGAATTTTTCAATAAAATATTCGCGGCCCGTGGGTACTTGTGTTGTTCATCGTATGCCAGTTGATGAAGACACCGATTTGAAATAAAGGGGCTGGATTTTAAACCGTATGTATTTGTTGTCAACTCGTAAATTCGCAACGGTTCCGAAGGAGATGACCGCCAAAATATAAGTTGATATTTCCGATCATCCGGGTGGACCCACGTTTGTCGGAACATCATCTTTACATCAGTGGTAAATACAACGCGCGGCCACCGAAAGTTAAGAATAATTACCGCGATGTCATTCTGTAACCGTTCGCCAGAATATAAACAATCATTGAGAGCCACGCCGGAAGAAGACTTCACAGATCCATCAAAGACTACCCGAATTTTGCCCACGTCTCCGGATTTTTTAAACACACCGTGATGAGCGAGAAAATAATGCTCACCTTCTGAGTCTAAGTCCTTAGTTGTCACCGCCATATGACCAAGCTCAATATATTCGTTCATAAACTTCACATATTTATCTCGAAAGTCAGGCTGTCTTTTCATCCTTCGTTCAATGGATGAGAAGCGCTGCAGCGCTGTTTGCTGAGAATCGCCCAACTGCTTGTGACCAGGCACAAGTGGCAACCGAACCGTATATTTACCGTCCACACCCCGAGTGGTGGTTGACCTAAATAAATGTTCACATTCTATGTCCGCCGGATCCTTTATTTTAATATTCGGTGGCTCTTCCGAACGCCAGAACCGTTCAACTGCTTCTACAAGTGTCAACAACCCATTATAATTTTCATCCGAATTATTAATCCCTTCCGAAGCCGGTCCGAAGATAACGAAGTCAAAAATAGTATCTAAACCGTAAGGCCCCTCCGCGCCTAGACTGACTGAATGACCAAGAATTTTACCCAAAATATCGCAACCAAATATAATGTCTACTTGAGATTTATTCCATAAACCTTCCTAGATAACACCAGGGAATTATATAAGCTAATAAAACTACTCCACGAATATACATCCCCATCAAAGGTGGCTAATTCAATCGGTGGCAGCCGAGCCTGCGGTGCGCTTTCCGTAGGTATATGCGTACCCGATAAGTTCGGGTATGCCGCCGCAATTGCCTCCAACTTATTATATATCTCCGTAGCTTCCCGATACTTTTTATCATAATCCTTTACAGTTACGTCATCGCCAGCTGTCTCCGTACAAGCATTCAAAATAGACTCATTAAGTTGTTTTCGAGAGTCATTACGAATCGTCTCGCGCGCAGGTTTGATGAATACCAGCCTCCCGAACAAGCCGGTTTCCGAAAAGGCTTTAGCACCATAGACCACATCCATACGCTACGCCAGATTATACAGAAGACCGAAGAGTATAATCAGCCGTTATGCCTAGCGTTTGTGGACTATGAGAAAGCCTTCGATTCAATCGAGACTTGGGCGGTGCTGCAGTCCTTACAGCGATGCCAAATTGACTATAGGTATATCGAAGTGTTACAGTGTTTGTACAGTAAGACCACTATGTCAGTCCGACTACAGGACCAGAGTACGGAACAAATCCCATTGCAAAGAGGCCTGAGACAGGGAGACGTTATTTCTCCGAAACTGTTCACAAACGCATTGGAGGACGTTTTCAAGCTCTTGGAGTGGAAAAGATCTGGCATCAACATTAATGGCGAGTACATCACTAACCTTCGTTTTGCCGATGATATAGTCAAAATGGCGGAGTCGCTCGAGGACCTTAGCACCATGCTCAACGACCTTAGGACGTGGTCTCTTACTGTTGGCCTTATGAGCAAGCTCAAAGTCGCACAGCGAGCTATGGAGAGAGCTATGCTCGGGGTTTCCTTGCGAGATAAGATCCGAAATAAGGAGATCCGCAAGAGAACTAAAGTCACCGATATAGCTTTGAGAATCAGCAAGTTGAAGTGGCAGTGGGCGGGCCACATCGTTCGTAAAACTGACAACCGATGGGGAAGAAAGGTTCTCGAGTGGCGACCATGAACTGGAAGACGCAGCGTAGGCTGGCCCCCCACTAGGTGGACCGATGACCTGGTCAGAACTGCGGGGAGCCGATGGATGCAGGAGGCAAGCAGCCGCTCAAGGTGGCGCTCTTTGGGGGAGGCCTATGTTCAGCAGTGGACGTCTTCAGGTTGATGATGATGATGATGATGAAGAGCATAAGCGCAGATTAGATAACAGTTAATATAGTAACTTGCCTGAATAAATAAATAGACTATTATAAGGTCCTCTCATGGACGTATCAAGTGGGTCTTGTTCATACAATTTCGTGACACCCCTTTTTCCGCGTTGTCACCAAAAGTCATCAAGGTCTCTTTCGCAAAAGAGGGATCTTGTAAAACGCCTTATTTACATAGTTACCATTACGTGGAAAAGGATGGCGTTCTTATACCTAAATGAATTGATATCGACCAGTTTTAAAGTCAGTGAAATCCAATCTGAGAAGCAAAATGATATCTATACGATAATAAGTACCTACCTAACTCTTAGAATAATAAGTATAATTTTGACCGAGCCCGCACGAAGCATGAGCGAAGAGTCTACGCTAAAAAAGCTAAAAAGCTTGGGCAAAAATGCAAGATTCGTTTGTTCGGATCGGATGTCCGACTGTCAGGCTGTAATTCTCCTCATAATTCGCATTGTTCAACCAATTCTCGTAAAATTTTGTAAGCAGGTTCGATAATTATTTGTATTAGATTTTTTCTGGATCAGTTTAGGTCGTTTTCAAAATGGCGGACTCATAGGGATTGAAAACGTAACAAATATCACATTTTGAAGACAGACTCGCGAGGTCTACATCTCACAAAATGGGTTAGGGTTATTGGTATGGGTATGGGTTTACAAGGTGAGTTTGAATTGGGGTATTATCCCGAAAGGGGGTATATCTACTCCACAAGGTGTATAATGTTTCTTCTACGACTTTTCTAAATTAAGTTTTTCATTGAAGAAATGCCATGTAAAGTTTACGTTCGAAGATAGCCCTAGCGCAGCTGGGTGGTTGAACTTCGTCCTTGACCGAATGCGTTTGAATGAGTTTTACGACCTGTGTTAAGAAATGAATTTATAGCATCTTGTTAACTCTCGTAGCGATCGCACGTGCAATTTTGTGAGTGGATTTATTTTTTAGTATGGAGGTTTGGAAACACGCAGTTTCATGGTCCCAGTCCCCTTTCGGGATAATACCCCAATTCAAACTCAGATAGTATTGTCTGCGTTGTAAAAAGCCTGTGTATGGAAAACACTAGTTTATTATTGAGGTATGGATAACGACAGTTTCATTATTCTCACCTTTTCAAGTTTGTCAAAAAAGCAATCGTATGACTTGTTCTCTTTGTCACGACGCTTCTTGTAGAACTCGTTGTAAGCCGCTTGCTGGTATCCCTCGTGCAAGTTGTCCTTGAAGATGACGCCCACCAACGCAGGAGCAGGGTTGAACCAGCGGAAGGGAGCGCGGCAGAGCCTGCTCATTCCCGCCTTGTAATTGTTGCAAGCGGTGAGAACCGCTGCCTCGTTGGCATTATCGTTTACATCTTTATAATGATTGTAACGTTCGTTGAGAATCTGCGAGAAATCATTACTTGAAACCAATTACAGCTTTTACGCCGAAACGGCTTGCATGTTACAAGCTCCACAAAAATTAGCAAGTACCCTGTGTTAATATTTTGCTTTTCTGAATCGTAAAAAATCACTACATTTGGTAATACATTTTCAAGGTTGACCACGGGCTTTCTAAACGCGATATAATAATTAGCTGCATATGTGCACTACGGAAAACAGAAATACCCGTGGTACAGCCAGTTATCTTGAGGTGGACCGCGGGAAGGTAAAGTTGCCCGCGGGCCACCCAGGTGAATTGAGTAGGGGGACTACAATTCCCGGTTTTGGAAGTTTTATATGCTATCAGCATACTATTATACGTTCCCACAGCTGGGACACGGACATTTCCTTATATGCCATAATCCACCATGCTATCCAAATGCGAATGATACGCCATGTTCTCGAATTTTGTGATTCTTGAACATGACGGTTTCCTCACGATGTTCCCAATTTTGCAAACAGGTTGATTTATGTTATCAGAGTTAAAAAAGGACCTATTTTTATACCAGAAAATTGATTCCCGTGCAAACACAGACGAGTTATCTCTAATCTAATATTTTTATCATGAAGGTGGTGGCTTTAAAATCAGCATTTATCAGCATAATATATTCCATTCCATTACGCTTTTATAACAGATTGACGGCGGCGGTTAGAGCTTAGGTTTAAAAAGAATTTACAGAAGAATTCGGGAGATTTTATACCTCAGACATTGATTCATCTTCTTCAGTGGTGCTCACGTTACCAGAACTGCCATTGTTGGGATTGAAGGCTGCGAGCGCGAGCCCTTTACCAACGCTGTGTTCTTTATCCAAGTCCTCAGGGTGCAGGCACACTTTGCTTGCATCCCACGCGGACTTCATATATTCATCGTAAGCTTCAACCCCTGCTTGCTGTGCCTTCATAATCTTGTTACTGTTGACAGCTTCCATCACTTCGAAGTAGTTGTTTATCATCTGTAACGATCGCATAGATGGATATCTAAGAACTGATATATAGGTTTATATATAGGATATAAGGTTTGAGGAAAATAATTTTTGTACTTCTTAAACAGACTTGTTTTTACAGGCAGAACGAAACATAGTAAAAACAATACCTGAACCAAGTTTTCTTTGAATTCGTCTTTGTCTTGGATGTTGGGATGCTTCCTCTTGATGTTATCAAAGTGTTGCAGAGCTTCTTCTTTGGCTTTTGTGTGTACTGCCAGGAACTTGACCTCAGAGAGCGCTGGCTCAGTGCTGTGAAAATTGTTATCACTTACAATAAATATCGTTATATTGTCTTCTTCAAACAACGAGGGCCAGACATGGACAACGCTAAATCAGCTTCATAGATCGGCTTCTAATATCGGATATTGGAAATAAGTTTTCACCGTTGATTGATTCATTGGACACGAGCCTCTTTTCACATGTAGATAGTCTAGGCCAAAATCCACCAATCTCAGTGGTAAGTGTGGGTTAGTCGATAACACTTTTGTTCTAGAAATTGATAGAATAGATTTTTGATACACACGCCGGAGTCCTCACGATGTTTTGCTTCACCGTTGTTAGAGGGAATGCAAATTCCGTACTTAAAAAGCCATGGTATAGGGGAGTTATTCGCTATACCACATGAGATTCCTTGCCAATAACGCGTGAAGTCATAACGTGCTCTAAACATAAGCGCGAGATTTAACGCGCCACGACATGGAATGAAAAAAATGTATTCTACTGTATGCCACGCGTTAGGTTGTTTGTGGCCAGTGTTTTTTTTTATTTTTCGACGTGCTTTGTATATAACGAGTCTAGTTCCGTTTGTCGAATTTGACAACGGGATACACAATAGCATTTTAAAATACAAAACCATTCCACGAAGATATCGTAACGCGTCGCGTTGTGTGTCTACAGTCTAGATGATCATAGCGAATAAGGGCCCAGGGCTGTATGAGATTTGAACCTGGCTAGATGCGTCGGTTTGAAAACCGTACGGGTTATCACTTAGCCACGCTTGCTCTTTTTTGGCGTAGTATTGCATAACAATGGATTTATGAATATCAAAACTGAACACCTAACACGATTTAACGTTTAATTTTTTTAAGTTCTTTTTACGCTCTAAACTCTAAAAAGTGTTTACTTCCGATAAGTTACCTAATATTTTGTGTCGTCATACCTGCACGCGTTCTGCATTAGCTGACGATATTCCAAGCACATTTCCGTTACAGCCATCGCGTTGTTCTGTTCATTGGTCCGCAACAGCAGTTTATACTGCTGCGCAAAGCTCTGGAAACATTACATAGGTCACGCATAGGCATTTATTTACATTTATGTTCTTTTAGCTTTCAAAATTAGCAAGTTGAAATGGCAACAATGGGCAGCTCGCTCGCGGAACCGACAAACGATAGGAAACAAAGGCTCTCGAGTGGCGACCAAGAACCGGAAGACATAGCGTAGGTCAGCCCCCCACTAGATGGACCGATGACGGTCAGAACCACTGGGAGCCGTTGGATGCAAAAGGCCAGCAGCCACTCAAAGTGGCGCTGTATCGGGAGGTCTATGTTCAACAGTGGAAGTCTTTCAGCTGATGATATTCCATATAATGTTCAAGTATCTATTATTTGGATCTACTAACTCATTGAATGGATAGACCATTGTGGTCGATTCGCAAAGAATGACGCCGATTTTCGGCTTTCAAAGAGAAAGCCTGAAAGAAAATGAAGAAGATCTTTGCCCATCGGTAGTAGGCACAAATGTTTAAGAAATAAATTGACAATTGTGGTCGTCGCCTGAATAGAGTTTGACCTCCGGGTGGTTGGTATACTATACGCCACTTTTTACGGGAGCAACCATGCTGTCATTGCTCATCTCTTATATAATGAGTGATGAGTTTAGCGACCTTTCTGGTTGCATGCGTACACAAAGCACATAAATAAACCGACAGATAGATCCCACAGTCAAAGTAAAATTAAATCACCTCTATAAAATTTTCTCTCTCCGTGTCCTGCTTGTTCGACAGACATTTCCTGTTTTCGTCAAACAGCTGGATGGCTGCCTGCAGCGCGCCGTGATGCATTACCTCCAGATCAAGTGGATGGATGCATAAATCAGCACTGATTTCTCCAATTTTGGAATCATATGCCTCCTTAGCAGCCATCATAGCCGTCTGAGTTCTTTTTTTATTTAACTCCGCATACCATGATAATCGCCTTTCCATTTCCTATAACAAAAATTATAATGTGTCAAGTTCTGGTGACTACACTCATATAACCTTAACCCTTACCTTAAACTCATCTTAAACTGTTCTAAAAATTTTGAATACAAAGTGGTGGGTAGGTAGTTAGGTACATAACAACTGAGTGCTAAAGTGTTTCGAAAGCCACGTTATGCCGTCGGTCATCTGTTGTTGTTGTATAAGCCGTTTCTTACCGGACATTTTATAGTCTGTGGAATAACTTAGTTTTTACCTGTTGTGTTGCAACAAGGTGTATGGTTTAAAAAAATGTGGTGCGAAGAGTATGCTTTGATAATTGCGTGAGTATACCCGAGTAGTGGCTTATTTTGGACTTCAATTTAATCTCCTCGTTATAAGATTGCAGAGATATCAGTTGTGCTACAATTATGATAAGAGTAGAAAGCCGACAGCGTACACGTGTATACCTACACGTGTACGCTACGCGTTAGATGTGGTAGCTTTTTATAATTTTTTAATATCTTATGCTTCGGCCACACGAACGTGATATGCCAATAGTTATGGCTATAAGACAAAACGTTAATGTAGCCACAATTTATGACCATACTTATTAGCATATCACGGTTGTGTGGCCACAGTATTAGATAGCCTTACACTATCTGTATAGTGGACAGGGTATAACAAACGTAAAGCTATATTTCCAAAAGAAATTAAAAACCATAATGCAAGTAGGTACCTACATACCATATACATTTGTACAACAATATACACACACACACCAGCAGTGTTTCCGATTTAAAGAACAAATCCTGCTGTTTTATTACTCCGTATAAATACAGTGAAGCCTAAGAGAGGAAGATAAGGGTTAACTATTGATACAATTTGGGAGAAGTTGAAATTGAAGAATTTTATCCTGTAGTTCCGTTATGGTGGTAGGTACGCCAGACCTAGAATTTTTTCGTTAAGTTTATGGGTAGGTACTCTCATTGAATTATCAGTGTCGATCCTGCCTTGCATTCTCTCGAGCCAAACAAACAGTATGCAGAAACAAATGAAATGAAATGAGACACCACCCGCTAGATTTCAATGAAATTAATAATTACTTGTATTAATTTCATTCAGTTCTAGCGAACGCTGTACAGGATCACAGGACCAATCATATTGTGAAAGAAATTGGGCAGAATCTTGTGCGTTTTGAGAAAACTGTGTATTGTTTTATATATCAGTGTTACATCATAAAACTTGCAGACAAAACCACAGAAATAAATAGGAGAGTAGTTTTACCTCCATAAGTTTATTAAGGTAGATTTCAATGGAAGCCTTTGAGCCCATTTTCTTCGTTTCAGTGAAGAACTCAACAGCATTGCACGCAGACATTTCGTGCAAGTCATTCAGGTCATGTTCGGCAACGTACGTAGCGCTTCCATAGTTCTCCTCCATGCCTGCCTCGTATATGCGACGCGCTTCTTCAAAAGCTGACTTTAGACCTGCTTCAACTGTGGCCTGGGAAAATAGACTGCAAGCGTTTTTATTGAATAAAAACAAAAAACATGCCAATTTTAATTCTAAATGTAATTACGGAAAACATCACAAGAAAACAATCTTTTCTATTCTATTGTAAACACGAAAACAATAATAATAATCTTCTCCAAGTAATGCTGTAGTGTCTGTTAGCCTAGTCCACCCAATAACTCAGAAATTCAATTTGGAAATTGAAGCAGACCTATGACAGCCGTGCGTCAACCAATCAGAGCAGCGCATTCTCTCTGCCCAGAGCGGTGACCTCCTCAAAGAACAAGGATAATACACTCATTTGTTCATCATGGTTTCTTTTTCGAGATATAGGCACAGAAATGTGTCACGTGATACTCTATATTTTACAGTTCCAAGTTGCACTACAACTGTTATGGGTGAAAAGTTACTGAACTCCGGTTTTGCAGACAGATGAAGGAACTTGACAACGTCAGTAATGGAGTGGTTAGGAAAACAGACATAACGTAGGTATAACTATACAGGTACTAAAACTAACTGTAAATTAATTATTACCGTCATAACGCTGATAGGAGTTGGAATCTGATCGCTATTGAAAATAGTCATGTATGTCGTGAAGTAGTTGTATAAATCACTCGTTCTCACTCTCTGGCCGCTAATCTCTTTGGGTGTCAATCTCCCCGGTCCAAAGACGTGTGTCGTCAGTTGTTGCACGTGCATTAAGAAGTCAGGGTGGATGTCTGTAAACCATCAAACTGTACATAAAAATTGTTAGTTCATCGCCTATTTTTCTGCACTGCTGGAAATAGGCATCTCTAATAGCACGCCACTGAGTTCGCAATCTTCAGCTCTCTTTGCAGTCTCTACCAGGCCCAACCACTTTCCGCAAGTCATCACTACATCTGTCTGGTGTCGTGTCCTACACTACGATTGTTAGTACGGTCTGCACTCAAGAACTTGTCTACCCCAGCGGTTATAAGTTCTTCTAGAAATCTGGCCAGCCCACTGCCACTTCAGCTTTCTAATCCTCTGCGCTATGTCGGCTACTTTGGCTCTCTGTCGGATTACTTCGCTACGAATCTTGTCCTTCAGAGAAACTCCGAGCATAGCTTGAGATGTTATTTGATTGTTAGAATTTAAGTGAAAACTGCTTAAAAAATAAAACGGATATAATTTTTATTCCTTTTAATATAATGGTTCTGACTTTATAACCGGTACTGACTATACCAAAATATCTGTTGTATTATTATTTTCAAAGTGCATAATATAAATGAGTTTAAAGGGCAATGTGCCATTGTTATTTAAACTAACTACTACAATAATAAAAACTATACTATGTACTAAAATCTACTAGCTACACCACCTACTACAAAGAACATTTGGCCTGTATACTAGCCGCGATGGGCTATAGACAGTCCTATGAGTTCCAAATCTGAAGTTCAAGTACGGAATACTATCGATATGGGTTCAAGTGTTATAATTATGACAGAGCGAGCGCAGTCTCAGTTCAACTCGCATTTGTTTTCATTTATGTCCGGATAGTAAGTAATCATGGTTGGAACATGGTTGGAACGTCTACTGTTCGCAGAACTACTAGTAAGTATATCAAGGTATACATTATAATTACAATAAGTATTTACCAATATTTTTGCCATCAAACTCAGGTGACATGATGGCGAAACCCGGGTGTGGCAGCAGGAAACAGGAAACGGATGTGAAGCAGTCGAGAATGTGCTCGCGGAGATCTTGCACCTCTTGAGGCATATGCTGATCAATCTGCAAAATAGATTAATTTATGCCTTGTTGTTATTATTATTTATAATAACCTTCATGATAAGTAGACTTTATGAAGAAGACTACATTAATGTTAATGAACTGTAATATATACAATACTAACCTATTATACTACGCACTAATGTTAAGTTTATTAAGTTGTTGGTTTCAATCATGTGTTAATTGATTTCCTTTTCTTTAAATTTCTGGCTACCTACTAATAATTAGCTACGTTAGTATTATATTAATATACCTATTGTTAAAACAGCTATTACATACGTATAGGTAAAGTAGCAGTAGTAACAACGTTTAAAATAAATTGTTAATTATATTAGGTACTCAAGTAGGTACCTACAATTTAATTTTAAAAAATGTCAAATCAAGCTGCCTACTGTGAATGTGTAGGTGATATTTATTGTGTAATAGTTATGTCAATTTTGTGGTTTGCACTTTGAATCCATTCTGGTGTGTATTATAATTATTATGCAACTACCCTACCTCAACATAACAACATAACTAATTTAAAATAGGTACCTACTTGAGTCTGCTAGCCTATTAGATTATTAGAAGATTCTATTATAAACCTTTATGTTGTCGTTCCTGCTCGCATTTAAAATAATATTTTGTATTTTCACTTGCAAGTGAATATAATTCTTTAAGTGAAAATAAATATCTTAAACCTAAAAAAAACTTCAAATGTTATTTAATAAGCTTTAACAAATATACAAAAATACGAAAGGGTTGACTATGTTTAGGGTATACCTAACGTGACCATTTATTTTTTGTATCAGAGCGGGACGTCTCTACGAGAACTATGTGAAATAAAGTTTTTAGTGTTTTACAAGTTTTTTATTATTATAGTATAGAGGGTAGAACATTTATTCAAAATAAACAAAGCACTTAGGTACTCGTAATACTGGGTGGCGCAAAAGTACTGGCACTAAAGAAAATACTTTTATTTTTTTTATATGACATTTTCTGTCATTCTGTTGTTGAAAATTGTGTAGTGAACAAATGTAAAATACACTGAAAATAAACATGGACCGTTTTACTCCCCAAGAACGTGGAATAATTGTGTCAATGTTCTTACGGAATAATTCATCAGTGATAAGAACACAACGTGAATTTCGTCGACGATTTCCCCACCGTCCGGCACCGATTGGTCGCACAATTCGACGCTTTGCCACACGCCTTGAAGCAACTGGCTCAACATTGGATAGACCTAAGTCTGGGAGACCAAGAACAGGCCGTTCAGCTGAAAATATCGATGCTGTGCGCGAAGATGTGGAAGAGTGTCCAGAAACATCAACGAGGCGACGTGCCACGCAATTGGGCATTTCCAGACGGACCCTGCAGCGTATTTTGGTGAAAGACTTAAAGATGTTCCCGTATAAAACTCAAATGACTCATCAACTGCTGCCTGCTGACCACCGAGCTCGTCTAGATTACTGCCAGCGCGTCATAAACCTCAACCTTGAAGAGGATGATTTTCCTTCAAAATTGGTTATGAGTGACGAAGCGCATTTCCATCTCTCAGGGCATGTCAATAAGCAGAATACTCGGTTCTGGGGCACTGATAATCCGCGCATTATTCAAGAAACACCTCTACACCCACTAAAAGTTACTGTATGGTGTGGCATCTGTGTTGACAGAGTGATCGGACCCTATTTTTTCGAAGACGCTGGAGGCAATGCGATAACTGTCACTGGAGAACGCTACAGAACCATGCTACGTGAGTTTTTGATACCCAGTTTGGACGAATTGGGGCTGGAGCACATCTGGCTTCAACAAGACGGCGCTACGGCACACACAGCGCGCGACACTATGGACTTAGTGAGGGACGCTTTTCCAAGCCGAGTTATCTCTCGTTTTGGCGATTTGCCTTGGCCTGCAAGATCACCCGATCTGACCAGTCCAGACTTCTTTCTTTGGGGTTTTTTGAAATCTCGGGTGTATGTGAACAAGCCACAGACTCTCGCAGCTCTAAAAGAAAACATTCGTCAAGAAATAACGAACATATCGCAGGAAGTGTTACGGCAAGTTATGCAAAATGTCATAAATAGGGCTCAAATGTGTATCAACTCTGGAGGTCACCATTTAAAAGACATCATCTTTAAATCCTAATGGTACGAAATTTAATGGCACAAATATACATTTAAAAAAACCTAAATCTAGTTTTCTAATTTAGAAAAAATGTTATAGCTGAACCAAATAGGGTCTTTACTTTTGCGCCACCCAGTACAAAATAATTATGTAGGTTAAATGAGTTATTATGCCTCAGTGCGGTAGAGTGACTTCTAGTTAGTATTTTTGTATTTGTCGGCTAAACCAGTGCCTGACTTTGGCTTGTGATATCACCTAGGCACAGTTAATATCAAAGCGCGAGCGAAGCGAGCACCAAAACTTTGCACGTTTATAACTTAATCTTAATGAAATTATTGACATAAAAACGCACGCGAAACCCGAAATCATGTAGTACAGAATACACGTAGGAATCCGATTAGAACAATAAATGGCATAGTTAACAATCTAGATAAATACATATTTCAGTAAAGTTACAATAAGCTGGTTTTCCAATAACAGAATAAATCTTCAAAATAAGACCTTCCAACCTCAATGAAAAACTGAAATAAAAAAGGCAAAATGAGTGTGAACGAAGCGAGCCCCAAAATTTTACACATTTATAAGTACTTAAATGTAGATAAAACATATATTTCAGGAAATTATATTAAAATAAGCTGTTGGTTTTCCAATAAATTATTAAAACTTCATAATTAGAGCTCCCAATCTTAATGAAATGACTGACAAGAGAAAGTTAGTATCAAAACGTGAGCGAAGCGAGCTCCAAAATTTCGATAAATTAAAAATAAATTAGTTAGTTTGCAAAAGCGGGATAATTATGCCGTGGCTGGGGACAGCGGGACAGATATCTCGAAAGCGAGACGGTCCCGCCGAAAGCGGGACGTATGGTCACGATGAAAAAGTATGGTCACGAGGAAAAAAAATTAGGTATACCTAAGTATACCTAATTTTTTTTTCAACTTAAAAGGCCCGCACTTTACCGCGGTCTCACCTGATGGAAAGGGGTGACGACGCAGTATACGATGACCACTCATGTTGGAACTGGAAAGCTTATGTTCAGCAGTAGAACAGTCTTCAGGCTGATGATGATGATGATGAGACGCATGTAATTTTTTTCTCTATTATTACCTCTACCTATTTAATTTTGTTAAAAACGGTACTACCACATTAAGTTTTTCTTGCAAGTACATATTTCCACCGGAAGAGCCAAACGGCCGTTCAGCAGGGTTTTGCCAGTCTCTGACTAGGAACATCAATTCTTGATACGCCTTTCCACTTTCATTTTTAACAGCTTCCCATATTCAGTAAATAACTGAAAAATATAAATAAGGTGGGTTAAAAGAGTCGGCAACGCATCGGTAGCGCCCCTGGTGCTGCTGGTATCCTTAGGCGACGGTAACTGCTTCCAATCAGGCAGGTCGTCAGTTAGTTTGTCCCTCCATGTTATAAAAAGAAAGAAAAAAGATAGACACAGAGTACGGCTTGATTCATCTTTCTTTCTTTTCAGAGACAAGACATGCACAAGACCTCTATTGCTCACTGTACTTCTGCCTTAAACCGAATCTGCCATAAAATGAATCTGCCATATCTGTCAGATTCTGGAATCTGGAATCCACGAAAGTGTGGTAAAGGTTTTATAAGTGTAGGTAGTTATTTTACCTGTTCACTTTGTTTAAAGCCCGGGCAGATGGTTGAGTGAAACACCTAAATACTCGTGGCGCCGGAAAGCTTGCTACCGTGACGCGTAGACTCGCAAAGTCTGACCGACTGACGCACATCTTGGATCCGGCCATATATAATGAGCTACCAGTGGGGTTAGCACGGCTGGTAGACAAAACTGTCTTTCCCCTCCAAGCAAGTATGAACAAAGTGACGTAAAACGGGGAAAGACAATTTTTTCTACCATCCATGCTAACCCAGCAGAGCACATAACGTGGCTCGTTGAGAAGGCGTTCTACAATGTATAAAATTTGTACATTAATTTTAATTATTTTACAATTAATTTATACATTTTTATAATATTAATTGTTATTTAAATTTTTTTAATTTATTATGTATTAATTATTTATCAATTGACGTCTATTTTACTTATTTATTTTTATTTCATATTATTTTATATCTAGTTAAAACTAGATCCTGACTGACGTGTAATGTATATTATTAAATAAATGATTATTGATTATTATTAAAATTGGAATTGTAGAAATAAATAATGATTTAGGTAGTGGAAACTAAGCGGTTATATTCTCTTTGGTGGAAACAGCGAATTCAATGTGACTGAATATTTTGTGTACATACACAAAACATACATATTTGTGTAATACATATAATTATGATATTGGTGTTGGTAGGGTTTGTAGTTGTACCTATGCAAGAGTTCGTCAGGTAGGTGACCGGTTTGCCAGAGATATTCTGCCGCCAAGAGTAGTGTGATTACTGTGTTCTGGTTTGAAGGGGGCTGGCCTGGGGATAATGAAATTACTGGGCAGAAAGACGACAAAGAGACTTTATGACCTGATCTCACAGTCTAAAAACCATATTTGTAGACTGTGCTGCTGTAATCTCTGGATGAGGTGGGCGGGAAAGTGTCACGTTATAATTTAGAGCTCTGAGTAGTACTGCAACTGTTGCGGGTAGCCGCGACACAAACGTCTATTGTTAATTGTTTTTTCTTTAATCTGTGGCCACCGCTTTGCCAGTTATTCAACCACCAAGCAGTAGTGTGCAAACACTACTGTGTTCTGGTTTGAAGGGCATTGTAGCTAGTGAAATTACTAGGCAAATGGGACTTAAGAACTAATCTCATAGTCTAGAAATCTTTTTTAGACTGTGTGATGTCTTAGGATGACGTGCGCAGTGCGCAGTGTCATGCGAACCTTTAATTTAGAGTTCCGAGTGACATTGAAATCTATGATAGGCGGCCGTGACGCTTAATACCAGGCGAACGACTAGCTCGTCACGTTATTAGTTTACATAAAAAAAATATGTCATCAATTTACATAAATCGGCTTTTGATTTCAGCACAAGATTTATTGAGTTGACAAAGTACAGGTTATTAATAATTAACACAAAATTGCAGCTAATAATAGAAATTGAAGTAAAATGAAATTTTATTTCCTTGCACAAAATGGAATGGAATTTAACACAATAAAGTTCTTAACTTAATCATATAAACTTATTTGTTACAATAATGTTACAATATAAGTACTTTCTATATTTTAACATTGTGAGTAGAGTGGCAGATCCCTGAACACCACACTAGGATAAATCCTGTGTTGTGAAGTTCAGTCTCTTTCATTCTGTAATAATTTGTTAATAATCGAAAACCAAAAAAATAAATAATCGAAAAATTAAAACGAATTATAGTGACCGCCGAAACCGCTGGAAGCCGATGGATGCAGGTTCGAGCAGCCGCTCAAAGTGGCGCTCTATGGGGAAGGCAGGGGGGGGGGGTGGGGTATGGGGTTCAGCAGTGGACGTCTTCAAACTGTTGATGATGATTGAATTATAGTGACGAGTAAAACAAAACTTGCAAACTGATTCACATAACTAAAAAGAAAAAAGTTGTATTTTTTGCACCGAATGATTCTCAATAAGTATATAGAGGTTACCTGAAGACTTTGCAGATCGTCCTCCCTAATGTTTTGTGAGATGTTGTAAATCTGAACTGAAGATAGCAACGTTGACAGCGCGAATATGGTAGAGCAGTCACGGAGCGTGCTGAAACTGTCATATGTACCCTGGGTGTCCATCAGGATTACTGCGGCCTGGAGAAGAAGCAAACAAACTGAACCATGGCCTGCAATTTACGCTAGTTCCCCGTAAAAACAACGTGAAATCACGGAGTGCTTCTATAAGCTTGTAAACACTAGTAATGTACCTTTTCTCCTGAGGCAAGGGTAGTGATTATGGGCTGTGACCACATGACAATGCCAATCGTGTTCCTGTGGGAGCCACCACGCCAGCTGAACCCAGCGAGCGGGTCATGATCACCACCTATCCAGGAGCCATCCAATTGACTTGCCAACTGCAAAAACAGCAAAGTAAGTTCCTTTTCCAAAGTACAAATTAATAAGATCACCATGAATCTCGAGTCTTAAAGGTTTCAATACCTACTAAATACCTCCTGTGTCTAGCCATACCCGATAAATACCCACAGAAAGGAGTAATTAGGTATACCCGGAAAACTTATATAAGTACTTACACAAGTTGTTTGAGAACTTTGTGAAAATGACTGCCAAGTTAAATTCATGGTATAGGTAGTACTCCCACATACTATATAGGAATAGAAAGTCATGGTAATTTTTCTCCATGGTCATGGTTTTTAAATTATAAAACCTTCACGTATGCCAAATTACAAAAAAAGTAATTTGATAAAAAAATCATGGATACTTTTTTACTGCATAACGTAAGAAACTTGATTTTTAATATAGGGTTATGAGGCTACGTACATTAGTATTTTCACTGAATAAATAATATTATACCTATAAGAATTAAATATCAAAAATGCCTCCCAAGAATATCTTCAAACTTTTAGGAACCTATACCTTTATTGATATAAAGTACATGGTTTCAATTTTTAAAACCATTCCAAGATAATAAAAATGACACATAATTTTCGAAATGAAGTGCGTAAACAGTTCCTACACAATAAATCCCTGTTACAGTAATTACAGTTCTACTTACCGGGGCTTTGAGGTATCTCAGGAAGAAGTTAAGCAGGAAGGACTTGCCGCCACGGTAGGCTCCTGCCACGCTCACCACTACCACGGGTAAATCCTTGACATCATCTCCCAGCAGTATGTTTCTGAGTTCCCTATCGTCAAGCCGATACGTGTCGTCATCTACGTGTACCACTTGCATGCCCCAGTCTGCCATTGTTGATATTCTTCCGAAAAAAAAAACGCTTATAAGAAGCCCTAACTACTAAATAATTTTTTTTTTATGCGATTGAATGACGTGACGAGCTAGTCGTTCACCAGATGTTAAGCGACATGGCCGCCCATAATAGTTGCAGTGTCACTCGGAACTTTAAAACAATAAAGCTTCGCGTGACACTGCACTGCGCACGTCATCCTGAGACATCACACAGTCTAGTAATCAGATTACTAGACTGAGTGATCAGATCATAAAGTCTTATTTGCCCAGTAATTTCACTAGCTACAATGCCCTTCAAACCGGAACACAGTAGTGCTTGCACACTACTGCTTGGCGGCAGAATAACTGGCAAAGCGGTGGTACCTACCTAGACGAACTTTGCAGGAAAGTCCTACCACCTAGTAAATTATGTACCTATAGCTATCTAGTACAGTACATAGCACACTATAACTTTATGATGATTCCAATTTCCTATTAAAAAAAAAACATATACGAGGAGCCATATCCAGATTTACGCGGTGTGAGAATAGGACCACGTGCCGCAAGAGCAGGCTATTCAGACAGTGAATATTGTGTCCAATAAAATGAAGTAAGTTCAATCCATCAATCATCAATCGAAAAGTTACTGAATTCCCTGATGAACTAATAATGAAACAATCTTAGTTATATTTGGCGCGGCCTCGCATGGTGTTTATAGTTTTCACACACACACAGACACAGAATAGATATATAGTACTACTACAGGTTCTAATATACATGTACGTCTATAGGTACCTATGTACCGCGTACTTTCACGTTCGCCTTATATTTGGAGAAGTGGTATCTACAATTTAAAATTATACACAAACATAAACAACACAACACAATTATTATATATATATATTTTTAATTATTTTATTATTGTTATTTTTTTTATTATACACAATGCGTTTAAGGTTACATAGACACGAACTCACGGATCACAAGGTAAATATAACTTATTAATTGACAACGCTGTTTTGTGAACAAATATAATTTTAGCGCAAGCACCCACTTTAGGTACCTACTTACGTTGTATTGTATTATACTAGTCGAACGCCGATATAATATCAATAGATTTAAAAAGTACTTATTATTAAATTAATTACCAATTTCACAGATAAGTTATCGACGAAACTCATCGAGTTTATTGCACAAGCTCGTATCACCTATCACGTTACTTTCGATCGAGTCTGCATCACAAATAAATACAGTACGCACCCACATAATACCTATACCTATAGCAATATGTATCTAGGTACATTGCATATTACGATAAAGGTGTACACGAGTTCGGTACAAACTCAGACTAAATTAAAATATAGAGATATCACTCTGAGTTATAAGTAGAAAACTAGAAACCAAAAGAAGGAACACATAGGTAATCGGAAAATTGCATACCTATATTATTTTTGATCTAGAGCGAGAGTGTTATATGTCTAATCGTTACACCAAGATAAGACAAGACAGGCAGAGTGCCGGTACTTAGGTACGTTGTATCGGGTTATTTTAATTCACCTAAGATCTTTTAGGTCATAATTCATATCACCTAAAGGTACAAATTTTGTTTTACAACATTTAATTTGAAATATATATATATTAGGTAAAATACAATACGCGCTATTACACAATGAAACGAAATAATAAGCTAAATGCAGTGTATTATTGCCAAACACGAAAAGAAGGAAATTAAGTTTATTGAATAATTTATTTTAAATATTTATTAGGTACCTACCCTAAGTCTTAAACACAATAAAACTAGGTATTATATATAAAATTAACAATATAATACAAAACTATTCTAACAAACCACTACCAGTGGGCAAAGTGCCCAAAATGCTGGCAGCATTGCCACGTTGAATAGCAATGCTTAACCTTTGGCCCAAATAGAGGCCAGTATTTTGGTCACGCGTTGCTTCAACCAGACGCTTACAAAGTTTTTGTGTGCACTTGGTCCCCACGGCCCAAGAGTCTCGACCCCAAAAGGCGCAAAAATAAAACCTCTGTCTAGGTTACTATATTTGCGCCTTTTCAGTTTCTCTGCGGAATCTGCCGCCGCGCCAGCCTTATTTTGTGTCTCGGGAAGATGTGTGCGCAAGGGTGTCTACACACGTAGCATCCCACACCAAGGGTCGCCCCATCTTCCACGGGATCAAAGTCATTCCGTCGGGTCTTTTACCATTGTTACGTACGAGGCCATTTGGTTCCAAAATAGCCGCGCAATTGGCGCTGGTAAAAGCCCGACGAATTATATCGTTGAGGCTCGCGTGGCGAGGAATCCTCCCTGCACTTCGGACGCAGGAAAGGCCATGGTGACCGAGCTGGTCGACAGCACTACCACACTGGCAGTGGTGTGGAGCAGAGCAAGATGCGCCCAAGCGGAGGGATGCTGCAATCCTGAACGAGGATGAATCCAACAGGATACCAGTATTATGCGATGGGAGAGCCTGTAGCCACAAACCCGATTCCCACACCGAAACGGCTAAGAGACGGGCACGATCTGCGGAGCTTGAGCACGTATGGATAAGTTTGTTCCAGTACGTTATTAAAGTTAAGAAGCTATAAATTTACTGTTGTTTCATTTGTTGTTTGTTTACTTCGTTCTGTAAGCGTCTATAATTTGATTCTATCAGGTTATCACTAGATACCTATTGTTGTTGACAGCAGAAGTCAAACATGGAATTTGACAATTTTATAGTAACTAATAACACTTTTACTTGGTGGTAGGACTTTTCTGCAAAGTTCGTCTAGGTAGGTACCACCGCTTTGCCAGTTATTCTGCCGCCAAGCAGTAGTGTGCAAGCACTGCTGTGTTCCGGTTTGAAGGGCATTGTAGCTAGTGAAATTACTGGGCAAATGAGACTTTATGATCTGATCACTCAGTCTAGTAATCTGATTACTAGACTGGGTGATGTCTCAGGATGACGTGCGCAGTGCAGTGTCACGCGAAACTTTATTGTTTTAAAGTTCCGGGTGACACTGCAACTGTTATGGGCGGCCGTGTCACTTAACATCAGGTGAACGACTTGCTCGTCACGTCATTCAATCACATAAAAAAAAAAAAAAGTTGATTCCGTACTTGCTCGCAGAGCGGCCCGTCCCAGAGCCTCTGTGAAGAAACAGATTTGGGGATCTCAGTGTTAGGGCAGGCTAACAACCATGCGTTCCTGACCTCGCCAAAAAAGGTAACTTCTACATTGCCTAGATATGTGGCAAGAATTTTTTCGGTTAAATTTTGTGTACTATGTACTGAGGACAGAAACGCAGGAAGAGCGACGCCAGAGATCGACCGGATACCAAGGGTTCTCATTCGCACAGGAATTGAAGCCTGTAACCACTCTCGTTCGTGTAAATTTATATTCAAAATAGTCGCCAAAGTGCTCTTTACGATGTTGTCCAGCCTGTGAAGCAGTTCTGTATGTTTCCAGAGTTGAGAACAACGTAAAGTATAAGTAAATTTAGGGACAAAAAGACAGTATCTAATAATGGTAAAAGCCATGTGGGTGTTAATTTTTGTTAAGCTTTCCGAAAATTGCAAAAAAATTTGAATTCTTTCTTTAATAAATTAAGGGAAAGCTTCGTCGAGAATAGAATAGTTTATTTATTTTATTTATTATTTTAGTTTAATTAACACGGCATTAAACAAATACATTAATTAATGATTAGACAAAATTATGAATTAAATACAATCTATACCTACATAAAACAATCAACAAATATAATTAAATGAAATAACGCAATATCATTTAAACATCCCTCTCTCAAAATCGCAAACACTCTAATTAGAGGTACCTTCTTCGGCCACAATACCGTGATTTACCATAACTTGACAACAGATGGACAATTAGATATTTTTCTTTTTATGCGAATCATCGTCACCTACGTTTTGTCTTAATTATGGTCAAAACTACCGAAGTATAACAATAACTTCGGCCATTCATTCATAAATATGTCACATTCTAGTCTAGGTAGGTACCACCGCTTTACCAATCGTGCTGCCGCCAGGCAGTAGTGTGCAAGCACTACTGTGTTCCATTTTTAAGGGCACCTTATCTAGTGAAACTACTGGGCAAATGAGACTTTAATATGACCAGATCTCACAGTCTAGAAATCTTACTCCTTAGCATAGACTGTCATGATGGGATGACGTGCGCAGTGCAGTGTCGTGTGAAACTTTATAATTTAAAGTTCCGAGTGATACTAATACTAAGTTACCTACACGCGGCCGTGTCGCTTAACATCAGGTAAACGACTAACTCGTCACGTCATTCTTTAATAACATAAATTTCATTTTTCGGATTTATTTTCTAAACGCTGTCTTTATTGTTCGAGCGCTGTCTTTACGTGTGTCTTTGTCGTTCTTCAAGTCTTAGTGTGCAAAGATAGCAAAATCGCTATAGATATGGATTAGATAAGTCTGAATAAACATGCGTACTTAAACCCGCAACGTCAATATACAACCGGAGCACAAAATTAAAAGGCAAGGCCTCATTCGCACGAGTGCTTTTTCAACGTCCGGTAAAAAAGGGTTGCAATGAAACAAATGGACGTCAAGTATACTATTCACACGACAGCGGCAGCGCTGTTTCAACGCGACGCTTTTTTATCGGGCACTGTTTGATTTTAAACGCTGGGCGTATATTTTGAACGGATAGTTTCATATTCTTCATATTTTATTCATTTTATCACGTCCTACTGTAGCGAGAGCTGTGTTGTGTTTGTAGTTGAAATGGCAATAGACTGAAAAATTAAGATGAAAATTGTTTGTTGCCATTTGTCGCTAAACCAATGATATCTAGGAAATACTTTTAATCGTAATTTGTTGATACATTCTATTTATTTCCGCAAAATTAGTTTTCATGTAATCACGTTGAGTAATTAAGCTATTATTGGCAAAATTGGGGGGGTTAAAGAGTTCCTAAAAAAACATCACCTGCACCCTTAGAACGGCCGGAAGACAAAACTGTCTTTCCCCTGTTTTACTCCAAGCAAGTATGAAGAAAGTGACGTAAAACGGGGAAAGACAATTTTGTCTACCGGTCATGCTAACACAGCTGATTAATGGACGACCCCTAATTAACATCTGTTGATATGGATGACAGGACGTGGTCGCAAGCCTCTCTACCTGTGCGCTTAGGAGGTTTAGGGATACGCAACATTTCGAGTATTGCATTACCGGCATTTTTATCCTCTGTACATGGTACACATAAATTAATAGAAAACATTCTTGCTCCATCTTTAGGTACTTTCGAAGTAGCCCATTTGTCTGAGGCCAAGAATGCCTGGGGGTTGGTTTGTCCAAATTCTGATTTCCCGGTGGTTCTTTCCTCACAGAGGCTGTGGGACCGACCGCTCTGCGAACTAGCACGGAAAAATCTTTTAGATACGTGTCGTAGCGTCGCTGATCGTGCTCGGCTTCTCGCAGTCTCTGTGTGGGAGTCAGGACTTTGGTTACAGGCCATGCCTTCTTTCAACACTGGTAACCTTTTAGATCCGACTACTTTTCGTTTAGCTATCAGCTTACGTTTGGGCGCAAGATGCTGTGTGGCCCATCGCTGCCAGTGCGGTACGCTAGTCCTAATGACATCATTCGCCGGGCTTTTACCACCGCCAATGTTGCAGCCATTCTCGAACCAAATGGTCTCATGCGTGACGATGGTAAAAGACCCGACGGAATGACTCTGGTTCCCTGGAAGATGGGGCGGCCTTTAGTGTGGGACGCTACTTGCGTCGATACTATGGCACCGTCACACCTTCCCGAGACACTCATTAGGGCCGGCGCCGCGGCTAATTCTGCTGAGCAGCTAAAACGGCGCAAATATAGTAATCTCGGTAGCGGTTACATATTTGAGCCGTTTGGTGTTGAGACCCTGGACCCTGGTTTGGTCCGTGGGGACCGGGAGCTCATCGCGTTTTCCAAAGTCTATCAGAGCGCCTGGTCGATGCGACGCGTGACCAAAATGCTGGCACTTATTTGGCCCAACGCATCAGCATTGCAATTCAACGTGGCAATGCGGCCAGCATGTCGGGTACGCTATCTACCGGTAGTGGGCTGGAGTATTTGGACTGTCTATAGGCCATCGCGGCTATTATACAGTCCATAAGTGTTCTTTGTAGTAGGTAGTATAGCTAGTTTAGTTTAGTTTAGCTTAGTTTAGTTTAGTTTAGTTTAGTTTTTATTATTGTAGTAGTTAGCTTGAGTAATAAAGGCAATTTACCTAACTACTTATTTTTGTACATGTAAGCTATTTAGTTGGTATAAAGATTTGCCCTGTCGCTTGCTTAGTTAACGGGTTTTTCAACAAGAATTTTGTTTTCTAAAACAAAATAAAACAAAAATTTAGATGAAGATGATTCAAATTTTTATGGTAGATATTACGAAGAGAAAAAGTTCGGCAATTTAGCCTTTTCAACAGGATGGTGCCACATGTCACACAGCCAATGAAACGATCAATTTATTGCAAACCAAATTTCCCGATCGCATAATTTCACGGCAGATCATGTGATTTAACACCACTGGATCATGTTTTGTGGGGCTATGTTAAGGACAGAGTCTATAGGGAGCCAATCGAATCGATTGCAGCCTTAAAATTCAAAATCCGTTATGAAAAAATCAAATGAAAAACTGATGAAAGAATCGACATCTGTCAGCGTGGTCGTGGTGGACATTTGCGAGATACCATATTTCGTTCATAATTGCCGAACTTTTCACTTCGTAATACAATAAAAATTTGAATCATCTTCATCTAAATTTTTTGTTTTAGGAAACAAAGCTCTTGTTGAAAAACCCTTTACATCAATAGATGCATTTTTAATTTAAAGGATGTTTTTATTCCGGTCATACTAAATTCAAAATTTTCCTTTTTTTCCTTTCCTTTAGTATAAAAGTTATGCTGATTACAATACAATACCTATTATCGTACATATTATCTTTAATATTTTGTACTTATTTACTTGTATTTTTACTTATATTGTGACACCTAAAATATGGCAATGGCATACTTTTAAACCAGAGAAATACATGATTACAAATAGTTACATAATAATAAAGTGCTAAGATTATTTAATTTTAGTAATCCTAAAAAGAGTAAATGTGACTTCAATCACCTTAACTTTATACTGGGTTCCTATAAGGCGTTTTATTAAAAATAAATTGTATTTTGTGTATGACCCAATAGATGGCGCTAGTTGTAGTTTTAGCAAAATCTGTCACTGTCACTGTTTCAAGCATAGACCACAGGTTAGATGAACTGACTGACAACTTTAAACTCTTTCGCTTTTTTTTATTTTCGTTGCGCGATAGCTCGGCCTTATTTTAGATCATGATATTAACGTTTACCTATCTCGCAGTTCTACTGTACTTCAATTTACTTAATAAGAATGCACCACAGACTACTTAGGAGATACTACAGACAATGTACTCGTGGTCCACTCAACTGAATTAGACATTTCTTTTTAGGTAGTCTAAGCATTTTCTTATGTTTAAACTACTCAGTGGTTTGAAAGGTTTCAACTATGTACTTACTGCGACATCTAGTAAAAGAAGCGGAACTAGATTTAAAAAAAATAAAATGCCTCATTATATTTAGAAAGAAAGAAGAAAGAAAATTCACACACAACAACGACAACAACACACATCACACAACAACAAGACATTTATTCCAAAAACACACACACAATGTCATAAAACTAAACAAAGAATATTATGTAATTGAAAAAAAAAGACAAATAATAGACATTGTATGAGGCCAGGAATAGGCTCCGACTCAGCATACAACTGAGGCCGCAAAATACAACCTCAGTTACTGGTTTTCAGTCGGCGCCTACCGATATGACATCACGGACGCATATACAAATATTATTCAGTAAATGTCCAAAAACAGTTAATTAACAATAGAAAATAATAATGTTGGTTTAAAGTTTATGTTCAGTTAACCACTGAAAGGTTCATAGATAGCTCACGGAATATTCCAATATACCCAAGGGCGGATCCATGGGGAGGGGATCCCAATGATGCGGTCATGACTCTCTCGGGCTGAGGACTAGTGATTTTCAATATGGAAAAGCCAAACATTTTTTTCGCGCTTGCGTTGCTTGCGCTTTTAATTTTTATACTTTATGTTTCATTCCATTTATAATCAGCGTGCATATAGGTACTGACATAATAATCATAATAAAAAGATTGTTACAATAATTTAATGCCCGCTGCTCAGCCTAAAGGCTACTTTAAATTAAATTCCACAAGTGCTGATAAGTATGTTATTACAGTAAAGTTTACTTCCAAATTTAAAAATTTTACAAATTATGTGATATGAAAGCCTGCAGCCAAGGGGTGCCGACAGACAATTTCGCTTCCACCTAACCCAGGGTACTAGTATAATATTCTATTATCTGTGTCCAGATTTAGGGCCACTGTTGGCACGAATACGTAACTCGTAAAAATGTCTAGTTGTTTTTCGGTGTTATTTATTTTATTCGATTAAAATTAACTTGACGTACCTATAACAATAAAATATTCTTAGTTTCTAATTAGATTCATTGTTTTAATCAAATTGGAGCCTGTGTCTGTCCTGACTAGACCTTGACTATATAACCCGCCCCTGACTTGAATACTGGATCCGCCCTTGAATATACCTTACTAATACCTATCCTCTGTGGTGTGGTTAGTTGAGCAGGTCGGCTCATAACCCGGAGGTTGTGGGTTCGAATCCCGCGACAGGACAAGTGAACAAGAAAAAAGTGCAAAATACTTGTTCTATGTCTGGGTATTGTGGGACCATGGTCCTCGTAATTCATGGGTCCCTAGATACAGGGAATTCTAGTTAGGGTCCTGGTTCTTTGTATGTGATCGTTGGGCGTTATTATTATTTATCATCCACTGTGAAGAATCCGGATTTTTCTCGTATACCTACTTTCATCATTAGAACCTCACTAAATTTATATGGGATCCCCCTGGAAGTATTCTCGATAAAATACAAAAAGAATCATCAAAATCAGTTCGGATATTACACGAAAAATGGTTGAATTGAGAAGTCCGTTTGTCACGTATTCTTGCTTTCTATCCGAGTATTAGGTCGGTCTCGTAAGTGGGCCAATGTTCCATGTCCGCTGCGGCAAATCTATTGTACCTATCATGGAGCATGACCTGAAAACATGGAAAAATTTAAATTATTAAAGAACTTGTTAAAATTCTAGTATTTATAACTGCCTACTTTAGTTAATTTATCACCCCTAGTAAGTACGGGTTTTTTGAATGAATGGTACCCTAAGTACCAAAAATAGGTAATAATATCGAGTAAGTATCGTAATAGTACATTAAGATACAAGTGTGCAAAGTTGATCATTGCACTCGAGGCGCTAATATGCGTTATGGGAGGCGACAGTGTAATAATGATCAATGCACACGCATGTCATACGATGTTTTTCATCACAGTTGCGAGAAAAGAACAGAGTTGTATTGTTAGTGGCCGTCCATAAATTACGTGAGGTGTTTAGGGGGAGGGAAGGGGTCAAGCAAAATCTCACCAAATCTCACGCGGGGGAGAGGAGGGGTCTCGGCAAATCTCACGTAATTTTTTTTTCTTCAAGAAGTCCTGTAAAATCTTGAGAAAACTGAGTTAAATTAACTAAACCTTAAACTAAATCGCGTTTTCAGTAGTCGCTCTACTAGACCACACATAAGTCCCGTGGACTGACTTAGATTAGAGTGCATATATTCTTTTATGAATTTTAGTATTTTATTGTTCGATTTTGTCACTGTGATTCTAGACTATGTTCTGTCTTAAATAGGTACTACTCTATACCTTTACCTACTAGGTATAAGAAAACTATAACTGGGCTAAATCTTTAAATTGAAAAGTTTTCTTTATAGATGTAGAAACAGAAAACATTTTTTTTGTTGTATGTCCCTTTAAATGTGCATCATGTTGGAACTACTGTACGTGTGCGGACTTCGGTTAGATATTTTGCTACTTCGTCGATCAGCTTGGTCGTCTTGCTTAGCAGTAGTCACGGTACGTACATATAATTTGGGACGTCTTCAAAAACGGCTAAGTGCGGGTTGCACGAAAAATAAATACTTAAGTAATTTATATGCAAAATTTATTTTATTTTTGTACCTACTAGCTGACCCGCCCCGGCTTCGCACGGGTTAATTAGTTTGACGCCCTAACCCTGAGTGTTCATGGGAAGGAAAGGGAAGAGGAAAGCGAGAAGGGATAAGATAGTGAAAGGGGATGAATGGATGGAACGGCAATAGATCGCCGTCATTCATGTTTCGCCTATCATTTTTGCTTTTCCTCCTCTTCCCTTTGGCAAAGAGAGTAATAGTTTAGTAATACTTAGTGGCTTTATCTTCGTTGCCAGCGAGCAGATCACTTAATTAGTCACCTATATCTACATAACTATGCACTGTAAAGACTGGTCTTAGATCTTATACCGTTAAAATGATGCAAAGATTAAATTGAATAACTTCGTAATTTTTCATGATATTGTAGTACTCTTGTATCATTGTTAATTAATGGTTTATTTACTGTTTTTTTAAATAATATAAAGAAAAATTCTTGCATAAAATTTCTTCTTTATTGCTGTGTGCAACCTAAAACTTGGCCGTTTTTTAAAAACGTAAAGTACTCTAAATGTTATTCTAGAAAAATTTGCTATAACCATACCGAATTTCAGTGAAATCCGTTCAGTAGTTTCAGTATTAAGCGTGTTCGAAAGAGCAGACAGACAGACAGACAAATATTAAAAAAAACTACTTCTATATTGACAAGGAAGTGCAATACAATCAAAATATTCCAAAAATATCCAATGTACAGATTTAGTCCAGTTATACTTTTATTATAATGTATGTGATTTATAAAACAGTTAAAACAATTAACATTCAAATAGTTAAAGAATTATTTGAATGCGATTTCACGGTGTAAGATAATAGGGCCAGCCTTCACAGTGCATAATAAATATACCTAGGTACATGACGTATAAGTATATTATACGCTACTATAACTTGCCCACAACGAAGATGAAGCTAATACCTATCCTCAAACGTTATAGATAAATAGATGGATAGACAGAGAGAGGCAGTACCTCCCCTCGCCGCCCCATTCATTCATCCTATCCCCTGTAATTTTCCCTTTCTCTTCCTTCTTCTTTTTAACAGGATTAGGGCGTAAAACTACTTAATTAACACGTGTGAAGCTGGGGTGGGTCAGCTAGTTTATTAGTTACCTCAAAAGTAATTAAGAAAAGTAATCCAAACATTTTAAATCAATCCAACGCAATGAGGCACATAGGTATTAACATATTTACGAAAAAAACGCATTTGGAAAAATCTTACGTGAGATTTAGAAGGGGGGGGGGGGGTGTCAAGCCAAATCTCACCAAATCTCACCAAGGGGGGTGGGGGAGTCAAAAAATGGGCAAAATCACCTCACAGAATTTATGGACGCCCCCTTAATTAACTTTGTGGAAAATATCGTGCAGGCTTTTCACGCGCCGTCAGAGAAAAACCGTGTTGATGGCGCGAACAAAATCGACATCGACCAAAACGAAACAAAACGAAACGAAAACTGTAACTGGAACTGAAACTGAAACTGGAACTGGAACCGGAACTGAAACTAGAACGAAACGAAACGAAACGACGAAAACGTGCGTTATAACTTGCAGTGAGATACAAACTTAACTGAATCGGGTTATCATATTATAACGTGTGTAAAAAGCACACGACTGCAATTTGTTAGATTTTGGTTCTAAAAACGGTGGCAGAAGAGCCACTTTACGAGCAACTGTGATGAAAAATAATTACTTATATTATTATTATAAAAAGCCAGAAGCCAAAGTGACCCTAGCGGTAACTATAAAAAGTAATGTAATGAGGGTGGGCTTATTCATCCGCAGTTAAGGTAACCAATGATTAAAAATTCTAACCAATGGGCCAAGTTCTAACCAAAATTTTTGAGCATAGGCTATCTTAACTAAGCATCAAAAAACACACCCTTACCTCCGGTTTCTCGTACCTACGTTTGGCAAACTGAAGTTAACTTAAGATACGAAATACCATCCAAATACTAATCGCTCATTGGTTGACGATAACCGATGATCAACAGGCACCCAACGAGCGTGCAGTATTTGGTGTGTTAAGTTGACACGAGTTTGGCAAACGTACGAGAAACCGGGGTACTTAAGTGGTTGAAATTGTTGGTTTTACCCTTTCAAGATTCTCCAAGAATGTGTCGCCTGGAAGATCGTTTTGTTCACGACGTCTCCTGTAAAACTCCTGGTGAGCTTTAGCTCTGCCCTCTTTATAATAATCATGCCTGCTTGTTGCATTCCAAAGGTAAGAAATGCCCGAGAGCCAGTGGAGGGAGAAGCTGCAGCGCTCCTCCATGTGCGATACGTACTTGTCGTAAGCGGCATCTACAGCGGTCGCGTTTGCAAAATCATTGTCTACTTTCAATCTATTATAACGTGGAGTAATAATCTGCAAATTAAACATAAAATAAAATTAATAAACGCCTACTCCATCTTTTATTTAGTGAGAATGGTGTAGGTATAATTCTTAAACTCTTTTTTGCCTTTGTCTAAACATTTTAGGAATCATATAATATCTTGTAGATTTTGGAGATTTTCATACCTCAGCAAGTGCATTTTCGTTCTCGTCAGTGGTGTTGAATGTATCGTTTCCAGTGTCAGCCCTTCCAGCCATCCTGTTGAAGACAGCAAGTGCACGCCGTATCCCCCTTTTGTGCTCACTTTTCAATTCCTCAGGATGCAAGCACACCCTGGATGGGTTCCACGCAGACCTCATGTATTCGTCGTATGCATCAACTCCCGCCCGCAGTATACTACTGTTCCTATTCTGGTTGACAGCCCTCAATAGATTGAAATGACTTTCTATTATCTGCAAAATTTGCACGTTTAGTATGTTCAAGCTTCCTTTTATTTTGTAGTCTTGCATGTCTACTTTTATACCTGGATTAAGTTTGCTTTGAAATTGTCTTCCTCGTGGGTGTCGGGATGGTTCCTCCTGTTAGCAAAGCGTCTAAGAGCCTCCTCCTTAGCATGAATATGTTGTGCCAGAATCTCGTTGTCTGAGACCGGTATATCAGTGCTGTGAAATATGGTAAACTGATGATTATTCATAAAAAAGGTATTCCAGAACAAGTGCCTTAAGCTTTAGTTCAAATTTAAGTCTATACAACGATTTTACCTGTGATATCATAATATGCTCGTTCTCTCACAAACACTACATTTTCTGGGATCAAATTTGGAAAGAGACAAAGCGCTTAAACATTTCGAACTAAGTAGTGTAAGCAGTTCGCGTTTATCTTTTTTGTGAACTGCATCTGGCGGCTCAGCCCATAGAGTTTTGGCCCAGTGTAGCCGGTCTGTTTTATTTGATTTCCAAATTTTGAGGTTTTATGAGGAACAGGTTTAGACGAGCGGGCAACATCGTCGACCGCGTCAGGAATAGGGGCAAATGCAAACCCATATTAATGAAAAAATTCATACACAATATACCCACTTGCATCTATTTGACATGGTGAACCAGTATTCCGAAGAGATCTCTGATACACCTCCATTGTTGTTTTGCTCATTGGTCCGGACTAATAAATGGTACTGTCTTTCGTAACCCTGAAAATATTTAATCAATATGGGTTCAAGATTTTGGAATTGTCAGCCGTCATCGCCAAATTGCAGTCATCCATTTTCACAAAACAGCTAAGATTAGATTTAGGTATCTTAAATCCTAGATAGAAGATTAGCAGGAAATAGTAATAGGTTCAAGTCACCTCAATGAAACGCGTTCTTTCCTGGTCTTCAGCATTACTAATACGCCTCCTCCTCGAATCAAACAACTCGACGGCTGCCTGCAGTGCCTCGCGGTGGATCTGCTGCAGGTCTAGTGGGTGGAGGCACAGCATCTGCTCGCCATTGACTTGACCGATACTCGAATCGTACAACTCCCTTGCTGCCAGTCTTGCCCTCTGAACTTTGACATTATTCAGTTCTTCAAAATACTGGAGACGGTTTGTTATACCCTGAATGAAAAATAATAGGTGTCTAACAAAAATAATATGCAAGTTGGATCCCAGAACTATTAATAGTTCTGATACCATTAAATGTAATGATAATGGCATCAGATAGATTCCGTATGGAGCATGAGATATTCTTACATAATAATTAAGTTATTAAATTAGGCCGTCTCTGTGAGGTGGATGGGGTCGAGCAGATCGGTTCATAACCCGGAAGCGTCGACCTGTTTGTGGGTGTTGGGGGCACATAGATCCTGAACCCTAACTAGGATTCCTAGGAACCCCTAACTAGGATCTGTGTGTGTGATCGTTGGGCGTTATTTATTTATTTAATTACAGTATGCATGTACGTCATACATAACTTTGATGTAGGTATGACGCAAGCTGCGGTTAGGTAGAGGGATTAAAATACAATTGGTGTGCTAACAATACAAATACACCGGCTTATGCGATAAGCGTAATGACTGAATTAGACTTATTATACATGTACTCAGACTATACAATAATAGATCTACTAGTCTCAGAGGATCTATAATGTTAAGGTTGAACAAGGTTATTTTATCTGCTCTATTCTATTCACTACTTTTATAGTATGTATGGTAACTTCAGGGTGATGATGCTGATAGTGAATATTCGTGATAGTGGTTTCGTTATCAACATCATCATCACCCTGAAGACGTCCACTGCAGAACATCTGCCTCTCCCATAGAGCGCCACTTTGAGCGCCTGCTTGTCGCGTGTCCAGAACAGTTGTAGTGCCACTAAAATTCTAAAACATCACTGTTTCACGTGATACTGCACTGTGCACTGCACTCTTGAGACATACTTGAGACAGACTCTTGATACTTATCATTTTTATAGTAATTTCACTAGCTACAGTGCCCTTTAATCGGAAACCAGTAGTGCTTTGCACACTACTGCTTGGCGCCACAATACCTAATTGATAAAGCGGTGGGTACGTATATACTATATACCTAGACGAACCACATATGAACACCTATTTGGATGTAGTAACTTTCATTCTGTTGACAGTGTACAAGTCTGTCTTCTTATAAAATATCTCTATATAAAGTTACCTCCTGAAGGTTGCTAAGGCATGCAGCAATCTGTTCATTTGAACCCAGTTTCCTTCTGTTGTTAAAGGCATCAACAGCATCGGTGGCATTACTGTCGTGCAGTGTCCTCAGATCTTGCTCGGGTAGACTGGGCTGTGTGTTCCCACAGTCCCTTTCCATGCCTGTCTCGTACACCCGACGCGCTGCATCAGCAGCCGTTAGAAGACCTGCCTCGACTGCGGCCTGGGATACAACAAGAATTTGTACTACAAAATATTGAAATGCGTAATGATATTACTTAGATTATGCACTGTTTTCCCATCAGCAGATTTTGAAATGCAAAATTTTCACTGGTACATGAGTGTCGCAGAGTAAGTAGCACTATATAAAGGACATATCGCATTATTATCAGATCATATTAAAAGAAAATGAGTAAAATACGTGAGGCACCAATGAATCCCGAACCTGAAGCAATATTTTTTCTATAGATCTACCTATGCCTTTTTTAAACATGAATTTGAATAAGGGTCTTTTTGTATAATAGCTTCAGGGTCCATTCAGATTTATGTTAGCAGTAGGTATCACTATCATGATTATTTGCTATTACATTGAGCAGGTAATGTGTGGGTGGTTTGACCACATTGTGACATTTTTTATTCCAAAAAAGAGTCTGATTGATAGTGTGAGGTGGTGACCGATGATAATGAACAAACGCACGTCGATACAACCGGCCCAAGCGACAGGCGAACACAATACAGCCTCTGTGGTGTAGTGGTTGAGCAGGTCGGCTCATAACCCGGAGGCAGCGGGTTCGATTCCCGCGACAGGACAAGTATTTGTACACGTAAAAAAAGCGCAAATGCTTGTTCTGTGTCTGGGTGTTGTGGGACCATGGTCCTCGTAGTTCCTGGGTCCCTAGATACAGGGAATCCTAGTTAGGGTCCAGGATCTATGTATGTGATCGTTGGGCGTTAAAAAAAAAAATACAATAGTTTTGTTTTCATGCATGCTGCTGATAATTTATACTTATAGCAAATAAGACTTTTTTACCAACATTTTCAAACCCCCCCATTCCTTTTATCAAACTAGAAGAGATGATCTTCAAACTGCTGAACAGTTTATTTTAAGTCATACCTAAGAACGTCGACCAAATAAACTTTCACACCAAAATCCACCCCATCTCTTCCCGTGAGTGCCGTAAAAACTGGCTAAGGGAATATCCAGGGAATGGGCAGTAGCATAATTATCCTCGGTGTGCAGAATAGTCTACTTCCTCTAGGACACCTAAGTGTGGTGATTATGGCAGTCCCCATATGGGACTTTTTCTTTTTTTGGGGGTCTATGTTTAGACTAGTGTCCTGCTATTTTTTATTGCATAAATTAATAATATTTAAAAAAAATAAACAACCGTGAAAACAAAAATTAAATATCTTTAAAAATGACAAAGTTTCAAGCATTTTAAAATACAGAGAAAGAGACAGCTCAAACATACAGTGACGGCACTCTTGCTCCTTCATAGAGTACCGCATTACTAAACTGTGAGAGCTTTACATACAGTCACTTTGACATGTGCATTCATAACGTGCATTTTCATATTTTGGGGAATCTCCTGTTTTGCGAGAAAGACACAGGCGATATCCCTCCAGAAACTTAAAAGCTTTATTACCCCTTGATTTATTTACTGATTTCACTTGTTTTTTCTATTATTGTATTCATTTTTAATCTACTTTATGAAAATAATATTTACTTGTTAATTTTTATAAGCAGGCAACTACCCCATTGACGTCTTCCGGCTGATAGTGTAATATGTAAATATGATGCAATATTACCAACCCCCATAATGGTGGTGGGAACAGGAACCTCGCCGCTGTTGAAAATCCTCATGTATGACGTGAGATAGGTGTACAAATCGCTTGCTTTCACTATTTGCCCGTTTATCTTTTTGACTACCAACTTCTCCGGTGCAAAGAAGTATGTCGTCAGTTCTTTTACGTATCTTAAAAAGTTTGGTCTGATATCTGAAAATATTCAGTTATTTATAATTCAACAATTATAAATTAGTTGGTTATGATAGTTACGGTTTTTTAGAATTTCATTTTATGGATATTATATGATTAAAACTGAGTAACTGAAAATATAGTATTTAATAAGCCACAGCTATAAAGTAGCTTTTGAAATGCTTCTTTGTCTGCGAAGGTTTCGGTAATAGGCTACTCTGTTAGTATGGAATACACCAGGTCTGTAGAACTGGAATACACAGTCAGTTTTGTCTATGGCAATTTGTCTGGTGCCAGTAGTAAGATACCTTCATTTCTTCCATCAAAATTCGAGTTTTCTATTTCGAATCCCGGATGTGGCATCAGGAAACAGGAAACAGACGTAAAGCTGTCACGAATGTGCTCGCGAAGTTCTCGATTCTCTTGCGGCATATCAGGAGTAGTCTATAACATTCAGACAAAATCATGACAAAGGAAAACCTAATCATATTCTAAGTATTATATTCACTACTGAACTGGCCATTTATATTATTTTAACAGCTATTTTGCTTTCGTAAAAAAAAAACAAAATATTATCACGAAATTAAACGTTGTCTCCATCATCAGCCTGAACTGAAAACGTCCACCGATGAACAAAACCTCCCCAATGGAGCACCACTTTGAGCGGCTGCTTGCTTTTAGCATCCAATGCCTCCGTCACTCCGCTTCGGTCCACGCCAGTGGAGGGCCGGCTTACGCTGTGTTTTCCGGTTAAAAGCTATATCGGTGACTTTTTAGTTCTCTTCCAGATCTCCTCATTTCGGGTCTTATCTTGCAAGGACGCTAACGTCGCTACTATAATAATAAAAATAGTAGGTTTTTTTCGTCGACTTGTCACTAGTAAGGTCTTAACCAGTGAAAAGGCATCACGCTGCATAGCAATTTGTGAATGTAAACGTGCATCCATGACGTGTTAGTTTATGGCTACGTGAACCTTCAGATGGAACTAGAATCACCTGAAATGCTTCATTCAAATATTGTTCAGAGAAGCCAAAAGGAATTTCCGAAGAGTTCCGCCAGTCCCTAACAAGGAATGTCAACGCTTGAAACGCCTTTTCTTCACTTTGTTCCCTTAACAGCCTTCCGTATGCAGTAAACAACTGAAAGAAGAAAAAGAAAATTAATCACTTAACAATTGTAATAAATTAGTTATGATTATAGCAGATAAAATTATAATGTTATTATTACATTACTTCTTTATTTTTAAAGAGCTTTTTTAACCAGATTTCACCAAATGAAACATCGCGTCAATACTGCATTGGAAACTGGCTATCAACTTCAGTAAGTGAGGTTAAGTGAGGTACGATACGATCATAAATATAGATTTTAAGACAATAATACTTAACCAAGATCTGGTCTCCTTACAATGATTTCATCGTCGAAAGCTTAAGCTCATGCAAGGTTCAGACGATAATGAAATAATTAAACATCCATCTGATTGGAACAGCTTTGCCTACCAAGCATCATCACATCATCTACTGACAGCCTGAAGACGTCCACTGCTAAACATAGGCCTCCCCCAGAGAGCGCGGCTTTCACCAGATTATCGGTCCACCGAGTGGGAGGCCGGCCTACGCTGCGTCTTCCGGTACGTGGTCGCCACTCGAGAACCTTTCTTTCCCATCGGTTGTCAGTTCTACGAGCGATGTGCCTGCCCATTGCCATTTCAACTTCCTAATTCTAAGACCTGTACCGGCCACTTTAGTTCTCCTGCGAATCTCCTCATACCAAATATCACAAAGGTTAAATTATTGAGGTACATGAAAACAGAAACTTTACATGAAGACTCTGCAGGTAATCTCCCCCGATATTTTGCGAGATGTTGTATATCTGAACGGACGAGAGCAACGTCGACAGGGCGAAGATCATTGAGCATTCACGGACCGTACTGGAGAGGTCACTGGTACCCTGGGTGTCCATCAGGATCACAGCAGCCTGGGAAAGTAAATGGGCTTCTCACTTCAAAAACTCACGGCGCATTATTAAGGTTGAACTTTGACTTTGTTCAGACTTATCTTAGTATGAATTTTGGTTAGTTTTTGCTTAGCAGAATTTCAGGTTTAGAGTTTATAGTCCAGACATGCTCGGTGGAGAGAAAGTCACGTAGCTACACATTTTAGCCGATCATGGCCATCACTTTAGTAGATGGACGTAGTTATTCAATGAGATGGACCATTCATGTTATGCTGCGTGATACAAAATAAGGAATTCATAACATAAAAAATACTGTAAGTCGTGGTACACCCCATGCATACTTAAACTATACACATCAGATAATGATAGCCCAGCATAGCCTTTCTAACGTAATTCAAGCAATTTTTTTATACTTATATTGAATTTATTTATTTTATTTATTTATTTTATTTTATAGGTGCACATAACAGATCATAGAAAATACTAAACACATAAATAACAGAAAAAAAAATTGAATGAAAAAATTGATGAAATTTTTTTTTTGATGATTGAATTGAATTGAATTGATTGAATTTTGTAGATAGTTGAAACTATAAATAAGTTTTCATATTGGACATGATGTCCATGTAAAAACCTGTCCACGGTATGGTCGTCGGTTTATAAAAATGTTTTGGGTTGTCAATTTTTTATGGAGGAGAAATTTCGGTATATACTTATAGTATTAATTTATGAATATCTATACAGAAATTCAACATCCATCACTACTCGCTGTTTTAATCGGTATTCTGAAGTGAGGGCATAATTCAAAACAGCAATAAATACTGTGCAAAGACACCGAATATGATTCAACACCAATCTAAACATCTTTGTAATGTTTTTATCAACGAAGTAACAAGAAAAAATCAGATTTTAATTTACTAGTCAATTCTATCGTGTTAATTCAGTATCAACCTGTGCTGAACACCCTCTTTTTACCGAAGTACTTGTATTTTTCTGGGGTTTTGTTATACAAGTCAGTTATCATTAAACTGCCACAATACTACCTAGACTAGAACACCAACTAATTTCTTTACCTGTTCTCCGGAGGCAAGAGTGGTGATGATGGGCTTCGACCACATGACAATGCCAGTCGTGTGTCCCAAGCGTCCGCCACGCCAGCTGAACCCTGTGAGGGGGACGCTGGCGTTGTTATCTCCTATCCAGGAACCGTCCTGTCGACTTTCGGGCTGTATAAGAAAAGCAGTACCTACTTATTAGGATATCTTTGGTAGTTATTTAAATTTGTTTTTGTATAACTACTACAACAGAATGAATTACTACTAATGCGGCATAGCTACACTACCTAAGTACTAATTTTAACAAACTTTGAAACTTCACAGAAACTTCATAACTAGGAAATATTGAGGAAATAACAAAGTTATTCGATTTATCATTATCATCATCATCAGCCTGAAGACGTCCACTGCTACAGCATAGACCTCCGTCATAAAGCGCCACCTTTGAGCAGCTGCTCAGCCGATGCATGCAGGAGTAATCCTGCATGCATCGGCTCCCCGAGGTTCTGACCAGCGGGTCTAGCAAAGACTCCAGCGTGAGGCGCTAACAACTCACGCTTACTCCAAAATGTATGTGAATATTCCTGTGCGGATAACTTTTCCGCAGCTAATGTCATTCCCATACAAAAAAAAAAAAAAAAAAATACATTTTGGAGTTAGCGTGAGGCGATAACGTTTCACGCTGGGATCTTTGCTAGACCCCCAGGTCGTTTGGGGTTGTTCCTGTTTGTCCCCTCGTCTGTCCCCACGAGGGGACAGACAAGAATAAAAATTCCTGTTTGTCCCCGAATTCAAATTCGGGGACAGACAAGAAAAAATAATTCCTGTCTGTCCCCGAATTTAAATTCGGGGACAGACAAGAATAAAAATTCCTGTTTGTCCCCGAATTTAAACTAGAAAAATATTTATGATTTTTATAGCAGTATTGCCTGCTTAGCGTAATCCATAAATTAATTTGTTTTTGCTGCCAACCCTGTAAGTCGGTTGTAAAAAGGTAATAATTGAGTAATGTAAGCTTTTTAAGATCTCAAATATTATCTTTTAATTATGGGAACAAGAACTACGAAGAGTTCGTTTATGTTAACTCAAACTTTGTGACGATTTTTAACGTAATAAAAGTCATGTTTCCTATAATGTAAAACAACACGACCATATTATTTTGGTTGATTTTGTCTGTTATTTTTATTTACGAGGTTAATTTAGTTTGTTGGTTTTAAGGTAAATCTTAAACTATGACTTAATATAAACTTTAGTTTATATTAAGAGTTTATTATATTACGTCATAGTTATGTTATTTATTTCGATAATAATTTAAAGCAATTATAAAAAACTTATTCAGCTTAGTAGGGTCCCAAACGTAAATGCAAATTAGATTTTAATTGCAAACGAAAAGAGGACTCTTATGAGACGCAATAACATTATTTATATATTTGAACCTTGACATCTTTATTTAAACTATTCAAGGATTTTCGTTTACAATTTTAATAATTATGAGACTGCAAAGAATTCAGACGGAGTGATATTACGTATAATAATAGTTCCTTGTTGTACAACGAATTACAGAACTATATAAACTAAGTCAAGTTTGCTTTAGATACTAGACCAGTAGGTAGGTTGTAACTTTAATCAATAAAAGACTGCATAATTTCAAAGACTAAGGTCAAGTCCTGATTTGCTACTAGACTTTAAGTAGTCTTATAACTTTTAACAGAGTTGTGGGAGTATCGTGCGCACGCTCACGCATCTAGCGCGCATTGCACGCAGCTACTGACTTGCACGCGGTGCCCGCGCGTATATTTATTGTGTGCGAGTGGGAAGCACGATATCACGTGCACAGGTGTAAGAGAGATAGCACACAGCGCGAATTTTAATTTTTGTATATATATAAGCCTGTTTTGTAAATAAAGTTAGTTAGCAATTGATCGTCTTCTTGACTTACCTTCTGATCACCGATAGGCCCCCATAGAGTTTATAGTAGTAGGTATATGGTACTCAGTTATAAGATGACAATAGCAATGATAGTTATTAATGCTCAAGCTAAAAAATGTTGATATAATTAAAATGCAGGTAATTGTTACTTGTTCTCGTTTATCTGTATAGATTCAGAAAGCCAAAATGTCTTTCCTGTGTTGATATGAGGGTGTACCTATGTAATGTCTCCTTAAGAAATGTTTCTATTGGTTAAATATAGATAGATACAAAAAAATATTTTTTTTTAATTAATATATAATCATTGAGTAATGTAAGCTTTTTAAGATCTCAAATATTATCTTTTAATTATGAGAACAAGAACTACGAAGAGTTCGTTTATGTTAACTCAAACTTTGTGACGATTTTTAACGTAATAAAAGTCATTTTTCCCATAAGCATATTATTTTATTTTTATGTATACAATTTGCAGTTCTGTACTTGAGTAATAACTTTTTCAACGAGCCCCTCGTTTATAATTAAAAAAATATATAAGACTAAAGAGTTAAAACTGACAGACATGATATAATGATGTAAGGGTTCCTTGTAGTGCAACGGAACCCTAAAAACTAGGTCAAGTTAACTTTAGAGGCTTTAGATATCCGACAAGTAGGTAGGTTATAACTTTTACCAATAAAAGGCTGCATAATTTGAAAGGCTTATATTAGGTCAAGTTGGCTAGTTGAGTTCATAATAACATGTAAGGTACCTACTTAGGTATAAGATGGCGATAGCTATAACAGTTACTAAATTATTAATACTCAGGCTAGAAAATTAATCAAGTGTTGAAATAATTAAAATGCAGCAGGCAATAGTTTTTTCATTACCTAGGTTTGTCGCTAGTTCCCGGTTACAATAACGAGGAACTTTTCTTTAATTATAGGTACTTATGATACAAAGCAGTATCAAAATTAGTACCTACTACTGATATAAAAGCGATAAAAGGAAACAGTACTTGTTTTCTTATTTCCATATAGGGTAATACAGGGCTTATTTGAATTTTGGGGACAGTCAGGAAAAATATATTCTTGTTTGTCCCCGAATTTAAATTCCGAGTCGATTCAGGGACAGACAGGAATTATTTTTTCTTGTTTGTCCCCGAATTTGAATTCAGTGACGATTCGGGGACAGACAGGAATTTTTATTCTTATCTGTCCCCTCGAAGGGACAGACGTGGGGACAAACAGGAACAACCCGTCGTTTGTCCACTTAGCGGAGGGCTGGCCTACGTTGCGTCTTCCGGTTCGTGGTCGTCACTTCAGAATCTTCCTTCCTTATCGGTTGTCAGTTCTACGAGCGATGTGGTCTGCCCATTGCCACATCAACTTGCCGATTGTAAACCTATATCGGTGAGTTTAGTTCCATTGTATTCCATTAGTTATTATATTACTTACCGGGGCCGTGAGGTATCTCAGAAAGAAGTTAAGCAGGAAGGACTTGCCGCCACGGAAGGCACCTGCCACGCTCACCACCACCACAGGCAGGTCCTTGACCTCATCTCCCAGCAGTATGTTCCTCAGATCATCATCGTTAAGCTCATACGAGTGGCTTTCTGGTATTAACTCCACCACTTGTACACCTCGGTCTGCCATTGTTGATATCTTAAGGAAAAATCGTCGCTCTAAACAAGTGTCAATAAAACCGGCTAAGTGCGAGTCAGGACCATGCACCGAGGGTTCCGTAGCCATGCACTTTTATTCCGCGCCCAAATCGCACTTGGCTAGATTTGAGTAATAATATACATAGTTATACACTATAATCATATCAATATGTTATCGAGACCTGTACACAGTAGGTATAGTTTTTATTATTGTAGTAGTTAGTTTGAGTTATATTGAGGCCTGTATATTATGTATGTACCGTTTCTGGGCTAAGAGAAAAATATACGTTTCTTGTTTGTATGTACCCCACTAAATATTTTTTTTTGTAATTTTTATTATTTGTTGGTTGATCAGCCATACATGCATATAAGATGTACCTACTATTATTTTATTCTACGATAAAACTTGAAAAGTCACTGGAGATCAAGCGGGATTCGAATTCTAATGCGCACGAGTGAAAATGCACGAGCTACAGCGTAGCCACACTCGCTCTTCCAAGCACAGACGAGGTACGTTACCAAGTCTACACGATAGTTAGATTTATGACATACCAAATCATTTATTTATTTGCAAGAATACACTACAAAGGGTACAAGATCACAGAGTAAATAATGGATACGTGCATTCAGCCTGCAAGCAGGCGTGCAAATATTAAAAAAAATATTTTTGTTACTACTTACATGTTACATATTCCCTAACACTATAGAAGCATTAACTGAAAAGCCAGTCACTTAAATGTTTTTTAAACATATTTCCTTCTAAAGGCTTGAGGTCATTAGGTAAATTGTTAAAAATAGTTATACACATGTTATATACGTTTTTCTTATAAATATCTTTGCGGAAAGGAGGTTGGTACAACAGGTTCGCGAACTTAGATCTTTTTGTCTAGTAATGACATCACTTCGTTTTTTGAAAAATTCGGGGTGAGTCTTAGTGAAAAGACAAATGTTCCTAATATACATGCAAGGCAAAGGAAGAATATTGTACGCTTTAAAAAGTGGCTTACAACGATCCAGAAACCAAGCCTTGTTTATAACACGAATACACCTCTTTTGAATTTTGAAAACCATGTCTATTTCAACTGAGTTGCCCCACATTATTAACCCATAACTGAGAATAGAGGAAACATATCCATGATATGCTGCTAAAGCCGCTTCAATCGAAACAGTTTGCCTGAGTTTCTTCAAAATAAAAACATAACGTTTTAGTCTTTGGCAAGCTTGCTCCAAATGCACTTTCCAATTTAAATGACTGTCCATGCTAATTCCAAGGAATTTGTATGTGTCTACTTTATCAACTTTATCATTATTATAAACAATGTCAAGATCTATTGGAATATTATTATATGATAATTGATTGACTCAGGCGTGACTTCGCGGAAGTTCATTTTAAATACAAAATGAAAAAAGTATATCTAGTGTAATTCCGCTAAAAATATCATATAAGATTATCTATATTGGGTTCTATTTACACGTGTCGGTAAAGATTGTCTATATTTGGTTAGTGTAGGTGATTGTGGTTAGGTAAATGTAATATATTTTAGGTATATGTAATTTTGTATTATATTCATTTAAATTTATTATTATATTCTTTTAGATTATTTCTCGGAATTATTTCTCGGAATTATTTATATTCATTTAATTTAATAAATATATTTAAGTATTCTAAGTTAATAGTTAAATACCAGTATTATAAGTTATTTGATTAAAATTAATTTTAATCGTTTATGTTAGTTTGTCATTGGTCTGATTAGGTTTTTACTGGGTTTTTCCTAATCCTGCGCAACGAATGTTGGACCAATTTAGGCGTCCCAGTTTTGGTTTCAATAAATATTATACATTATGAACTTTTCTTATCATTTTTGTAACACATTTGCCTACAACAATCATTTGCAGCTTCCCCAATATAGATAATCTTATATGATATTTTTAGCGGAATTACACTAGATATACTTTTTTCATTTTGTATTATTATATGAATTAAATTAAACAATTTTAGTTTTTTTAATATTGATATTCAAATTATTACTTTCCTTCCAACAAATATGTACAACATAGGTATGTTTCTGTCAGTCTGAACTCTGTGACCTTACCCTACCTTACCTTAGTATTTTAGGACGAAGTAGTATGGTGAAATTGTGAAGTACCTACTTTTGGAATTAATTGGCTGGTATCATAGCGCAGTTGGTTGCAGAGCTCTGCCTTCTGAACTGTAGGTTATGAGTTCGATTCCCACCTAGGACAAACACTCGCGTGACGAACATAGATGTTAATTCTATTTCTAGGTGTCTATTTCAGCTTTGCTTAGTTTGGGGGCTAGAACTAGATGGCACTGAATGAAATGTCTACAAATAATTATTTAAGTATAATTATAATTAGGATCCAAGTGATCTTTTGACTTGAAAAGGTGCTAAAATAGCCAAATATTGGTGTTTTGACGTTTAAGTATGAGATATGGCTAAATAAAATTTTCGGGCCTCTCTCGGTGTTCCTAGAAACAGCTCGGCGGCAGCGCGTGGCAACTGGCGCCGACTACGCAAATGTCTGAGTGTCAAGGTCAGGAGCTCTGTACATACCTATGTGCCACACAGTTTGGGACGCAATTGCATGGACATAAGTAGCAAAGTTCTTTGTCTCGTGTACGTGAGGCAGACCGGCCGGCCGGTATTATGTGATTAAAGATTGGGCATGCGTAGAGCTACGCTTTGTGATAGACTTTCAAATCAACTAAATATAGACCTATCTTCAATAACAATAAGGTATAACAATGGGTATAATATTCTTGCTTATCTCGGAAGAATGACATGCAAACCTTTTGCACAGCAATTTTAATTTCAGAGATCGGGGCTTGCAAGTGGCAACACTTTATGCAGATAAACAAAAGAAAAACGATCAAGATTGCCGAACGTTGTCACAGAATATTTGATAGCATCGACAGGGATTTTAATAAAATAAATATTTAGTATGTATTAAACTTGCAATTCTACTTACTGGATAGATACACAAAATTAAAGTACATACACACACAATATGAAACCACTGAGTTTGGAATACTAGGCTGCTTGCAGTACTTACATTTATTTTAACAACTGGTAATATTACTAATTGGACAAAGTAGTTATTTTTTAAGCAAATTAGTTATAACATGCTCGGTGACTATTCCATGCGTCTCGCTCAGCTTCGAGCATATCGTGAATGGAATGGAATGAACTGTTATGAATCATGAATGAATCACAGAAAATCTTTGATAAGGGAATAGTAGAGGACGTGAAACATATCACGTGACTTACGGAACTTTGGAAGCACAATATGGCGCCGATGCCGCCCACTATGCATACAAACCTCAACTCAGTTACACTAAACTTATAGTATTATGTTATCTGTTACTAAACTAAAACAACGAGGAGTTAAAATTAGTCTTTGGTGCTCGCCATACATCGTCATACATGCACAATATGGCGGTTGTGCCGCAAGCGCACGGCGGTCTTTGTACAGATCTTAGAGTATAGACTAAAAGCATAGAGAGAAGTTCATTATCTGTCAAGCATACCACTTTTTTGGACACTTTTTATATGAAGGACACTTTGATGTGAATGAGTCTGACAGATTTGTATTGAAAAAACAGTTAACTCGAGTCAAAAAAATGGTACGGTGACTTTTTACAAGAGTAGCTAATTACTGTATGTTGTTTCTTTCTTTCGCCACTGACGTAGCGATACGTGTGAGCAGTACCTATAAGGCCCGATTTCACCAACGTTTATTCCAAGTATACGGCTATTCGTTACTCTTGGATACAGCTAATTGACAAATGAAATTGCACAAAAAAAGACTTATTCCTTCACAAAATTGGTGGTATAAGGGCTATATTCGCGTAACTCGGTTGTTCTCGGAAAGTTTTACCTGGAATAAAATTTATTCTAGTTTGGTGAAATTGGGCCTAACACTGACTAAGTGACTAACTCATGTGATATAGGTATGAATGTAATATATATGGGAAGTAGGTACTAGGTAGGTACATGTTATTAGGTATATGTTATTGACTTGTTCTTGATAGTCGATTGTAACGTTTTTTCTCTAATCTGTGTTGCTAGTTACGCGAATATAGCCCTTATACCACCAATTTTGTGAAGGAATAAGACTTATTCCTTGGATACAATCAAAATGGCGTCTTTTTTGTGTAATTTCATTTGTCAATTAGCTGTATCCAAGAGTAACGAATAGTCGTATACTTGGAATAAATTTTGATGAAATCGGGCCTTAGTCAAGTACCTACTCTGTAAATAAAAAATAGGTTTTGTTTTACGAAAATCAAGCTATCAACTATGATGAAAATGTACACTAAGATCTAAAAAATATAATTAGGTAGGTCATAAACACCAATGATCACACCAATTTGTTAGCCAATCTGGGGCATTAATTAGATTCAATAATAAAACCGTGTTATAGGTACTCATATCGAAGCGGGTTGTGAAAAAAATTGAAATCCGCCATATTGTGGCGGCGGCCATCTTAGATTTACAATAATACTGAATAATTTTTATCATCAGAACTCTGTGATAAAATATAGTAGAAGCCAACTAGGTGTAGAGGTACCTAATCCGATTAAACATTCACATTAATATAACACAACAATCTAGGTAGATTTTTCAATCTGCGGTGTTCTACACTATAGTGTTGCCAGCACCGAAAATATTAAATATATATATGTATTTATATATATAAGCAGCTTTTGGTGGTGTCGATAATAAATCGTTATCATGTAGATAAACATAGTCATATTTACAACAATAGTTTATTTTTAATTTATTTTTATAGATATTACCACAGTATTACCGTGGGCTGCAATGGAGATAACAGAGATAACATATTTTAAGCCATTTCCCGGATTCCTCGTTAGCCGCTTCGTAAAAATAAGTCGCTGAAAACCTATACAACCTTAAACCTTACCTTACCTTTTACCTTTAAGCTAAGAGATAGACTCTCAATAAAATAATCAAATCGTCGCCAAATGATCTCATCATTGACTACGGAGTGCTTAATGAAATAGCCAAGATAAGAGTGGATTTTTTGATGCTGTGCTGTTAAGGTTACCAATGGTTTTAAAATTCTAATCAATGGTCACATACAAGTATTTAAAAAATCGAGAACTCAGAAATTATTTTCTCTTTCATCCAAAGGTTGTCTGAAAGTGATCGCTTTAAAGCAATAAGACCGCCAATTCTGTTAACATAAGTCAATCAAGTTTCTTTAGTTTGTATACTTAAGGTTTTTGTCGAAACTAACTACTGGGTACAGGGCGTATTTGAGCAGGTTACAGGAACCCTCAGGGTGCGTGCTTAACTCGATCCTTGTCCTCTTACTCTAAAACTGGTATTTTACCCTAACACCCACTGGCAACACCTATCGACTAGAGTTCAATGTGGGTTTAGCGGGAACGCGAAAAAGTTCACGTCGCTGCATTGTATTATTTTTCAAAACTTGTGTTTTTTCCAGTTAATGTTTAAAATTGGTGGTGTTATACGCATTAAGTGCTGAATTACGAGCATGAGTGTGGGCAAGTGATATAATGTGGTGAAACGTGGTTTTTCGTGTTGCCTCCAAAACTCCATAGAAGCTTCTAGTAAAGTTGCCACCACTTTACTGGGGCATGACTTTGACTGGGCTATGACTGCCTGACTTGGACTGGACTATGACTGTGACTAAGACTACGTGAAGTATAATATATACTTATAATGCAGACTTTGTAGACTTTTTAATATTGCGACTGAAGGACTTTGTATCCAGGTCAAGAAATAAATTAAAAAAAAAGAGTTCAATGTTATAGTAACCTTAAATAGGTAATTAAAGCAAATTAATGATTTATAAAAGTTTATTTGAAAAATAAATCATGGAAAACGTAACTATGCTAATGCAGTAAGAAAATTCTGATAAGACATTTTCGATACAAATATAGGTTACATGTATAGGTAGTATAGGTACATTATAATTATGTGTTATAGCAGTTATGATTTGAATTTTATTAATGTAGGTATAGGATTTTTTTATTCTGTTCGTAAATCAAATTTGTTCTTTACATTATAAATTATTTCGAATACAATACAATATTCATTTTGTACTTATTTAATTGCACTTACCTACCACTGTGACGGTTCTTATGGCAATGACATACAATAATTATAGTACTTAGATTATTTAATGTAATATATTATATTATCATTTTCACTCATTTATTTCTTAGGTTTAGGTTTTTTTTACAATATTGTTATAAAAATAGATTACAAAAATACTACTAAAAAATAATATCATTATTATTATCATCAGCCCAAAATACGTCGACTGCTGAATATATTATGCCTCCTATAAAACGCCACTTGGGACGCTTATCACTAAATGCATATAAATTCTGCCTGGAAGTATACTCGATAGAATAGAAAAGGAATCATCAAAATCAGTTCACAAAATATGCCGAAGATATTACACGAAAATGGGTCCTCTGGTCAAATATTCTTGATTTTCTAACCGAGTATTAAGTCGGTCTCGTATGTTGGCCAATGTTCCAAGTCTGAGGCAAATCTAGTGTCTCTAGCATCGATCATATCCTGAAAATATGGAATAAAATTAAATTAAAATTAAAATTCTAAGTTATACACAGTTTTATGTCTTAAAGCTGCGTCCTTCTGTTCAATCACCAGCCCTCTAGTACTAACGAGTTTTATAATGAATGTTACAGTACTCAATGTGCCAATATGTTTCTGTGTTTTGTGCCGTTTGCCCCTATGGTAAATTCTACCTACCTAATTTAGTAGGAAGAATAAAAGAAAAAAACCAAGGTATACCGCAACAATATTATATAATTAGAAGAAAAGTTAGACCGGCAAGTTCAACGGAGGGCACATAAATTTATAGGGTCGTGGGTTTGGGCACTTTAACCAATTCCTACGCTTCAACGCACTACCGCGGGAAAAGTACTCTCCTGATGTCTGTGGGGGCCCCTGGGTGGTGGATGGCCCCAAAGCGGTAGCGGCAGGCGGAGACGCAGCAGGAGTACCCCGAAGATGGCAGAAGTGGTGGTAGTAAAAATTCCGCCGGTAGGAAATTCTACCGGAAGCAGGAAGTTTTTTTTTTTTTCTTAAATCCAAATTTGACGTTGCTCCTGTAATCGATAAAATTCCTCTAATCAATATAGGAATTTATCAACTTCCGTTCTGGGGGGGCCCTACCAACGGCTACAGGATCAGGAAGAAATACTTACGCGCAGTGTAGTGTTGCCGTGGTGGTACAACCAGAACGGAGTTCACAATAAATTATTAATTAAACACAAGGCTATTGTTTAAAAGCATAAGGCAATGAAATTAAGGAAAAGTAAATGAATTTAAATTGCATAAATTTAGCGCTTAGTGAAATATTAGCAAAAAATCGAAAACATAAGGTAGGCAAGAAAAGAAAAGATGATGAAATTTAACGTATGAAAACATGAGCATGATTTAGCAATTTTGCAAGTGAATAATCTACAATTTGGATACTGGAAGATAAAATATCATTAGTACAATAAAAAGAATAACGGTTATTAGAAATACAGTTGGATTTTTATGTGCCATTTAAAACTTACCCTATATCGGGAACACACAAATAACTGTTATAACGTGTTTAGGACACAATTAAAATAAGCTCTAATTATTTTGAGTACCAAACTATGGTATCGCATTTAATTTGCACAGTCGGCTAGGGCGCTCGGAGCTGGCAAAGTGATACGGTTTTGCTCACAAACAAGTCTAGTGACGACTCTCAGCGGTGCCGGCGGTCGTGGCCCAGCTCGACCACCACCTCCCCAGTACATGCCCCGCGGAGATCTTGTGAACCGGTCGGACGTAATCAGGATGCGTTGATCTAGTAAGCGCTAAGAAACAGGTGCCGCACTTAGGATCTAGGATTACGTCGTAGCTATTTAATATACATTTATTAGAAAATAAGTTAGGATTAGATTGTACATATTTTTATTAGTTTTAATTTTTAAGTAGGTTTAAATTGTGTGTAATTATGTTTATTTAAATAGAAATTAATATTAAATGAGTAACGTTCCGTTACATTACCCGCTCGTCCCTCATAAGGATTTTATTTTAAAAATAAAATCCGCATTAACTACTCTGAACAAAATTTCTTACAATTACCTATCACACTGCCTTTCATAACATTCAATCCTCACTTTCATACTGCCTTTCAGAGAAAACATCTAATAATATTATAAAATTATGAGACGCACCTTTCATAACAAAAATCTTATGTCTTTTTTTTATGTTCGACATAAAACTCTTTGCAAGATATGTAAAAATGATTTTAAAGGACTTGGTAACATAACAGAACTCAATTAGGTACAATATTTACCATAAATCTTCAAATCTTTTATATGCCAAGTGCCCAAGTTCTTACCCGACATGTCTTGTAAAACGTAAACAAGTGGCGAGCGTTTCTCAGTAACTCGGCATTTTAAGTATTTTGGGGCAAGCTTTTTACTGAAGAACTTATCCTTGTCGCTCAATACGTAAGCGCGCTTGTAGACGATATCACCTACATTAAATTCAAATGGCTTGCGTCTCAAGTTGTACTGAGATGTGTTCTTAACGTAAGCGTGATATAGTGACTTCTGAACCTGATCAAAAACATTACTTAAGCAACCGAGGTTTTCCGCATAAACTTCGCGGGGCATAAACAAAACCTCATCACCTAAGTCTATATCAGCATAGTGCGAGCCGCATAGTACTACTTCCCTGCCAAACACAAGAAAGGATGGGGTAAATCCAGTGGCTTCGTTTACCGAATTATTGATCGCAAACTGGACCTTTGGTATGAAAAGATCCCATGTCCTGTGATCGCCTTCGACAAAGGTGGAAATACAAGTGATTATAGTTTTGTTGTACCGCTCAACTAAGTTCACCTGCGGTGTATATTTAGGCGTGAAAAATACGTTAGGAATGCGGTATTTTTGGAAGAAATCGTTGGTCTGCCCACTAATAAACTGACTTCCATTGTCCATAAGTATGGTCTGTGGAACGCCGTGAACTAAGAAAACCTGTTCCTCTAAAATTTTAATTATGATATCAGAAGTTGCCTTTTTAATAGGGAAAATATGGCAAAATTTAGAAAAGCAGCATGTCACTACTAGAATATAGCTATTCTGCTTTCGTGTGACCGGGAGAGGTCCCATTAAATCGATGGATATCATTTGGTACGGACGTGAACATTGTTTTGGCCTCCCCATAGTACCAAGAGTAGCATGATTTTGGCTTTTGTACTGCAGACATACAGAGCATGAACCTACGTATTTTGCCACATCTTGATACATTCCTGGCCAGTAGTATCGAAGTGCAATGCGTCTGTACGTTTTAAAGATGCCAAGGTGACCAGCAGTCGGCTCATCATGGTTTTCCGCAATAACGCCATTCCGAAGTTCCTGTGGAACGACTTCTTTCCAAGAGAACTCATTTGTCAGGTGACACTTATTTTTACTGAGGCGGAAAAGAGAATCATTCTGTATTCGGAAATTTGAAACGTGTACCGGATTATTAAGGCAGTTATTGTAAATGTTTTTATACCAGTCATCACTAGTAGTCGCAAATGACTTGGAAGTAACAATCGATGCAACTGGAACAGCTCTAGACAATGCGTCAGGAATGATGTTGTCTACACCACGACGGTGTTTGATTTCAAAATCAAACGACGACAAACGAACACCCCAACGTGCGAGTCGTCCAGTGGGATTGTTTAATGATAAGAACCATTTCAGAGCGCTATGGTCTGTATAAACCGTGAAAGTTCTACCATTTTCGACGTAACATCGCCAATGTTCTAATGCTGTCAGAACAGCAAGAGTCTCCCGTTCCGTAATGCTATAGTTCTTTTCAGCTGTAGTGAGAGATCGGCTCATGTACGCAACGGGATGCTCCTTACCATCAACTGTCTGAGTAAGCATTGCACCTACTCCGTAATTACTGGCGTCCGTGTGTACCTCGAACGGCAGATTATAATTTGGACAAGACAGTACCGGAGCGGAAACTAAACACTCTTTTAGCTTTTTAAAGGCAGCATCAGCTTCATCAGTCCATTGGAAAGGTGGAGTATTTTTCTTATTTGAAGTAAGCTTGTTTAGCGGACCTGCGATCGTGCTAAAGTTGGGAACGAACCTACGATACCAAGTGGCTGTGCCTAAAAAACGCTTAAGCTCCTTGCGACTAGTAGGAGTCGCGTAGTTGAGGATAGCTTCAACCTTACCTGGGTCGGTTCGCAGTCCATTCGCATCGACCACATATCCCAGATACTTGAGCTCACTTCTGAAGAACTCGCACTTCTCTAGGTTGACGGTGAGATTCGCCTTTCGGAGCCTGTCTAAAACGCGAAGCAGGAGCGAGACGTGGTCATCAAAAGAGCGGGATACAATGACAATATCATCAAGATAGGCAAAAATTCGATGATCTACGTCACTTAGCAACGCATCAACCAAACGTTGTTGCGTAGCGGGAGCATTTGTAAGTCCAAACGGTGTGGTCTTGAATCGGAACGTTCCGCGGCCTGGGACGTAAAATGCCGTCTTGTCACGGTCCTCCTCAGAAATTGGCACCTGCCAAAAGGCTTTGGATAAATCAAGGCTAGTAAGAAAATGTGCGTCGCGCAAGTTATCCAAAATCTCAGAAATATAAGGCAAGTTGTAAGCGTCTCGTTTCGTAACCGAGTTCAATTTACGGCTATCTAGACAGAAACGAGGCTGTCCATTTTTCTTCGTAACAATAAGAACCGGGGACTGCCATGCGCTTTCGCACGGTTCCACCACATCAAGACTAAGCATTTCATCTACCTGTTCGACAAGTATTTTCTGTTTCTCTGGTGAAAGTCGGTAGTACCTTTGTCGAACAGGAGGTGAATCACCAGTATCAATGCGGTGGGATATCAAATGCGTTCGACCTAATCCCTTATGCTCGAAAGAAATATCCTTAAATTGATCGACGATATTATCCGCAATAGCTTTCTGCGAATCGTCTAAATTATCATAGGAATTGATAAAAGTTTGCTGGCTATTTGCATTTAAATCCATTAGCGGGACGCGTGACAGTTGTAGCGAGCCTAAATATTTAGGACACAAATGAAAAGCGCGCCAAAAGTCAATTCCTAGAATCAGAGAAGACTTAACTTCAGGAACAACGTAAGCTTTTACAATATGAAATTTATCCTCAAAATGTATAGGTAAATTAATATAACCTAGACTATCAAAAGACTGTCCACCTGCAGCAACTATTGACACGTTATCATCAGTACAAACCTTGAGACCTCGGTTAACTAAAGTGTGGTGCGCATTATTACCTAAAATGGAGACAGCTGCACCCGAGTCAAGTAGACCTGAGACTGTTATGTCATTTACCATAATATTCACGTACGGTCGTGTATCATCTAAAGGCTTATCTTGCAGAATTGTAGCAATGTTGTAACTATTGAAAAACATTCGTACTGTTTTCAACCATTCATTCCATTCTTCAACACTAAAACGACCTTCTGTTGAAGATGAATCGCTGCAATTCTGAGAATCTAGTTTTTTGAATTCGGATTACACTTAGGGCACTCAGGTTTCTTAACACCCTTAAAACCACACTTGAAGCACATAATTTCAGTATTCTGGCAGTTGCTCAAGCTATGTGAGTTATTACGACAGCGAGGACAGTAAGGTAGTTTCCTGTCAGAATCAGAATCACCTTTGTGTATAGCATGTAAATATTTTTCATTAACATTATTATTATTAGCATTAGGTTTCAAATTATATGTATTTTGTAGTTTGTTTTTAAAATCATCGTAGTTTGTATTATTTGTTGAATTAAAGTTTGGTTTTGATTTATTAAATGTAGTTGTTTCTTGTTTATAAGAAAATTCAGGTGCTACAGTATCAGACGTTGCAGCTGGAGGCTCACGAAAATGTACCAAACGTGATTGAACATTTTCAAAGTTCCTACATAGGGTTCGCAACTGGCCAATAGTTTTAATTTCAGTCGCTGAAGCTAAAGTGCTTGCATAGCACGGTCTGATATTGTGCAAGATGATTTCAAGCTTGTCTTCCTCTAGCAAGGGCTTCGACAAACGTGCAAACATGCTTGACAAAATTGACAAATAAATTGTTATGTTCTCTAATTCACCCTGAGTTCTAGATCGAATCTCAGAGAGTAATCGATAGTCATAATCAGTTTTATCGAAGTCCTGCTTTAAGAGAACGACAAGGTCCTCCCAAGTCGATACCTGTTCCTTAACACTTCTAAACCAATGTAGTGCGTCATCTACAAAAATTTCGGTAGCATATGAAAAAAGTTTTGATCCAGAAATATTGCGCGCTTCACTAAATTCGTTAGCTCGTTGGATGAAAGAGCGTACGCAAGACTTCCCATCAAACTTCAGCCTGCCCAATTCAGAAGTTCTAGTACCACTATCGCATGTTACCGAAACATGAATTGGTACGGCGCTTTGAGTTTGCGACTCAGAGCTCGATCCGGGCAAAGACAGTGGATCAACACTCTTCTTCTTCAACACTAGGAAGCTTTCATAAAACTGTTTGAAAAGTGTACTACATTCAGCATGTTGTTGAGAAGTTTTTTCATCTGTGTTTATCCTATTCAATCTGTGGTAAAGATGGTGAAACATATTTTCAGTACGAGTTAAAATATTTTTATCGGTAACCCCTTCATCTATGATCGCCTTAACCTTCTCCAATAGTTCTAAGGAACTGCTTAAATCGACCAATGCATCCAGATGCGAGTACATGATGTCTTCTGAAGGAAAACATTGACTCAGCTTGATGATTTGTTTCCTAAGATCCGCAACAGTAGAACCAGGAGTCTCTCCACGAACACCAACCTCGTATTCTAATTCTGATTTTTGCAAAGACAAAAATTTAATAGGGTACGACATTGTAGTTGTAAATGGCACACAAAAGGAAATTTGATCAATGATGTAAATACTCCGTTCTGTTACAATCAGCTTTTAACAGAACGCTATGGTTTGATGATGATGAATGATTGTACCTAGATGAAAAAATAAACAAGAAAAAAAATTGCAACCAAAAATAAAAAAAGCGTTGATAAAAAATTTGTAACTGGTGTGAGTACAGCTTAACAAAAACAAAGGTTTATTCTCCGTTAGCATACGGATAAAAAATTTAGCAGCAGTTAAAAAAAATGGCAACACAAAAAAAAATATTCGCAATACAGTATCAAGTATCGAGATCGACCATAAAATGGAAACACTATACTCACCTCAGCTACTGCAAACCAAAAAAGAAATAGCGTTTTACAAAAAAACCACACACCGTGCAAAACTAACTACGTGCAGAAGAAGGTAGAAACTGGTTAAACCCACGTAAGAGGGCGCCAATGTGCCGTTTGCCCCTATGGTAAATTCTACCTACCTAATTTAGTAGGAAGAATAAAAGAAAAAAACCAAGGTATACCGCAACAATATTATATAATTAGAAGAAAAGTTAGACCGGCAAGTTCAACGGAGGGCACATAAATTTATAGGGTCGTGGGTTTGGGCACTTTAACCAATTCCTACGCTTCAACGCACTACCGCGGGAAAAGTACTCTCCTGATGTCTGTGGGGGCCCCTGGGTGGTGGATGGCCCCAAAGCGGTAGCGGCAGGCGGAGACGCAGCAGGAGTACCCCGAAGATGGCAGAAGTGGTGGTAGTAAAAATTCCGCCGGTAGGAAATTCTACCGGAAGCAGGAAGTTTTTTTTTTTTTCTTAAATCCAAATTTGACGTTGCTCCTGTAATCGATAAAATTCCTCTAATCAATATAGGAATTTATCAACTTCCGTTCTGGGGGGGCCCTACCAACGGCTACAGGATCAGGAAGAAATACTTACGCGCAGTGTAGTGTTGCCGTGGTGGTACAACCAGAACGGAGTTCACAATAAATTATTAATTAAACACAAGGCTATTGTTTAAAAGCATAAGGCAATGAAATTAAGGAAAAGTAAATGAATTTAAATTGCATAAATTTAGCGCTTAGTGAAATATTAGCAAAAAATCGAAAACATAAGGTAGGCAAGAAAAGAAAAGATGATGAAATTTAACGTATGAAAACATGAGCATGATTTAGCAATTTTGCAAGTGAATAATCTACAATTTGGATACTGGAAGATAAAATATCATTAGTACAATAAAAAGAATAACGGTTATTAGAAATACAGTTGGATTTTTATGTGCCATTTAAAACTTACCCTATATCGGGAACACACAAATAACTGTTATAACGTGTTTAGGACACAATTAAAATAAGCTCTAATTATTTTGAGTACCAAACTATGGTATCGCATTTAATTTGCACAGTCGGCTAGGGCGCTCGGAGCTGGCAAAGTGATACGGTTTTGCTCACAAACAAGTCTAGTGACGACTCTCAGCGGTGCCGGCGGTCGTGGCCCAGCTCGACCACCACCTCCCCAGTACATGCCCCGCGGAGATCTTGTGAACCGGTCGGACGTAATCAGGATGCGTTGATCTAGTAAGCGCTAAGAAACAGGTGCCGCACTTAGGATCTAGGATTACGTCGTAGCTATTTAATATACATTTATTAGAAAATAAGTTAGGATTAGATTGTACATATTTTTATTAGTTTTAATTTTTAAGTAGGTTTAAATTGTGTGTAATTATGTTTATTTAAATAGAAATTAATATTAAATGAGTAACGTTCCGTTACAGTTTATGTGTAGTATCATAAAACATTTACTTATAAGACATCCCAGCACAGATTTTTTTTGAACGGGCTATTGCTGTTGGACTTTACCGAGCTGTACAGCGTGAGGCACCCAGCCGTCAAAAGTGGGACGAGGCATTTCTGGCTTCGCCTTGGGCTGTTGGCGGTAGAAGAGTATCGAGAAGAATTACATCCACTGGAAGAGTGGACCGTATGGAAAGTCAACTGTTCTAGCTAACCTACGGAGGGCACGTCGACTTCACCGTCGGCTTCGATTGCGTTAAGCTGGTAGGTATCACACAAAACCAAAACCAGAATTATCACGCCAAAATATACTATACGCTCAATGGTTGAAGACAGCCGATGATCACCAGGCCACAAATGAGCGTTCAGTATTTGCCTAATTTGGTGTGTTAAGTTGACGCGAGTGTAACAAACTATCCCGGAGGTCTCCCCAAAGCTTCTTCCCGATAGCTCAGAAAGGGGAGGGCACTCACGGGAACACGTAGGTAACTAATGGGAGATCCGGAACTATTGCAAATGAAAACTGTAGGCTTCGGGAGAACGGGTTTATTCACAGATGTAACAACAATTTGGGAATGTTTAAAAGCCTGAAAATCACTGAATTTATTATAAAATAGCAAACTCGTTCAACTCGAACGGTAGTAAAATACTGTTCGAATAGAGCTAGTACTGCTATTGTATGAACAGAGAAATATTAAAATTTGGTGTAGAGCACAAGCAAGGACCGTACGCCTCGGTGGTTAAAGGAAGAATGACGAAAATGTATGGAAAGTGAAAAGAATGCGACTAATGTTCTAATTTTGAATTTAAATCTAGACTATGTGTGGCCAATATTTGATGCGAAAACTAAGAAAGCAGGTGAATAGCTAAAATGATGACGCAGGAGGATGACATCGTCACAAAACGTACGATAAACCTGGAAGTGATTGAAATTGTTGGTTTTACCCTTTCAAGTTTCTCTAAGAATGTGTCGCCTGGAAGATCGTTCTGTTCACGACGTCTCCTATAAAACTCCTGGTGAGCTTTAGCTCTGCCCTCTTTATAATAATCATGCCTGCTTGTTGCATTCCAAAGGTAAGAAATGCCCGAGAGCCAGTGGAGGGAGAAGGCGCAGCGCTCCTCCATGTGCGATATGTACTTGTCGTAAGCGGCCTCTACAGCGGTCGCGTTGGCGAAGTCATTGTCTACTTTCAATCTATTGTAACGTGGAATAATAATCTGCAAATTAAATATAAAATAAATATGATATACGCCTACTCCATCTTTTATTTAGTTAGAATGGTGTAGGTATAATTCTTAAGCTCTTTTTTGCCATTGTCTAAACATTTTAGGAATCATATAATGTCTTTGTAGATTTTGGAGATTTTCATACCTCAGCAAGTGCATTTTCATTCTCGTCAGTGGTGTTGAATGTATCGTTTTCAGTGTCAGCCCTTCCTGCCATCCTGTTGAAGACATCAAGTGCACGCCGTATCCCCTTTTTGTGTTCACTTTTCAATTCTTCAGGATGCAAGCACACCCTGGATGGGTTCCACGCAGACCTTATGTATTCATCGTATGCGTCAACACCAGCCCGCAGTATATTACTGTTCTTATTCTGGTTGGCAATCCTCAATATGTTGAAATGACTTTCTATCATCTGCAAAAATTGCATGTTTACATGTAAGTTTATTTTTATGCATTCTTTGACTGTAGCTTTGCATGTCCTGCGAAAACATCACTCTGATTGAAGACATAAATATTTTCAACACAACATGCAGGAGCATTGAGCATTATTACCAAATTTAAGAACTATAAACTACTAGTAAGCCTATTGATAATTAATAAGTTTTAAAGGGAGATTTGTATTTGAACGAATACATTGGCATACCAACTTTTATACCTGTACTAAGTTTGTTTTGAAGTTGTCCTGCTGGTGAGTGTCGGGACGGTTCCTCCTGTTAGCGAAGCGTCTAAGAGCCTCCTCCTTGGCATGAGTATGTTTCGCCAGAATCTCGTTGTCTGAGCTAAGTATATCAGAGCTGCAAAATATAATATATGGTGATCGAATAGATCTGATGATTCTTAGTAAAAAGGATAGCCGCTTTTCGTAGAAGGAGTTCATCTTAAAGAGTTCCTCCTTCTCCATGAAGTCAGCCAGCCTCTGCCTTCGAGGGTTCCGCTGCCCGTATCCAAATGGCCCCACTCTCAGCTCATCGCTATTCCTTGTGCCCAACTTCGCATTGAAGTCTCCCATCACAACGGTGAAGTATGTTTCGAAAGTATGCATGGCTTCGGATATGTCCTCATACATAGCTTCTACTCCATCGTCTGAGTGTGCCGACGTCGGCGCGTATACCAGTATGACCTTTAACGAATACCGTTTGGTTATTCGGAGTACCAGGTACGCTACCCTGGCCGACACACTGTCGACTTTGACCACGATGTTGACGAGAGAATTGCTGACGAGAAACCCGACACCACCTTGGGAGAGTTGGTCTCCCTCCCGGTAGAAGAATAAGTTACCGGAATTTAAGATTATCGTGTCTTGTCCCTGTCTTCGGACTTCTGACAATCCCATTACATCCCAGCGTAACTTACTCATCTCCTCCTCTAACTCGACCATCTTTTCGTCAGCCCTCAGTGTGCGCACGTTATGTGTTGCCAGGGCCAGGGGTCATTGTTTGGGTTGGTAGACGGGCGTCTGCCGGGGATTCTTCGCACCCCTTGCCCTGCCGTTACCGTGGCCGCTACCGTAGCCACGGGATAGCAGAGCTGCGCTGCCGGGGACTGGGGGCCGTTTTTATTTGTGCTTGTCATTAGGGGGGGGGGGGGAGGGGGGGGGGGGGGGGTTGCCATAATCACCATGCTTGGCAGGCGGCTTGGTGATCGCAGTAGGTGAGGATTGATTATCACCAAGACCGAGGGGAACGCTGCGACCCATTCCCTGGATATTCCCTTAGCCGCCTTCTACGGCACCCACGGGAAGAGATGGGGTGGTCCTATTCGTAACCGGGACCACACGGCCACATAAAATATACCCACTTGCATCTATTTGACATAGTAAACCAGTACTCTGAAGAGACCTCTGCAACAGCTCCATTGTTGTTTTGCTCATTGGTCTGGACCAACAAATGGTACTGCCTCTCGTAATCCTGAAAATGTTTGATCAAGATGAGTCCGAAGGGCCAAGGTCGGCCATCTGATTGTGTTACGCTGGTATCATAGACTGGTGCTGCTAATAGTTCCTGAGCAAGAAGGGCTAGATTGGTCCGATGATATCCGTAGCTGCAATATGCTCGTCCAGGTCACCTAAGATATATCTTGAGAGTAGGTAGGTATTAGAATTGTCTGAGACGAGGTGCAAAGTATAAGGCGCGCGTGTACCACCGTGCGTGCGTTGTGACTAGCAAAATTAAATCTAGCTGCACCTTGTGATTTCACTTGCGTGGGCACTATTGGCAAACTATCCTATGATATGTCACCGAATTTCATCAAAATCCGTTGTGTCGCCGAATTTTATCATAACTCGTTCTACCGTTTAAGTGGTAAATGGAAGTAGGTACACACAAAATTGTGATCAAACTATCTTACCTCAATGAATCGGGTTCTTTCCTGGTCTACAGTATTACTAATACGCCTCCTCCTCGAGTCAAACAACTCGACGGCTGCCTGCAGTGCCTCGCGGTGGGTCTGCTGCAAGTCAAGTGGGTGGAGGCACAGGATCTGCTCGCCATTGACTTGACCGATTCTGGAATCGTACAACTCCCTGGCTGCCAGTCTTGCCCTCTGAACTTTACCAATATTCAGCTCTTCAAACTGCTGGAAACGGTTTCTTATACCCTGCCGGTAAAATAATTGGTGTTTTAAACAAAAAGGGCTGGATGTCATTTGGATTGCCTTTATACCATTTTGGCTAGTAGGTATACAATCCAAATGTAGTTGTTCGTATTATTGTAGTAGTAAAGCTGCAAGCAAGTTGGGGATCAAAGATGTTGGATCAAAGAACTCACAATGGTATTGAATGATTCTGATACCATATTTATCATTTCGCATCAGACTAGATACCTACCGTATGGGCATAATAATTACAATACGCATGTGCGTCATCACTAGCTTGCTTATGCATATTTTATGGTCATCACTACGATATAGGTATGACACACGTTGCGATTATAGGAATTAGGATGCCATTGGAGTGTTAGCAAGTCTATTTGTTTACCTCCTGAAGGTTGCTAAGGCATGCAGCAATCTGTTCATTTGAACCCAGTTTCCTTCTGTTGTTAAAGGCATCAACAGCATCGGCAGCATTACTGTCGTGCAATGTCCTTAGATCTTGTTTGGGTAGACTGGGCTGTGTGTTCCCACAGTCCCTTTCCATGCCTGTCTCGTACACCCGACGCGCTGCATCAGAAGCCGTTAGCAGACCTGCCTCGACTGCTGCCTGCGAAATAAAAAAATATGATAAGTTTTTGATTTGTTTTAGTTTTTAATTTATTTCTATTTTATTCTTAATTATGTTATTGGTTGATCATAAATGTATCTGCATTGCGTCCCCGCAGTGTAGATACATTTTGCCGATGGATGCAGGAATCGATCAGTCGCTGAATATTTGTACGCCTGTACATATGGGCAGAATTTTGTTGGAAGAATTATGTGCTGATCCATCTTTGCAATATTGTAACCCAAAATTCTTACAAATAAATTATTTCATTTCATTTCAAAGTGGCGCTCTGTGAGAGAGGCCTATGTTTAGCAGTGGACGTCTTCAGGCTGTAGATAATGATGACGATGGTGGTATCTGCACTTGAATTGATTACCAACCACTTATTGCAAAAATGCAATAAAAACCCTAGTTTCTGAGTTTTGTGATGCCACAGATAGACGCAAATATACACAGATAGTTGCATTACACACTTTAATATTGGTCGGGTGTTAAAAATTTATGACAAACTCCCCCTAATGGGGAGGCCTATGTTCAGTAGTGGACGGCTTCCGGCTGAAGTGATGATGTGAAGTTAAGGTGCAATATTACCTACCTCCATAATGGTGGTGGGAACAGGAACCTCGCCGCTGTTGAAAATCCTCATGTATGTCGTGAGATAGGTGTACAAATCGCTCGCTTTCACTATTTGCCCGTTTATCTTTTTGACTATCAACTTCTCCGGTGCAAAGAAGTGTGTCGTCAGTTCTTTTACGTATCTCAAAAAGTTTGGTCTAATATCTGAAAATATTCATTGATAATCAACCCATTTAGTACATTTTCTTAGATTTAAGTTTTTTTACAATATTCCTATAAAAATAAATTACAAGAATATTTTAAAAATAGAGTGCCGCCGGCAGGGGGCAGGGCTCAAGCTACCGGTGGTCAGGGCTGCAGAGTGAGGAACCTCCTGACAGTACGCGCCGTATCAAGGAGTACCTACTGCTTTCTGAATCTGGCTCTTGATCCAACCGTCTAGCGAGAGCCTTATTTATAATAAATAGGGTTTGTTAATTTTTTTTTTACTTTGTTTACGAATAATATGTCTAATCTACCACAGCTGCAGCTTTTGGGATGGTTCCCGTCAATGTTCTAGCAATGGTCCTTGTTAAAAATATTGAAAAAACCGTAACTGTCCAATTAATAATTTATAAGTACATTTAATAAAAGTTAGTTCAAAAACGAAAAACCAACTACTGAAAAGTCACTCTTAAAAGTGTTAAACAACTTTCCAATATTTATCGTCTATAACCATAACTTAAGCAACTTACTTACATTTCAATGTATTTATATACCTACAATCGTTTCCCTGCGTAATAAGCTCCGGAATGAGGAGATCTGCAGGAGAACTAAAATGACCGATATAGCTCTTAGAATTAGCAAGTTGAAATGGCAATGGGCAGACCACATTGCTCGTAGAACAGCTGATAACCGATGGGGAAGAAAGGTTCTCGAGTGGCGACCACGAACCGGAAGACGCAGCGTAGGCCGGCCCCCCCACTCGGTGGACTGACGATCTGGTGAAAGCCACGGGGAGCCAACTGATGCAGGAGCCGAGCAGCCGCTCTAAGTGGCGCTCTCTGGGGGAGGCCTATGTTCAGCAGTGGGCCACTTTAGGCTGCTGATGATGAATGCCTACAGATTCATTATTGATGTTCAGAAGATAGCCATAGATACTCAGGTGCCAGATAGTATGTACCAGTATTTTTAGGAAGTAGTAGATTAGGTACCTTTATTCTTGCCATCAAAATTCGAGTTTTCTGTTTCCAACCCGGGATGTGGCATTAGGAAACAGGAAACAGACGTGAAGCTATCACGAATGTGTGCGCGAAGATCTCGATTCTCTCGTGCTACATCAGGAGCAGTCTGTAAGTAACAATCCAACAAAATCAAGACATTGAAAAACTGAGTTCCATCCTAAGGCCGTCTTAGTTTATAGCTACGTGAGCAACAAATTGGAACAGCACCTGAAATGCTTCAGACAAATATTGTTCAGAGAAGCCAAAGGGAACTTCCGAAGAGTTCGGCCAGTCTCTAACGAGGAACGTCAAGCCTTGAAACGCCCTTTCTTGACTTTGTTCCCTTAACAGCCTCCCATATGCGGTAAATAACTGAAAGAAGGAAACATGAACTAAATATGATTTATAGTTATAACATAAATGCATTACAATAACTTTTTTGCAGGTTTTCACAATATCTCGTCTAATTTTAAGTGATAACATGACCCCGAATTACTAATGTAATAGAAACTGGCTCTAATAACTTCTTAAGTGAGATGCGACAGATTCATACATAGTTTTAAAGAAAATATAACCAAGCTTTCGACCTTGAGCTTACGATGATGATAACATTGAGGACATCTCACCTTATCATGTTTTCCTCATCGAAAGCTCAAACTAATTTAAGGTTCAGACAAGTATAACGTTATTTAAATTTCCATTTCCAATATCTTTGTCTACCAAACGTTACAAAGTTTAAGTTGTAGACACGTAAACACAAATATATTTACATGAAGACTGTGAAGATCATCTCCCCCGATGTTTCTCGAAATGTTGTATATCTGAACGGATGAGAGCAACGTCGACAGGGCGAAGATCGTAGAGCATTCACGGACCGTGCTGGAGAGGTCGAAGGTACCCTGGGTGTCCATCAAGAGCACGGCAGCCTGAGATAATAAATTAACTCCTTACTTGAAAAGCTTACAGTGTGAGTCAAGGTTGGACTCTATAGAGCGAAGTTTCGACTTTGTTCAGACTTATTTTGAAGTTTGAAAAGTTACGACACAGCATGACATTGTTACGATTCAACCTTTTGGGTCAAATCGCTGTAATGTTTTTGGGTAATCGTCATTTATCATCACCATAGTCATCAGCAGGAAGACGTTCACTGTTCAGCATAGACCTGCCCCATGGAGTGCGAATTAGACCTCTCATAAAGGAGAGGCTTGCCATAGCCATCACGCTTGGCAGGTGTCTTGGTGATCACTGAATGTAATGCAGAACGAGGAGAATGCTGCTGCTTATTTCCTGAATATTTCCTTGGCCTAATACGTTACCTACGAGATGGGATGAGGTAGCCATATTCACGCAGCACCAGTTGCAAGAACCGTCATTATCAGGCAGATAACCAGATTTTAAGGTCGCTACACAGTAAAGTCTGCTGTGTTCATTCATTACCTTCTCTCCGGAGGCAAGAGTGGTGATGATGGGCTTCGACCACATGACAATGCCAGTGGTATGTCTCATGTGGCCACCACGCCAGCTGAACCCTTTGAGGGGGACGCTGGCGTTGTTATCTCCTATCCAGGAACCCTTCAGTCGACTTTCAGGCTGTATAAGAAAAACAAGGTCTTAGGTTATCTTAACAAGTTTTTGCTTTATCATGTTTTTTGTTATAGAACATGCCAAGAGTTTTACAAACCTACAAAAATATCCATAAGTAAAATGCCGTACTAAACAAACCCCGCAAACCACCCACATAGAACCCCGGTGGGTGCAAGGGTCACTCGACCCGCTCTCTTCACTGCATAGAGTTTTCCAAGCTGGGCCCCTTTATTATCTATTTTAGGTCTATATAGGTATATATACCTAAAACAGATAGGAAAACAATGCGAAAACAATGAGAGCGAGTCTTTTCAAAGAATCCGAATTCTAGTTTGAATATACTTTGATGACGTGACTAATTTTGCTGCGGCTGCTTAGTCTATGCTATATACTAATTTTCATTTAGGTTAATAATTAGCCCACTCTTGATTAACCCCATGTATTGAAACTTTACAGAGACTCCGTAGTTCAGAAACAATATTAAAGTACACCTAATAAGCTTTTTATTATATTACTTACCGGGGCCGTGAGGTATCTCAGGAAGAAGTTAAGCAGGAAGGACTTGCCGCCACGGAAGGCACCTGCCACGCTCACCACCACCACAGGCAGGTCCTTGACCTCATCACCCAGCAGTATGTTCCTCAGATAATCATCATTAAGCTCATACGAGTGGCTTTCTGGTATTAAATGCACCACTTGCACGCCTCTGGCCGCCATTGTTGATCTTCTGAAAAATAGTTTTAAATAAGATTGCCAATTTCTAAATATAAAAAACCGGCAAGTGCGAGTTGGGATCACGTATGCACGGAGGAGACAGTACACAATACATGTATTTTGTTGCAAGTCCAACTCTTGGCCAGTTTCTAGTGTTTGTTGTGATACTACAGAGCATGCACTGTTCTCACACCAAGTTTGAGGCGTATCATTCAAGATGTACCGTATGTGGGATATGACAAATGGGAAAAATGGGACGGGAAAAATGGGGAAAATACATTTCTTGTATGCAGACACTATGAATAGTCAAACGAGATGCCGTTGAATAGCTAAAAGGCCCTCCCGTTTAGCTATTCAACGGCATCTCCTTTTAATTTTCCAGCTTAGTTTTATGGACCGCGAAAATAATTGAGCCTCCCAAGATTTCCCCGAAACAAAATGTTATTTGTTAATAAATACACAGGTACTTCGAACTATCAATACCTATCGATAAAATATCGCGTTATCACGATAACTCAAAATTTGGTAGGTACATATAAGTAGGTACTTACCTACTCTCATTGATGTTCTCTCGGGAACTTGTGATATATATACTCGTCGATATACCTACAAACGTTATTCGCTCAGTATTTCCTATGTAAGGGTGGGATGTTTGATCCGTACAGTTAACGTAACCACGGTTAAATTTTGTTAGAGTTTTTAACCACAACCTTAACCATGAATCATAAACCCACTCTAACTAATCTATGGTTTAACAGCAGTATAGACGATTTTTTATTAGTGAGGCTGCTAATGTTTAGTAGGTAGGTAAGTATAGGTACTTATATGTGGTAGCATTGACTATAAATCCAGTGGTTTATAATCTTTACGTGGTAGTCATACGAATTATAAAATTATCTCAACGATCAGGCGGGGCTTGCAAAATGATGGCAACACTTTATGCAGATAACCGAAATATCAGAATAACAAACAGTAGATTTATGAACTTCACACTTTGTCACTATTCGTTCTGAAAGACATTTAATGATATTTTATGGCAGATGACGTTGCGGATATAGGCGTCGCTCTAAATGGCTTTATAAATAAACAGCAATTTTTTTCGAGTTGCTAGACTTATTTCACAAATAATTAAATCACAAAAAAATTATTTTGAAATTAAATTACTTATTATTTTTTTCAATAAATTAGTTATTACAAGCATTAATTAATAAATACAATTAAATTCATACCTAGGTATAAAATAATACATACTCATCAAAATAAAAATAAATAATTATAATGAGTAGGTATCTACGAAACCCGATACAGGGAGACTTTTAATAAATAAGTTCTTACACTCAGTAATTAAAGTTGTCATTTCACCCACCAACTAGTATAACATATACACACAACATGAAAACACTGAGTTTAAAATACCTACTACTGCAGATTGGTCGCTGACGTCACATTTATTATTTTAATAATGTCTGGCAATTAAACTCATTAGACAACCTTGCTATTTCATAGCGAATGACAATGTTCTCGATTCGATGACTGCAACTTTAAAAAAACATTGCAAGTATTTGTACTCGTAGCGGATCTGTATTTATACATAGGTACAGCTCACTGCTCAGTTTCGAGCATTGCTCAATAATAATTGATTCCCTGCAATAAAAGAGATGGAAATAATACTGAATGAATCATGAATGAATCACACAAATTACAGACTAAAATGAATAAAACAAATTGATACCAGTCTCCACAAAAATAGTAATGATAAGTTACCTAGTTTTAGCTGAATATTTGTTTGTAATAAATGTAACTCGCCAGAGAGATAAAAACAATAACAAGTCAATAACATGCTTGACATATCCTCATCTGAAAATTAAAAAAAAGTAGGTACAGTCAGGGGTGTTATTTATATTTTAGTCCTCAAAATACTGAATCTCCGAATTTCGGTCAGCGCTCCAGCGCTCTTGTTCATCACAGTACCTAAGTATAAAAATTATGTGACTGTGATAAAAATGTAATAGTGGGTAACTAGGTAGGTAAACAATGGGTAAATATAGCTTACCGTGAGTTTCCACAGGTTTACACGGGTTATACCGACTAAACATTTATACAGAGACACACTAATTACAAGTAGTAGATGTTTAGGTAGGTAATCAATTGTTTTTTTCTCTAATCTGTGAATATAATAATGTTTTTAGGCAATTGTTTTTTTCTCTAAACTGTGATAGCGCTACGCCACAGTGTTGACAGTATTGAAAATAGGCTGACTTTAAGCAGATTTCTGAGCCGTCGGCGTCGATAGCTTGGCGAAAATCGTTATCTGGTAGATAAACACATTTACATTTATAACGGTTTACGTAATTCCAAATTTATTTTTGTAGTTATTATACGAACCGTGAGCTGCATGAAATGGAGATATATATAAATGTTACGTTTATTAGGTAAGTTCGTCCATACAAAATCAACGCCATCTCCCGGATTCCTCGTTAACCACGTTGTAGCAATAAGTTGCTGTAACTGTAACCTCAGATAAACTAACCAGTGGCTATAACTGTTATCTCAGTTTAAACCCCTAGCCACATGATGTCGCGTAGACCACTGATGGTGATGAAATTTTCACTGTTTTGTTTGTACTACCAGTTGTAATACAACGGGCATATAATAGTATACCTAAATGTTAATGCACCCACTTTGATTATATGTTTATCTGTCAAATAATCAAAGTACTCTTTCATATTTTTAAGAACGCAGATCTTAGGTATATAGTCTTAAAAACCTTTACGACTCTTACGATTATGTAGGTAATAGGTAAACCAATTAAGTGTACCTACCTATAATTTTGGTCGACAGACCTAGAATGTTTTCGTTAGTCGAATAATGTTAAACTTTTAAACAAACATTAAAGTTCTACAACTAACGCCGATGGCAAAAAACATAACAAACTGGGTGTTTGTTTAACAAAAAAACAAACAAATAGCGACCTACTTTGATAATCGACCAAATCAACCCACCTCCTTTTCGAATACTGAAACAATAAAAAAAAAATCCTTCGCAAACGTCTCTAAAAATCATTCATGATAAAATTACGAAAAACCAACAGTTCTGTAATGCTAATCAAAAAACCATAGATTCAGTAACCGCTTTAGAAATGTAGGAAAATGGGTGACAAATCCACGGAGAAATGTTACCCAGTACTCGGGAAATTGGTAAGTGTTTTATGTCAAAACCATGGCCTGTGCGATTTGAGCTATTTTTCGATGATATCAGCAGTGTCTATATAGTCTCAGTTTAGCATCTCAGCACTATAGTCAACAAAAAGCTAGATTTCTTTTTGTAGCAGCAGCAGCGGCATCGCAGGTACATAATGAGCTAATTTTTTAAAACGTCCAGACACGAAAATTAGGTACCTACTTCTTGCAAAGTCGCATGGACGCCAATAATTAGGTCGATCAGACGTGCTCTACCTCAGTGCTCTATATCGTCACTTTCCATCAAGTGAGATTTATGCCCATTTTGAGAAATATGCCCATTTTGAGTATTAAAAATCCAGTTGAATCGGCCGGGCGCGCCCGTCCAATAATGTTGGTCCAATAACACAATTGAATTCTAGGAAAACTGAAAGATCAAGGAAACTGATGCTCACTGCTTTTACATTCAGATTATTATAATTTATAATCAACTAGGAATGCGTATATGCCACTATAAGCGGCCAGCATCACGTAGTCGACTTATTTGGTCTTATAAGAGATGGTTTTATGTAAACGAATGACGTGACGAGCTAGTCGTTCGCCCGGCCGCGCAATACAGATTGCAGTGTCACTCGGAAATCTAAATTAGAGTTTTGCGTGACACTTCGCACTGCGCAGGTCATCCTGAGACATCACACAGTCTAAAAAAGATTTCTAGACTGTTAGATCAGTTCTTGAGTCTCATTTGCCCAGTAATTTCGCTAGCTACAATGCCCTTCAAACCGGAACACAGTAGTGCTTGCATACTACTGCTTGGCGGCAGAAAACTAACAAAGCGGACTAGCCTACCTAGACGAACTTTGCAGAAAAGTCCTACCACCTACTAAAAGTAAAAAAGTAAAGTATAAAAAAGTGTCGTGGGTGTGTAGTAGTAAAGTATCGGTACTTTTTTTCAATAGGATACCTACGTCATGTGTTGCTGTATCACACGCGATATATGTAGCACATCAATATCATACTTTATCGGGACACAGGTTTTTTAACTGCCAGAATATTGCCAACCAGTAGCAGCAGGTTTCTATGTATTTCTATGAAATACCTTTTGTAGCTATCCACATTTAGCCTGGAGGTACTTAGGTATTTCATAGAGAAACAGAAACAGTAGTGTCGCTGCGACACCTCGCCGTCGTCGCATGCTGCTGTAGTGTGGATTCGGCTACGAACTTGTACTACACGAACGCACGACATTTTTGTTTGATATTAGTCAAATCAGTAATTCGTTAAACCCTCGTCAAACCATAAGATTTTCCAATTACGTACCTGCACAAAATAATTATAATATTATTTATTTTAGGTAGGTATACCTTATCATCATCATCATCAGCAATAGCCTGAAGACGTCTACTGCTGAACATAGGCCTCCCCCACAGAGCGCCACTTTGAGCAGCTGCTTGACTCCGGCATCCATCGGCTCCCCGCGGTGTTCACCAGGTTATTTGTCCACCTAGTGCGGGACTGGCCTACGCTGCGTCTTCCGGTTCATTTCAACTTACTAATTTTAAGAGCTATATTGGTCACTTTAGTTCTTCTGCGGATCTCCTCATTCTGTAGCTTATCTCGCAGGGAAACACCGAGCATAGCTCTCTCCATATCTTGGAGTTAATTATTGCGTCCGAAAACTGCACCTATATAGTGTTAATTTTGAAAAATAAATATTTTGGTATTATTGTTCGCAGAGCCCTCCCGCGTTAAGTCAAAATTTTACCAGTCCCTATTGTATTCCATCGAAGTAATAAATGATATTGCTGAAAATAATATGTATAGTGGTGGACATCAAGGGCGACGGGGTTTTCTTGGACATCGTGTATGTACCTATTGTATGACAATAATACCAGTATCATTGATTATTAAAATCCCTTTATAGTTATGATAATGACCAACAAAAACTATATTTTATATAGGTGATTAAAAGTTATTTTCGTGTCTGGACGGTAGTTTAGTAACCGTGGTATTTTCTCTTTCCATGTGCATTCACTCTACATTTCAAAATTATTTAATCCTTAAATTTTCTGTTTATCATTCCTATGCACCATTAATCATAAGCTCATAGTAGCATTTTTTAGGTAGATCTTCATTTTTAATTTTTTTTTGCCATTTACATGTTGTAAATAACCGGCAAGAATCGGAGCTTGCTTTACTTTACATTCTAGCTTTGCTATTGTGTGCTACGTACGCTTCCCGAAACAAGACAGGGCAAATTCGTTGGAATTGCACAACACATTCTCTCATGTTTTTTTACCACCGCACAATAGGACGCACGACGCCGACGCACGGAATAACGACAGTCTTTTACGGATATATCCTCACCAAGCACTAATCCGCAAAGCGTTTCGTTCCAATATTACAACAGAAAAATTATAGTACTGACTTCCAGAGTCTTCGTTTCCGGAAAAATGTAGTCAGGGATTTTTCAAGGCTTATAGAGTGAGCCAGTATCTCCTTGGCAAGCATGCTCCTTCGTGGACTGCGTCATCACTTACCATTCCTTCGTTACCATCAGTTAAGACAGTGGTCAAACATAAAAAAAAAGGTCTGCTATCTTCGGAACAGCAAAAATTACTAATAACTAATGTTATTTATGAATTGGCTCAGTTTAGCGTGACCCGTGCAACATGCGACCAGTGCGGAGAGGGCGGCACCATCGTAAACGTCCTCCGGACCTGGTTGGCGACTCATGAGGAGGCTCAGGTATACTTTGTTTTTTTGGTATCGCTACCCACCAAATAAGATCTATGTTAATAGTATCTTTTTTGCGTACCTATATCAGTCAATCAGGTAGCGGTGGCGACATTTGGTGATCGTCAACTGGATTTACTGTCAATGTCAGATATACGCTGACCAAGGAAATAATAGACCATTTAACTTAGGTAGCCTAAGTGATCAGTAGAAAACAAAAATTAAATATCTCATAAAATTACAAGATTACAATTATTTTAAAATACAAGAATAGAAAGAGACAGCTCAAACATGCAGTGACGTCAGTTCTTGGTCCTTCATAGTACCTCATTACTAAGCTGTGGTAATTTTACATACAATCTCTTTGCATCTAGCCTAGTGATGATAAGTTGTGTAGATACTTATAAATCAATTGAATGCGATTGCATCTACTTTTTTTTAACAATACGTCATCAGCCCATTACTTTCCCACTGCTGGGACAAGAGCCTTCTCTCACAGGGAGAATGTGTAGGCCATAATCCGCCACGATGGCCAAGTGCGGGTTGGTTGGCCACATGTTTCCATATTTTGACAATTTTGAACATGTTGGTTTCCATACTGTTTTCCTTCACTGTTGCATCGATGTAAAGTTGCCAGTTTATCAGTTTTTTATACACTGCATTTCGGAGAGTGTGCGAAGGAATTACACGATCTTATTCCTCCATCTCCTTTCTTTCACCGGACATCAAGGCGCACCAAAACACGGCACCCATATATATGGTTCCATCATTCAAATTCCATCAACCCGCACTAAGTGTTTTGCTATGCATTTTATAATGCGAACAGCCAATGAGTGGAACACCTTGCCGGCGTCCTTGTTTCCAGGTAACTATTATCTGGGAGTCTTCAAGTCGAGAGTGAACAGGTATCTTCTGACAATAACTGAGCAAAAGTATAGTAACTCCATTGTCATATGAATATGTATATATAGGTATATAATATAGTGTAATTATATATTTAAATATAAATGTATTATTAATATTCATGGTAAAGATAGGTGATATATATTTATGAGTCTTAGTTTATTAACGTGTAAAAATATAATACTTTGTATATTTAAGCTGCGTTGTCATCATCATCATCATCATTAACAGCCTGAAGACGTCCACTGCTGAACATAGGCCTCCCCCAGAGCACGCCACCTTGAGCGGCTGCTCGCCTCCTGCATCCATCGGCTCCCCGCGGCTTTCACCAGGTCGTCGGTCCACCGAGTGGGGGGCCGGCCCACGCTGCGTCTTCCGGTTCGTGGTCGCCACTCGAGAACCTTTCTTCCCCATCGGTTGTCAGTTCTACGAGCGATGTGGCCTGCCCATTGCCACTTCAACTTACTAACTCTAAGAGCTATATCGGTCACTTTAGTTCTCCTGCGGATCTCCTCGTTCCGGAGCTTATCTCGCAGGGAAACACCGAGCATAGCTCGCTCCATAGCTCGCTGCGCGACTTTGAGCTTACTAATGAGGCCAACAGTAAGAGACCATGTCTCAGTTCCATAAGTCATCACTGGCAACACACACTGATTGAAAACTTTCGTTTTCAGGCTCTGCGGTATTTTGGACGAAAAGATAGGACGAAGCTTCCCGAACGCTGCCCAGCCGAGTTGGATTCTTCGCGCCACCTCTTTGTCGAAGTTGGACCTACCTAATTGGACAATCTGTCCTAGGTAGACATACTTGTCGACAACTTCGAGAGTATCGTTCCCAACAATTACCGGTATAGGTGGAACATGAGCATTAGACATGATCTTTGTCTTGTCCATATTCATCTTAAGACCAACCTGCTGGGAGACTCTACTGAGGTCGTTGAGCATGGTGCTAAGGTCCTCGAGCGATTCCGCCATTATGACTATATCATCGGCAAAACGAAGGTTAGTGATGTACTCGCCATTTATGTTGATGCCAGATCTTTTCCACTCCAAGAGCTTGAAAACATCCTCCAATGCGTTTGTGAACAGTTTCGGAGAAATAACGTCTCCCTGTCTCACGCCTCTTTGCAATGGAATTTGTTCCGTACTCTGGTCCTGTAGTCGGACTGACATAGTGGCCTTACTGTACAAACACTTCAAAACTTCGATATACCTATAGTCAATTTGGCATCGCTGCAAGGACTGCAGCACCGCCCAAGTCTCGATTGAATCGAAGGCTTTCTCATAGTCCACAAACGCTAGGCATAACGGCCGATTATACTCTTCGGTCTTCTGTATAATCTGGCGCAGCGTATGGATGTGGTCTATGGTGCTAAAGCCTTTTCGGAAACCGGCTTGTTCGGGAGGCTGGAATTCATCAAACCTGCGTGCGAGACGATTCGTAATGACTCTCGAAAACAGCTTATACACATGACTCAAGAGCGAGATGGGCCTATAGTTCTTCAATAAGGTGTTATCGCCTTTTTTGAAGAAGAGCACCACCACGCTCTTGTGCCATGCCTCTGGCGTTATACCTTCAAGGATGACAGAATTAAATAACTTCTGGAGGACTAAAAGTACCGGTCTACCACCCGCTCTCAGAAGTTCGGTCGTAATTCCATCTTCACCTGGTGCCTTGTTGTTTTTAAGCTGTTTGAGGGCCATTCTAATCTCGTACAGGCTGACGTCCGGGATATCTTCGGTATAGTGTCGGACTAACTTGGCTCTGATGTCCTGAGCTGTGTTAGTAGCGGGCTTACGTGTCGAGGTGTATAACTGTCCATAGAAGTTCTCGATCTCTCTCAGAATCTCAGGCTTGGATGAAATGACGCTACCATTTTCGGTCTTCAGTTTTGTCATTTGGTGTTGCCCAATAGACGAATCCTTTGCGAACACTTTAGAGCCTTGGTTCCGCTCAATTGCGGCCTCAATACGTGAAGTACTAAGAGCACGCAAGTCGTGTCGCAAGGAACTCCAGATTCGTCTATTGAGTTCACCGTAGGCTGACATATCAACTGAAGACTGCAGCTTCATTTCGCTCCGGTCGGCCATTAGCTCAAGAGTTTTTTCTGAGAGCTTTTGAGTCTTCTTTCGGCGTTGGGTCTTAAAGAATTTCGATCCAACAGCTTGGACAGTTTCCACCAACCCGTCGTTTAGCTCGTCCACTGTGTTACAGTCGGCTAGGCACTGGAAGCGATTTTGGAGTTCCAGCTGAAAGCCTTCGGGGTTTTGGATTTGGACAGGATTTGGACGGAGCGTAGACTTCACCAGACGTGACCTTTCGAGCTTAACATTGATATTCAATGTGCCTCTAACAATACGGTGATCGCTACCGGTTTTCACCTTGCTGATCACAGAGACATCATCGAATATGTGCTTCTTGGTCGTCATGATGAAGTCTATCTCATTTTTAGTGGAACCGTCGGGACTTATCCACGTCCACTTCCTGGATGGCCGCTTCTCGTAGAAGGAGTTCATCATAAAGAGTTCCTCCTTCTCCATGAAGTCAGCCAGCCTCTGTCCTCGAGGGTTCCGCTGCCCGTATCCAAATGGCCCCACTCTCAGCTCATCGCTATTCCTTGTGCCCAACTTCGCATTGAAGTCTCCCATCACAACGGTGAAGTATGTTTCGGAAGTATGCATGGCTTTGGATATGTCCTCATACATAGCTTCTACTTCATCGTCTGAGTGTGCCGACGTCGGCGCGTATACCTGTATAACCTTCAACGAATACCGTTTGGTTATTCGGAGTACCAGGTACGCTACCCTGGCCGACACACTGTCGACTTTGACCACGTTGTTGACGAGAGACTTGCGGACGAGAAACCCGACACCTCCTTGGGAGAGTTGGTCTCCCTCCCGGTAGAAGAATAAGTTACCGGAATTTAGGATTATCGTGTCCTGTCCCTGTCTTCGGACTTCAGACAATCCCATTACATCCCAGCGTAACTTACCCATCTCCGCCTCTAGCTCGACCATCCTTTCGTCAGCCTTCAGTGTGCGCACGTTATGTGTTGCCAGGGCCAGGGGTCGTCGTTGGGGTTGGTAGCCGGGCGTCTGCCGGGGATTCTTCGCACCCCTTGCCCTGCCGTTACCGTGGCCGCTACCGTAGCCACGGGATAGCAGAGCTGCCGGGGACTGGGGGCCGTTTTTATTTGTGCTTGTCATTAGGGGGGGGGGGGGGGGGGGTTTGCCATAATCACCTCGCTTGGCAGGCGGCTTGGTGATCGCAGTAGGTGAAGATTGATTGCCACCAAGACCGAGGGGAACGCTGCGACCCATTCCCTGGATATTCCCTTAGCCGCCTTCTACGGCACCCACGGGAAGAGATGGGGTGGAGCTGCGTTGTACTGCCACATAAATTTTCCATGTTACACCCAGGTTAACTGGAAGATAATGCTCTCTAGCATTAAGTTCGCCTATGTACCTACATTTGTTGTTTATGCAATAAAGCATTTTCTATCTATCTATCTATCTATCTATCTTCTAGGCAAGCATGCACCACCGTAGGCTACGTCATCACTTACCATCAGATGAGACAGTGGTCAAATGCTATAACTATATATTATTAAAAAAAACGCTTATATCTGCTTCTAATTGATTATGATTATAGTTCCTTACATATTTTCAGGTGATGATAGCGAGCGTCCTGGTTGTTTTAGGCGTGTGGTGGCTGGTTCGCACGATTTTGGCTCTGCTGATCAACCTGATCTGCCCACTTCTTGTCGTCTTACTCGCTGTGGTAGGTGTAAACTACAAACTACTGATGTTGGTCGCTTTGGAATCTGTGTGTTCAGTTCATTTAACTACGAGCTATGTAATACTTGGCGTTCATGTACGTAATAGAATTTGTGGGCGTCTTATAATGTTAAAATATGAAAAAGGTTTTCTTGTTTTTATAACGTCTGTAGTATCACAAGGTTGTCTGGAAGAGTTCGCTGTATAGCGAAAGACCGCCCATTGTACTAATCTTCGTAGTTTTTTTTGTTTTAGTTGTTGTATTGTGTTGCGTTGCGTTGCGCTGCACTGTATTGTATCACGCACCTGCCGTAAAAAGAATCTGTCCAAAAATTAAAAAACAGATGTATGTACTTCCAATAAGTACTCTCCTGATGGTAAGCGACAACATGGCCCAACATGGAGACCGTATAAATCCAGAAAGTAATTCATTCTGTTGATCTTAGGGTAGGTTTTTTCACCAATAGTTAAGGTAACTGTTGGTTAAAAACTGAACAAATTTTGACCATTGGTTAGAATTTGTTAGAGTTTTTAACCATTGGTTACTTTAACTATCGGTGACAAAACCCACCCTTAGCAGGGAGTTCCATTCATTTTCTTTTCTGTAAAAGTGGAATGCAATCGTTTTAGTCAACTGTGATAGGATGACGAAACATAGTGGAGCTTGTCCTGTTTCGAAAAGGAGTGGAAGTGATCAAATCTTCAACTACAACGTTGATCCAATTTTTTCCAGATGTGTGTACCTCAACTACGGTCACCGCTTCTGGGTCAAAACTATCCAATGCTGGCGAATTCACTAAAAAGTATTTTGTACAAAATAGCTGAAAACATAAAAACGCAATGAAGTTTGTAAACGAAGAGACGTTGACGTGAAAATATATTTTTATGTGGTGACATTTATAAATAATTATAATGTGTTTAATTAGTGTGGAATTTTCTGCTTTTAGAATATATTTACACTATCCACTGCTAAACATAGGCCTCCTCCAGAGAGCGCCACTTTAAGTGGCTGCTCGCCTCTTGCATCTATCGGCTCCCCACGACTTTCACCAGATCGGCGGTCCACCTCGTGGGGGGGCTGGCCTGCGCTGCTCTTCTTGCTGCTGGTCTTCCGGCTCGTGGTCCCCACTCGAGAACCTTTCTTCCCCATCGGTTGTCAGTTCTACGAGCGATGTGGCCTGCCCAGCAATGCCATTTCAACTTGGTAATTCTAATAGATAGTTTATTAGGTGCTGAATAACCTATAATAATGTTTTTTTTGACAAAAATCTTATAGTACCTCCTATAGCCTCGGGTTGGCAACGCACCCTCATCGTTCAGGATCTATTATGCTCCCAGCGTAAGACTAGGACTACCCCATCTCTTCCCATGTGGGTGTCGTAAGAGGCATCTAAGGGAATGTCCAGGGAATCGGCATTCTCCTTGGTACCCCGATCAGCGAGACGCCTGCCAAGCGTGGTGATGGCAAATTTGTGGAGAGGTCTATGTGCCCTTGGACAATTTCCGGCTGATGAAGCGAAAAGCCCGACTGTAAAACCGAAAATAAACACATCCAGTAACAAATCACCATCATCATCATCATCAACAGCCTGAAGACATCCACTGCTGAACATAAGCCTCCCTCAAAGAGCGCCACCTTGAACAGCTGCTCGCCTCCTTCATTCATCGGCTCCCCGCGGCTTTCACGGTGAAAGCCGCGGGGAGCCGATGAATGAAGGAGGTGAAACTGAGTTTCACCAGATCGTCGGTCCACCGAGTGGGGGCCGGCCTACGCTGCACGCGCAGCTACGCGTTACGCGCAGTAACAAATACCTATATGTAACTTGTAACATAGGCTGTCAAAAGACGTCATTCAGAAGACACGTCATTTTACCGCGACACCTTTACCACTTGGCAGTAACTTGCCCTCATAAACTGCGTATATCTACGCTAGGGTCATCACGGCCAATTAGGTACATTAAAACGGCCGTGGCCGTGATTTCACGTTTTTTAGGGTTCCGTACCCAAAGGGTAAAATGGACCCTATTACTAAGGCTCTGCTGTCTGTCTGTCTGTCTGTCTGTCTGTCTGTCGGTCTGTCACCAGGCTGTATCTCACGAAAGATCGTTGAAATTTTAACAGATGATGTATTTCTGTTGCCGCTATAACAAGAAATACTAAAAACAGAATAAAATAAATATTTAAGGGGGCTCCCATACAACAAACGTGATTTTTTTTGCTCGTTTTTATAGATAACGGTACGGAACCCTTTGTGCGCGAGTCCGACTCGCATTTGGGGGTTTTTCGGTTGTATTACCTACCGCAGCCATAAACATATTTGGTTTTGTCTCTGTACGTTTGGATCTTTTGGCAATAATGATGGCCTGCGGGATTTATTTACATTTTCCTCAACATAAGTCCCTTGATCTAGGTGATGAGGTACCTATACCCTGGGCAGTTTATTTGGTTTAGAACAACGCCACGGCGGCTGCGGGCCTGAAAACAAAAGCTCTCAAGTTTCAACTCATTCATTTTTCTGTTGCAAATAAAAAAGTGTACTCTTTCTTCTTCTTTCTTCTTTCTTCTTTCTCCTTGGTATTTTCCACAGATATCTAATACTATACAGTACTTAGATGTCTATGGTATTTTCCTACATCAAAAATCACTTTGGTTGCCTTTTGCCAGATGTGAAAACAAAGGAGGGATGGGATACAAATACAAGATATGAGAGATCTTGGCTTAATAATTTTGCAAGTGTGAAGTGATAGCCCTAGTTGTAAAGGTCAGTAAAAGTGTGCGTGCCATATAGTGACAGATGGTGCATATATACCGCGGATGTGTTTTCGATGGCTAAGTAGGTACCTACCATTTTTGTTAAGAGCTATTTGTCGCTATGACACGGTTTAGTATGCCAGGATTTATAGAGTTTTTGTGAAATATAAAAGTAAGATATAGGTACATAGATAAGATACTAAGTTAATCTAGTGTTTGCGATTTGTTTGTTTCATGCGTCATGAGCATTGTTGCTTCGATAGCTCATTGTCATCTGTAAAAACAATACATTTTCCCCAAATAACTTGATCACTCACCCGTCTGCCGCTTCAGCTCTAAATCCTTTTTTCTAGGACTTCCAGGTAGGCTTTGGAGTGCCAGCCCGATGCACTAGTAGCACTATGTCTATTATTTGTTTTCACAGAGAGTTTCTTAGTGGTTTTTGATTTTTAATATTATTTTACATACGGAGCTCATATGCATAGATCGCGGTTACAAAAGTAGTTCCAGTCGCGCGCGTTTGAGGGCACGCGCGTCGTAGATTCGCGGGTATGGCGGGTGTTTTGAAATTGGTATGGGCCAAGGTCCCTACAGGCATTATTTTTATGTACCTACTAGCAGCGCCCTGCGGTTTCCGGTATAAAAAGTAGCCTATGTTTTAATCCAGGGTATAAGCTACCTCCATACCAAATTTCATCAAAATCCATCCAGCTGTTAGAGCGTGAAAGAGTAACAAACATACACACATACGCACAAACTTTCGCCTTTGTAATATTAGTGTGATTCTAAGGCATTATATGTATATACAAGTATATATAATAGGGGTTAAACAGACTTCAATAGCCGTAGATTTCATGTTGAGAAATACTTGGATGATAATTATAATCATCTATTTAGGTATATATTATTTCTATATTATTATTTATTATAGTTGTTTTGATTTAAAATAGAATTAAAAAGAACCAAACAACTGAACCGATTTAGATAAAAATTACTATTATTTGTAGTATCATAATTATTATGAAACTCTAATGAAAATCAAGATCTATTTACTCTTGGGAATGAAATGAAAATCGGTTGTATGAGTTTTTCCTGAATGAAAACATAGCAAACTACTAAGAATAAGCAACCCACCTACTCTACGTATGATTGTTTATATTATTTTTATTTTTGTAGGTACTATATATAGGTCACCTGCTACTAGCAGGAAAAATAAAAATAATATACCTACTAATAAATCATAAACGAATAATGCAAAGAGCTGGGTAGCCTATAGTGGCTAGCAGGCTGCTACTTACATACCAGTTTTCTCGCAGAATAATTCTCTATTTCCTGGGATGAAATGTGCCTATTGTTGAATGATTGGCCTTGACCAGTGGACCTATACAGGGTCCCATTAACCGTTTTACGGAAAAAAAATTGTTAGCCCCGTGATACCCGTGTGCAGAATTGCGTCCAAATTGGTTAAGTCGTTTTGAAGTGAAAGCCACAGGTAAACAAACAAAATTTCACTTTTATATTTATTATTAGGGATAGGCGTGCTTTGGAGGCCACGTTATGCCGTCGTCGATCCGGCTGTTGTCTTAAGACAAAAGTCGTTAAGTCAAGTCAGAAGCCTTTGGGCAGCTTAAAAATTCTGACACCAGGGCTGACCACTTGCCTGTACCGAGACGAAGAAAAAGTGATACAGTAGGATAGGCATCAAATTCACCCAAAAACTATGGTAACAAATACACCTGTTTTTTTTAACGGGCAAAGTTCTTTTGTCCATTTAAAAAAACAGTTGTTGTAACTAATTACTACAATAGTAATTATCTACTAAATACTTATCTACCTTTTCTCTTTTTTTTTAAAATACGGAATATATTTATTAGATGTAAAAACTTAAATAACATATAATATACTAAACTAAGCTAGACCTAAAAACTAAACTATATATACTTACCTAAAAACGAAAATATAAAACTTCAAATAAACCGTTGGTGGAGAGAAAAGTGCCCAGAATGCCGGCAGCGAATGTCACGTTGAATGGCAATGCTTATTTTTGTGCAAAATAAAATCCTTTTTTCTTAGTTTAACGTCAATTAGTTATAGTTAATTCGATGGGAAAATGACAATAAAATAAGGGATATTTCCAGAAGTCCCCGTGGAGTTTTATAATAAACGGTGGAGTTAACTTTGCGGCCACAAGAATTTGTCTTCAACGGTATAGAAATGCAGATCAGTAACGCTGTTTTATTTGTTTTATTATTTACGCTTATTTTCGCTCAACCTGTAGATAGGTACTAATACAAACGACATTATTATGGTGTCTGAGATAAGTTCCATATTCAGGGTTTTCCACATTCTATATTTTCCAATTTCTTAACAATACCCAATCTTATTCAAAACTCACAAATGTTATTGCAAATAGGCTATTTTTAGCACTTCCAAATTCTTAATTTTACAAATCTGAATTTTCCAAGCTAGCAATAAATACTAATTTATAAATTAACATTATTTGCACGTCTGACTGAGTAAGTAATTACAGTATTTTAACATTTTACATTTTGTATTCTGGCAAATAAAAGGTTTGGTTTGATTTATCAGCACTATAGGTACCATACTCCATACCGCATACAACTAACTAGAAGAAAATGCCTTAAGGGGGAACGTCACACTCGCGCGGCAAATTCAAATTTTTTTGCATTCTTTTGCCAATAATAGCTTAATTACTCAACACGATTACATGAAAACTAATTTTGCGCAAATAAATAGAATGTATCAACAAATTACGATTAAAAGTATCTCCTAGATATCATTGGTTTAGCGACAAATGGCAATAAACAATTTTCTTCTTGGTTTTTTAGTCTATTGCCATTTGTCGCTAAACCAATGATAAATAGGTGATACTTTTAATTGTAATTTATTGCTACATTCTATTTATTTGCGCAAAATTAGTTTTTATGTAATCACGTTGAGTAATTAAGCTATTGTTGGCAAAAGAATGCAAGAAAATTTGAATTTGCCGCGCGAGTGTGACGTTCCCCCTTAACGTGAGGCTTTCATTTAAAGAGTTGTTCCAAGGCAGAGTAATTCACAGCGATTCTCATTGTTTTTTTTTTATGTAATCGAATGACGTAACGAGCTAGTCGTTCGCCTCGTGTTAAGCGACAGAGCCACCCATAACAGATTGCAGTGTCACTCGGAACTCTAAAGCTTCGCGTGACACTGCGCATTGCGCACGTGATCTTGAGACGTCACACAGTCTAAAAAAGTTTTCTAGACTGTGAGCAGCTCGTAAAGTCTCATTTGCCTAGTAATTTTACTAGCTACAATACCCTTCAAATCGGAACACAGTAGTGCATTGTAGTGTAGAGGTGATAAAAGACAGTTAAGAAAATAATCATTATCAGGTTCCTTTGTGCTCGTATAAAGTTTATTTACTGGCTGCTTCCAAATACTGCACATCGTTTAGGCTGCTCTGAACTTTCATGGTGGGTACGTGACCACGTTACTCTACTTTTCGTTGTCTTATTTCTTATGGGTTCATAGCTCTTGGGTTTGAGGAGATTTTTGGTAATAGCAGATAGCTACTTCCTTGATTCGATGCGCTATCGTAGTACAAGACGTTGAAACAAATGAAGGGCTATTTACAAAAACAGCTGTACAGCATGCCATTTTACAGAAAAGCTAAAAAAAGTAATTTTTCTTTAAAACATTAATGACTTACATCATTGTTTTACAGCTAATATAAATGCATATTGGTACATAGATTTAGAATATCCTATTGACCTAGTTATCAATAGGATATTCTAAATTAATAATTTCCTCATTATTATAACAAAATAATAATGAGGCGTTTTATTAAAAACTAGTTGCGCTTCTTTTACTAGATGGCGCAGTAAGTACACACTTAAAACCTTTCAAACCACAGAGTAGTTTAATCAGTTTAAACATAAGAAAATGCTTAGACTACCTACAAAGAAATGTCAAGTTCAGTTGAGTGGACCACGAGTACATTGTCTCTAGTATCTCCTAAGTAGTCTGTGGTGCATTATTATTAAGTAAATTGAAGTACAGTAGAACTGCGAGATAGATGAACGTTAATATTATGATCCAAAATAAAGCCGTGCTATCCCGCAACGAAGAAAAAAAAAACGGATGAGTTTAGAGTTGTCAGTCAGCATCATGACACATTTCCTCTAACCTGTAGTCTATGCATGAAACAGTGACAGTGACAGATTTTGGTAAAACCACAACTGGCGCCATCTATTGGGTCATACATACAATACAATTTCTTTTTTTTAATAAAACGCCTCATTAAGAAAATGTCTTTAACATATACCTAAGATCTTTTTGCAAAATAACCTATTTTTTTTTTCAAAATAAAATAACTCAGGGGTAAGTCATTTTTCATCAATTAATTATTACGGTAGCCTGTTCAAAGAACTCAATGGTGAGAATAACATAAAAAATACTTAATACGTTGGTTGAGTAGTTTCTGTCAAACTCTCTTCAAATGTCATCAAAGTAGTTTGCAAAAGCCATTAAATAAAAATTGACGTTGAAATGAACCATATCAGAAACCGGAACTTTTCTAGGCCTTGATTTATTTATTTATGCACAAAACAAATTAAAATCGTAAAAAAAAACATGTAAGGTGTACAAAACGTCATTTAGATCTGAATTATAATTCAAAATTATGTGCAAACAGCGAAATAAGTAAAATCGATCATAACAAGCGAACAATGCTCGAGGTGAAACAATTGATTGATTGGATTGATTTATTACTCATTTATCATCATCTTGCACATAGTCCTCGTTGATGTCGTTGAGGTGCCCTTCATTCGCCATCTGTTGCAGGAAGCGCAGGAGCGCTCTCCTCAATTTGTCGTCTCCAAAAGATACGCCATAATCTTGGTTGAAGACCCGGTCGGCTGCGCACTTGGGCACGATTATCAAGCTTGGACTCAACTCTCGACCACAACGTGATTGCACCTGTAAATAAAAATATATTGGCGAAAATATATAATATTATATTTATATGTATGCAGGGTGGAAAGAGTGGTCAAAAAAACCTAAAGCGATTGAAAGGAAACTTTCCTATATTTCGACAAACAATTATAAAATATTTTTTAATAACTTCTTGAGTCGAGATTCGAAACACTGAAATGTAAAAAAAAATATCTTTGTAACACTCCACTTTCCAGAACAAATACAGAATTTAGTTTCTTTTTTTAAAACTAAGTATTGAAATAAAGCAAGGTTGAAAGTTTGACGCCTCTGTGGTGTAGTGGTTTGATTCCCGCGACAGATACTTGTTCTGTGTCCACGTGTTGTGTGGGACCATGGTCCTCGTAGTTCCTGGGTCGCTAGATACAGAGAATCCTAGTTAGGGTTCAGGTTCTAGGTATATGATGGATGTATGATCGTTGGGCGTTATTTATTTATTTATTTAAAACCACTATTAAAACTTGGTTTAATTAGTCAGGGTAAGTTGTAATAGGCCGTTTTTTAATGATAATAAATGATGTGACGATATAGTCGACACGGCCGCCTAGTGCATTTCAGTTGCAGTGTCACTCGGAACTTTAAAAAATATAAAGTTTCGCGTTACAGTGCACTGCGCACGTCATCCTGAGACATCAAACAGTCTAATAAACAGGTTACTACACTGTGAGATCAGGTCATAAGTCTCATTTGCCCAGTTATTTTCACTAGCTACAGTGCCCTTCAAACCAGAACACAGTACCTAGTGCTTGCATACTACTGCTTGGTGGCAGAATAACTGGCAAAGCAGTGGTACACTACCTAGACAAACTTTGCAGAAAAGTCCTACCACCTAGTAAAATGCACAATAATTTGCATAATAATAGATAAACAATTTTAAATGTGCACCACTATGGTGCGCACAACCAAGCACTATTAGGTACCTGAGTATCCGGGTTTATGGCGTAAGGGAAGTAAACGGTCAGGGTGCCTCCTTCGAACTTCCATGTTGCATGTTGTGTATCGACCACGTCAGGAAGGATCCTCAGAGCTGCGTACTTGGACAAGCAGTCCTTTGCGTGCACTAACACCAGCCGTTGCCACACTTTCACCTAGAACCACTTGCAATTATCAATTAAAAAAGTAGTTATAAGGACAGTTTATAATAGTATTCACAGCTTAACACAAAGACAAGCACAAAATAAGGTACATAACATGAATATAGGGATTGCAATCCCACAAAACGGGATCACGCTTTCCCGCGGGATCCCGCTACTTTTATTAATCTGCGGGATCCCGCACCTTCAAAGCGCGGATCCTGCAAGTTAAAAATTTGACATTAAAACTTTCGCGTAAATCGACATTAATATGATTAAGAATGAACTAAAAATATAAAACTGTTTTTAGAAGTAGGGTAAATTTAAACAAAACTGTTAAACTATGAAAATATTTAAAGATGAATCTAAAAAAAAACAGATTATTAATCACTTTTACTTAATTGATAGAGAAGAAATAATGTTTGTTGCTTAATGTAAGAAATGTTTAATAAAAGTTGATTTTTACACAAAAATCATTATCATTTATTTCTTAATATCATGGTTATAGATCAATATTTTACAGTTTATAATAAATCTGTAGTTCAATTTGATATTATAACATAATTTCAAAGATGCGGAATCCCGCGTGATCCCGCGCAGGATTGAGTAATCCGCATATCAATCCCGCGGGATTGAATGAGCTGCGGGATTGCAATCCCTACATGAATAGTATCGAAATAATAGTGTCCAGTAAGGAATGTGCCCAATTCATGAAACTAACCAAACTGAAAAAGGCTCGCGCATTGCGACATTTTTTAAACTAATATTAATTACTTAACTATGGATTATATACTGGGATATTTTTGTTGAACATATGTAATGTTATTCACGAGGACATAGTTTACCCAGATTTTTCGTTAGTAAACTCAGTTGTTTAATAACTTCAAAAATGTCGCAATGCGAGCGAGATAGATGATCCACGAATATACGAGCCCGTAAAATGAAAAAATGTCGACGCGTTTCTGGGCTCATAAGCGGATGGGTACCTAGCTGGGTAGTTGTTTCTTGTTTTTTGCATTTAAGATCTGCAGGGTTACTCTTGACACTCGATTTCAATCGTAATTTGGGATTTGGAACGAAATCGTAGCATTTGGTACTCTTGAATCCGATACTAGCGCACGATTGGAATCTTTGTCCGTGGAATTTTACGGAACTAAATGGAATCGACTCATTTCTACACCATCCGCTTTTTCGGTACTCTTGACGCGATTTGACATTGGCAAATTGAGTTTGAAGTAGAGTTTGCGATAGAATTTTCAGACCTTTCAAAAGTTAACTTTTTTGCGTTCGAGTGTGTTGTGTTAAGTGGTTTCGGAAGCAATTCGGAAGTAAAATGGCACGTTTAGCTCTTATTTTTGATATTTTGGACAATGCACATAGAGAAGATCTAAGGCAACGTCGAAACCTAAGAAGAATGGCGCGATACACTGAGAAAGCTTTTGCCATGAACGACAACGAGTTTAAGAAATGTTACAGAGTGACGAAAGACCTTTTTGAGGTCATATGTGGCGATTTAGAGCCTCTGATGGCAAAGCCTACTCGTCGTAGTGACATGTCCTCGAGATACGAGGTTTGTAAATATAGGTGGTAGTTCTTTCATGCGTGGTGTTTTTACGAGAAGTCTCTCTCCTCCAACTTTTTGAACTTGTAGGCCTGTTTTAATAGTTGCCTTACATAGCATCACAGAATTGGTAATTTCTGTCGTCCCATTTCTTTTTTGTCTCGTATTTGCCATGGGCGGACCGCAACAGACCTTTTGCTATCCCTGGATTGTCCCCAAGGAAATCCGCTAGAGCCTCCAGCTGCTGGTAGATTGGCCTACTCATAATCTTTCCTGTTAGAACGGACGAATATCTCCAACCAAATACTTCAAATCTTGAAAACAAAACCGCTAAACAACAGCTGGAGCGGAGTTTTGGCGGGAACGCGGAAAAGTTCACGTCGGTGCATTGTATTATTTTACAAAACTTATGCTTTTTCCAGTGTTAATGTTTAAAATTGGTGGTGTTTTACGCATTAAGTGCTGAATTACGAGCATGAGTGTGGGCAAGTGATATAATGTAGTGAAACGTGGTTTTTCGTATTGCTTCCAAAATTCCATAGAAGCCTCTAGTAAAGTTGCCACCACTTTACTAGGGCATGCCTTAGACTGGATTATGACTTAGACTAGACTATGACTACTCTGACTGTGACTATGACTTGACTTTAAGTGAAAATTTCCATAATACGATGAAAAATTACAAAACTTGACACTGGCTAAATACACTATGTGTGGAGCCAAAATATAAAAAAAAAACAGCTGGAGCACACAGAACATTGATACTAGTTTTTTTTTTCTAGACAACCATGATGTCAATAATGACATTATTCATTCAGCCGTTCTTGATATTATTCGTCGGTAAATAACCGCTTTTATTTCTTTGAAAGTGACTAAATATCATCAAAAGTGAAGGTTTTATGGTAATATATTTTTTATCACTGTTATTAATAAGGTTTTTACATGTTTTCCACAAATTTTGGTATTAATATTTTCTATTATGTGTGCATGGCAACACTTACATAGTGTTGTACTTTTATGGGTCACAATATTAAGTCGATTGCATTTCCGATTTCAATTTCGATCTCGATTTTGTTGAAGAGTACCAAATTGTTTAACATTGGAATTGAGATTGGTTCGGATTAGAATTAGAGTGAAATTGGGATTGGATTCAAGAGTAACCCTGCTGTTTTGAATGATATTACAAAATATTCAAGTTAAACTCCCAGCGGATCTGTTTGAAGTGGGGGAAAATCCAATTGAACCCCCCCAGGAGATCCAAGCCAAGGTGACGGAGAAAATACATTTTCTACAATTTCGATAAATCATCAAATTATATTTATGCTATTATAATTATCTACTCGAATTAAAGATCATGTTTGTGTCATTATTCATAATTTATAATTCACCCAATGACGTTATCAGTTTTTTTTCTATATTATTATCATTGCGATTTAAGCAACAAAATAATGTACAAAATAATAAGAGCACAATGATTTTTATTTATAAAGAAGTATTATAATTATGGAGGCCTTTTGAGATATAGGTATAGAACTAGAAAAATTAAAGTGAAACATATTATAAAGGCATCTTATGAAAAATCAGGAGGTTAGGAAAGATTGTAGAAACATTAATAGTAACAATGATGAAATAGGTACAGACCTACACAATTAAAAAAGATTTTTTATTTTATTTTATTAAACTAAGGTAGATACATATTATGTAGGTAAAATAATAAATAAAGGAAATTACATGTAGGTAATAAGTGTTAAGTAACTAAATATCTTTGTAAAAAATGTAAGAATATTTTGTAAAAGGTTAAGGAATAATTAAGGCTATTTTTTTTATAATAATTATGGTACTGACCTGTATGTCTTCTTCACTGAACTCTGAGAGACGGACTCGCAGTTGGAAGTGTTCCACACCGTACACCTCACGCAGAGAACGATTGGAGTGCGCGTTACAGAACTGCCCCATGTTGCTGTGGGCGTCAATCAACTTCCGAGAAATCGCCGCAGCAGAGATCTCAACGCTATTAGTTTGCCGACGGCTACCAGTCCTGCTGCCCCAGTAGTCATCATCTCTTTCGTCCGTGAAACTCTCTCCATAGTTATTACTGCCACCGCTACTAGGCCCGAAAGGCCAGTCATCGTCACCGTCGTTGTTTTGAAAGTTGCACCTCTTTCCTGCAGCAGCTAGACCGATCAAACAAAACAATACCAGGCGATACATCGTACGCTAGAGTGAACGTTTCTTCAGAGATTGAGGCATGTTTATTTTATCTTCGGTATTTAAAGACATAATTCAATGCTCGGTATGTTCTGAGTCTCAGATTTGTGTGAATCGAGTTTTGCGCTCTGGGTTCCGTATATTATAGAGAAAGAAACTAACTAAGAATAATTAAAAGCTGTTCAAGTACCTATATTCTTCCATATTCAAGGATATTATCATCATCAGCTAGAACTCATTCACTGTTGGACATAGGCCTTCCCCATAGAACCCAGTTTCAACGGTTATTTGCCTGCTTCATCCAGCAGCTCCCTTCGGTTTGATCCGATCATCGGACCGCAATGTATAATGATTACTGCTTAGAGAATAGACTAAAGCATAGAGAGAACTTGATTATGTGTCAAGCGTACCAATTTGTTGACACTTTTTATATGATGTGGACACTTTGATGAAAAAAATGGTAAAGGTGACTTTTCGCAAGCGTAGTAAATACTATATACTATACTATATGTATGATACTGATATTTTTTTCTTTTCGTCGCCACTGACGTAGCGATACATATGAGAAGTACAAATATAATATCGTTTTGATGATCTCTCTTTGCTTTAGTCTATACTCTAAGGATTACTATCACACTAATATTATAAAGGTAGGAAAGTTTGTATGTGTGTGTGTGTGTGTGTGTGTGTGTGTGTGTGTGTGTGTGTGTGTGTGTGTTTGTGTGTGTGTGTGTGTGTGTGTGTGTGTGTGTGTGTGTGTGTGTGTGAATTATTATTGTTCTATGTCTCGTGAAAGTTAGGATGACAGCAACTTATTATAGGTTAAATCTAAGAGAAAGCCACAATAACACCACACTAAAGTAGTGAAAGTCAAAGCACAGACTTAATATGTAAACAGGGCGAATTCAGTGGACCGTTATTTAATAGTTGTAACCCCTGGTTTCACCTTCTGTGCTCATTTGTGGATCTGTGGGACCTACCGTAGATGATAAATTAATAATCCACCCATAGAGTCACAACTCTTTTTCATTAATCTGTGATACTCTGTTACAGTGAGTATGCCGGCTAAATGCGTCTCCGCATGAAGCAAAATAAAAAAAACATCGATTGCCAGTGTCGGGCTCATGTCATGTCGGTTTGACTTGGACATAACGTTGATATGGGCAGGAAAACTGGGAAACTGCTGCAGCTGATTAGATTGGCTAAAGCACAGATAGGTAATGTAATACTACTGGGTGGCGCAAAAGTAAAGACCCTATTTGGTTCAGCTATAACATTTTTTCTAAATTAGAAAACTAGATTTAGGTTTTTTTAAATGTATATTTGTGCCATTAAATTTCGTACCATTAGGATTTAAAGATGATGTCTTTTAAATGGTGACCTCCAGAGTTGATACACATTTGAGCCCTATTTATGACATTTTGCAAGATGATTTTCCTTCAAAATTGGTTATGAGTGACGAAGCGCATTTCCATCTCTCAGGGCATGTCAATAAGCAGAATACTCGGTTCTGGGGCACTGATAATCCGCGCATTATTCAAGAAACACCTCTACACCCACTAAAAGTTACTGTATGGTGTGGCATCTGTGTTGACAGAGTGATCGGACCCTATTTTTTCGAAGACGCTGGAGGCAATGCGATAACTGTCACTGGAGAACGCTACAGAACCATGTTACGTGAGTTTTTGATACCCAGTTTGGACGAATTGGGGCTGGAGCACATCTGGTTTCAACAAGACGGCGCTACGGCACACACAGCGCGCGACACTATGGACTTAGTGAGGGACGCTTTTCCAAGCCGAGTTATCTCTCGTTTTGGCGATTTGCCTTGGCCTGCAAGATCACCCGATCTGACCAGTCCAGACTTCTTTCTTTGGGGTTTTTTGAAATCTCGGGTGTATGTGAACAAGCCACAGACTCTCGCAGCTCTAAAAGAAAACATTCGTCAAGAAATAACGAACATATCGCAGGAAGTGTTACGGCAAGTTATGCAAAATGTCATAAATAGGGCTCAAATGTGTATCAACTCTGGAGGTCACCATTTAAAAGACATCATCTTTAAATCCTAATGGTACGAAATTTAATGGCACAAATATACATTTAAAAAAACCTAAATCTAGTTTTCTAATTTAGAAAAAATGTTATAGCTGAACCAAATAGGGTCTTTACTTTTGCGCCACCCAGTATAAGTACTAGGCTCACACTAGGCTAAAGATTCAAAAATTAGGACGCTTGATAGGGGTCAAGGAGTGGTCGATAATTCTTAAATGTGGATTTAGGTACCCATCAGTACTTTGACACTCCACGAGATCCTTTTCTGCTTTGGTGATTGAGAGAACCCAAATTTGTTATCCATTACCACCGATAGCCTGTGGGATTTCTGATCATTAGTGACGTTAAGGCCACGTTTCTGTTATTATTTTTATTTTATTAATAACGGTAGGTCCAGTATACAATTAATACAAAAATATCGACGACCCAGTCGGTATATCACCAGTTGTGTATCACAAAAGAGGCACCTACACAAAATTTGAAATTGTGCTGCAATATTTAGGGATTACTCCGTATCGTATACTTATGTGTTTTTAACAGTAAATCCCCAAATTTCCCTCTTGGCCTGCCCTACTATAAAGATTTGTTATTTTATACGCATATCTCAATAATCTTATTGCGCCCCCATTAAGAAATTTCTGTATCCGCGCCTGGTATGACCACGAGAAAACAGCGATATCTTAAGAAGAATAAGAATAAGAAATCTTATCGTAGTTGTCGTCTTAGTATCGTTAGGGTATACGTGCAAAGGTATTTCAGGATCGTGGAACGCCTATGGGATTCACTTAGGTGTTCCACGAGCACCTTTTTGTGCCCATGGAACATCCAGGTCTACTATTAATAATACCATATTATGACATTATTATGACCAGTTTATGCTACGTAAATATTAGACCTAAAATTATGGTTTTCAATAGTTGGGCGGAAATAAAAAAGGAGCGATGGTGGCCGAGCCATAGCATGTGCGCTTCGTAATCTTACGGCACCGGGTTTGATCCTCGGCCCTGCACCAATGACTTATCTAGTAAGTTATGTGCAGTTTGTAATGCCATCGCTCCGTGCCTCGGAGAGCACGGTATGCTGTCGGTCCCGGTTGTCATAAGAACATCTATGGCAATCGTTTCGGGTAGTCAGACGTCTGATGGAATCCGACGCCTGATATCGTCGCTTGTTTGACTAAGTGACGTATCTGACATTTTGACTACAAATACGTTGATTAGACAGTTCGACGCGTCTTTGAAAGTAGATAAAAGCTACATTTAAAATGTCAGATATGTCAAAATGTCAGATACGTCACTTAGCCAAACAAGCGACGATATAAGCTACCCTGTTACTGGTTCCTCATGGGTTGCGAGGTCAGATGGCAGTCGCTCGTGTAATTCTGGTAGCTCGCCGCTACAGGTTAGATTGGGAGTCAATCCCAATAACAAATGGGAAAAGGCAAAGAGGATGATGATGATAGCGACTGCCGTGTATTTTTAGACCCAGCTTTTTCGACGAAATGCAGTGCAGGTATTTTAGCTACAGTTAATACATCCATAAAAAAATTTACAACTGTGGTTACGTTAGTTTGTAGGTACGTAACGTATAGGTAACCATTATAATTCTAGCACGAGACATGGCCATTGACCATAGTTCGTAGTGTTATTAATTATTGTGCCCACAGTTTAAACTCGTCGGTAAATCACAATAATTTATAACAATTGCGATCTCAATTCAGTATCGGTAGGAATACAAAATGCAAAATAATAATAAATGATTTGTTTATTCTTTATTATTCAATTAATTAGTACAGTTACACTATTTACACTAATTATTATTTAAATACAATTACAATCGAATTAAAATTAATTACAATAAAATTAAAATAAGGAGAAATAAAACATAGATCAGATAAGAAACTAGTAGAAGAAAAAACATTAATTTGTTCGTCAAAAAAATTACATGTCAAATTGAATTAATATTACACAGGGTTAAAACGTATGCAAAATAATCAAAATTAAATAATGAATTAAAGATAGTCATCGTAGTCATAGGTATAAGACAATAACAAAATACATTTAGACATTCCACGCATTCCAGACATTCCAACAAAGTCACCCTCCATTCGTCAGCAAACACATCACATTCAGGGCTGGTGTCTAGGACGGTATTGAGTGCAGCGAAGGTTTGCGGTATGGGGGATGCGCTAGCAATTGTTCTGCACCTAGGAACAACAAACAATCTGTGCTTCCTGCTCCGACGGTAGTTGTTGGGCGCAAAAACGATGTTGCATACTTATAACTAATATATAGTTCTAATAAATAATTATAGAGAGCTTTTGATCCCCTACATCTAAAAATATACAACATATATAGAAAAATGGCTAAAAAAGTAATATATTAAAACATACTTATTAATCACAAGAATCGCTCATCATCATCGTCATGCTTGGGCTCATCCGTATTGACTGCTTTGTCATTATCACCATCATCATCATCACTGGAACAGTTATGTCAGCGACTCAAGGCTGTGCTCCGATATTTCAAGGAGTTAGGTTGGCTAGGGTAACTGAGCTGGCAGGAGGAAATGCACAATACACCCCAAGCGGGACGTCAGTGCAGGCCTTTATCGCCCCCACTCAGAATAAGAATAAGAAGAATACTTATTACATTCATGAAGAGCATTTTTGACAACATTGAGCCAATCTTTTTGGGTAAAAATTTTTTAGGGAAAATAATTATTTTGCCAAGAAACATCATGCCATAACAGCGTTAGGACAAAAAAGCATTATGCGAAAAACGTTATGCGAAATTCAAAATGCCCAACCGAATTAGGACAACTAATTTTATGCGTTTCAAGGGGCACCCTCTGTCCAGGTACCTACTAGACATATTCATCGACAAGTTCGAGAATATAGTTCCCAATAATTATCCGTATATGTGGAACATGGGCATTAAACATGACTATGAATATTAAATGAATTATTTCAGAGATCGATTGATTGATTTATTACTTATTTATCATCGTCTTCACATGAAGATGAAGATGAAGACGAAGATTCATCTTCAGACGAAGATGAAGGTGAAGATTCATCTTCAGATGAAGATGATGAAGGCGAAGATTCATCTTCAGATGAAGACGATGATGAAGGCGAAGATTCATCTCCAGACGAAGATGAAGGTGAAGATTCATCTTCACATGAAGATGATGATGAAGATGATGTTTCAACTTTGTGTTCATCGTCACGTTTGTTTGTGCCACTGCCCGCGTCTTTGTGTTTGTCTTTGTCACTGCCCTCTTCATTCTGTTCGTGTTCGCGTTTGCCTGCGTCACTGCCAGCATCTTTGTGTTCTTCTTCGCGTTTGTTTGCGTCACTGCTCGCGTTTTTGTGTTCTTCGTCATGTTTGTTTGCGTCACTGCCCACGTCTTTGCGTTCATCTCCGCGTTTGACTTCGTCACTGCCTAGGTTTATGTACTCAGCACTGTTGTCTTTGAGGTGTCCTTCATTCGCCATCTGTTGCAGATGGTGCAGGAGCGCTCTCCTCAATTTGTCGTCTCCAAAAGATACGCCATAATCTTGGTTGAAGACCCGATCGGCTGCGCACTTGGGCACAATTATCAAGCTTGGATTCAACGCACGACCACAGCGCGATTGCACCTGTAAAATAACATAATACATTGGTGAAAATACATACCTAATTATAACTATTAAGTAGTTCTGGTCGCAAGGTAGACCCTGCGATCACTTTTGCAACAATAACTGTGTAGTCTATGCATAATCATTAATCACATCAACAAGCGGCAGATGTCCGCTGCTGAACACAGGCCTACCCCATAAAATGACACTTTGTATGCTTATCGAAGAGGGGTTTCTATAATCATTACTCTTGGTAGGCAGCTTGGTGGCCGCAGAAGATTTTAATGTACCGAGGAGAATGCTGCTGCCTATTCTCTGAATACCCCTTAGCCAGCTTATACGGCATCCATGGAAAGAGATGGGGTGGTCCTGTTTTTACACCGCTGGGACCACATGGTGTATTTATAGTAAGTAATAAATAAATGCGTGGTACTAAGCCAGTACGATTAGACTGCCTACGAAGCAAAATGCCTATAAAGCAAAATGCCTATAAACGATATCTAACTTGCAAATTGCTTATGGCGAATGTTCTGAACTCAGACCTTAAGACCTTATGTCTTGACAACCTCTTGACCAATTTTGCTTATAATTATTTGAAATACCTATGTGCTAGTCGAGCAACCAATTTTTCTGCAAAACATTATCGAACTATGACTACGGCTATGAGAAAAATCAATATTTATGATTTTTATAGCAGTATCGCCTGCTCAGCGTAATCTACAGATTAATTTGTAAAGGAAAAATTTGAATCACGAGCGGGACTTGAACCCGCATCCATCCGTCCCTAAAGCCGGGACATGCTTTTACTTAAGCTACCGTGACAAGTGGTCTCGTGTCCGAATTTATCCTTCACCTTTTTTACAACCAACTTACGGGGTTGGCAGCGCCATCTATTGAGAAATTCTTAAGAATTATCCCAACCAGCACGGTCAAGTTACATCAACACAAATGCTGTAAAGATAACGCCTCCCAAATCAATATTTATGATTTTTATAGCAGTATCGCCTGCTCAGCGTAATCTACAGATTAATTTGTAAAGGAAAAATTTGAATCACGAGCGGGACTTGAACCCGCATCCATCCGTCCCTAAAGCCGGGACATGCTTTTACTTAAGCTACCGTGACAAGTGGTCTCGTGTCCGAATTTATCCTTCACCTTTTTTATAACCAACTTACGGGGTTGGCAGCGCCATCTATTGAGAAATTCTTAAGAATTATCCCAACCAGCACGGTCAAGTTACATCAACACAAATGCTGTAAAGATAACGCCTCCCAAATCAATATTTATGATTTTTATAGCAGTATCGCCTGCTCAGCGTAATCTACAGATTAATTTGTAAAGGAAAAATTTGAATCACGAGCGGGACTTGAACCCGCATCCATCCGTCCCTAAAGCCGGGACATGCTTTTACTTAAGCTACCGTGACAAGTGGTCTCGTGTCCGAATTTATCCTTCACCTTTTTTACAACCAACTTACGGGGTTGGCAGCGCCATCTATTGAGAAATTCTTAAGAATTATCCCAACCAGCACGGTCAAGTTACATCAACACAAATGCTGTAAAGATAACGCCTCCCAAATCAATATTTATGATTTTTATAGCAGTATCGCCTGCTCAGCGTAATCTACAGATTAATTTGTAAAGGAAAAATTTGAATCACGAGCGGGACTTGAACCCGCATCCATCCGTCCCTAAAGCCGGGACATGCTTTTACTTAAGCTACCGTGACAAGTGGTCTCGTGTCCGAATTTATCCTTCACCTTTTTTACAACCAACTTACGGGGTTGGCAGCGCCATCTATTGAGAAATTCTTAAGAATTATCCCAACCAGCACGGTCAAGTTACATCAACACAAATGCTGTAAAGATAACGCCTCCCAAATCAATATTTATGATTTTTATAGCAGTATCGCCTGCTCAGCGTAATCTACAGATTAATTTGTAAAGGAAAAATTTGAATCACGAGCGGGACTTGAACCCGCATCCATCCGTCCCTAAAGCCGGGACATGCTTTTACTTAAGCTACCGTGACAAGTGGTCTCGTGTCCGAATTTATCCTTCACCTTTTTTACAACCAACTTACGGGGTTGGCAGCGCCATCTATTGAGAAATTCTTTCGTGCTGGTTGGGATAATTCTTAAGAATTTCTCAATAGATGGCGCTGCCAACCCCGTAAGTTGGTTGTAAAAAAGGTGAAGGATAAATTCGGACACGAGACCACTTGTCACGGTAGCTTAAGTAAAAGCATGTCCCGGCTTTAGGGACGGATGGATGCGGGTTCAAGTCCCGCTCGTGATTCAAATTTTTCCTTTACAAATTAATCTGTAGATTACGCTGAGCAGGCGATACTGCTATAAAAATCATAAATATTGATTTGGGAGGCGTTATCTTTACAGCATTTGTGTTGATGTAACTTGACCGTGCTGGTTGGGATAATTCTTAAGAATTTCTCAATAGATGGCGCTGCCAACCCCGTAAGTTGGTTGTAAAAAAGGTGAAGGATAAATTCGGACACGAGACCACTTGTCACGGTAGCTTAAGTAAAAGCATGTCCCGGCTTTAGGGACGGATGGATGCGGGTTCAAGTCCCGCTCGTGATTCAAATTTTTCCTTTACAAATTAATCTGTAGATTACGCTGAGCAGGCGATACTGCTATAAAAATCATAAATATTGATTTGGGAGGCGTTATCTTTACAGCATTTGTGTTGATGTAACTTGACCGTGCTGGTTGGGATAATTCTTAAGAATTTCTCAATAGATGGCGCTGCCAACCCCGTAAGTTGGTTGTAAAAAAGGTGAAGGATAAATTCGGACACGAGACCACTTGTCACGGTAGCTTAAGTAAAAGCATGTCCCGGCTTTAGGGACGGATGGATGCGGGTTCAAGTCCCGCTCGTGATTCAAATTTTTCCTTTACAAATTAATCTGTAGATTACGCTGAGCAGGCGATACTGCTATAAAAATCATAAATATTGATTTGGGAGGCGTTATCTTTACAGCATTTGTGTTGATGTAACTTGACCGTGCTGGTTGGGATAATTCTTAAGAATTTCTCAATAGATGGCGCTGCCAACCCCGTAAGTTGGTTGTAAAAAAGGTGAAGGATAAATTCGGACACGAGACCACTTGTCACGGTAGCTTAAGTAAAAGCATGTCCCGGCTTTAGGGACGGATGGATGCGGGTTCAAGTCCCGCTCGTGATTCAAATTTTTCCTTTACAAATTAATCTGTAGATTACGCTGAGCAGGCGATACTGCTATAAAAATCATAAATATTGATTTGGGAGGCGTTATCTTTACAGCATTTGTGTTGATGTAACTTGACCGTGCTGGTTGGGATAATTCTTAAGAATTTCTCAATAGATGGCGCTGCCAACCCCGTAAGTTGGTTGTAAAAAAGGTGAAGGATAAATTCGGACACGAGACCACTTGTCACGGTAGCTTAAGTAAAAGCATGTCCCGGCTTTAGGGACGGATGGATGCGGGTTCAAGTCCCGCTCGTGATTCAAATTTTTCCTTTACAAATTAATCTGTAGATTACGCTGAGCAGGCGATACTGCTATAAAAATCATAAATATTGATTTGGGAGGCGTTATCTTTACAGCATTTGTGTTGATGTAACTTGACCGTGCTGGTTGGGATAATTCTTAAGAATTTCTCAATAGATGGCGCTGCCAACCCCGTAAGTTGGTTGTAAAAAAGGTGAAGGATAAATTCGGACACGAGACCACTTGTCACGGTAGCTTAAGTAAAAGCATGTCCCGGCTTTAGGGACGGATGGATGCGGGTTCAAGTCCCGCTCGTGATTCAAATTTTTCCTTTACAAATTAATCTGTAGAAAAATCAATATTAAACTTTTACGTAATTAGTCAAGGTAAGGATGTAGTATACAATTAATAGTGAGTTAATTTTACCTTTGTGTCCGGAGTTATGGCGTAAGGGAAGTATACGGTCAGGGTGCTTCCTTCAAACCTCCATACTGCTTGTTGTGTATCGACCACGTCAGGAAGGATCCTCAGCGATGCGTACTCGGACGAGCAGTTCTGGGCGTGCACCAACACCAGCCGCTGCCATACCTTTACCTAGAACCATTTCAGTTATAAGCTGATAGGTACCTAGCTGGGTGCATGCTTTTTGTACCTCTTTGTACAGACCTACCACGCCTGGTTAAATCGAATTAAGCTGGGTATCTCTATCAAAGGATTTCAATTTCACTTAGACAAACACATGTAGTTTCTAATGCCAGTTAGAAATCTTACAATACTTGCTGCAGTCTTTCCTTAGAATTAGTTTAGATAAAAGCTAGCTGTTCTCAGTGTTTTAACAAATTTTGACCATTGGAATTGGAATTTGCCGGATTTTTTACTTTAACTATGTATCAAAAAAACCCACCTATAGTATGAGACGTTCATTCTCATCAGCTCCTTTCAAGAAAGAATAAAACGAATGTTATATTCATTATTGATTGTCAAAGTTTTAGATGACACGTTTTAATATTTTATGCTATTATATACTAATCTATACAGATGCTTCTAGATTTCTCGGTACTCGAATAAAAAAGGCCAGGCTATGTTTTTGTTTTCATTGTACTTAATATCATTTGAGACAAATTAAACAAAGTATAAAGCACAACTAATTGATTTTTCAGGAAGTAGATGGCACTAACCTGTATGTCATCCGCGGTGAACTCTGAGAGACGGACTCGCAGTTGAAAGTGTTCCACACCGTACACCTCACGCAGGGGACGGTCCGAGTGAGCGTTACAGAACTGCCCCATGTTGCTGTGGGCGTCAATCAGTTTCCGAGAAATCGCCGCAGCAGAGATCTCAACGCTATTGGTTTGCCGACGGCTACCAATGCTGCTGCCCCAGTAGTCATCATCTCCCACCTCGTCGTTATTTTCTAAGTTACATCTCTTTTCTGCAGCAGCTAGACCGACCAAACAAATCAATACCAGACGATACATTGTACACTAGGGCGAACGTTCCTTCAAATATTGATGCATGCTTAATTTATCTTCGTTATTTAAAGAAGGATCGCCCGGGATTTCTGAATGTTCGACTTATGAGCATTGAGTTCTGCGCTCTGGGTTCCGTATTTATTGTACAATAATATAAGCCTCCGTGGCCGGCCCAAGCGGCGAAGCCTTGACGTTGTGAAAGAAGACATGAGAGCCAGTGGACTCACCACTGAAGATGCCAATGACCGTGCGGAGTGGAGGCATAAAAGTAGGAAAGCGGACCCTGGCTGAGCCGGAAAATCGCTAGGCAGAAGAAATAGAGAGGGGAATATAAATAAAGAAAGAAGCTTACTTAAAAGTGTCATACATTTCGGAAATTTCATACTATAGAAAATCATATTTAGTACATCTATTAATTGCATGTTATTACAGTACAATTTATAAATATTAATACTAGCACACCTATACTAACTCGTATACTTAAATAATTAAAAAATAAAGCTGTATTTAAGCAGGTATGCATATGTCATAATACACTTAATTTTTACGTATTCAAAGATAATTATTATCATCACCATCAACCAGCAATATGATGGACATAGGCCTCCCCCTAGAACCCACAGCTATTTGCCTCTTATATCCAACAGCTCCCTGCGGTTTTGATTAGATGGTCGTTCCACCTGGTGGAAGACTCGCCTATGCTACGTCTTTCAGGGGGTCCAGAAACAGGTCAACATTGTTGTCGCCACTCGAGAAACTTTCACAGTTCTGCGATCGATGTGGCCTGCCCATTTCTGTTTTAATTTGCGAATTCTTCGAGCTATAATAGATGTGATAAGGTAATAGTTAGATAGGTTACATTTAAAAGAAAGATACAATAGCACCACTCCAAATGAAGGTCCACACCGAAAACTATTGCAAAAAAACGTTAGTCTCACGTATTGAGCGTAAAGTTTTAATTCCTAAATCTACTGTTAAATATATTCATCAGTACTCTGACACTCCACGCGAGAGGGTTCCTTTTCTGCTTTGGCGATTGAAGGAACCCAAATTAAGCACTTGCTTGCTATCTATTACCGCAGATAGCCTGTGGGATTTCTGGTCATTGGTGACATTAAGGCCACGCTTCTGTTATTGTAATTTATCATATTAATAATAGTAGGTACCTATGCCTTTACTAGCCAATAAAAATACAAAAATATCGATGACTGGGTACATCAGGGTTTTTTGACACCTAAACATTTAAACGTTTATATTTTTTGACTAATATAATAATTAATATATATTTTGTAATATCATTCTTAATTATATTAAAATGTACAGGTGTCAGAATGTCTATACTTAATATGTGAAATAGTAATAACGTGCAAATGTCAAAAAATATAAATAATGTCGAATTGATTGATCTTTTGGCATGTGAACCAATTGAACCCTACATCTGGCAAAAGAGGTATTCTATATCATCATCATGAACAGCCTGCAGACGTCCACTGCTGAATATAGGCCTCCCCCAGAGCGCGCCACCTTGAGCGGCTGCTCGCCTCCTGCATCCATCGGCTCCCCGTGGCTTTCACCAGATCGTCGGTCCACCGAGGGGGCCGGCCTACGCTGCGTCTTCCGGTTCGTGGTCGCCACTCGAGAACCTTTCTTCCCCATCGGTTGTCAGTTCTACGAGCGATGTGGCCTGCCCATTGCCATTTCAACTTGCTAATTCTAAGAGCTATATCGGTCACTTTAGTTCTCCTGCGGATCTCCTCGTTTCGGAGCTTATCTCGCAGGGAAACACCGAGCATAGCTCTCTCCATAACTCGTTGCGCGACTTTCGAGCTTACTAATGCGGCCAACAGTAAGAGACCATGTCATGTATTCTATATGTAGGTATACACTGAAATTGTGCTGCTTTATTGCAAAAACCAGAGTAGGTACTTACACAGCATTTTCGAGTTTCTTCTTTTAAATTATTTAAAGTACTACAATAATACCAACCACTACTAGCTGAACTACAAAAAAACATTCGGAATGTTTAAACTTTGGAAAACGCGATGAGCTCCCGATCCTAACGTACCCAGGGTCTCAACTAAACACCAGGCGCATATTTATAAAGTATTTTCAATGTTATTATGATTGACTAATGTTTTTTTTTAAATATTTTTTTATGTAATTGAACGTCGTGACGAGCTAGTCTTTCTGCTACGTCTCACGGCTGCCCACAACTTTTTCTTTTTTGGTTTACTTTTTTTAACGGTCAATGGAGGCACCTGCCTCTCTTCACCATTTCATCCATTCATCCTTTTTCCTTATGTTTTCCCTTTCCTTTATCTTTTTCTTTAGTCAGGATTAGGGCGTAAAACTAATGCCGCAACTACATTACCTACACTAAATTCAGTCGCCCAGTTAGGATTCGGGAAAGGAGGCTTACTTGCTACCCAGCTAGTTGCCTAATAAGGAACCGATTTTGTTTCGACTTTATTTAGATATTAATAAGAACTTTGTATGGGAATGCTGCTGAAGGTCGGAGATGAGAATACCAACAACGTTTTCCCGATTCGATAGTTCCACAATGTTACCGTATTGTCATCGACTTATCGCCAGATGCTATTTGCAACTGTGGGACTTAGTTTTTTTTATGTAAACGAATGACGTCACGAGCTAGTCATTCGCCTGGTGTTAAGCGTTACGGCTGCCTTTAACATATGCAGCGTCACTCGGAACTCTAAATTACAGTTTCGCATGACATTGCACTGCGTACGTCTTCCACGTCTCATTTGCCTAGTAATTTCACTAGCTACAATGAATGCCCTTCAAACCGGAACACATTAGTGTTGCACACTACCTACTGCTTGGCGGCAGATTGGCTGCGTTTCCACCAGAGATGTGCGAGGGTGCGTAGCGAGGGATTAGTTTGTCAAGAACGAACAGAATCACTTAATTTACCTAGCCTCGCTCAGCGCAGGTCTAATAGAAACGGCTCAGCAGAGCAAGGTTTTCGTACATACAAAACAAAGGAAAAATGTGTGCTGCAGATGTGTTGCGAGGGATGTGTGCGAGGGATGTGTTGCAAGGGATGTGTGCGCTCCGCTCCCACCACACCCCGCCCGCGCGGATTATAAACGAGCCCGCTACACATCTCGCACCGCTCATCCACGCACCGTTTTACAGGCGCACACGCGTATGTCAGTGTCAATGTCACAATCACAAACGTCAACCCAGCGCGTAGGGACGTCACACACTACACCGACCGTATCAGCTTCACGCACAAAAGGTTCCACACTCGCCGAGGCAACATTAAGAACCGGCTTCCACGCAGGCGGCAGAGCCCAACCACGGTCCCGATTAAAGTTCGGGTGACGAGCAATCTCAATGGCCTCACGTATTTTCCGCGGCACGAAAAACTTCTCCTTCGCTAGTACGGAGGCTTTATCAAACCGAATGAAATGGCTCGTCCCCTCGATAAGGGCATGCTCTGCAACAGCGGACTTCTCCGTGTCCAAGTTCTTAACACTCCTAACATGTTCCGCCAGCCTGGTCGCGATGTTGCGACGTGTTTCCCCAATATAACTCTCCCCACAGTCACAGGGTATCCTGTACACTCCAGGGACGTTCAGTGGCTCCCGGTCCTTGGGCGATCGCAACATCTGCCGAAGTTGAATGTGTGCGCGGAATAAAGTCTTAATCCCATATTTCCCTTGTAGCAGGTATCCGATTTTGTCCGTTATTCCTTTTACACAAACGGCAAATAAACAGGAGAACGTTCCACGGTGGCAGGCCGCCTACGTTCGCTTCCACCCGCCAATCGAGAACATTGCCGCCAATTATATCTGTTATTTTCCAGCACCCCTGTACGTGTTCCAGCTCAACACCGACGTACTGAGGGTCGCAGAGGCTTTATTTTCTTCCAAGTTGGAGCAGTTAGTTTTAAATTACAGAAGCGTACCTAATTCACACTGAATAGAAATAAAATTGAAAATAAATAGAGTTTTGTAGTAACGGGTGTTATAAGACCATCACAGGGTATTATAGATTTTCATAAATACCTGTGTAACTTAGACTAAGAAGAAATTATTTTGTACATAAATATAATTATTATAATATGTAGTCGATAAATAATTTCATTTCATTTCATACATTCAACAACAGAGCTCTTGGGAAAACACAGGTTTTGTACCTAATGGGCCAAGACAGTAATTAATTAGATAATATAAATTAGGTGCCTATCGTTTGTTTATTGCTTTGACAGGCTTACGTTATTAAAATATGAATCGAAATCCCCAGGAAAATCCAGTAGGTATGGTACCTATACTTATTCTCGCATGTTGGGTTCAAAAGTCCAAGTAGGTACCTAAATCACAGTATAATTATATTACTTGTCTAAATATAAATCTATACATATAATAAAACTGTAACTGGGCTAAACCTGTCTGTCCCTTTGAACACGCGTCACGCTTCGCGCTGAAACTACTGAACGGATTTCGCTGAAATTTGGTATGGTTATAGCTTATTTCTTAGAATAACATTAAAATACTTTGTTTTCTAAAACAGCTAAGTGCGGGTGGCACGAAGAAACATGTATGTAATTTATATGCAAGAATTTTTTTGATTGTATTATTATTACTCTTTTTATTTATATGCATATTACGCCACATATACACTCATCCTGTCGAAGGGAAGATGGAAGAGAAAGGGAAAAAGATAGGGGAAACAGAAAGACAGAAAGTAGCGAAAATAAAAAATCAAGGAAAAGTATTTCCGTATTTTCTATGTAAGTATAGTTGAAATATTTCTTTGGGTGTGCTTTTTAGTGCTCCCGTAGTACTACGAGGAACCCTATTTATAAAAAGTTCGTCATTTCCGTCTGAACTCTGAACCTCATTTATACCTGCTTATAATAAAACTGTAACAGGTCCAATTCTGTACATTGAAGATATTTAAAAAAAAAAGTTTTTGGATGGCTTTGTTATTATCGATGGTTTTTTTATTGATTGATAGGCTTGTGCTTGACCAATATCTCACCTGATGGTAAGTGACGATACGGTCTAGGATGTAATGCGCTTGCCTAGAAGATACCTGATGCTGAAGCCAAAACTACATTTTTTTTTTCATATTTGTCTGTCTGTCTGTATCTTGGCTGAGCATCACGCTGAAACTACTGAATGGATTCAAATGAAACTTGGCATGATTTGAGTTGATATTACTAGATAGGCTATAGTCTATAGGATACTTAAGTATAGCTTAAGTCTATCTTAAGTGTAGTTTTAAGTTGCCCTCACAATTTCCTTAAAGGGTGAACGGGGTACTCACACTAAACTCTGTCTCGGAGTATGCCTAAAATATATCTTGAGGGACATAATAGTTTTTTCCAAGACAACGGCTAGAATTTATCAATTTGCTTTAAAGATATCTTCAATACCTAGTTTAGATAAGGCGTTGCTACTTGGGACCTTACAATATATTTTTTTGTCAAATCATGTGTTTTGACTTGTTTTTAAGACTTTTGGGAGCTATTGGTAACAGAAAATCAATTTATAATAATATTAATTTAATTTTAAACAATAGATTACTGAATAACGTACACAGTTACATGAAAATTTCTTCATTTGGGTATCCCCTGCGAGGCTCGATTATCGTCTCATCAATATATAGGTTTCTGCAGTCAGACGTGTGGTCGGTGAGTCGATACATGTAATTGAAGCCTACCATGAACTGGCCATTACTGTAAGTCCAGCTTGCAGACCGTGGATTGACGAATTCCGGCAAAACCTTAATGTCGACGTACGTCAGGTCGCAGGTTTCGCCTTGCCTCGGGTAATGCCCGTTGATGTATATCACGCGGTGCTTGATCTTCACCACGAACTCTGCATTCACGAATTCTGGAAGTGATACTTCTAACCGGTACCCTGATTTTTTGAACACCTCCCGTGCGGCAAATGACGTGAAGTGCTTGCAAGTGTCTTGTACCTTTTTATCAAGGTCTATGATATCGTTGGACAAGCTGTTGAACATGTTGTTGGCAGCGTTCTGCCTATTTCTATCGCATAAGTTGTAAGGCTCCACGGCTTTAGCGATCAGAAGACCGAATAATACGTACAAATACATGATGTTCAAAAGGTTTGCCTCGTAGAATGAATGTATGAGCGCTTCGCCGGTGATATTTATGCGCCATAGATAGCGCGCTATCGCTGCATGCTTTATAGATGTCTAAGGTTAAAAATTAAGTGATTTCTTAAAATAGGCATTTTGTAGACCGATAAACTCTTTTTGCAGTTTTAATTGCTTGCTTATTTGCCCTCTCGGAACCATGATACGTAATCTACACGTATTTCTTCATGATACGTACAGAAATGTAAAAAAATGTGAATATTGGCAACCCATAATTACCTTTTGTTGATAAGTACTTTGACTTAGTTACAAAAATATCAAAAAAAAGGAGTCATCGTCTCCAATAAGCTCGCACTGCTGGGCTGGGCCACGGACCTTTTCTCATGGAGAGTGTGCTAGGCCACCACCCTGGCCACAAACGGACGGGTGGATGACATATTTTTCGAATTTTCCAGTACATGCCTTCATGGTGGTTTCCTTCACCGTTGTAAAAGCAATAGTGCAAATTCCGCGCTAGCTGACTGACCGACAGACAAAGTATTAGGTAGGCACACTGGTGCTGGTACTTACAGGTTAAAACGCTGGACCGTATACAGAGACCTGATTGTCATAGGACTGTCATCATCATCATCATCATGATAATGATGACAGTCTTACGGGAAGATAGGGAAGAAAGATTCTCCAGTAGCGACCGTGAACCGGAAGACGCAGCGTAAGCCGGCCCCCCATTCGGTGGATCGACGATCTGGTGAAAACTGCGGGGAGCCGATAGATGCAGGAAGCGAGCAGGTGCACATAGTGGCGCTCTCTGGGGAAGGCCTATGTTCAGCAGTGGACGTCTTCAGGCTGTTGATGATGACGATGATGATGAACCGTTCATTAGCTATCTATATGTAGATTATAATTATTATGAAGAAACGTAGGTGAAACTGCGAGTTGCCACTAGTATGTTAGGTTTAGACATGCTTATACATTTGTAATTTATTTATTAAAGGCGAACTGTAATCAGAAGTTTTCATACTTTATTAATTACCCGCGATAGTATTCGAGTACCTACGTACCAAACTTTTATAGTTTCTTCAATGATAAGCACAAGAATTTTGATTCCAAGCTTGGCATTTGAACTTTTGCGTTGGGGTTTAATTTGATCTTTACCATCGCAATTGTAATTACGCAGCCACTATTTTATATCTATATCATTATTTATTTTCAGCCTGGTTTGCCCCACTGTAGGGCAAAGGCCTCCCTACCCTCCTTCCGCCCCTCGCGGTCTGAAGCTCTAACAGTCCAGTTTTTATCTACCTATACTTTTAATAAAACTGTTAAATTATGAGTGTTTGAAAAATACTTGTAACAAAACTGTTAAATTATGTTAAAAATTCAATCCTTAAACGGGTGAAATAAGTAGTTAAAGTTTGTGTGTGAAATAAAAAAAATATGATCATAAGTATTCCATCGGATAGTTCATTCAAAATAAAAAATGGTATTTACAATATTTTTTGCCAGGGATGACATCACACATCAGCCGGAAGACGTCCACTACTGAACACAAAAATCCATAAAACGACACTTTGGACAACATAATGAAACATACTACAAAGTAGGTAGGTACCTATTTCACACCAGTGTAAGAAGAATATTAGAATGATCTTGACATAAAAAATACATGTAGAAAATAAAAATTATAGGTATAGCCAAGCGATAGACACGGTACCTAAGATTACATAACATTGAGCTTGGGGCAATCAGGCCAAGCTTTTTTCTGACAAATAATCATTTATGGTGTAATAGGCTTTTTTCATCAGATTCGACTTGACAAACGATTTAAATTTACGCATTGACAAATGTTCAACACCGTCAGGCAACTTTCCCATGAATGAACCATTAACTTTCTGCAGTCTGAATCTTGGCACTTTCAGTTTGTTTTTGTTCCTAGTATTGAAATTATGAATGTCGCAATATCTGGGAAACGAGGTAATGTTTTTGCGAGTGTATATCAAGTTTTTGTAAATGTATTGACTAGCCACTGTAAGAATATTTATCTCTTTAAAGCGTTCCCTAAGAGAGTCGCGGGATTTTATGTTATAAATTGAACGAATGGCTCTTTTCTGTAAGACAAAAATGGATTGTATGTCCGCGGCTTTGCCCAACAGTAAAATGCCGTATGACATAATACTGTGAAAGTAACTGAAGTATACTAGTCTTGCAGTGGCTTCATCGGTTAACTGTCTGATCTTACGTACCGCATATGCTGCAGGGCTCAATCTACTTGCAGTGGTTGATATCATATATCAACCACTGCACTGACTGTTAATTACAGTGGGGTACTCATGTACCCCACTGTAATTAAGAGTCTATAGTTATGCCAAGGAACGTGGCAGATTGAACCAGATCTAATGGTTCATCATTCAGTACTATATCTGTAGGATACCCTCTAACATTGGGTAGCGAGAATTTTATACATTTAGTTTTTTTAAATGATACAAATGATACAAATGATACAAATGATACAAATGATACAAATCTTTATTACGGTAATGTGGTACAGAGATGTTATATAATTAATAAAGTCCAACATATTAGCCATTACTGGCATGCAATAACAATATTTAAAGGTCAATTACAATTTCCATTATTCCAAATTTCATTTTTCTTAAATTTATGTCAATTTTAGGTATAGTATCTACAATAGTCAATAGAATTAAACGTGTGAATGTCAATAAGATTTTACGATGATATATTAATTACTTATATGTACTAATTTTTATATGTCATGAATTCATGCACCGTGTAATGCTTTTTGAATTCTTGATACAGACCCTATAAGGGGGGGGGTAAGAAAGAAAACACTAGCCTCTATCCGTTAGTGTCTTTACTTCTGTTTTACACAAAAGTTGTTCCTTTCCGAAGGAGGCTAATATCTACTGTTTAATATTACTAAGGACTATAGTTGCTAATAATATTTTATGATATTTTGGTAGGATACATTCACAGATGGAAGGTGTTGGGCGCCTTAGAATATACAAATGTAGTGCTTGCCAGCTATTATGAGACCCAAGAGGGGTGTGGTACGAGCTAGTAGAACATTCCTGCTTTGCAACCAGATAGCTAAGTTAGTTGGTAATGGACAACACAAAGTATAAATGAACGCGATCAACCAGCTACCATGCTGGCCGACCGTGATACCGTAAGGAGCGCGATGGTGTGGAGGACTGAACTGGATCCAGGGAGATGCAGACGGCGGGTGTAGACCCGTAGGTAAGGGGCCGTTGCCTCCCGGAGCCTAGCAGGTCAGCGCAGACCGTCGGTGAGCTCGGAGAGGGGCGTGCCAGGAGGTGGCACGACCCGAGTAGAAGAGGAGTAATAAAAAAAAACCCTGTCGAAGGACAGGAACAAATTAGACTCTTATTTTAGCACTTTTTACTATCACTGTCTACGACTTGATGCACATTTAGGTTTCTTTGGATAAATGGGAAGACTTACCCTGTAGAGGGGTTTTTCTTTACTCGAGCGAGGTGAGACGCAGGCTCACGATGGGCGTGGTGGAGGTGGGCACCCGCCTAAAACGAAGGCGTCGCGGCAGCGGCCAAATGGAGGCAGCGACTTGCCGCGACCGGTAATTATACGTAGGGCACAGCTGCCTGTGGAAAGATGGAGTTCCATGAAGCTACCAGGTTCTGAGCACGGCGCGGGGATGGAGCCCCGCTCGTGATTACAAGATATTCTCGTGGAAACTCACCTGCAGCAAAAGAAGGAGTTAGCTTGGTGGCCGAGGAGACGCGCCAAACTGTCAGGAGCTGCGCCCACGCCGATACCAAAGAAAACGAACCACTCGAAGTTTCTTCGCTCTTCCTTTTTCTAAGGAGAACCGTCGCTCTAACTGGGCGGATTTGCGTCACCCTATCTCGCCCCCCAGCCTCTGTCGAATTTTCTCGAAAAGTCCTTGCCTGCGTCCCTGACCACAAAAGTCACCACTCCGCATATCGCCAAAAGCGAAAGTCGAGCGGCTGAGTCAAGGACTAGATCTTCCCACAAGAGCCTTCACGACAGTGGTGGTTATTTAACGATATTTCTCGTGTTCTTTGCGTAAAATAAATTATTTATTTATGTGCATTTTAGCTATGCAAATAAACAGAAAATTAGTGAAAATCCCTTGGTTTGTAGGTTTTTCTTTGTTTAGGGTCACCCTGCGATCACGTCATATGTCAACTTCAATTTGACGTCTTGTCAGCCGACAGTGACAGTGACGTTTCGGTGTGGATTAAAAAGTTATGGTCGTTGGTTTTTTCTCTAAATTGGCTCCTGTGAGATGGAGATTATTATAGAGATTTAGCCAACCCATAAAGAAAAACGATTGACTGTGATTGTGATCCAACCACAATAATTAAATTTATACAGAAGCGAAAAACAAGCCGTTACAACCGAGTAGAAACATCTTTCTACTAACCATAAGTGTAGTTTGCCCTTGAACCGACTAGAATTTAGGTTTTTTAAATCTGATGGCAGTTTGTTGAATATTTTGACACACATGCTATAACAGTTTCTCTTACACATTTCTGTTTTTGTTATAGGAGGAACAAGTTGCTTAGGATATCTAGTGTTGAAGTTACATACATCCTCATTTTTCTTAAAAAGAGAGTGATTTGTTCTTACGAAATTCGAAACCTCATAGATATATATGCTTGGTAATGTTAAGAGATTTAATTTCTTGAACAGAGGTCTGCAGGTTGTCAAGGGACACACATCACAAATGGCACGCACACATTGTTTTTGTGCTATAAAAGCTCTATTTATTTTAACAGAATTACCCCATAGCAAAATACCATATCTTAAATTTGATCCAACATAACCGAGGTAAGCATTCAATCAGGTTTCTACATTTGTAATTTTCGTAAGCCTGTATAATGCATAGGCAAATCGGTTTATCTTACTACATACTTTATCTACATGAGATTTCCAGGAGCAGCTGTCATCCAGCATAATGCCCAAGAATGTAGTCTCATTCGTTTCTGTAACAGATTGCTTGTTATGGCTTACTTTGAGATCCATTTTCTTACCTCCTTTATTTTTAAACTGAATCAATTTTGTTTTATCTACATTTACTTAATTATTTGCATCTAGCCATTCTATTATATCTTTTACTGTATTGTTTATATTTATATTATAACTTTCAACTACTTTATCAGGAATTACCACTGAGATGTCATCAGCAAATAGGGTACAATGATTATTTGTAACTTTAGGCAGGTCGTTTATATAAAAATGGATAGATAGATAGATAAACTCTTTATTGAAACACACAAATCATTAAAAACTAAGTGAACAAAATAACAAACAAAAGTGTAACAATGGGCGGTCTTATCGCTCAAAGCGATCTCTTCCAGACAACCTTGCACGGAAAGGAATAACGTAAAAATATATGGACGGTGGTTTCCCCAAAAAGCTATTCATAAACGTACATACTATACATATAATATACAATAAACATCATAATAAAAACTACATAAACGTAATACATACATATAAAAAAGCAAAAAAGGAAAAGGAAAAGCAGAGGACCCAAAATGCTACCCTGGGGAACTCCTACATTGTTTTCCTTAATGGCTGATTTAAATTTAGCCTCAGTCATGCTTTGAGAGTCCATAGCTGTGATTTCAACGTATTGCTTTCTACCACTAAGATAGCTTTTTAGCCACTCATTAACACAGCCTCGCAAACCATAAGCTTCTGCCTTGTGTAAAAACAAATTATGGGACACAAAATCAAATGCACGGCTCATATCAAAAAATACTGCTGACACGCGTTTTTTGTTATTCAGATTACTAACAATATTGTTTATAAGCTTGAAAGCTGCTAATGTAGTAGATTTTCCTTTTTGAAACCCATTTTGATCTGAATGTAATATATTATGCTTTTCAATAAAATTTATGATTCGTACATGCATGAGTTTTTCAAAGATTTAGATAAAACGGGTATCAAAGCAATAGGTCTATAATTTTTAGGACAATTCCTATCGCCTTTTTTATGAATTGGCTTTATTACAGTAATTTTTGGAGAATCCGGAAAGCTACCTTGTTCAAAAGATAAGTTGACCAAGTGAGTGATAATTGGCGTTAATATTTGAGAGCACGATTTAATAAGTGGTGTTGGAATATGGTCATATCCAACTGAGTTGGTATCTTTCAAAGATTTTATTATTTTGAGTACTTCATCCTCATTTGTAGGAAATAAAACATGTTATTGTTATTTAGTTGAACGTTACGTTTATATTTATTAAATTTATTTATGTCAAATAGAATGTCACTTTCGTGTGTCAGAGTTATGAAAAAGTCGTTGAAGGCATTAGCAATTTCGTGAGGTACATTAATAATATGGTTTCCGTGTTTAATTGTTTGAATAATATCTTTATTCTGTTGACCTGAGTTAGTACTGTCCTTTATAATTCTCCATGATGCTGCGCAAATATTCTTAGATTTATTTATGAAGCGTTCATTGGTTATTTTATGAGCCTTTATAACACACTTTTTAAAGATTTTATTACATTGTAGATAATCTGATTTACTTTTTTTTGTCCTATTTTTATAAAAGCTAAACCTTAGCTTTCGTTTAGTGACAGCAGCTTTCTTTATGCCTTTTGAAAGCAATCTTGCTTGCTTGGGTTTATTTGTCACTTTAATTTTATAAACCGGAAAGCATAGATTGAAAAACATTGTTAAAGTTTCATGGAAAACATTAAATGCTGAATTTATATCGTCTTTAGAAAGTACATCGCTCCATTTCAGACCATGTATGCAACTCCAAAACTTATGCATATTTTCAGGACTGTTGTCTCGTTTAAAAACAAACCATTGACGCAGAGGCATAGTTTTGCTCTCGACCTTTAACTTAAGCAGTTGTCCAGTATTGTGATCTGAAAGACCTAATGGAAGGACTTCACCTTTGGCACCATGAACATTACTCATTGTTTGATCAAGACAAGCTGTGAGGCGTGTAGGTTCTGTAATATGGATCATAAAGTTGTAGTTTTGAGCTATTCTCCGGAATTCCGTTAAAGTATCAGAACATTTTAGTAAATCTATATTGAAGTCACCGGTAACAACAACTTTTTTCTTTATTTTACTCTTAAGTTTAGATAGTAGAAGCTCCAAATTTTTCAAAAATATGCTAGGATTGGAACTAGGTATTCTATAGATGAAAATTATAATGCAATTGAATTTAGGGATTTCAATTCCACAACATTCAAAAGTTAGTTCTCTACACAAATCTTTTAAAAATGGTATTTTTTTAAACTCTATGTAATCCTTAGTGAGTATGCATACGCCACCTCGGCGTTGTTTACTCCTTGAACACCAGTTAGCCAAGTACCAGTTAGCATTTAAATGCAATTTGTTTTTAGTAAACCAATTCAGAACCAGTGAAATTGCCTTGTTAACGTCGTCAAAATCTTTAATAGATCGGTCAACCTTAAAAATAAGAGACGTACCATCTGCGAACAAAACAATATCACATAGGTTCTTTACAAAAAATGGTAGATTAATGTAGGCCAAAAATAGATATGGTCCTAAAATTGAACCCTGCGGGACTCCCATTTTAGTGATACAACCAGATGATCTTGCTCCATTAACTTCAACTGTCTGATTTCGATTACAAAGATAAGAAGATACAAGATCAAGAGCTTTCCCTTGAACCCCATAATGCTTTAATTTAAAAATTAAGGTTTCATGACATACGCAATCAAATGCTTTAGATAAGTCACAAAAACTCCTATAGCATCCTGTGACTCCTCCCAAGCACTAAATATATGCTTTAAGAGCTCAACACTTGCATCCGTAGTTGATCGCCCTTTTGTAAATCCAAATTGTTGACTGTGAAACTTTACTTATTGCAGGTAAAACAGAAATTGGTCTATAGTTTGTTGGATCATTCCTATGTCCAGCCTCAAATAACGGAATCAATTTACTATTTTTCATTACGTCAGGAAAGACTCCTTCGTCAGCACACCTATTAAATATTTCTGCTAAGTATGGTGCGATTAATGTGACAATGCCACTTAAAACCCTGGTAGACATTCCCCAGAGATCTTCAGTATTCTTTATTTTTAGCGACCTAAAAGTCTTGACAATTGAAGCCGAATTAATATGTCTTTTGAAAGCAACCTCACACCTATCAACGCACTTAGAAGATAGTGAAGGATGGCACTTTGTATGCATACTTAGTTCTTTGTTTTTGAATTTGTAATTATGAAAGTTGGTATTTCTATATCAATCACATCCATAAATGGTAAAATAATATTTTTGCAAGGGTTGATTTGAAACGGTGAAAATGGGGAGGAACGTTTTAGTTCAAAGTTTTTTATTTTCATTGTCACGTTTGTATAGCGGAAGCAGAAATAAAACGGGCAGAGTTTCGGTAACTTCTTGTATTTGTTCCTTCTTATAAAATTGCAACAGGAATGAGACACAATAATGGCTGGCTTAGGCTTATATTGACACACTCTCCCCTCCAAGGCTTGACATGGCTGGCTGGCAGGCAGGGCTGGCGGAAGGGGCGGTGTCAATACGGCGGCTTCCAGCTTGGCTATGGCGGGCTGGTACGTTGGCTGTCGTCACGTCCGTTACATTTGTTAAACTAAGTAGTTGTTATTAGCTACCTGCATGTTAATAAAAACAATATTTTGAAATGATTACAGGGTCGAAATAGTTTTTTTTTTGGAAACTGTTAGATTATCAATAGAATTTGAACATTTTTTTCGTGTTAGTGTCAAAGTAAACATTAAAGAAAGTTATTACCAGAGATATAAAAAATTTTTTTCCTCTCTACCTCTTACTACAATGTTACCATGAGAGGTCACTGCATGTGGCCATATTAAAAAGATTAAAAAGATGAATAAGTAGCCTCTTTATATTTATGACGCTTTTTACACGGTTCTCAAAATAGGAGGCTTAAATTAATTTTATCCTGAAAAAATAAACGGTTTCTGAGGGATAGACCACGCGGGCGAAGCCGCGCGGGTACAAGCTAGTGTACTATACATTATACAAGCCTTGGCCATAACTAGCCATTGATTGACTTACGTATATATGCCTCGGCCCACATGTACACGTTCGTCCATCAATGCCTCTTTTGATGGCCGCTGCAGCAATGTACTAATTATTAGTCTTTGCTAGATGGAGTGACGCGACGCAATGGCTAAATTATACGGGGAGCCGATGCACGATGGCCGCTAGCCGCTCAAAGTGGCAGGCCTAGTTCAGCAATGAGCGTCTTTAGGCAGATGATGAAATATAGTCATATTAACAACTTTTTTAATTATCTATGGTTTTATACCTAATAATTAAATAAATTAGGTTTTACACTATTAAATCGAGAATGTTTATTATTCGATACGGCGTTATCTCTGCAACGGTGGTGTATTTATAGCCGTATAACTCTAGATGGTTTCCAGTCAAATCTTGTCACCTAACAGAGATGTACCGATCGATCGCATTTACATTGCTGACCGTCATTGCTGCCATCGAAGGGTGTCAGCCACCACCATGTCACTGGAGCAAGAACGAAGCAAAGCAAATCGAAGACTACTTCAGCCAAGTGGCTAACGTAATGATAGCAGCTGATAGGAAGCTACAGGGTTTCTGCAACCAGAACGGAGGTGCACTATTGCCCAAGGAGGTTCACACGCGTAAACAGTATCAACTACAGTTCTCAAATGCAGGCGGTGACATATATGACATCAAAGTTAGGGACCGTGTTCTGCTTGTCCTTGCTCAGAACTGCATGAGCAGCGTTACTGATGTGAGGATCCTGCCAACGTACGTAGATGGTAAATCTGGCTCATACAAGGTCGATGGTTCGGATCTGATCATCAGCTTCCCGTACAAATTTGACCCTGGTCGAGGAGGAGGTAGCTGCATACCGCCGGATCAAGGAATAGTGTCTCTGACTCAAACTGCTGCATGTGATGGCGCCTGTAGTGGACCCTTTTAGCTGTAGCCTTGTAGCCTTTTAGTTGTAGCTTCTGTTTTATCTTATTTAATATAATTTTTACTTAGTATTAAACATTTTGTACGGAAAGTAAAAAGTATGGTGCTTTAATTTGAGTTTTTTTTTATAATTACTATCCATTACATAATTGTAAACATCTACGTACCTACATAATTTCCAAAATAAGGTCGTAAGTATAGAAAATCAATATTTTCTTCTAGCTTGTTGAAAAGCTAAAATAGCTTTGTCTTCAACATCAATCGAGGGTTAAAAACGTGTTCTGACAGCATTTATCGTTTGTTTTACGTCCAACTTTGTGATTGGGATCAGATGGGAGCTCAAAATAATATTGCAGCAACATAAGATGATGACCTAACTCCAGACACAAAACTTGAATAGTTTTAGAAGATTCATTAACTGTGACGGAAAACGTTTTGCACGTATTTAATTTAATTTCCCGAGCTTTTTTAAAGTTGGCTTGCGCGCTGATACAGCCTGCTACTTGTTCATACAATGTTCGTGATTGTACCTAACTTTTACTAACAGTTTTCATACTCTAATCCAAAGGAACTAAGAGTGACTTGGATTCAGAGTTTGGTTTGGAATCCCTAGGGATTAAAGAGCTATTTTAGTCCCTATTTACGAAGAATAAACCGGCTCTTTTCGAGATATGATAAAAATTACGTTAAGCGCCATCTGGTGAGCGCTGTATAAACTACCGTGACGCAACAGATAACAGAGAGAGATAATACAGTGGTTCAATATGTTAGTGTTAATTACTACAAAAATAGCTAACAAAATTTTTGCCTTGTTGTCTGTGTTGCTGAACATTGTTTTAGTCAATAGTTTTTTATCTGTGGTATAAAGTCACGATATTTTAATTTCAGCATCACCGGCTGAATACACAAACCAATCAAAGCTACTATAGATAACCATCTGTGAAAGCCACAAACGAATGAAAAAGAGCCCTGTATTTTTATAATATCTGCGCCGCTTACAATACACTGCCTACAATATTAACACTGGATCTTAGGCTATGATTCATTCGCAAATCAGACTTGAAATGCGAAATACTCTAACCTCTTTTTACCTAGTCTGTGATAGTATATTTAATTAAAAGAAAAGTGACTCTTTAACTTATTACTTTTTTATTGATTAGGTACTTTATTTATCATTATCTATAAGTGTGGGGATACGGTGAGTGCATAAACAAATTGTTGGTGTTAGTGTAATCATTTTCAGAATATCGTTCGTGGTTTCCGTTATCATTATTTTATTCTAAAAATATGTTATCATAAACAATGTACCTAGGTAAATTAGTTAAACCGTACGTGTTTAACATAATTGTTTTATTCATAAGTCAGAAAATTTGAGACTTAGGTATATTATACCATACCTAAATGATAAAATGAAATCACAATCGACAGTGTTTTATTCATAGACTCAGGCAGTGCTGTCAACGCGACTACTACAGAATATGCTAAAGTGAGATAAAAAAATGCCAGAAATATGCTAAACGTAATTTGAATACTTATGCCAAAAAAATGCTAACATACCTAGTTGATTTACCTAAAAAGCCATTAAAAAAACTAACTAGATTTACATGTAATTAATATAACTTAATCAATAAAGAAAGCAGATTAAAAATAAAATCTTGAAATATAAGAAAATTCTAGGAAATATTAATAAACATCATAAACTTGTATTTTCATTTCGTTTTTTTGCTATCTCTTTCTAATATTGCTGAGAATAGTCTCATAGAGAAAAGAACATAGGTTTAGACCAAAGAGTTCTATGTACTACGTACTAGAAGTCTTTGGTTTAGACAGCGGTTGGAACCAGTTTTGCGTTGCGTTGCCAGTTGATAAAATAAATTTATCTCCTACTGTCATTATTTCTGAGAACAGCTAAGTAGATTAATTTGTTTCCTGTTCTTCGAAAAAACAAACTCATCGTTTATCGAGGAACTCATTCGCTGTATTTACATAAATACTAAGCAGGAAACTACGTATACGTTGAAGTCAATTGGAAACAAAATTTGAATACCTATCTACCTAGAATATTATATGCAGTGTAACCTATACAATGATTCTTTATATTTGTGTAGGGGTATCGAAAAGTCTGATACGAGAGATTGCAAACAGTATGTACGATAGGGGCTTATTATACACGAGTATGCACTGAGCCATTTTGACCTTGAAATTGTAGCTTCCAACAAACCATCGGACATTCCATCTATTTTTAGAATCAAGGGAGGCCGTTGAGTCAGTGGGAGCACATCCTGATTTTTAGAGTCCCCGTCCATAGATTTAGTAAAATTTTTTTAGGTATGCCAATGGTCCCAGCCTTCAACTTCAATAGACCTCATAAATAACCTATTATGAGCCTGACCTGTAATTCGATTTATGTAACCGTCGGCGGTAGAGGAACTGTATTAATAAATAAATAAATCAACAGCCTTTTTATTCCAAATGTATCTAAACATGGACCCGCCTTTGGGTAAATGCCTCCTCCATTTCAAGCTGTGCTTTTCTGTCCTTAACATTTTACTTGGGGCCTTCCTTTTCGTCTTTTGCCGTTTAGGCCTGTTCCTGTATACTTTCCTGCCCTTACATAATTATGTCAGCCAAATATGAACGTACAACAAAGAAACAAGAAATTGAATACAAATATGCTAGAGCGCTATGGAAAGAAGCATTTAAAAATTTAATTAAATCGGCAGTTACAACCTTAACATCTTCAATACCAACTTTGATTGATCAACACCCATCAGGGCCATAATTCTGTATGAAACACAGATTCCATACGATACAGAAAGCACGTCGTTATCGTGTCTTGTTTAAATCATGTCACAGCAAGGAATCGTCAATTTTTGTATTCTCTATCATCTAAGACAATCTATGACAGATTTTGGATCCCTCGAGTGCATTCCGAATTAGACTAAAGGATTTCTCATCCCAAAACCGGTAAAAATTAAAATAAAATAATAGCTTATATTTATGTTGTGATATAACGAAGCTATGGGTAATTGTTAAAAATTGACAAAAAACCCTTAGAAATGCTTTCACGTTACACTAAAATTATTTTTATTTTGAATAACTAATTTTAACATAAGACGTGTTGGTAACTTTTGACGTGTTGATGTTTCGAAACGCGTCCTAGACGAACATACACAGTTCAAATCGCGCCAACTCCAGTTACTTTCACATTCATTTCGCGCGGTTTCGTTTTCATTTCATAGAGAATAGATTTTTGCAGATTTCTTATGTAAGTCAAGGAATTCGCGTGGTTTCGAAGCAAGGAATCGTAAAGTAGTCAAACAGAATTATGGCCCAGGTGTGGTTGGTACTTAGTAGAGACAACAATCAAATGTTACATCGTTCATAAAAATTGTCTGCGTATATTAAAGTGCAAACATCCGACCACCATGGGTGGTAGACGTTGGTGGTGATACATACAAATTACAAAATTAATAAATTATACGAGCCATTTAATATGTTCATGTCTGTCATGGTGGTCTGTTCATATGCACTTTAGTTAGCTTAGTAGTTAGTATGCATACTTAAAACTAGATCCATGATTCAACTTCTCTTGACGCATTCCGGATTTTGCGAAACCTAAACAAAAGATTGCGCTAAATATAACCTTGTAAATCTTTTGTTTGATCCTAACCACACATGTTAGCTCCACAGATGTTAAATAACTTATATTATTTTTTATAAATACATTTTTAGGTTTAAGATATTTATTTTCACTTAAAGAATTATATTCACTTGCAAGTGAAAATACAAAATATTATTTTAAATGCGAGCAGGAACGACAACATAAAGGTTTATAATAGAATCTTCTAATAATCTAATAGGCTAGCAGACTCAAGTAGGTACCTATTTTAAATTAGTTATGTTGTTTTTACATTGAATTTTTTACATTGATTTCTTATAATAGTCAGATACATCATTTATATATAATCATCATCATCATCATCATCAACAGCCTGAAGACGTCCGCTGCTGAACATAGGCCTCCCCCAGAGAGCGCCACTTTGAGCGGCTGCTCGCTTCCTGCACCCATCGGCTCCTCGCGGGTTTCACCAGATCATCGGTCCATCTAGTGGGGGGCAGGTTCGTGGTCGCCACTCGCCATTGCCATTTCAACTTGCTAATTCTAAGAACTATATCGAACACTTTAGTGCTCCTGCGGATCTCATTTCGGATCTTATCTCGCTGGGAAACATCAAGCATAGCTCTCTCCATAGCTCGTTGTGCGACTTTGAGCTTACTAATGAGCCCAACAGTCTTAGTTCCATAAGTCATCACTGTCAACGCACACTAATTGAAAATAATATGTTTATATGTAACATGTTAAAAATAATACAGCATTGTCATGTTTAGGAGATTATCCCTATAGGCTCTTTTGGTGATCTTTGCTCACCGCTTGTTGTTTACCATTAAGTGTTACTTTAGTTATTTGAATAAAATTGGTCTAACATGCGAATACGAACGTAAAACTTGTGGGATGAATGTGGAATGTAATAAATATTGAAACATAATTTGACAAAGACATTACTTGATACTTGCGCGGGCTATTTACCATAACTAGGCTGCTCATTTTGCGTGATGACACGAAGAAGAAATTGTTTTTGATCCTCTACCATCTTCCAGGTGTGCACTTTATCTTGTGACGCCATAATAGTTACATTATAATCTTAAATAATCTGATCTTTAGTACAGTTCTATTCACAATCTTCATCTTCAGCTTCATCATCATCATCATTTATCCCACCATCATGATTATTCTCGTAGGTTCAATATTTGGTGAAGACCAGATGATGGCATTTGACAGAAAGACACATTTTAGTGTAGGGATATTAAATAAGTAATATTTAGTATTTAAGAAAAAGACGACGAGGAAACGCATTAGAAAACGCCGCCATATTTTTTCAAAACATTAATTTGCTAATTTCCTTTGTTAAGATAATCGATAATGGAAGCCCATGGCGTGCAAGTGGTGGATGTAGAAAATAATAACTCGTATCAACTTAACGTGGAAGAGCTGAGGAGAATACTGCTGAGAGATGACGTCAAAGATTTACCCGTTGTGGTGGTGAGCGTGGCAGGAGCCTTCCGTGGTGGCAAGTCCTTCCTGCTTAACTTCTTCCTGAGATACCTCACGGCCCCGGTAAGTACAATGGCTGTAATAGCTAGACATTTTTTGTAGGCTCTCCATTTTGTTTACTTGAAGTAAGTAGATATTCGTTCGTCTAGGTAGGTACCACCGCTTTGCCAGTTATTCTGCCGCCAAGCAGTAGTGTGCAAGCACTACTGTATTACAGTTTGAAGGGCATTGTAGCTAGTGAAATTACTGGGCAAATGAGACTTTATGATCTGATTACACAGTCAATAATCTAATTACTTGACTATGTGATGTCTGATGATGACGTGCGCAGTGCAGTATGTCACGCTAAACTTTATGCTTTTAAAGTTCCGAGTGACACTGCAACTGTTATGGGTGGCCGTGTCGCTTAACGTCAGGTGAACGACCAGCCCGTCACGACAGTCATTCTCAGAAAAAACAAAGATATCATATTAAAAAAAACATGATTCAGATTCAGATTCAGATATTTTATTGCTTCCATAGTGTACATAGGTGGAATAAGTATAAACTTAATTAATTAGGCATGTAGGTAGGTTTATTTATTATTTTATTTAATCAGTTCAAACAGGCGTACCTAATTCGGGATTTGTCCAATTTTTATATTCTGTTGATGATGATAATACAGATTGAACATTCTGATACTTGTATTACCAGTGGTCGTTTTAGCATCTAGACATTGTAATAAATTGTCAGTTTAACACTAAGCTTGGCATTCCCGTTGTGATATTTTAAACGGTAATCTTAATCTGCGTCACTTCGCTATTATTTTTGCAGTTGGCAAGTCAATTGGATGGCTCCTGGATAGGTGGTGATCACGACCCGCTCGCTGGGTTCAGCTGGCGTGGTGGCTCCCAGAGAAACACGACTGGTATTGTCATGTGGTCACAGCCCATCATCACCACTCTTGCATCCGGAAAAAGGGTACTTTTTTGATTAAACGATACCGCAAACTCTTAAAGTTAAGGTTCTCGAGTGGCGATGCCGCGTAGGCTGGCCCCCCACTGCGTGGACCGGATGATCTGGTTAAAAACCGATGGATGCAGGACGGAAGCAGCCGCTCAAAGTGGCGCTCTGCGGGGGATGCCTATGTTCAGCAGTGGACATCTTCAAGCTGTTGATGATGAAGATGATACCGCAAACGTAGAATTAGGTATTCATTAAAAGAGCTTGCCCGATTGGTGATAAAAATCTAAAATGCTTGTAACTGTTGTTACTTTATTCAGAAATTGATGTGCATGAAAATCTGTCGTATTTCCATAACCAAAATCTAAGCCATACCTAATCGAATTTCAAATCTAACAACACCAAAGATTATCGCAAACATGCTTGGAAATTTGAGCATTATTTTGACAACCTTCTTCGGGATAAATCACAGAGCTAAAATTTCGTTACTCTCAAAAGAGTCATGAAGCGTGGGAGCGAGTAATACAAATCAAGTACACACTGCAAGTATTTTTGCAGCTTTTACATCTTATTCCGTGAGTGAATGTTACAAAACATACTAATCCAATCAAATACACGTACCTATCACAGCAACCTTATCACAAACTTTATTGCATTATTACTAGTCATGGTCGTGTCACAAAATAGAACAGAAGTCAATCACATGTCAAATCACTTCACTTTTTATACCTACGCTCGGCGCTCGCGCTAGGGCCGTCAGCTTTGGCTTATGCACAAAAAATTATCGTGGTAGTGACACTCGTACCTATCTAGTTGTTTGATTTATTGTTGAGAATGAAACGGGAAGAACGGAAATATAACAACTAAAATAATAACTAAAATATTTCAATTTTAATGTTAGTCGCGTAACTTGGGCGCGGTGCAACGGCCGCGGCCGGCTCGCCAAGCAAAACCTACCCTACCTTTAATTACTTACCTACCTACCTAACTGTTCTGTGTTACGTCAAAACGAACCGTCAAAATACAAAAAATACCTTACTTCTCTGAAACTGGTAGCTTAAAAAACGACAATTCACTGTCTAATATTGAATTTAAACAACCGTGCACTAAACAATTATTATAGCTTTTTTAGTTGCTCCATTTTTGCACAAGGTAGTTCACAGACGCGTGTTTCAAGCGGATGGCACTCGCGCTCGCACTACTCCGAAAGACTCCGAGACATCGTGTCGGTGAGCGGTGTCTATGTGTGCGTTGCTCGATCGCACTTACTATGTTGATTTACTTCTGTTCTATTTTGTGGTCGTGTTGATTTTGGCGTGGTATCTGGTTGTAAAACTTGTTTATTTTGTAGATTGGGCATTCCCAATATGTTTGATAAAACTCCGTAAATAAAATGACTGCTAATTTATTTAAAAAAAACTATGGGGATCTATAGGTAGGTTCAATATTTAGTAAACACTACAGTTTACTTGTTTTCTATTCTATCTATACATATAATAAAACTGTAGAGATAAAAAAGTCTGTAATTGCAAGATATGAAGAAAAAAATGACACAGGTTGGCTTAAAATTAGCCGCTTATCACATTAAGCCACTTTTTAAACACTTTGTCTGTTTGGTTGTTTGTTTGTTTATTTGTTTGTTATGACTGAACTCCTAAAATACTGAATGGATTTTCATGCGGTTTTCCTAATATGCTTAGAAATAGCCGGCGCTTAAAATAGGATATATTAAAATTGATATATCGTTAAAAAAAATTTAATGACAATTATTGAGATTTCATTACGAAACGAATCGGAGTTTTAAACAACATGGCCAATTGGTATTTTTTTTGGCTACTAACGGTAAGTTGTAAGTTACCACATATTGTCACAGTTAGAAAAAAAAAACAATCGACTACACTCTGTGCCACAATGACCAAAGAGTAATATTAGTACCTACCGCTACTCTAAGAGAATCAAAACAATTTATAGGTTTCCTATTTATATTTTTACAGGTTGTTTAGCATTTTAGAAGTTAAATAGATACATATACCAACGAATATTAAATAGTGTGAAAGTAGATGTTTTTGTTTAATTTTGGCATTAGATGACATTTGTATTTAGCCAATGATACGAAATATTTTATGAAAAATGTTTTAAAAGGGTACTTAGATGTAGGTAAGTATAATTATACATTAGGGTAAGATCTTCGAATTAGCAACATGGCCGTGTAACGTTCGGTTTTGATTTCTTCTTCTTCTTTCACGTAGGTAAATGAGTTTTAATAGTTAAAATATTTTAGGTCTGTGGGCTTTTCAATGAACAAACTGAGCGGTTATATTCTCTTTAGGACAAACCACAGATTAGAGCAAAAAATTATTGGTTACTGGATTGCTCCAAGAAGGTTAATCAATATCTTTGGGAGTATTTGTGCAATGAGAAGTGAAACTTTTTGGTGGTAATGACTTGGCTCTGCAGACAAGTTGTAAAGTTTATTAGAATTTGGCAAGAAGACAAAAGGTCTTTGAAAGTGGACGTCTTCAGGATGTTGTTGTTGATGATTATGATGATGATAGCCGTATTTGAATTAATTGATCATAGATATCAATTTTAGCGTAATTCTTTCCGTTATTTCTAAAATAAGTAATGGTCTCGACAGATACTTAGAAAGACAAACAGACGGACAACAAAGTGATCTTACCTATAAGGGTTCCTTTGAAAAATAGCGGACATATGATAAATGTCGACTCTTTTTACAGTGGCGTACGTAAATACTTGTGATTTCTAATTAGTATTAACAAAATTATGTACACATCATATAGGTAAGTGCAATACTCCAGCTGTAAAGTATGTATTTTATAAACTTATTATTGACACTGGCTAAATACTCAATTAGTATGGACCCAAACTTAATGAAGTAAAAAAAAATATGTGGTGAATGCAATAAAGATACTCTTTGGGAACGAAAAGCGCGCGGATGTAAAACCTAGTGAAAAACTGACGAAAAACGTCGTGTCGTGTGTGATTGTTTTGTATTTTTCTAAACTGCCTAAATAATAAGTAGGTACTTAGGTAGGTTTACTTACTACCTAAACAAAATTTACTGGAACCTCTTATGAAGACTTGAACGGTTTATATAGTTTTTATAGTGAAAACACAAGAACATCTGTTGAAGTGAAAATGACAAGGAAAAGATCGACCGTATCACTGGTATGTAGGTATACCATATTATAGAACTTTTATTACTTAGTTATATGCCTAGACCTATCGTATATTTAAAAAAACTAACGTCTAAGTATAAGGTAGGTCTAAGTAGGTACATATTTAATTAAATATTGTACCTATGATTTGCAGTTTCTAACCCACTATTTTATCAATGTGTAGGTGATCTGATGGACACGTGAAAAGCCATACTTACCTACTACCCAAACAACATTTTTACACGTGTGCTACCTAACTTGCTTACCTAATTTTGTTGTTTGGTATATAGGAAATGCATGAACTAAGCTATTATTAGACTACCTAAACGTAGAAGTAACACAATACAAGCGTGCGAAGCCGCGGGCAAAAGCTAGTCGTAAATATTCAAGATCATAATCATAACAATAGTTTTTCACACACACATTTCTTACATTTCTTGTCCCATTTTCAAACTGTCATTGTTGCTCTTGTACATCCTAATTCTGTATGGGATATAAATCGAAGTTGCTTTACTGGCGAGCAGCGGCCGGCAAAAGTTGTATTAAAATCCGTATCTGTCGTGGTTTAGCGGCCAAATAAATTATATAGTAAACATGTGTTCAGAACAGATATGTATTTGTCGTGTAATTTAAAATGGAAGGATCTTTTTTTTCTTATATTTTGGCTCCACACATAGTGTATTTAGCCAGTGTCAAGTATTGTAATTTTTCATTGTGGTTATAGAATATTTCACGTAAAGTCAAGTCTTAGTCATAGTCTTGTTAGTCATAGTCTATTCTAAGTCATGCCCTAGTAAAGTGGTGGCAACTTTACTAGAAGCTTATTCTATGGAATTTTGGAAACAACACAAAAAACCACGTTTCACTACATTATATCACTTGCCCACACTCATGCTCGTAATTCAGCACTTAATGCGTAAAACGCCACCAATTTTAAACATTAACACTGGAAAAAGCACAAGTTTTGAAAAATAATACAATGAAACGACGTGAACTTTTTCGCGTTCCCGCCAAAACTGAGAAAGCTGTTAATTGAAAAAAAAAATTAACAATTTAAAAAGAAAATTGTTTTCAATTAAAAAGTTCTGGCTAGGTAATACTTAGTTTTAATTTCCGCGCCTTGACCACAACTAGGCATTGATGGACTTACGTATGTGTGCCTTGGTTTCGCCTCGGCCCACATTTACACGTTCGTCCATCAGTGCCTCTGTTGCTGGCCGCTGCAGTAATTTTGATTCTTCCCCAGGCAGCTTTGATCTTGATGGACACCCAGGGTACCTTCGACAGCACCAGCACGGTCCGCGACTGCTCTACGATATTCGCACTTTCGACGTTGCTGTCGTCTATTCAGATATACAATCTCTCCAAAAACATCAGGGAGGACGATCTTCAACATCTTCAGGTTTCTTTGATTTTCTATCCATAATTTTATAACTGACCAAGTGCAAATTAGACTCGCGCACGAAGGGTTCCGTACCATTATCTATAAAAACGGCATAAAAATTACAACTTGTATGGGACCCCCCTTAAATATTTATTTTATTCTATTTTTTAGTATTTGATGTTATAGCGGCAACAGAAATACATCATCTGTGAAAATTTCAACTAACTATCACAGTTCTTGAGATGCAGCCTGGTGACAGACGGACAGACAAACAGACAGACAGATAGACGGACGGACAGCGGAGCCTTAGTAATAGCGTCCGTTTTACCCTTTGGGTACGGAACCCTAAAAATTGGTTATGTTTTTGAGGCTATTTGATTTTTTTAATTATAATAATATTTATCATTAACATCACTTTGGCCTTTATGGTTACGTAAGTACATACCTAGTCACAAGAAAAACATTATATTAGATTTTATGTCATTTTTTTCTTTCAGTTGTTTACTGAGTACGGAAGGCTGATAAAAGACGAGAGTGGGAAAGCGTTTCAGGTTCTGGAGTTTCTTGTCAGAGACTGGCAAAACCCATCTGAATTCAACTATGGCTCCTCCGGAGGAAACTTGTATTTGACAGAAAAACTTCAGGTAATACCACAACTGCAGTGCCTACTACATATTGTATCTAATGGATTAGAGTAACATAATGTAAGTATTACCATAGCATAAATATCGGTGTGGTCATGGCAGTGTGACAATACCACCCGATCTCTTAACCGTGGGTGGCGTTAGAGCCGGCTAATGGAATATCCAAGGAATGGGCAGCAGCATTCTCCTCAGTATTATATTAAAATCTTCTGTGATCACCAATCCATCTGCCAAGGGTGGTAATTATGACAAAACCCCTATGCTAAGCGTCCAAAGTGAAGTTTTATGGGGGCGACCTATGTTGATTAGTGGACGTTTTCCAGCTGTTGATGTGAAAGTAATATTACTACAGTAAGCTTGAAGTGGATGGAAGGTTTGAACACCACTTAACAAGTGAGAAAATGCATTGAGTGCAAAAAATTCAACGTGCATGAGAGATACACCATTTATCAGTTTGACGACCCGTATGACGTACCTATGTTACTTATCATTTCACCCAGTAATAGCAGATATTTGTAATTCTAAGAAGGTGACCACTCGGACGAAATGAGTCATGGTCAATCAGAAAGAAATCTTGACCCGTCAGATGCTATAAATTTCATAATAATAATTGAACAATTTGAAGTGTATACTGTAATACTGTCATCCCTACATATAATAAATGTGAAGTTCTGGTATGCTTTGGAACACACACATAATTATATCCAATGTAATTTATCCCATAGGTTCTATTGTTAAAAAAATATCGCTTGCGCGATGCAGGCCCGCGGCTTTTTGCCCTTTTTCCATACATTATGAAATTTTATTTGTATCAGCGCCATCTAGGGACAGTGATGTGTCGTTGTTTGTTTGTTATGACTGAACGCCGTAAATACTGAACTGATTTTCATGCAGGTTTCACTAATATGCTTAGAAATAACCGGCGCTTAAAATAGGATATATTAAAATTGAAATTTCATTAATTTTTTTGGTCATAATTATTAAGTTTTCATTACGAAACGAAACTGAATTATAAACAACATGGCCGCTTCATGGTGAGATGGTGAGGTTATTTTTGGCCACTGACGGTAACTTTATGTCACCTATCTGGTGCCTAGCTGTTTATCTGGAGCACAGATTAGAGAAAAAAACAATCTGTGATCTGGAGGCACAGATTAAAGAAAAAAATCTCTGTGTAGGATATGACCACAGAGTAATAATTATAACCGCTACTCTAAGAGGTAGGTAGGTACAATAAGTAATTGAGAACTTAACCTTCTTTGCTACCTATCTATTTTATAGTTTTTCTATTTATGCCTTTACAGGTTGTATGACTTGTATGGCGTTTTAGGAGTAAATAGATACGTATCAAAAGATAATATATTAATGCTTACATAATTTAAATTTTTATTAAATCTTTCGAATTAAAAGGTTCTGGCTTGTGGATTTAAAAATTAAGCCATTTTACATTCCTATGTAATGCAGGTAGGAAATATACTATGCAGAACAAAGACTACACTGACACACGTAACCTATTCAGAAGCATGAGACTGCACAGCATAAGATGTGGCTGCTTCCAAATACCGGAGACTGTCGCGCGTAAACGTTACTGCTGCGAAAGTACCATAAAGTTACGATATGTCTGGACAAACCTAACCTAGGCTTAAGGCATATTTTTACCGAATGTAAGTTGCAGTGGTGCGTGGCAGCCATCGGTGGTAGTGGACGGTGGCCGGTCTGCATCGGGGCTAAGTACCTATAACTATTACTATAGGTAATGTAGTCCACGCGTGGCAACGCCGCGGGCAGCAGCTAGTATATAATATTGAGTTAAGTCGATTAATAAATGTATTGATTGGTATTATTTTTCCTAATTTAGTAATCAAGTTGCTCAATACCTACTAACCGTTTTATAAGAAGGTTTTAATGTAAACATCCTCTAGCGTTTTTTATTTTGATACTTATTATATAGCTATGTCACCTGAATCTTGTAGATCAAGGAGACTCAGGCCAAAGAGCTGCGTGAACTTCGCGAGCACATTCGTGATAGCTTCAGGTCAATTTCCTGTTTCCTGATGCCACACCCGGGTCTTGAAGTCATTGAATCTGATTTCGATGGCAAAAACAGTGGTAAGAAATTATTTGTTTAAAATACATAGGGGTGTTTTTCCATGGCTGGATATAGGATATCTGATTTATAAGCTTTAAACTAATTAGAGCAAAAGAAAAACATTATATTATATTTTCATTTTTGCTGTGTTTTGTCAAAACAAAATATGTCATGTCGTAAAATTTAATATATCCTTAAAATCTTTGTTCTTAATTAAGCAACGATGGTTTGATTTTATTCTAAAATATTTCGCAAGAGAGATTTATTTTTCTAGATAAAAGATCTGCTAACAAGAGAATTATATTAAAATTCGCTTATCATGTACGCTCTTGAAATAAGTAATGAAACGTTTCAATACTCAGTTTCAGTACTCTTTCAACACATTTGCTCAAAAAATGCATTTACAAAGCCTGTATACATTGTTCGAAAGTTAAACATTACGCACCATACAACGGAGCGTGCGGTAAAATAGGTATTCTCACCTAAGTACCTATTTTACCGCATCCTCCGTTGTATAGCGCCGTGCGTAACCTTTACGGTTATTTTTAATTTCAATAAAACATACCTATATACGAATTTCACCAAGGAGTTTCACATTACGAGAATAAATAAGCTGAATGATTGAAACTCCTTGGAAGCGTTTTTGCTCAATATGTTGGTCTCACTTTAATACTTAAGAGAAAATGAAACTACAATGTAGTTCTAATTTTCACCACACGCACGTGGCGCCATTTGCATTGTAAATGCGCGCCATGTTAGCCTATTTTCATATTATATTAGGAACATCGAAGATTGTTTGTTGTGACTTTCCCACTAATAAACAAAAGTTTGTTTCATTACCTATTGTACTGTTTTCTCGCAAATGTGTTGAAAAATGTTGTATGATACACGTGCGGAAATTGGTTTCTATAAACTAGTGACTATATGGTAAGCCCTCGACTGCGTCTCGGGCTTATATTTATGTACTCGTTTGTATAAACCAACTTACCGCCCTAATATCATAAATAACTAATGTGTTTCAGACATTAGCATCAAGTTTAGGACGTATGTGAAGGAACTAACAACACACTTCTTTGGACCGGGGAGGTTGATGCCCAAAGAGATAAATGGCCAGATCGTGAAGGCGAGCGAGCTATACACCTATTTTACCACATACATGAAAATTTTCAACAGCGACCAAATTCCTACTCCTACAAATATCATGAAGGTAATATTGGCGATCTTCTCCACTATGATAAATCTCCACTTTAAAAGTCATCTTCTTCGTATAGGCAAGTGGTCAGCCCTGGTTTCAGAATTTTTAGGCCGTCCAAATGCTTCTGACGGCTTAACGATTATTATCTTACGATAACAGCTGGGACCGACGGCTTAACGTGCCCTCCGGAGCACGGTAGTGCTCAGTCGTAAATAAAAGTTTGTGTGAGGGTGTGTATATTTGTTTCTTCTTCACAACATATTATGTGTTCCCGTGAGAGTCCACTCATTATTGAGCTACCGGGAATAAGGGTAGGGAGGACATCCGGGACAGGATATTGCAATCTCGTGACGTACATTTCAAGGTTTTTAGTCATTTTAACGGGTTTTTTAAACAGAACCAGTTTTTGTTTCTTTTCAGTACAATGTAGTCTTCGATGGGTGCCCAAACCTTCGATGCAATCGAAACAGCAAAATACTGTATTAACCGCTCCAACTGACTTTGGTTTTAGACATTTGAAAGTAGCTTGACAAAATTTTATATTGCAGGCCACAGCTGAGGCAGGTCTGCTGTCAGCTTTTGAAGAAGCTCGACGCTTGTACGAATCGGGTATGGAGACTGACTGCGGGAGCGCTACGCCTAGTGTACCCGCCCATGATCTAAAAGACTTGCACGAAAAGCACGTGGCTAAAGCAGTTGAATTCTTCAATAGCAAAAAGAAAATGGGTTCAAAGGATGACGCGGCCAACTACCTGAAAAAGCTGAATGAGGTAGATATGATTGAATTGCACTAATTTATTAATAACATTACGTCTGCCTGACCCACTCGCATATTATCTGTTGTGTACCTCTTTCAAACGAATTATTTAGCAAGTAATTTTGTATCAAAAACATCCCGTTTATATAAGGTCATCTATTTTTAGCTTTGAATTTAATGCGTCAAACAAAACCACGCCTACGTATTTTGTATTAGTGTTTCCAGAACTTCCTTAGAAGTCCTTTATTTATTCAGCTCTCATTACTAATATGTATTATTATTATTGCCCTTATCACTCCAATGCATTATTGTATTAAGTCGTGTAAGAAGCATTTTATCTTGGTTTTCCTTGAATACTTTAGCATTGTTGATTTATGTACTTTTAAAGGTTTTATACCTTTAAGTTATTGTACCTACGTTTACTAGTAAAAGTTACATAAATACACTCGTATTATACAAATAATACAGTCAAATAATATATACCCTAGTACTCTCATACGTTATACTAGAGCTCATGGACACACCTAGTACTAAATAAAAGATCTGTAGGTACCTATTTTTCACTGCATATCGATCCATGCGTGACTATAGATGATATGTCATCATCATCATTTCACTGTCAGCTCCATAAACATAAATATACCAACCATGTTATGTACATGTGGGATAAGGGATAAAATCATTTTAATTAAAAGTTTGGGTTGTTTTCACCATTGGTGTAAATATTAAAGAAGGCTGGGGTTGGGACACTACCTTGTGGAAGGCCATTTTTTGGCAACATTCTTTACTGTTACTTTCCATAAAGTTGATACAGAAATACCAGTTTTGTAGCAACTAACCGAAATCCTGTATGAGTATAGATATAGTCTGGGCTATTATTTACCGTGTTTTGGCTTTAAGTCGGGCTCTATAGCAGGAGCAATTGGAGCAATGCTTACATCATCGCCGCAAAACCATTGTATTGTTATTTGTAGGTGAAACAAAGTAGAAACATAAAAGTATAGTATACGTGCATTATTTTGGTTAGATATAGCATGTTAATGCAACGATTAAAAAAAATTAAATGATATAGGTACCAGAGACTAAATTAACGGTATCGGAGTGAGCCTATTTTAATTTAATAATCGCTTGGCTTATGATATTTCTGTCTCTAAATACCTGTAGTACAAACTAAATTATACCAGTTTTACAATATTATAAAATTGTCTGTTTTAGGAAATGGAAAAGCGTTTGCCACAGTTCGTAGATTTGAATATAGGAAAAGTACAAAAAGCAAAAATGGCGGCCAAAGAGGCGTACGAGACCAAAATCGGACAAATCAGGGCTGAGCAGTTACTATGTGTCCATCCACTTGATCTGCAACAAATCCATAGTGAGGCACTCAAGGCAGCCATCCAGCTGTTCGACAAGAGTAGAAAACGGATATCTAAGAAGGAAGATAAGGAACGAGACTATTTTATTAAGGTAATTTTGTCACCAAGTTTGCCTTTACATATTTTGGTATAGCTGTGAGTGCTGTTTTTCATACTCTACGTCTTCATTTTTCTGAGGTACAATACAATCAATCAATCAATCAATCAATATATATTTATTCAAAAATAGTTACAATTGTATGTTGTAGAAGCTATGTTACTATACCTCTATATTCACAAGTGGACGCTAGTTATATCATACAAACAGACGAACATCGACTTGAGGTACGCAAATTTTGGTTACCGCAGTATCTTACAGCGATCACCGTCTCCGAACTAAAAAAAACTTGTAATTCAGAGTACGATGACCACTTCCAACACCCGACCACCAAATACAAAAGCAAGACAAGTTATAATGAATCACCAAAATCGTGAAAACGATCATCGGTCATTACTGTACTTCCATGAAACGATTTCGTTGATGACATTTTCAGGGCTTCGAGAAGCAGTACGAATTGTTGGTGCTGACCAATGAGCAGAACAACAAGATGGCGGTGACGGAGCTGCGCTTGGAGTACTGGCAGACCATGGAAAGGAAATGCAGGTGTGTAGATGGTATACTGTTCTGAAGGTTCGTTTACTATCAAGTGATACTGTGGTCCTTCGTTTTGCCGATGATATAATCATAATGGCGGAGTCGCTCGAGAACCTTAGCACCATGCTCAACGACCTTAGTAAAGTCTCCCAACAGGTTGGTTTTAAGATGAATATGGATAAGACGAAAATCATGTCTAATGCCCATGTTCCACCTATACCGGTAATTGTTGGGAACGATACTCTCGAAGTTGTAGACAAATATGTCTACCTAGGGCAAATTATCGAGTTAGGTAGATCCAACTTCGACAAAGAGGTCGCACGAAGAATCCAACTCGGGTGGGTAGCGTTCGGGAAGCTTCGTTCCATCGTTTCGTCTAAAATACCGCAAAGCCTGAAAACGAAAGTTTTCAACCAATGTGTGTTGCCAGTAATGACTTATGGAACTGAGACGTGGTCTCTTACTGTTGGCCTTATGAGTGCATACTTGAGCTTTCAAAGTCGCGCAGCGAGCTATAGAGAGAGCTATGCTCGGGGTTTCCTTGCGAGATAAGATCCGAAATGAGGAGATCCGCAAGAGAACTAAAGTCACCGATATAGCTTTGCAAATCAGCAAGTTGAAGTGCCAGTGGGCGGGCCACATCGCTCGTAGAACTGACAACCGATGGGGAAAAAAGGTTCTCGAGTGGCGACCACGAACCGGAAGACGCGGCGTAGGCCGGCCCCCCCACTAGGTGGACCGACGACCTGGTCAGAACCGCGGGGAGCCGATGGATGAAGGAGGCAAGCAGCCGCTCAAGGTGGCGCTCTTTGGGGGAGGCCTATATTCAGCAGTGGACGTCTTCAGGCTGATGATGATACTGTGGTCAAATGTGAGCCTATCCATGATAAAATAGTACATTATGATATAAGTGTGCAAAGTTGATCGTTGCACTCGAGGAGTTAATATGCGTTATGGGAGCCGAGAGTGATAAAGAAAGTAATAATCAATGCACACGCATGTCATACGACGTTTTTCATCATAGTTGCGAGGAAAAAAACAGAGTTGTATTGTTAATTAACTTTGTGAACAAGTCGTGCTGGCTTTTTATTTTCACGTGCCGTCAGAGAAAACCATGTTCCTGGCGCGAACAAAATCGACATCGACCAAAACGAAACGAAACGAAAACTAGAACTGGAACTGAACCTGGGACTGGAACTAGAACTGGAACTGAGACTGGATCTGGAACTAGAACGAAATGAAACGAAACGAAACGACGAAAATGTACGTATAACTTGCAGTGTGATACAAACTTAACTAAATCGGGTTCATATTATAACGTGTGTAAGAGTAAAAAGCACAATCAAACGTCTGAAATTTGTTGGATTTTGGTTCTAAAAGCGGTGGCAGAAGAGCCACTTTACGAGCAACTGTGATAAAAATGGCTTATTCCCATACTTTGATATATTATCTAAATTCCTTTTAGCTGAAAGGAAGATGATAAACGGTGGACCATAATTTCATAATGCACCTTATTTATAATGATCCATAGACTAATTGTACTATTTTAACGATATACAGTGGTGAGACTCCTCTCTCTGAGAGTGAGTTCCTGGCTGAACACAAGAAAGCCATGGAAGAAGCTCTGGAGGGTTTCGCTAGGAAGAGGAACCATCCTGACACGCATGAAGTAGACAATTTCAAGGCCAACTTAATCGAGGTAACGTTTTACACTTATTAGAGCATACTCGTAATTAAGTAAATAACGTCCAACGATCACATAAGTACGTAGATCCTGCACCGTAACTAGGTCTCCCTGTATCTAGGGACCGAAGATCCGTGGATCATGGTCACTCAACAACTAGACCCAGAACAAGTCTTAGCACTTTTTAATTGAACAATTACTTGTGGTGTCACGGGAATCGTTGAACCATGACACCGCCAGAGGCTGAATATTACACATTACCTATATCTTTCGATCAAGAATTTACTCATCTTATTATTAAACTAAGCGAAGACAAATCCAAATTCAAAATTCAAATGTTTTATTTCATTACAAAGAAAGAGTAGAACCATTATTTTAAAATAGGTATACGTACAGATAGAAGGAAGGAAGAGCGATGGTGGTTGAGTGGTAGCATGTGCGCTTCGCAATCTTACGGCATCAGGTTCGAGGTGTAGTTTTCGATGCCATCGCTCCGTGCCTCGGAGAGCACGTTAAGCCGTCGGTCCCGGTTGTCATAAGAACATCTATGGCAATCATTACGGGTAGGACGCCTGATAGAATCTGACGCCTGATCTGACCATTCCTGTTACTGGTTCCTTATGGGTTGCGCGGTCAGATGGCAGTCGCTCGTGTAATTCTGGTAGCTCGCTGCTACCCAATCTAACCTGATTGGGAGCCGACCCCAATAACAAATGGGAAAAGGCAAAGAGGATGACGACACGACGTACAGATACATTCAAGATAGACTTGCTTTCTATCTCAGAGACGCCAGATGGTTTTTGGTTACTAAATCGATTAGGGGGTTTATCAATGGTTTCTCTGTGACTTTCTTTTAGTAGTAGTAAGTAGAGTATTTTTTTATTTCAATGCCAATTCAAAAAATGAAAGTATGACGTAGTTAATTAGTTAAATTATACTATATTATCCCACTAAAATATTTTTTTGTGTGTACCATGCATTCAGCGCTGAACGGCTTTTTGAAGTTTGCTTTAATTGTATTTATTTCTCAAAAGAATAAAGTTCGAAACGAGAAATACAGGATACAGCATAAAACAAAGTTATTTTTATTAAGTAGGTGGGTAGTTAAAACTAGATATTATTGTTGCGGATTTGTGGTAAACTAACGATGCGACTAGCTAGAGCAGTAATGGAAATAATTGATGTATACAGAAGTGGAATACATGATAAATATACTAGTTGACCCGCCCCGGCTTTGCATGGGTTAATTAGTTTTACGCCTTAACCCTGTTTAGGGTAAGAAGGAAGTGAAAGGGAAAAAGATAGGGGAAAAGGATGAATGGATGGGACGGCAATAGAAGAGAGGCAGATGAATACTGCCTTCTTGCGCCGGCCCTTTCCTTTCCCTTCCATCTTCCCTTCAACAGGATGAGTATAATTTTTTTTTAATGCAAGAACCTTCTACGAAGTATTAGAAAATATTAAAAAAACAACCGCCTAAGTGCAAGTCGGACTCGCGCACGAAGGGTTCCGTACCATTATCTATAAAAATGAGCAAAAAATCACGTTTGTTCTATGGGACCCCCTTATATATGTATTTTATTCTGTTTTTTTAGTATTTGTTGTTACAGCGGCAACAGAAATACATCATCTGTGAAAATTTCAACTTTCTAACTATCACGGTTCATGAGATGTAGCCTGGTGACAGACGGACAGACAGACAGACAGACAGACAGACATACAGACAGCAGAGCCTTAGTAATAGGGTCCGTTTTACCCTTTGGGTACGGAACCCTAAAAAGATAAACGAAATTGGTAAAGCCATTCTCAAGTCATAACGTGACCAGGAGAAATAGGGGTGCATTTTTATATACAATTATATAGATTACCTGCATGTGACCTATAAAATTATAATTAGTATCTTGAGTGATATATATTATTTTATGATCCAACTATAAATCATTTTGAGAGCATAGTAGGTACTCAAATAATTTTTAAACCTTCTTTCTAACGGGCATCCATTGTATTACAGAATATCAGAGAAATATATGATGATTTATCTATAACAATGGAGCGTAAGCGGATCTATGATACATACAGAAGATCTCAACAGAACTCACGCTACTACGATAGCTCGAGCTCAAATAACTCAAGCTCAAACAGCTCAAGTTCATATAGCTCAGGCCCAAATGACTCTAGCTCACGTAGGTCGAGCGATTCCAGCTATTCAAACCGTAGGGGTAACACCCGTTCTAGTCCTGATATATTTCCATTTTGTAAAGTGACATAAATCACTTTTAAAATTATTTAACGTCGTGCTTGGAATACGGTAGTACCCTATAGCTCCAGACCGTTCACCGTAACTAGTCCCCTGATGTACTTATATTAGTTAAAAATATGCAAGTAAAACATATTAATTTGTGGTGGGTATATACAAGTTTAGATAAGTGGGCTGGAGCACTTGGACTGTCTATAGGCCATCGCGGCTATTATACAGTCCATAAGTGTTCTTTGTAGTAGGTAGTGTAGCTAGTTTAGTTTAGTTTAGCTTATTTATGCTTAGTTTAGTTTAGTTTAGTTTAGTTTTTATTATTGTAGTAGTTAGCTTGAGTAATAAAGGCAATTTGCCCGTTAAAAAAAAAAGTTTAGATAATGCTTACATATTACTTTACATTTACGATAATACTTCCATATTTTTAAATAATATAAATACATCAGGAGACAACTTATGGTGAATGGTCTGTATACATCAGTGTGTCGCTCATACTCGTTGTGTGTACTTATGTTTGATATACTAAGAGCTAAGTAGGTACAGCTTTCTTGAAACTTGATGTGTGTGTCGTTGCTGGTATCCGCCAGTAAGAGCCAAGGGGGCGTTTGTAGCATTTTCTGGTCCCCTGATGGCTCAGAATGAAGTGCCTACTGAGAAACCACTAATAATAGAGATCTAGACGCAAAGAATATAAAGGTTTTGTGTACTTAAGTTATACGATTTATATAAGAGTACCTATTTGATATGAATATATCTAATAATAAACTGATACGTTACCTTAAGCTTTACTCCGTTTTTTAATTTTACCCCCAACTGAATTGCCTAGTATTATAAATTATTTTTAAAAGAGAAGTTAATTATATTGTTTTTATTTACTTATATCAGATTAAAACCCTTAATAATAGATTCTCTCTAAAACTGAACAAATTGACACTGATTTAGGTGGTATGTATCTACAAAGAATATTCGAAACATTATAGTGACCATAATAACTAATCTCGCAGAACCACAGAGTAGATGTAATTCGTACTACGTAGGAGAACTACCTATTTATAATTTTGCACTCTCTAACAAGGCGTCATTGTTGTATCATACCATAATACAGATTAGATAATAATAATTGATTATATAGTATATGTATAGGGCTCATATATATACTATTATCCATAATTATTATTATCTAATCTGAACTACTTACTAATACTATGTCAGTGCTCATAGTATAGGCAGCACTAATAATTTCACCAGTAGAGAAAACCACAAATACCTACAAGAGCCATCTCATAGTCATAACGGAAGCATACTTCAAATCTGAACTTTATGACCAAAGAATTAGCCATGTGGGCACTAACATGAATAATAAGCGATTGTTGCAGGTGATTCTGAATTACTTCAAACAAATGAAGGCTATCAACAAGAGTAAGAACAAGACCGCACTACAAGCGGGAGTGAGAGCATACGATGAGTATATGAAGTCTGCGTGGGACTCGAGCGAAGTGTGCCTACATCCTGCAGACTTGGACGACGAACATAAAGCGGGCGAGCGGCGTGCGCTCTCTGCCTTCCGCCCAGGCAAAGTCAGCACTGGAAGAGTATACTTCGACACCACTGACGAGGATGAGAAAACACTCTCTGATGTATGGGAATCTTATAATTATTCTGTTGTTATTGTTTTGCCTGAACTGTCCCAAGCCTGGGAAAAGACCTCTTTTTCTTTTAAATGCTTCCGTATTATGTGTATCTTCTTAGAACTTCATCTTACTTCGGCGGGCACGAGTGAAACATTACCACTGTCTTATATGAGAAGGAAGGTCTGTAAAAGATTAGATATACAATCTCCATCTCTTTCATTTACATTCAGAATAAAAAGACGGAGATTGTAAATTTCGAATAGTAACGTTAAATTTTGAATGAGCGTGCTGGTTAAGATTGTTAAATTTTGTGTTTTTCTTGGCCAAATTCAGAGCATTGATCTCTATTGTAAAAATTAAACTTTTACGGTTATTCACTGTTTTTAATAGTACAAAGTATTTTTACCTTAATCCGCATCGAGTTGAAATATTGGGAACTCAGATATGATTTTAATCATGGTAAACATCCCGTAAGTACTATTAAAAATTCAATCTGATAATAGAAATCCGTATGACATAATGAATGCAGAGTTGAAAATAAAAAGCTTGGGTTGCAGATTCTTCAAGAACGTTTCAATGAATTGAAAGAAGACAACGACTCCGCCAACGAGACGGCGGTGCAGGCCGGCTACAACGAGTACATAACACAAATGGATTACAACTGTGGTTTCTCTTACTGGTGGCTTTTGCTTGTACCTTTAGTTGTGAACGCCTCCAGAAGGACTAGATACCACAACGAGAGTAAAGATAAAGCTATCAGAGTGTTCAACAATAAACGCCGTGCCACCGATAACAGCTCGGAAGACTGTTTCAAGGAGAAGCTTCTATCGGTAAGGATAAAATTTGTTGGAATATCTTTTTTATACTAGATAGGTTTGCGTTTGACCACATTTCCCCTGATGTTAAGCGATAACGTGGTCCACGATGTAGCACGCTCGCCTGTAAGGAACTTTTTCACTCTCTTCTTGAATCTTTGTCGTCTACTTTCTGTATAGTACCTTTTTATCAGTCGTTTTGCCCTCTACCAAACGGCTGTTATGCATTTTTTATTACGTGTGTATTTGTGTGGCTATTTTTGGCATGGTAGTTCCGAAATGGATGAGCCATTTCGAATTTTCTGTTTTTGTTTGAAAAGCGACTTTATCATAAAATCACTTTTCAGCCGTTATAAGATCAACAGCTCTTTTCTTGTTGATGAAAAGATTGTTGGGGGTTTTTAAATAGGAACATCACTAACGTACTATCGTTTTGGTTTAGTCATTTTTGACTATTAAATTGTTATTTTATTATTTCAGTGTGTGTTTTATGCATCTTAAAATTATTCTTCTTGCTTTTTATGTTCAGTTCTCACTGACATCTTGTACTTACTTATAAGTGGCCATTTATAGATTAGCATAATTATGATTTCAGAAAATAGCTGTGGCGTTTAAGAAATACAAATAACCGAAGATTTGGACAGCATAAAACATAATGGACTGCTTAATTTAGTTAAATGCAAAGGAAATTATCCAATGGTTTTAGAACAGTAAATTAAAAAATAGGTATACTCCATAGCAAAGCTTTGTATCTGTGTTTTAAACAGATTATTTTTAATGCAAAGGAAGAATTTGAATCACGAACGGGTTTTGAACCCATAAAAAAAAAACCTGTTCTGTTTTGAGGTCCCTACTTTTATTTTTATTTTTATAAAATACTAAAATAAATACTAGTATGCCTACTAGTAGGTAGTAATATGAATGATTATTTTCATCTATGCATGTGACTATTATCATAATAAAATGTACTCCCATCTCTTTTATATAAGTACAATAATTTACTATTACAATTTATTTTATATTTTCTGTGAATTATTCTTATTAAACGATTACAGTGACATAACCATTCTTTATTTACCTACCTCGTAATGAGTTTATTTGCATCTGATAGTTCACTCTCAAAGTTAATAACGTTGTTAATTAAAATTTTCTCTTTGCTCATATCACACTCAATAAAGATAAACAAATCACTAAATCACTATTCTCCGCTACACAAGTAACCTAAGGGGCCTATCTCTGTATCGCTACTACTTACTCTACGAGTAGGTAATTTGCCAGCTGTTTACCGATTTCTCCCACTTCTGCAGAAAGCTATATCTGAGGGAGAGCTAAGGATACCACCCTAGTGGCCAATAGTAGTCCGGTAGAACAAACTATAGCAAGTTTTCAGTGAGAATAGTCCAGGGGACTTATTTGCTATGCTACATGAGATTCCTTGCCAATAACGCGTGACGTCATAACGCGCTCTCACCATAAACGCGGGCTCACTAGCGCGGCAAATTCAAATTTTCTTGCGTTCTTTTGCCAATAATAGCTTAATTACTCAACGTGATTACATGAAAACTAATTTTGAGGAAATAAATAGAATGTATCAACTAATTACGATTAAGAGTATCTCCTAGATATCATTGGTTATATTGGTATCGTAATTTGTTGATACATTCTATTTATTTCTTCAAAATTAGTTTTCATGTAATCACGTTGAGTAATTAAGCTATTATTGGCAAAAGAACGCAAGAAAATTTGAATTGGCCGCGCTAGTGTAACGTTCCACCTTAAAAGCATTAAATTAAATATTCATTTATTCCAGAAATATTGGGTCTATACTACACAAAAATCAATAGGTACATAAAATAAAATAAGAATATAAATAATATTAGAATTAAAATTGGTGACATTAAAAATGTGGAGGCACACGCAGTTATAAGTAGGTAGTAAAATTATAATTCAAAGAACCTCACACATGTACACATACAACGATACTAAAAGTAACAAAATATTAATTGTGGAACGCATATTTGAATTAGTAAAACAAATATGAAATAGTTATGCTCCTTAAAGTGTGGTCTCTCAGTTGTCAAAAATTTCGAAGTTTGTAGGTCTATGAAATATACCATTACCTAACCACTTAGCCCACCTACCGCATGGGAAAATGTTTGGTGAGTACTAAATACCTACTTCATAAAGTTTATGATTAGCTGTGTACTTTCAGCTTAGGTAATTACCTAGGTAAGTTATAAAAGTAAGTAAATCGTATTTCAATCAGGGAATAATAATAAATTCTGTTTATTTAATTATATTTAAATTAGAACTGAAGGTATGATATGTCATTTCATCATCCATCATTATCATCAACAGCCTGAAGACGTCCACTGCTAAACATAGGCCTCCCCCAGAGCGCGCCACCTTGAGCGGCTGCTCGCCTCCTGCATCCATCGTCTCCCCGCGGCTTTCACCAGATCGTCGGTCCACCGAGTGGGGGGCTGGCCTACACTGCGTCTTCCGGTTCGTAGTCGCCACTCGAGAACCTTTCTTCCCCATCAGTTGTGGTTGATATGTCATTTAGGTAACTGGAATCATGGTTCCAGTACCACGTTGTCTCATTCACCAATCGCCTCCCAAAAAAGTTGGTTATAAAAGCAAAAACTTTGCTGAGTTACTGCTTTGAATTAATTCATTCGGCCAGCCGAATTCACCATTTGCTTTTACTCCCTACCGTCCGAATTTATTCTAATAGTTATTGTTGGAGAACTAAGAACTGTAACCAACGATGTACTAAAGTTTAACTCGCGAAAGCCACTCTAAGTCCGCAACAGCTCTTAAAAGAACCCTTTAGGAGCTTCAGTAATTTGGAAGTCTCATAAAACGATGAATCGTCTAAAGCATAATATATAGGATATCTGTAGTAGCGCTCATAGCGAAGCACGACTAGCCGTTTCTAAGCGATCGGTAAAGTTAAGCAACGTTCGCTGCGGTCACTACTGTGATGGGTAACCACTACAGCAAAAAGTGGTATTTATAACTGAGCGGCTCCTGGCTGTTGTCGTAAGACAATAGTCGTTGAGCCAAGTCGAAAGCCTTTGGGCGGCCTAGAAATTCTGACACCGGGGCTGGCCACTTGCCTACACGAGAAGAAGAAGAAGAATTGGATATCTGTATCTTTTCCAGGTTCTTGATTTTAACCGTAATATACCTAAAGGTTCTTTGTATTTGATCCGTAGAAGGTAAGCAATAGTTAAAAACTTTAACAAAGACCATTGGTCAGAATTTATTAGAGTTTTTAACCTTAGATCATAAAACCCACCCTAAATGTTAATACATACACTGAAAGAGTTGCAAAAATGCTTGAGGAGCATTTTGTTACTGCCATTGCCTTTTAAATTACACATTTTTAAATATGTACTTTCATTTTCGCCCTATTCATACAAGCATATGGAAAGCTGTTTGTACCTATACAAGGAGATTAAATGTTGGCAACGCATTATACGGGCGGTCTTCTTGACTGTCTAAAAATTGGAGACTCGTACAATATTTATTACAATCATTATTATTTTTACCGGCATGATAGCTCAGTTGGTAGCACTGCCTTCTGAACTCTATGTTGCGCGTACAGTTCCTACCCAGAACAAACATTTGTGTGATGAATATCGATGTTTGTTCTGTGTTTGGGTGTTTTATTGCATTCTATGTATGTATTTACAAACCCGATGACTGACAACCGATGGGGAAGAAAGGTTCTCGAGTGGCGACCACGAACCGGAAGACGCAGCGTAGGCCGGCCCCCCACTCGGTGGACCGACGACCTGGTGAAAGCCGCGGGGAGCCGATGGATGCAGGAGGCGAGCAGCCGCTCAAGGTGGCGTGTTCTGGGGGAGGCCTATGTTCAGCAGTGGACGTCTTCAGGCTGTTGATGATGATGATGATTTACAAACAACAAAGTATATAAGTATTCTATCAGTTATCTGGTCCTTATAGTACAAACTATGCTTAGTTTGGGGCATGATGGCACTGTGTGAAATATCCACACATTGTGTTATTTATTTTCACCTCACTAGCTCGGAAAGATTCTCTTTGTCATTCGAAATCTGGGCGCAAAAACGCATTTTAATCGCTAGCGTGGAAAGTGTTTTTAAAATTCGAACCTTTCTATTTAATAATTTTTTTTTTTGGCATCGCATTATTCGTGTATTCTGCCAGTATTTAATAATTTTCTCGTCAAGAATTGAGGATTTAACCACAGACCTTCCCGAATTAAACCTTCTTGATAGTGCCAGTGTCCACTGAAAATTAATTAATACCACAGACTACCTATTAAAAGATACCATTTCTGTGCATTAATACATTAATACTTCTTCATTTTCTCGTTCGCCAACCTCATTTTCAGAATAATCGCACTGTCCAGCACCAAAGAGTATATATAACCAATACATTATCCAGCACGGCGACTGCATAAAAAATGGATGGAAAACACTTTTTCTTTAATTTTCAATGAATGACGTGAGCTAGTCGTTTACTTGATGTTAAGCGTTACCGCCACCCAGAACTTTCTAAGATTTTTAGCTGTTTTTCTTACATTTTCCTCGCTGTAGTGAGGTGAAAAGTTGTGTGTTGCACTCGGCAGCAAAGTTTTTCTGCGTCTCGTACCTTTGAAACCTTCGCTACGCTCAGGATTCTTCATTTGAACTAGACTCCTTCGCTTGCTCAGGTTTCAATTCAAGTACTCGCGCCAAAAACCAACTTTGCAGCCTTGTATAACAAATATCTATTATTTATTATTTTATCAACTTGTTACATCTACATTTTTCAAAACCCATTTTTGCGATTAGTGTGATATTATGATTATGTAGGTATATTTCGCATATTGAGGGGGAGTAAAAGGCTCTCTTCATAAGTTGTCTGATACCTCCTCTCCTTACTAATAAGCTCTGCATAACAGTGGAATAGCTACCCAATGTTTTCTCGAGAGTGGGGCGTTTCAGACCGCGTGAGGTTCACAGCGCGGTGTGAATCGTCCAAGTCCTCTAAATGTATTGCCTCTTTCGGACCTCTATTATAACACTTGGGTGATTTGAACCGTGGAGTGAATCGCCATCTATTTATTTTCGTTTGGGTCATTCGCACCACTATCGAGAAAAGAAAAAAAATGTAAAATTGTACTGTCAGGTAGAAAAATATTCATCTTGGTTTATCTTTGCCTATTTCTAATTTGATAGAAAGGAACAAAACACAAACTAAATAAATAAATAAATAAATAAATATGTGTGGGACATGTCACGCAGCGCCATCTAGCCCCAAACTAAGCATAGCTTGTACTATGGGACCAGATAACTGATACAATACTTAGATACTTTTTTGTTTGTAAATACATACATAGAATACAATATAACACCCAGACACAGAACAAACATCGATGTTCATCACACAAATTGTTCGTCCTGGGTAGGAATCGAACCTACAACCTATAGTTCAGAAGGCAAAGCTACTACCAACTGAGCTAACAGGCCAGTCAAACTATTCCTTCGCTACACACTCTGTATTAGTAGCGGAGATAGTGTTATATTATGTTGTTATATTAGTCTACGATGCTGTGCCGCCTTCGTACTTGCAAAAAATATACACCTATGTAACCTGGAGTTTTGACCTCTAAGTTTTATCACTGTATTCTACAATGCCATTAAAATGTTTTTAAACAACGACTTTAAACAACACAGATGCAAAGACATGCTTTTAGCTCTCGTCTAAATAGTTATGAGGTACATAAACTTATATGAAGAGTTTTAAGTGCAAAGACGTTATGAGTACTAACACTAAAAGTTGGGTTGCACCACCTATAGTTAGCTTTGAACTACAATCAAATAGGAGGCGAGTAGTCGCTCAAAATGGCTCTCTGAGGGAGGCATATGTTAAGCAGTCTACAGACGTCTTCAGGCTATTGAATGTGCTAATTATTTTATACTAGTCTAGTAATTAGTGTGGCTAGTTATAGTATGTTAGTAGTTTATAGTATTGTATTATTGTAGTAGTTGAAATACTAAAAGGACTTAAACAAAATAAGAGTACTATACATTATAAACTAAAATAGCTTCATCCCTTCTCCAAATTATACTATAGCTACGACCATCTCTTTCAAGATCTTGTTCACATACAAATCCAGTAGGCTGCCCCTGACTGACCGTGCCGTACAAATATGTCACACGACCTAAAACGTCTTTTTGCTGCGCCAGGCGTTCAAGGTGCGGCTTCTACATTAGCGGTTTGAGGTTGAAATAAAGTTTAAAATGTATATTACCTTCAGAGGTGTCCCGCAGGTTCAACTGCATCTTTCCTATGTTACCACGGAAGCTTTCTACTTTTGATTTATGTTGTAGTATGAGCAATCGTTGTGAATTTTACCTAAATTATAGTTCAGTCTTTTTGGTGTGAACGTCTCACGATTTAATAAACAATCCGGCAATATTTTACCTCAACTATACGAGTAGAGTTCTATAAGAGTAGGGATAAAGATTATAAATGTTACTCGTAAGTATATTAATATAATTTGAAAAAGTAAAACAAAAAGAGAAAAGAAAAAAATCGAAAATGATTATCTTCAAGTAAGTTCCTTGTTATAGATTACATAATTTGTGTTTCTATTCTCCTTACTAAGAAGTTTTATTGAAACAATAGGTTCTGCTCAGTGCTCATAGCAGTTGGTGAAACGTCACCCTTGACCCACGACTCCTTAATCTTGGGTATGGATCCTGTCATAAGCTTTTTCTTAAACAATTTTAGTTTTATAAATTGTGACTTATTGTTATTGTAAGTTAATTTAAAATTGCCTACAAAGAAACAGCTAGGTAGTAATGATAGGTTAGAGTTGGTTATAGCGTCTGCTGATATAACCAACTGTCCCCTAATAAAATATGTGAAACGTGTTAGAAATGTCAGTTACTTCTCGTGTTTAGTGGCCACACCGTCACTGGATAAGCATCCGGCCAGGAAGGAAGTGGCAATTCAACTTCTCTCGTGGGACGGATGGATGTTCACAGACAAGCGCAAACACTCGTCCCTCTATTATTTCTACAAGATTGTAGAAACTGTTGTAACAGCTGGATAGATGTCAAATCATTATTGTTTGATGAAAGTTTCCGTAAAAAATTGCATACAAAAGTAGTCTTTACTTTTATTTCTTTACAGTCTTTTTCTCTCTTTTTTTATTATTTTCTTTTTTTCTCTTTTTTTATTTCTTTTTTTCTTTTCTTTATTTTTTCATTTTATTTTCTTTTAGTTTTTTTTCCTCTTCATTTTTACTTTACTTGCTGACGAAATTTCTGTAAATAACGGTTTGGAGGAGTATTACTAATTGCTAGAATGGACTATTAAATTTGTGACGTGTAACTTTGGGGTTATAAATAAATTATTTGTATTTGTATTTGAATGCCAACTTTTTTTCATGTAGTCGAATGACGTGACGAGCTAGTCGTTGCGTCACAGCCGCCCATAACAGATTGCAGTATCACTCGGAACTCTAAATTAAAGTTTCGCGTGACACCGCGCACTGCGCACGTCATCCCTCAGCATGACACGGTGCGCAGTTGCGTGCGTGGGTGGCTTAGACTGTGGGATGTCTAAACATCCCACAGTCTAAAAAAGATTTCGAGACTGTGAGATCAGTTCATAAGTCCCATTTGCACAGTAATTTTACTAACTACAATGCACTTCAAACCGGAACACAAAACTGTCATAATAGTCGGTACTATGTCGTATTAAACGGTTTTTCGATTTCTTTTATCTGATGAAGATGCTCAATACTTCTCCCGTTCCACCCGAGACACGTTTTGGGCAACCTGATCCTATTGTATCCACATTAGTATCAACTGCGTTAGGATCGTCGGATCAGTCAACTCTTCTAGCTTAGGTAGTTGCCTTCCAATTTTGACGGCTGGCTGTTGGGTGCCTTTTGAAACTGGCTCCCACCCAGTGACGCTGTAAAGTTCAGTAGAGACCAACAGCATTTTTTCCTATTTTTATTACAATTATTAACGTCCTCTTTTCACGGCATACGGTTGTGAATTTTTCAAGCCATACATTATGCATTTTATTATGATTATGTTTATCATGATTTACCTTTTTTTTTTTTTTTTTTTTTTTATGTGATTGAATGACGTGACGAGCTAGTCGTTCACCTGATGTTAAGTGACACGGCCGCCCATAACAGTTGCAGTGTCACCCGGAACTTTAAAACAATAGTTTCGAGCGACACTGCACTGCGCACGTCATCCTGAGACATCACCCAGTCTAATAATCAGATTACTATAGACTGAGTGATCAGATCATAAAGTCTCATTTGCCCAGTAGTTTCACTAGCTACAATGCCCTTCCAACCGAAACACAGTAGTGCTTGCACACTACTGCTTGGCGGCAGAATAACTGGCAAAGCGGTGGTACCTACCTAGACGAACTTTGCGGAAAAGTCCTACCACCTAGTAAAATAAGATTTATTTTGACCTTTAGCTTCTGAGTGAAGGCAAAGTCGCTTACGCACAATATAAAAAAGAAAGATTTTCCTAAGCAAAGTAATGTTCCGGAAAAATTCGTAAAAGGAAATTACAACAAAGCAGAAAATCTAATAAAAAACTGGTAAGTGAACAGCACAGGCGGAGATTTACGGCTATTGGAACAAAACAGATGCTTACAAGACCGCGATAAGGGCCTCACACTCTCACACTCAGCCCTATCGATCGATAAGATACTGGGGGTTGACACTAGCTCGCAAGTCATAGGCTTGAAGCTACTTTGATGGTGTGGTCTATCACCCGTCATCCAGCTAGGTTATTCTGTAATAAGCCGGTTGGGCGGCGCGCGGCCCATTTGAGCTTGGAAATCCTTACGTTATCCCTTTTTTTGCGTTCAGTAAAAACGGGACTTAGACTTGAGCCTTTGGTGTTTATCTGTCTATAATTGAACCTTAATAATTAGGTCTGTACGTATGTATGTATGTCTGTCTCTTCAACCTATAAACTACTGTATCTTTAAACCATAATATAGTAGGTATAGGTACTTGGCAGACATAACCACAAGAATGTGTTCTATCTCTTCCCGTGGCCGTAAGAACCACCTAAGGGAATATCCAGGGAATTGCCAGCAGCCTCGATCTCCATTATAATCTCATGCGATAACCAAGCCATTTGCTAAGCGTGGTGATTATGGCAACCCCTCCCCCTATTAAGAGCGTCAAAAGTGGTGTTTTGTGGAGGAGGCCTGTGTTCAGGTGATAATGGGTGCCTATACAGTGGTCTATTTATATCATACCAGAAAACGCAGCGTAGGCCGGCCCCCCACTAGGTGGACCGAAGACCTGGTGAAAACCGCGGGGAGCTGGTGGATGCAGGAGGCAAGCAGCCGCTCAAGGTGGCGCTCTCTGGTGGAGGCGTATGTTCAGCAGTGGACGTCTTCGGGCATTTGATGATGGTGATGATGACTTATATCATCATCATCAGCCTGATGAAAGCATACATTGCTGAATATAGACAGGCCTTACATATAAACTTAGCATCAAAATAAAAATTACAATAAGGGGAAATAATACGCTACCTTGTGCATAAACTTTTTTACGTTATTGAATGACGTAACGAGCTAGTCGTTCGGCGTCATGGCTGTCCATAATGGCCCGGCTACACCACCGGCATATGCCGGTAACTATGGCATATCCCGGTGATGTGGCCACGATATATGCCCATAATTTTACGATGGCGATCAATATAGCATATTCCGGTAAGCAGCAGATTGCAGTATCACTCGGAACTTTAAATTAATATAATTTTGCGTGACAATGCACTGCGCATGACATCCTGATACTAACTGAGCGAGTCCAGTAATAAGATTACTGGACTCGCTCAGTTTTATATTTTGTACCGTAACAGACTCCAATAAGCCCTTTATAATGAGTCTCGGGAGACTTGCAGGAAGCTTTGTTGATAATAATACCTTATTGCTATTGCTATCTAAATAATGATTTGCAATGTTTTCCGTGAACATATTAATCTCTTGAACTGTAAAGTGCAATCAGCCTTATATATTAATAAAACTGTGTCCGTTGAGCGGCTGACTGGCAGACGTGAGACGACATCAATCATCAATATTATTATCATCATCAGATCACTGCTGAACATAGGCATCACCCACAGAGCGCCACTTAGAGCTGCTGCTTGGCTCCTGCATCCATCATCTCCCCGCGGTTTTGACCAGAACGTCGGTCTACCCAGTAGTGGGCCGACCACGGGCCGACCTACCATGCGTCTTCCAGACAGACAACGTACAACACTAATTGCTAAACAAAAGAGACGAATTTGGAAGGTGTCTACTTTTTTATTCTAATATTTTGGCTCCACACATAGTGTATAATTTAGCCAGTGTCAAGTATTGTAATTTTTTATTGTGCTACAGAATATTTCACGTTGGTAAAGCCAAGTTTTAGTCATAGTCTGGATAGTCATAGTCCAGTCTAAGTCATGCCCTAGTAAAGTGGTGGCAACTTTACTAGAAGCTTCTATGGAATTTTGAAAGCAACACGTAAAACTCATGCTCGTAATTCAACACATAAACACTGGAATATAAATAAGTTTAAAAAAATAATACAATGCAACGACGCGACGTGAACTTATTCGCGTTCCCGCCAAAACTCCTGATTTCTTTTTATGGCCATTTTAAATTTACTGAGGGTTTTTAAAAATTGTATCCCACCCTCAAATTTATTTTTATGTATATAAAAATAATATTGTGTGTTGTTTATTTTTATGTGTATTGTGTGAAGAAAAGCAAACGGGGCGGGCTGCGTCTTCTGTCCTATTCGTTCATATTCCATAATCAATTTTAACGATAAGGACTCCAGAAAATTTGGGTTGACGTAAATAGGAAATGGTAAAAAAAGGATTAAAACTACGTGAGTGATGACGTTGTCAAAGGCGCAATTAAGTTCGATATGATATACCGAAGTAATTGAATTCATTAGCATAGATTGAGTACATGATAGTAATTCATTTATTGATGATATTTAACGAACAAGGTATAGAAACATTTAAAAGTATTAACATCTTTGAAAAGTTTTTACACATTAATAATTTAATTGAATTTTAATAAAAATGTAATTTATTTATTGATTTTTAATTTATTAATTTTTCTTTAATTTATTATTCCTTTTATGTAATAATTAAAAATAGTAGAAAATTATTTTAATTTGATTTTGTACTGTAGGTAAGTAATTCCATGTTTTGGAGTTATTATACATACCTAACAAATCGATGCGTTAGATTTCAAAAATTTTGGCCCTCACGTAATCAATATCAGGAGTAGGTACCCAGTTTCAAAGGATGCTAATGAATTCAATTACACCCAGTATGATACGTAATAATATGAATATAAATAACCACTTATAAAGTTGACTTTACAAAGACACTAATCGTTTGCAGAGCAGTTTATTTCAAGTCTAATATTAAATAGGTATGCAATCCCGTGTTCATTCTATTCATCTCTTCAATGCGGCGTACTTCAAACGCGGTGGATTGCTTCAGTCAAAAGGTCCCGGTAAATACGATCTTGATATAAGCATACTTAACAGGGTTTTTAAACACTCTTTTCAGTGAGTGGGAACGTTGATAGCATATTTACTTTTGGCAATGTGGTAAATTGGTTTTATTCGTTCTTCGTTTTTCTTTCTATTCCTTTCTAGAATAGATTCTTTTTACTGATAAAACTTGAACGTATCGTACGAAATGTAAGTAATTGATTTTTTTCATCATATTCTTTCGTTCGTTCCCTTCGTTTCCCAATGCATAATAAGGCCAATAATCTTACCGTTTTATCTCCCTACTTAAAGCTGGCGACTGACATAAGCATTTGCTCGCTGTGAGCATGTTCACTACACCTGAAAATTCGTCTCGAATATTTGCTCAGATGGTGCTCCATCAAAATGGTGGACATGGTAGAGGCAATATAAAACTGCTTTGAGTAGAGGTAATTTCTGTGCTATATAATATCGGCAGGTACCTACCCATTCATGCACATGCATTTCTATTTATTTTGTACTCATGCTCACAATTACTTCATGCACAGTTCCGACCTACCTACACAGTTATTAAGTTCCCTACCCTCTCGTGCGCAAACAATATTTTTTTCCCCTACAATAACAAACACCTCTCGCCAAACACAGATAACCCCCAATAGATACCGCATTACGGGATTTTTGTTCGGATCCTAGCTCACCAAAACTGGCGGAAGGCGCGGGTTGCGGGGACTGGAGCCAATGCCCTGTTATTGGCTATTTCGAGTGACGCCCTAATAATGAATTCTAATAATTGGTCGAAACTAACGCCGTGCTGCGAAGCGGCGATTTATATAGAACCATTTACGCCAATGCATGGTGCGCGGTCGTCGTCTTTCATGCGGTATCTACTGGGGGTTATCTGTGTCGCCAAAATACAAACTTACATACCTACCTACACCTTACGCAAATTGAACTTACATAATTAGTTAGTTATATAGTTAATTATAATTATATTCCCTGCCTAATCATAATTTTACCTTTTTGTGTGATGATTTAATTTTTTTTTGTTGTTTCCTGCCTACATTTATGTTTTTTTACTTATATCGATACACCACAAGATACACAGTTATCAGCCTGTACTTTAAACGAATTATTACCTGTCTTGGGAGGAGGGCGTTGGTATGCCATGCCACAGGTTTTATCCTAGTTTGGGTGCCAACAACCCTTCAAGGATTTATAACAATTATACTATAATTATTGTGTAAAAGTTTGTTAAAGATAATAAATCATTTCATTTCATTTCATCTCAATATGGAACTGCTTTGAGCAGAGGTAATTTGTGTGCTGCGTTTCTTGTAATCCGCTCACATCGAACAAATGTTCGTGCTAGGTACTAGTCGTTAGCTTCAGCTGTAACAAGTATAGGAATGACGGTTTAGGCATTATACCGTAACGTAATTAGGTACTTATATGAAAGTGAAAACAATCTCGTATTTTAGAAAAGTAATATAGGTACTCTTTTAAAATACGTGGTTGCCCCACCTAGGCTACGGAAGGTATAGGTCTACACCTTACATAGCCTAGGTCGGGCAATTTGTTAAAAATGAAGACCGGAACCATGGAAACAAAAGTTAAAAACGCTACCATCCTTATGAAAAATGCAGCAAGTAGATGAAACATGTTTTCGAGAAAAACGTGAAACAAAAGGTTGCGAGTAGTCGAGAGTAGTTGAGTTGCTGCATTCCTACTTCCTGAGTTTTGGGTTACAGGTGGAATTTTGATACGTGAGAAAGAACAGAATATAGTTTTTTTTGGCGATTCCGAATATTTGTCTAACTCAATTTTGCCAAAAACGTTAGTACTGCGTTCTTCACTATGGGGGCAGCACGCTTGACCAGTTTTTCTCCTCTTTTCATCTTAATTAACATACCTAACTCCTGAGACTTTTTGAGGCGTAATGACATTTTTCCTCCGTAATAGCCTATTAGCCAAAACTTTAGGAGATCTCTGGAAGTTACTTTATAATTGCGATTTGCTTTTAATTTGCTTATTACGTACTTTTAGCTAATACACATTTTACGATATCAAAAAACAACATTTAAGTTCCAATGTAAGAGTAACTATAAGCACACAGAAAAATAGCGATTTAAGTAGGTACTTACCTATGTCTTATTTAAAAATAACTTATGTTGAACCAAAATTAAGCGCTCTTTTATTAATCTAACAAGTTTAACGATTGCATAGTGCAACTTTTAACTTTTAATTGTTAAAGATTACGACACCTATACCTATGGTAAGACAAAAAATACATAGGTACATCAGACACGTTGAACGTTGATGTATATTGTTTTCCACATGTATCTACTAGTGTTTCACGCATAAATAAATATTAGTTAGAAATGATTGTAAGCTAAGTTATGATAGCTACTTTTGGTTGCGAGAGCTAAACCACGCCCCGCAACCAAAAATAGCACGTAGCTAAATCATCCGAGTTTGCGGAATGTAAGGATCAAGGGATGTCATAACCGGCAAGTGAGATAGGGTTGAAACCCATAGAGGCGGCTGCAACCCGCGGGTATTATTTTGACACAAGATCCAGACGCTGCAGTACGAAATGTATAGTGGTTTAAAAGGCAAAATACAGATAATAGATACTAAAAGCTGTTTGACATCAAATGCTGAAGAACAGAATCTACTTTCAACATAATGTAAATTGAAATAACAAAGAAAAATGTTCGGTTCCCAAGTGCGTAGGCTGATGCATCTCTGAGTCACGTTTTTTATGTAAACTAATGACGTAACGAGCTATTCGTTCGCCTGATGTTTGCCTGCGTTACGGTTGCCCATAACAGATTGCGGTATCACTCGTAAAGGTTAGCGTGACACTGCACTGTGCACGTCATCCTGACACAATACATAGTGATAAGATTTAAGATTATACTAGACTGTGAAATCAGATCAGAAAGTCTCAATTGCCCAGTAACTACAATGACCTTCAAGCTGGAACACAGCAGCCCAACTCCGAAACCCAAATGCTAAAAAGCATATTTGGGTAGGGTAGTCAAATATTTAAATACAAATGTCTTTCTATTCATATTTTCTGAGCATCAACGAAAGTGGATGAGTTATGAAAAAAGTAGACACTTCAAAATGTCAGACCAGCATAAGTTTTCGCTAAAATTGTACGTTACATATTGTCAACGTAAGTCATTTAAATTCCTACTATGTCTACTGAGGATAGCCCATACAGAGTGGCTGAAATTTTCTAATATATTGTAAGTCATATTCTAGTTATATCCCAACCTAGCAGGGACGTATTTATAAAGGACAAAAAAATTTAAAATGTCGTCTGTAATGCATAATTTTGTATTGAAACTTGAGATCGACATTTTTTCCAAGGATTTTCTGACCGAAAAGCTCTTTGCATTTCAACCTTTACAGAACCGCACAATTTACAGGCTGATTTTTTGGATCAAGTTTAGGCGAACGACCTCTTTGCATAATCAAAGGATCGAATACATCAAACCTTTTGGCACAGGATCCTAGCCGCAGATTGTCTTTGGACCGTGAAATATACTTTTAAGGGCTTACAGGACCAAAGATATTGGGTCAAGATAAGCAGATGATATAGAGCGTCCTGAAATCTGGCATAGTGTTTTAGCTTTTTGACTAATACTTATATCGTATCGCTTTTAAGTCGGAGTTTAAAGATTAGCCGCATTATTAGATGATGGATCTTTTACGGTGAGTCAGGGAACAACTCTAAGCCAGAAACATGTAAACTACTGAACATCATCATCAACAGCCTGTCCACTGTTAAACATAGGCCACAGGGTGTTGAATATAGTTAATACGTGACCCTTGCCGTCCATGCCTGCATTGTATCTAAGTGATAGTCTATGTCAGCGCTGTCAAAAATGCTCTCTTCTTGCGTGATGACAGCTGCTGTTTGTGAGTTATTTTCTTAGAGTATAGACTTAAGTATGCTTAAGTCTATACTACTATACTACTACTATAGAGAGATCATCAAAACGATATTATATTTGTACTGCTCACACTTATCGCTACGTCAGTGGCGAAGGAAAGACATAAACATAATAGTAATTAGCTACGCTTGCGATAAGCACCATTTTTTTCGACTCTAGTCAACTGTTTTTTTCTATACGAATCTGTCAGACTCATTTACATGAAAGTGTCCACATCATATAAAAAGTGCCCAAAAAGTGGTACGCTTGACACATGATCAAGTTCTCTCTATGCTTTAGTCTATACTCTAAGGTTATTTTCTTTGTAATGATTTGTTCCATACGCTGTGAAGAGTTTTAGTAGTTGCATAAATAAACCGGATATAGGTACTGTTAAACCCGCTGATTATTATTTACCACCTGCGCACCTGCTGTCCCAGCCACCAGCTAGGAAAGTATAATACAGAGTACCACTTTGAGCGGCTGCTTGCCTCCCGCATCCGTCGGGTCCCCGCGGTCCGATGGGGAAGAAAGGTTGTCGAGTGGGCGTGGTATTCGTATATGTAATTGTTGTATTGACCAAATGATATTTAGGCAATACAACAATTACACATTGTGTAATTTTTTAATAATTGTATTATTTCAATTCCAATTCTAATAATTTTTTTCTATTACTAAATAGGCCCGCATTTGAACGCAGTCTTACCTGATGGAAAATGAAGACGCGGTCTACGATGGTACATGCTTGCCTAGAAGATACCTATTCACTAATTTTTAATACTTGTCCAATAGCACAGATTATATAATATACTAATACAGATTCCTCATCCCATAGAAAGGAATAATTCGGACTATTTTACGAATTATTTTATATCTGCATAACGCAAGATTAGCGAACGACATCTATTGCGTATTGGCGAGGTATTGGGCCAAACGAATACACTGGCCACTAACTAGTAACGCTCACGGCACGATCACCAGTTTTTTTTTACATTTGGGCTATTTTTTCTTTGTTCCTGATGAGATAGGTATTTATTACTAGACAAGCGTGCTACACCTTCGACGGCATCATCACTTCCCATCAGGTGAGATTGAGGTCCAACGCTAGCCTAGTCAAACATAAAAAAAGACCCCATGCCAATAGTAATATAATTATTGTATCCTTGTTATGTACCTATTGTTGATAGTTACCTTATATAACATGTCCAGCCATGGGCGAACCCAGTTTGGGGGGCATCCCTGGATTCCGAATGCCTACCTATCGTTGTCGAAAAAGTTATAAAAAAATCTCCCGCTAATAATATTTATGCTTTGTTTTAATACGTGACCAGCACGCTTGAACGTACGTTGCACGTATTTCCTGAAATATAAAACGTGGCAAGCACAGAAAAGTTTTCGCGCTCGCTTTGCACGCACTATCAATATTTATGCTTTGTTTTACTACATGACCAGCACGCTGGAATGCACGTATTTTCCGAAATATAAAATGTGGTAAATACAGAAAAAATTTCGTGCTCGATTCGCTGGAACTATTAATATTTGTTGTTTGTTTTAATACATGACCAGCACGCTTGAATGCACGTTGCACGTATTTTCTGAAATATAAAATGTGGCAAATACAGAAAAATGTTCACGCTCGTTTCACTCGTGCTATTGGTATTTATAATTTTGTTTTAACACGTGACTAGCGTCCAACACGCTCGAACGTACGTAGCACGTATTTTCTGAAATATAAAATGAGGCAAATACAAAAAACATTTCGCACTCACTTCGCTCGCGCTTTTCATGTTTGTGTCAGTTCTTTATTTTAGTAAAGAATAATTTTGCGCTTGCTTTGGTCGTGCTATCACTATTTGTACTTACTTTATTTTAATTTATAAACAGCACGCTTTTACTGTCATAATAAGAGACAAAATCTACTCCAACATCACGTTTCCAAGATATGCTTTCAAATTTACATTGGTGGTTGTTGCCTCCAGAGGGTTGGTTTTTTGTTGTTGGCTCTAGGTCTTTTCAGTGGTATTAAAAAATCGTGGGAGCCCGGCATAAGACTGGACTAAAAGCTGGGTACGCCCATGTGTCCAGCGTTTTGGTTTAGGCTGTAAGCTGCAATGTAATTAAATAAAGGCATTCCTTTTCCTTAAGGGTCTATAAGTTTCCTGAAAAATATGAGTAATCTGGGTATTTTGCAAGGCAACAGTGATGATAAGCAAGCACGCTCCATTGAGAACGTCATCGCTTGCCATAGATAAGCAATAAAAAAGTTATTATTATAGACTGGAAGCTAGTCAGAGCGCTTGAGCACTCAGGCGTTTGTATTCAGTTAAAAGGCCTATTCGGCCTACACTACACGATATTCAGGGCCCGGTTGTAAGGGCGATTAGGGAGCAAGGCGTGCCGGGACCGCCCGGTTGCCCTAGTTAGGGACCCTTACGCTCTAACTCTTATTACACCACCCTTAGTTAGGGTAAGGGTCCCTTAAAATTGGGTAGTGTAATAAGCCTTTAAAGGTATGTTTCAAATCCCCTGAGAAACTCGTACATTGTGCGGACTGCAGCGACTGTCAACCTATTTTTGGGGTTTTGAAAATGTAAAGCGACCCGCTTTATATTTTCGAATCCTTTAAAAATTCTTACATTGAAACATGTCTAAACAGGTTTAGCGCCGCTGATTGACCTTGTCTCGCACACTTTTTGTACTACGAAACGCGGTATACTCGTAAACGACAGTGAAGGTATGGAAAGCAATACTATCGCACACGAGTTTCTCAGGGGATTTGAAACATACTATAGTGTAAATCGCGAATAACTCGCGAGTGACTTGGCATGATAACGTGCTTTTTATTACCTAGATATTGTATAGAACGAAATTACTGTTTAATAGAAAACTACGTTCACGAACCTAGCTCATGCAGTGCATAAGCGCTTGCAATAATCTGCACGCGTCATACTGCACGTCGCTGTACACGTGCAGCCTTTGGGCTGACTACACAAAAAGAGCCTACAGCGCCCTCCGAGTCCAGTACAATAACGCGTTCAGGGCGGTGTTGGGGCTGCCATGATTCTGCAGTGCCTCGGCCATATTCGCGGAAGCGCGCACCAGCTGTTTTTACGCGAACACGCAAAGGCGAGGGTCTCTGTGCGGGCCAGCTCCAATACAGCCCTGAAAAAGATCGTGGGGACGCGGGACTGCCCCTACATATGGCATTGCTGTGATAGACAGTATGTCACTGCAATGCCGGTTACATTTTAAGTACTATTATTATTTTTAATATTGTGTTTCATTTTATTTTTTGTGTTTCTATGTGTGTATATTGTAATTTAAAATGTTATGGGCCTAAATTGCCTGAAATAAATGTTTTTTTATTTATAATTAAACGACCAAATAATTCTTTAGCCTGTTTATTAAGTTCAACATCGTATTCTCTTAGTATGAAGATATTTTTATTTACACTTTTAATCATTATAATAATTTAGTAACAATTACTTACAGGGTTTTTATTATTGCAACGTATGAATTTATTTGAAGCAATTAATTTTTATGATATTTTAATATAAGTTTGCGTGACGTGTTTATTAAAAAGAACATTCTTTAATCAAATTACATATTTTTAAAGGCTTTTAACTCAAACGGAATTAAAAAAATACTGATCTGAATAACAAAAAAAAAATTGAAAGACAATTGATTCATGGATTGATTAAGAACATTTGAACTTTAAGAACTGTAATATCTTTATACAATTGATTCAATCCCCAAAAATCAACATAACTAAACTATTTAAACCTAATCAGTAGGTAGGTATTATATGTATGGCATTAACATTTTTCAATACGTAAGGTTAGATTCAGACTTACTCAGAAGATATTTTATTGCTGCCATATTGAACATATATAGATTATGATGATGGATAGGTGTACGTACCCCCTTACCAATAAACACTGCACAGTATGGAATAGCTACTCGGTGTATTTCTCTTGTATTATCTATGCCAATTTCAAACTCAACAGAGAAAGACAAAACACTATAATATACTTTGCTCTTCATCCGCTCCTCAACGTTTATGAGTAAGTGGAATAGTGTATAATGTGCATAGTTACTGTGAAAAAAATTATATTAGAAAGAGGATTTGATCTGTATCATTTTGAACAACATTACGTGACAGTAGTACAAGACCAAGTTTTCGTAAAAATGTGTCATTCTTAAAATGATTGTTAATTCTTTTAAATTAGGGTCTAAAGTTCTTTGACAAACTAAATTTTTCGCAACCAACTTTTTCAGAACTTTAATAAAGTTACAGTGTAAAGTTTCAAGTTTACAATAAACTCTTAAAATATTTTATTATAATTACTTATCTACAACTAAATCATTTTAATATATACAAAATATTTACAGTTATGTTCACTGAATGTCTTCCGTCGTACCTAGTAGTAAGTAATCAATAAATATTTACATCGATCAGGTTTTTCTAATAATAATAGCATTATAAAGTTTAATACCTAAACTCGTTGATGAATATTAAACAGATATCTAACTGTAGGCTGTGGGTTCGATTCCCACCCGGGACAAAGATTTGTGTGATGAACATAGGTGTTTGTCCTGTGTCTGGGTGTCATATTGTATTCTATGTATGTATTTACAAACAAAAGTATATAAGTATTGTGTCAGTTATCTGGTTTCCATAGTACAAGCTATAATGCTTAATTTGGGGCCAGATGGCGCTGTGTGAAATGTCCACACATATTTATATAATTTATATTTATTTATTTATTTATATATTTATATAAATTATTTTTGTAGTATTGGTTCGAAAAACTAATACTAATGCACCCGGGTATGACAAACGGACTATAGTCCGTAACGATTTGAGATTCCATTTAAAAATTCAGTTGCATTCTAATTTTATTCACAACAGTATACCAGGAAAATCAAGTAAGTACCTTAACTTCCAGTTAACTAAACTACAACAATGTAACTTTACAACTTAAGTGCAACATACAGAACTTCACCTGGCACGGAAGATTTAAAATGTAGGTAGTTGACGGAACTTCAAAAGTTTTGGTTAACTGAACGGAAAACTTTCAAGCTTAGATACCGTCATCAGCAGTAGTCGGAACTTTTCAAAATAAATCTTATTTTACTAGGTGGTAGGACTTTTCTGCAAAGTTCGTCTAGGTAGGTACCACCGCTTTGCCAGTTATTCTGCCGCCAAGCAGTAGTGTGCAAGCACTGCTGTGTTCCGGTTTGAAGGGCATTGTAGCTAGTGAAATTACTGGGCAAATGAGACTTTATGATCTGATCACTCAGTCTAGTAATCTGATTACTAGACTGGGTGATGTCTCAGGATGACGTGCGCAGTGCAGTGTCACGCGAAACTTTATTGTTTTAAAGTTCCGGGTGACACTGCAACTGTTATGGGCGGCCGTGTCACTTAACATCAGGTGAACGACTTGCTCGTCACGTCGATCAATCACATAAAAAAAAAAAAAAAAAAAAAAAAAAAAAAAAAAAAAAAAAAAAAAATATGCTAGCGAAGGAACATAAAAACATAAATAAATTAAATATTCTCTGTACCTATAGCACTGAACTGATTTTCATTGTTTTGTATCCCATAATTTGAAAAATCAATAGAATCAAACCTTCTTGTTAGTACGTGTAGGTATATTTTCCGCGTACTCTATGGTAAGTCATAAGTGAGACAAACATTCGGCGCCTACTTACGCCCGCCTCGCACTCCGGCGTAATCTCCGGGAGATAATACGTTAGTTTACGTCGCGTACATGAACAACATACGATCATTTACAGAATAGCATTCTACATATTTTAATTTTTTAGGTCATGTTGATGGAGCCGATAGAAAGTTATGTCTTACTTACAAATTTCGACTTACCTACTGCCATTTTGAACATACGATAGTCTACTTAGGAGCCATTGAAATCTCTCGTGTTTCTAGAGTAGGTATATTTTACAACAAAACTTAAATATTATAATTTACAAAGACAACCACTCGCCTCATTTATTAACACGAGTTACTGATATGCATTTTCGAAACTAACAATATCCTAAGAATCACAGTATGGACTAGCATTTACAGATATTTAAACTTTATAAGTACAGTCTTACAACAGTGAACTTATCGGAAGAAGCATAATTTACACAAATAATTATACGCTAACCGTATGTGTGGTGTTTTCTCTCTCGCGTTTTATAGCCCTGTCTCTTTCGAAATCAGTTTAACTGAAATTAATATTTACTTGGTAACATAAAACAATTAAATTGACGAAATATTTTATAGGTTTAGTTTGTTATTAATGTTTACTGCATGTTTTTATGTTATAATAACATTTTGAAATATGCGAATTGAGGCCAATTAGTAAGCATTTGGACATACCTTATTGTTACAAGAGCATTAACATAAGATGTTTATCATAATGATTTATATAATAATAATGATTGTTAAAAGGCAGAAAGACACGTTAGCTGAAGAATATCAGAAAGACAGAGCCGACTCACATATTTACATAGTCTGGCGAGTAGTCAAACAAGTTCTAAGAATGTTTCACTTACACTTATAGGTACCTACACGGTCACTTCTTCCGTAAAGCGACTCTTATCATCAAGGTTAATCACGATTGCATGAGTCCGTGCATGTCCGGATCTCACTCCACGCACAGTTTCAGTGCTACTTGCACTAGATTTCACTTCACTTTTGTCACTTTTCAACCCATTTTTAATAGACTCTGGCGGCCGTATATCTCCACAGTTCGCTTCACCTGATATTTTAAAGACTCCATTTTGCTTGTCATCTTGTTCTTCTTTCTTTTTTGGAGAGTCAGTGGTAACGTCAGTGTGGCTTTGTTCGGCGTCTGCATTTTTGTTTGGACTGAAGGGTTTGTGTTTATAAGCTGGTGGTGCTTCGAAGGGTAGGTCTCGGCCGCTACTGCTAGACTCTTCCGCTGGAGTGACGGTGCACATGAGTCGATCAGCGACAGCACTGAAGACTGTATTCAGTTTGAGCGGTGCGGAATCCGGAGCCGGTGGCTTTCGCTCCATAACAGCAGCAGCGTCTTGCATCGCGCAGATCCGCCGTGACAGGACCGCGCCAGCACCACAGCGCTCGCGCAGTTTGTCCAGCTGATTACATATCTTCCTGAATTCCTCCTATAAAAGACATAAAATTGAAATTGGTCAAAGTCAGTTGGTTCAACGATCTAAGCACTCGATACAATTAGGTAAAACGTGACTGTTGCAAGTTTTTTTTTTTGTTGTTTGTTAGTTGTTATATGAATGTTGATTACACAGTAAGAATAAAATAGTACACCCAAAGGGTTCGCCCTATTTAAACAGGTCAGCACACCATAAATGCCTCAGAAATTGTTACAATGGCTTACCTCTAATTCTCTTTCTGTCATATTGTCGCAGAACCTTGCACTACGATTAGTGGTCATGGTGTAGGTAGAGTCGGCGGGCCGCGACCGGAACTTGGCAGTTTTGTCTCTCTCCTCCTTTCCATGCCCTCTATACACCATGTATGCCTGAAGAAAATTCAAACGTTTTTAAAGCTAGGTATTAGACAACTGAAATTTTGCAATGTTCGTTTTGGGGTAATCATATCTGATATATCACGTTTTAAAAGTATACACATAATATAAGTTTATCAGAAAGTACTATTAATTTCATCGCAGTACTCAGATTTTTATCACTCAGCTCACTCGGTAAATTTATATTTCATCGTCATGCCAATTTTTTTGCTCAACTCAAGATTAATAAAACTTCTATTTTTATTAGAAAGTATAGCGAGTGTGCTACTAAAATAATGGTATTTTCCAATAGCTCAGAAAGTGTCTACTGAAGATGACGTTCATTCGTGGCTTTGTACTGTGGCATCAATGGCAGTTTGGGCGGTGATCCAAATGTCGCCATTAAGCTGAGAAGACGTTGTCCTATTGACACTTTTGGCATTACCCATTGGCTACTCAAGTGTAACGTTATTGCATATTTTAGGTTAACCAAATTGCCCTTTAAGATTGCGTGGACGTGAGGGTTGCTAGTTCTTCAAGGACTTATCCTTCTACTAGATGTGTAAGTATTCTGTATCTTAGGTGTGGTTTATTATAGTGTAAAACATGCCACCATGAATAACTTAGAGTATAGACTAAAGCATAGAGAGATCATCAAAACGATATTATATTTGTGTACTCATTTGTGTCGTCAGTGGTGAAGGAAAGAAACAAACATACTTATAGTAATTAGCTACGCTTGCGATAAGCACCGCACCATTTGTTTCGACTCGAGTCATCTGTTTTTTTATACAAATCTGTCAGACTCATTCACATCAAAGTGTCCACATCATATAAAAAGTGTTCATAAAAGTGATACGCTTGACACATAACCAAGTTCTCTCTATGCTTTAGTCTATACCTACTCTATGAATTCACATTTGTGACTCACCTTACTACCAAATATGAAGCAGAGCAGTAGTGTGACGGTGAGTTGCGTGTGGCAGAAGAATATTATATACAACAGGTCAGGATTCGCTGGTGATTGTAGAAATAACCTGAAATATAAATATTTGTTTGAGTATACTTACCGTTATAATAAGGACTCTATAGTATGGCCGATATCACAGATAATATAATACTATACTAGTAGCCGATATCTATCAAAATTTCAAGCAAGCATATTGCCCTCTTGATGAGAAGATGCCACAGTAGCCTGTATGGACATTGGACATCTGTAACACAACACAACATAACATGACACTAATGGGTTGATTACACTGAGAAGAGAACACTGGTGGAAGCTCCTCCACATCTTATAGGTGTAGGTACGGTAAGAAAGTGCGCATAAATCATATACTTTAGAGAAACTATTTCTTTTCCTTCTGTGATTCAATTTAAGTATAATAATTAAAATTAAAAAAGTAATAGAAATAAAACAAAAAATTAAAAATTTATAATTTTTTTATATACTTAATTTTTTTAATTTGTTTTTACGGACAAATCCTCTCCCCATCAGGAGGGCCGTATGCTTGGTTCATCATCAGCCTGGAGACGTCCACTGCTGAACATAGGCCTCCCCCATGGAGCGCCACGTTGAGCGGCTGCTCGCCTCCTGCATCTATCGGCTCCCCGCGGTTCTGACCAGTTCGTCTGTTCACCTAGTGGGGAGCCTACGCTGCGTTCATGGTCGCCACTCCAGAACCTTTCTTTCCCATCGGTGGTCAGTTCTACGAGCGTTATGGTCTGCCCACTGCCACTTCAACTTGCTAATTCTAAAAGCTATATCAGTGACTTAAGTTCCCTTGCGGATCTCCACATTTCGGATCTTATCTCGCAAGGAAACATTGGTTGGTTGCTGTTATAGCATAAAAAAAAGCTACACATCTCCATCAGCTGGGTTAGCATGGACAGTAGACAAAATTGTCTTTCCCCGTTTTACGTCACTTTCTTCATAATTGCTTGGAGTAAAACAGGGGAAAGACAGTTTTGTCTACCGGCCGTGCTAACCCTGGTCCTTACATCTAAACATAATCTATGTTTACGTATAACGAATTTGGATTGGTAGATAATCAATAAAATTATCATAGCTGATTTCCTAGCTACCTACAATGAATTGCTAAATGTATGTAAATTCCGGCATAAGATTCCCTGTACACGCTCCCTTAGGATAAATTTCAATTAAGATAATAGAATGTATTATGTCCGGACCCGGCAAGAATTCGTAGTGTAGCCATTAATAATTAATGTAGCATTTATTAATGTTAGTGCTTCGGACACTTTGTGTTCGTTGTTTATTAACGTGGTGTAAGCGGCGGAAAGCCTGAAAATACCATTATACAAATACAAAGTAATTTATAGACATATCCACTTTACCGCACACCACTTTTCACTTCTAGGTAGGTACCACTGCTTTGCCAGTTATTCTGCCGCTAAGCAGTAGTGTGCAAGCACTACTGTGTTCCGGTTTGAAGGGCATTGTAGCTAGTGAAATTACTGGGCAAATGAGACTTTATGAACTGATCCCAATGACTAGAAAACTTTTTAGGCTGTGTGATGTCTCAGAATAACGTGCGCAGTGTCACGAAAAACTTTAATTTAGAGTTCCGAGTGACACTGTATCTGTTATGGGCGGCAGCGTCGCTTAACATCAGGTGAACGACTAGCTCGTCCCATCATTCATTTACATTAAAAAAATCTATAGATTCCCGAATTATAATAGTTTTTATTAACCTGCCTATTTTTACCTATTTTTAAAGTATCTACTAAATACTTAAAAAATACAAGATGTTTACATAGATACACTTACATAGATATATTAAGGAAGACTGATAACAGGAACTCGTTGTAGATCGCCATGGAGATAAACCGGCTCTCGTTGAATTCTGAGGGTGCTTTCCGCACCATGATGCAAAGCCGGATTCCCCACACCAAGAATATCACCTCCACTGAAGAAAAGTTAAAGTTAACAAGCGCAACTCTGAGTGGCATTGCAAACATAGGTATAAGGCGACTGTGACGCTTAACATCAGGTGAAAAACTAACTCGTCACGTCATCATCACATTTATATTCACATGTGTAATCGAGGCCATGGATCGGAGTTCTTTTCTGCATTGTGCCGGATTGCTTGCACCAGTAGGAAAGAGCATTTTTTTTAAACTCATTTATTTTAATATGCTTGCTAATATTTGACATTAGGTTAGGTAAGCCCTTAGTAATGTACATAATCCGATTTCTTGACTTGTATAAGTGTTCAAATTAACCTGTTTGCAATAAACTATTTGAGTATTCTGTAATGTACCTAACCAGGGTCGTAGCCAGGGACGCTGATTTTTTTTTGAAACCACAAAAAGAAGAAGGTATACTGTAAATAGTACGCACGGCCGAGACGCTTAACGTTGGAACTCTCCAAAGAAAAGAGAAAACATCAGAGCAAGTCTTAGTGATCTTAGTTGTTTGGTTCGAAAGATTACACTCACACTCACTGAAAACTTGCTTTTTCATTTCCATAACGTAAATGAATGTTTTTGAATAAGAAAGTTGAAACTTATTATTTTCCTTTAATTGCAAAGATGATGTTTCTTGGTTATGTTCGCGATGCAATGTGATCATTATCACGTTAAGATCTGATATTATGATCTTTTTTGTTGATTAATACCAAAAGACCTAGGTATTGGGAATGCCCGTACCGTAAATCGTACGCTGCAAAAAGCTAATCTCGTATTATTACTAGATGGCGCTGATCAATAGCCTGGAGGTTTTTGTTTCGGCTCTTGAAGGCGCACAAAGCGGTTTGACTCAACATTTATAATCCGAGTAGCGAAGGAATGGAACACTTTACCAGCGTCCAGTATCTTACTTAGCTAGCATGCTACACCTTCGATCGCATCGTCACTTTCCATCAGGTGAGAGCGTGGTCAAATGCTAGATAAGTCCGATGTAAAAAAAAAAAAAAAAAAAAAGTCTTTGTTTCCCGATAAGTACAATCTGGAGCTCTTTAAGTCGCGAGTGAATAGGTATCTTCTAGGCAAGCATGTACCATCGTAGACCGCGTCGTTACTTACCATCAGGTGAGATTGCGGTCAAATGTGGGCCTATTTTATTATAAAAAAAGCCATCAAATTATTGCAATAATACTTAGTATCTCTCTGAGACGATTTTCTAAAACATAATTAGGATGGCCACCATATAAAATAATAATATTGTTTTGTATGGTTAAAATTACATTATTATGTTGTAATTTTAAACGATTTGATACACTTAGCGACATCTAGCGTACTAGAAGGTACTAACTTATCGGCGTACGATTTACTGTATGAGCATTGTGCGTCTTGTACTTATTAATGGTATTTATTTATTCTGTAGTGATGGTAGTGACTCATTGAATATGGAACTGGTTAGATGCGACGCTAGATCGATCTGTTTCTTCGTCAGATAATTGTATATAAAATCGATCAATATTGTTTGGGTGTTCTACGAACCATGTGTACGCCGCTAAGTCTAATGTACGATTATTAAAGTAATGTGGTTATGTAGTTTTGTTTATAGTTTCAGCCGTGTGGTCCCGGTTTGCAAATATGACCTCCCCATCTCTTACCGTGGGCGCTGTAAGAGCCGGCTAAGGGAATATCCAGGAAATAGGCAGCAGCGTTTTCATCGGTACATAATTTATTTATTTGTTTATTTAATTGCTTACATAAACTTAGTACTTAAGTATACAACTTAAAGTAACCAAAATTATTAAAATCTTCAGCGATGACCAAGCCGCCTGCCGACCGTCGTGATTACGGCAAACCACCTCCTATGATAGGAAGCCATGTTTCACCAACATAGTACCTATGTATCATCATCATATTCATCAAAAACATCTTCTTATTGTTTGAGGTTTTTGACCATGACCCTAACTTTAACCAGTCAGTCAGATTAACGAGTTAAACATTCCCACTTGTGTTTAACTACAGATTTGACTGTAGTTTAAAGTTAACTATAGAGAGCGCAATCATCATCACCAGCCTGAAGACGTCCACTGCTGAACATAGGCCTCCCCGGTAGAGCACCACTTTGAGCGGCTGCTTGCCTCCTAAATCCATAAGATCCCGCGGAAAAAACTACTTACGCGTAGTAAAAGAATGGTCCCACCAATCAGTATTGCACAGGTACGCCTTCAGGTCATCCTTAGTCCGGCCCACTATGACGGCAGGGGGCGCAACAAGGGTGCGGATGGAGAGCAGTACGCACGCCACCCCTACTATAATCCCTATCCGTCTGAGCAGATACATGTCTGATATCTTCACTGCTTTGGCTGAACGCACTTGGAATATTACTGATATCCTGTGGATAACAAATATTCATGTTTACCTACTAACAGATAGATCTGGGAATTCTGAGAGTGTCAAATTAAGGTCGGATTGGTAATCTAAAAAATTCCGGTTATCACCGGCATTATTATGAGAATTATTGCATTTAAACTATAGAAAAATACCGCTGCACCAACGAGGATTTTTGCCCAGAAACCCCGTATTGCTGAATGTCTTTAATCACCTTAACCGCCATCCATTTATGGTTGATATTCCTTCGATTCGCACAAAGTGGTTTGGCTCAACATTTATAATCCGAGCAGCGAAGGAATGGAACACTTTACCAGCGTTTTTGTTTCCTGATAATTACAATCAAGCTCTTCAAGCCGCGAGTGAATAGGTATCTTCTAGGCAAGCATCTACCATCGTAGACCGCGTCGTCACATTCCATCAGGTGAAATTGTGGTCAAATGCAAGTCTATTTACTTAGAAAAAAAAACTCTCTAGCTCTAATTTTATTTTGCTTTAATTAGTATGCTCGTGTATAAAGTTTTAGTTAACATTAATTACTAGTCAAACTTTCATAACGATTAACGCAAAAACGTTTTTTCACCTCGGTGAAACTCGTTTAAATAAGCACCAAACGACTAAAATAAATACAACAACTTTCTCTCCGTTAATAAAAACTGCCAAAAACGTATGGAACTTTCAACTAGGTACATAAATAATATTTACCCTGTAGGTATTATAACAAAAAAAGGATAAGTTGTAAGCCCTCGACAAAAAAACTGCACTGAGTGTGGTGCAAGAGAGAGAGAACAACAAGAAAACGTTGTCACCATTGACATACAAATATTACTTCGTAAGAACATGCCTGATGGAGTTTTGGCGGGAACGCGGAAAAGTTCACGTCGGTGCATTGTATTATTTTACAAAACTTATGCTTTTTCCAGTGTTAATGTTTAAAATTGGTGGTGTTTTACGCATTAAGTGCTGAATTACGAGCATGAGTGTGGGCAAGTGATATAATGTAGTGAAACGTGGTTTTTCGTGTTGCTTCCAAAATTCCATAGAAGCCTCTAGTAAAGTTGCCACCACTTTACTAGGGCATGCCTTAGACTGGATTATGACTTAGACTAGACTATGACTACTCTGACTGTGACTATGACTTGACTTTAGTGAAAATTTCCATAATACGATGAAAAATTACAAAACTTGACACTGGCTAAATACACTATCTGTAGAGCCAAAATATAAGAAAAAAAATAAAACAAAAAAAACAGGCCTGATGACAAGTTAAAACGTCGCGAGATTGGTCGAGTACTACAAAGAAAACATGCACAGCTGTGCTGTGAATGGTTGTGCGAACTACTCCCGTAAGTGTAACAAAAAACGCAGCATAATTTTACCATAATTAAGTTACTGTTTTGAATACTATACTTCATTTTGTAACAAAACAATCTATTTTCTATTTGGGTAATCATTGTAAACTTTTACAATGACAGGACGTCATGGTGGCGTGGCTATATTTTTTGCTCAGCATTTTGCCAAAAAAATGTTAGTTCGGGCATATCCTGATATTTAAACCTATGATTGTCACAGAAACCGAGTACACACAATAGGCTTTTGTACCCCAAACGTGAAAATACGAGGAAACATTAAAGCAGATGAAATACAAACATTTAACGTATCTTTAGAGCCTTCCAATTTGGAAACACTAACCAGAATCCACTTCATCCTTTCATGCCCCAATAAGCTTATTTTCCGGTTAAATTAATACGTTAATTAATTCTCATGTCGGTTCGACGAGTTTCCTTAGACCGTACCTTCAACGTTATTCTATGTAATATAGGTAGCATTGATGATGTTTGGTATTATAACAATATGGGACTAGTCTCCATTAAGTGAATGGGCGTACAGTAAATAGCATGCAAATTCATAGTCTTTTGTTCTTAATATACCCTAAATTATTGATCCTCTGCTATTTATTTAAGATGGAACGTTATACTCACCGCGGCAAATTCAAATTTTCTTGCGTTTTTTGCATATAATAGCTTAATTACTCAACGTGATTACATGAATACTCATTTTGCGCAAATAAATATATGTATCAATAAACCACAATTAAAAATAGCACCTAGATATTATTGGTTTAGCGACAAAAATGGCAATAGACTGTAAAGCCAAAACGAAATTTGTTTATTGCCATTTGTTGCTAAACCACTGATATTTAGGGCCGATTTCACCGTTACAAATAAACGCGATCAGATCAAGCTAAACTCCGTTTAAGCGTGTAACTGAGTTCAGATCTACAATTTGAATTTCACCAACATAAACAGAACGCAGTTAGAGCTTAAGCCAGTTCAAATTCTGAACGGCTGATTTTCGGCGTTTAGCTCGCTTGAACGCGTTTTGATGACTTTAACTGTCAATACTTCGCTGTCATATTGATTATAACAAAAACCACGAATTATTGAATATTTTAAGATGGAATGGGCTTTGGATCTAGTTTTTGACGAAAACAACGAGGATGAGTTGCTTTTTCATCGCTCAAGGCGCCTGAGATGGATACGCGAAAGAGAAGAACTCTTCGACACACTAGACGACATAGATTTCATTAGAAGGTTTCGGCTCACGAAACCAACGGTTTTGACTGTATTGGAGGCTATAGAAGATAAATTAGATTTTCACTCATATATGTGAATACCTTCTCATTTCGCCCGTATTTTTGTGGGATTTATCGCTTTCAATTCGAAATTACCACGGAAATATAAACCTGTCACTTTGAAAGTTGCATTATGTTACAGTTTTGATAGTGACAACACTGCCAAGCATGATGTTTACGTTAGTTACTGACACAGATAAGATAGAAAATAATTGACTTCTGAAGATATTTTACGTTCTATGGCTTCTTAAATTGGTTTTCATGAACGCGATCAAAATGTTGCTGGTGAAATCTGTATGATGTAAATCTAGATCAAAGTCAACATTTGAACCCGTTTATTCAGAACTTAGTTCTAGTAAACTCGTTTTGTGATACGAACGGTGAATTTGGCCCTTAGGCGATACTTTTAATCGTAATTTTTTGATAATTATATTCTTTTTATTTACGTTAAATAAAGTAAAAATAAAGTTTTCATGTAATCAATCACGTTAATAAAATAAAATTTCGGTTTGAACTACCAAACCGTTCCGGTTCCGGTCAGAACCGAACGGCAGTCAGAAAAAGTTTTGAGCTCTTTTGAGAGATACTATAATTGCCCGCCCATCGTGGCGGAGTCAATTGTATTTCATACAAGCGCTCTGGCGCTTTGAGCTCACCGTGGTTAATTTCCGGCACACTGCAATAACAATAGATTATCTACCTAGAATACACCGTATTTTCTCTTTGTCCATTTCAAACTCGATAAAAAATAGAATAATAAACAATCCTCCTGAATTCGTTTATATTTATGTTTGTTAAAAAATGTGAACCGAGCTCGCTTCACATTTTTTTCAACACATTTGCTCAAAAAATGCATTTACAAAGCCTGTATACATTGTTCGAAAGTTAAACATTACGCACCATACAACGAAGCGTGCGGTAAAATAGGTACTCTCACCTAAGTACCTATTTTACCGCATCGTTCCTTGTATAGCGCCGTGCGTAACCTATACGGTTTTTTTTTAATTTCAATAAAACATACATAGGAATTTCACCAAGGAGTTTCACATTACGAGGATAAATAAGCTGAATGATCGAAACTCCTTGGAAGCGATTTTGCTCAATACGTTTGTCTCACTTTAATACTAGAGAGAAAATGAAACTAAAGATGTAGTTGGGGGGTTTTGGCGGGAACGCGGAAAAGTTCACATCGTCGCATTGTATTATTTTTCAAAACTTGTGCTTTTTCTAGTGTTAATGTTTAAAATTGGTGGCGTTTTACGCATTAAGTGCTGAATTACAAGCATGAGTGTGGGCAAGTGATATAATGTAGTGAAACGTGGTTTTTCGTGTTGTTTCCAAAATTCCATAGAATAAGCTTCTAGTAAAGTTGCCACCACTTTACTAGGGCATGACTTAGAATGGACTATGACTACCTGACTTAGAATCGACTATGACTAACAAGACTATGACTAAGACTTGACTTTACGTGAAATATTCTATAACTACGATGAAAAATTATAATACTTGACACTGGCTAAATACACTATGTGTGGAGCCAAAATATAAGAAAAAAAAAATATGTAGTTCTAATTTTCACCACGCACGTGACGCCATTTGCATTGTAAATGCGCGCCATTTTAGGCCATTTTTATATTAGTTAGATAAGGAACGTCAAAGGTTGTTTGTTGCGACTTACCCACTAATAAACGAAAGTTTGTTTCTTTACTTATTGTACTATTTTCTCGCGAATGTGTTGAAAAACGTTGTATGATACACGTGCGGAAATTGGTTTCTACAAACTCGTGACTATGGTAATTACATTCGTCTACTCGTTTGTAAAAACCAACTTACCGCCCTAATATCATAAATAACTATTACCAAACAGCCTCTATCTAGCTCATGATTCTAAAAAAGAAACGTTGATAACAAATACTGGTATTGCGTGCCAAATAGGATAAAAAAAGATACAATCCTCACCTCCAAGTCTTCAACATCAAGGCACCATACGTCAAACAAAACCCCACTTCTCGGAGCCAGACCCTGGCTGTGCAGGTAAAGACCGTAGGCCGCCCGTACATGACGAGCGTGGTACAGTATATTAGTAAAGCTCCAAGCACGATGACCCTCAATAAGGCTGGGCTGGCTGCTCGTACCACCTGGGAAAAGTGGGATCGTTAGATGGAAAAACCTTCTTGAGTATGAACTACCTATTTCAACGATTCATTATACGTTTGTCGACTTTTGTTCTATGCATACCTACTATTTTAATGTTTATAGTCATAGTTTTACTACCATTGTTGAGCTGTTGCTCAAGACCGTGAGAAATGGAAGGAAGGTAGGGAGGCCTTTGCCCAGCAGTGGGAAAATACAGGCTGATAATAATAATAATAATTACCATTACATTGTAACTTGTGACCTTCTATAAATAAGTAAATTTAAATTTGGAAATTATACACAGAATAAAGATGGTCAATGGTATTTACTAACCCTCACATGCCCATATTTCATAGTGAAGTAGACTATAAAAGGTAGAAAGGAGATGATGAGGCAGGCAAGTGCGAAGATGCTAGTCCGTAGCACCCAGTTGAGGGCGGCGACGCAAGGGGAACCATCCAGGCAAGCTTCACAACCCTCGGCGCAGGGGAGGCACTCGAAGGCTTCCGTAACTGAGTAAAGGCTTCGCTGAGACTGCTGAAGAAAACAACGATAATAAATCAACTTATTGGCAAACACGCTAAATCTATAACCGCATCGTTACATCACATGGTCATCATGATCATGGTCCGTCGAAAGCCTAGTCTGAATTAGGTACTCATCTCGACATTTGGCTGAATGGAGTTTGATCGAATCGATTGAAAATTGATATTTTAGCGTAAAATCAAAACAGCTTACCGATAAATGATTCTCGTACTCCTCTTCAATATCGCTGCCGTTGTAGTACCTGGTCTCAGCAGTCGTGTTGGGGAAATAGAAGCCACGTCTGCAGACGCACCTGTATGACCCTCGCCGAAACCCCAGACCTGGGATTGGTACGCACTGGAAAAAGAACTTGGGTTGAGGTTCCTTTTATGTGTTTATTTTTATTAATTCTGTCTCTATCCTATACAGAATAACGTATGCAGACGCTAATGCATATAGCAACATTAGGATAAATGCCCATCCTTCCTTTAGTTATGTGTCAGATACATACATACTTTAATAATTAAACAATGTAGGTATATATTAAAGTATAGGGCTGGGCAATGCCATCAGAAACCACTCTTTTGGAGGCCATAAATAAGAATTCATTGCCATAAGCGAGTGGTTACCGCATATTTTATTTCAAAAGACTGCCCCAATTTAAAAAAATATCATACGTCATGCTTACTGGAAAATGTATGACCATTGAATTTTAATATTGTGTCTTTTGCGTGATGAATATTATCTTAAGGCCATTATTTTCACTTCTCAACGTAAAATATAATGTATCGTCAAAATTGCAAAGCCCAAGTCTTAGCCATTTTCGTAGACTCATGTTTAAAACGATTACTTCTTTTTGTTACGAACAAAATTATGATGAATGACTTTGACTAAAGGTCAACTAAAGTACAAATATATAATTTAAGTCTTTAACAAAGTGTATTAAATATTCAAGAATATCTCATCAAGCTGACTAATCTAAGCTAAGCCTCGGTGAAGGCTTCAAGTTTTACCATTATTAAAAAAAGTGTAATATACCATCATTTAACATTGAAGGGTATGCCTAATCCTACACAAGATCAATTTCTTGGTGAAGGTTAAGCACTGCATCAAAATAGCGCAATATTTCTAAGCTACAGCTTGTTTTTTGTGACATGTGACATGTAATTGTGATTATATATCTTTGTGAATAAAATTATGTGATGTTATGTCATGTTTTACATTTTTTACATGTAGACAATTATTATTATAACGTCGTATTCAAAAAGAACGCTGATCACTTTATTTCTCTCTTTGTCAATCAAGTCAAGTAAAATGTGGCATTGCCTAAAAGACCCACAAATCCCTCTAAGATATCCAACACGTCTGAGAGAGTCCAAATTTGTTTATTTGACTACCCTCCGCTAAAACAACAAAGGGAAGTTACACTTAATTTACTGCCTTCTCCAACCAGCCAAGCGGAATTGCGCATTTCTTTTGTTTTCCTTCAAAGCTAGTTTGTTATTCCAAGTTGGGGAGTTACTGTATGCTTAATTAGTACGTAGCGATTAGTGATAGTACGTTGGTTGTTATCTTTCTACAGACGTCAAAAAAACTACTCCAATCATCAACAAAACCATTTTTTCATTTTTTGGATAATCATTTTTTGATTAGGATACGTAAAGTTGCTTGTCTCCAGCTCATGTAGAGTATATCCTGTGGCTAAGGACAGATGAATGAGAATTCAGACCATGGCTGTAATTCAAACTATTGATTCTACTAATTAGTCTAAACAGGAATAGAAAACGTTGAGAATGTTATCATTGATCAGACCGATCTGGTTCAAAGAGAGCAAACAGTATCCTGACAAATGGTAGTTTTCTATCTGAAAATGCGAATTGAACTGATAAGAACCCGTGATGAGTCCCTTTGAGATTTCGCTAATCTTTCGACGCGGGTTCTGGCCAATGTCAGTTAGATCGGGTCGTAGATATGAACCAGGCTTATATGTCAGAAGTTCTGACCTTTGGTACGTAGTACATCACACTGCTTTAAGGCCGTGCTACAAAGAAGTACGCCGCCTATTGGAAAAGTACCTTATTTATGGTATGGACAGCTGCAAAATCGGAGACGCTATTGATTGTAAGCATAGCTTGTACTATGGGAACCAAGTAACTGATACAATACTTAAATACTTTTGTTTGTAAATACATACATAGAATACAATATAACACCCAGACAGAACAAAAATCGATGTTTATCACACAAATGTTTGTTCCGAGTGGGAATCGAAACCACAACCTACAGATCAGAAGGCAGGGTTACTACCAACTGAGCTATCAGGCCAGTCAAAACCACCATATATTTTTGACCATAAATCCCCCTCATCTCCTCGCTCATGCTAGATGTTTGTGGACAAAAATTTGCAAAAGTCCATGCATACCATACGTAAATATTCTTTGCGATAAGTTACGATTACTTACTTAATATCGAGTGTTACCATTTTATGAGTTTTTAAAATGCAAAGTATCAGCAGACCAGAAGGTAGCGGAAAAGTTAGGGTTATGATTTACAATGTTAGAGCTCATAGCATTCATAAATGGGATTTGAACCCGCATCCATCCATTCCAAAGCCTGGGACATACTTTACTTAAGGTCTTAAGCTATACAAAGACAAAGAGAAAGGATTACAGAGTTGGCAGCGTCATCCATTGGGAGATTCTTGAGGATCACCACGAAGTTCAAAATCATTTTGGTTTACTTTAACAATTTGTGTTTATCAATCGCAGTGTGTGTGTATGTGTGTGTTATTAACGCTTTGCTCCTGAATTTAACCAGTCCGCTCCACAGTTATGATTGACACCATGAACAAAAACTATATGCATATTTTTGAATAATTATCTACGATAATAACTATTCTCATCAGTCAATGTAATTGCTACATTAAAATTCATAACTGGTAATAGACATTCTAATCCCAACTGGCAACTCTAGCTGATATCAAAGTAAATCCGAATTCGTACAACTTTTCCCCATCAAAGTAAAAGGTCTCTTTAATCTTATCACAGCCCAAAAGTGTCTAGAACAGAACAATAAAACCTAAAATTAATCTTCAGTATGACGATTACGGATTACTTAATTACGCTTTTACGAGCACATAGAATTCACGAAAGTTTCAAAGTAATTTAGCACTGAAAAGTCTGTGATTGAGTGTACCGTGACTGGCGTGTGAATGTGCCACCTTGATGTTAATGTGTTTGGTTTGTTTTAAATAACTTTTGTTGTATTACTTTGGAAAACTCTGCATATACCTACGGATGTAATTTGTTCTAGTACGTGCATAGTTTAATTTGAAATAAGCGGTAATATTGAATGCGTACATTACTTGACTATGAGCAAGAGTGGCTAAAGAACTTTCCGAAGCAACGTCACGCACGTCATAGACAAATCTAGCTCTACCACGCACCAATTACTTTTCAAATTATGTCCTGAACTAGCACTCGACGAAGCAAAAAATGTCGTGATGAACTGACACCCGACAACGTTGAAATACACAAAGTGAGCACATTCGTGTTTCGCAATGTACTTGCACTTGGCCATCACGTTAGAGTGGTGTATAATCTACTGTACTGATGATATCATAGTACACAAAGATTTTTGTTCACACATCTTACATCTTCATAATATTAAAAGCCTGCTGTTTTCTTTTACACTAGCAATGGCAGTTACAGTTTAACAGTACTAAATTACTGAAAGATAAAAACACAAAGTAATATTCTCCTGCGTAACATTCCAGCCGATCTCGCTCTGAAGGCCTCAAAGGGAAAGGCAAACTATTTGTCTAGAGTCGCGATTCTACCGCTCATAGAACGATATATAAAGCGGCTGTTCCACTAAAGATTTATCTGGCAAGCGTGATTCCGCGCCCATTCAATAACGGGACATTTTGTACTATTGCTTTTTGTTTTGGTTATCGGAAAGGGACTTGTATGGGTTTAGATTTGTTTGAATGGTGAATGTTTTTAGCTGATTGTCTTATGTTTTTATTTGTAAATTTTATGTTGTATGTTGATGGTATTTAATTTTCTCGTTTAAACTTATTTTAAGATGGTTGTTGTTGTGTTTTCTGAGGTTTCATTCATCACCAACAGCCTGAAGAACTCCACTGCTGAACATAATACAGAGCACCAATTTGAGCAGCTTCTTATCTCTTACATACGTTTTTATTTCTGGATCGTGGCACTATTCTCGCACGGAGAGATTGCTTCAATTTTACGCATACCTATATCATATTGGTGGATAACGTTCAACTTTTTAATAATTATCTTCGATTTAAGACTTATCAGACAGGGTAAACCAATTTTGAGACGCTAGTTACCTCTGTAGTTTTCTTCTTACACTTGTCTGTGCCAGCAAAGATATTCAGCTGAGTTGACCCTGGCTTTAGAGGACACTGGTCGATATCCACCCTCCTCAGGTCGATGTCGATGCCACTCGTCCCTCTGTGAAAATTTACCTTCTCTTAACTGGTTGAACATAGCTACGTCGATATCGACATAATTGAACTCTATAATAATTGTGTCTGCGAATCTGGCGCTCGAGCGCCAGATTCGCAGACACAATTATTACCCTCGAGGGTATAATAACACAAAACAGTAAAGTATTCTGTTTTGTGATAATAATTTGTTTTAACCCCCGAATTTTAACTCCCGATGTAGAAAGATGACAGATTATAAGTTTGAAGCTTGTCTATCTGTGGCAGTAGTTCCCAGACGGATTCATGATGTACCTTTCTCTACTGTGAGAGAAGGCCTGTGTCCTAGCAGTGCAATTCAAGAATCTGCCCAATCTACGAAACTTTCGAATAGAGAACTATTTACGAATCCATCCAATCCTGAATCCATCCCACACCAAACAATCGGTAGAAAAGAAACGTAATGAGCTGACGACTATGACTTATAGTGAACGTTTAGAAGTAAAACTGTACTATATTTTCACAGACATAGGTAGTGATATTATAGATAACTATATTACTTACCGAGCTTAAAGCAAACCATAAAACGTACTTAGAAAATTTCATAACAAGACCCAAGAATTTGTTATTCTGACGCACCAAAAATGATATAAGCTGCAAATGAGGGACCGAGCGACCGTGGATTAAACAGACCGGCCCAGAAAGCGGTGGTTTTGAATAAACAAGGCTGCTAAACCTACCGGGTGCCTTTGATAAGGTTTTAAAGTATGCTAGGACTAAGTGCAAAGTTATAAAATAAGGTAAAGTATGCTAAGTCTGTGGAATAATCAAAATGATCTAACGAACTAGTTTAATAATGTAGTACGTTAAAAGTTTTTGTACACCTTTATTGAATTTTACTAGTACTGTAAACATATTGTAGGAAAGAATGAGAGAGTAGGCATCAGGAATTCATATTATAGGTAGCGAAACGGAATTTCATAATATAGCAAAAGGTAAGGCAAACTGGGTTGGGAAAAGCTGATTATTGTTACATTTTAGATTACCCTTTTGTGGTGACGGCGACCGAAATAATAATTAATTTACCATCCGCAAATAATTGTTATGTTACTCGGAACTGTGCGCTTCCGAAAACAGTATTTTGAATAGCTAACGAGAGGACGTATCAAAATATTTGCTCTTTATTAATCAATGTATTCCTTCGTGGAATAAAATGATTTTACGATAGTTCTACAGCTTTATACCTACCTAATATACACTGGTAGATAAAAACTTTATTTAGTGCTATTATTCAATCAAGAAAAAATATTCTTCCAAAGTTTAATAGGTTTACTTAGGCATGTTTTCTAAAATAACTAATAGATACTTGTAAACATTTCGGGAATATCCTGTTACTCAAAAAAGATGAAGGAAAAAATTGCGATAAAAATTAATAGCATTTCCAAGAACCAAATAATTCGAAAGCATTGTGTTGTCAGATTTGACATCTACTAACTCACCCCTTACGTGCTTACAGCTCTACCAATTGTACAAACAGCGATAAAGAAAAGCCTCGCTCCTTCGAATGAATCGATCATAAATATTGGCAGACTCTTTACGATCGTTTTACTAACACGATGTCAGTTTATAAATCTCATATACCCAGTCATTTCACTGGCGGTTGTATCATATAAAACAAAATATAGTAACTCTTGCCAGACACTTGGCAGCGTAATAATTTGTTTTGAAGACAGACAGTAGCGCGTTATCATTGACCTCATCTTTTTATGGCTCAAACGGCCACTTTGCGCTACCTGTATTTTTCCGATCGAGCAAAATGGTTCGCAATAATAAACAGGATAGTTGGATTGCGTTTGTGTGAATAAATCATCAAGATAGGTACCTACTTATGTTTGAATTGTATGTGTTTTGAAATCATTATTCTTATAACGATAACTAAATAAATAAATCAACTTTTTTCCCGGGCGGGTAGTTGCAAATAAAACATCTTTAGTAACCAGCTCTCAATTAAATTTTAATAAAAATAGTTTAAATCTAGCTGCAACTACAATTTTTATGTATAATTAAATAGCATAAATCAGTACCTGCTGGGAAGTGTTATCCTTTCTAGGGCACAAACATTTCACCACTTTTTGCTTATAACTGGTTAGTCACTGTTCACTGTACTATACAAGATGGATGCTGTATTGGAGTCACAGGAGCAACTACAGGCACTCTTTTTGCAAAAAATGGATGCATTCCAGGAGGAACTGAAGAAATCTCCATCTCCAGCCAGTACTTCGAAAGTGGACAGTGAATTTGCATCTTTTCGTGTCTTTATTCTGACAGTACTTAAGGGCCTCCAAGACCAAATCAGCCTACTAGCCCGTGAAGCAGATAATCAGGAGATGCGAGCTCGTCGGAAGATCTTGCTGATCCATGGCATACCCGAAGTCTCAAAGGAAGACACTGCAGCGTTAATTGTGAAGACAGTGGTTGCACAGTTAAAAGTGTCCGAATTTACTGCCAGTGACATTGGTCGTTGTCATCGAATGGGCCGTTTATCCAATCCTGATAGGCCGAGGCCGATATTACTTAAGGCTCGCGATATGGCCGTACGCAACAAGCTGTGGTATGCAAAAACCGCTCTCAAGGGTTCCGGTGTAACTTTGTCGGAGTTTCTGACAAAGCCCAGACATGACACCTTTATGGCAGCCCGTCAGCGATTCGGGGTTACGAAGTGTTGGACAAGGGACGGCTTTGTGTTCATTCTAGGGCATGATGGGTCATGGCATCGCGTCAGCTGCGTTGGCGACCTGAACAAGATTGCGACGCCACCGGCAACGGCTGCTGCGAAAAGCCCGAAGACTCGGCCCAAGGAGTCGGTGGTAGCAACGAGAACAAGACGTCCCGTCGTCGTAGCCAGCAAAAAGTGAGATAACAAACTCATGTTCTAGTGATGTTTTTTCATTCAAGTATGTTCTTAATTTCTTATTAAAAACTTAGTGAGCAATTGAGTATTAGCATATCAAAATTATTGTCTATTAGCACTGTCTCTAGTCTATTTCGTAATTAATGGCAAAGTACCCGTTTTTTATTGTTTACATCTGTTGAATTTTGTTTTTGTTTTTCTTTAGTTTTTTTTTTTTTTTTTTACCTTGTTCTGACAGAGACTTTTGTTTGACAATTGCCATGACATTGACATAGCCACATTTCGCTTTTCCCCACAGATTACTGGAAAACAATAGACAGTAGACAGATAAGTTTTTATATGCTCTAAGTAGGCATCGTCCATACAAAACCGTTACAAAAAATCATTTCTTTTCTTTTCTCTCGTACTTTTTAAGTAACAACTTTTGTCTTCTGCTTATTTATGTAACGAACACACTGTTATTGATAAGCTTTTATGTGAATTTTTCAGGTAGGTATATGCTTAGTTCCTAGGATGTATTAAGTTTATTTTGGTTTCATTACCTACTCTTTGTCTTTTCTAGCTCGCGTCAAGGAAGTTCTAGATAGTATAATGGGTAGGTAACCTACCTAATTGTACTATCGAAGTTCCTTGCTTCTTTTGCAAACGCAACCGGCAGGTGGAGTTTCTTTGTTTTAATTTTAATTGGATTTAATAGTTTGTTAGTTATCTTTTATTCTTATTTTATATATTAGTTTATTATATACGTATTTTGAATTATAGTATTAATATGATAAATATATTTAATAGCAGTAGCACCAGTGGTAGTGAATATTTATCAGCTTCTTCAAATAGTAGTAGTAGTAGTATAACTGATGAGGATAGTTTCTCCAGTATCCCATCTCTATCTGATATGTTAGAGTCGACCTTTTCTGACGTACCTAAAAACTTTAACGTTATTCATATCAACGCGCAAAGCATTCCGGCACATTATCCTGACATGTTGGCGTATCTCGACCAGAAGAACGTTCAGGCCATATTAGTGTCTGAAACTTGGCTTAAGCCATGTCTTCCAACTACTTCCTATTCTCTTCCAGGTTTTCTTCTAATCCGCAACGATCGAACCGGCAGCGTCGGAGGGGGAGTGGCTATTTATCTCCGTGCTAACATTCCTTATACTGTGATTAGTAAATCGCCACAGCATCCATCTGCCAATGCCGGTGAGCATCTCATCATAGAAGTCCTTCTTTCTCATACTAAAATACTCCTCGGAGTATTTTATTGTCCTTCCTTACGGATAAATTACTTCTCGTCTTTTGAAAAGATCCTAGAAGATGTAATTCCCTCTTTTACTCACTGTACCATTATGGGTGATTTTAATACGTGCCTTCTAAAAAAAGATCATCGTTCGTCATCATTAGAATCCATAATAAAATCAAGCAACATGTTTATATTACCATTAAGTGCTACTCACCATTTCCCTAATTCCACACCTTCACTACTGGATTTAATGATTGTTTTATCCCAACAACATGTTGCTAAGCACGGTCAATACAGCGCGGATGCTTTTTCATACCATGACCTTATCTTCCTTTCATATAAAATTCGTCCTCCTAAACCCAAACCTCAAATCATTCTGCAGCGTAATTTTGGTGGTATGGATCGTGAAGCGTTTCTTGATGATGCTAGGAGAGTTGACTGGTCTCCGGTTACTAATGCGCACTCGGTGGATGATCAGATTGCCCTTTTCAATTCAATTGTAACGGAATTGTATGACGTTCATGCTCCTCTTCGGGCTATCAAACTGAAACATCTTCCTGCACCATGGCTCACTGACAACATTAAGTCTTTGATGCACAAAAAAGCTATATCAAAAACAAGATACAAATTGCGACCTAATGATGTCAACAAATCTAAGTATGTCCAGTCACGAAATCGCTGCAATATGGTGTGTAGGGATGCTTTACGTCGCCATGTCCATAATTCAGTTGAAGACTAGAATCCAGCCAAAGTCTGGAAGTTCCTCAGGTCTTTGGGAATAGGCAAATCACGACATGACTCAATTCCAAAAAATATTGATATTGATTCTCTTAATTTACATTTCTCTTCTTCATCTGATATGCCCGATTCAGTTAAAAATAATACAATAAATAATCTTTCTGCCATGTCAACTCCCGACCTTCCTCCGTTCGTATTTAGTCGATTTACTGAATGTGATGTTAAGAAGGCGGTACTGTCAATCACCTCCAATGCGGTTGGGAGTGATAGTATTAGCCGCAACATGTTGATGCCCATCCTAGATATTATCCTTCCCACTTTATGTTTCCTTCTAAACAATTCCATCTCCAGTTGTGTGTATCCTTCTATATGGAAAGATGCACATATCATACCTTTACCTAAGAAATCCAACCCCAAATCCTTTTCCGAGTATCGTCCTATATCAATCCTACCCTTTCTATCCAAGGTCCTTGAGCGTCTTATCCACAGACAACTTAGCTTTTTCCTGTCAAACCAAACTTTGCACAATCCTCTTCAGTCTGGCTTCCGGCCTGGGCATAGCACGGTTACTGCGCTTGTTAAGATTACTGATGACATTCGTCTAGGCATGGAGAACAGCCAGTTAACCGTGCTTACATTGTTGGATTTCAGTAATGCTTTTAATACTGTCAACTTCGATATTCTCCTTGCATTACTTCGTACAATTAACATATCTCCATCAGTAATCGATTGGCTTCATAGTTACCTATACGGGCGCCGGCAACGTGTTTGCTTGGAAGAGTCGGTCTCTACCTGGTGTGACACAACAGCCGGCGTGCCGCAGGGCGGCGTCCTTTCACCTCTTCTCTTTGCCATGTTCATTAATTCGATATCTCGTCATCTCACTTCTTTCTACCACCTATATGCAGACGATCTTCAAATATATCATCAAGCCCCTCTGTCTGAAATAGACAAAGCTATTGAAGCAACAAATCATGACCTGTGTCGTATAACCGAGTGGAGTCAATCTTTCGGACTGAAAATTAATCCAGTCAAAACACAGGTCATTATTTTAGGTAGCTCAAGAATGATTGCTAAGGTGGACTGGCTGACACTTCCAGGCATTGTTTTTGACGGAGTGATCATCCCTTACAGTAAGTCCGTTAAAAATCTTGGAGTCATAATGGACCGCTGTATGAGCTGGGGTCCTCAGTTAGAGGCCATTAGCTGCAAAATGTTTGCTTCGGCAGGTTCTCTAAGGAGGCTCCGTAATTTTTTGCCCACTGCCACCAAGGTTGCGCTTGCACAATCTCTCTTGCTTCCCATTTTAGATTACGCTGACGTCTGCTACCTTGATCTTACGGAGGACCAGCTAAATAAGCTTGAGCGTCTACAAAATCTCTGCATCAGGTTCATATTTGGCTTGCGCAAATATGACCATGTTTCTCATTTTCGTGCAAAGCTCAAGTGGCTGCCCATACGACTTCGCCGGAATGCCCATATCCTTTCCCTGTTATACAATGTATTGTTTAACCCCTCCACTCCGCGCTATCTTAAGGAACGCTTTAACATGTACAGTTCGAACGTCTTGTCTCTTAGGTCATCGGAAAACCTGACTCTTAGGATGCCTTTACACCGCAGCACCTTCTATGATAGATCTTTTACCGTTCAAGCTGTCCGCCTCTGGAACGCTTTACCTGTCACTGCGAGACGGGCACCGTCATTGCACAGTTTCAGAGATCAAGTAAAGGAGTTGTATTTGTCAGGGTAGCTCAACTTTATCGATCACTATAGATACTATTACTATGTATCACGGATTTAGCAACGCTATTACTCCGTAAGCTTTTGTTATTTTATTATAATTATATTAATTATTTAGGTATATGTATATACATATAGTGTATGTAGTTATTATATAACATTGTTATATGTAGTTTATGTAGGTATATTATTGCGATATAGGAATTAGTATGTAGGTATGTGTATGTTTATTCATTATTTAGTTAGTAATATGGTAAGGCCTAATTACCTTATTAGTAGGTGTGCAGATAGTTAATGTGCACCCCGTCCTTTACGAATTTGATCAATCCTCTCCATCCAAAGGTTGCCTGGAAGAGATCGCTCTTAGCGATAAGGTCGCCCATTGTTCCCCACTTTTTGTGAATCAATTTATTCTTTGTAACTTTTTATTTTAATGTTTGGTGTGTACAATAAAGAGTTTATCTATCTATCTATCTATCTAAAGCATTTGCTTTAGTTGAGACTGTGGCTGTCTATTAGATAAAACAAATTACTGCCGAAACCGGTAGATGTTTCGAGATTTGATATTTGGAGGGTCTTCAGTATTCCTTTTTTGGCGTAAGAGCGTACTTAGCTAACACGGGGTTTTTAGAAATTTCTTTAGTTTTATGTAAGACGCCTAATGCCATGTTAAATGTTGAATTTTAGAATGATATCACATTACTCGTCCCATAAGGGAAGGGTGTGTTGCCATAATCAACGCACTTGGCAGGTCTTGGTGATAGCATTAGATCATAATAAAGACCGAGGAGAATTCTGCTGCCCTTCCCTGGATATTCCCTTAAGTTCTTACAACACCCATGAGAAGACATGGGGTACTTATTAGAATTTCTCAAAAAATGAACACAGTGGACTTGTTGAAAGCCTACAATCAAATCCTTGTAAGTGGTTAGGGAGGCTATTTTTAAAACAACTTACTTGAAAAAGTAGCTTCCATTATATCCGAAGAACGGTACAGTGTAGGTGAGCATCCAGATATTACCTCCACCACAGTCGTAGTACGGCTTCGACCACTTGCCATCTTCGTACGTCACTGACAGGATCTCATCTGGTTCTCTGTCAGTGTGCGCGGTATCGTTGTATGTGTATGTGTTGTAACCTGGAGATATACATCAGAGTACCTTACAAGAAAAGAACTATATTACGAAACTGTTCATAAAAAACTTTGAAATCCCAATGAGGCCTTTCCCTGAAAAGACATGATAATCAAAGAAATGGAAGGATTTGCAATCCATCTCTTTGCTAATCGTCATTGAAAGAAAGAGTCGATATCGATAGAGTTTCTTAGTGCCTCGCTGCGACAAACGAGTTCCATATTCGAACTTGAGTGTATGTAACACTCAACCATTCAGTACTGTCCAGTGCCAAAAACACATTTGTTAGAGATATAGCCAATTACAACAGCTAGTATTAGCGATGTATGGTCTTGGCTATGTCACAAGCTTTCTCGGCTCTTAAACCCACTCATTCATAGTGCCTATTTGTTTCCAAAATGTAATTGGTTTGATTCCCAAATTCTCACCAGCCGTCAGTAATAATATATAACAAATTGCCAATTTCGAAATTCCCTTTTCACTTTAATTATATGAATTTAATAAAGCAAGCACTACAATTCACATAATCACTTTCCCCAAGTTTCATTTTTGAGCCAAATTAATAATAAGGTCTAGAGGCGAACCTCATTCAAACAGAATTTAGCAACTAATTCCCCTAAAATTTACTCAAATATCATCATCAAAGTTAATGTTTGCAAAGTTATGAATTAAGCGAATTTCATAAAAATAAGTAACGGTATACCCAATTCCATTTCGCGGATTCAATAGTAGTGTCCTAAAAAGACCATTAATTATTTCAATTGAGCTATCGTAGTAACTATAAACAATACTTGCAAACTTACCAGAATGGCAAGCCACAGAAGAAAAACTTGTTCAGTTATAAGCTACTTTAGAAAAGGCTCACCTTTGCTCCTATAGACTTTCTCATGTAACAAACCTTTTCACAATAGGTCAAAATTCTACTACAAAGACTCTATGCTTCAATTCGACGATCCATTTAACATTTTTTTATTTTTTTTATTTTTATGTAAACGGATGACGTGGCGAGCTAGTCGTTCGCTTGGTGTTAAGCGTCACGGCCTCCCCTTTTTTTTATAAACATGTAAAAAATGCTAACTTTATTTACCTTGCAAATAGGTGTACAAGATTTTAGATTTGTAGGAATATTGAAAACCGGTGTTGCAAGGACTGATGCCTGATGAAGCCATAAACAGCTTGTATTGCTGTATAATTTTTTTCATTCGTACAATATCATCATAACTTTTTGCCAGGCGTTAAAAAGCCTTGGACCTTTTACTAGAAATACATTGTTCGGCGAAATTGTTTTCGAACTTTGCTCTTTACTACAAGTTGTTCACAATTAGCGTGGCTATGCTTCAAACGTTAACAAAAGGAACTCTGCACTAAGGTTTATTATCAGATTTTATCGGGAAACTTTGCCCTTTGCGGTAGGGAAAAGATTTGGTGTTTCCGACAAAAGCTTTGTGGGTCGTGGTCTGTTTTTGTAGAAATTTACGCATTTAATGTACAACATTATAAATTATTAAAGTTTCAAAGTAAAATTAGTACATTTTTATCTTAATTATTATCTTCCATTCAATTTTGTTTTAAAAATATAATTTTAACCACCACCATTTTTTTTTGTTTTTGTCATTTGATGAATTCTAATGTTACATTTAGTTTGTAAATAAAGATAAGTAACCACATACGCATGCTTAGTAAAGTTCTATAAAATGTAATATTGAAACCAACCCCTTTTCATTGAACGACCACAATTACTTTTTAATGCTGTAGAGGTACACCGTGTATAGAAATCCCGCAATGAGATTTCTTTATACATACGTCAAAATTGAAATCTCATTATTCGATAATATGTTCAATATGAAAACCACAATGTATCTCGAAATCCCTAGAGACGTAGGTATATTTGATTTCACACCAACCTTATAATAATATAATATTTGATTTCAATACAATTAACTCGAAACTCACCTCTCCGAAATTGATTGTGGTTTCGTATAACCCGCTCAGCATTTTTCCTCGCTATATAGAACCACTCCGAAGTATTACTCAGGTACTTGTACTCCACAGCCAGGTCTTTCGCCAAGATTGGCCCTTCTGGCAACCGATACGCGAAAGGACAAAACAACTGGTAATCCTTATATTGGTACTGGTCGTAACAGTTCCCTGCACCGAATATATCGTCATCAAACTCCACCATTGAAAACACACTCGCATGCAATAAATACTCATTATACATCACAGATGATCCCGCATACTTCCACAGTCTAGTTAACATATTAGCTCTATTAACAGCTACGTCTGCTTCTATCCTAAATCTCTCTTGAGCGTACCTATCCACTACTCCTTCACCTAAATTTAAATGAGTTCCAGCTGTACAGTTTTCACCTAACAAATGCTGTGTTTCTATCAGCCTTAGGAACTTGGTCACCACATCTTCAAGGACTGGTTTTGTGATAGTGACATTGGAAGTCGTGTCGTTCGTCACGTCTTTGGCGTCATCTATTAAAGATTTGGTTTCGTTGTCGTAACTATGTTCTACGTTGATGAAATGATCTACTAAAGACACGTCGGTAGTGGCGTCTTGTTTGTGCGATGTGAAATTTCCAAAAAGCTTTTGAAAGTCGACGTCTCTAGATCCATCTTCGTCATCTGGAGCGCCGTATGCTCGCAATGCTGATACAACGGGGTCCTCGCCAGACTTGTCGATACTTTCTGTAACAAAGAAAATTAACCCTTAAATTATTAATGTAACGTTAGACAACTGAGCATGTTATTTATGATTAAAAGTTAAAGGTGTTTTAAAAGTAAAATAAACTATGTCAGTCGTATATGCCACTATTTACAGTATTTGTTGAGAAATATTTCTCCATATTTCTTAACTTTTTAAAGATGTTCACTAAGTAGGTTGTTATTTTGCACCATACCATTTTGTACTTTAACGGTAAATAAAATAATAATACCTATTTTCCTGTTCTTGTGGCTAAAAGCGTAGACAAAAAAGAATGTAGTCCATTTACTGATCCAAAATTGTAAGTAGATACCTAAGTAGGTAAATCAAGACCCTGTTATGTGGAGATTGGAGCCACACTCCTTTTTGCTGGGTTGGTGCGGTTTCCACACAATTAAGCTTTGCGCCGGCTATCCGAGCTCACACAGACCTTTCATCCCAAGATATATTTCAAAAGTAACTTCCAGAGGAACCTTTACGTGAAATTTGCAATTTGAGATAGAATTTATTGAAATATATTACTTGAAATTCTCACATTGGAAAATTCTGTTCCTATTTTTAGTACCAATAGCAAGTGTTAAGACTTATTCCACTATTATTATGGAATCAAATAGAAGAACATGGTAAATTTGCATACCTTTAAACTTCCTTAATGCAATGCTAGATTGCTCTTTTATCAATTTACTATCAAAATACAAATGAAAATCTAATTAAAAAAGCAAAATATGCTCATGAAATATCCAAGCTTATTTAAGTTAAAAACCTCGACCTAATTAGTTTAAATATTTAACCATGATTTTGTGCACCTTTTTGAATGAATAAATTATTAGCCACTCAGTTTAAATAATTAAACCTGCCGACATTTTGTAAGCTTATAAAATAATCAAAAGTAGAAAGGACGATACCCACAGAATGTAAAACTTTGATTTTAATTTGCGGCTACTCAAAGTTTAGACAGCTCAACGCCTCCGTGAATAAGTAAATCTTTCAAACCCAGCTCAAGCAAGTCATTGCGATGAATGGAACGACTTATTTTGATAAAGCAATCGACTCCTACACCATCTCCGATTTCCCTACTTCTGATGAAGTTATCTGATTCCCAACTTTATTGGCAAGATGACGCTAATAAAACAGTTTTAGAGGTGTTAGAATGCTGATAACGTTGAAGATATTAATTTGTTTGAGAAGTTAGAGTAGTAAGTAAAACTTTGTAATGGTAAAGCTTCTAATATTTTTGAGCTATTGGTTCGCAACGCAACGCGCAGTGTCTATTATTTGTCTGCGAGTAAGTAGAATGTCACAATAGACTAATGGCAAGAAAAACACATCCATTTCATCTGCGTGCAGCATTATAGTTTAGTATAGTGCATACCATTTGCGAAGTTATTTTTTATGTGATTGAATGACGTGACGAGCTAGTCGTTCACCTGATGTTAAGTGACACGGCCGCCCATAACAGTTGCAGTGTCACCCGGAACTTTACAACAATAAAGTTTCGCGTGACACTGCACTGCGCACGTCATCCTGAGACATCACCCAGTTTAGTAATTTGAATTACTAGAATGTGAAGTCCTAAAGTCACATTTACCCAGTAATTTCACTAGCTATAACGCCCTTCAAATCGGAACACAGTAGTGCTTATACAAAAACAGAAAGGGATAATCATTTCCCGACAGAAAATTCAACTGTATCCCCACATTATTTTAGTAATAGGTAAATAAGAAATATACGAGTGCCCAGTGACCATGGCCCAGGCTTTCAAATTTCGCACAAACTAGCAAAATATAATTCAGAGTAAGTCAACATTGATACATTCACTTCAAACTGATATCTAAAACACTTGTTTACAAACCCCGAGGGCAAAATCAAGAAATTTGCTTACATAGATTAAACTTTCTTGAGAATAAAAAATACTTGGCAAATATATAGATCCATGTTTTAAAACAAATAATGGGAGAAGCCACTGACTCCTGAAACACAGTTTCAACTAGTTCGAGAGTCTATGGGTTCATCATAACTTTGGGCAATATGTCAATAAATGATTTGTATTTGTTGATTTGTATTTTTTATGTACAAAAGTTCCCTAAATACGTTACGGGGCAATCGTGCTCAAATACGGAATTGTCGTATATCACGAAGACAATAAAATCGGTTAAGGCTGAATTGCACTAACCGACTTTGGGTTCAATACCTATATTTTTTATGACTGAGAGGGCAGCATTTATCCGCATTTTAACTGGTAATAAGTGACAGTATGATCATGGTTGTTTTGGAATTGACTCTCAAAGGATGCCGGACGGAACGTACTAAGTGCTTGGTGACAAATTCTTTTTATTATATTGTAACTGGTGATACCTATATGGTGGTTCCATAACGAAATTAGTAGAATGGCAAGTAACAGCAAGCACGATACTGTTAAAGAAACAATGAAATTGTTGGTGTTTCTTGTCTGAAAATACAATCTAAGCCCGTTACCTGCTTATCCGCTTCTTTTTCTAATTTTTATCTTATATTATTTCCTTGTTTAAACTTAAAAATTGTTTAAGAAAACAGTCAAACACACTCCAACAGCCAGAAGACGTTCACTGCTGAATACAGGTCTCCCCCACAAAACGCCACTTTGGACGCTTATCATAGGTGTGTTTCACCACGCTTGGCAGGCAGCTTGGTGATCGCAGAAAATTTTAATCTACCGAGGAGTATGCTGCCCATTCTCTGAACATTGACAACGAAATAATTTTCAAACTGATTGAAGACCAACAATTCTCAACCCATTTTTTTCAAACAGCTTGGTTAACCCATAAATCTCTACGCACGTCATTAGAAAGTGGTCAAACTTCAAAGGCACGCCTTTCACCCGAACGCACGACTATCACGGAGTATCACCCAATACATTACGTACCACCCCCTCCCGCCTCCCCTGATAGAGTCGAATGCGCTACCGTAAAGTGGATTTGATGCTTGCTTGTAAAACTGGCAATATACCGTATAAAGCGGGATCCTGTTTACGACACGACAAATCGCGCCTTTCATTACTGCGAACGGGAGAATTGATGGCCGACGGCGTTTATCCGAGCCAATCTTGCGCGCCGTAAGCCCCGTACTGATGTGCTATTTTCGGTGTTGAATGTAGCAAAATAGAAACGATTTTAGAGGGCTTCAGCTTTACAGCCAGTTCCCGCTGATGACGGACTGTGGACTGATGTAAAGTGAACGAGCTCAAGGATGTCACATACATTGATGCCACCTTTGACTAGTCAAAGATGGTTGCAGTATTTAGCCAACGATGCGCGTCAGTACTGACTAGAAAGATTTATTGTTCCCGCAGCTGGAACCCATATTGTTTTTGTTAAACTATTAAGCTTGTATGCATTTTTAACAAAAGCTACTTTTCTCAAAATACCGCAGAGCCTGAAATAAAGGTTTTTCGGCGAGTGTGTTGCCAAGTTTTATGTTGACGCATGCCGACTAATGATGATGACTTATGCCTCATCATCAACTGCCTGAAGACGTCCACTGCTGAACACAGGCATCCCCCAGAGAGCTGGCCTAGGTGACTTATGCCTATGCATTGCCAATTTCTGCCAATGCAATGAAACATTAGTCAACGCACGAACTATTTCTTCTATAATAATATGAAAAGTGTAATATCATATTGTCTACGACATGTACCATCTTCTAAAGCTTGATTTATGGAGTTTTATAACAACGCACTGACATAATTTATTACCCAATACCGCTTGAAAATCACGTATTTATCTAAATGGAGTAGCGAGTAATCCTAGAATGTATTGTGTCTTTTTAGGACGGTTCACTGTCGAAACTTATAAAATCGTTTATCATAATTTTGTTACAAATAAAAATGTTACTTATAATCATCATTTCACATAATGTGATTTATTATACTTTGACTACATCTAATTTTCTTTATTATAAATCAAAATTAATAATAATCCAAATTTATAAGAATGAAACTCATAAGGCGTATATGCCATAACAGTACAAATTTATAATGTTCTTTTACCATAACTAACTTAAATCATAAAACAAAATATCAATAATACTGTAAATTATGTGACTGGAACTGTTGATTGTTATATATATCTTAATAATCAGTTATAAAAACGTATTACGGCAAGCCAATTTGTTCTTCAATCTATGCAGGCACTTTATCCAGTCAAAACAATCAAAATTAACGTGTGGACTGTAGGTAATTGTAAAATAACTTATATTTTCTCATGTTATGTTGATTTTGGTGTTGTTGGTGAACTTTGTTTAAATCAAATAGAGGTTATCTGAAACTTAATATAGATGGTTTCTGTAATTTTTTATATAAGCATGAGTGACTTCTGGCACTTCGCCGGCCGCTGCCGCGGCACGCTCGCTACGCTTCGCTTCGCTCGCTCGGCTCGTGCGTCGTGTGGTCACAGTTAACCTAACGCTCCTCCTCGCTTCGCTCGTCGTCGCACCTATTTATGACTTTGCCTTAGACTAATATCTTAGTATCTTTAGGGTATACATGCATATCTATGTAATGAAACTACCTCAAAATTATTATTATGTTAACTAAAAAATATGAAAAAAACATTATAAACCATATAATTATGAATGCTGATTATTATGAAATTATAAGTAATGATATTTATAATAAAAAAAGTATGATAAATAAATTCTTAACATTAATATTATAACATAAAATTTTATAAATTTAAACATTATTTGAATAAATTGTATAAGAAAAGATCAATATAAAAAGTAACTATTATGAACAAAGTTATTTATAAATAACCACCATTATATATTTCATCATTATTAAAAATGAGGTATGTGAAATGAAATTATGAATAATGAAATTATTAGTACAGACGGTATCCCTTTTAGGACAACTTTTTTGGAACCAAATGTACCTACATTTTTATTAATATATTTTTGTGGCAGGCATGAATATATTGAAAGTAAAAGGACTTAATTATTTTTATTCTGTGCTTAAGACTGGGATAAAATTTTAATATGTATATGCTTTAACTTTGTGCTCCGGCGAAATTAATATTAAGATAAAAAAATATATTTTTGTATACAAATAACAAAAATTTAGTTGCAAACCATATAGAAATATAACTAAAAGATATACTAGACTAAACTAGACCTAAAACAAGACAATAACTAAAATGATTAATAGATAAAACTAAAATGTAAGACATTAAATTATAACCCGTTGGTGGAGGGGAAAGTGCCCTGAATACTGGCAGCATTACCCAATGAGGAAGAACTATGTTCTATGTTGGCGCAAAAAGCGTCAGCTAAGCATATGCGATAAGCGATATGCAGTCAGTTAAGAAAAGCGATGAAAAAGCAATCAATATCTGAATTAACAGCTGATTAAACAGAAACAATATATATATACTAAAAATTACATCCAAATTTCCAAATCAAGTTATGGTTAAAATTAGATGAAACTGGATAGGTAATTGCAATACAGCGCAATAAGCTCAACGGGTGAGTTACGACGGGGAACAAATTTTGGGAAACACCAAAAGCCAAAGAGCATCATATTTCATTTCAATTTAAAATATTACCAGGGAAATTCTGTGGCCGGCTGCAAGGGCTGAATATTTCGCCATTAAATTACAGAAAAGTGCTTTTTTCTTTTGACTGGAATTTGTTTTCAACCATTTTCTAGTTCCATGTGTCAAAAACAAAAGTTGCGAAAATGTCAGACTAGCTAGATGAACAATAATAGTGAAACCAAAAAAGAATACCGAATTGAAAAAAATACAAGTACCATTCAACGTGCATTAGTCTAAATCTGGGACCAGGAGCAACGTCTGATAGTCCTACAGGCTCATCTGTCTGTCTTCAACGTAGGCTTCCGCTACGCTTAGTTCAAATATAACAATACAGGTGATGGTATTGATGGATTTCATATTTCTATTTTTGACTTCTACGTAGTTCTGTGTGCTGTCTGTATAATTCTTCTGGTCTGGGGCGTAAATTACTCTATGGTTTTAAGATTGCTTAAATATAAACTACTTTCAACTTTTCAATCGAATTCGGCTTTGTTTAAATGTTATAGGTATTGTTTTTTAGACTTCATTTTTTATGGTTCAGTTAGTCAGAACAAACAGTCACTCCCGTATACTCAATTTGTTTGTAGGTGGCTAATCTATAATCAGTCATAACAACAAATATATGGGTAAGTACCTACGTAGTATAATATATACTACAAGTTTTGCTTAGTTTGGGGCTAGCGGCGCTGTGTAAATTGTCCACGAATATTTATCAGCACCTTTGCCTCTAACTTTATCTTAAAGAGTATTCTTTGCTCTTTTATTATTCCTACAAAAGACCACAGACCAGGAAGGGATACAACGTATGAAAAGACGAAATAGGCTCCTCATAATTATTCATTATCAAGTATTTGATCAAACATTTAGTAATATTTAAGTAAATGGAACTGCGTGACTGCAACTAAATATTTTGCCCATACATTTTAGTAGAACAGAGTTTATATTATAACTTGTATAAAGTTTATACAAGTTATATATAAAATTGCTATGCTTTTTGTATATTTTTAGCTCGAGCATCAAACGGATTTTCCTTCTCAATGCTGAACATATCTATTTTTATTTAATGACATAGAACTCTTTTCTACACCACCCCTCTTGTCAGCTTAGCATTTATTGTTAGAACGTCTTAAACCGCTACGGGCATGGCCGTACCGCCCGATGAAACTCGTTTAATTTCCCGAAACCGGTACCCTGGCTCTGTTTTAAATTTGATTACCGTTCCCATTTTATCCCTCATTTCGAACGGAGACTGCTTATTGGAGATCCCTGTGAGCACTACATTGGTTTCCAATTGAGTAGGCTTGAGCAGAACCTTTATAAATATTGACAAGCTATCGACGTTTTCACTGCCTGTCCAATCGACGGCGGTGGAATCGTAAATACGGTATTTAAATAAATCTTTTTTATGATAGCTTTGTATAGGTAATAAAACGTACTCGTTCAGAAATTTGATTGAGAATATATCAGTATTTTATGATGGCAGCTTGTTAACTCAGTGAGCGTCAGTTTCCTTATATCCTGTAGATTTTGATGTATTCAATTATTGTATTATTAGTCCAATACAACCGTGAAAGTCTTCTGGTTGATTGTACCTTGATGATGTATACATAATGATCTATCCTCTTGAATACGATAAAATTAAAAATGAAAAAAAAGGAACATTGAAAACAAGTCTATGTCGTGAAGATAAATGTTATTTACTTCGTTTAAACAACATGAACGTATTAGATAATATACCTACCTCTACTCAGTCACTAGCAGCATTACTTATAAACATTACATTAATTTATTAATAAATAATGAAATAACCCTACGATCAAAAATATACCCACATAGATCCTGGACCCTAACTAGGATTCCCTATCTAAGGACCCAGGAACTACGAGGACCATGGTCCGACAACCCTGACACAGAAAAAGTATTTGCGGTTTTTTTCTATACACAAATACGTCTTGTCCTGTCACGGGAATCAAATCCCCGCCGATGGATGCAGGAGACGAGCAGCTCCTCAAAGTGGCGTTCTCTGAGGGAGGCCTATGTTCAGCAGTGGACGTCTCCGGGCTGTAGATGGTGATGATGAGTGATAATACTATGGTGAAGATAATAAACACATCATCAAGATCTACCATATTATTAAATTTTCATAAATAAAATACTTTACTTGTAAATGTCATCATCGTCAGCTGGAAAAGTCCACTGCTGAAAGCCTACCCTATAGATAGAGCGTCACTTTGACCGGCTTATTTGTCTCTTGCATCCCACTAAACCAGATCGTTGGTCCACCCAGTACCATGGGGGGTAAGCCTACACTGTAAATGTAATCACGCACAACACGAATTCAAATAAAAGGGGTTGAAAAGACTTGTATCAAATGAAAGGTATTCAAAACAAAATCAATATGCAAAAATACAAAGGCCAAAAAGACAGAATGAAATGAGGGAATCCAACAAAAGCTTCGACCTTCAATTTTCGTGTCGAAGACCTAAGCGTTCGCACCTACTCCTTTATTTAGAAGGTATTCGGGAGGCATTCGTTGTTTATTCATTCCAAATCCAGAGGTGAGTAATCGAAAAAAGTTTGGAGCAATTGGCAACAATCACGACGTTGATCTAAATTAGTTGAGCTTTCTAATTAGGAAACAACAAACTTTTCGTGTCATGTATGGGTTGTGACAGTAAGGGCACTTTAATTTAAGGTGTGTTATGTTAAAAAAAAGCTCTCTCTGGAGGCCTATGTTCAGCAGTGGACATCTTCAGGCTTCATCAACAGATGATGATGTTAAAAAAAATATCGTTGCTGGAATATAAGCTGTAGTTAGCTCACACAGTGTAGTAGTAATCTTATTAGTAGTGTCTTCTTCACACAGTCACTCAGGATGACGTGCGCAGCGCAGTGTCACGCAAAACTATATTTTTTAGTTTTGAGTGGTCGGGGTTCTGTTATAGGCAGCTGTGACGCTTAACACCAGGCGAACGAATAGTCATTCATATACGCAAAAAAATGAAGTATATAATATAGGAGTTTTGTGGTTACCCTTTCTCATGGAAACTATTTTTCGGAATAAAACGTTTCCAACGCGTATCGCGATAATGTGTTCAAATTTTCATCTATATCGGTTTAGCTATTTTGACGTAGAAGTAACATAAACAAAAAACATAATATATAATTCAAGAAGCAATATGATTTACTATTTATTTATTTCTCCCCCATTGAACGCCGTCACGTACATTTCTTAGCCGTTTGTAAACAATCGCTTCAACTTTTCACCAGTCTCGTACATCTAATTCTAGTGGCGGATCATCATTTCTTAAGTGCACCTCTAAGTTTTATCTCTTTTCTAAGTACATCTCTTACTGCTTATACGGTGTTGTGCTTAAGCACAATTGCCATTACAAACTTGGCCATTACTGTCACTGAACGAGGCGGTGAAATGTCAGTGTGCTAAGTCTATTGGGAAACTTCGATAATTAGGAAACTACAGGATTAATATTGGGGAAACTCCGCTAAATTTAATTATCTGATATTGGGATGATCAAAGCTTGTTTAATCTTACGTAAAGGACGTTAATGGTCCATATAATAACTTAGAAAGCGTATAAATGTTGTTATCTAGGAGTATAGACTAATGCATAGAGAGATCATCAAAACGATATTATATTTGTACTGCTCACACGTATCGCTACGTCAGTGGCGAAGGAAAAGCAAACATATAGTAATTAGCTACGCTTGTGATAAGCACCGTAACATTATTTTCAACTCGAGTCAACTGTTTTTTCTATACAAATCTGTCAGACTCATTCACATCAAAGTGTCCACTTCATATAAAAAGTGTCCAAAAAAGTGGTACGCTTGATCATAATCAATTTCTCTCTATGCTTTAGTCTATACTCTAAGGTAAAAACAAACCAGTTGACGTATCACGACACAGACGCACTTTTATTCGCTAGAGAGCGTCCACGGCTGATAGTTAGGCCCCTCATAGAACGCTACGTTGAACGGCTATTGTCAAGATTGTCACAGTCCGTCTCTAATGCCAACATGAAAGTGGCGAAATGACAAGGTCAAAACTGACGCATCCCGTGGCTTCGCGGCATCGGTTTAGTTATTTATTAACTCGGTTTTGCGATTAAAAAAAAACTATTACGGCAGTTGTGTTATAAGGTTTTTTTTAAATTCACGTGTCTCACACAGGTTGATCAAATGAAATGACATAGGCCACGCGCCCTAGGTAAATGACAGCTGATAGTAGGTAACTGTACTAGATCGCATCTCAGATCGCGTAATTATGGTAAGCCGTATCGATAGCGCTGGTTTATTCGAAACTTTAACTGTTGATAGTAAAGATTACATTTTCTAACTTTTTTTTTTATGTAAACGAATGACGTGACGAGCTAGTCGTTCGCCTGGTGATAAGCGTCACGGCCGCCCATTACAGATTGCAGTGTCACTCGGAAATCTAAATTAAAGTTTCGCGTGACACTGCGCACTGCGCACGTCATCCTGAGACATCACACAGTCTAAAAAAGATTTCCAGACTGTGAGATCAGTTCTTAAGTCTCATTTGCCCAGTAATTTCACTAGCTACAATGCCCTTCAAACCGGAACACAGTAGTGCTTGCACACTACTGCTTGGCGGCAGAATAACTGGCAAAGCGGTGGTACCTACCTAGACGAACTTTGCAGAAAAGTCCTACCACCTAGTAAAACTGCACAAATCATGTGGTTTCAACGGAAAGCTTAAATTATTATTTTTCCTTCTAACTTCCTATTTAGCAGTAGATAACTTTAGTTAAGTATCAGCTGTCAGCTGCCTATGCTGCATATCTAATTCTACAATCGCGTCAACACGTATGTGGAAAATAATAGTTGTTATTTTACACTAAAGTGGGTTTTATCAGATTGCAGGTATCTCTAACTAAGTCTGCTAACCAGTTGTAGTCCTAAAGCTTTTAACCCACTGAAGCAACACTGAAAAGGAGAAAAACATATACTGGACCAGTTTTGTTATGTTGTTATACTTATACCTAATCTAGAATATTATAAGGTCGTTGGCAAGAATGAACTCAGTCGTGAATCGATGATAAGTCGAGTTTTTTATTATAACTTAAGACACGTATCAAATATTCAATCATCAAAAATACATAATATTATTATGATGAGAATCCAATTCAAATCACAGCAGAGCTGTCTCCAACATACTCCGATGCCGCCCGAGATATGGACTCAATTTACTTTTCTAGATTGCTCAGGCCGTTTATTTTTATACCAAATGCTTGTCTTTCAGTGTCAAGGATACTGAAAATTGATTTCGGAAAATGTTTCTTGTCAGGGCTTATGTTGTGACAACGTTAAAGTTTACGATATGTTGTTAAGACGGCATAAGGTCAAAGTTGAGAAATTTCAAAGAGCTGAAGGCAGTTCTACATGTTTTAAGAAATTGTTATTTAAAAATCCTGATCCAAATATTATATAATACGCCGTAGGTATTAGGTAGGTATACAGAGGTAAAACCGTTGAGGTAGAAAAGCCTATGGACCCTTATGATAAAATAAATATTCATCATCATCATCAACAGCCTGAAAACGTCCACTGCTGAACACAGTCCTGCCCCAGAGAACGCCACTTTGAGCGGCTGCTCGCCTCTCTGCGGTTTTAACCAGACCATCAGCCTACCTAGTGGGGGCCGGCCTATGCTGGTTCTTACGGTCCGTGGTCGCCACTCAAGAACCTTTCTTCCTCATCGATTGCCAGTATTCTATGAGCGATGTGGCCTGTCCACTGCTAATTTCAACTTGCTAATTTTAAGAGCTATAAAGAATTATTAAAATCGATGAATAAAGCAGGGAGATATCAGGTAACATACAAGTAAGTCTAATTCAAGACCTTTTTGAACACTAGCTACGCTATAGTGAGGCTAGTGACCAGAGATTACCTATCACTTCGCAATATTCTCAAATAATGAAATTATGATCTGACGAAGACAAAGATCCGTTTAATCACAATTAATAAATTTGTTTTAGTTCCCGTAACTTTAACAAAAACAACTCAATGTGGGGCTCTTTGGAGGAAGCCTATGCTTCAGCACCGGATGCCTTCAGGCTGTTGATGATGAATATTTACAAGATTTTGGTCCATCTTGTGACGTCACTTCTTCACCATCTCAAAGAAAAATGTCTTTACCAACTGAGGAGCATAAAAACAAAAAGGGACAGATACATTTTCGACTGATTTCGTTTTTTTTTTGTTCTATCGTTTAAAATGCTGAATTTCATCGTTTCCGCACCTAAAAACCAACAAAAAATTGATACTTCTCTAACCATTTTAAGACTTCATACTTCTTGAAATGGTTGTCCTTTTATGTTCAAACAAGCTACTTTAAAGTTTGAACAAACAAGGACAAATTTTATAAAACACTTTTGTCTTGTCTAAAATGAAAGAGTTTTAGTGCTGTTTATTAATGCTTATGAATGATATCCTGGAAACATAAAGGCTTAAGAACGGAACTTGGAGAGTTTTATTTAATTCCTGTAAAATTTGTGAAATTGAATTTATCCCTTTTTGTTCATGTGCTCCTCAACTAGTCTTAATTCAGCAGTTCACCTGGACCTCTCTTCGTAAATGGGAAAAATATATTCCTGATTCATAGCCAGTAATAAAACAGGAAATTTCTTCCTACTAGATCTAGATATCAAACTTGATATTCTAACGAGAATAAACGCCTAATATACGTTTACATACCTATACATATAACAGGTAGAACACAGCGGGACCAAGCCCGACCATTTATCATTATTTAATCAGGTCGTCCCACCTATTAAACTTTTAGGCTTAAATAACCGTTCGTGTCGCTAATTTGGAGTTAATGTTGGTTTACGTTGATTATCTGGATGACGAAGGATGCAGTTTGGCCATTTCACGTAACGACTAAAGTTTGTGGGAGTAATTAACGTCACTTGAATACTTAAGAAAACGCACATTGTTTGAATGAATCTGTAAAGAAATAAACTGGGAAGTTTCCTAATTATGGATTAATATTTTATAATTAATTTTACTGTTGTATAGTCAAAATCTATATTTATTATCTACGTTTGTATCATGTAAACACAAAACCATACAGTCATAAACAAATAAAAGTTGGTTCTGCCCCTAACTACGACGGAAACTAATAATTTTCCGGGATCATAAGTATCAGGCCATTGTAGCTAGTGAAATTACTGGGCAAATGAGACTTAAGAACTGATCTGACAATCTTGAAATCTTTTTTGGACTATGTGATGTCTCAGGATGACTTGCGCAGTGCACAGTGTCACGCAAAACTTGAATTTAGATTTCCGAGTGACACTGCAATCTGTAATGGTGGCCGTGACGCTTAACACCTGGCAAACGACCAGCTAGTCACGTCATCCATTTACACAAAAATTACAACAAATTTTATTATTATAAATATAGTCAAAATCTATATTTATTATCTAAACTTGTATAATGTAAACAAAATAAAACAATACATAATAAAATAAAAGTGGTTATGCCCGGAAACTAATAATTTTCCTGGATCATAAGTATCATGTATGTATGTCCATCCTGGTGTATAATTATTAGCAATCTGTTTGAAAAACTTCATACAAATCTATCAATATTGCCGTGAAACTATAAAACAAACTGACATCACATCATTAGTAATAAAACGTGTTACGTTTGTGCGTCAGCTGGCTTTTTGATAGGAATAAAGTTTGTAGAAATATGAAGACGTTATGACTTTCATTTTCTGAATTTTCCATATTTTCCAGACGGGCATTGGACTATAAGCCTATGTAACACTTCGCTAGCCCCCGAAACGCCTTATTCAAGCTCACTGAGTAGGTAATTCGCTAGAGACGTAGCACGGTTTTCCACTTATCATATTTTTTCCCCTAGAGTATTAAGAAAATACTTTTTGATAGAATATTAGTTGTGTAGGTTTAGCACCTAAAAACTTTCGCAAGATGACTGAAAGAGATATTAATTGATATTGTAGATGAAGTGGGTACTTTTTATTTGTGTAGGTAGGTAGGACATAAATAATTAAGTACTGCCCCGAAATTATAAGTAATTTTTATTAAAGAAAACTTTCTTTTAACATTCCTTATAACATCTGGGTCATAAAACCGTTATTACAATTGAATCACTAACGACTTTTAAATCTTAAATATATTAATATCAAACTGAGCATCTGACGTTTAAGTTAAATTCTCCCCATCCATTTCCCGGCCTTCCTTTCAAAAAAGATATCAAAAGAGCTTTGTTGTAAAAAAAAAAATGATAAAAGGTGTGAAATTCCTTTGTTGTCGAATGGAACAGTCCAAAAAGTAAAACTTGCGGGATAAAGACGTTGATGTTGACAGAACTGAACGAAATTATGTTTATCTTGAAATAATTTATGTTTTTCTAGGTTTGGCCCCTGTACGGAAGTCACTGATGCAGACATTCCTATATCGATATAGCCGTCACAATCAGTAGGTAGATGTAGGTAGTTTGATTATAAATATACATAAATTGTGAAGGTATAGGAGAAAATAGACGAGTTTTTTTATGGCATTCGGTAGTACTAGTTTTACTAATATTTACTTACATTTAAACAGCTTAAGGTATTTTTTTATGATACTTAATAACATGACGGGCTAGTCATTCACCTGATGTTAAACGTAACGGCCGCCTACTCAGAACTCTAAAATATAATGGTCACCGCATCTGCGCAAGTCATTCTGAGCTAACTCAATTAAGGTCTGCACAATATTGGACTAAAATATAGAGCACAATTTTATGTTAACTTGAAGAGGCCTTTATTATAAGACTGTAAGTGTAGCTAGGCCTGATGACGTCCACTGCTGAACATAGGCCTCCCTCAGAGCGCACCACCTTGAGCGGCTCGCCTCCTGCATCCATCGGCTCCCCGCGGCATTCCCCAGATCGTCGGTCCACCGCGTCGGCTGGCCTACGCTGCGTCTTCCATGTTTGGTGGGGTTGGTAAGCCGGGCGTCTGCCGGGGATCCTTTGCACCCCTTGCTCTACCGTTACCGTGGCCGCTACCGTAGCCACGGGATAGCAGAGCTGCCAGGAAATGGGGGTCGTTGATATATTGTACACTTGTATATTTTATTGTTAATTTTATAGTTTAAGTTTGGTAGTAGTTTGGATTTATAGAAAAAATAAAATAATAGTATACTAACATAGGTACTCTAACCTTTTTATAGAGAAAAAATATTTTAGAGTAGAATTAACTTAGTTGATTGAGTTGGCAATCGCTAAATTATATTATTAAGTAGGCAAGGGGTATATAAGAACTATTATTATTATTGTGATACGATATAATTTAAGTAACGCTGCTATGTTATTTACTTACATTTATTTCATATAAGTATATATATTATAAATTTTTTACAAATTATTTTGAAGGTTAAGTATATATCTAAATTATACTACGTATATCTATGTACACTAAGCCTAAGAAAACAAAACAAGTGAGTAATAAAAAGTTATAAATAGAAAACAGAATTTAGGTCACTATCTGCGGGTAGCGTGCCCAAAAAGCTGGCGACATTCCCTCGTTGAATTGCCAGGCTAATTCGTTGGCTGAGGTATGTGCCAGCCCTTTGGTCACGCGTCAGCATGTAATAATAATTATTAATTAAAATTAAAATTAATATTAATTATCAACATGTACTTACTTACTTATATAAAAACTTATAAACAGTTTTTTTATAAATAGCAGAATAATTTTAATACAATTTCACAGCAAAAGGTTTCCAAATCAATATTTCCACTTCGAAAGACAATCAAAATTCCAACATAACAAAAAGAAAGTTAGCGAATTGGTTTTCAAAGAAGTAAGACAACGATGCATTGTTTATAGCCCTTGTTGGTACTAAACGTGAAATATTGAATAACTTTACGAATATCTGAGTCTTACTTATCTATAATCCAAATAAACAAGTAAGTGTCGCCTCGTGTTATGTATATCTACATTCTATATCCTGCTAAAACTGGTTGTATAACATGCATGAAATGGCGAATATCAAACCCATTTTTCTATTAATATCGTAGTTCTTCTTCGAATACAAGTATCTTGAACTATATTGCACTCTCTCAAAAGCCAGACGAGATCTTTCTAATATTCATGAGCACTGACACAATACTAACATTGTACTGTCTTGTACCTACTACACACACTAGGAGTGCAGAAACATATAGAAGGTAACAGTTTGTTTTCTTTTAAACAGTTTTGTTGCAGAAAATACCTTTAGTTTATAAAAGCGTTTGTTAAAACAAACATTTTGATCGGGATCAGATAGGAATTTTAATTATGATTAGATGGGATCAGTTTGGTGGGATCCGTTGGGAGCTATGTCTATAGTAACAGAGATATGCATAATACTCGTCTACTTACCTACCTACGTAGTAAGTAGGAAAATAAAAAAAAGGAATATAAGAAAATGTTTAGAAAAGCACTCATCTATTAGATTATACACTCCAAAATTGTCTTTTTTTTTATGAGATGAGTGGCAAACAAGCAGGTGGCCCACTTGCTGGTAAGTGGTCACCGCCGCCTATGGACATCTGCAACACCGAAGGCATGTGTCTACATCATTGTTGTTCCTATCAAAAACATATTTCATCCTGAAAGAAAAAACTCCGAATTTTCACGGACTAATAAAATCCAAATTTAATTCCATTCCGTTTTTGTCTCGTCTAAATCTTCATCGACCAATCAAAACCATTACTCCGGTAAGCTCTACATCAAATCATGTCTACCCAAAATGTTTACGACACGGGTTCTCAAACACTTGCTTCCCGGCCCCCTGAAAATACAATTTTTGTCTGTGAGGATACGTACAGCTGTGTCGTGTGGTTTACAACGCATACCTTTTGAACTAAATAAATACTTATGTAGTTATTTCCACAACAAAAAAATAATAAGCAGTACGTTTTCTATGAAAAAAGTATGCCATTTGCCGGACCAAAGCTAATTTTTTGTGATAAAATACATTCATAAAGTTCATTTAACGTCATTATACCTATGTGATAGTAAGATAAAATATCAACAAGTACTATTAATTAAGTAACTGTATTCAATTTAACTTTAAGTCTGCCTCTCACTCACTCTATTGGTTCTTAACTGATATTTACTAATACTGTCCCTTCATTACGCAGTAGATTTTGGATGAGGTCAACTTATCCCTCCTTTTACTATATTCTATATTCATCATTCAGCCTTTACAATCCCCTTACCACTTAGTATTATGTGTCTTTTTTTCACGTCATTCCTTTAAAACTCATGATAATTCAATGAAGGTTTAAGTGAGATCTAATACAAATATTGTTAAGATTGAGATGATTTAACTAGGCTTCCTATATCCTTTCAGCTTACGTGCTACAGTTTGAGAACCACATAATTCAATGTGCCATGAAAAAACCCAAATCTTGTTGCTCGTCCCAAAAATAAGCGAATAAGAATTTCCACTATATTTTTTCTTATAGAAAATATTCGTAATATCTAGCAAGATGTTGATAAAATGTCTTTAGCGATATGAAGAGATCCCTCCTACATTTTCCTTATAAACAGGCAGTCCTTAATCTCGGCGAGTCGCGATCGCAAGCAATTTGGTTAACAACCACAAAAAGTCTTAGTAATGGAGAAAAACAGAGAGTTTTCTTGCTATATCCTATTTTTCAAAGTTAAGCAAAAAACTGGAAACCTAAGTTAATAAATATAAGCTTATGGTATTGAGAGAAGCTTTTCCTTATAGAGGAAAATAAAACATTTTATTTGTCGCTGTAAGAGTTAGTAAATAAGGGAAGGCTACAATATTTATTTATTCGAGTGAATCAAAGTGAATCTTAATAGTTATAGCTGCTTATAAAATGGACAACATTTCTGATTATTGACTCCAGTTTTTATTGGTTTTGCTAAAAATTTGTTGAAAAATAACTGTCAATTTCTTTTATTAGGCTTATAATGCAATAATTAAACTAATTGAATAATTGTTTTAAAAGGAAATTTTGTTAGTTATATATAGAATTGTCAAAGTATTTGCAAAGACTTCACAAATCAATATCGTATAAATAACTAATCATAATCCATTACTTACTTAATTACTTGAGAGATGCGAATATGAAACTAGAGCTCTTCGAAATTGTTTCTAATGTTGGTACCTTGCATAAAATGAACTGTTATCTATGTAGGACGCTTTTCCTTTTAAGTTCCTCTCACAGACTTAGACATTCAACCCAAAACTTTTCTAATTAATCTACGCAACTAGTGCCAGTAAATGTAAATCATATTTTTACAACTAAATACATAAATAAGGCATTTGACCGCAATCTTTCCTGATGGGAAGTGACGATGCGATCTACGATGGTACATGCTTGCGCCTAGAAGATACCTATTCACTCGCGACTTGAAGAGCTCCAGATTGTACTTATCGGGAAGACGCTGGTCATATTTCTGGACAGAAACATGACCAGTGAACGTTAGAATCAACGTTTGAGACACGCAATTTGATAAACCATTAACTTTTATAAATGCAATAAATATTAGAGTGCAAAATTTCCAGGAAATAAAATTACGCAAAAACAAAACAAACAATAACCTTTATTGGCCCCCAAACAAACAAAATTTCCTTTATGTCTTAATTTTATGCGGGTAGCAATATTTTACATGGCCCAATGGACACATGGGTGGTTTAAAAGGTACAATAATCAAACGAATGACCGTGTGCCATTACCAAATTTAATACAAAAGGGATAGCAAGTAATGAATTGGAGTCCGAATTGTATGTAGTGTGTGAATTCGGACTTGCACCACTACATCCTATCAACACTCCACATGCACCCGAACTACTTGTAAGGACAACCCAACACTATAAGCTCACGCCTTCCACCATGTAGACGTCCAACATACAGCAGTACTACCGACCACCTCTTTCATTAAGAACTTGGACCACCTTCGGAGCTGGCACCTCTAGCCCAGCTTACCAGCAATACCACCAGCGCTATCATGTCAATACATGGGAAATCCAGCAGAGCTTCTTCTCCCATTACTAGGTGGTAGGACTTTTACTAGGTGGTAGGACTTTCACTAGGTGGTAGGACTTTTCTGCAAAGTTCACCTAGGTAGGTACCACCGCTTTGTCAGTTATTCTGCCGCCAAGCAGTAGTGTTGCAAGCACTACTGTGTTCCGGTTTGAAGGGCATTGTAGCTAGTGAAATTACTGAGCAAATGAGACTTTATGATCTGATCACTCAGTCTAGTAATCTGATTACTTGACTGTGTGATGTCTCAGGATGACGTGCGCAGTGCAGTGTCACGCGAAACTTTATTGTTTTAAAGTTCCGGGTGACACTGCAACTGTTATGGGCGGCCGTGTTGCTTAACATCAGGTGAACGACTAGCTCGTCACGTCATTCATCGCATAAAAAAAATAAAAAAAACATAGCTACCCAGCAACACGACTCTCCCGTTACAGAACAACCAACTCGTTTCTGGCTCTGGCTGATGTACTCCCCCTCTTCTTGTAATATAAAAATTTTAAAATACGTAGATATTATTAAAAATCAAAAGATTAAACATAAAAAGTATAATAAAGGAGTAAATGATTACTAACGAAAATAAACGCTGTCAGATAGAACAAAATGCCGAATTTTATCTATAATAGTATGTACCTATATTATAGATGCCACTATTTTGACTATTTCATATTAAAATCTTTACTATACAGAGCAGAAAAAAAAAATTACCAAAGATTAGAGAGAAAACAATACTGCGAAGCGTAACTTTTGATGAATGCAATGACTACACGATTTTAAGTAACCATTTCGGGTGTTTTTTTATATGCAGTTAAGGTTAACCAATGGTTAAAAACAAATTTTGACCATTGGTTCGAATTTATAGAATAGAATAGAATAGAAAAACTCTTTATTGCACATACCAACATAGGATAAAAACTAAAACATTAGAATACATAATGTAGGTAGCACACTGGGCGGCATGGCCTGGCGGGAATTTATTAGCATTTTTACCTTAACTACGGGTTAAAAAAACCCAGCCTAAGGCCGCTTGTCCACCGCACCGTCACCGAGCCGTCACCCGAAAACGAGATGTCGTCATCGAAGTACATTGCTAGTAATGTACGTATCGCCGAAGTAGCCAGACATACAGACATTACTAGCAATGTACTTCGATGACGAAATCTCGTTTTCGGGTGACGGCTCGGTGACGGTGCGGTGGAAAAGCGGCGTAAGTCAACGATGTAGCAGCACGCGCGCCTATAAGAATCCTGTATAAGAATTTGAATTGGATAAGAGTTTGGTCCAGTCCAGTATAAAGACAATGCCAATCTGGTAGTCAATTCCACCTTAAATCTATACGAAAAAGGATGTAGGAGTAAATCGCTCCCCAGGGTGCTCTATAACTAGAGGCCATGGCCAATTCTGGCAATGGTTTTTGCAAACGACACCTATAACAGCAGCTGCAATGTGGACAAACATAAAAAGCTATTTGTTTTTTTTTTTATGACAAAATGGGTATACGTTTGACAGTTGTCTAAGGTGAAGCACGTTTGCCCGTGAGATGCTCATTCACCCTTGACTTGAAAATACCCAGATCTGAACGGGTTTATAAACATTATCGACCCGTTCAAATGTTTCAAAACTTCACTAACGTACCTTCACAAAAATTAAGGATAATTCAAATGATGAACATAAAATTTTAACTCTACATCACATAAGAAAGGATAAAAAAACATGGAAAATGGTGGTTTTCACGCATTCAGTGAAAACCCATAAAAATCATTAATTCCTAGCTTTCCGCGTGGCAATTACATAAATTCGCGTCGTCGACTGAATGGAGCGTTCAAACGATCGAGTGGACTGGATTTGTAGATCACAGTGACTAGGGCGAGTGAGCCACTAATCCGATAATGCGCTTAGTGAGGAAGTGAGTCACACGAGTTCGATTGTATCTCTATTGCTGTTGCAGTTTGCCGTGGTTCTATTTCAGTTCCTGAAAAGACCTTTCATCAATTATTCTATTATGTTGTTTCAAGCTGTTTATAAATATTGGGTGTTCTACAGAAAATATTCTAGGTCTGTGAGTAAAACGCAAAAATAGGCTGTCGTTTACTTCGATGAAGTTTCTTCTATTTAATGAACTTTCTTATCACATAATATAACATTGTACAGGTTGTTCGAAAATAAATTGTAATGGACTGAGCTTAAGGCTGAATATTAATGAAAGCAATTTCAAGTGCCACTTTGAAAATATTTCTATACGCAGTCATTAGTAGTTCAAGTTCAAACGCACCAATGTAGAGCCAAATTTATGTGCGGTCATTAAATCGGGGAGTGCGTGCCATTAGTGGCTTGCGAGTGTTACAAGAACTAAACCAGTAACTGTGACGTGCGAAAATCTTTTCATCAACTTACTTTCACTAAAATGTTCAAGCTTTTTGACGTGTGACGTGGGATCTTTTTGCCTTATTTTTAATTAGCTTAGGCGTGACGTAATGAAAATTAATATTAGAGTGTATACAGATGTCGATTCAAAGTCACGCTTCAGTAATGTGGTAAAGAGTACCAATTTAAAAACGCGTGTCAATAAAATACATAACCCGTGGCCCTCATGTTACATTCGCGGAACGAACAAAAGGACTGGATTTTTATTTATTACTTACGGGAAGGTGAGGTCATATCGGGTGAAGTAATAAAGGAGCGTACCCTTATAACTCTGTTATTCCTTTTCTGTCAAAACCTAATGCTGACCGTCTATTGCGTCTGATAGAGGTGGATGCGTCCGGCTAAAGCTGTGTGTTGGCCCAATAAAAACAGTAATTTTTTTATGTAAATGAATGACATGACGAGCTAGTCGTTCGCCTGGTATTAAGCGACACGGCCGCCCATAACAGATTGCAATGTCACTTGGAACTCCAAATTAAAGTTTCGCGTGACACTGCGCACTGCGCACGCCATCCTGAGACATCACACAGTCTAAAAAGTTTTCTAGACTGTGAGATCAGTTCGTAGTCTCATTTGCCCAGTAATTTCACTAGCTACAATGCCACAAACACGGAACACAGTAGTGCTTGCACACTACTGCTTGGCGGCAAAATAACTGGTAAAGCGGCGGTACCTACCTAGACGAACTTTGCAGGAAAGTCCTACCACCTAGTAAAAAAACTTGCATTACCGGCCAATTATTGGCCGGTTATGTAAAATGAGTTATTTTGTTCAGATATATTTTTATAGTTCCGAAAAATATTATATTATACTAACAAAACTTATCATTGTTTTAATATTCGCTCTGATATTGTTACGAACTTTTAAATATAAATCCTTCTCGGCTGCCTAAGTCCAACGCATGCTCAAAAAGTTGATTCGTGCAACTAACTATATACATACCTACTAAACACTGCATAACTGTGGAATAGCTATTCAGAGTTTTCTTTTATTTATCTTTCCTTAAATCAAACCTGATAGAGAGAAACAAAATACAAAATAACTATTCCTCAGCTATACAATGTTTATTACGTAAGGGGGTAAATATTTTATTACGAGACACTGCAAAAAAGGGACACATTACGAGAGCTGACAGTCTGCATTCATAAACTCCTTAAATAAAACGTCGTTTTTTGTATTGTTTAATAGGCTTGAGCTTGACCACTATCTCACCTGATGTTAAGCGACGATGCGGTCTAGGATGTAACGCGCTTGCCTAGAAGATACCTGTTCCCTCTTCGATTTGAAGACTCCAAGATTGTAGTTCTCGGGAAATAGAGACGCCGCAAAGCGTTCCACTCTTTGGCTGTTCGCATGATATATGTGGAAGCAAATCGCTTTGTACGCACATGCGGGATGTTAACCATATAACGATGGCGTTTTTTTGGACATCTGGTTGTCCGATTGTGGAACTCTCCAAAATGGACTCGATAAAAGACCGATAAACTGGCAACTTTGCGTCTATGGACGAGGGTCTGTAGCCGAGGCTCAAACAAATGATGATAATAATTTGATGTTTTGATGTTGATAAAAATATTAAAGCATTTTTTTATTTTGCAAAAGCCAAACTCTTATAGCTGATTATTCAGTATCCGGCTAAATTTAATACTCAGTTATCTCTAGTCGCAAAACATACATGTCTACAATATGTCTTAAGCCGTAAATATGTACGCTGAGAAGATGTTATAGAGTTTTGAATCTTAACTCTAACACGCAAAGCTATATATTTGCTGAGCTAAGTACCTATCTTCGGGAAAGCCATTCATTTTATATCGTGAAGTGTCGTGAAAGTAAAAGGAAAATTATTGGAACTTTTAACGATAGTTTCAGTTTTACAACTTTTTATTATGTAGAGCTCGTCTGGAAAAGACAACTTGTTGCTGACACCGGTGTTCTACAAAGTTTTAATTGTCAATCATGGAATTGATTTTAAAATGTAAACCACACTTGCGGTAGGTATATCTATAAAGATATTATAGTCCTTAAAATTTTAGCAACCAGCGGGGTTTGAACCTGCGCCTTCCAACTCACCGGATTAGACGCTCTGCCAACTGAGCTATGGTTACATGACCGCTAACTGCGAACATCCTAAACACTGTGTTTTACCGACTAAGCAGTCGTGGCGTGGTTTAAGCAGTCGTGGCGTGGTTAATTGTCAAATTTCGAAAAGTACCGGGGAAGTGATCCTTCACAGAAGTGATCATTTCTAAAACCATCTGATCTGCTAGGGCCGATTTCGATATTGTACGGATCATTTTGAACAAATCTCAAAACGCCTTATTCTCAAAATGGCTCATCATCATCATCATCATCATCATCATTATCATTATCAACATCCTGAAGTCGTCCACTGCTGAACATAGGGCTCCCCCAGAGAGCGCCACTTTGAGCGGTAGCTCACATCCTGCATCCATCGGCTCCCCGTGGCTTTCACCAGATCGTCGGTCCATCTGGTGGGGGCCGGCTTAGAGTAGTTATAGCAAGCTATGTATACACTAAGGGGGCGGTCTACGCTGCGTCTTCCGGTTCGTGGTAGCTTACACTTCAGACAAGAATATGAATTTGTTCGTGACTTGACGGGTGCGAAGGTTTCATTTATAAATCCATAGATAGGTATAGCGCCGCTGTTCTGCCGATCAGAAAGAAGTATCGCCTGGTTCTTGCAGTGATGCATCTTCAAGGTAAAAACATTCACTTTATTTACTTAGTGCCAAAAGCTTGGCAAAGCTTTCTCGGTAGTTCGTAATAAAGCAAACATGATTTCCGCTTAATGTTGTTGTTCTTGTCAAATAGACCACAATGTAAGAGACGGATATATTTTTAGTAAGTTAAGGAGTCTCAAATAAAGCCTTCAAAATTAAAAAAAGTGATTTCAAAAATGATAACAGAGAGAAGGTAAGCATTACCTTTAAGAAAGTAGTGCACTTTACTAGGTGGTAGGGCTTTTCTGCAAAGTTCGTCTAGGTAGGTACCACCGCTTTGCCAGTTTTTCTGCCGCCAAGCAATAGTTACTGTGTTCCGGTTTGAAGGGCATTACAGCTAGTGAAATTACTGGGCCAATGAGACTTTATGACACCTGATTTCACAGTCTAGTAATTTGATTACTATTTTTATTTATTTAAATAAATGACGTGATGAGCTAGTCGTTTGCCTGATGTTAAGCGTCACGGTTGCCCATAACAGATTGCAGTATCACTCGGAACTCTAATGTAGAGTTTTGCGTGACACTGCACTGCGCACGTCATCCTGAGACATCACACAGTCTAATAATCTTATTACTAGAGTTACGCGAATCTTTATTATTTTAAAGGTCCAAATGACACTACAACTGTTACGGGCGGCCGTGTCGCTTAACATCAAGTGAACGACTAGCTCGTCACGTGAAATGCATCTCAATTTGTCATGCAAAATAAATAGGCAGCAATGTGATCTGTAGAGCGAGATGCATGGCCAGTTTTAGAACAACTATGTGAAGACAGGACGTATATAATGTGCCTCATTATCATCATCATCGTCATCAGCGAGAACATGACAATATCTCTAAGCGGTGTGGTAATTTTCCTTCAAGAATATTCGCGTGTAGTAAGTTTCCTATCGTTTGAAACGGTTGAGACGTTTTATTATTGTAGTTAAATATGGAGATCAACTTATTTGTCCTTCTCTTGCCCTTGTTAATAGTTTAGGCAGAGTAAGAAAACAGTAGGAATGTTTCAGATGACCTGCGCCAGAGTGACTGGCTTTGGCAGCATTTGAGTGAGTAGAGCTGAAGACTGGGCTCAGGGGTGTACTTTGAGAGAAGCTATGGCCCCCCACTCGGGGGACCGACGATCTGGTGAAAGCTGCGGGGAGCTGATGGATGCAGGAGGCGAGCAGCCGCTCAAGGTGCCGTGCTCTGGGGGAGGCCTATGTTCAGCAGTGGACGTCTTCAGGCTGTTGATGATGATGATGATATGTGTTAAAAATATTAACGAGTCTTATGACTATAATAAAAATAAAATGACAAAAAAATACATTTTGACCTTATTTACCATTTTGACTTTATTTATAGATAGCATTAGACCATAATTTGGTTACGGTATAAGACCCTATTGCGTCTAAATTTGTCTGTAATCTCAAGTCAACAATCCCAACGGAAGTTGTACCCGAACTAAGTATTGAGCTCAATAGAATAATTCTAGTTATCCGCTTACGTAATTGAATTGACCACTGCGATGCCGAAATGAGGTCACATTTCGTTCCTGGTTAGGCTGCGTTTGTGCAGATAGATTGACGCAGTGCGTAGCGTTTAGCGTTGAATTTTTTAAGGCATATAATTTTCTGGATACTGGTTACATTTCTTGAACAGATTATCACTAGGGTAGATGGATCTCTGAGTGGAGTCAGGGAGATGCTTGCCTAATACAACTAGAAAGTTTTGCAGGGTAAGACGTCCTGTGACCAGGTGGAGAGACGATTATTGCGGAAAGCAGCTGGTAGAAACAAATAGATCTAAAGACCGAGCTCATCAGTGTTGTCATTATTAATTATCATTGTCATCATTATAGATATTATAGTATAGTATATATATTATATAATAATTAGGCACTAAACTGAATTTACTTTACTGACGATTTGTTAAATAATGATTTAAAAAATACTAACCTACTCATCATCATCATCAACAGCCTGAAGATGTCCACTGCTGAACATAGGCCCACAGAGCGCCACTTTGAGCGGCTGTATGACTCCTGCATCCATCGGCTCCCCGCGGTTTTCATCACATCGTCGGTCCACCTAGTAGGGGATCAGCCAAGTCTGCGTCTTCCTGTTCGTGGTAGCTAATTGAGAACCTTTCTTCCCCATCGGTTGTCAGTTCTACGAGTGATGTGGCCTGCTCATTGACATTTCAACTTGCTAATTCTAAGAACTATATCGGTCACTTTAGTTCTCCTGCGAATCTCCTCGTTCTGGATCTTTACTCGCAGGGAAACACTGAGCATAGCTCTCTTCATAGCTCGTTGCGCGACTAATCCTACCGGGCACTAAAGGCGAAATAAAGAGAGGAAGGGCTGAAGAAAAATGGGCTAATTACAGAGTTACTAAAATAGCCGGCCAACAGAACCCAGGGAACCGCAAAGAGAAGAAGAAGAAGATTTATTACCTTTTTCTTTTTTTTTCTTTTAAGTATCATTTAATTTTGTCACGCAAGAGACGAGACTGATTGAAACAGTAAGGTGACCTTTCATCCTAAACTTATTAAACACACACTACCACACCACCACCACCACTTACTTATTAAAAAACTAACATATACTGTCCGCTAAATCCAATAGAAAACTCCTCGTTCAGAAGTCCACATCCACCGCTAAGGTTATACCTGTGAAACATGAAACATAATGTTCGGACAGGTTTAAACATAAAACATAATGTTAGGTAACATAATGATAGCTAGTTAGGATTTTCGGTCGGAGTTTAGTACCGAGTTAAGAGTTGGTAGTGAAACTTTAGTGTTCATTTAAATAATGGTTTAACTCGTCAGCTTTGATAGGTTCAAGTTAGTGACAACATACTCATGTCTATTTTATAAGTGGAAATTTCCTTCGTTTAGATAAACATATTATAAAATGATTATACAGATGGTTTTTCAATATAGGATTTTCCCGTAATTGTCCGTTTTCTTACGGGAAATGGTTTATTTTCCGGAAAATAATATTCTACGGGTATTTCGGTTGTTAAATCTATTGAGCAGCAGGTTCATAGACACAATATGATTAGCTGTATTACGGTCCACATCAACCTTGCGCTGCTCAATCGGTTCAGCAATAAATAAATAAATATTTGTGAACATTTCATACAGCGCCATCTAGCCCTAAACTAAGCATAGCTTGTACTATACGAACCAGATACTGATAGAAATACTTCGAAACTTTTTTTATTGTAAATACATACATAGAATACAATATAATACCCAGACACAGAACAAACATCGATGATCATCAAAAAAATGTTTGTCCTGGATGGGATCGAACCCAAAGCCTTAAGTTCACTAGGTAAAGCTACTACTAACTGGGCTAATAGGCCAGTCAAAATTAGGCATGGATCATTTCATAAGGAGCAGGTGAAAAATTATATGATTTTATTTTTCGTAAATCGCTCACACAATGAATCGTGGCTTCGGATTTCATAATACGAGATCGAGTATCACATCAGCGGTGAATATCAAAACATATAGTTTTGTTTATGCTTCAGTAAACAAAGTGAGACCTGCAGAGTATAATTTTATAAACACTGTACTTGTGAAGTAGCGGTGAACTTCTTGTGAACTTTGATCTAGAAAGTAGCGTTAGATTTCTTAGTAATCATTTGTAGCAGATTGCAACTTCGGTAGGTTGCTCCTGAACATCTCTGTTCCATTTCAAAAAGCACCACTAATCGCCATTGATCATAAATTTATTAGGCATATGAAAAATCACAGTCTAAAAATCACAGGTCATAAGATGAAATGACAATGATTTTAAAGTAGAAATCATTTCCATGCCTAGTCAAAATATTATATAAAATGAATATTAGTATAGGTTACATTTCTTAAAATACACGTATGTATTATTGTAGGTACCTTTTTATACTCTACTAGTTGACCCGCCCCGGCTTCGCACGGGTTAATTAGTTTATAGGTAAGAGGGAAGCAAAAGGGAAAATAATAAGGGAAAAGGATGAGTGGATGGGCCGGCGAAGGAAGGCATCCCATCCGTTCGTCCTTTTCCCCTATCATTTTTCCTTTCCTTTCCATCTTCCCTTCGACAGGATGAGTATAAATATTTTTGTAATGTAAGAACCTTCTACGGAGTATTAAAAAACATATAAAAAATAAGATAAATGAAATCCGTAAAGCCGTTCTCAAGTTATAACGTGACCAGGAGAAATAGAGGTGAATTTTTATTTAAACAGATCATCAGTGAAAAACATGCAAATGGACATCGCTTATGGACATCGGCAACACCAAGGAGCGCTGATGATGCAACCTATATCAAATACCTACTTATAATCATGAATGGGTACGGGTATACGTAGGTATGTAGGTAGGTATGTATATGCCAAAGAGTACATAAATTCAACACAATGCTCTCAGCCAAATAACAATATCTTTCTACGCTCATGAAATTCAAAAGCGTATACATTTTACATGAGAAACGTAAATAATAAGGTCACAATATAAAAATTCAATCATAAAACCTTCGTTTACGACACCTCAAGATTATGGAGTACATTGAATTCTCGGCTTTGTTTTGTTTGATGAGTATACTGTGTTTTGTTGCTTAAAAAAAAAAGAAAAAATATTTAGAGAATTTTTTTTTTTCGTATTTTACAGATTACCCTATGTAATAACTAGCTTAAAAGCATGTCCCGGCTAAAGGAATGGGTGGATGCGGGTTCGAATCGCGCTCGTGATTCAAATTTTTCCGTTATAAATTAATCTGTAGATTACGCTAAAGGCGATACTGCTATAAAAATCAGAAATATTTTCATATTTTGTTCGAAATCCCTATAGAATGTACGGAGCTAGCTGCATTCTTGACATTAAAATTTCTGGACTGAAAACTCTTGTATAACGTTGTGCTATGCTATCCTCACTTAGGATGGGTTTTTTGATCAAGATTTTAAATTTTTAGTTAAGGTAACCAATGGTCAACATTTCTAGCAAATTTTGACCATTGGTTAGAATTTGTTAGAATTTTTAACCATTGGTTACTTTAACTTCGGATCAAAAAACCCACCCTTACAGTGCAGATGGTTAGTCAACAGAACACATAACTTTTTGTAACGCAATAATTGTGTTTTTGTTACTAGAGAAACAACAGAATAATACCCTATCGTTATAGTTAATTTCAATCATTTTCAAAGACGGGAAGACTTGATGTAACTATGGTGGAAATAGTTTTTGTTATTCTAGGCTGCAAAATTGGGTTTTGGCGCGAGTACTTGAATTGAAACCTGAGCAAGCGAAGGATTCTAGGATTGAACCACGAGCGTAGCGAGTGATTCAAATGAAGAATCCTGAGCGTAGCGAAGGTTTCAAAGGTACAAGACGCAGAAAAAATTTGCTGCCGAGTGCAACACACAACTTTTCACCTCACAACAGCGAGGAAAATGCAAGAAAAACAGCTAAAAGCCTAAGAAAATATTAGTTTTTAGCTTGTTAATTTAGCTATGGGTGGCGGTAATGCTTAACATCAGGTAAACGACTAGCTCGTCACGTGATTCATGGAAAATTAAAGTAAAAGTGTTTTTCATCCATTTTCCATGCAGTCGCCGAGCTGGATAGCGTATTGGTTATATACTCTTTGGTGCTGGACAGTGCGATTATTCTAAAAATGAGGTTGGTGAACGAGAAAAAGATGGTATCTTTTAGGAGGTAGTCTATGGTATTAATAAGTTTTCAGTGGACTGGCGATATCAAGAAGGTTAAATTCGGGCAGATCTGTGATTAAATCCTCAATTCTTGACAAGAAAATTATTGAATAGAAACGTTCGAATTTTAAAAACACTTTCCACGCTAGCGGTTAAAATGCGTTTTTGCGCCCAGATTTTGAATGACAAAGATAACCTTTCCGAGCTAGTGAGGTGAAAATATGTATTATTATACGTAGTAATTAGGATTAACTTTATTGTACAGGAAAAATTTAATCACAAGCGGAATTTGATCCCGTATCCATTCATCATTATAGCCAGGACATGCATTTCTTAAGTAATCGTGATGTCATCATCATTATTTTTGGCTTTTCCCTCTTGTTATTGGGGTCGGCTCTCAATCTAACCTGTAGCAGCGAGCTACCAGAATTACACGAGCGACTGCCATCTGACCTCGCAACCCATAAGGAACCAGTAACAGGGATGGTTAGATCAAGCATCAGATTCTATCAGGCGTCTGACTACCCGTAACGATTGCCATAGATGTTCTTATGACAACCGGGACCCAGCCTAACATGCTCTCCAAGGCACTCACTCTTAAGTTATCGTGATGTCATGTCCAAAATAACTTTACCATTTCCAACCAACTCACAAAGTCGGCAGCGTCATCTGGATTTTTGTGAATCTCCGGATCTTTTTCCAGACTTTTCCTTTACAATAAAACTTATATTTTTAGCTGGATGAGTGAACAAAGTAGAAACACCCTATGGTTTGCCCAGAAACTGTACCGCCTCATGAATCAATTTCCATGTTTATTCCACAGATTAGAGAAAAAACACTGTGGTTTTATTCTAAGGAAAATTCCTTCCAATTTAAGTTGAGTCATAAGCTGTCAGAACGGTAGACAGGCGTTCCGTTTTATTATACGTAAGAAGAGTGGGAAATGTAGAATCATTATCTCGCTTCGCATTTCATCGGAAACTTTCCGATGCGGAATTTACGCATTCCGTCTTTTTCATTTACATTGAGAATGAGAGTGTAGATTCCTGCAGCCCGATTCACAGACCACTGAAATGGATCCACCCTTTTCGGTTAATTCATCATTGATTACATAACATGCGTTTTTTAAAATGCTATATGTAGCAAACAAGTATGCGGCCCTCCCATAGACTTAGGATGTACGAGAGTAACACAAAAAATATAGGTCTGTGAGCACTACCGTGCTCTTTATCAGCTACTGCACGAGCGTCTACACAATAGAGCTATGGACGAACCACACCAAGGCCATGAGTGAGATGAGGGTTCAATATAACAATGCATGGCGCGCGATGTTCCGACTGCCCCGGTGGTGCAGCGCGAGCGGTATGTTCGCCGCGGGCCGCGCGCCCTGCTGGCAAGCGTTGCTCCGGAGCCGGGCAGCCGCCGCGCGCTCCGCCCTGCATCGCTCCGACAACAGCCAGGTGGCTGCGAGTCGGGATTGGCACTCCAGCCCATTACATAGGACGTGGTTTAAATACCACGCTCCTATTACTTAATAGCAGGCCACAACATTTAAATTAATTAGGCATATCGTACATTTTTATTTTATTTTTTATTTTGTTTGTGCCCAATTTATGTTATTTGATTGTTTTTTATTTTATTTTATTTGATTGTGTTTGTAAATATTGGATTTATATCTGGAAAAATAAATAATTTCATTTCAATTTCATTTCATTTAGAGGACACGCTGAGCCTTTGGGCAGCCTAAATATTCGGATACCAAGGCCGACCACTTGTCTATACACGATAAAGAAGAACAAGGCTGTTTCATGGGAACATATTGCTGGGCGGATGACGAGAAGAATCACATAATTGATAATAATTAGTAGGTAATCATGCTTTATCGAAAGCCTTCGGCCAGCGTACAATTAGATCTTATCATGGTTTAGTCAATATTGATCATAGGACTAATATTGACGCAATATTGAGGGAATAATCACTTACCAGCTTCGCTTACCAGTCAGCTTACCTCTAAAATAGGACCCTTGTCGCCAAATAACTTATCCTTGAAAAAGGCTTATTAGCAAAATGCCATCTAGTGATAGATGACCTTCTTCAAATGTTTTTATACGAAACGGTGAATATCTGGCGCCAATGACTAGTTAAAAGACTAAACTGATTCGTCAATAAAAATAAACCTTTTGGATTCTAGAAAATGTTATGGCCGTCTCATGTCAAGTATAGGTACCTCCCTACTTGGAAGCTCGTTCCCTATGTTACGGTATGGTACACTTTCACAAAGATGTTTTGTAAAGAGGTCGTACGGAGGCTTGGCATTAAAGATGCAGGAGATACCGCAAATTGGTTGGGCCATAAAACCTGGTAATTTTGCGGCATTAAATCTCTAGAATTAGAGCAGACGTTGTGTGTTTGTTTACTTTGAAAATGTGCACGTAAATATAAATGTTGAATCTGAAATTGACTAATCTTAATGGAAGATCTTATCGTAATAGTAAATAGTCACGTCATACTTCAAATTTGTTTATTTTATCCCTATTTCTTCTTATCAATAAATAAAATAAATAAAAATATTTGTGGACATTTCACACAGCGCCATCTAGCCCTAAACTAAGCAAACCTTTTAAATACTATGGGAACCAGATAACTGATAGAATACATAGATACTTTTTGATTGTAAATTCATACATAGAATACAATAAAACACCCAGACACAGAACCAACACCAATTTTCATCACACAAATGTTTGTCCGGGGTAGGAACCGAATAGTTCAGAGGCAGGGCTACTACCAAATGAGCCAAAAGGCCAGTCAATAAAAGTGAACCCTTGTCTGTTTGTTTGGCTTCCACGTCAATACGGCTGAACTATTTTGGATGTAATTTTGTGCCAGTTTTTCATACTAAGTATGAAAAACTGCGGTATCAACGTAGCATACATTTGATTCCAAAGAGAGTTCCTGAACGAAAAACACCCAAGAAAATACCTCTTTACTTATAGTCCATCCATACTAATATTAATATAATAGTTGTAAGTCACCCTGTCTTTCTGTCTTTCTGTTTATTACCTTTTTACGGTTAAACAGCTCAAGAGATCTAGATGTAGTTTGGTATGTAGACGGTTTGAATACTGGAAAAGAACATTAGGTATACCTAAAATACTTTTTTTTCATATAATTTATAGGCATAGGATTTAACCACTGTCTCACCTGATGGTAAGTGATGACGCGGCCTACAGTGGTGCATGCTTGCCTTGAAGATAACTGTTCACTCTTGACTTGAAGACTCTTAATCGCAATAAACTGGATAGACTATGCGTGCGAAGCCAGTACGAACGAGCCTCAGCTAGTGATTCTATACTACAGATTAACAAAAAAAGCAAATAAAATATGCTTTTTAATAAGAACTAGAACTGTAAAAGTGTTGAATGCCTTACCTAAGTCGGTGTTTCTAGAAAAACATAACCCAGGGTTGTTCAAGTCAAAAGTGAATAGGTATTTACTAGACAAACGTGTTTCCTTCCTCGAGGTGAGATTGGGCTCACACACTATCCAGGACATATTATTTAAAAAAACTCATCAATATTTATTAAATGATTCCAAAATCACGCTTTAAAAATATCCAATAACCAATTACAAAAATTGAATTAAAAAAACAAAGCGGACGGAACATAAAAAGCAGCATCGAAAAATCGCAAAAAATATCGGAAGCCATAATTGAATACGGTTCACTGTCGAAACTCATAAAATCGTTTGTCATAATTTTGTTACAAATAAAAATGTTACTTATAATCATCATTTCACATAATGTGATTTATTATACTTTCACTACATCTAATTTTCTTTATTATAAATCAAAATTAATAATAATCCAAATTTATAAGAATGAAACTCATAAGGCGTATATAACATAACAGTACAAATTTATAATGTTCTTTTACCATAACTAACTTTAAGCATAAAACAAAATATCAATAATACTGTAAATTAATGTGACTGGAACTGTTGATTGTTATATATATCCTAATCAGTTATAAAAACGTAGTACGGCAAGCCAATTTGCTCTTCAATCTATGCAGGCACTTCATCCAGTCAAAACAAACAAAATTAACGTGTGGACTGTGGGTAATTGTAAAATAACTTATATTTTCTCATGTTATGTTGATTTTGGTGTTGTTGGTGAACTTTGTGCATTATTTTAATAAATAACTTGAAATGTCTAATAAAAACACGTGTAAAATATTTAAATCAAATAACGGTAACCTGAAACTTAATATAGATGGTTTCTGTAATTTTTTAATATAAGGATAAGTGACTTCTGGCACTTCGCCGGCCGCTGCCGCGGCACGCTCGCTACGCTTCGCTTCGCTCGCTACGCTTCGCTTCGCTCGCTCGGCTCGTGCGTCGTGTGGTCACAGTTAACCTAACGCTCCTCCTCGCTTCGCTCGTCGTCGCACCTATTTATGACTTTGCCTTAGACTAGTATCTTAGTATCTTTAGGGTATACATGCATATGTATATAATGATTTAACTACCTCAAAATTATTATTATGTTAACTAAAAAATATGAAAAAGTCATTATGAACAATACAATTATGAATGCTGATTATTATGAAATTATAAGTAATGAAATTTATAATAAAAAAAAGTATGATAAAAAAATTCTTAACATTAACATTATAACATAATTTTTAATAAATTTAAACATTATTTGAATAAATTGTATAAGAAAAGATCAATATAAAAAGTAACTATTATGAACAAAGTTATTTATAAATAACCACCATTATAAATTTCATCATTATTAAAAATGAGGTATGTGAAATGAAATTATGAATAATGAAATTATTAGTACAGACGGTATCCCATTGAATACGCCGAATAAACGAATCAATTAAACGATATCAAAAGCAAACAGAGGCTAAAGATTTCATTACAATATGCAGATGAACAGGAGAATGGAGATGCGGATATGGAACGGAGATATCGGAAATAATGAACCAAATGTAAACATCAGTATGGTCTGCAGATATAGATTCTGACAACAATAACTTTTAAAAGGAAAATGTTATTCTATACCATATCAAGAGTTAAATCAAATGTGGTCTGACTACCGATGGGGAAGAAAAGTTCGATCATGAACCGGAAGACGCAGCGTAGACCCCTCACTAGGTGGACTGACGATTTTGCAAAACCGTGGGGAGCCGATGGATGCAGGAGACAAGCAGCTGCTCAAAGTGGCGCTCTGTGGGGGAAGTCTATGTTCAGTAGTGGACGTCAGGCTGATGATGATGATGAATCGAACGTTAGAAAAACGAATGCAGAGGGGTACAAGTTCAGCGGTAACCTGTGTGACTTTTAAACCAGACACTCCCGGGCTCAAATCCTACTTGGCCCTTAGGCTGCTTTCAAGTTTAGGCTACTATAACAACGCGTCTGTCACGCGACAGATAGCCCAGTATTAACTTTAGTTCTGCTGTGTATCTCCTTATTCCGGATCTCATCTCGCAGGGAAACACCGAGCATAGTTCTCTCCATAGCTGGTAACAATGTTCAATGCAATAATTAAACGTATTTGTGAACTTTATCGTATGTACTAAACATGTTCTAGTTTCCACACACTATCAAGTTATGTTAGAGCTTAGTAGCTCACAAAACTAATAATATAGCCTGAACGCACCATCTCTGGCTTCTACTTTAAGACAAGAGCATATGGTGTGGTTTGAAACAGTGACTAAGCTTAGGGAGCAAATCTACGTTATATTGACGTCATTTTACGACATAAAGACGTCCTACAATAACGTCTGGGAGTACCAAATAAGAACGCAGGTTATAATTATAGTTGGAACAATAATTTAAATGATGTATTTCACTTGTAAAGGTATTTTTATTAGTATTTGACTTGAATTGTCAAGGTGCTAAAATTAACCTATGCAATAAATAGTTTGATTATTGATTTAATGTCGTCATAATTATCAACAGCCTGAAGACGTTGGTTTACCAGGTCGTCGGTCCACCGAGTGGGGGGCCGGCCTACGCTGCGTCTTTCGGTTCGTGGTTGCCACTCGAGAACCTTTCTTCCACATCGGTTGTCAGTTCTACGAGCGATGTGGCCTGCCCAGCCTATTGATTAAACCCAGTTGACCAATGATACAACTTCCCCTCATACGAAAATTAGTGGTGTAGTTCAACCACTAATTTCTAATAAATATTATGAATTTCTAATAAATCACGGGAACCCGTTGATATCTTTTGTTCCCTTCTGCTCTGTTCTTTGTAATTTCGTATGACTTTGTCTCGTTTTTGTTACCGCGCCCCCTGCCCATGCAGGTGAGTCGTGTTTGTATGAGAAATTATGTTCACGAGCTAACAACGGGCTTTATAATCTTTGGGCATGCCCATTGCTATTTCAACTTCATAATTCTAATAGCTATATCGGTCACTTTAGTCCTCCTGCGGATCTCCTCATGCGGATACACCTGATTTGATGACGTAAAACTTACGTTTCTTTGTTTTCTGCTCATATACAACTTCGCCTCAACTGAAACGGTTTCCTTAACCTGTACTGGGGGCGTACCGTGAGCTCTTAGCGCGATTCAAAACAGAGTCTACACTGGATCGCTTGTCAAAATCCCCATACTAAAAAAACAAAGCGATCCAATATAGGCTCAGTTTTGAATCGCGCTAAGAGCTCACGGTACGCCCCCTGTTCTCTTGTGACTGAGATTTACAAATATCTCTAGATAAATAACCCCCACGACATAGTATAATATATTCTTAGCTACAAACCATTTTTAAGCACCTACCGTCAGTCATTTCAATTTGCACTTAAATATCAGTCCAACTATGTTCTACCCTCTGTTTTTAAGACTTATCTTAACAAGTGTGTCTCCGCGGAGTGGGGTCGTGTTGACTTTTAATACAGGTTTTAAAACCTACATCAGGCACCAGTCTCTCACAAAGCAGGTAACAAGGTTAATTTATAGTACCTAAAATATTATCAATTAGCATTACTTATTGTTGACTGCTTGTGTATGAGAGAAATAAATGATTATGATTATGATTATGAATTTGTTATTAAGAGAATTAATGAAGTTTTACTACTGTCTCCAAGTATACTATGTGAACGCTAGACAAGGTAAACAAGCACGTGAGAAGGCTTCTGTAAAGGAAAGTTCGTTACAAACTTGCTTGTAAACAGTGCTTTAGCTGTATAGTTAGTTTATGTTACTACATTGTCTCAGCTAATGTTATAGAGTATAGAGTAGAACAGAAACATAATTTAACATAGGATCTTTTAGAAGGCGCAATGAGAATGTATGTTTTTGAAACAACTTCAAAAAAAGTATGTTCCGAATCCGGGTGGAAGTTACCTCATAATTTGATCTCGGTTATTTATGGACTGATTTGAAACATTTTTTTTTATTTGATGGGATATACTGCCAGATTTGTCTCATAGGAAGTTTATCAAAATAGGTAATTGAAAAAAAAAAACTATAAATGTAATCCAGTATTTTTTTTTCAAAGCAAATTAAAGTCGGTATAACACAATTTAAAAAAAAATGGTATGGTATTCCATATATATTATTATAAGCTAAATATCATCAGGGAGTGGATGGGCTTTGAAATTTTTTGATGATACTGCATACTTCTTGTGACGATTTTTTTTCTATTAAATTTTCTAAGTGGTCTTTTCATACATATTCTCAGTATTCATCATCATCATCATCATCATCATCATCAGCCTGAAGACGCCCACTGCTGAACATAGGCCCCCCCAGAGAGCGCCACGTTGAGTGGCTGCTCGCCTCCTACATCCATCGATTCCCCGCAGCGGTTCCAGTATTAAATAAAAGCAAATTATAAATTGAATAAAAAAAAAAATAAAAAAAAAAAATTGAAGTCGGTGGAACATCTTTTTTATTTTTTGGAAGGCTTTATCGGGTAAATGACATTTTTTTAGTGATTTAGATTTACAAGTTTAATCTAGCTCGCTTATTGATTAAAATTTGGAGTTTGTGAAAGTACGTATAGTGCTTTTTAAATATGCAGAAAAAATGCCTCGCATGGATCTAGCTAGATGGTTATGTACCTTTTAACATGAATGCAGCCGATTGGCATGGGCTTACATACAAAAATGTAATTACAACTAAAGCCAACCACCAACGTAGATATAGATTCGGCTATGTAAATAATTGATACCGAAAATGGCAGCTTAACATTAACAGCCCAAGGTCAAAATTCCGAAAACACCAAAAGAAATAGAACTGATCATCAATCATTGAGCTTAGCTCCATCATAGATCTGGACAGAGATTGATTGACACAGTTATGGAGACACTATTGAATGCGGGGTTCTTTCTCTTATCCTATCATTCATTCAATAGTTCATTCGTGCGTTACTTTTATCGTTCATTTGGGAACTATTGGATCCCTTTTCATCCAACTATCCTATTTTTTGTATCACTACTTAAGGATTTATTTAGAAAAGGGCGATATCGTGATAATAATATAATCTATACCAATATTATAAAGAGGAAAGATTTGATTGTTTGTTTTTTTGTTTGCATTGAATAGGCTCTGAAACTAATGAACCAATTTGCAAAATTCTTTCACTGTTGGGAAGCCACACTATCCCCGGGTGACATAGGCTATATTATATTTTCAAAAAAATTGGGGATCTTTACCAAAACTCCAATAATGTGACCCAAGCTGTAAAAAAGTTACCTAAAATATTCTATAAATCGCATGCGCAGCGAAAACTATTATACCCGTGCGAAGCCGGGGTGGACCGCTAGTTTTACTATAAAACTTGAAAATGTGTTTTCAGAGTGAAGCACAAACATTCTAACGCCAAGGTTCAACCGATAAAGACAGTCTGACGATGGCCTTCAGCATCTGACCCTGGATGTAACCGTCTAGTGAAGTAGGTAAATTGGTTTGATTTTTTAAAGTTCTTTTGTTTGGTGCTAAATTAAACAAAAAAAAAAAACATGATACTTACTTTTGAAACCGTCGTAGTCACTTAGATAGCTATGAAATACCTATACGCACCTATAAAGTTTAAGCTATCCTATTTAAGCAAATATTACATTTATAAGAGACCTTGCAGATAGAAAGCGGTTACGCGTTCGCGCGTTCTACGTTCCTATTTAATCGAGTTATGCGTAGTAGTTGTGTTGTATTATTACATATGAACGAAGAACGCGCGAACGCATGCCCGATCTCTGTACGCAAGGTCCCTAAGACAAACTAGTATTTAAAAAATTAACATCTTCGAAACAAAATGCATTTAAATAAGAAAGGTACACAAATTTTGTATAACAATATTGCAATAACCCACTATATAATCCACTGGGTGTATCATCATCATCATCATCATCATCATTAACAGCCTGAAGACGTCCACTGCTGAACATAGGCCTCCCCCAGAGCACGCCACTTTGAGCGGTTGCTCGCCTCCTGCATCCATCGGCTCCCCGCGGCTTTCACCAGGTCGTCGGTCCACCGAGTGGGGGGCCGGCCTACGCTGCGTCTTCCGGTTCGTGGTCGCCACTCGAGAACCTTTCTTCCCCATCCGTTGTCAGTTCTACGAGCGATGTGGCCTGCCCATTGCCACTTCAACTTACTAACTCTAAGAGCTATATCGGTCACTTTAGTTCTCTTGCGGATCTCCTCGTTCCGGAGCTTATCCCGCAGGGAAACACCGAGCATAGCTCGCTCCATAGCTCGCTGCGCGACTTTGAGCTTACTAATGAGGCCAACAGTAAGAGACCATGTCTCAGTTCCATAAGTCATCACTGGCAACACACACTGATTGAAAACTTTCGTTTTCAGGCTCTGCGGTATTTTGGACGAAAAGATAGGACGAAGCTTCCCGAACGCTGCCCAGCCGAGTTGGATTCTTCGCGCCACCTCTTTGTCGAAGTTGGACCTACCTAATTGGACAATCTGTCCTAGGTAGACATACTTGTCGACAACTTCGAGAATATCGTTCTCAACAATTACCGGTATAGGTGGAACATGAGCATTAGACATGATCTTTGTCTTGTCCATATTCATCTTAAGACCAACCTGCTGGGAGACTCTACTGAGGTCGTTGAGCATGGCGCTAAGGTCCTCGAGCGATTCTGCCATTATGACTATATCATCGGCAAAACGAAGGTTAGTGATGTACTCGCCATTTATGTTGATGCCAGATCTTTTCCACTCCAAGAGCTTGAAAACATCCTCCAATGCGTTTGTGAACAGTTTTGGAGAAATAACGTCTCCCTGTCTCACGCCTCTTTGCAATGGAATTTGTTCCGTACTCTGGTCCTGTAGTCGGACTGACATAGTGGCCTTACTGTACAAACACTTCAAAACTTCGATATACCTATAGTCAATTTGGCATCGCTGCAAGGACTGCAGCACCGCCCAAGTCTCGATTTAATCGAAGGCTTTCTCATAGTCCACAAACGCTAGGCATAACGGCCGATTATACTCTTCGGTCTTCTGTATAATCTGGCGCAGCGTATGGATGTGGTATATGGTGCTAAAGCCTTTTCGGAAACCGGCTTGTTCGGGAGGCTGGAATTCATCAAACCTGCGTGCGAGACGAAATAAATAATGCTAAATATCAAAATCAGTAACTGTAGTTGTTTGCAGCCTCTGTGGTTGTGAGTCGAGCCTAAATATTGGTCCTTCGAGCCGGATTAATGGTTAGGCTCCTATCCAGGAGGTGATTTGTTTGCTGACTGTAAACGCTGCTATTATAATAAATATGAAGTTTATTCCACGGAAGGTGTGTTGGTTGATACAGTATGTGTATGTGCGCGGAGTCTACTCGCAAGCAATGCAATCGGAGGCGCGAGGTGAAGTGCAGCGGCCGTGGCGACGCGTGGGCTTGCGGCTGCGGGAACCGGTCCCTGGTCAGCCCACGCTCGAACAAGCCTGAAGAGATCTACTGCTGAACATAGGCCTCCCCCAGAGAGTGCCATTTTGAGCGGCTGCTTGCCACCTGCATCCTTCGCGGTTTTCACCTGATCGTCAGTCCACCTAGTAGGGGGCCGGCCTACGCTGCGTCTTCCGGTTTGTGGTTGCCACTCGAGAACCTTTCTTCCCCATCAGTTGTCAGTTTTACGAGCAATGTGGCTTGCCCATTGCAATTTCAACTTACTAATTCTAAGAGCTATATCGGTCACTTTAGTTTTCCTGCGGATTTCCTCATTCCGGATCTTATCTCGCAGGGAAATACCGAGAATAGCTCTCCCCGATAGCTCGTAGCATTTTATTTCATTCCAAATATGTGATCGGCCTTGCTAACCTACTAAAGGTACTATGCGACCATATCTGTTACGTACCTATATATACAACGATATTTTTTCTCATCTAATACTTGCCTAAGAATGTTAACGGCGGCCGAGCCAAGTTGCGGGCTGCCGAACAAATGCAATTGAACTTGAAGTATTTGCGAAATTTCCCATTTCCTACTTTGGGACAAAATTCTTTTTCTTAAGAGGACCGTCCCAGTATTTTAAAATATTATTGCCGTCGCTCTGCTCCCCACACGTATGTTAGATAAAATACGGCCCATGAGCGAATTTACCTACATTTTAGTGATTTCACCCTTTGAAGCTTAACAAAAAATTTTGATTTTGGTGTCAATCGTTTTGATAGAATGTCTCTATCTATGCTTGTATATCTGAATCTATGCTTGTACGTCTTGATGTTTTTGAAAATATATTTGAAAATATGTTACAACTATGTTTCTTCGTCATTATTTTGACGACAAAAATTCGTAATTTTAGAAGGCTATTAGCACGAAGATATTGTAAAAACTAAAAAAAAGGAAGACGTACAAGAATAGTTTCTTTACTGAGTAGACAACATATTAAAAAAATATCAAAATCGGCTGACATTTAGATGTGGAAAAGCGTTGGCACCTTTTGTGTGGACAAGAGAGGGGGGGGGGGGAGGGGGGGGGGGAAGGGGGGGGGGTATAAATATAAAAAATAAAACTGTTTCTATAGCTAAACCGAAAGCCTAATCTCTTATTTTATTCATCAAGAAAAATAATTCGGTATAGGTAAGCTTTCAAATTCCACTTCTGAAGTACATTTTCTTTTCTTATTAATGATTGTATGTTTAAACTTAATACTAAATTATCAGATGGAATTACTGAAACAGCGATGGACATAAAAATAGTAACTGAATTTAATTACTTGAAAAACTGCTTACTATAATTATTTTGGTACGGAACAAATTTAATTTTTCTAAATTTATTTATTTATTTATTTATTCGGTACACAAAACAGAACACTTTCAATTTTTAAAGTAAAAATAAATATGGTACAAGTTTCAAACCAGAAAATGTCCCTAAATTACAACATAAAGAGAATGTTTGATATATTTCATCATCATCAACAGCCTGAAGACGTCTGCTGCTGAACATAGGCCTTCTCCAGAGAGCACCACTTTGAACGGCTGCTCGATTGCTGCATCCACCGGCTCCCCGCGGGATATACTGGGTGGCGCAAAAGTACTGGCACTAAAGAAAATACTTTTATTTTTTTTATATGACATTTTCTGTCATTCTGTTGTTGAAAATTGTGTAGTGAACAAATGTAAAATACACTGAAAATAAACATGGACCGTTTTACTCCCCAAGAACGTGGAATAATTGTGTCAATGTTCTTACGGAATAATTCATCAGTGATAAGAACACAACGTGAATTTCGTCGACGATTTCCCCACCGTCCGGCACCGATTGGTCGCACAATTCGACGCTTTGCCACACGCCTTGAAGCAACTGGCTCAACATTGGATAGACCTAAGTCTGGGAGACCAAGAACAGGCCGTTCAGCTGAAAATATCGATGCTGTGCGCGAAGATGTGGAAGAGTGTCCAGAAACATCAACGAGGCGACGTGCCACGCAATTGGGCATTTCCAGACGGACCCTGCAGCGTATTTTGGTGAAAGACTTAAAGATGTTCCCGTATAAAACTCAAATGACTCATCAACTGCTGCCTGCTGACCACCGAGCTCGTCTAGATTACTGCCAGCGCGTCATAAACCTCAACCTTGAAGAGGATGATTTTCCTTCAAAATTGGTTATGAGTGACGAAGCGCATTTCCATCTCTCAGGGCATGTCAATAAGCAGAATACTCGGTTCTGGGGCACTGATAATCCGCGCATTATTCAAGAAACACCTCTACACCCACTAAAAGTTACTGTATGGTGTGGCATCTGTGTTGACAGAGTGATCGGACCCTATTTTTTCGAAGACGCTGGAGGCAATGCGATAACTGTCACTGGAGAACGCTACAGAACCATGTTACGTGAGTTTTTGATACCCAGTTTGGACGAATTGGGGCTGGAGCACATCTGGTTTCAACAAGACGGCGCTACGGCACACACAGCGCGCGACACTATGGACTTAGTGAGGGACGCTTTTCCAAGCCGAGTTATCTCTCGTTTTGGCGATTTGCCTTGGCCTGCAAGATCACCCGATCTGACCAGTCCAGACTTCTTTCTTTGGGGTTTTTTGAAATCTCGGGTGTATGTGAACAAGCCACAGACTCTCGCAGCTCTAAAAGAAAACATTCGTCAAGAAATAACGAACATATCGCAGGAAGTGTTACGGCAAGTTATGCAAAATGTCATAAATAGGGCTCAAATGTGTATCAACTCTGGAGGTCACCATTTAAAAGACATCATCTTTAAATCCTAATGGTACGAAATTTAATGGCACAAATATACATTTAAAAAAACCTAAATCTAGTTTTCTAATTTAGAAAAAATGTTATAGCTGAACCAAATAGGGTCTTTACTTTTGCGCCACCCAGTATTTAATCAATACTTAAATGCCTTGTCTCGTCTTAGCTCGAGAAGTTACATTTTGATCAAAAATTGTTAGGGTGTTTTCAAATTAACGCTTATAAGTAAGATTTAAGCTGTTTCCGATTCAGATACTCACGTTCAATTATCAACTTGAAAAAATAACAAATAAAATATTTTACATCAAAATACATTATCGCTATGAAAATAAAAAAAAGTTATAAAAGAAACTCACCTCACTGTCGTTAGAATAGACCAATTATTATAATTAAGCCGGACGTTATTCACCTTTTTTTTGGCAATTATGTACGTTTTAGGTACAGAGCGATGGTGGCCGAGCGGTAGCATGTGCGCTTCGCTATCTTACGGCACCGGGTTCGATCCTCGGCCCTGCACCATTGACTTGTCTAGTAAGTTATGTGCAGTTTGTGATGCCATCGCTCCGTGCCTCGAAGAGCACGTTAAGCCGTCGGTCCCGGTTGTCATGAGAATATCTGTGCCAATCGTTACGGGTATAGTCAGACGCCTGATAGAATCTGACACCTGGTGGCTGGTCTAACCATCCCTGTTACTGGTCCCTTATATGGGTTGCGAGGTCAGATGGCAGTCGCTCGTGTAATTCTGGTAGCTCTTCGCTACAGGTTAGATTGGGAGCCGACCCCAATAACAAATGGGAAAAGGCAAAGAGGATGATGATGATGTACGTTCTAGGTTGTTTTTTTAATTAAGTGTGTATTGTTTCTAAATAGAACCTGACCCCATTATATTGTGATAACAGGCTATTTCCGTGGAGTTTGTAAAGTTATCGAAACTCGCGCAGTTTGCCCGAGGACGCCTCGCCGGGGACTTGGATTTATCATTTATACCGATGCCGATACGTCTGCTTGGGGGCGGAGCTAGGTACCAAGCAAGTGCCAGTTGGCCCCCACATTACATCACATCATCAGCCAGAAGACGTTCACTGCTGAACATAAGGCTCTTCCTTTAAAACGCCACTATGGGCGCTTATAAGAGGGCCCCAACCAAATTAAAAAAAGTTATTCAACTTCAATAAACAAAAGTGGAATGATAAGGCCAGCCAACTTTGTAGTGGTACGTGAGGCTATTCATTATAACAATGTTAAGAAGAATATGTCCTTCAGAAGTCAAATGGGGCCCGTTTGGCCGGACCAAACGGGACGAGACTGGTCTCGGCGATCTATTTCAACTTTCCTGTTCAGTCTAGGCACAGATTATGTAATAACTACTCTGGGTATGACATCTAACTTTATTGTTATCAATAAATGTATAATATGAATTCAGGCATTTCCTCTTGCGTCTACTTACTTTAGTATTGAAATGTAATACATAAAAATATGTTAATAGTTTTCAATCGACAGGAATATTTTGAGAAAAAAATTCTCTTGCCCCCTAAATACCCCTTTCCCCCCGACCCTTGACTGAGCCCTGTCCCTTGCGAATCTTGAGATCGAAACCGGGTCGTGCTAATTTATTAAATTCCACTGAATTGAGACTCTTCTCTATATCTTCTGTACAGTAGTAAGAAGTTTCAGTTCTACAGAACCATAAAAAGGATGAAATGGCTTTTAAAAAAGAAGCCGTATACCAATATTAAAGTGGAACGTTTCACTCAGCTCGGTAAATTCAAATTTTCTTGCGTTTTTTGCCAATAACAGCTTAATTACTCAACGTGATTACATGAAAACTAATTTTGCGCAAATAAATAGAATGTATCAATAAATTACAATTAAAAGTATTACCTAGATATCATTAGTTTAGCGACAAATGGCAATAGACTGAAAAGCCAAGACGAAATTGGTTTATTGCCATTTTTGCTAAACCAATGATATTTAGGTAATACTTTTAATCGTAATTTGTTGATACATTCTATTTATTTACGTTAACTCAGTTTTCATGTAATCACGTTTTGTAATTAAGCTATGACTGGCAAAAAACGCAAGAAAATTTGAATTTGCCGCGCTAAGTGAAACGTTCTACCTTAATATTCAAATTAATGGCATCCGATGAGCTAGTGAAAAATAGTCCTTTAGCTACATGGAAAAAGATGTAGGTTGGGTTCGACAAAACCCATTATATATAACTAAAACCGTGATAACAGTTTTATGTAATAGTTACGTGTTAATATAAAATTAACAACATGTTCACACGGTACAACATTATGTAAATTAATTTGTGAAAACTGTGAGCACGCGAAACGAAACGACTGTTTTTGTGAAACATAACCTTGTATTATTTAACGTTACAAGACCAAATCTAATATTTATATGTACTTTGAGTTTAAAAACTCAATTCATTTATTGCAAAGATTAGGCTAGTTTTAGCTTTTTTACTAGTCAAATCAGAAAAACTTAAAATATTTTATTTATTGTATATTTCTATGCATATTAAAATTACAAAGTGGCTTTTGTATATGTTTATTGTATATTATAATTATTAAGTGTACTTAGATTAATTAATATACGAGCCCATTTATATTCATCGCCCTCTAAGACAGGAAATGGGCGTCAGCGAACGGGAACAATAGCTTTCAAAATTGTTAAAATCCTATAACATTAACTCCAAAAAAAAAGAATCCTTTGCAATCTTAATGGAGTTTTTACAAATTGTAAGCGCCTACTAAGTGCCTGTTAAGAACCCCGAACGGAAGCGCAAAAGTCGACCATTCTACAAACGTACACAAGAATAAAAGCGTTTCTATGTAAATTTAAAAGGTATAAGATAAAGAATGGTACGCCTGCGACGTGGTTACGGAATGACCGATTGCATGCATGCATGAAGGTTTTTCTTAAAATGCGATGCACGTAAAGGTGGATGGTCAATTTTGAAGAAGAAAACTCAATATTTGTTATCTGTTGTTTTGCTTTTGTAACTGGCCCGGGTGGCTTTTGTTTCTGTTAAAATAACATTCGCAGGCAGAATAGACTATTCTTTTCATTACGCGCCTTATAAAATTTGTCTATAATGCTTCCGACGTGTATTGAATTGTTAAATAAAAGTTAAGGAAGGTATACCTGATCATATCCACTGCCCAGGATTTGAATTCCCAGCTTCAAACTCGACCATCAGCATTCAGTTATTAAAGTAAATCAGCTATTTTACAAAAATTTTGGAAGGAAACTATGCCTTCCTCTGTGCCCTTCAATCTATTAAAAATTTCTAAAATAAAATAAAAGGGCAGCTGTGCTTTTATTGCCTGATCTTAATTCCATCTCTATCAATACATAGCAATAAAACGTTTCTTATTTGTCTGTTTTTTTATGTGGCTTTGCTGAAATGTGGCTGAAATGTTCAAGCGTTACTTACGTTTTATCGCAAAAAAAGGATAGATCCGGCAGGAAAAAAGATTAAATTGCGGATAAAGCATTTAATCTCTAAAGTGAAACGTTGCATTAAATCAAAGCCGTTATAAAAATATTTCAGGGAGCTTTATGAAAGAATTCAAAAGCTAAGATAAGCGTTTAAGTGTTTACCCACCGGACCCTTGTTCAGCAGACAAGGTAAGCTTCCGGTCGCATCTGTCAGATAGCGGTAATCAAGACGTTTATGGGCATTTCACACTGATGTTAGTTACAGGTAAGCGGTTTTTCAAACTGACTTCCAGCGTTTCTAACGCTGAAATTGAGAGTTTAGAAACTATACTGGGCTCGTTATCTGCACCCAAGATCTGTTGCACACCTTATTCCTGCTCGGTTCAAGATGGTTAACTCTTTTAAAACCGCCTGAAGGCTTCTGATTTAACATCTGTTGTTTTATCATAGACAGAATGGTTTAGTACGATAGTGCTCTGTTTATTATGGCTGTATTTCTCTAGTAATTTTAAAATTGTGTATTAACACTATTAAGTTTATTAAGTAGACGGTTTATCTAGGTAGGTATCACCGCTTTGCTAGATATTCTATAACCAAGCAGTAGTGTGCAATAATGTAATTTGTAATTACATTTTTAATAGTACTTACGGGATTTTTCCCGTGATTAGAATCATTCCTAAGTTCCCGATGTTTCGTTATTTAATTTTTTTATGTCTTGATCAACTGTGAAAGTTTAGTTTGTATTAATTTGTGATTTTTCAAATAAACGATGACTTTATTTTAGGAAAATCTAATTTAACTACATTTTCTATTTTATGAAATATTAGATAGAGAAACTTCTGACAAACGTTTGCGCTTCAATAGCACTATGTGAAAGGGTCTTGGGGTTGTCTGATAATTACCGAAGATTTCCCAGGGTAAGGATTAATGTCGAGAAATGTATGGCACATTTATCAGATGCCTGCGTTTGCCAGCTTTATTCGGCTTTACTCGGTACAGCTTGTGAGATATGGGACAAAAGGAATAATGTTATTTGATCACTATTGCGGATCTAAACTGCAAATTTTGAGTAGAACAGTAACATGTTATATGGTGAATTGTTTTATCGGTCTTGTGTTAAACGGTCAAATAAATAGCGACCTTCATTTGGTAAACTTGTTGTTAGATTTCGCTTTTTTATTATTTTTCCGCTTCGGCTGCGAAGCGGAAGCAAGTTACGAATCTCTGGTTTCATACGCAATTTCGTAAACCAGTTGCGATTGAAAAATTCGTATTTTTTTTGCGAAGAGCGAAGATTTTACCTATATACGAAACCAGTACTTCGAGAAAAAGTTTTATGAATAAGTACTTACGTTTAATTGAATTTTTTTACGAGTAAATAGCCCCGCATCTGACGGAAAACCTACCGCTATGACAGGTTAACAGACAGATAGGTAACTAAACAAACATACTAACTACTTTCAACTTCCAGATTTACAATCCATCCATTTTCAGAATTATATGGTCTCAGGCTACAGTAAGGAATACACAGTGTCCCATTGAACTGAAAATTGAAGCGTAATCAAAATAGTAATGCACTGTGTGGGGAGCACTTGTCCCTTACGAATAATCGGGGACAAACAGTAATAATAGATAGTAGGTTCCCAAGTGGCAACCACAAACCGGAAGACGCAACTTAGGCCGGCTAGGTGGACCTGCCACTTATTCAAAACCGTGGGGAGCCGATGGATGCAAGTGGCAAGCTGCGACTCAAAACGGCGCTATATGGGGGAGGCCTATGTTCAACAGCGGACGTCTTCAGGCTGTTGATGAGCCATAATTCATAATATGACAGCCACAGATTACCTTTATGACAGCCATGCGTCAACCAATATGAACGAAACGAACAACCTTTTATTTGACGTTTGATTCAAGCCCTGGCTACATGCTCAAGCATAAAATGACACAGTTTTTGTTAGTTGTTATTTCTCCAGTTACTTCACTCGCTAGCCTTACTTATGCAATCTACCGCATTCATTAGCCTGACCAGCAGTGAAATGAACCAAAGTTTTCTAATAACGTATGCCAGCCTCTACCGTACTAGTAAAGTTCTCTGACATGTTGCACTTTGAATAATGGCGTATTTTGGTTACCCCTACACACACATTAGGAAACTAGTCTGTGTTGAGTATCATTAGGGATATAGCGCAACTGTCATTTGTATAAGTCTGACAGTTGTCATGTTTTGATGGGTACTTGTAGATAGACGAAAAGTGGCGGGTCTTTAGCTGTTTCCTACTAGCTTTATATTCGTGTTATCAATGACACTTCGTTCTGCCTGAACATAATTCGGGATTAAGCAATAACTGTTTTTAACTTAAGATTTTATGTCACGTATTTAATATTTTTATACTTGTTTTTATAATTATTGTATACTAAATATGTTTTAATACTTTTTAGTACTACCTAATCTAATTAAGTATGGTAATCTCGGTAGCGGTTTTTTTTTTCATGTGACTTGCATATCGCGTTATTATAATAAAATTTAAACTGGATGAATTATTAATGAGCTATTTACTTACATACCTCTATTCTGTTTTTTTTTTGTGAAACTTTGTCAGGGATTCTTCCTTTTATGGTGTAAAGTTAGAAGATTTTTTTTTAATTCTAAGAATGGCAAGATTGTATGAAAAAATGCGGATAAAACCAGATAAATCTTTTAAGCATTGAGCGTTTATGATGTGTGTAGGGTTTTATTTTCAAATATAGACTACAAACGTTTCAGTTAGTGTCGGCAAAACTTTATGAATCAGTTTACTGTGGCGTTATACCTTTTGTTTACGAAAAACTGTTAACGCGTTGCTGGGCTTTAGCTGACAGCGCGCTGTTGAATTTTTTTGAAATACCTAGTGGCAGTGGTTAGTTAGTACTGACTTGAGCCGAGTAGGTACTAAAAGTTTTAGACAGTCGTTTGTTATTTCTAATGGTGCTGTTTGGATGGATTTTAAAATGGATAGGCAATATATACAGTGGAATAAAATATGGATTAGGTATGCAGTTCTTATGAGTCTGGAATGAGGAAATCCGGAAGAAGCAACGGCCCCCTACTAGGTGGACGATCTGGTGAAAACCACGGGGAGCAAATGGATGCAGGAGGCGAGCAACCGCTAAGTGTCGCTCACTAGGGAAGGCTTATGGTCAGCAGTGAAAGTCTTCAAGCTGTTGATAATGATGAGTCACTAAATAGACTATAATCCACCAGGCTGGCCAAGTGCAAGTTAGCGTATATAACTGTAAATACCTACCCCCTTACTAATAAACATACATAGCAGTGGAATAGCTCAGTGTTTTATCTTCTTTTATCTTCTTTTATCTTTACTTATTTCAAACTCAACAGAGAGAAACAAAATACCATTCATCCAGCGTCATTGTTTCCTGACAAATATAATCTGCGGGGTGATCATGTAACTTTGATAGCAATGCAACAAAAGAAATTTCAATCCAAATTTGAAAATTTCCATAGTAACTCTGTACATAAGCTGCGTACTGCAACTGTCAAATCCATACATTTTTGTGTTTCTATCGGTTGCCAACAAGTTACATCATCGCCTAGCTGGAAGTTTTTAAGCCCAGAGTGAACCGCTCCCGTATTATGTAAAATCTTCAACAGCAAAGCAACAGCAGTAGCAAAGCGACAACAAACACTTAGCAATCGTATACATAGGTAAATGTTAAAACTAAGTTACATCACAAATGACTTTCAGAAAAATTATGAAAAATTTAGTACATTTAAGTAAATTTTATTAATGATCTTTCTGTGTAGAGACAAAGTTCCATTTTTCACAGAAATTAATTAACGTTTCATAATTGTCGGATTTCTTGAGCTACTGAGGTACTGCTCGGAGCATTTTTCCTATTATTTTTTAGAAGTAAAATAAATGTCATAATAATTGAGTTTTCTTATAGTAACTTTGTATTTTCCTAACAATATAAGAATTTGTTTTGTTTAAGTACGGTTCCTTTACTTCAAAGTAACACTTAGGGTAGTTTTTAGACTCGTAGTTAAGGTAACCAATGGTTAAAAATGCTAACTAATTTTGATCATTAGTTAGAATTTGTTAGAGTTTTTAACCATTGGTCACCTTAAATCCGGATCAAAAACCCACTCTTAGTACAGTTACATAACCGGGTAAGCAGCTCACGGCCTATATCGGTCAATAACACAATAATATACTTAATTAAATTATATCAATGATAAAATTGGGAAAAAATAATTAAATTCGATCAATAACACTGACATGTCTACCTTAATGACGTCATCACCGTCCTTAAGGGCATAAACCACTGCCAAACCAAAGCACGGAGGTATAATAATAAATTTGTTATTCTCCAATATTTTATCGTTCACAAAGGAAAACTGCTTCGACACAAGACATGTTTTTATATCAAGCGTAACTTTATCAACCTAATTTGCTGATTGGCTGTTTATTTCTGTCCATCTTTATTAGGTTCAGAAAGTCCGAGAAAGCCTATTTGTTCTTCTGTCTGGACGAAAGCTATAGTGTCTACGTCTTTGTCAATAAACGGTACAAGTACGAACAGAAGGGTACATAATATACTGGCTTAATTCTATTTTCCTTAGTCACAATAATAAACAACATGTAATAGATACCCTTAGCGTATAGACTAAAGCATAGAGAGATCATCAAAACGATATTATATTTGTACTGCTCACACGTATCGCTACGTCAGTGGCGAAGGAAAGAAACAAACATATAGTAATTAGCTACGCTTGCGATAAGTACCGTACCAATTTTTTCGATTCGAGTCAACTGTTTTTTCTATACAAATCTGTCAGACTCATTCACATCAAAGTGTCCACATCATATAAAGTGTCCAAAAAAGTGGTACGCTTGACACATAATCAAGTCCTATCTATGTTTTAGTCTATACTCATGCTGTGTTTTGCGTCTCTCTAACGTGTTTGAAATAGGCAAAGATAAAACAAGAAAAAAACATTGATGACTGGCTGTGTCTGTAAAGTGTGTCAGCTAACTATTGAGTTCGCAATCATCTCTCTAGATACGCAGTAGGCAGGTCTAGGTATAAGTATTAAGCTGTATAAATTATATATGTATATAGTCTAGTTTAATATTATAATAGATGAACCTCGAAGAGAACTAGCTCCCACAGACTCAGGGTATCCTACCGTAGGAGCTAGTGACTCACAAGTTGTTACCTTAAACAGAACAAATAAATACCTTTTTTCTTTTCTTTTTTCTTAGATTGCAGTAGGTAAGCCATAGACAGCTAAGTGTTAACTTAAGAGCTGTCAAACTTTAGCGCAGACAGCATAGTAGTATAAATAATTAGGAGATTGTAAAAAAATATGTGTGGACATTTCACACAGCGCCATCTAGCCCCAAACTAAGCATAGCTTGTACTATGGGAACCAGATAATCGATACAATACTTAGATAGTTATGTACTCATAACCAGCCTCCTCCGGCCGCTACCTAGATCACGCCACCGTCCCAGACGCAGCATCAGCATTATCTTATCGCATCCGTCGCTGGGATTGTGGCCGGAGGCTAGTGAAAGGCATTCGTATTGTATCAAGCTCTACAAACGGTCGCTTAATATTGTCATCATCATCATCATCATCAACAGCCTGAAGACGTCCACTGCTGAACATAGGCCTCCCCCAGAGCACGCCACCTTGAGCGGCTGCTCGCCTCCTGCATCCATCGGCTCCCCGCGGCTTTCACCAGGTCGTCGGTCCACCGAGTGGGGGGCCGGCCTACGCTGCGTCTTCCGGTTCGTGGTCGCCACTCGAGAACCTTTCTTCCCCATCGGTTGTCAGTTCTACGAGCGATGTGGCCTGCCCATTGCCACTTCAACTTACTAACTCTAAGAGCTATATCGGTCACTTTAGTTCTCCTGCGGATCTCCTCGTTCCGGAGCTTATCTCGCAGGGAAACACCGAGCATAGCTCGCTCCATAGCTCGCTGCGCGACTTTGAGCTTACTAATGAGGCCAACAGTAAGAGACCATGTCTCAGTTCCATAAGTCATCACTGGCAACACACACTGATTGAAAACTTTCGTTTTCAGGCTCTGCGGTATTTTGGACGAAAAGATAGGACGAAGCTTCCCGAACGCTGCCCAGCCGAGTTGGATTCTTAATATTGTAATAATTATTAATTATAAAATATATTCGTAAAATCCGAAAATTAAGTTTTTAAAAACACCCTGAAGCGCTCCCGAAAAGTATCTGGCGCAGCCGGTAGGATTGCTGGCTGTTGCCATCGCGAAAAGTAGCGCTAGAGTTTTCGTGAAATCCGGAAAAGTGTGAAAATCGCGAGTGGTAACTAACAGTGAGAGTGTTATAAATTATATGTATGCCTAAAATCGGTATCGCGCTCTCCGCGGCAATCCATACGAACCAAATAAAATAAGATACGGAGCGAGACCTGGGACGTGATGATTACGGCGGTTGGACAGTGAGTAATAGAAGTAAAATCCTTCTACTTTCCTTCCTTGCCTAATTCCTAAAATTGGTGTTAATTTTAAGTGTTTTATGGTTAGTAGAGTATAGTTATATCAAATATTATCGTTGGCTAAAATCGCACCATTTAACTAAGCTAGTAAGACAGGTAAGTTCTTTTATATAGTATTATATATTGTGTCGTGTATAAAATAGTTTTAAAATGGCTCAGCCACAAATGCAAGCCACGGCCGCGCCCGCACCTGTTTTGGTATCGCAAAAGCCTTCAGAGTTGCAGGTACCGCGGGATGTTTTAAGTTTAATACCTGAGTATAATGGTGAAACGAAAACTTTAAGTCTATTCTTAAGAAAATGTAAATATGTGATTGAACGATACCAAGGCACAAGGGCACGTAATGAGTATTTGATGCAGAGCTTTACTAGTAAGTTAACTGGTAAGGCAGCGGCATTGATTAGCGAAAGAGGAGACTTTGAGACGTTTGACGAGCTCGAAGCTCTGTTGATCCAGCATTTCGGAGACCCTAGGAGTGAGGAGTGTGTTGCTATAGAGCTGGAAACCCTTAAAATTAAACCTAGTGAATCTTACCTCGAGTTTTGTGGCCGGATCCAAGATATTCGCGCGATCCTTTTGTCTAAAGTAAATCAAAACTCCACACCCACGTTACGGGAAGCGAAGCGAGTAATTTACAACAATACTTCGCTCAATGTCTTTTTGTATAATTTATCAGAGCATATGGTTAGAACAGTCAGAATGAAAAATCCAAACTCGTTAGAGGAAGCTTTACAACATGTCTTGGAGGAAGTTAATTTTCAGGAGCAATATAACATGCGTTCTAAAATGCTACAAAGCAAACCAGTGCAAGTTAACTTGAGGCCATCACCACCTCTGCCCCAAGGTCAATTTAAATTTGGTATACCAAATCAGGCTAACAACCTCGTGCGTCCTAATTTAGCCAACTTCGCATATCGCGCACCGATGCCAACACAATTCGGATATAGGCCGCAGTTCAACACCGTACCAGCTCAACAACAGTTTGGACAACGTCCACAATTTGGCTTTAGACCACAACCACAGGTAAGTCCGACTGGCTTTAGACCGCAGGCAGGACAGTTCGGGTACAAACCGCAACCAGGACAGTTTGGTTTCAAACCACAACCAGGTCAGTTTGGATACAGGCACCCACAGCCACAAGGGTATCGTCCACCTCATCAGTACTCAAACGACGTGTCCATGAGGACAGCCCCAGCGAGACCTCAGCAGCTACCTGTAAATGAAACATACGCGTTAGAAGGTCAGTACGATGAGTATTACTATCCTTACGAAACTTACGAGACTTACGATGATATAACTCTCGATGCCTACGATGGTACGTATGCTTATCACGAGCCTTTAGTTGACAACTCTGCTGAAAATAAAGTGTGTGAGAACAATGTGCACGGTATTACGCCCTCAGCACCTAACGACCAAGAGCCAGTCAATGCTCTAGAAAATTTTCACGTAGGTGTATTTCCAACGACTACGAAATGATAGAAATAAATTATGACGCTTCGTTAAAATTACCATATATATACGTACCGGAAATAAATGGAAAGTTCATGTTGGACTCTGGAAGCACGCGATTGTTTTTAGGAACTGCAAAAACGAACGAACATTTTGCACCACTAAAATCTTACGAACCATTCATGGTTACAAGTACTCATGCCTCCAGCGTTCATCAGGAAGTGGTTAACATCCCACTTTTCTCCATATTCAACGAAGACGGTCATCATAAATTCTACGTTTATGACGTGGACAAACGTTACGATGGTGTGATAGGATGCGACCTTATGTCACGGCTTCAAGCCAACATAAATCTAAAAGACAAGACACTAGAAACCCGGCAGTCTAAAATACCGATCATTTATAATGACGATCACATCATCACGATTCAACCACGCTCAGAACATCGAGTAAAGTTGCCTGTAAATTTAGAAAATGGCGACGCTATCTTAAACTTCAAACAGTTTCACGATGGTGTACGCATGCCTTCAGCAATAGTCAAGTGTAAAAATTATCTCGCTACAACAGTAATACAGAACGTAACTGAAAATTTGATTACTGTAACTGTAACGGCACCTTTTGCAGTGACTGAGTTTAATGATGACGTAACATGCAATGTGAATTATTCCGAGTTTACTGACGTTGAAGTAGACGACCTCTTGACTGACAATTTGACCAAGCTGAGATTAGACCACCTTAATGACGAAGAGACTAAAGCGATTCAACAATTATGCCACGAGTATAAAGACATATTTTACTGTGAGAGCTTACCTCTCACCTTTACGAACCAGGTGAAACACCGCATCAGAACAGTTAATGAAGACCCAATTTACATCAAACCCTATAGGCAGGCACCAGCTCAAGCCGACGAAATCAAAGAACAGGTCGAGAAATTGCTCAGGGATAGTGTGATTAAAGAATCACATTCCCCTTGGAGTGCACCGGTCCATATAGTTCCCAAAAAAATGGATGCTTCGGGACAGGTCAAGTATAGAATGGTCGTGGACTATCGTAGACTTAACGAGATCACGGTTGATGATAGATACCCAATCCCAAACATATGCGACTTGTTCGATAAACTGGGTAAGAGTAATTACTACACCACTTTCGATTTGGCATCAGGCTACCATCAAATCGAAATAGAAGAATCTGATAGAGAGAAGACGGGCTTCTCAACCCAAAATGGACATTACGAATTTCTCCGGATGCCATTTGGCTTAAAGACGGCTCCGGCAACCTTTCAAAGAACCATGAACAATGTTTTGAGGGGTCTGCAAGGCATTCATTGTCTCGTTTATTTAGATGACATTTTGATCTATTCAAATGGTTTACATGAGCACCTTCAAAAGCTACGAGCCGTATTTGACAGACTTCGACAAACTAACTTTAAAATACAACTTGACAAATCGGAATTTTTGCGCAAAGAAGTGCAGTATCTAGGGCACACTCTGACTAAAGACGGACTTCGACCAAATGACGACAAAATACAAGCAGTTCTGAAATATCCCATACCACAGACACAAACTGAAATAAAACGGTTCTTGGGCTTTGTCGGTTATTACCGCAGATTCGTTAAAGACTTTTCTAAAATCACCCAACCTTTGACAGCTTGTCTAAAAAAGGGCAAGAAAGTAGTGACAGATGACAAGTTTATAGAATCATTTGAAAAGTGTAAGGAGTTATTGATTAATGCGCCCATACTACAATACCCCGACATGACTAAACCGTTTGTCTTAACGACTGACGCCTCTGAGGTAGCAATCGGTGCAGTACTATCGCAAGGCCCAGTAGGTTCTGACAAACCAGTTGCATATGCAAGCCGGACTCTGACAGACACCGAAAGAAGATATAGTGCGATTGAACGTGAGTTATTGGCGATCGTCTGGGCGACGAAACACTTTAGGCCCTACCTATATGGCAATAAATTTACAGTGTACACCGATCACCAGCCCCTTGCATGGTTAAACAAGTTCAAAGAGGTCAATAGCAAACTAACACGTTGGCGCTTACGCTTACTAGAATATGATTTCGATATTATACATAAAAACGGAAAACAAAATGCCAACGCTGATGCGCTATCTCGCATACAGCTAAACGCACTAGGGAATGACGACAATGCCTCCATGATTGTTAACATTGACGATAGTGAACAACGACTTCAGGAACATTTGCAACAGGTGACTGACCAGATTGCGACTCTGGCAGGACGACGTGATACCCATGACTCAGGGACTATAACGATATCTGACTCCGACAGAACGGCTACTGCTAGCCCAATGACTATACCAGACTCAGACATAGAAGAATCGCAAGAATACCCCGTACGATCAGAATCTAGTACTACACAAACGATTCATTCAGCTAGGGATATGGAATCACTGGGAATTCCCATACTACACGAAGCAATTGATACTAAACCGAACCAAATTTTAGTATTCAGTTGGTTCCGCAATAATATGCAAGTCAAAGACCTGTCTAGGAATAATCAGAAGGTACTCGAAGTCTTTCTACCTCTTCATAATGAAGACCTAATAAAGGAATTTTTAAAGAAATATATTAGGCCGAAAATCAAGTACTTTGTCTACTTCGAGAACCAAGAACATCGGAAGGATTTTAGCAGGGTTATTATAGCACTATTTAAGAGGGGGACAGTAAATTTCTACGAGTGTACAGAGAGGGTCATTTACATAGAAGACGAGAAAGAACAAAAATCGATAGTGGATAAAATACATGAAGGGAAAACGTGTCACCGTGGAATCACGGAGACCATCAAAAGAATTCGGCGTACTTACCACTGGCCTAATATGCAGGAAACAGTGGCGGCTATGCTTAATTCCTGTACAAAATGCAAAGCCTCTAAATATGATCGTAACCCTATAAAACCGACATTACAGCTCACACAGTCACATGACTCTCCATTTCAAGAAATCTTCATTGATATATTTTCAATAGAATCTGTACACTACCTTACTCTCATAGACGCATTTAGTAAAATCGGACAGGCTATTGAAGTACCATCGAGATCGACCCCCGAAATAGTTAGGGCGCTATTGAAATATTTTTCATATTACGGTATACCACGGAAAATAAGCTGTGACCCGGGGAGTGAGTTTAATAACGAACTACTCAAAGAGCTAACAGACTTGCACAAAATACAATTACACATAGGTACACCCAATAACCCTAATTCCATGGGCATGATAGAGCGATTCCACTCCACAATAATTGAAATATACCGCCTAGCCAGGTATGAAAAGAAATATACAGATGCAGCGTCTGTAATGACATACGCTGTAATGGCCTATAATAACAGTATACACAGTGCAACAGACTTAACACCATTTGAGGTCGTATTCGGCCATACAGAATTAAACTCCGCATTCGACATTGACTTTGACAAAGCCTACAGACAGCAACTAATAAAAGACCACAGGAAAAGAACACAAGAACTATACAAACACCTTTCTGACAAAATGACCGACTTCAAAAGTAAAATTGTAAAAAAACGTGGCGGGGAAGAGGGACCGGACTTTAACTTAGGACAAACAGTATACGCAAAAGCTGTAAATAAAAGACAGTCCAAAGACAAACCCAAATTTCAAAAGGCAATAGTAACCGGTCAAGCCGAACGCAATGTTCTACCAATTAAAATAAACGAGCGACATACAAAAGCACCAATTAAAAATATTAAACGTCCTCCGCAGGTGGTGCAAACTCCTGGTATGGACGTCGATGATCAGGACCACCATTTGCCAAGTTACTCCCAACCAGAACCTTCAAGTCATAAGACTTGAACAAAATCCTGGCATATTACCGGTCAAGCAAGGCCGTGCCTTCCTGCAACACGATAAGTGGTCGATTATTAAGACGTACAGTCTTAAGGGCATTGTGACTGATCTGAGTTATAACGTAGATAAGTATTCGGAGTTTAATAGGATTATTAGCCAGAATAAGTCATACATCAGTGAGATCCAGGAACTAAAAACTCAGGTAGATTACCTTCGTGACGAAACCACGACCAAAATTCAGCAATTAATTCCCTCCAAGAGATACAAACGCGGTCTCGTCAACCCCCTCGGCTCTATCATTAAAATTATAACCGGTAATCTTGATCATGATGACGCCGTACGTTATGACAAACTTATCACAGGACTCAAGACTCGAGAGCAGGGCATTTCAAACAAAATTACCATTGTGTCCGAAATGTTAGATCACTTCCTCAACTCTACTCAAGTAATTGACGACAATATTAAAATTATGAATGAACGTTTGCAGCGCATTGAAACTATTGTAGCAGACCTATCAAGAGAAAATATGTATATCTTTATATCACACTTGAGTAATGTATTAAATATATTCATTGTTAACTTCAGAACTCTATATATCAAACTTAATGATTTAGAAACTGCTATTGCACTCAGTAAAATATCTGTATTACATAAATCTGTGATCGATTCAAATGAACTTTTACCCTTACTGTCTGAAATCTCAAAGTATGATAATCTCATGTATTCTGTCACTGAGCAAAGTCTAGTTAATATAGAAGAAACACTTTCAGTAAAAACTTACCTTAAGAATGATGAAATAAGATTCATAATTGATGTTCCATTAGTTACTAACAGTACTTATAATTATTTCAAATTGTACCCTCTACCCATATCACGTGACTCTCAAACCTTCGTCATTATTCCCGAATTCCCATTCCTATTAGTAGAAGGTCCGAAGTATCGTCCAACCGCCCGCCAATGCCGAGAGATAACGGCTGAGGAGTACTTATGTTCCCAAGAAGACCTCATCCCGTACGCTCCAGAGACCTGTATTGAGCAGCTGATGGAATACCGACGCAATTTATCCCAATGTTTCCCACGTAGAGTTCTTTCAGAGGATCTGAAATTGCAGAGAATAGCATCAACCCGTTGGATATTATACTCCAAGTATGATAAAATATTAACACAAACCTGTGGCCATGACATAATTCGTGAAACCCTGCAGGGAACATACATACTAACTATCCCAGAAGCATGCGATGTTTCTATCGATGGTGTTGTGATATACGGACGACGCTACCACGCACTGGATACTGGATACAAACCTGTTCCGCTCCTTACTCTACCTGACGTACATGAACAGAAGCAGAATAACCCTGCAGTGAACACCGACCCTGTCGATCTCAAGGGAATTGACCTGGACGACGTGCAGCACCTAAACTACCTGTTGAAGACGAGTGTGAGAAGTGTCAAAAGTGATAATGGGCAATATAGTGATAAAATCAACAGTGTCAGTGTCGCGACTATAATACTTTATGTTATCATTTTTATGTGTGTTAGTTATTTAGCGTACCCTAGGCTTAAAAATGTAGTTATAAGACGGCGTGGAAGAGGACAGGTTTATGATGATCAGCCAGAAGACCAGCCTCAGCCACCGGTATTGTTAATTTCACATTAAATGTTAACGAAGTTATTGGAAACTATATTCCCAATAACTTCGATCTAAGGGGGGAGGAGTTATGTACTCATAACCAGCCTCCTCCGGCCGCTACCTAGATCACGCCACCGTCCCAGACGCAGCATCAGCATTATCTTATCGCATCCGTCGCTGGGATTGTGGCCGGAGGCTAGTGAAAGGCATTCGTATTGTATCAAGCTCTACAAACGGTCGCTTAATATTGTAATAATTATTAATTATAAAATATATTCGTAAAATCCGAAAATTAAGTTTTTAAAAACACCCTGAAGCGCTCCCGAAAAGTATCTAGATACTTTTTGTTTGTAAATAGATACATATAATTCAATATTATCACACAAATGTTTGTCCCGGATGGGAATCGAACCCACAGCTTATAGTTCAGAAGGCAGGGAACTATTACCAACTGAGTGAACAGGCCAGTCAATATAGTTTGACTAGATGTTATAATATGCTTAGTACCTACAATAATTTAAATTTAATATTTTAAGTACCTATTATTGTTATCTTGACTTGTAAAAGTACTACAAAATAGACTTGTTGTAATAAAATTTTTGACTTTGACTTTGCATAGATGTCTAAATGCGCCTGGTTTAAGAAACTAATTTCTAAATAGCTTATACTAAAACGTCTTTGCTTCATAATAGCTAAAACCGTAACGACTACAACCGAAAATATTTGAATTCTATCCCAAAATGTATGGTTTCAAAATACCCAAAATAATTATCGGCGTATCAGATATTCTGAGATTTCTAGCAAACCGCAGACGCGTCTAAATTATGTCAGTTACCATGGTAACTTTTTGACGGGTTTAGTTACTTATGTTTAGTTTGGCATAATTAGAGAAAAACAATTATTACTCTGTGATCTTATTTTATGGTAACAGTTTATTAGCACTGGTAATACACTTTCACATTACCCAATATCTGCTCTTCCGAGTATTACCGCAAGCATGCGCCATAATACGATAATGTTTTCTTGTTTGGGAAATTCAGAATTTTTATCTTTTTAACGTGACGGATAATAATTATAAAGGTAACTAGGTTGGGAGATAAGATCTGAAACGAGGAGATTCGCAGGAGAACTAAAATGACCGATATATCTCTTAGAATTAGCAAGTTGAAATGAAAATGGTCAGCAATCACACATCTTGATTTATTAAGTAATCAACGGATAGAACAATGAATTCCAAAGACAGCAGCCTATAGACAGCGTAGTTCAAATTTTAAACTTGGGCATTTACTACAATACTTATGAAACTTTAAATGAAATGAAATGAAATGAAATTTATTATTTGTGTCAAACACCAATGCAACTAAAACAAATTTTATAAAAAGCTAATAGTGTTTGCCACAACCCGGCTCCAACTCAGCAAAATGCTAGTTGCAAGCAACCAGCGCTGGTCTTCCGTTGGCACCGGCAAGTGACATCACGCACGCCTTCAACAAAAAGGCAGCGCACGCACATTATCATAAAATATAAATATAACTTTATACATATATAAACTTATAGGTAACACATTTTACGGGGGATGAATTTCCCAAGTAATAAACAGCAAAATATGCCACATTTACAGAGGTAAGCTTAGTGGTTCTTGTGGCATGGTCACTACTGGTGAAACCACGAGGCGCAACTAAGTAGTAATATGTAGGTATGTGTGTAAGCTATATTGCACTAGTGTCATGCACGAGTAGTTCCTCTCTTTTTTGGTGTGCGTAAATAAATTCTTTTATTTTATTTCTGAAACTATGCAAACTATGCAGGTTCCTTATCGGTGGGGGAATATTGTTCCAGCACTTCGACGCAGCATATCGGAAGCTACCTCTAAAGGCGGCTGAGAAGTGCCTCTCAGTCGCGAGCTGCATCGAACATTGGCGGGACCCTTGAGGCTTACGTCTCGCCAACCATGTCAACTTATCGTATAGATATGACGGTGTTTGATACTTTATGACACCGAACAAGAGACATGCCAAATGTAGCTTACGGCGGTGTCTCATTTTCAACAACCGATTCCTATTAAGGAATGGGGTCACATGTGACCTCAAGGGAATGTCAAAACAAAATCTGGCACAAGCATTCTGCACTCGTTGTACCAGCTTTTGAGTTTTAGCGAGTAGTCTCGGACCGAAAACCGTGTCCATGTAATTTAATCTCGATAAAACCAGTGATTCAACCAATTGAACACGCAAGTTCTCTTTCAAATAGGGTCTCATTTTGTACAGTATTTTTAATTTATAAAAGCAACTTCTTACACAATTTGCCACATGTTTTTCGTACCGCAATTCACAATCCATGTGTAGGCCCAGATTACGCGCTTCGTACACACGCTCAATGGGTTCGCCCAGAAGTGTGACACTTATCGACGGGTTGAGACTAGCGACCCGATGTTTGCTACCAAAAATTAGATATTTCGTTTTGTTAGGATTCAACAACAGACAGTTACTTGTAGACCATGCGGCCACTCTGGCGAGATCCTCATTAAGCTTATTTATAGCATCATCGACGTCTTGAGGCTTACAAGAGATGTAAACTTGCAAATCATCTGCATATATATGGACTTTGCTATAACGTATGTGCTTTACAATGTCAGCAGAGTACAATATAAAAAGAATTGGACCTAAAATGGAGCCTTGAGGCACTCCCTTATTAACTACTAACTGCTTCGATACTAATGAGGTACCATCAGAATTACCGATGCTCACATATTGCCAACGATCTCTAAGGTAACTATCGAACCATTGTACAGCTTCAAAATCGAAGCCGTAATAACTTAATTTTGACAAAAGAAGATTAATATTTAGAGAATCAAACGCCCTGGAAAAATCTAATAAAACTAATATTGTACACATTCCCTTGTCGAGAGCGCTAAGTATATTGTCAGTGACGTCCAACAAAGCGGTAGTGGTACTTCGACCTTTTCTAAATCCAGACTGCATTTCGGGTAGAACATTGTTTTTTTCGAGAAATTCGGTTAATTGTACACTTACAGCTTTTTCCAGAACTTTAGACAGACAAGGCAAAATACTGATAGGCCTAAGATCTTTTAATTCTGCAGGATTAGAATGTTTAGGTAAAGGACGCACTATCGCTAACTTCCATAGATCAGGAAACGTTTTCGTAGAGATGGCGGTATTAATCATAGCCTGAATAATATCTATCGTGTATGGGAACGTCATTAGCAACATATCCAGACTAATACCATCGCAACCTAAGGCATTAGATTTTAAACTTCTGATTAGTTTAATCAGACGGTCCTGACTGACCTGTTCAATGTGAAATACTGCGTCACTGAACTTATGATACTCAAAAAAAGATAATTGAGAGATGGAAATGTCAACACTGTCGGGTAGGTTTAAAAAGTGATCATTTATAACGTCCGCGTTGTTAAAAAAAGATGGCAGTTCAAAATCGTTACTAGGTAGTAATGTTTGCTTAATATTCTTCCAAAGCTGTTTGGGGTCTCGCATGTTATTGTTTATATTTTGTTTAAAATATGCGGATTTTTCGTAAAAAAGAGCTTTACTAACTGTAGATTTCAGTGACTTGTAGTACTTTTTCTTACCCTCTGTTTTAAGTTTGTGATACTCTGCGGCGGCCTCGTCGCGCAGTCTCATCATAACCTTTATAGTATCTGTGATCCATGGGTACGAAGACTCTTTAATAACCAATGACCTGACTGGAGCATGACAATCGAAGAGCGTAATGATAACATTGTTGAAATCGGCTACCATTACATTAATATTAGAAAGTTGAGTCATAAGATCCCACCTAACGGTCTGCAAATCCTTTTCAAAATCAGCAATGCAGATATTTTTTTTCGGTCTGCAAGTAACAGTGCGTGGAGCGGGTTTTACTCGCTTGATAAAAAACTCACAGACTACAAGGCAGTGACCATAAAGCGTACCTACTAATTCTAAAGTAATTTTTTTTGCGCGCAAATCAGTACAAACCAAATCTAATAATGTTTGACTAGTATCAGTGAAGTGAGACGGTTCAGTGACCAACTGGTCCAGTTTGAAACACGATAAAAAAGTTTTTAATTTGAGTGTATTGCTGTCGGTGGTATTTAAATAATTGATATTAAAGTCACCTAAAAGAATCAGGTTGTCATATTTAGGAATTGAACTAATTGAATCAGTGATTGCGTCAAGGAATAAATCAACATTCACCCAGGACGGCCTATATGCCGTGCCGATAGCCAGTTTTCTGCCGTTGAGGTTCACCATAAGCCACATTTGCTCAACTGTGCTGTGTAGTGGGTCCACCGGGTGGCGCCAGGTCCGCGCGGTGACCCCGCGTTTGAGGTAGAAACCCACGCCGCCACCGCGCGAGCGGAGCGTGCGCGGCCGCGGCGTGTGCCTCAGCCGGTAGCCCGGGATGGCGGGGCCGCGCCCCTCCTCGCCCGCGTGCATCCACGTTTCATTGAGCGCAAGAATGTCCAGACCGGACCGAATAACAGACGAAATTATGTTGTCATGGTTGGTACCGAGGGAACCTGCATTATATACTCCAACTCTTAAGTTTATGGCAGCCATTATAAATAAAATGTTAAATGCTCAAAATAACGATGAGGACACTTTACACACAATGATGACGTAACCGCTGACACCAATACATAAAAACAAACACAAATAGTACACAAATTACGAAGGCTACAGCCGAAGGATCCAAAAAAATACAAAATTAATTTTAAAGATTTAAATTTATTTAATAAAAATTACAAGTAAAAATGAAAGTCGCGACAATTGTTCGATGGTAGAATCAAGAGTGGCGCGATCCCACGATGCGCCGTCCGGTGTCCGATGAAAGCGCTGCGTCGGCGCCTCGTGTCCGCCGCATGGCCGCGCTGCAGTCACGTTGCGCTGAATATGCAGGTTGCGCGATCTATGTACTTTGTATACTGTAAGTAGGTGACTGCTGCATTGGCGGTTCCTTGTATGTATAATTGTGTAACATCTCCCCCCGTAGATCAGCGACTAATCGAGAATCTTATTCGAGAGGGTTGCTGAAATGTTCTTGTGGTCAACCCGTATTTGATTAGGGTTGATTCGTCTCGGTGCTGGGGTCGCATACAGTACTTCAGGCACATCGTTATCAGCTTCTGTAGTTTGGCTCATTTTCTTTACGCATTTCGCACGTAGTCGGCGGTACACTAGTACGACACTGAGTGCACCTGTACCTACTATCATTAGGTAAACTGGAATGGTGGTGTGGTATATTGCTGGGTCGGTGACTTTCTGGAGATGAGCCGGTGTCTCAAGTGCTATTCTTGTATTTAGTGTATGAAGATTTTCTAAGTTTGGTGCGCTGAGGACGGTGGGTGGATGATCTGTGGGCCTCGACTCGTCATACTGAGGCATTTCCATGATCCTTAAGACACGTCCTTTGATCCGGTCATTCGTGTTGGAGATGGTGAATATAGGTGTCTTCAGGTTGCAGTTGAGTGGGATTATTATCAGGTAGCTTCCTTGTAGCGTCTGATACTGTTCTTGTCCGCATGATGTTCTGACTTTAGTTGGAGTAGGAAAGTTCAGTGTGTAGTGTTTTTCGTCCAGTACTTCCAGGGCTTCATTCGTCAGGATGACTTGTGTCAGCTTACAGAGCGGTTGAAGTTCTTGTTTGGCAATCAGATGCTGGACGCAGTCAGGTTTGTCTTGGATCTTGTAGTTGGGCTTGGACTCACAGAGAAACCATGAATTTACCTTCGGGCATTCTGCCTCCATGTACCTTGAATCTGTCCCAGAGATTGCTACGAAAGGTGAGGAAGGGATGAGGACTTCGTGTTTCTTATTAGGAACAATTGCTAACCTGTACAGATCGTAAGTTACGGGGCTGATAATAGGGACCTTTATAACTATCACTATCTGTTTATCTAAATAAAAATAACCTAATTTAATTATTTCGTAAAAGTTCCTAAATTCTATATCAAGGATTTCATCCTTACAATATAGAGTATTTAGTTTACTAATTATATTCTTAATTTCTTCTAAACTAACTATCGAGTATGGAGTGCTCGATGCACGAATAAACGATAACATATTTTCTAAGTTATTTAATTCCTCAGATAAATCTTCTATATTATCTCCTAAAATGAGGAAATGCTGTGCTAAGTGAGCATATTTAATTAGATCGGTTTCCCTAGCGGAATCGCTTTTCATAATTAAATTTAACGCTTTACCTATCTTATCTTGGTTTGATACTATGCTATCAATTAGTTTGGAGCTATGCATAATCCAATCTTTATTTAAACTAACATGATTATTAAATTCTGTTTCTATCTTCTGCTCGTTATTCTGTAATATTTTAATCGCGTTTTCATATTTAATCGCGTCGGTGTAATCTAAGTTACCGGATATGCTTTTAATTACCGATCCGAGGCCGTCAATGAGTCCTCTCTTGTTACGACTTGATTCAAACGTATTTATTTGACTTGATATTTTCGCGAGTTTGTTACTAAGGTGTTCAATATGAGGATCAAAAAGAGACAAGGTCTTATTGTTCAATTGAGGCCGCAGGTCACTTATCTGAGATTCCACAGATTCTATCTGCGAGTGGATGCTATCTAGATTTACGTAGTTCAGAAAAGAATGGTAATGAGTTATTATTTTCGTCGCTCCTAGCTTAAAGGGTAGTAGTCCGGGTCCATTGTCGAGCGAGTCAATCGTTACATCTTGTCCGTGGGTCGATTGCAGTAGAAACGCCAGCAATAGTGTCCTGCAACAAGGTGGGATTCTTAGGACTTCGCTTAAGGCGTGATTTAGCGACTGGGCCGCGTTTCTTTTTGGTATAAATGTGTATTGGAAGGTCGGCGAGTACAGTGTCTTGTGTATACCGCGGGGCTAGTTTTTGTCGTGATGCTATAGGGTTCCGTACAAATACCTGTTGGTCAGGGACATAGTCTTTTTCGGGTTCTCGGTCTTTGTTTCGATTTTCGGTCAGTTGGGTCCTGTCGTGTAAGGAGGTTTCATTAATTAGGTCGTATACTTGATTCATTCGTTTTCTATGGTCTTGTAGGTACTGCTGGAGTAGGTGTTCGGACAAGTCAATGTCTATCGGGTCACGTGGGTCAAAGTGTCCAGTTATTAGGTCTAAAGGTCGGCATTTGGTAAAGCTATGAATCGAACTATTATACGCCAACACCGCGTAAGGCATTAGGTTAACTACCGGTTCATTACGTTTCTCAAGTTTTAATATTCTTAGGTGTTCGAGGATTGTAGAATGGAATCTCTCAACTATGCCGTTGTCGTTAGGAGAGTGAGCGAGAATCTTATGTTGCTGAATCTTATGAAGTCGAGTAAATTCAGAGAATATTTGATTGGTGAATTCGGGGCCTTGGTCGGTCACTACGGTGATTGGGACGCCGTGATGAGTACAGAATATTAAAAGAGCTTGAACGACACTAAGAGCTGTACCGTCTCTGAGGTGATACGCTTGAGCGTATTTAGAGAACGCGTCTACAATTGTTAGATATTTTTCGTTCTGAGCTGTGAAAAGGTCAAGGTGCACTATCTCGAATGGTTTCGATGGCGGTGGAACAACTGAGAATCTTTGTTTAATGGGACTACGGTCGTATTTGGCCTGGCCGCATACATTGCATTCATTTATGTACTTTGTGATACATTCTTTCATTTTAGGCCAATAGTACTTAGAAGATAAAGCCAAATAGCATTCAGTAATACCACGGTGATTTGTTTTGCCCTCGTGGTACTTCTGTATGATCTCTTGCTGACGCAAGTATTCTTTGACATTTTCTAGCTCGACTTTAGTTAAAGTGAGGTTCATGGAAGAGCTCTTAAAATTATCTTGAATAATCGGAATGATTTTATACATGGCCAGAGGTGGATGAATAATTATACCGGTTTTAACTTTGGGATTCACGAATTCCTTTATAGCGTTGATGACGTCATTAGTCAAGTTTGATTCTGTAAGTTGGATGGTCGTTCTCGTGTGGGTTTCGAAAGGCTTTGTCACGGTTGGTCGTTTTTTAATGTCACCTACTAGCACAAAACAAATCTGCCTACTGAACTTATTGAGGGGGTCGTCTGAGATGGGCACTTCTAGGATTGGATTTTCAGCACTGGTATGGGCGGTAGCAGTAGTGGAACCTGCCTCAGGGTTCTCGGCATCTGTATGAGCGGTTATGGTTGTAGAACCTGCCTCAGATGGAGGTCGTTCGGATGGATTAACAACGACAGAGCTTATGTCCTCATTATTAATTTCGATGCGGGACAAGGCATCAGCGTTGGTGTTATTTTTACCCCGTTTATAAACTGTAGTGAAGTTATATTCACTCAGTTTAAGCCTCCAACGCGTAAGTCTAGAGCCTGGCTCTTTCAGGTTCATAACCCACTGGAGTGGTTTATGATCCGTGACAATTTTAAACTTCCTACCAAATAAGTAAGGCCGGAAATATTTGGTAGCCCAGACAATAGCTAAAAGTTCTTTTTCTATTGTGCTGTAATTTATTTCGCTCGAGTTCAAAGTCCTAGATGCGTAAGCGATAGGTTTATCGCTTCCTATTGTGCCTTGTGATAGAACGGCGCCTATGGCAAAGTTGGATGCGTCGGTCGTCAGTATAAAGTCCTTGGTAAAGTCAGGATACTGCAGTATTGGGTCATTTGTCAGTAGTACTTTACATTTTTCAAAGCAGTTAATGTAGTTAGTGTCGTCATACGTAATTTTAGAGCCTTTCTTCAAGCATTGCGTCATTGGTTTTGTTATACGAGCAAAGTCTGGGATGAATTTCCTGTAATAACCTAGCAAGCCGAGAAAACGTTTTATCTCGGTGGCGGTTTTTGGCATTGGGAATCTTTGAATGGCCGTTATTTTGTCGGGGTTTGGTTTGATACCATCTTTACTAATGATGTGGCCGAGATAGGCGGTCTCTAACTTAAGAAATTCCGACTTATTCATTTGGATCTTGAAGTTCGATTCCCTCAATCTTTTAAAGACTTTCTCTAGATTTACCATGTGTTCTTGTAATGAGACGCTGAATACGATGATGTCATCGAGATAGACTAGGCATACTACGTTTTGAAGGTCTCTAAGGAGGTTGTCCATAACTCGTTGGAAAGTGGACGGTGAATTCTTAAGTCCCATCGGCATTCTTAAGAATTCAAAGTGACCGTGTTCGACAGTAAAAGCGGTTTTGTGGATGTCCTCTGGATTCATCTCCACCTGATGGAATCCGCTGGCAAGATCTAGCGTTGTAAAGTAGTGGCAGTTACCTAGTTTGTCTAGTACGTCGCTGATGTTAGGGATGGGATATTTGTCATCTATTGTTTTTTCGTTTACTTTCCTAAAGTCGACGACTATACGCCACTTGGCTTTTCCTGAGGCATCACCCTTCTTAGGAACTACCCAGATGGGTGAGCTCCATGCTGACTGGGATGGTCGAATAATTCCCTGATCTAACATTTTTGACATTTGTTCCTGAACCTCTTGTCTGTGAATGAACGGATACCTATAGCTCTTAGTATAGACAGGTACTTCATCAGTGGTACGAATGCTATGTTTAATTTTATTGGTAAATGTTAGGGGTTCACCTTCGATATAAAAGACATCAGCGTATTGAGCGCAAAGAGATTCTAAATTGGCTCGCTCTTCAAGATTCAGATGGTCAGTTCGTAAGCGCGAAAGTACTTCGGCCGCGCGATCCACTGGTGGGTCAGTGCGCATGCAGTTTGTATTAAAAAGCTCCGCACTAATCGGTCGGTCCATAGAGAACACTACGTCATGTCTAGTAGGGTTAATGACCTCGACGATACCGCGACTATTCTTTACCGTGGTGACGCAATCGCGTATAGTGCAGTTAGATATAATTTGTTCTGTCACTAATGCGTCGCCGTCATGAAAGTTAATCGGGACTAGAATCATTTGAGATGTATTAGCCGGTATTATGTCCTCATATAGATTGCAGTTCCGAGAATCGTACATACGCAGGGGGTTGGTAGATTGCCGCGTGACTAATACCTTATTTTTCAGATCGATACTTGACTCTAACTTTTCTAACAGATCATAACCAATCAACCCGTCAAAGTAGTCATGGAATTTATATATGAACAGAGTTATCTCACTGTCTTCATTAAATTCTCTAAAACACGGTAAGGTGATGGAGTAGTCGTTCCGGGTCGTAGCGTGTATGTTCGTTACCTCAAAGGGGTCGTAATTACAAGGTATGTGTGTAAAGAATTTATCTACTGATTCGGGGCTTATGAACGACTGATTAGCACCGGTGTCAATTAATAATTTTAGTGGCGGATCTGCTATCTGTATGTAAGGTAGTTGCCGTTGTGTCTGTAAGTTAATTTCTATTTTCGTTTTTCTGATTTCGGGGCCGCCTGAAAATCCTGATTTTCAGTGGGGGCCTCGTCGTGAGTTTCTTCAACATACGCCGGTACATACTCGGGATTGTTAGACTGTTGCTCGTACATCGGGTCGTAATTCTGTCCGGTGTAAGTCTGGTCGGGGTAAGACTGTTCGCCGTAGTCAACGTAGTAATAGTCATTGTAATAGTCGCCGTAAGAGTCGTAATAGTCGTATTGTTGGTCATAGAACTCATTAAAGTTCATTTCTCGCGACTTGAAATAGTTGGACGGAGGCGGGTTACCATGCTTAGTCCAGTCATGTCCTGTCATAGGAGGTCTTGATGGAAAAGGTTTCGCTACGTAGTGGCTTACGCCGCTCATAGGCTGCGGGCCTGTATTGTGCGCGGGTTGAAAACCTGACCTATGTTGAGGCATTCTAAAGACGTTACTTTGCGGTCTATAGTTTGGTGGCGGTGCGCTAAACATCTGTTGAGTTCGCGTGGGGCCACGGTTCAGAGGCATTTGGGGTCTCCAAATTGGCATTGGCCTCGGTGGCTGAAAGTTCATAGGCTTAGAGGGGCCTGGCATATTAATCGCGGGTGGAAACGTAAATGCGCGCGGGGGTGGTAATGCGACTGGTGGTTGAAAGCTGAAAGAGGGTTTATGCATGTTAAACGAAGACGTAGACTGCATCTTTCTCTCAGGCAAGTGATCATTACGGTGCTGCAAATATAGCGTGTTCATTTCCTCATGAACGAACTCTAAGGCCTTTTCTATTGTATCAGGTCGCATGCAACGTATACGAGAACCTAGTGGGTCGCGGAGTCCGCGCAGGTATGCCTGAAGGGTTAACTTTTTATAAAGTTCTCTTTTTGCTTCAATGGTGCTCGGTACGATTTCATGCAAGCTGATATATGTCATAATTATGCTGAAAAGATTTTGACATTTTTCATAAAATTCCTGTGGGGTTGCGGAACCCTGGGTCAAGAGCGACAAGTCGTTATACAAAGAGGTCTCATCGCGTTGGTCTGCGAAATTATTAATAAGCGCGTTACGTATCCCGAGCCAGTTCTCTGGGATACCATTTGAATTGATGGTTCGGGCGGCGGGCCCCGTTACTTTATTAAGGATCCCGTTCAGCAGGGCCAAGTTACTTAGTGCAAAACTGGCATCTGTTTGCATATACTGCGCTACTAACTGGTCACACAAATTAATAAAACGAGTGAGAACGTTCGAGTTCCCATCGAACTCGGGAAGCAGCCTCAAGGCTTTATATATTTGATCTACAAGTATCTCACTCATTTTAACAGATTCTAACGGCACTGATGTGTCTAGATCTGAGTTGGTCAAATCTATATTATCCTCTATATCTTCTAAAATTATTTCTAAATCTCTACTAGCATCTAACTGCAATGCTCTGCGAACATTATCTAACCTAGGGGACCGCGAATCTCTCGGATGAAAAATCTTGGTTACTTATAAGAAACACGTTAAAATAAACACTTTAAAAGAAACACATAAAGGACACATAAAAGGACACACAAAAGGACACATAAAAGGACACAAGGAAAGCAACTCTAGTAAGATCTAGGTACTTACTGATACATTTGTATTTCTCTGGTCGTGTCAATGTCTGGATACTCCTCCCGGCCGCAGCTCTTGTAGATTCGGATGCCAACGTCGTTGATCGATTCACTGACTCTAATTTGACATCCTACCGTCTGCGCCAATTACGAAGGCTACAGCCGAAGGATCCAAAAAAATACAAAATTAATTTTAAAGATTTAAATTTATTTAATAAAAATTACAAGTAAAAATGAAAGTCGCGACAATTGTTCGATGGTAGAATCAAGAGTGGCGCGATCCCACGATGCGCCGTCCGGTGTCCGATGAAAGCGCTGCGTCGGCGCCTCGTGTCCGCCGCATGGCCGCGCTGCAGTCACGTTGCGCTGAATATGCAGGTTGCGCGATCTATGTACTTTGTATACTGTAAGTAGGTGACTGCTGCATTGGCGGTTCCTTGTATGTATAATTGTGTAACACACAACTCTATAATATTATAATGATTGTTGTCGTAAACAGTAATCGTTGACACCAATGCAATAAAAAACCCACAAATAGTACACAAATCTACAAAATTATTTAATTTAATCAAAAGAATCGATTTTGAAACTTGACGCACAAAAAACTCTAAAATAGTGAATATAAAGTAAAAAAAGACAAATAAATATTCAAAAACTCTATCTATTTTGTTTTTATCTGACCTATAGAACCTACGTTTAAAAACTACACAATAAATGTGAGATGTACCAAATAAACCAATAAAAACTAAAACTACTATGAACCAACAAGTATTCCCATTTTGCCATTTTAGTGAAATTACTAGACTGTTGCACCACCTCCAAAAATTTTTCCGAGATCCTGTTCTGAGCGCACCCGGAAAGATGCTCTGCCCGATTCGCGACGAACAAAAATACGCCCATCCCTGGTCCAAGCATACTTCCAGCCGTTCGAGCGCGCTTGCTCGCGCGCCTTGAAAAAAAGCATTTTATTATGCTTGGAAAGGCGCTCATTAATATAGAATCTGGCGGGAGCAGCTGCGAGGCCTAGGCCCTCCGTGGTGACGCTACGCCGGACGCGTGCCGCCTGCAGGAATACGTCACGCAGCCGCCTCTGAGCTAGGCGGACCACTAAGGGGCGCGGCCGCAGTGTATTCGCTGATTCACCTTCAGAGGGCGCACGGCGTGCACCTGTACGCTCCACCAGAACAAGATCGCGCTCTTCACAGTTCACGCCCAACTTCTCCGCAATCCTAACAACAAGGTGAACAGCATTCTCTCCCTGCTCTTCTGGAATTCCGCTAATCTCGAAATCATTAGAGACTGCTTCTTGTTCCCGGTCGTTCAATTGATTTTTTAGCTGTTCGATGGTGGAAAGGAAGCCGCTCACATCCGGTCCGGCCTGCATCTCGTCACATTTCTTCTCCAGGCTCACCAGGCGCATCTCCATACCATCCATTCGCCCACCGAAGCCTTCGACGGCATCGCGGAGTACACTTATATCGTTTCTCATAGTTTTAAAATCGCTCTTAAAGGACATCATATTTTTATTAATAAGTCGCATCTCCTTCAACATTTCAGCGCATGTACTGCAAGAAGCCGCTGGGCTGACTTGCTGTGAAGTACATAATCCATAATCAGCTCGCTCTCCCCGGACAGGAGTTTCAGTGTTATCCTTGCGGGGAGTCTGCGCCTTGCATCCCGGACAGAGCCAATCCGCCGCAATCGCAGCGTCACTCGAAATATTAACGCAGGCTCGGTGATAATACGTCGAACACGTTGAGCATTTAACGCCCTCTGCCGCACTTGCAAAGCGACCGCAACCAGTACACTTCCTGGGCATTTTAAGTTTGGATCTTACCAGTTATGGAATGCTATTATTAATGCGGAGTGAACTCGCTAGATGGCGCGGTATTCCGCTGCGGTTGAAATAAGATTTTTAACGATCGTGTCGGAATACCCACTATTGGGAAAATAATAGCACTAAAAATTCCAATCTGGCACAAATTAACACAGGATAACTCACTTGTACGAAACGCTATTTAGCGCACCAACACACTCACAGGTGCCTCAAACCACTAGGCACAAAATCGAAGCTGTTTAATGGCGAATTATGCAAAATTACTATTTTATATGGCACAAAATGTAAGAGCGTACACTGCCGTTTGAACGTCCGTGACGTCACTCCCGAACGTCCGTGACGTCACTCCCGTGACGTCTCTTTAGGCATTGGGTATAGGCACATCATCATCATTCTCTTTGCCTTTTCCCATTTGTTATTGGGGTCGGCTCCCAATCTAACCTGTAGCGGCGAGCTACCAGAATTACACGAGCGACTGCCATCTGACTTCGCAACCCATAAGGGACCAGTAACAGGGATGGTTAGATCAGGCGTCAGATTTTATCAGGCGTCTGACTACCCGTAACGATTGCCATAGATGTTCTTATGACAACCGGGACCGACGGCTTAACGTGCTCTCCGAGGCACGGAGCGATAGCATCACAAACTGAACATAACTTAATAGATAAGTCATTGGGGCAGGGCCGAGGATCGTACCCGGTGCCGTAAGTTTACGAAGCGCACATGCTACCGCTCGGCCACCATCGCTCTCGTAGAATTTTATTACTTAGGTAACAGAGCCCACTTTTGAAAGGTCTGTCCACACAACGAATAACTTAACTTTATAATTAGCAAATTAGAGTAGGAGCCATACGCGTATTTGGAGTGGTAGGGTAAAACTTTCAAGGTAAAATAGAATAAATGCTCTGGTCATTTGTCCCATAGGACTACTAGGTCAAAATAGTGTATTGGGACAACACGATGGAACTAGTGAGTTCGAAATATTAGTGTCACTTGTCCTTTGGGACTATGGGACAATACGATGGGACTAGTGGGAAAATTAACAGTCCTAATCGCAAAACGAGTTTTACATATAAATATTATGATCTGCGGTTTATAATTTTAAACAAAGCTTAAGAGCCTCCGAGAAATGCATAAAGAGTGTGCTTGGACTCCGCGAAATACACGATAACACAAAATTATCGGTATATAATATACCGATACCGTTTATGACAGTCACACTCCTCGCTTCACCTTCAAATCAAAGTACCACCATCATTAAAGTGTCACCATCTGCAATAATTCATTAAAGATACCTAGCTTTTATTGAGACCTAGCCATTCAGACCTTCTGTACCTAAACGTTCCAGACAATAGCTAACTTTGCCTCTTCACTAGACCGAGCCTAACTTTACTAATTTCGAACTAAAGTCAAACAATCCCGGGAAAGTTGTGTTTTGTAAATTTGTTTATTTTTACGGAGCATTTTATTTGCAGTTTGGAGAACTGGACTTGCTTGAGTAATATAATCGCTGGGTAAGGGTTCTTCGTTGTGGGGCCACTGATGAATGGTTGGGGGACTCTTCATCAGATTGCACGGCCCCATAAGCTTGATGTGTGAGTTAGGCGATCCTTTATGGATATAGAGAGTGATTATTAAGTAAAAGGTTAGAGACCTTTTACTTAATAATCGAAAATTAACTACGTTATTTCAATACATTTTCTCATACTAAAGACCGAAGTTTTTTACCTATGTGAAATCACATAAGCAAACATGTTTTTTACAACTTGCGACCTAATTTTTCGCCTGATGATAAGCATCATGGGCACTCGGAACTCCATAGGTACAAAGTTTTGCGTGACGTTGCACTACATACGTCATCCTGAGACATCAGCAGCCTTGCAATAAGATTTATAGACTGAGATTTTGTACGGATTTGACAGTTTCAATACGCAGAAATATGTGTTAAAGTTACAATGGAAAATTTCAAAATTGGAATGAAATTTCCCCTGTTGCAGTGATCACCCCTCAGAGTCTCATTTGCCCATTTCAATTAGGACGTAAAGACAAATCGTAGACGTTGCCAATGCAATTAGCATTATGAAAACCAAATATTACTCAACTTTATTTACCCCAACCACTTGGTAATATTGCGACCCTGGTAAAAGCGAATTTATTTACGTAATAAATAAGGAAACTCTGCGGGGACATAAAAACTTAAATATAAAATCGTAAAAAGGCGCAGGTGCTCGATATTGGCTTGGCGACACCGCCGCGGTCTTGGAAGAGATTGATTATGTGCACTAGCTTGTGTACGCAGACTTTCTTGCTGTTTTTAACAATAGAATCTAATATAAATATTACTTTTGTAAATATTTAACGCGTTTTACTTAAATACTTGCTTCTTACTACGTGGTAGGACTTTTCGGCAAAGTTCGTCTAGGTAGGTACCACAGCTTTGCCAGTTATTCTACCGCTAATAGTGTGTAAGCACTACTGTGTTCCGGTTTGAAGGGCATTGTAGCTAGTGAAATTACTAGGCAAATGAGACTTTACGAACTGATCTCATAGCTTAGAATGCTTTTTTAGACTGTGTGATGTCTTAGGATGACGTGCGCAGTGCGCAGTGTCACGCGGAACTTTAATTTAGAGTTCCGAGTGACACTGTAATCTTTTATGGGCGGCCGTGTCGCTTAACCCCAGGCAAACGACTAGCTCGTCACGTCATTCGTTTGCATAAAAAAATGTATATCTAGTGTAATTCCGCTAAAAATAAGCATAAGATTATCTATACTGGGGAAGTTGTAAAAGATTGTTGTACGTAAATGTATTACAAAAATGATAAGAAAAGTATAAGCTATAATATTTTTATTGAAAAAAACTGGGACGCCTAAATCACAGCAGGTAAGTATGCAGTCAGTCAATTATCACAGTATACTTTTTTTATATATATAATTTATAGGCATAGTGGCATTTGGCCACTGTCTCACGTGGTAAATGATGACGCGGCCTATGGAGGTGCATGCTTGCCTAGAACATACCTGTAGCTTAACTTTAGCGATCACGAAGGATTACTTTTACTGTAAGCGCTACCGCGTGCGCTACCTATTCATTAATTATTTTGAGCTTTATAGGATATCAAGTAACAAACCCTTGTGATATGATTACGGATTACAACGTAATATCCCATGAACAAAATATGTCAATCATCATGTAACAGGAAAAGTGATCGCTGCTTAAGACATACACATTTTGCGATTTCGTCTCTCTACGATGAAGTAAACCTACGATGTAGTCGCAAGGCGATATGGTCATTATGCAGTCAAGTAAATCTAATACTAATCTCAAATGTTTTACAGATTCGTAGTCAGTATTTCTGTTTAATTGTAAAACGCATGTTTATTAAATTTACTTTAAAAAATCTTGGTGATCATTAAATGGTACAAGTCTTCGTCCAGTTGGCACCAAAATGTGTTTATTTTGTATCTGATGGGCATTTTTTTTTATAACACGGACAGACAAACAAGCTGACGGCCTGATGGTAAGCAGTTACTGTCGCCTATGGACACCTGCAACACCAGGGGCGATATCGATGCGTTGACTACCTTTTAAGACTCTATTTACCCATCGTTTCAAGTGCCTGTCGCACTTGATCACTATCTCATGTTTGCCTAAATGATACCTGTATATATACTCTTGATTTAAATAAATAAATGAACAAAGAAAGCCACGTGAAGCCGCTAGCTTTAACTAATCGATAAGCTGAAAACATTATACGGATGCCTAAGCGAGACGTCTGGCCTAAAATAGAAAGGTGGTACCGTGTGTAGGCCGACGAGGACATAATGACGGTGCGAACGAGAACGGGTTCAATTACCACTCACACTGGAGGTGGAAAATTTAACGGAGCTGTGAAATTAATTTAAAGGCCCTTCAGGAGAATTACATCCGATTTTAGGAAAAATAGCGGGTGTTGTAGAACTTTTTCAGGATTTATTTGAGCGTGTTTTTCGTACAAACACGAAAACCAATTTAAAATACCTACATTAATTCACATTCGCATGTCTCGAACATTTTCATTGGGCAACAAAAGGGTTTAATAAATTAAAGGACAATACAAACCTAGTAAATGGATAAAAAGATAAATATACTACGATATCGTACAACTTTCTAACATTTTTAACGCTTTTTTGTTATTGCAATAAAACGGTAGAAAAGAAGGACTTAACAATCATTCATTCATTCATCTGAAGTATATCATTCATTTTTTTAAGTTTTTGAATAAGTTAGTCGTTCACCTGATGTTAAGTGACACAGCCGCCCATAACAGTTACAGTGTCACAAACTGAAACTCTGAAAACTATAAAGTTTCGTGTGACACTGCACTCCGCACGTCTTTCTGAGACATCAGCACAGTCTAGTGATAACATTACTAAACTGTGAGATCAGATGAATACATCTCATTTGCACAGTAATTTAACTAGCTACAAAGCCCTTCACACTAACCTCAATGCTTGCACACTACTGCTTGGTGGCAGAATAACTGGCAAAGCGGTGGTACCTACCTAGACGAACTTTGCAGAAAAGTCCTACTACCTAGTAAAATTTCATTCAAAAAGATATTATAGTTCTTAAAATTTTAGCAACCAGCGGGATTTGAACCCGCGCGTTTTAACTCACCGGATTACACGCCTGCTGACTGTGATGATGGTTAGCCGGATATACCTGAAGTGTGGTTCACCTTTCGAAATCAATTCATGATCAATTTCATCCACTTTCATTTATTTCATTCACTGAATTAACTGGTGGCGTTCATAGCGAAGCAAGACTGGCCGTTTCTAACCGATCGGTAAAGTTAAGCAACGTTAATGGGTGACCGCTACAGCAAAAAGTGGTATTTTCAACTGAGCGTTACCGTACTTCAGAGGGCACGTTAAGCCGTCGGTCCTGGCTGTTGTCGTAAGACAATAGCCGTTTTTATATATTTGAATGACGTGACGAGCTAGTTGTTCGCCTGGTGTTAAGCGACATGGCCACCCATAACAGATTGCAGTGTTAATCGCAACTCAAAAATTAAAGTTTCGCGTGACACCGCGCGCTACGCACGTCATCCTGAGACATCTCACAGTCTAAAAAGTTTTCTAGACCGTGAGATCACTTCGTAAAGTCTCATTTGCCCAGTAATTTCAGTTAAGTCAAGTCAGAAGCTTTTGGGCGGATTCAAAATTCTGACACCAGGGGGGCTGACCACTTGCCTACACGAGAAGAAGAAGGCTGAATTAACGTTTACTTATAGCTGTAACATTTATGGTAATAATTATGACAGAAGCAGTGCAGACGCGTGCGCATAGCGCGGTGTCACTCGAAACATTAATTTAGATTTCCGAGTGACACTGTAATGTGTAACGGGCGGCTAGGCGTACGACTAGCTCGTCACGTCATTCGTTTACATAAGAAAAAAGTATAGTGACACCCCGCACTACAGTAACCGCTTACGTGTTTCTTTTCAAATCAACCAAATTCTTTTATATTCGTTTTGCCAAATTAACTTTTCATTTACACAGTGTTTTGTTTTACCTAATGATTAACTGTCCGATTATGGAAAACCACACCATAGTATTTTTCATTTTACTTTTTAAAGCCTTGCCATTGCATTTTGAACAAATTTTAGCTTTTAATAATCGTAAAGCATATAAATTGAATCTGTAAGCTCAGCCGATATTAATTTCGTCAAGATCTTTTGATGGAGGCTTCATAGACGGACAATGAAACGCTCAGACATTGTTCCGGCTTTCGATTAAAATAATTGTGTTAGGAAGTAATCTGCTTAACAGATAAACGTTAAACGTAATTACTCGATGATTACTATTAAAGTTGAGTAATTAAAGTAACAAGTAGTTATAGTAAAACAAACACATCATATACTTTTAGGTTTACTAAGACATGCACTTATCCCAAAATGTCCGCTTTTATTTTTATGTCAATAATAAGTGCTCGATTGTTCTTTACGATAACTATTACAAAGACTTATTTTTATAATGACTACTTCTCAGAATAACTTCTTTTTCTTCTTGTTTGGGCAAGTGGTCAGCCCTGGTGTTAGAATTTTTAGGCCGCCCAAAGGCTTTTGACTTGGCATAGCGACTATTGTCTTACGACAGCAGCTGGGACCGACGGCTTAACGTGCCCTCCGGTTCTCCGGTGCTGGTTCTAGATTTCTGAGAATTCATTTGTATTATGGCAGTATTGACCGCGCGCTACTCAATCGATGAAGTCAATCGAACTTTTAAAGTATCTAAGACAGAGCCAAGCTTTTTAAATAAATATAAATGTCAGTTCTCTACCTATAATAGATAACACTTCTCTTCTAAGAGAAGGGCTAAAACGATGATTGAGTACGGAAAAATTAGGAAAAGTGAAGCATGTCCCGCCCAGCTGCAATAGGAATTTTTCAAAGACTGTTGTAAATGGATTCTGTTCGCAGATTTAGGCGACTGGTACTCCATAATTTTGCTATTTGGTAATTTTGTTATTGTAATTAGCAGTAGACATAAATAGTCTCATGTATGCATGGTGCATGTACCTATAACTGTGCTGAAATACTTAGCTAGCATGCTACACCTTCGATCGCATCGTCACTTTCCATCAGGTGAGAGCGTGGTCAAATGCTAGATAAGTCCGATGTAAAAAAAAAATAAAAAAAATATCGAAAACTCAGAAAAAACCAATCACACGGTAAGAATCCCTTAAGTAAGTAGTGGAGGTAGGAATTTTCTGCAAAGTTAGTCCAGGTATAGATACCACCGCTTTGCCAGTTATTCTGCCGCCAAGCAGTAGTGTGCAAGCACTACTAGGAATATAGTAGTGTTTGAAAGGTCTGAAGGGCACTCTAGATAGTGAGATTAAAGGGGAAATGAGACTGTTTCACCTGATCTCACAGTCTAGTAATCTTATTGCTAGACTGTGCTGATGTGTCAGGATGACGTGCGCACTGCGCAGGGCAGTGTCACGCGAAACTTTACAATTTAGAGTTTTGAGTGACACTGTAACTGTTATGGGTGACCGTGTCACTTAACATTAAGGAAACGGCTAGCTCGTCAAGTCATTCAAAGTAAGTATTAAAAAATGATAATGAGGTTGATAACCTTCTTGTTTAGGCTTTTTGTTTGATAAGCTATGAATACTCATAAACCGATCTTAGTTCCGAGAACAACTTGAGAGGAAGGCTTGAATAATAAATACTTACTTAATATTAAGCTGTAGCGTGAGATGATACTAATACCTGAGTTGGCATTTCCCGTGAGATTAGTATTAAGTATTAAGATACATAATTATCCAATCTAAAGATAAATTCTACTAACAATAAGTTTTCAGTTTGGATTTTCGTAGCTCCATCGTAGGCCATGATCATCACCCACGGTTAGATAGTGCTTAAAGCAAGCCAATTTTGTGTTACAATAGTTATTTATGATATTAAGGCGGTAAGTTGGTTTTTAACAAACGAGTAGACAAATGTAAGCCCGAGACGAAGTCGAGGGCTTACCATAGTCACGAGTTTGTAGAAACCAATTGCATCCGTACGTGCATCATACAACGGTTTTCAACACATTCACGAGAAAAAAGTTTTGTCTATTAGTGGAAAAGTCGCAAAAAACAATCTTTGATGTTTCTAATCTAATATGAAAATGGGCTAAAATGGAGCGCATTTACAATTCAAATGGCGCCACGTGCGCGTGGTGAAAATTAGAACTAAATCTTTAGTTTCATTTTCTCTTTAGTATTAAAGTGAAAAAATCGCTCGTAGAACTGACAACCGATGGGGAAGACCACGAACTGGAGGACGCAGCGTAGGCTGGCCCCCCACTCGGTGGACCGACGACCTGGTGAAAGCCGCGGGGAGCTGATGTATGCAGGAGGCGAGCAGCCGCTCAAGGTGGCGTGCTCTGGGGGAGGCCTATGTTCAGCAGTGGACGTCTTCAGGCTGTTAATGATGATGATGATGATGATGATTAAAGTAAGACAAACATATTGACAAATTGAAAACGCTTCCAAGGAGTTTCGATTATTCAGCTTATTTATTCTCGTTATGTGAAGCTCTTTGGTGGAATTATAATTTATATGGAAATTAAAAAAAAAAGACGTAAAGGTTACGCACGGCGCTATACAACGGAGGATGCGGTAAAATAGGTACTTAGGTGAGAGTACCTATACCGCACGCTGCGTTGTATAGTGCGTAATATTTAACTTTCGAACAATGTATACAGGCTTTGTAATAGTTATTTATGATATATGGGCGGTAAGTTGGTTGTTACAAACGAGTAGATGAATGTAAGCCCGAGACGAAGTCGAGGGCTTACCATAGTCACGAGTTTGTAGAAACCAATTTCCGCACGTGTATCATACAACGTTTTTCAACACATTCGCGAAAACAGTACAATAGGTAAAGAAACAAACTTTCGTTTATTAGTGGGAAAGTCGCAACAAACAACCTTTGACCACAGATCAGTAATTTGTAGCTCCTTTGACGTTTCTTATCTAATTAATATGAAAATGGGCTAAAATGGCGGGCATTTACAATGCAAATGGCGCCACATGCATGTGGTGAAAATTAGAACTACATCTCTAGTTTCATTTTCTCTTTAGTATTAAAGTGAGACAAACGTATTGAACAAAATCGCTTCCAAGTAGTTTCGATCATTCAGCTTATTTATTCTCGTACTGAGAAACTTCTTGGTGAAATTCTTTTATGTGCTTTATTGAAATTTAAAAAAAAACCGTAAAGGTTACGCACGGCGCTATACAAGGAACGATGCGGTAAAATAGGTACTTAGGTGAGAGTACCTATTTTACCGCACGCTTCGTTGTATGGTGCGTAATGTTTAACTATCGAACAATGTATACAGGCTTTGTAAATGTATTTTTGAGCAAGTGTGTTGAAAAAGTAATTTAATTCCTGAATTCCTATGATCATATAAATGGACTTCTACATCGTCAGAAGCCGCATCTAAGAGTTATAACGTATTGTTTTGGAATAGTTACTTATCGTGTTGATTTAAGGATCAGGGTTTTTTTTTATGTGATTGATGACGTGACGAGCTAGTCGTTCACCTGATGTTAAGTGACACGGCCGCCCATAACAGTTGCAGTGTCACCCGGAACTTTACAACAATAAAGTTTCACGCGACACTGCACTGCGCACGTCATCCTGAGACATCACCCAGTTTAGTAACCAGATTACTAGACTGAGTGATCAGATCATAAAGTCTCATTTGCCCAGTTATTTCACTAGCTACAATGCTCTTCAAACCGGAACACAGGTAAAAGTAGAAAGCTAGTGCTAGCACTTACGCTAGAGCCAGAAAATAACTGGTTACCATAGCCTCTCGACATTTGCAACACTGGCGCAGTCTAGTTGTTAATTACTCTTGCAGTATTTATTATCTATCTAGAGCCTTTTTTCTGGCCCATTTATGTTGATTTTGATTGTTATAAAAATATCCGTTGATGGCAAAAGGCTGGGAAATAATACTGTAGACATTAAATTGGCCATAATACCTGGAAAACTAACTATTAGTTTTGCACTTACATAAAAGGTTTCGGTGGGATATCAGATCATTTATTTGACTATGAGAAAAGTCCAGGAATTATACAATTTGGGAATTAGACGTTTTAGGAAGTCCCCAGATGAAAAATAAGTTGACGTACCTAATAGAAATTAATCGTTTGTTTTAACGTGCCTTTATTCTTTAGACTTACTACCACAATAATAAAAATGATACGAAAAATTTATAAATGAATTTGAATAATCAATGTTAGTCTTACAGGATTTCCACTTTACTATTAATAAAACTTGTACGAGTAGGTAGTACAAATGTCTTATTTATGCATGTTTTGATTTACCATTGCTATACGTTACTATGATATTTGATAGTATAAAGCGAAGGTAGCTTTCTTAGAATTCTTGTATTACATGAACCTTACCAAATTAAGGCCCCCAATTTATAAGGCCCACTTTATTTTAATCAAGTGGTGAAATGTAAATTGAAACCATTTAAGTTGATAAACGTTGCTCCCCTGCGAAGTAACACTTTTTAGGAAGGTTAATTGAAATGGTTTTTATCTCTTGGCCTTAATTTGACTCGTTTTAATTATTTGTAAGCATTTATTGTTTTTAATTATTATCTGTAGATATGTTTTGATAATCTTGTGTTCGTAAGTTTTTTCTACCTGTTTGATAAGGTTGCATCATTTATTAATGTTTTCTTAGTAATAAGTAAATACGTTAAAGTAACTTATTTTGTGTTTTATCTTATTAATGTTCGACAAAAAAACACTTCAATTATTCAAACATTTAAATTTGTATTATTTTTTAAATATTTTAAATAAATAATACATTCATTAAAATCATGAACATTTCCGTAGAACTTTAAGACCTAGAATTTTCAGTAAAAACGAATACTAATTTCAATCAAATCACATTTACTAGAAAAAATCGAAATTTCCTAAAAAAAGCCCTTTCGAAAAATTTCACTGAGCACACTCTTCAATCGTATCAATGCAAAAACAATCACCAGAAGAAACTCCTTTCCGTAAGTTGATCAACATACCCAGCTCACTGCTCCTCTCGGCTTCAATCTGCGCGACGAGCCCGCGTGCACGCGCATGCCAGCGCGCGTAGTGCACGCGCGACCGGCCGTGCCTCAGCGCGCGCCCGTGCCTCACCCTCACATCACAGCCGGATCTACCCGCACAGTGGGCCAGCGTCGCGATATACATGAAAAGGATCGCGCGCATCTTCACGGCGGCATTGCAGTGACGACGCCGACGACCGCTCGCCGCCGAGCCGCGACGCGTACTGCCGTTTTCAAGTACTGCTTTTTTGAGTGTGCATTTTGTGGTCCTGCAATTTGGTTTAACCTTGTATCTTATGAAAAATGTAGTTAAGGAAGCTCTCCGATGAAGCGAAGACCTGCGCTAGAAGCCCGTGGGGTAAGAAACGAAAAAAACTGGGCTCAGTGGCGTACCTTGGGTGAGGCCTATCCTGAACTGATGCACTTAAGCACTTTGTAATTTTGTATGCTGAGTAACATAAAGTACCTAATCTCATTTTGACTTGTAAGTGCTAAAAATAGCCTGTTTATAATAAAATTCTTAGACTTTGACTTTGACAAAAAAATAACATGTAACTACGTGAGTTTGAGATAGGTGACTTTGGAACTTTTTATCAATGAGATTTGGAAATCTTCAGAGGGCGTTTAAAGCGTCAAGATGTGCATTTGTTATTTAAAAAAATATACTCCTCTCCTACATTTATTTTATGTTAGTACTAGAGATGACCAAAAGTGTTTTGATTTGGCCGGATGAAAGATACTTCTTGTAATGATCATAAATCATTATGTAATGTAGAGTTTCACGCACCTCGATTTCATAAAACTATTGTTATGCAAACAAATCACCGTCCTTCAACATTTTAAGTATTTTTTTAAACTTTATGACAGTAACGTGCCAATGGCAAATAATAAAACATTTAATATAATAGGTGGACATTTCACACAGCGCCATCTAGCCCCAAACTAAGTATAGCTTGTACTATGGGAACCAGATAACTGATACAATACAATAGATACTTTTTGTTTGTAAATACAGTCATACAGAGAATACAATATAACACCCAGACACAGAACAAACATCGATGTTCATTACACAAATATATGTCTTGGGTAGGAATCGAACCCACAACCTACTGTTCAGAAGGCAGAGTTACTACCAACTGAGATAATAGACCAGACTTAAGTTTTACAATAAAAGAAGTGTGTTTGGTTGCGCTGATTCAATGTATATTTCTTAGTAAAACGTAACGTTTTGGTTGTTGCAATTATTTCCCCATATCTCTATCCTACTCCTGCACATACCTATCTGCATATGTGCAAGCGAGACCGCTACAAGCGTCTTCGCGACAGTAGCGCACCCTAACGTGAGTGCGCAAAGTCAGTGCGCGTTCGAATTTCGCATGGCCGACCGACCTCCGCCTTTTGTCGTTAAAAACTAGAACTTTTGTGCGTGAAATTGTGATGTAGTGGATGCTCTCGCATTTGGAAGGACTCCTGAAAGACCAGCCGCATCGGATTATCCAGGTATCGTGCTCCTTCCCTATTTTGAACTGTGTTTTCTCTTTACCAACTCCTACGCAGTTCTATCCCATCGTCCATTCTTTGCAGCAACCTACTTTGCTTTTGTTTTCGCAAATATCGCTTTTCCCGCGTACACAAATGTTAAATTGCGATGTTATCAAAATTAAACACGCAAGATTTGTTCATTCTGGCTGCCGGATATAACTTACTAATATGCCGTCGAAAACAAAACATCTCTAATTCTAACACTCTAGTCAGATTAATTACAGTGAAAATTAATTAAATTGGTGTTTGTTGGTGGAATTATTATGAACAATATTGGTTTAATTAAGTAATATAATATGTTTATAAGATAAGTTATTGCATGTGGCGGATTAAAACCAGCGATTTGTTACACGCTGGGCGTTACATGAACTAGCGGCATCTAGCGGCAATAATAAAATAAAATAATAATAAATATGTGTGGACATTTCACACAACGCCATCTAGCCCCAAATTAAGCATAGCATATGGGAACCAGATAACTGATACAATACAGATACTTTTTTTTGTAAATACATACATAGAATAACAATATAACGCCCAGACACAGAACAAACATGGGTGTTCATCACACAAATGTTTGTCCTGAGTGGGAATCGAACCCACAACCTATAGCCCAGAAGGCAGAGCTACTAACAACTGAGCTATCAGGCCAGTCAACAATAATGGCAACTTACACATTATGTCACAAAAATTGTAATTTTCTTCATATATAATTATTATGATAATTTTAATTAGAGGTATCAATTATGAAATCAATTTAAGCATTTTGAGGTGAAAGGCAAACAAACATAACACTCTGTATAATATTAGTAAGAATAAATATAACCTATCATTAAACTCCCCCCCACTTGGAGCCGAGGGATGTAGGCGGCGAGCAGCCGCTAAGGGGCGCTTTCTGGGGGAGACAGATGTTCAGCAGTGGACGTCTTCAGGCTGATGATGATGATGATGATCATTAAACTAAACAATCGTTGTTTTAATGATTGCATAAAAGGTTGTGCTGTGAATAACTAAATAAAAAAAACTTAAGTTTTTAAATACTACAATTACAATACTACCACTACTAGCTATTTTAGAGTTCCGTACCTACCCAAAGGGTAAAACGGATCCTATTACTAAGGCTCCGCTGTCTGTCTGTCTGTCTGTCCGTCTGTCACCAGGCTGTATCTCATGAACCATGATAGTTAGACAGCTGAAATTTTCACAGATGATGTGTTTCTGTTGCCGCTATAACAACAAATACTAAAAAAAGATTAAAATAAATATTTAAGGGGGCTCCCATACAAGAAACGTGATTTTTTCTCGTTTTTACAGATAAATGGTACGGCACCACCGGCACCCTTCACACGCGAGTCCGACTCGCACTTAACTGGTTATTATTTAATTAAACATTTTGTTGTTATGTAACGTAAATTTACTACTATCTCTATAAAAACGATGCGTAGCGAATCTGCCACTTCCGTAGCTGCTACGGGCTACGGGCTACGAGCTACGAGTATCAGTTATAACGGCGTAGCTCCGTAGCAAGTTAGCTTGTTTGCTACCTATAGCATAAAAGACATGCAATGCAACATTCACGGATAGAGAAGCATTCATATCATGTAACCTGGAATCTGCACAAAAAATGTAACCTTATGTCTATTGTAATATTGTATAGAATGCAATAAACATTTGAGGAGGTACACGAGCGTAATATAAACCAAAAAACTCACACACAATTTGTATTTCAAATGTTGAGCCGAAATAAAACACGTACGTCACCGCGGTCGAATGGCCAACTGCTATTTCATTGTGTCAAAGGTGTTCACGGTTCAGGAAACATACCGGTTTCCTGGCTTTCCGGGATGACGTTACGCGAGTTTTTTTAGCTCTCTACCTACAATTTGAAATAAAAACTGCAAAATTATATAAAGAGAATTTTGAAAAAGAAATATGATATCGATTTATGTGTAGTATGAATTCAATATGTGTGAAATTAATGAATATTTATTTATTTAAATAAATACCATAGAATATAATATGTTTTTTATTTTTTATTTTTTTATAACACGGACAGACGAACTAGCTGACGGCCCGCCTGATGGTAAGCAGTTACTGTCACCTATGGAGACCTGCGACACCAGGGGCGTTGCCGATGCGTTGCCTACTTTTTTAGGGTTCCGTACCTAAAGGGTAAAACGGACCCTATTACTAAGGCTCCACTGTCCATCCGTCTGTCTGTCTATCTGTTTGTCTGTACGTCTGTCACCAGGCTGTATCTCATGAACCGTGATAGTTAGACAGTTGAAATTTTCACAGATGTGTATTTCTGTTGCCGCTATAACAACAAATACTAAAAAAAGAATAAATATTTAAGGGGGCTCTCATACAAGAAACGTAATTTGTTTGTTCGTTTTTGTAGATAATGGTACGGAACCTTTCGTGCGCAATTCCGACTCGCACTTGGCCGTTTTTATTATAATTTAATGGTCTGATAACTTATTAGAAACGATTTATGAACATTCGTGCATGTTAGGTCATTAATAGCACTTAGGGTTCCGTAGACACACAGCAGGTGTGTAGCTTTGAAAACAAACGACAACCGTAACTACGTAACTGTTCTATATTTAAACATCTTGAAAATTGTCATAATATGAGAAAATCAAAGTAGTTGCTCCTAGAATATACGTCCAACTTCCTTGGAGAAAATTCAATAACCTTTTTTTTTTTTTAATTTATTTAATTTTTTTACAATATTTAAACATGTTTATGAACACGGGTTAAACCAAATTAGGTTTGACTTCCGTGTTTTATTCCTCTATTATATAATAAGCTACAAATTACAAGTTCAAGTAGTTACCTTACATATTATTCGCATCGTTATCAGTGCATCGTAGTGGCAGCCCGTGAGTACCTATGCCTGCATATTACATAACCGGTTTACTCACTGCACCGGGCGAACGCCAGCGCAGCGACTGACGATCGGTAACTGCCAATGTAGAAGCGATATATACAGGCTGTTCCTAACTACAAACACTATTAATTTATTTTAATTTTATTTACTGATATGTTTAACATTAGACCTATTTTTAGATATTCCATTTATAAAAATGGATTATCTAAAATATGCTTTTTAAGTAGGGATTTAATATTAATTGGGGTTACTTTGTCGTTAATTTCTTTAGGAATGTTATTAATAAGTCTTGGGATAATGAAATCAGTCGTTCGTGTACCGTAGAAATTTTTCGCATTGAAGTAGCGCGTTGTGTTGAACAGTTTTTTTTTTGCTTGTCTCATAAAGTTATTACCAGATCTTATTTGAAATAACTTCAAAGAAGAGTTTTTACCAAGATTTATTAACAAAGAAGATGATATGTTTCCGGGTATACAAATATACCCTAGGCACACATTGCAAGCTACATTATATATATATAAAAAAACTTGTGGACATTTCACACAGCGCCATCTAGCCCCAAACTAAGTAAAGCTTGTACTCTGGGGACCAGATAACTGAATAAGTGATATGAATAGCCTATTTGCAATAAAACACATTGATAACACAATTTGATAGAATACATAGATACTTTTTTGTTTGTAAATAAATACATAGAATACAATATAACACCCTGACACAGAACAAACACCTATGTTCATCATTACACAAATGTTGGTCCTGAGTAGTAATCGAACCCACAATCTACAGTTCAGAAGAAAGGGCTACTACCAACTGAGCTATCAGACCCATCAAAACATTAGCGGCCTATTGTTCTCAAGTGGATTCAAAACTGGTCTAAGAAAACATTCTTTTATTTTCACCCAATGATTCCCCACATGAAGGGCTTTAGAGAAAAACGTATAAACTATTTTGTTTTTTTATAACATTTCAAACTGCCATGGTCACTAACATTACAAAAAACTACAACATGGTAAATACCACGTTAACACACAATATTTTGGTAATAATAAGAATAAAAGTTTATTTCAGGTTGTTCAGTGTTCACCCATAGACTTAGTACCATAAAACTTATAGATATGTTAGTAAATACATCAAAAAACATCACATTTATTTATTTAATTATTTATATTTGAATGTAAAAAATATTATTAGCTATAATAAAGGGTTTTGAGCTTATTTAAGGGGCTTTTTTTATCCATTTTAATTTAAGTTTACTTGATTACGTTCTAGATTCATGTAGAGGCGTGATTCTAATTAATGCATACATTTATTATGAGGCTGTTCAGAGTCTAGATTAAGTATAATACCCTAAGCACAACCTGGGTATTTCATTACAAAACACCAGCTGTCAGCGCTGGTGTGGTAAGAAGTTAATCAACTTAGGCACTAACTTAGTATCAACTTAGGCATTAAACTGAAATCTATTCCAGTTTCAAGGCATCCACGTCACGCGAGCTGGCGATTTTACAAAAACAATTAAGCCGTAAATTTAACTTAACTATTACTTGATTATGGGGCAACGTTAACTTGGCAAGTTATCGGCTTAGTTTTTTTTATTAACTGCGTTTCATGTTATACGATATTTAAACGAGAGTGATGATTAAAAAAGTTTACTTTAAGTCGGTTTTAAGTTGTTTGCTCTTAGAATTAGCAAGTGTGGCAATGGGCAGGCCACATTGCTCGCAGAACTGACAATTGATGGAGAAGAAAGATTCTCGAGTGGCGACCACGAACCGGAAATCGCAGCGTAGGCTGGCCCCCCACTCGGTGGACCGACGATCTGGTGAAAACCGCGGGGAGCTGATGGATGCAGGAGGCGAGCAGCTGCTCAAGGTGGCGCTCTCTGGGGGAGGCATATGTTCAGCAGTAGACGTCTTCAGGCTGTTGATGGTGAAATTATTTGTGTTTGTGTACTAAATTGTATGTAAATTATAAATAACTCTATAGAAACACAAAGTTCTTAAGATTCTTTTTTGAAATATGTTATTCACAATTCAATCTCCAATACAAAAGCTAACTAACTTTTATGTTTGTACTAAAATAGATCTTTTCATACTTATAATGGATTCATGATGAAGAGAGGTTGATTATTTTACTAAAATATTTGTATTTATTATAACCTAAAAATAAAATGATATTTGAAAGCAAACGAATCCCTTTCTTAGACCTACAAAAAAGTAAATATGAAAAATTGAAGCACTTGCTATCATTTGTTTGTGAAGCTTTCACCCTAAAAAAGCTAAGTTTATTTAGGAAAAAAATCCGTACTATTGGTTATACAAGATACTTTATCTTGAATCTTTGTCTTAGAAAATCAAGAGTGCCAGTAGAAAACGATGTTACTGACTTTGTTATCTAAAATTGGCATTAAATTTCTAGGCAAACATGGTCCATCGTCGACCGCGTCGTCACTTACCTTCAGGTGAGACAGTGGCCACATGCAAGCCTATAAATTATTAAAAAAATACTTAGGCGTCCCTTACACTTAACATCCAGCGTGAGGTTTTGGCGGGAACGCGAAAAAGTTCACGTTGTTGCATTGTATTATTTTTAAAAACTTGTGTTTTTTCCAGTGTTAGTGTTTAAAATTAGTGGTGTTTTACGCATTAAGTGCTGGGTAACGAGCATGAGTGTGGGCAAGTGATATAATGTGGTGAACCGTGGTTTTTCGTGTTGCTTCCAAAATTCCATAAAAGCGTCTAGTAAAGTTGCCACCACTTTACTAGGGTGTTACTTAGACTGGACTATGACTACCTGACTTAGACTGGACTATGACTGGACTATGACTGGGAATAAAGAAAGAAAAGAAAGAAAGAAAATACATTTATTCGTGATATACACAACATTACACTACATGATATCACATCACAATACCTTAATAATATTACCTGCATAGGTAGGTTATCAATACTGACACTACAAGTAAACAAACAAACATAAATTATATAACTACCTACCACAAACACCAGCAGTGCAATGCTGCGTGGTGTCACGAATAGGCTCCGACTCAGCATACAATTAAGGTCCTAAATAAGACCTTAATTACTGATTTTCAATTGTGAATAAGACTTGACTTTACGTGAAATATTCCATAACACGATGAAAAGATAGAATACTTGACACTGGCTAAATACACTATGTGTTGAGCCAGAATATAAGGAAAAAAAGAAAACTACCACCGTGGGGTCCTGGTTACCACCACATCTCTTCCCGTGGGTGCCGTAGAAAGTGGCTAAAGAAATATTCAGGGTATGGGTGGGTAATCTAATGCGATCACCAAGCCGCCTGCCAAGCGCGGTGATTATGGCAAATATGCAGGAGGCGAGCAGCCGCTCAAAGTGGCGCTATCTGGGGGAGGCCTATGTTTAGCAGTGGACGTTTTCAGGTTGTTGATTATGACGGCACTTGACATCAGGTAAAACTAGCTCGTTAACATAAAATAAAACTTGTCTTTAAATTTTGCATTTACTTAGATAATAATAGACTTAAAATAATACCGAAGCTCCCGGTGTCGTATGGGGCCGAAGAGAAATTTCATATAGAGTACTTGTGTACCTTATTACGATAGGTACAAATTAAATCTCAGTTATATATACGTGGTGATCTGTACTATTAAGCCATGGCTGTTACTCAAAATCCTATTCCTATCCTATTCAATTTTTTAAACAAATCATACAATGCATTTCTCTATATTGATTGTTACAGGCAATATGGAAAACTAGGCTTGCTCAATGAAAATTAACCTTATGACCCTTCGACTGAAAGTTGTTTTTACTTAAAAATGTCCACTATGAATTTGGTTATGCGAGGACTACTCGATGCGAAATCGGATTAAGTGAACCCAGCTTACTGTCGACTTTTATGGTTAAGTAAAAACGTATGGAAATGGTTTTGGGCGGCTTCCTGGAAGGTACATTGTAATAGTTAGGGATTAATAATTTACTCCATAGTTTCCAAAATTGATAATCAACTCGGCCATGGACTTGAGCTAGACGTGAGTATACCACCTTATTGTCAACTAGCTGTGCCCTGCGGTTTTACCCGCGGATACAAAGTAGCCTATGTGATAATTCGATGTATATATAACCTACGTCTATTCCAAATTTCATCCAAATCTGTCCAGCCGTTTGAGCGCGAAGGAGTAACAATATATACATCACTGCACCATACTCTCCGTTTAGCGAGGTGACAGGCGATGCCGAACCTTTATAAGCGTAATATTGTCCGTGATTTATTAACCGATTTTATTTATTTTTTCAATTCAACTGTATTTATTAACTTATTAAAAAAAATTAAAAATTCTGAATTAATTCGTTCATTTTTAGTGATAGTCAAACAGCTTAATGTGCACCCATCAACTCAGCCTACCAGTTTAACGTTTTAATGATGGGGAATGCTTCTTTACCCGTACATATTACCAGTGGAATGAGGGGAAAGCTTCCTCACCCATACGCCACCAGTGGAATGAGGAGGAATACTTACCCGCACATACCCATGGAATGAGGAGAATGCTTCCTCACCCCTACACCACCAGTGTACTTAGAAGGAGTGCATACTTGTACATACCAGTTGAATGAGGGGAATGCTTCCTCACCCGTACGCCACCGGTAGAATTAGGAGGACTACTTACCCGTACATAGCCGTGGAACGAGGGAATGCTTCCTCACCCGTACGCCACCGGTAGAATTAGGAGGACTACTTACCCGTACATAGCCGTGGAATGAGGGAATGCTTCCTCACCCGTACGCCACCGGTAGAATTAGGAGGAATACTTACCCGTACATACCCATGAAATGAGGGGAATGCTTCGTCACACGGTACATTACTAATGTAATTAGAAATAATGCTTGCCTGTACATACCAGCTGAATGAGGGGAATGCTTCCTCACCCATACGCCACCAATAGAATTAACACGAATGCTTTGTTACCGGTACATACCATTGGAATGATGAAGAATGCTTCATTACCCATACATACCAGTGAAATGAGTGGAACGCTTAATACCCGCATATACCAGTGCAATGAGGAGGAATGCTTCGTTACCGGTACATCCATCAGAGAAATGAAGAGAAGTGTTTGTATCAATAAAGCACTACAGACAGACAATTAGTGTCAGATCAGTGACAGCAAAGCCAGTTTGTGTGGTTTTCGTGAATTCAACAAGTCGCGAGAAGTGACACTATTTTAATCTTGTTTTGCTTCATGTCGCACGTCGCCTGTCGTTTTCACGGAGCTACTTCATTGAAAGGCGAAACATTTTTTGTATTGAAAAGTAAAACGCAACGCGGTTTTGTAATTCCACATGCTCAGTAATAATTATTTCATTAAAAAAGCAGTTGTTTTTTTAACCAGATTATTGGTTTCATATTGTGTTTTTATTGTATTTCATTTTATAGTTCGTCAACAACATAACCCCACTGTCATTTTTTCACAAGGAAAGCGTGTAGGCCATAAACCACTACGCTGGCCAAGTGCGGGTTGCCGGCTAACACAGGTTCTCGAATTTTTGTGATCCTTTACAATGCCGATTTCCCCATAATAAATGATTTCCTTCACCGTTGTAAAAACTAAAGCAAATTTCGCAAATAGCTTGAAAGTTATTGGTGCAGGACCGATTGAGATTTTAACCTGGGTGAGAACTATCATCATCATCAACAGCCTGAAAACGTCCACTGGTGAACATAGGCCTCTCCCAGCGGCTTTGAGAGGCTGTTCGCCTCCTGCATCCATCGGCTCCCCGCGGTTTTTTCTAGATCGTCGTCCACCTAGTGGGGGGCCGGCCTACACTCTCGCTCTTAATAAACTTCTATTACTACAAGATTAAGTAGTACGTACAATAATAAAATTAAAATTCCATATATAATCTGAAAACATTTTCAGCAAAACTCGTTTATAAGTTTCAATTCTCTGGAAATCTTTTATCGCTTCTACATTTAATGTGATTCTACGACTTGGCAAGAACCTACAGTTTATGTCCAATCATCTCAGGTGATCTTCACACTATCCAATAAGTGACAGATAGTTCCGAACTTTGGGAAACTCCGGGATATATCGGTTGATATAATTAATAGAAGCTCACAGATTTATTTAGTTTTCTTTACTTCGTTGGCCTGGTTTATTTGGGAAACTTTACTATGATGTATAAATAATAAGTAAAGATTAAGGCTTACGAGAATGGGGTCTAGGCAAGCAAATAAAGTCTGCGCTCGGTTTAGTAAAATAATATCTAGGTCTATCAAAATAAAATTTATGCTTGCACTAGCAAAATAAAATCTACGCTTGGTCTACCAAAACAAACTCTATGTTTGGCCAACAAAACAAAATCTACGCTGGGCCTAGAAAAGCAAAACCTACGCTTGGTCTAGCAAAAAAAAATCTACGCTTGATCTAGAAAGATAAGGCTTCAAAAAGGTATGGTATAAAATTATATTATAATCTTCACTAACATCAGTACGCTAAAAAATCTGCATTAGCTCTATTTTTTTGTGTAACTGAATGACGTGATGAGCTAGTCGTTTGCATTTATGCACATAAAAAAAGAATCGATACTCAATTGCGTAAACATTTAAATAAACTTGTAACAATTGTTAACTGGTATTGACTTAACAACTCGCAACTGCCGCAACAGGGGCATTAAATTGTATCGATACCAATAGGTAATGTCAAGCTATGGGAGCCTCGATAACTTTTGATTTCCCTAAAGGACGGAAGCAAATTACCGTTAAAATAACTATGTAATTGGATAAAAATGTTCCTTCCCAACTTTGGAACGAAATTCAGGTATGTTTTAAACCCAAAATAAATTTGTATGTATATTTTTGATAATAATTTATCGACCGATATAACTCTAAGAATTAGCAAGTTTTAATGCCAATGGGCAGGCCACATCGCTCGTAGAACTGATAACTGATGAGAAAGAAAGGTTCTCGAGTGGGTACCACGGACCGGAACACGCAGCGTAGGCCAGCCCCCCATTAGGTGGACCAACCATTTGATGATAACTGTAGGGAGCCGATGGATGCAGGAGGCAAGCAGCTGCTCTAAGTAGCGCTCTCTGGGGGAGACCTATATTCAGCATTGAACTTCTTCAGGCTGATGATGATGATGAATAATGTTGATGTAACGTTTATGTAGTTTTTATTATGAGGTTTATTGTATATTATATGTATAGTATATACGTTTATGAATAGCTTTTTGGGGAAACCACCGTCCATATATTTCTACGTTATTCCTTTCCGTGCAAGGTTGTCTGGAAGAGATCGCTTTGAGCGATAAGACCACCCATTGTTACACTTTTTTATGTTTTGTACACTTAGTTTTTAATGATTTGTGGTTTCAATAAAGAGTTTATCTATCTATCTATCTAATAATTCATCGACATCATCGGTCTATTTTCTGACATGCGGGTTTGGTGCAGCGCAAACTGGGTTATTCATATCTATCAGATTTTACACCATACTACAAAAAAATTGCTATAATTCAGATCTTCTTTTAAATTTTATTTAAAATATGCTAGGTAAAATGGGTAAAATAAAATCTTCAAAATGATTTCTTTGATTGACTTGATATCAAGAGAACTTTTGAAAAGCGCTGATTCGAATCGAAACATGATTCAAAGGTAACTTCTACGTTATAAGAATTATTTGAAGTTTAAACGCACTTTTACGTTGCAGTTTTTATGATTTGATTGTTGATTGATAAGTCAATTTGGGGCTTCATATTTGAGAGATTAAAGAAATATGCCTTTTTGACATAAATTCGCGAGCATTGTAATAAAATTCCAAAGCGAATGAGATTGAAATAAAATATTACAGAAAGGGTTTTATAAAAGTAAAACTAGGTGGTAGTACTTTTCTGCAAAAGTTCGTCTAGATAGGTACCACCGCTTTGCCAGCTATTCTGCCGCCAAGCAGTAGTGTGCAAGCTACTACTGTATTCCTGTTTGAAGGGCATTGTAGCTAGGGAATTTACTGGGCAAATGAGACCTTATAATTACTCAGTTTAGTAATCTTATTACTAGACTGTGTGATGTTTCAGGATGACGTGCGCAGTGCAGTGTCACGCAAAGAGTGATACTGCAATCTTTTATGGGCAGCCGTGACGCTTAACATCAGACGAACGACTAGCTCGTCACGTCATTCATTTACACAAAAAAAGAAAAAAGTAAACCTGCAGTTGAATGAAAAAAGTTATAGCGTGTAATAACACTAATGTTACAATTTTTGTCTTTTTTAGTATAGCTGCGTGGTTGTTACAAATAGAACCACCCCATCTCTTCTCGTGGGTGCGCATCTGCGCGTCTACGCATTTGCGCCTCTGCCGTATCTGCGTATCTACGTAGTTTCTTTTGTCTTCAAACATCAAAAAACATTTTGTTATATAACTAGATGTGACAGACCCCTTGGTTTTATATGCCAACTTCTCGTTTACCCGCAGAAACTCTTAATTTTTCGGGATAAAAAGTATTCTGTGTAATCTTGGTAGTATTAGCAGTCTGCGTGCGTAGAAAGTGGCTAATGGAATATCCAGGGAATGGGCAGTAGCATTCCCATCGGTCTTGATTATAATCTACTGTGATCACTAACAAATTTGTGCATGTTTTGGTGGTCGCATTAGTAGTAGATAGTAAGTCATTAGTGCATGGTCAAGCTGGATTTGAACCACGGTTGTTTTGTATAAGTCGCATGAGCACCGCTAACCAACGCTCACTCAGTTTTTGGCGCGATAGGCACATAGCTCTTAGCAAAACTTACATATTGCAAAGATGAGCCACCAGTGCGTAAATTTTAACAATAACTATAAAATACAGCATGGCAATACTCTGCCCTCATAGTGAAGAACGCAGTAACTAACGTTTTCGGCAAAATTGAGTTATACCTATTCGGAATCACCAAAAGCATTTATATTCTGTTGTTTCTCACGTATCAAAATTCCACCTGGAACCCAAAAACTAAGGAAGTAAGAATGCAGCAACTCGACTACTCTCGGCTATTCGCAACTCTTGTTTTCGCGGTTTTCTCGAAAGCATTTTTTACCTACTTACTGCATTTTTCATAAGGACGGCAGTACTGTTGACTGTATTTGACCCAGAATGTGTAAATTTTTGACATTGGGTCAGCAAAAATGTAAGCATGCATGGATACATGCATGCTTACATTTTTTTAAGAACGAAAAGGATACTTTTCGTTCTTATATCATAGCGTAGGTATCATACCATCTTTTTTACAATCATATTTCCAATCTACAGGTACGGATCTGTGGCGATAGGTGCGCAAAAAACAATTGAACATCACATAGTTCCTAATGGTAAAAAGTTTTTCCTTACCTAAGTTACCTTAGTTTTCAACAAAACCTTAACAAACAATCTAAGTAAAGTTTTTTAATCAAATGCGAGAATAACGGTTGGACGTACAAGGAATATTGAATGAAACACATCTGGTAAAACTATTGCCGAGACAATGCTGTAAGTTTTGCGATAAATCAATAAAGAGCCCCGAAGCGCAGAAAAGTTTTGTGAAAGCTGGGACAGGCCGCACTCTACTTGCCTCTTTTTTAGTTCAGTTCGGTGAAAAATACAGCCCATTTGAACTAGTTGCTTATAGTTATGTACCTATAATAAGTAGGTAATTATTTGCAATAATAGGTATAAGTAGGTGAATGTTGTAAGTTTAACGTATCTGCGTATCTACGTATCTGCGTATCTGCATATCTGCGTATCTGCTTGGCTAAGTATCTGGGATTCTGCGTATCTGCATATCAGCATGTCTACGTATCTGTGTGTATGCGTATCTGCGTAGCTACGCATCTGCGCATCTACGCATCAGTCTGCGCATTTTCGCCTCCTAAGTATCTGCGTAGTTTATTTTTTCCTGAAACGACAAAAAACCTTTTTGTCAAATAAATAGATGTGACAGACCCCTTGGTTTTATCTGCCAATTTCTCGTTTACCCGCGGAAACTCTTAACTTTTCAGGATAAAAAATATTCTGTGTATATCTTGGTAGTATATTAGCAGTCTGCGTACATTTTTTTTCCTTCTTTTTTTTATAATTTATAGGCATAGCATTTGACCACTGTCTCACCTGATGGTAAGTGATGACGCGGCCTACGGTGGTGCACGCTTGCCTAGAAGATACCTGTCCACTCTTGACTTGAAGACTCCCAGGTTATAGTTAGCTGGAAACAAGGACGACAGGACGACATTTCAGTCCGTTTTGAGGTGAAAGCCACATATACTAGCCACATCTGGTCTAGAGAGAGCAGTTGTACATGTAAATGGTACTAGTGTGACAATTCGGTTCCAATTGGTTAATGGTACTTTTTAATGGTACATCTGTGACAGCAACCTAACTGGTAGTAAGGCTTGGAGCATTGAGAATTAAACTTACTCCTGGTTTCCTGGTTTCATAAATACAATTTGGGTCTCTTGAATAGGCTCCTCATAGGCCAACGTACTACCCTTCCGGCTACACCATCGTTGCACAAAACATCCAAAGATACTTCTCCCGTTGTAAGAATAGAGATATCAAACTCTTTCAGGCAGTTTAAGCTCTCGGTCGAGACGAGACGGCTACTAACAGCAAATAATAGTTCATCTCATTTAGCTATACCACAAGATAAGAATGAGATTCATTCTAGATGCACTTCAAAAAACATTTGCTCTGTCTCAATGCGTTTTCTATCACCGTGGTCATCGTTCTTCAATCCAGTGTTGCAAGTTAAACATTGAAAATAACAGTAGATTTTATTAAAGTATTTTTTTTCATTGGCGTCATTAGGAGCTTGGTTTGGGTTCTAATTTACAGGCACTATAAAACTATTTTCGTTACACTTATAAATCTATTTCAAAATAATAATCATTCAAACGCTTGCCCATTTCTGCATTAAAAAAATAGTCTCTTAATGAATGGCTTCGAATTTTTAGGTCGTCCGAAGGCTCCGGGCAGTTATTTCACAATAACTGGGACAATCAATTTAACGACCTCTCATAGAAAATTTATTGTGTATAGATTTTATTGTGATTTAAAAGTACCAGAGGAGCAGAAGTTGTAAGAAGAGTTGATTTATAAGCCAACACACATTATTATAATAAAAACAGACTTAAAAGGCTTTCAAAGTTCAATGACTTTTAAATTGTTGTCTAGATGCGTACTAACATTTTTGGACTTTTAAAGGCTTCAAGTTCAAAATGTTTTACTACTATTTCGTTTAATTTTGTTGGCTTATTCAAAGCAAAACTTTAAAGGTCTAGGGCAAGTTTGTGTTTTGGGTATAAAAGTCTTTTTAGCAATTCTAAAGTAAGAAAACTGGCAACACTTGATCGTTTAGCCATTCACAACATTGCGAAGTTCAACAAACTCCTGACTTGCACTATTTTTTCAGAATATTACTTTCTCTACCCTTCCAATATAGATTTCCAATAGTAATACTACTTGGCTTTCCAATAGTTCTAGATCTATTGTGAAAAATAGTTACGACTATCAGTTATTTTAGGGCTATTTTACGCTTTAATGTATAGGTAGGCAATCAAAATAATCACATAATTTACGGATAATATATAGTTAGTAAAAATAATGCTATTGTTGTTTTGCTTTCTTCACTATCATGCAATAAAGCCGGGAAAAAGAATTCTGAACTTATATCACTTTGAACAGATTCAACGGCTCTCCGCGGTTTAAGTTAAAAAATTTTGGAATCAACAACATTATAACATAATTTTGCACATATTGAGGGCCAGCTTCGAAGCATCGTAAGCGTCTCTACGTCTTCCGGTTTGTGGTCGTTGCTTGAAAACTTTGCTTTCTCATCGGTTATGAGAAAGAAAAGTTCACACACACACACACACAGCTACACGTCATATATTTAAGATTGATATTCCTTCGATTTGCACAAAGCGGTTTGAATCGTCATTTATAATCAGAGCAGCGAAGGAATGGAACACTTTATCAGCGTCTTTGTTTTCCAATAAATACAGTCTGGAGCTCTTCAAGTCACGAGTGAATATAGGTATCTTCTAGGCAAACATGTACCATCGTAGGCTGCGTCGTCACTTCAGGTGAGATTGCGGCCTTTTAGTTATAAAAAATGAAAATGTAGTCCGTTCTGCGAGCGATGTGGCCTGCCCATTGCCATTTTAACTTTCTAATTTTGATGACTATGTCGTGGACTGTAGTTCTGCGAATATCTTGATTCCACATTTTATCTACTGAAAATCCAGAAAACATTACCAGCAACTGCGAACGTATAAAAATGAGAGAAAGTATGAACATACCTTCAATTTTTCACATTAGAGGTATTATTAATGGTGTGTAAAACTTTAACCCATTCATTAGAAACACGGACAACAGCTACTGCTCTAGGATTTTGTGCATCGCGCGAGAAATGCGAATGCATTTCCACAGGTCTGCATTCTATATCGCCCCGTGTTTTGCTGAGAACTTTCCAATGTAAAATCCTAGCTTGCTTATTGGCAGCAGGTGAGTTTCCACGGTTCTCGAATGTGGGGAATAAATTGCATTTCCTCTGATATGTTGGTATACTCGGAATGATCAAAGAAAACTAACTGTTACTACATATAGTACGACTGGCACGACTGTGTAAGAGTGGGTTTGATTATGTATAAACCTAAGATATTATGCTACCAAATTAAAGATCACGACCACCAGATAGGAATCTTAGATTATTCGGTGTAGTACTGTGGGTATTAAAATTATTTTCATAAACGCGCTTTAGTTTAATGCTGAGAAGTTCCAATAGGGTATCTTAAAAGTGCATAATAGTGAAGACAGTTGACCATCATGACCCTAAATAGCGAATCCCTAGCGATAACGAATAAAACAACCAATTACTGATGAATAATGTGGGAAATCGATGATCTGGTTAAAACCGGCGAGCAGCCGCTCAAAATAGCGCTCTGTAAAGAAGACCAATTTTTAGCATTTGACGTCTTCAGGCTGTTGATGATGAATGTGGAAATCCTGAATTTGGAATTCATCGCCGACACCTTGCGGGGACTATTGGGGATTTTCCAGTTATTGTCTCGTACTCCATCAATAGATTCTCACCAAAATATAGGACTGACCTGGAAGTAGGTATATCTAATTAACTTATTGGTTCCTTATATCTGAACGCTGCAGACCATGATCCAAAGATTCAGAAATCAGTGTTTTCGCAGCCACAATTCATAACGAAAATCTCAACAATAATACCTAAAAATGTTCACCGAGAATAATGTTGTCGACGGAAAATTTTATTCTCACCTTGGATTTCAGGAGAATTCCGAATAACGAACGCAGTTTGAATAAGTAATATTTAGCATACTGGTTTTGGCCTAAATCGAAAAATGCCGAATTTTCTAGGTATAATATAGGTACTTAAGTACCCACTCGTATTAAAAATTACAAAATTAACTGCTTAAACCACACGCTGTTGTTAATTTATTCATTCATACATTATATCATTTACTTACTCAATCATTCACTCACCCAATCACTCAATTACTCGCTCTTTCACTCATTTATTCATTTGCTGATACATTCATTCGTAGTATTTCGTTTTTCGTGATGGAAAACTCTATCATTACAATCAACAGTCAGTCAAGTTTATCATCATTAACTGGCTAATTGGGCTATAACCAAGGAATTTGTATAGTACATTAACTATCTTGGTTACAACACACTCCCCCGGCATTTGACGCAACCTATGATAGAACCTGCAGCTGCTGCACATCGCGTCGTAGGCCACGCAGCAGTCCGTGCTAGTATGTTTTAACTTCTGAGTGATAGATATGCTAGTTTTAAAGGGAATAGTGTTTTTATTCTCTTAACTAATATAATAATAATATGGATTTACAACATCATGCTAGATAATTCGTAAACCACTCATAACTAAAGTGATAATATTAATAAAATAACACCCCCTGATTACATACATAGATCCTGGACCCTAGCTAGGATTCCCTGTATCTAGGGACCCAAGTACTACGAGGACCATGGTCCCACAACACCCAGACAGACCAAGTATTGCGCTTTTTTTCCTGTGCACAAATGCACAAATGTCCTGTAGCGGGAATCGATCTTGCCGTCTTCGGCTTAAGAGGCGACCTACTCAACCACCACACCACAGAGGCTGTCGAATAACGAGAAGTATAAAGTATCCGAGGTTCACAGCCACCGACGCTCTTAACCGAGCCAACTCATCATAAAAACCACATGAATCACGCGTCGTGTGAGATGGTATTTTCAGTATGTTTTTTGTGAGATTTCCGCAGAGATAATTTGTAAAAGCCTTGGCCCAAAATGTAGCGTGTTAAGTGGTTAAATGGGGACAGATGGCAGCTACATGGTAAATTACCAAAATGTATTTTCTTCCCCTCAAATTAAGGTAACATGGAGTGTCTGTGTACCCTTAAGTGATATTGCTGTGTCATGAAGATTTATTACGTCCAACTTTTTTTGTTTTATAAATTTTACAACCACACCCTAAATACAACATTATAAAGATCTCAAACTAAAAATAAGTAAAGATTCAGCAGTCAGAACTAAATAGTGAAGCTAAAAAAAGAATGCGAAATCATAGGTACTAATGACAATATATTTCGTACTTTGCCAATTGCACGATTGTAGTTTATTCTCTGCATGATAAATAAAATTAATAAAAAAATTGCAATTCAACGTGGCAATGCGGCCAGCATGTTGGGTATGCTACCTACCGGTAGTGGGCTGGAGCACTTGGACTGTCTATAGGCCATCGCGGCTATTATACAGTCAATAAGTGTTCTTTGTAGTAGGTAGTGTAGCTAGTTTAGTTTAGTTTAGTTTAGTTTAGTTTTTATTATTGTAGTAGTTAGCTTGAGTAATAAACGCAATTTGCCCTTCAGTAAAAAAAAAAAAAAAAAAGAAAAAATACCAACCCCTCCTAATATATTCTCGAGCAGTGATTGGGCACGTTAGTAGGTATGCTTTCTCTGTATAGTAAAACGATTAGATCGATAGATTAGATGTACGCTCTCAATCTTAGAGGGGGGAAGGTAGACGGTGATTTTTTTTGTTAATCTGTATTTTACAATTATATATTTCCAATCTAGATTATATTGTTAAATATGGGTAGGTACATAATATTACCATGATAACTAAACTGTATAAAATAGTGCAAAGAGCATAAACAAAAGTATATACTATATACCTAATATTATTTATTCACATAGAGTAAGCACAAGATGTTTAACTTGTGTCTTAAAGGTAATATTGAGAGAAAAATATGTAGGCGATATTTTCTATGAGCCAAATCCCTGGAAAAGTAATCGGTTAGAGTGGACAGATAAAGATTGACAAGGAAAACATTAATATTTATTTATGAGTTTTCGTTAGTGGTTTTCGTTTTTTTTTTCGCACTTTCTTTTCAATATGATCGTGTACCATGGTAATTATTATTGTTTTTTATTGTAAACAAATGGTGAATCCAGTTTAAATAATAATTATCCTATTAAAAACGGAGTAAATAAAACCAATTTCAATCGCTTTAAATACATACAAATCATTGGCCGATTCATTGTCATCTAATATTTTCCAGTTATTTTAAGTTAAAAACCCAACTACTGAACCGATTTTGATAAAAGTTCTATGGAACTAATCTGGAGCCACAGATAACCCCCAATAGATACCGCATTACGGGATTTTTGTTCGGATCCTAGCTCACCAAAAGTGGCGGAAGGCGCGGGTTGCGGGGACTGGAGCCAATGCGCTATTATTGGCTGTTTCGAGTGACGCCCTAATAATGAACTCTAATAATTGGTCGAAACTAAGGCCGTGCTGCGAAGCGGCGATTTATATAGAACCATTTACGCCAATGCGTGGTGCGCGGTCGTCCTCTTTCATGCGGTATCTATTGGGGGTTATCTGTGTTTGGAGCATACCTTTCTAAGAAAAAATATTCGAAAACGGGTTATTGGCGACGGAAACAAATACAAAATAATAAGTCGGTTGAAAAGGAAATAAAATGAAGTAGCATTTGATTTACACACAGGCAATTTTTATCATATTTCGTAAAAAATAACCATATATCATTTTTTTAACCTTGTCAAATTATAATCTAACAAACGAGAGAGCGAATTGGCAGTTAGGTATATATGTAATCCTCATAGCCAATAAACTCATTAACAACTTAGAACCTAGATTTCCTAGTTACAGCAAACCTCTCTAGAGCTTTGAGCATCGACGCAGACTTACTCGTTAATGTGTTTGGAACAGATATATCTTAATTACTGTGGTCACGTTGTAAGCACGCTTTGCTTGGAGTACCGGCTTCACGTGGGTAAATTAGTTTTACGCCTTACTCTTACGGTGAGAGTAACTAGTATCTTTTCCCTTCAAAGGGAAGGGAAAAGATAGGGGAAAAGGATAAACTGTTGGGACAGTAATGAAACCACCTGCTTCCCTTCATCGTCCCATACATTCAACATTTTTCCCTACCTTTTTCCCTCTCCCTTTGCTCTTTCCTTCGACGCAGTAGAAGTGGCTTCATTTTTGTTGCCGACAATGTTTAATGTTTGTAATGTAAGGTAATGTTTTGGTGTTTGTTTTAATTTTTGTTTTGTTGTTTTTATTGTTTGTTTTTGTTTTTTTTTCATCACGTATAAGGTACATACGTGATGAAAAAAAAACACAAAAAAAAAAAAAATTCTTAGCTTTACACTGTGGAGGCCGTACCAACCCGTAGCGTAGGATGATGATACAATGTCCTCAAATCTTGTGATCTTTGAATGCGCTGGTGTCCTCATGATGTTTTTCTGTCACCGTTGTAACGGCGAGTGCGATTCCACACATAACTTGATAACATTAGTGCAAGGCCGACAGGGATTAGAACTAAAGTGTGAGTTTGAAAGTTGCTGGGCTGCTGCTGAGACACGTTTGCTCGCTCAATGTGGAACTACCGCTGAAAACTTTTGCTAATTTCTTTGAGCTATTTCATACTGTAATTGTTCTCCGTCAGGTCTCCCGGAGATAACAAAACGCTTAGTGGTTCGAGAGAAGCATTACAATAGATTAATAACAGTAAGTACTTTCGTTATTATACGAAGTATAAGTGAAATACTGAATGAATGCTTATCGTGGCGACCACGCCGCGAGATTATCACAGTCTGGCGAGCTTTCGTATTCATGCGACGGGAGCGCAAGAATGAAGCCCTTTCGGCTTCTTACTAGACTCATTTGCATTAGTTGACTTGGAGACAATCTCTGGGACGGTTTAGAAAAATGATCAGCTGTTTACTAACCGGGGTTTGAGCCTTATTGTCGTTATGAAGGATGTAGGTTGCATCAGCAGCACTTCCTTTATTGTATTATAGGTAAGTAGTGAACTATTTCGCTAGTTGGACATCAACATGATATCATAAAGTTAAAACAATGTAAAATTATTAAGAACTAGCAGGTCGCCCCAGCTTTGCACGGGTATAACAGTTTTCGCAGCGCACGCAACATAACATAACATCTTCCATAAAAATATTATAAAGAGGAAAGATTTGATTGTTTGTTTGTTTGCATTGAATAGGCTCCGAAACTACTAAACCGATTTGAAAAATTCTTTCACTGTTGGGAAGCTACACGAACTCCGGGTGACAAGCTATATTATGTTTTCAAAAAAATTAGGTCTCCTTATTAAAACTCCAATAATGTAACCCAAGGTGTAAAAAAAATACCAAAAATATTCTTTATTTACATCGCGTGCGCTGCGAAAACTATTATACCCCTGCGAAGCCGGGGCGAGCCACTAGTAATGAATATTTTTGGTGATTTTTTTTTTGGGTTACATTATTGGAGTTTTAGTAAGGATCCTTATTTTTTTTTGAAATATAATATAGCCTATGTCACCCGGGGATAGTGTAGCTTCCCAACAGTGAAAGATTTTTTCAAATCGGTTCATTAGTTTCTGAGCTTATTCAATGCAAACAAACAAACAAACAAATTTTTCCTCTTTATAACATTGTTATAGATTATAGATGTTATAGATTACAGATGTTATAGATATAGATAAAATTATTGGTACATAAATTCATTTTTGCGTGAAGAATTGACTTAAACCCTTTTCGTGTTCTTGTCTTAACGTAGCATTACCACGCATCCCAAAACTCATAAATAATGATAATAATAACGATGGCCAGAACGTCGGAGCAGTTAATCAAAACTCACAATAAACTGATCTATTTTACTAATTTGATTTGGTGGAGTTTTACTAGGTGGTAAGACTTTTCTGCAAAGTTCGTCTAGGTAGAAGTACCACCGCTTTGCCAGTGATTCTGCCGCAAAGCAGTAGTGTGCAAGCACTACCGTGTTCCGGTTTGAAGGGCGTTGTAGCTGGTGAAATTACTGGGCAAATGAGACTTTATGATTTGATCACACAGTCTAGTAATCTTATTACTAGACCGTGTGAAGTCTCAGGATGACGTGCTCAGTACAGTGACACGCAAAACTATATTAATTTAGAGTTCCGAGTGATATTGCAATCTGTTATGGGCAGCCGTGACGTTTAACATCAGGCGAACGACTAGCTTGTCACGTCATTCAAACTTACCACAACCCCACAGCAGTTTTAAGTACTAAAGAGCTGTCTGATCAAAACACAATGTTAAAGTTAACTATTTGATCGAAAACCGTAATTTCCCCTCTTGACTAAATTTACTACATCCCCACAGCAGTTTTAAGAGAAGTGCTAAAGAGCTGTCGACACACCCGTCGATCTTCAGGGCTTTCGAGAGAATCGCGGACTAAGCTTACGCGCCACAAGGACACACTCGGCCGATTACGATGAACTTGGGGGTATTATTGTCTCTGTATAATGCCTGGTGGATGTGCCGGGATTTAGTTTTGGTGATAATTTCTACTGAGTTTTCCGTCGAGTCAGTTTGTGAAATCTTGAGGAAAGTGAAACGTATAACGCGGTTGATTTATAGAGGGATTGTGTTAAAAAAAATACTCTGCCATGGTTTATAAAACTCGACCGGAAAATCATTAAGTATAGGTTTACCAATAAATAAGTAAATGTTTAGGGTTCCGTACTCAAAGAGTAACACGGAGCTTATTACTAAGGCTCCGCGGCTGTCCGTCCGTCTTGCTGTCTACCCGTCTATCACCAGGCTGTATCTCAAGAACCGGGATAGTTGACAGTTGAAATTTTTACGGATGATGTATTTCTGTTACCGCTATAACAACAGATACTAAAAACAGAATAAAATAAATATTTATGGAGGCTTCCATACGACAGATCTATCTATCTGTCTTTCTATTTCTATTTTATTTATTTCAAACGCGATTTTTTTGCTATTTTTATAGATAATGCTACGGAACCCTTCATATGCGAGTCCGACTCGCACTTGGCCGGTTATTTATGCTAATGAATAACGTGACGAGTCACGGCTACCCCTATTAACAGTTGTATCTAGTACTTGCAGTGACGACACTTGGAACCCTAAATAATATAATTTTTTTTGTAACACTGCACTGCACACGTCATTCTGATATCAGCACAGTCTACCAATAAGATCATTAGACTAATGTCTCATTTGCCCAGTAATTTCACGAGCTACAATGCCTTTCAAACCGGAACACAGTAGTGCTTGCACACTACTGCTTGGCGGCAGAACAACTGGCAAAGCGGTGGTACCTACCTAGACGAACTTTGACGATTTTATTAATACATTAAAGGTTAACCACGTCCATAACTAAAAGGATGAACGTTCAGACAAGTTAAAGGCCTAGGATGTGAGTAAATCATTGATGAGTAAATATACGAGCGCAATTTTTTTTTTTTTTTTTTTTTTTTTTTTTTTTTTTTTTTTTTGTGATTGAATGACGTGACGAGCTAGTCGTTCACCTGATGTTAAGTGACACGGCCGCCCATAACAGTTGCAGTGTCACCCGGAACTTTAAAACAATAGTTTCGCGCGACACTGCACTGCGCACGTCATCCTGAGACATCACCCAGTCTAGTAATCAGATTACTAGACTGAGTGATCAGATCATAAAGTCTCATTTGCCCAGTAATTTCACTAGCTACAATGCCCTTCAAACCGGAACACAGCAGTGCTTGCACACTACTACTTGGCGGCAGAATAACTGGCAAAGCGGTGGTACCTACCTAGACGAACTTTGCAGAAAAGTCCTACCACCTAGTAAAATTACCACCTAGCAATTTATTTCTTCTCACAATAACAAACTTTGTTATAGGTATACAAAAGTAGTATCTAATAGAAAAACCTATGGTCGATCAGATCGGGACAATACAAGCACATGACAGGGATGAATGGTGTTAGGAAAAGGACACGTGTAAGGGTCAGGGGTGGTAGGTTAGGGGTGGCACACGTGTTGTATAAGTTGACACATCTGGCGGAACGAAGCCAGGCGATTTCAAATCTTATTAAAATGATATTGAAAGCGATATAATAGACACCATGATAACAATATAAACTTCATTGATTTGTAATCATCTGAACTATAAAGGTTACTAAAAACTATAATTCACAAGATTGACGACTAATAGTTTTTAAATATAAACACATTTTAATTTAGTGTTTTTTTATATTTATTTAGTGGGGCCACTATTCTTAAATACAACACTATTCTTAATATCACACTACTATAATTAGGTAGGTACCTGCTATCACACCACACCTTACACCATCCTACAAGACATTTGCTTAAACACTTTTGTCGTCGACAATATCTTCAACCTTAAAAAAAAAATGACCGGCCAAGTGCGAGTCGGACTCGCGCACGAAGGGTTCGAAGAACCTATTCAATGCAAACAAACAAACAATCAAACCTTTCTTTTTTATAATATTGTTTTTATAAAAGAAGATGGAGATGGTTTATACTGAATTAACACATAAGGGTAAGTAAATACCCGTAAGTAGACGCGAACACAAGTGCTGGAATCGATGAAATCAACACTAAAAGCATTTTATGTATTAAAATTTACATAGCTGAGGACTTGGCTAACTGTATAAATTGCTGTTTTAATAGTGGAATATTTCCTGATCCACTTAAAATCGCAAAAGTTACTCCCATATACAAATCAGGTAGTAAATCAGACCCAGGAAATTATAGACCAATTTCAGTCCTACCTGTACTATCTAAAGTTTTTGAAAAACTTCTTCACAATCGTCTCTCTTCCTATCTAGATAAAATAAACTTTTTAACTGAAAAACAATATGGTTTTCGCCCTAAATCGAATACGTTAACTGCAACAGTAGACTTAGTAACTAAAATCAAAATTAATATTGATGATAAAAAGATAGCACTAGGTATATTCATTGATTTAAAGAAAGCGTTCGATACGGTCAGCCATGCTTTGCTTTTACAAAAACTAAGTCGTGTTGGCGTCATGGATACAGCACATAAAATTTTTGAATCATATCTGTCAAATAGGACTCAAATAGTAAAGATAGATGATGCTCAGAGTTGTCCCCAAAATGTAATCTTTGGTGTACCTCAAGGGTCGATCCTGGGTCCACTCATGTTTATATTATATATCAATGACATAAACAACCTTGGACTTTCTGGAAGCCTTACACTCTATGCTGACGATACGTGTCTGTTTTATTTTGGTGGCTCTATTGAGTACACTGTCAGTAAAGCTCAGAGAGATCTCGATATCTTGTCAAAGTGGTTCAAGGATAACTTGCTTACGGTAAATACGTCTAAAACATGCTATGTAGTCTTCTCCGCAAAAAATAAAACTATAGCAAAACACACTGATCTAACTATAAATGGTGAAGTTATAAATAAAGAGAAATGTCAAGTGAGAAATATCTCGGCCTATACCTAGACAGTGGTCTAACGTGGAAACAGCATACTCAACATATCATGCCAAAACTTTCATCCCTTACAGGTGCTTTGCGTAAATGCGTTAGTTGCCTGCCACGCCAAGTGAGGTACACAATTTATAACTCTTTGGTAAACCGCACCTTGATTATTTAATTGAAGTGTGGGGTAGTGCAGCTTCCACAAACCTAAGTGACCTTCAAATTTCCCAAAACAAATTTATTAAAGTCCTTTTTTCGTATGATTACCTAACATCAACTAAAAAACTATACAAGGAAACGAAAATCATGAACATAAAACAATTATATATATATGTCGGAGTGTAAGCGGAATGGCAACACCGTGGTATGAGCAGCAAAAGCAACATTAAAACTGGTCGCAATCGGGTATTGCGTCACATTCTACCTGCAACGCCCCGCCACTGAACAAGTATAAAAGGAGTGGTCGACTGGCACTCGGGGCATTCGTCGTTCGACTCTGGACGTGAACACAAGTCGTAGAAATCGTGATAGTCATTATTATTATTTGAGTGAAATCGTTAATGATAAAATGAATAATAATTATCACCGTGAAGTTTCTTGGAGCTTCTTCTTTACGGGTGTAATCGAAGCTCCGCATCGGTTTCTACTTGATAATCTATGATCTATGATGAACTTGATTGAAATACAGTGATTAGTGATTTATGATTGCAGTTGCAATGACGTAACAACTCCGTCGTAGGTAATATCCTACATATACAACACCTGCATTTTAATAAGAAAAATACTAAATAAAGAAATACATACACAAACAACTTTTTCCAGAAATAGTGAACATCAAAAAATAAAACTAAGAAACAGTAACAATCTGCGTTTGCCATTTCCAAGAACCAACTATGGTAAAATAATATTTTGTACGAAGGAGCATAGTACTATAATAAACTTCCAAACAATATCAAAGACGATGCATCTATAACTATTTATAAGAAAAAACTTAAAATATATATTTGTGAAAAATATTTTTAGTGAGTCAGTGCACACACAATGTTTTAAAAGTCTACCCACTGGTATGAAATAACGTATACTTAAGTGTTAATATTTAAGTTATCACATAAGCGAGACACAATGTTTCTTGTGATGATTAATAAAGATCTTTGAACCTAAATACTTTTCGCCGCAAGTGAAACCGTTGAACGCAGCTAGTTTATTAAACAACTTAATAATACGGGATAAAGGAATACATATCATTGTTTGGTTACGGTAGAACCTCTCTCTTGTAGAATGCAAAAAAAAAAAATACTGTTCTTATCCCACATCAAGAATATTGGCTTACTCTTTTATTATTTAGTACAAATTTTTCAATTTAATAACAATTTATTGGATTGTTCAATAGTTATTGTTTATTTGTTATTTATTTTGTGCGCTCTGGGGGAGGCCTATGTTCAGCAGTGGATGTCTTCAGGTTGTTGATGATGATGACGAAGATGAAGTATTTGTAGGATCGATGATAGCTGACATTAAAAAACGGATCCAGATGATCCTTTCTTCCTTCTCGTGTAGGCAAGTGATCCCAGCCTAAATTAGCCGATAAAGAATCAGATGTCAAAAATTTTAAGCCACCCTAAGGCTTCTGACTTGGCTTGACGTCTTTTATTTTACGATAACAGTCGAGAGTGACAGCTCAACGTGTCTGTTAGCGCTCAGTTGGAAATACCTCTTTTTGTCTTGAAATACACAAAAGTCAAGTTTTGAGCTGGTCGAGTGTTGAGCGCTACATCCAAATGAAATGAATATGAAGACTATAGATACAACTTTATATAAGATTTCTAGTCGCAAGAACTACCAAAACGATTTAGCTTTATTTGTTGGCCTTCGTGTTCTAATTATTGTTGAACGACTCGGCACGTAAGGAGCGTTTGAATTCCTCCCACGAAGCGCCAATTTGTGAAAAGAAAAGCTAAAGTACCTATTTGCTCTAGTTTGGTGTGTTTTCTTTTTTGAGGCCAATCGGTTTTGACTTCTTTAATATCTTTGACGATAAGTAACAAGTGAAAATAGATAATAATTATGTAAATATAGTATGTATGTCACGTATATATTAGAGTGAAAATTGAATACGTGGCTCAATGTACCTACGTCAAAGTGATGGGTTGGAGGAATTTAGGGACTATAGTTTGTAATAATTTGGAAGTAATCAGAATGACCTTAGCCTGCACAGTTTTATACTGATACTACTCTCTATCTTTACGTTATTTATATTAACAAGTTGAAATGGCAATGCGCAGGCCTCGCATTGCTGACTACCGAGGGGGAAGAACAGTTCTTTAGTGGCAACCACGACCCGGATGACGCACTGTAGGTGGACCGAGTCCTGGTAAAAACCGCGGGGAGCCGTTACAAGAAGTATGTAAAAATTATGAAATCGGATAACAATCTCTAGTTTATTCAATCTTTCACAATTTATGTAAAATTAAATCGACAAAGTCCGTTATCAGTTGAAAGTAACATACCTCTCATAGCGAGGGGTTATAGGTTCGTGCTTAAGTACCCTGTCGCAGCAAGAATGCCACGTCGGGATTTAACCGGGGCTCGAGGTCGAGGCGGTGGCAATGCATCGCTGGATAATGTAAAATATTGTGTTATAATGGATTCATTTTATGTGCAAAATATACGTCTAACGTAGAGTCTCGTGAATAATTCGAAAGAACTTTTACGAAAACAAAAGGCATCTCTCACAATGCCACAATAGAGACTACAGATGCTCAATCCTAGCCACCTTAAGCCAGGCATCTTAATACTTAACGTCAAGACATCCAACAGCGAAACCTCCACAGCCGCGACCTGAAAGCTAGTTTGAATTGCGTGATGAGCTAGTACAAAGACAGTATGCACGTATAGTATAATTGTCACAGTGCAATGCGTTTAGATTGCCAAGCCTTTGAGGGTTTTGCTTCGTCTCTGTAAATGTTTGGGGCCATGAAAATAGCTGTTGAAGTTTTATGTTTCTAAAATTTTTACCGTCTGCAACCAGGACCATTCTCTGATCAGGGCTGATTAGTTTTTTGCTCTAACCTTGTTTATGGAAAGAGCTAAGCGAAAGGGCAATAGAAGGGAAGGGATCTTTTTCCCTTTCCCTTCTCTCCCAGCGGTAGCGCGTGCGGCTTTCAATTTCGGTACAAATCGCCCTGTACCTATGATTTTTTAAATTATGTGTGAAATTAGCATTGATTTTACAACGGTGAAGGAAATCGTGAGGAAACCGGTCGTGATGTTCAACAATCACAAAATTCGAGAACATGTGACATCCACCAACTCGCACTTGGCCAGCTTGAGGGATTATGGCCTATACTCTCCCTACTCTCTATAGGATTTACTAGGTGGTAGGTCTTTACTGCAAAGTTCGTCTAGGTAGATACCCCCGCTTTGCCAGTTATTCTGCCGCCAAGCAGTAGTGTGCAAACGCTACTGTGTTCTGGTTTGAAGGGCATTGTAGCTAGTGAAATTACTGGGCAAATGAGACTTTATGATCTAATCACACAGTCCAGTAATCTTATTATTACTGGACTGTGTGAAGTCTCAGGATGACGTGCGCAGTGCAGTGTCACGCAAAACTATATTAATTTAGAGTTCCGAGTGATACTGCAATCTGTTATGGGCAGCCGTGACGCTTAACATCAAGTGAACGACTAGCTCATCAAGTAATTCATTTACATAAAAAAAAATAGGGACGTAAGTATTAGAAGACCTAACGTTTGGTCTACAAAATAGGTGATGCTCAAACAAATTTGGAATAGTACCTACCGACATAATTTTGTTTTTCGTTAGTCTAGGAGCCACCGCCTTTATAGCGCAAGGAGTATAATCTGTCTCAACTGCTGGCTGCTGTTACCTGATGTGAGATGGTAGGTACTAATACCGTTTGTAATATTCATATTGTACTCACAGATGTGTCTGTATCTACTTGCTATTCGTGTGAACGCGAGGACGCGAAACTGAGCAGTCATGTTAGACGTTTGTTCCTTCGTAAATTTATAAAAAGTGCTCAAAAAAGTGGAAACTTCGTTATAGAATTTATACCAGTGATAAGCGATTTCTACGTGAATCGTTTTACGTGAAAATATATATACAAAGTGGAGTAAAAACACAATAATTTCAATATATCATTTCGAAAAATTCGTTAAAAGCAAAGTCACGGAGCGCTTGAGTCAGTGTAGTGCAGTGCTGTGGATAGGGTTCAATGACCGAGCTACCAGGGTGACTGACCTATCAAAGAGCAGCTTAGATTAGAGCACAGTTGATACCGTACGTAAATTTGAACCTCTTCGTTAAGCGTTCCGTGGCCGAGTGGTAGTCGTATTGGATTCGCAACCGAGACGCACCGTGAACGAATCCCAGTACAGTATTTTCTTTTTGCCTTATCAAAGTTAGAAAAATGGTTCGAAATTGTTATAATTGTAAACGAGTAATTTCTACTCGGCAATTTTTAACGTGCTCAAATTGTAAAAATGTATACCATATAGCTTGCCAGAATAGATCGGAAAAGCTCTATAACTTAATGGATGTCGAGAAGAAAATGGCATGGAAGTGTATTGCATGTTTACAAAAGAAAGGGCAGTTCAAGCAAACATCAGCCAATCAAGAAAAAACTTTGATTTCACCTAAACCTGCAGTACCAAAAGTGTATAAAGCTAATGTCTCTATTGAGAATTCGTTTGAATCTCTGCCCCTAGATGAAGAGGTTGAGGATTTATCAATAATTTCAAAAGGAGATTCAAATTTGAATAGGAGTTGTCCGAATATTAGAGCCGATAATTTTGATAAAATAGAAGAATTAGAAAAAAAACTTTCAGATTATAAAGAAAAATTATCTGTGGCCGAAAACGAAATTGCCAACCTTCTGTCAGAAAACTACAGTCTAAAGAAACAAATCTCCTCTTATGATACTAGAGTTAACCAACTAAAAGATATTTGCAAATCTACACCGAAGAAATCGCAGGGAGGACGGATTAGCACTCTGAATAAAATGAAATTGGACTTCGCAATAGAACAAACCAGTCCCAATGTTCCAAATGCGCGACATGAAAAGGACGAGTTCCTTAAAATCAGCAAAAATCAGACATTTCTTCAAAAATTGCCATCAACAACAGTTCAACAAAATAAAGACGGGGTGGAGCTAGTTGATGTTGATGTTGATGTTGTACAACAGCAAAACGTAACAGGGTGTATAAACCAGCATCCAGATGGGCGGAACGCCAATAAACATAATATTTACGTCATTGGAGATGAACAAGTGCGGGGACTGGCTACTCACCTTATAGGCAAGAATTTTTGTAAGCTAGAGGGCAGCTATAATGTCCAAGGATTAACAAAACCACATGCGTCATCTATGGACATATTAAGCAATTTAGACTATGTGACTAAAAATATCTGCGAAGAAGATTTTGTTATTTTGTCGGTCGGTACACATGATAAAAATCCGTGCACACTACTAACAAACGTCTATAATACCATATGTAAATTTAAAAAATGTAAAATTTTGCTATTAAATGTCGCAGAGAATCGGTATCTCAATGTTAAGAAGCTTAATTATGAGCTTAGAATGATGGTTAATAAGTTTAATAATTGTACATTTGTTGAAGTACGAGAATTTCAAGTAAGTTACAGACAAAGATCTTCAAAATTAGACTTGATAACTTTAAAACTAAATATAGAAATAGACCGTATACGACAGGGAACCAGTTACTTAAGGGGTAAAGTTGAGCATGATGTACACGACATAAACTGCTCTGACGTCTACAACAATAAAATTTGTTTTCGTTCCTAAATTGAGCACTACATTGTCTCAAGATTGTAACATCTTATGTGTAGATAATAAGCCAAGTAGACTAAGAATATTGCACCAAAATATAGCTGGTCTCTGTAACAAGCTCGATATGATAGATATAGCCTTAACTCAATTGACAGACGTTAAAAAAGAGGTGGATGTATTATGTTTCAGTGAAACATTTGTAAAGAAAGGGGAAGAGTCTAATATTTGCCTAAATGGGTTTAAATTGGCTGCAACTTTTTGTCGTGATAAAAATAGAGGTGGTACATGTATTCTCGTAAAAAAGGAAATGAATACCAAATTATTATGTATTCCACCAAATCTTGCCACGAAATTTTATTTCGAGTGTTGTGGTGTAGAAGTTATAGGGTTGAATTTAGTAATTTTTAACATTTATAGAGTACCTGAGCAAGGAAAGTCTCTGGTGGGAATATTCCTGTATAAACTTGAGAAGTTACTGGACTACGTAACGGATGAATTTAGGAAAAAAAATGTTGTTATATGTGGCGACTGGAACATTGACATACTAAAAGATAACTCAATGACTAGAGACTTACTGAATTTGTTACAGTGCTATAATTTCCAAGCACACATAACTTCACCAACTCGATTGGCGTCGTGCTTGGACCAAATTGCCTCGAATATGAAGAACGTTCAAACAGAAATTCATCATTTAGGGCTATCTGACCACGAAACTGCGCAAGCGATAGCGCTGAAAGCAAATAAGCTGAGAGCCCTAACACATTGGTTTGAATACAAACGCGATTATAGTTGGGACAACATGAGGAAATTTGGTCAATGCATGTCATCACTGTCTTTTGGAGAAGTATATGGAAGTCAATCGCTACATGACTCATTTGACTATTTTTATAGTACCTTTCGATTGTTCTACGAGCTGTGCTTTCCGGTTATTAAAGTTAAAATTAGTAACAAACCTTCAAAACTAAACTGGTTGACAAAGGGAATTAAAAAATCTAGCAAAACGAAACGAATCTTGTATTTAAAATATAGAGAAGTAAACGTGAATAAGAGTAAAAATAAGGATAATTTTAAGAATTATAACAATTTATTTAAAAAATGCGTGCAGAAGGCTCAGAGAATAGTTAATTTTAGACGGATACAAAGTAATAAAAATAAATGTAAAGCCACTTGGGATGCAATTTCGTCTTCCGTAACAAGAAATTTAGATAAGAACGACATTGCACAAATTAATTTTAATGATAAGACTTTTGATGATCCGACTGACATTTGCAATATATTTAACAATTATTTTATCAATTTGACATCAATTCAACATGATAATCCCAATAATAAAGTTAATTTAAAATTCAAAAATCCACATTCAATGTTTATGTATCCTACGGATCCATATGAAATTTATAAAATCATCATGTCTCTAAACAATAGCAAAAGCAGCGGGTACGATGATATATCAACAAAGTTGTTGAAGTTTTGTGCCCATTTCATATGTAAGCCAATCGCGCACATAGTGAACCTATCGTTTGTGGAAGGTGTTTTCCCAGACGAACTTAAATTTTCTATTATTAAACCAATATTTAAAGCAGGTGATAAATTGGATATAAATAATTACCGGCCTATAGCTATTATTCCTATATTGTCAAAAATTTTTGAAAAAACAGCACATCTACGATTTAGTAACTTTTTAAATAAGTATGATGTACTCAAGAATGAGCAGTTCGGGTTTCGGAAAGGAAGCTCAACTGCACTTGCATGTTTCAATTTAATCAAAGAGGTGACAGAAAGCATTAATTGTGGATCGTCAGTAGTATCTCTTTTTCTCGATTTGAAAAGGGCGTTTGATTTTGTGAACCATACCAAGCTCTTAGGAAAACTTGATTGGTACGGAGTGAGGGGAGAAGCTTTAGAATGGTTGGCTAGCTATTTGCGGAATAGGAAGCAATGTACCGAAATAACTAAAATAGTCAAAGATAGGAACAATTTCTCCAAACATAAGTTCAGGTCAGGACCACTTATAAATAGCAAAGGAGTGCCACAAGGCAGTATCTTAGGTCCTTTACTTTTTCTTATTTACATTAACGATCTTCCAGAATACACTAGACACAAATGCATACTTTTTGCTGATGACACTACTGTAATTATAAAATGTGACAAGAAAGATGCTCCTCAGACGATTGTGGACGAAGCATTAGCGGATATAATTAGTTGGACAGAAAATAATAATTTAAATATTAATCTAAATAAAACTAAAATAATTCAATTTTCCTCTTATAATAACTATAAACATTCTATTGACATTACATATGAAAATCAAAAGGTAGAGGAAGTGGAAACATATAAGTTTTTGGGTATTCATCTAGACAGGCACTTGAATTGGAAACTACATGTCAATGAAGTCTGTCTAAAACTTGGCCGCTTTGTTTTTGCTCTAAAAAAACTGAGGCAGACGGTCTCTAAAGAAGCAGCGTTAACTGCATACCACGGATATGTGTCTTCGGTACTAAGCTATGGTCTTATGTTGTGGGGAAACTCAGTTGAGTCTCACAGAGCTTTCAAGATACAAAAAAGGTGCGTGAGGGCTATAAGTAAGGCTTGGTATTTGGACAGCTGCAAGCCACTATTTAGACGTTGTAATATTCTACCACTTCCATGTATGTATATTAGGGACTTGTGTATGTTTGCTAAAAATCACCCACAATATTTTATTATGCGAAATGAAATTATGCCTAGACAGAAGCGCTCTAAGTTCATGCATCTACTTTATCAACCTCCCTATCATAAAGACATTTATAAGAAGAACGTAGTTAATATGAGTATATTAGCGTATAATAAGTTACCGGATAATATTAAGATACTGCAGGGAAACATATTTAAAAGAAGTTTGTATAGTTGGCTGATCGACAATTGTTTTTACAACATGCAAGAATTTTTGAACTTTAAGTAGGTAATAAATTATGACATTGATAATATTAAGTAAAATAAATGACGTGTAATAATAATAATAATAGCAATTTGTAATATAATTAATATATAATTAATATAACTTCATATAAATATTTGCACGCCTGCTTGCGGGCTGGGTACAGTGACTGTGACATTACCTGTAATCTAAAATGTAATTTGTATGTGTGTATCCTAGCAAATAAACGATTGATTATGATTATGATTATGATTATGTCTTCATTACCAACACGGAGTAAAAAACTAGTAGAGTTCTCATTAGTGTTTTAATTTGAGAGTAACGAAAATATTCTAGGTTTGTGGTTTTAACAGCAACACAAATTCACGAACACGATCGTCAGACAGAGACGTCGGTTAGCATAAATTACAGTACTGCGATTGGTCAGCTAGACAGTTCCAAATGACAAATTCTCTTCATATCATTATTTTCTTATTATTTTATTTAGAATTTCGTCTCAGATTAGAGAAAAAACTAACAGTTTTCTTTCAGGCATTGTCAGTTTCGTTCTATCATCATCAAGAGATGGCGCTCGCGTATATTTTGGCATATACATTTTAAACTTTATCATGGCAGTGGAGAACTTCGTTCAGACAACGTAAATACTCTAAGTAAATACAAAATGCTTTTTGGTTATACCACACTACTGTTACCAAAACTGTCACCAATGCCATCTAGCGAGAGATACTTATTACTAAATTGGTATTAGAAAAACTGTTCATTATCGCCTTCTTTAAGGGGGAACGTTTCCTCAGCGCGGCAAATTCAAATTTTCTTGCGTTCTTTTGCCAATAATAGCTTAATTACTAAACGTGATTACATGAAAACTAATTTTGCGGAAATAAATAGAATATATCAACAAATTACGATTAAAAATATCTTCTAGGTATCATTAGTTTAGCAACAAATGGCAGTAAACCATTTTCTTCTTAGTTATTCAGTCTATTGCCATTTGTCACTAAACCAACGATAAGTAGGTGATACTTTTAATTGTAATTTATTCATACATTACATTTATTTGCGCAAAATTAGTTTTCATGGTATCACGTTGAGTAATTAAGCTATTATTGGCAAAAGAACGCAAGAAAATTTGAATTTGCCGCACTAGTGCAACGCTGCACCTTAAACATTAAAACTGGGTACGGGTCAAAGGCATTAAACGTATGGGTGCAAACTTTTTTCGTCGATGTCGTTTCGATTAATCTGTGGGAAGTATACACCAAAACTAGCGTGTTTTATGTGACAGAGGTGAAGCTGTATGAGAAGTGAAGTGTTAAAAGTTCGTCTCTAATCCTATTGAAGTAGACTGACACAGTATTGTAAATGATTACACTAAGGATGCTCTAAGATAGAAAACATTTGTGGATTTGTTAGTAGGTATTAGCAATTAAGTATTCTGTGGCATGAGTTTCAAAAGGAACAAGAGTGCGTATCTTTGTCTATGATATTACTAATTGGGAATTTAACTCTAATTGAGAACTCAGCGACCATAGAAATATGAATTATACAAGATAACTCAGAGCAAATTCAGCGGTAGGTCGTTCGGCTTTCAGCCCAATGCATCAAAGTTAAATAGTTTATTGCAAATAGGCTATTGTTAGATTTTTTTCAATTCGCTGGTTTGGATCCCGCTTGGCCTAACACCAATGACTTTCAAAGTGCGGAATTCACACTTGCTTTTACAATGCATGCGGAAAACATCGTGACAAAACTGCATGTTCAAGGCTCGCAAAAATAAAATTCGATGTCATATGTACCTACATACCATACAAAAACTCGTAGGTACATGACCATCGTGGTGTATTTTTCTTATACCTAAAAATGCCCGCGTTTGCTGCAATCTCACCTGATGGAACGTGACGACGCGGTCTACGATGGCACATGCTTGCCTGAAGATACCTATTCACTCGCGACTTGTAGAGCTCCAGATTGTATACTTGGGAAACAAAGACGCTGGTAAAGTGTTCCATTCCTTTGCTGCTCGGATTGTAAATGACGAGTCAAACCACTTTGTGCGAATCGAAGGAATATCAACCATAAATGGATGGCGTGTAGCTGTACGTCTTGTTGTCCGATGGTGAAATGGAGATGGTGGAATTAGATTGTGTAGCTCCGCAGCACACCCACCAAAACGTAACCTGTAGAACACTGTATTATGGCCTATTATACTCTTTCTTTCAGCAGCAGCGTTCTTCTCAGTGCATTCAAATCTTCTGGGATCACGTGTCACGTGTCAAGCGTGGTGATTATGGCAAACCCCTCCTATGATAATCGTCCAAAGTAGCATTTTATGGGGGAGCCCTGTGTTCAGCAGTGGGCGTCTACCAGCTATTGATGTGATGCTTTCTTTCTGACTTGCTCTATTCACTATCTACAATTTAAAGCAAGCACCAGGCGTAGGTTCTCTTTGGAAGTGTCCAAGTGTCCAAAAGAACCTACGCATTAGCATAAGTTATGCAAACTCACAGATTAAAGCAGCATACACCTCATAACACATTTAAGGCTCCACGGGAAGTCAAAGCAAACAAGTAAATAACTAATTTGGAGGCCAAGTCCTAATTAATTTCACATTACAAGGGCCGTACCCTAAACTTTTAATTTAGGATGTTTAAGCGAACAAGTTCACACAATAGGGCGCACACACACTTCAGACTTTTATAGGCGTTAACAAATATCCTCTCCATATTTATTGGTATATCCCCATTGTCCCCACTTCCCGAGTAACGTGTTCCCACACAGTGCGACAATCCAAAAGTTTTACTCAATTTAACATCGTTATTCCATGAGCAGTCTGCGCCCTGCTGAAACACGGTAAAGCCCAGTTGTCGCAAATATCACTTGTTTGAATTTTTTGTGTATGACATTTTTTAATTATTATTCATTTAATGTTGTAATTTTGACATATTAGCAATATTTTGACATCAAATAGATAGTCATAGAAAATTATTTAATGTGTACATGTTGTACCTATTTTGTTTATTTTTGACGTGTATTTTTCATATGAATAAAATGACTATGACTATGACTATGACTAACGAACCCAGTAGCGGGCGAGTGTAGTGAACGTTGGTTAACTTTACCGATCAGTTCAGAACGGCTAGTTTAACTTCGCCAGAGTACTACTTTTAGCTTACATACACACCGCCACATACAACCGATTTCAATCGCCTTGATTGAGGAGTTTCGTTGTCAATCTTGGAAGATCTTCATCAGACTTACACGCATGAGACAACAGAGCAATTTTTTCGCAACAATCAAAATTGATATAGTGTATCTAGAATTAATCGGTGAACAAATACGTAAAGTCGAAAATAGAACCAACCTTTATTTTGATGTAGGTTTTAAAAAATATCCGACCAACACCATCAGACGCAACGACGTAATATTTGGTATGTCGGTAATTGAAAAATAAGCCTCGCTCTCGGGCCATCGAGCCCATATTTTCGGACGTGTGTAAAGTCCCTTATAGAGACCTACACACACACTCGCAGGCGGTAAATTAATTTGTTCCCTGATCTTATAATTACTTGTATACGTACTTAATATAAATAAGCTTAGGGAAGTTTAGCAGCTACTCGCGTGTGCCAGAGATTGGGCTCAGAGTTTCCTGGAAGGTGAAAGTTTTTGTTTTAAGCACGTATCGTAATTAAAAAGCTTTATTTAAGTCGTAAAAAGGCAAAGAAAGGTTCTTGAGTGGCGACCACGAACCGGAAGACGTAACGTAGGCCGGCTTCTCACTGGGTGGCCTGACGGTGGTCAAGACCACGGGAGCCGAGGGATTTAAGAGTCAAGCAGCCACTCGAAGTGGTGCTCTGTGAGGGTGGCCTATGATCAGCAGTGGAAGTCTTCAGGTTGTTGATGATTTAAGGCGATCATGGGGCAAGAAAACTTGAGATATCAACCATTTATAATTAGTAGGTATAATGCAGTCTACTAATTAGAAATGATTTCTAGACTAGTGTGAAAGAATCAGCTAATAGCAGGGATTACAAACATTTTTGGCAGTGGCGTACTCGCCCATGAAAAAGTTTTCATGCCAGCTTCATAGAGAACCTCTTAGTTGCTAGGGGCGACGGATCATAGACAAAAAGTAACCAATTGTTTCCTACTCAGGACGTCAAAACTGAGATTCACTATGGTTGGCACTGATAAATCTCTGATGGTTTTAATCTTCGTTTTTGATCGCCTCTTGAAGATTTCTAAATTCAAGTACTTAGTTAGTTTTTTCATAGAATTGACGTAACTATTGAAAATTGTGACAAATCGGATAGAAATAATAGATAAAATCATCGTAATTCTAATATCGCTCAACCATTTCGTGACAACCCTAAAAATCAGCTGATTCAACTGCCAGTGCAATGTTACTAGGTAAATATTGCATGTTGAATATGGCTCTTATAATTAGTAACCTGCCTATAGACGAAATCTTGCAGCAAAATCCTACCACCTATTTTAGTGAGGCATGAGGTTCTTTTATGTTAATGAATGGCGTGACGAAATATCCGCTCACCAGATGTTAAGCTTCACTGCCGCAGCAGTCGCAGTACTATTTGGAACTCCAAAATATACAATTTCGCGTGATAAATATACACTGCAGACGTCCCTCGAGATATGAGTGTAGTAATAGGATTACTAAATTGTGAGACCATGTTATAAAGTCTCTTTTGGCGGGTAATTTCACTACCTATCAGAGTCCTTTCAAACCAGAATACAGTAATTCTTGCACACTACTGCTTGGAAGCAGACTCAGACAAAGCGGTGGTAGATACCTACCTATTAGAAGATGCCTTGTAGAAAAGTCCTACCAGGCTACCACCTTTTAGTGAGGGGTGGTTGAGGGATTGTGATTTATTTATGGCTTAATCATTTTACTTTGTGTCTGAGCCTAAAGTTATGAGGATTCATCTGATTATAGTCTGCGGTTAAACAAAACACTTGACATTAATGTAAACGTTGAGCATCTCTTTGTTTAGAATTTAGTGGTTACGGGTAACGACCTTTTTTATCAGCGCTAGTAAACTTATTTACACATAACGACCGCAATGTTTATCCTATGAGGATTCCACTTAGTCCTCAATTTTTTTAAACTTACCTACTGTGTTATTTTAATGCGAAACGTACCTATTGTGTATAATAATATAATATATAACATATAACCTAATGTTGGGTATTTTTTGTGTTAGTATGAAAGCCTTCCGCTTTTGCGTTATTCTTTTCCGTGTAAGGATGTCTAAAAGAGATCGCTCTGAACAATAAAACCTCTTATTGTTACACTTTTGTGAACTTTTGTAAAGTAGCTGTCTCTGATTTTTTAATAGACATACCTCAAGTACACACTTTAAAATCAATTTCATGAACTTTTGTTCTCTTAGTGTTTCAATATAGAGTTAGAGTATAGAGTATCTATCTATAGGTACTACAGAAACGGCTGAATGAGTTTTGATGAAATATGGTATGTACAGGTTGATGTCAATGGTAGATTGAGATGGTAGGTCTTAAGAGTACTTTTTACCCCGGAAAATGGTGCAAGTCATGTGGATATAACATTTTTATTTAATTTATAGGTATTAAATTACCATCCTTGAATTGAATACCCCTGGCAACTGTGGTAGACGATCCATGTTTTTGTGCTTCGTCTTTGGTACTCGTACCACTCGTTTAATATCAGGAAAGTTGGTAGCTAAGCATTATAATAAAATTGTAACTATAACGATAAAAAAAAGTTAAAGAAATAGGTGGAATAAATCTTTCCTCTATTTATTAATTTTGATATGCTTCTTTAAATAAATAATAATTTATGAATAATTTTTCCACAGGGTGATTATTATTCAAATAAGGGTCTAAGTGAAACCAGCCCTTGTTGTTTATTCGCTAAATGATTATGAACTTAAAGTTTATTGTGAAGCGCCGAGGTCACCGCCGCCGGAGAAATATTATTTCACTAATTTTAAGCTAGGGTTAAGGCCGGGTTAAGACATTTTAATCAAGTTTCAAACGTTGGTCTTAAATAATTTTCAGGGTTCCGTAACTGCAAAGTTATTTTATTGAATCATTTGTTTAATTAGCTCGAAACCGGGGGAGCTTTTGTATTATTCTAAGGTAATAAATTGAGAGAAAGAAAGAACAACTTACTTATTCAAGTTTATGGAAATATACCGATTGGACAACCATAAAAAAAAATAAGAAGCGATCATACGTAGATTTTGGACCCTTACTAGGATTCCCTGTATCTAGGGACCCAGGAACTGTGAAGACCATGGTCCCACAACACCTAGACACAGAACAAGTATTTGCCCTGCGCACAAATACTTGTCCTGTCACAGGAATAGAACCCACCGCCTCTGGGTTATGAGCCGACCTGCTCAACCACCACACCACGGAGGCTGTTATACATTTGTAGGGCACTAGAGCACTGCATTCAAACATTTGTAGAGCACTGAAGCACTGTAACCATACTTTTTAGGGCACTAGAGCACTGTAACCATAATACAGTGATCTAGTGCAAATATGAAAAACTGTATTTGAATGAACAAGATATAAGTAAAAACTGTATAAAAAACACTCACAATATTATTTTAACCGAACAGTTTACAGAAATGCATCGCACAATATAATAAATCAACTTTAATCAAAACCCTTTCAGTTTTATCATTCATCTGGAAAACCCAAAAAGTTTTCTACACCTGTATTTTCAGTCAGCAAAAGGATCGAATTATTAAGTGAAATTTTTCAACGCCAGCAATTCAAACTTTAGGAAAATGAACCCGTTTATATCCGAACCTCATCGATATAAGAACGAACCAGATGGCATCTTTAATCATAATTTGCATATCGTATTTTTATGAAGCCATATGTTGGATGTTAGTAGTTTTAGATTTAAGATACTTAGTTTATTTTAGTTTAGATTTAATTGAGTTTTTGTAATTAGTAATGTTTTCCAAGTTATATATTTGCTTACTTATTTCATTTTTGGAAGACCAACAGCTGTTATAATAATGTAGATGTTCAATTACAAAAAATAAGCCAATTAAAAGTCCTCACGGATAGACGTTATTTAAAAAAGTAAAATTGAAATTAAGTGAACTCCTAAGAGCACTATCTGCACACTGCATGGAATTACTTAAATTATACACATACATAACATTAACTATAACTAATTAAGGTAGCAGCTAGCCTACTCACTAAGAATATAACAGTTAATTTTACGCATTAATTAGTCAAAAAATTCACTGCTCAACTGCTGTCTGGCCGATGCTACGCTTGTGCAGAATAGGTCAAAGTTGAGACGCTTATCAAGTACATTAAAACCTTTGCTCGCCCTCCATAAATATGAGTTTTGCCTATTAGTATGTGTTTACTACCGTTGCACTTAGAATGGAGTTAAATCTCAATGATTTACTATATAAGTATCAAAGACAATTACTAAGTATGTACCTACAAGATGCCATAATTCTTGAAATAATATACTTGAGACTATACTATGAACTATAACTATCTGTCAGGAAGTTCAGATATTGGTTAACACAGAAACGCTACTACTCTTTTTTAGATGACTTTTGTTCCGTCAATTGGCCCACGTTGTGACTTCTAGTTTTTTCTTAATTTCATCCATAGCTGTATACCCTATTAAAATAATACTCTCAATTCTGTTACGGGCGAGTGGGAGTTGGAGTGTTTCAGAGAAAGGGTGGAAATACGGATTTTTGAATATTTTTGGCTATTCTCAAACATATTTCGGGCCTGAGAGGCTCCAGACTTTCGAGTGGCACCAATCTTGCTAGCGAACTCTGAGTATGCTCGCCTGCCTATTTTCCGACCAAAATTGTAAACTTAAAATAAACTATAACGTTGTGTAGTTGGAATGTTGTGTTTTCGTCATAAATTATACATCACTCTAGTTACGCCCCGTGGTGTTACCCGTGGGTAAAAAGTATTTTATGTGTTAATCCAGGGTGTAAGGTATCTGAATTCAAAATTTCACCAAAATCGGTTCAGTACTTATGGAGATAGAAGGTAACAAACATTCACACACTCCAACATTCGCATTTATAATATTAGTGGGATTATAATTTTTTTTTTGTTATACAAAATACAGAATTTTAATCTAAATAACAACATTCTGCCAAACTGCTGAGCAGTTTGTTGGCAGAAATTAATAATTTATGTACAATCTATGACAAAAACACACGTCCATGTTCTACCTACTTAGTATATAGTAAATAGGCCTACTGTGTGTCATTCGCCTGATGTTAAGCCTCGTGGATTCTCATAACAGGTACAGGTGTCGTAGCAAACCGTTTTATGTAGGTACTAGCTTTTGCCCGCGGCTTCGCACGCTTGAATTGTGTTATTTCTACGTTTAGGTACTCTAATAATAGATCATGCATTTTCTATGTACCAAACAACAAATCCACTAAATCTTTTCGGAGCTGAGCACGTATTAGCACACGTGTAAAATGCATTTACCTATACGACGCGTACATAATTAATTTTGTTAATACTATTTAGAAATTACAAATACTTAAGTACACCACTGTAAAAGGAGTCGACATTTATATGTCCACTATTTTCCACGTTGTCTCATTTCACTGCACTTTCAACATAGTGGAGGGAGTGAGGAAATAACATGTGTACAAAGCTCAAATCAGAATCGCTTTTGCAAAGAATATTTCATTTTTAGGGTTCCGTAACAGTTTTGAAATAAAGAAACCCTTTGTGGCGAAGTTGGGCATGACATGACAAGTACGTCTCCACACTATCATGCCTGCCTAAGGTTCCATTATAGGTTAGGTGTAATGTACGCCACAAATGAAATGTTACAGAGCATCATTGAAAGGAATAGAGGAAACAGTTCTTATTTTTACTTATTAGGTGAGAGTCGCCTTTGATACCATGAAAACACCAAGAGCCACAGCTAAGTGGTAGGATCCTCTCACCAACGAGTGAAGTCATTATCAGATGCGAACTTACTTCTCCTCACCTTACCTTCAGGACCCGAAGGTCCCGAAGGAGGGTCTACCAGCCTTCCCCATTTGACCCGCCCTTACCACCGTGCAAAACTCTTTCTAATTCCTCTTTATTTCCCTTTCAATAAGACTCACATCAAAAGTTAAACTATCATCACAAGGGAACTCTTTGATCACAAGTAATCTTAGTTTTTAGGTCTAGTTTAGTTTAGTATACTTATTATTATATGTTATCTAAGTTTTTAAATGAATCGTGTTATAAGTTTGAAATATAAAAAGTAATCTTTGAACCACTTACCCAGCCTAGCCAGGATTATTAACAATTACCTCTCGTAATTGTTTCGTTGAGGTTATTCATTGCTACACCAAATTTTCTTAATATCGTTTTACTTCATACTCGCTTCGCTATCTTTTTCTAAATAAAACCAAGGCAAGGCACCACTCCCGCCTTTTTTCTCTCATACAATAGAATGTTACCAGCACAGATAACCTAAAACTCAGAATCGATTCACTTACTTACCTCTCGATTAAAATCGCATTTCGCGACACCCTTCATTTGGGTTTTATTTTTAGTGTTTTGTTTTATCTAATGAACAACTTTTATCTGATGATTGAAAAATCACGCCTTATAGTATCATACCTAATAATATTACTCTTTGGTCATATACATTCTTCACAGAGACTTTTTTCTTTAATCTGTGCCTCCAGATAAACATGTAGCACCACAGACCTGTGTGTGTGGCACAGAGTGTAGTCAATGGTTTTTTGCTCTCATCTGTGACATATCGTAACTTACCGTAAGTAGCCAAAAAAATCACCAATCGGCCATGTTGTTTAAAACTCTGATTCGTTTCCCACTTACATCCCGTAACGGTTTTAATTTCCCTGTCCCCCGTAGCAGCGCTATTTTTTTTTGGCGGGAACTCGGGCCGCCACGTTCGGCACTTTGGGAATAACCGTTCCTGTGCCTCTGGTGTTTGTTTTTAAAGCATAAACTCTATGTTTCCGGTTACAGGAACGAACAACGCATCCGCATCCGCATCGTTTTATGTCCAATATAATAGTAAAATAATTAGCCAGGAGCGTGCAAAGTTGTCCCAGTCAAATAAATCTATGTTGTTCAGTGAAATATTTATTTCTACGAAATTAAAAGCGATGACATACTACTTTTTTGTTTTATTTGTATAAAAGATATACGTTCGCATCCAATGACATAAAAATATCGACACAGACAATACAAAAATTAGCCAAATAATTTTTTTTAAACTACAAATATTACGGCCGAACAAAAAAAAAATGTCAACTGACTTTAAACTTTTTTTTTTCTTTTCTAAAATTGCATGGGTGGTGGCTATTTTGGGGTTGCTAGGCGTAGGAAATATATTTCTACTACGACGTACACCTCAATTTAGCAGAAAAAAAGCACCATTTTTAAATTTTTGCCGATATAAAATTATAAAAAAACTCTGCGTAACCACAGTTACGCGGGGTATTAAGACTGGGTGCACCTACGCAGCCGTGGTTACGGTAAGTTTCAAAGTGGGTAATGAAATCTTAATAATTCCCATAAAAAAAATTAACGATATTTCAATTTTAATATATCCTATTTTAAGCGCCGGCTATTTCTAAGCATATTTTGACTGGCCTGATAGCTCAGTGGGTAGTAGCTCTGCCTTCTGAACTGTAGGCTGTGGGTTCGATTCCCACCCGGGACAAAGATTTGTGTGATGAACATAGGTGTTTGTTCTGTGTCTGGGTGTCATATTGTATTCTGTGTATGTATTTACAAACAAAAGTATATAAGTATTGTATCAGTTATCTGGTACCCATAGTACAAGCTATGCTTAGTTTGGGGCTAGATGGCGCTGTGTGAAATGTCCACACATATTTATTTATTTTATTTATATTAGTGAAAACCGCATGAAAATCCATTCAGTATTTTAGGAGTTATAACAAACAAACAAACAAACAGACAAAGTGTATAAAAAGTGGCTTAACGTGATCAGCGGATAATTTTAAGCCAACCTGTGTGATTATTTTTTTGATATCTTGCAATTACAGACTTTTTATCTCTACAGTTTTATTATATGTATAGATAGCGTGGGCACAAAATACGGTGTTGCCAACCGTAATAAAAATATTCGGCAAAAATTACCTGAAAAATCGGTTTTTAAAAGAAAAATCGATGGTTTGAAATTAAAAAAGATATCGTGAGATCGAATTTCCACAAATAAGCACTCATCCATTGCTAGTCTGGTTTCAACTCGCAACTTTTGCTTTCGTCTGTCCGGAATTGGATGTACGACTCGCGTACAGGTCATAGTTTTCAGCGAATCTTGACGATACTTGATACACAATTCCGATGACAATACGTCAAGGGTTTGATTTCCTCAATAAATTCTTATCATCTAAATCGACACCTACGTTTTATACCCGACCCACGTGTACTTGTGTTTCCTCTAATTTCAACAATGGGAATAATATATTATTTACCATGCACTCTAAGGTAGGTAGGTCTACCTAAGATAGATATCATGATTATAGGATATGTGTCTAAAAATAATCGTTAATCGGTATTATGTATCTAAAATAATCGTTAATTATCGAACCGAATATTGGCCTACACATAACTAAAATTGTTTTTTGACATGTGACAGATGACATTACATAAGCTTCACAGGTGCCTTCCAGTTTGAAAACAATTAAAAAATCAATCGGCCATGTTGTTTAAAACTCCGATTCGTTTCGTAATGAAATCTCAATAATTGTCATCAATTTTTTTTAACGATATATCAATTTTAATATATCCTATGTTAAGCGCCGGTTATTTCTAAGCATATTAGTGAAAACCGCATGAAAATCCATTCAGTATTTTAGGAGTTCAGTCATAACAAACAAACAAACAAACAAACAAACAAACAAACAGACAAAGTGTTTAAAAAGTGGCTTAACGTGATCAGCGGCTAATTTTAAGCCAACCTGTGTCATTTTTTTCTTGATATCTTGCAATTACAGATTTTTTTATCTCTACAGTTTTATTATATGTATAGATAAGTATACCCTTTACTCGATACTGGCTGAATACGCTGATCACGTGGAGCCATATGCTTAAATCTACTTTCTATGCTACTCAAGAATACTTCCTGCAGATGAGCATACTGTCTGCATTCTTTTGATATAAACACTGTAAGCCAACACGCAGGTTAATTAAATGCAGAGGCGGTTTCAACTGGAAGCACCAGTCAATTTGTGACGAAAAACGCGGGGGATAATTGGGAACGCCCTGTGGGAAATCTTTCCCGTTCTTGCCCATCTCCCAGTAATGAGGACTTGTCTGTAGAAGCTTTCTTGTATGCAAAGCTACAGAGCTTATAACCAAGTACAGAGTACACTGTGTCTTTTATTCTATTGAAATATACTATTGATGGTAAAATTAGCACCGCTGGCTACTTACGTAACTCGCAAAGTTTGCAACAGGCGTGAATTTTGCATTCATTGCTGTCAAACATCACTTTGGCAGAGCAGAAAGCGATTGAGCGCAAGATCGCCGTCTGTCGGACAATCGATGAACTAAAAAGTACAATATTTTGTTTCCATCTATTGCTGTTCTGTTGCTAGTGGCGCTAGCATCAAAGATCAAAGTGCATTCAGCGACAAGCGAGCAACAGGCGGGCGACTGAAAGAAAGAAAGAAAAGAAAAAAAGAAAAGACATTTATTTAGGACATCACACAACATTACCTACATTACAATACAATAGAGACATACAGTATAATTTAAAGTAAGAAAAAAAATGTTCAATGTAACGACCAATTGCTAAGTGTTTGCTGTCGCTTTGCTACTGTTGTTGCTTTGCTACTGCTGTTGTAACTTTTACACAATACGGCTGCTATATTGTCCCACTAGTACCATTTATACTCTACTATCCGTTTTCAATCGGTCGATCTAGTTAAGTAACGTTCGCCACCGTCATTGCTAGGAATGGGTGACCGCTCTAAGGTCCCCCACATTGGGCGGTAGCAATATCACTGCGATATCGCCGCGTTATCGCCGCGACATTTTACCATAGTAAGGCGTTTGTCGCCGCGATATCGTGGTTTCGCGGCGATATCGTTACCGCCCAATGTGGGGGCAGCCTAAAAGTGTTATTTCTGGTTTGATTAATGGTGTAAGTGATGTAATGAAGTGGTGCATTTTATATGGTGAGCTCTACTGTACTTCGAGCATGGTACAGATGGTTGTTGTCGTAACACAACAACCGTTAAGACCAACTTATATTTTCCCTATCGTGTAGTCCCGGTGTAAGAATAGAACCACCCAATCTCTTCCCATGGGTGCCGTAAGAGTCAGCTAAGGGAATATCCAAAGAATAGGCGGTAGCATTCTTCTCGGTAGTAGTCCATTATAGTCTACTGCGATTACGCATGGCTTGCAAAGCGTAGTGATTATGACCAGCCTATGTGGTGTGGTGGTTGAGCAGGTCTGCTCACAGCCCGGAGTTCGATTCCCGCGACAGAACAAGTCTTTGTGCACAGAAAAAAACTTTCACACCGCGGTGAAACGCCCCATTACCAAAAAAAAGTGCACCTACTTGTTTCGAGTCTGGATGTTGTGGGGCCATGGTCGTCCTGTGCCCCTAGGTACAAGGAACTCTAGTTATGCTCCAGGATCTATGTATGTGGTCGGTGTTAGGTGTAGGCATTATTTACAAACCCAGCACTTAATGGAGTGGATTCTGTTCAGCAGTGAATGTATAAATCTGATGATTAATGTTAACCATTATACATTAGAAGCTAACTATGTCAAAATATCTATATTACGTACGTCTATCCATATACCGAGCTTCTGCCGCCTCTGGAAATCTGTCATTTAACATCTATGTGATAAAATATGTTGCCAAACCCCGTTCTAACATAAAAAGTTCTAAAATTAGAACGGAAGGTTACATAAGGTACGGCCCTGTTATCTACGCACGTGCTCTCGAGGTCATATTTTTCTCATACATTTTCTCACCCTCCCTTATGTAGAGGATATATTTTTGACGCGGCTCTAATAGTTTATTTGTCATCATATTTTTACGCATGATGTTTTCTCTCTTTAGTAAGGATGCCTTATCACTGGAATACTCAATTTCTGTGATATTTTTTCGATTAGTTTTAAGTCTTCATATCAATCATAACACGTACAATATATAGTATTCAGTCAATTCGTCTATGAGTGATATCTATAAGGTATTAGAGAATAGCGCCTCACGGTTTGTTTTGACACCGCTCGGCACAGACTCTGCTGAACCGATTTTGATTTTCGGTGTGTTCTGTAGATCTTGGAATAAAACATAGGACTTCTTTATCATGGAAAATTGTTTGATATTGTAATCACACAATTTTCCACAAGGGAAGAAAGAAAGAAAAAAAAGAAATAAAAAAAAGATTGTGACAAAATACGGCACAATACGTATATTATGGATACAGTACCTACATTTACACTCACAAAATCAACTGCATAGATTTTATCATCATCATCGAAAGCCCGAAGACGTCCACTGCTGAAGATATGCCTCCTCCACTGAGCGCCATTTTGAGTGGCTGCTTGCCTCCTGCTTCCATCGGCTCCCACGACTTCCATCGGGTCGTCGGTTCACCGAGTGGGGGGGCCGGGCTACGCTGTCTTCCGGTACGTGGTCGCCACTCGGAAGACCTTTCTCCCCATCGGTTGTCAGTTCTACGAGCGATGAGGCCTGCCAATTGCCATTTCGACTTCCTAATTCTAAGAGCTATATCGGTCACTTAAGTTTTCCTGCGGATCTCTTCGTTCCGGATAATCTTATCTCGCAGGGAAACGCTGAGCATAGCTCTCTCTATAGCTTGCTGCTATATTTACTTATACATTTTTACATTCAATTGCCGATTGCCGCAAATCGGTTTCAACTCAGCATAACGGGACAGAGTGATCGTTGTTTAATTGATGCAACCTCGGGGCATAGCTAGTAAGAAAATTGAAATTCTAAAAGGAACCCCGCGCCTTCAATCACCTATATCTCTTTTGAAAGGTCCTTAATTTCAAAACTCAGTTAATCATCAACCCGTCCCATGTAAAGTTGATACATTTGTTTACTCTCTCTCGATGAACTTCAGAAAGAAAGTTCTGGAAGCAAATAGAGGGGTTATATCGTGCTCTTTGCCGAATACAAACAGAAGTACTGATTATTATTCTGGTCGTGCGTATTTGCGCGGAAAACAAGTGTTCTGCTACCCCGTTGGCTTATACATCACGATGCTACACGGGTTTCTTATTATCAGTAAATACGTGTCATTTATATAAAATAATGACATTGATGAGTCTGATAACCGCCACGCCTGCTTATAACAATTACAGTGCCACATGAAACTCGATATAAATTATAAAGTTTCGGTGCTAGTAATTTATAGAGTAAAGCTATAAAGTAATATATCGGGGGATGAAGCTTGTACACTTGTCATCTTGTAGCTTTATAAAACGTATTATTTTACTTTTTTTAGCTGTGTTGCCAGTTTTTCGCTACAAGTACAAGACTTATACCTTTATAAAACGTGGCCCAGGTCATAGTCTTCTTTGCCCCGTAATTTCACTTGCTACGGTGCCCCTGTTTCCAGCTATGATCTGGGAGTCTTCAAGTCGAGAGTGAACAGGTATCTTCTAAACAAGCATACACCATCGTAGACTGCGTCATCACTTTCCATCAGGTGAGACAGTATTCAAATGCTTTGCCTATAAACTATTTAAAAAGAACCCTATAGCTGCTTTGAAGAATATTTGGCAAACCAATGGTACCTGCATACCTCTTACGGAAAAGTCATACTACTTAGTAACAAAATGGTGATACTATTTATCACCATTATTTACAGGCTATTTTAATGTCATGTATAGATCCGTCCCACCGTCTCGCCTACAAAGAAGTATGTACATGAAATTTCTTGTCCCTGTTTGTCTTCCTAAGAGGATGTAACGATAAGGAGACCGCATCGTCACTTCTTAACAATAAAAAGTTGATTCTATATTTAAGAAAGAAAATACATTTACGGAGCTTAGGTTGGGTATTTCTTTTTATTTACAAGCTAAAAATAACATTAGAACTCATACGTTTACAAAAACTTGACAAGGGCGGGTGTTAAATGCGTACTTAGGGTAAAAAACCAATGGTTAAAATGTTAACAAATTCTAACCAATGGTCAAAATATGTAAGTTTTTAACCATTGGTTAACTTAGCTGTGAATCAAACAAAACCATAGAATATGAAACTGTTGTGAGAAGCCTCTTTAGGTAATCTGTATTACTGGCACTTTTATAATAGTTTATTTTTGTATTGACATTCGTTGTTTATCTTGACTAATAATATACACCTAGAAGCAGCAACATCTTTTTATTGAAAATATCATTTAATGCACTGCCTATATACCCTGTCTATAACAAGTGGTTATGGGCTTTTTGGGATATCGATAGAAAATTCAGTTTTATTGATTTTAGGTAGTGTGAAACTATAATTTTCACGAAAAGTAGCGATTGTGGGATTTCGTATTATCTTTGATCGGGAGCCGAAATAACGGGACGTATGCACAATGGCTGAAGACCTGTGTGGACTCAGCGGTATAAGAAAATTGAAAGGTACGTCCGACTACCCAGATTGGAAATTTCAAGTAAGAAATTTGTTAGAAAATAGAAATTGGTGGCGAGTCATTGACTGCAATGATGACGATGTGATAGCGAGAAATGAGGACATCGATCGTAAAGCTAGAACTACAATCTGCTTGTTGCTGGAAGCTGAGTGCTTTACGCACGTATATGGTTCAAAGACAGCGAAGGAGACTTGGACTAATTTACAGAAGGCATATGAAGACAAGGGCTGGGGAAGAAGGATTTCATTACAACGCATGCTTTGGCAATGTAAGCTTGAAAATTTTGAGTCTATGGAGAAATACATAGCTAAAATTATGTTTTTATCGCAGCAGCTTGCTGATATTGACGCAAAGGTATCAGAAGACTGGATAATCTCCATATTGCTAAGCGGACTGACTGCCGAATATGGTCCGATGATCATGGCAATCGACAACAGCGGACAGGTAATGAAGCTTGAGCAGATCAAAGCTAAACTTCTTCAAGAAAGTAATCGCCGACGTGATTACGAAACAGCAAGTTCTGAAAATGCACTTGTAGTTAAAAAGAATACCGAAAAGAAAGAGAAGGTATTCAAGTGCTTTAAATGCCATAAATTGGGGCATAAGGCCTCAGAATGTAAGAAAAAGATCCAAGCCAACATATGTTGTGGAGCACAAGAGTTAGAAAAGACAAATGACGGCTGGTACGTTGATAGCTGTTGCTCGAACCATATGACCAACAATTCGAAGGCATTGGAGGATTACAAAACCGACAAAAGTGGTTTAAAGGTAAAAATCGCCAATGGAGAAGAGTTGCCGGTACGAGGCAAAGGAACAATACATCTGAAAAGCAATGAAAGCATAGAATGCTCGTTGAGCAATGTTCTGCATATTCCGGAATTAACCATGAATTTGTTATCGGTGAGCAAACTTGTTGATAAGGGATTTTCTGTTAATTTTACCAAAGAAGGTTGCAGTATTAAAAACTCGTTGAACAACATCGTGGCAACTGGTCGTAACGTCAACGGGATTTACAAATTAAAAGAAAATGACAAGTCACCGACATGCAATCTGACATTGTCAAAACAAGATTGGCATAGAAGATTAGGACATATGAATTCAGATTATATGCGAATTTTAAAGAATATTGTGACTGGTCTCGAAAACATGGAGACAACAACGGATGTATCGTGTGTGCCATGCATTGGTGGTAAAATGAGCAAGCTACCGTTTCCGAAAACTGGTACGAGGGCGAACGAGATTCTGGAAAGCGTTCATACAGATTTGTGTGGCCCGATGGAAATTGCTTCATTCAGCGGATCAAGGTACATGTTATTATTTATTGACGATTACAGTCGGATGACGCACGTTTATTTTCTTAAACACAAGAGTGAAACTTTTACGAAATTTCAAAAGTATAAAGTTCGAGTCGAGAAAGAAACCGACAGGTCAATCAAATGTCTGAGATCGGACTGTGGTAAGGAGTACTGTAACAAGGCTTTTGATGATTTTCTGAAGTCGAATGGTATTCAACACCAGACGACGGTGCCCTATACACCCGAGCAGAACGGTGTAGCAGAAAGAGCGAATAGGACTATTATCGAAAAAGCGCGAACTTTACTCATCGAAGCGAATTTGAGCAAAAAATACTGGGCCGAGGCTGTGAACACGGTTGTTTACTTAAAAAACCGTAGCCCAACTAAAGCAGTTAAAGACTGCGTACCTATACAAAAATGGTCGGGAAAGCCAGTAGACGTTAGTCATTTGCGAACATTTGGATGTGCAGCGTACAATCTAGTCCCGAAACAAAAGCGACAAAAATTGGATGCAAAGGCAAAACCAATGATTTTTGTTGGATATCCTGAAGATGGTAAGGGGTATCGATTAATGGATTCTAAGACGGGCGAAATCATTGTTGGTAGAAATGTACAATTTTTAGAGAATGTTTTTCCTGGGGATAATGTAAATAGCGATAAGATTTGTAACTTTTTTCCTATTAATTTATTGTCCTGTTTTAGTGAAAGTGACGATGAATGGGAAGAATGTGTGTCTGATGCTGGTGGCGCAGGTGATGTAGGTGTGCGTATACCAGAGCGTGTACCTGCGGTGGTGACGGAGTGTGTCTCTGACAGTCTGCCTGCGACCATGAACGAGCGTATTTCTGTGACAGATGTGTGCGAACCTGCAGGGTTGGATCGCGAGTCTGTTGTTGCAGAGAGCTCGATTGAACAGCGTAATGACGAAAGGCGTTATCCTCGTCGAGATAGGAAACAAACAGAATTTTACAATTGTCTAACTATTGATTTGATTTCAGAGAGTGACCCTTTGACATTGACTGAGGTCATGACCCGACCAGATCGCGATTTATGGTTAGCCGCGATGAATGACGAGTTAGAATCATTGAAAGAAAATCAAACATGGATTCTTGTTGACCCTCCGCGTAATAAAAAGCCAATACGGAGTAAGTGGGTTTTTAGAATCAAACGAGACAGCGATGGCAAGGTGACAAAATATAAGGCACGTCTGGTCGCGAAAGGCTTTACACAGGTATGTGGTGTAGATTATAATGAAACTTTCGCGCCGGTTGTACGAAGCTCAACTCTACGCTTGCTGCTTTCGTTAGCTGCTCAGTATGATTGGCATGTTGATCACTGGGATGTGACAACGGCATTTTTATACGGGAGGTTGAAAGAAGACATTTTTATGTTACAACCAGAAGGTGCGGTTGTAAAAGGTCAAGAGCACAAGGTTTGCAAACTGCAAAAATCTCTTTACGGCCTAAAACAAGCTTCACTAGCTTGGTTCAACGAGTTGAACAAAGAACTTATTGAGTTAGGCTTAGAGCAATCTGTGATAGAACCGTGCATGTTTTCAAAATTCGAACGTGATAAACGTATCGTAGTACTAATTTACGTTGACGATATTTTTGTTTTTTCGAATTGTAGAGAACAGATGGATAGATGTAGGGTTGGTTTATCTGCAAAATTTAAGATAAAAGACCTTGGTCCAGCTAGGCACGTTCTAGGTATGAGGATGCGCAGAGATAAAGGTTTAATTGTGTTAGACCAGAAACAATACATTCTGAAACTGTTACAAGAGTTTGGAATGTTGGACTGTAAGCCTGTGACAACTCCGATGGAAGTAGGACTTCAATTGGCGAAAGGTAACTCAGATAGTTGTAGCGATATACCCTATCAGAGTTTAGTGGGGGGGTTGAACTATCTAGCCAATTGTACTAGGCCCGACATAGCACATGTGGTAAGCGTGTTATCACAGTTTAACTCGTGTTACACTACGGAGCATTTTAGTCATGCGAAGCGTGTGTTACGTTATTTAAAGTATACGCTTGATTTAGGCTTATGTTTCAGAAAGACTGATCATATGAGATTGCGAGGATTCGTAGATGCAAGCTGGGGAAGTTCATATGATAGAAAGTCTTACACTGGGATGTTGTTTAAGCTAGGTGATAGTGTGATCTGCTGGGAGAGTAAGAAACAACAGTGCGTTTCGCTTTCTTCCTGTGAATCTGAATACGTTGGGCTTTCTCAAGCAGCGAAAGAAGCAGTATATTTACGTAGTTTGCTTGCTAGTTTGAGAGAAGTGAATATTGTGAATGAACCTGTCACTATTTACAACGACAACCAATCGTCACACATGATAGCTTGCAACAAAGTGAACCATAACAGGACGAAGCATATCGATGTTAGGTATCACTTCATTCGTCAGGCGATAGAGAATGATCAGGTTAAGATTGAGTACATGCCAACGAATGAAATGGTTGCAGACATATTAACAAAGTGTTTGCATGGACCTAAGATGCGATATTTTTTAAACGACTTATGTTTACAAAATGTTACTTTAAAAGTAAGTGTGTAATATAGATTAAGGGCGCGTGTTGTGAGAAGCCTCTTTAGGTAATCTGTATTACTGGCACTTTTATAATAGTTTATTTTTGTATTGACATTCGTTGTTTATCTTGACTAATAATATACACCTAGAAGCAGCAACATCTTTTTATTGAAAATATTATTTAATGCACTGCCTATATACCCCGTATATAACAAGTGAAACTTTTTTTTCACATTTCACACAGCGCCATTTATCTCCAAACTAATCATAGCTTGTACTATGGGAACTAGATGACTAGATACTTACATGCCTTTTTTGTTTGTAAATACATAGAATACAATATGAAAGGACTTGAAGGCCTTCATCAGAACTCATATCGGATGGCGTGGGTATGCGGGCGAGGAATTAAAATGATTAATCACCTTTACAAATCACAGAATTTAATTTAAGCTCTTCTAATTACAATAGCACAAAAATCAGACAACTAGCAGGCAGATGGACAATGGCTTTATTCAAATCAGATCTATTTACACGCTAATTTCACAGGATTTAGATAATAAATAGCGATTCGTCGCAGACATGGTGCGCTGGCGCCTTCCCGTTCAAAAGTGAGCCTTTTTAAGATGGCCGCCTCGCTGCCATAGACACGACGCTCCGCTAGAGTGGCTTTGACAACGTCAAATCACTCTGTTGACTTTGACATTTCACTGACGCGCCGTCAAATATAACACCCAGACACAGAACAAACATCGATGTTCATCACACAAATGTTTGTCGCGGGTGGGAATCAAACCCACAACCTATAGTTCAGAAGGCAGAGCTACTACTAACTGAGCTAGCAAATCAGTCTTTAACTAATATCAGAATCAGATTTTAGACTTCTCATAACTTTGTCAACAGGGTGGCATTTTTTTATTCGCTAAGTTATATTAAGTTTCTATAGTTACTAGATGAAACGTACTATTACTACTTTTAAATTCACTCAATTGTAATTATACGATACTGTACGTATCGTATCGTGCAATGTAAAAACCGCCACTTGAGTTCTATTAAGGGCAGATCACGTCGAGTGGAAACCGCGTTGGGGGAAAATTAGGCCGACTTTTTACCTTGCGTGTGAAAAAGAGCGACATTTTCTGTAAAATGTTGCGTATAATTTGTTTCTTAATTCCTTACCAATTGGACTACTATAGGAGATTTGGTAATGTTTATTTTTTATCAACGATAGGCTAACATTTGACCGTGGTCTCATCTGATGGTCGACGATGGAGCATGCTTGCCTAGAAGATACCGGTTCACTTCCAGAAACCCAAAACCCAAAACTCCCAGATTATATTTGTCAGGAAACAATGACGCTGGTAAGATGTTCCAATCCTTTGGTGTTCCATGTCAATTATTGTTATTGAAAATAATTACATAATCACATCAGCCCAAAACTCTCAGTCCAGCAACACACGCCCGTCTATAAGTATACTACTGTACCAATTAATATAACGCGTGATCACGATTTTAATTGCGGTATCACTAAAACTAAAATGACACAAGGGCTGGCCACTTGGCTACATAAGAAGAAGACCATTGGTTACCTTAACTTCAGATCGAAAACCCCACCCTAGGTAATTTATTTAAGAAATATCCCATGGAATAATATTCTGTTAAGGCCAATAATTTAGTTATTTTGACAGTTTCATATCTTATTATTACGCCGCCTTAGTGCTTGAATGGCCAACCCACCATTAACCAAGTTTTACAGGAGCGGTTTTTATGTTTGTTATTGTTAGTAACAGATATAAAAATTTAATATATAAATTTTATTTTTTCAAATAGATCAAGTTGCATTTAAAATAAAATAAAATAATATGTTTTCTACTCTTTTCTTCATTATAAAACAAAAAGTAGTTTTTGACAGAATTGGTTGATTGACCAAGCACTGGGGCGGCGATTATACACCCAGTCTATACTGGTTATTATTTTCTGTTTATTATTTATTTATCTACTACTAATTATTTTATAACAAATTACTATTATTCTACGTAACAACTATAATCTCTGTACAATAGCTCGAGTGAGTTTAGCGACGAGCGTTCCTCACATGATGTTAGGCAAATTATTTTTGCTTTGAGACCGAATGTCAACATACATCACTGCAAATTGTTTGCTTTTGCGTCTCCAGCTATTTCACCTGGAGCAATTTGCGCCGGAATAGGAGCTGAGTTGCCTTGAAGGTACATTATAGCACCCCGCCTTCGGAGAACAGATGGTGGTACTATCTATATAAAATACTAGTTGACCCGCCCGGCTTTTCACGGGTTAATTAGTTTTACTCCGTAACCCTGTCATAATGACAAAGAGGGAAGAAGACATCATGGGTAAGAGGGAAGCGAAAGGGAAAAGGATGAATGGATGGGACGGCAATAGAAGGGAGGCAGGCGAAGCCTGCCTTCTTTCGGCGACTCTTCCGTTTTCCCTTCCATTTTCCTTTCGACAGGATGAGTATAAATAAAAATATAAATAAAAATATTACAAACAATAAAAATTACATACCTACATGTTTCTTAGTGCAAACTGCACTTGGCCGTTTTAGAAAACAAAAAGTATCCTTAATCTTATTCTGAAAAATTAGCTGTAACCATACCAAATTTCAGCGAAATCCGTTCGGTAGCTCTAGCGTGATGCGTGTTCAAAAGGACAAACAGACAGACAGACAAAAAATAAAAAAAAACTGTTTCCAAGTCTACAAGTTGAGTTTGAATTGGGGTATTATCCCGATAAGTGCACTCGGTCAAGGACGAAGTTCAACCACCTAGCTGCGTTAAGGCTATCTATAACGTAAACTTTACATGGAATTTCTTCAATGAAAAACTATTAATTTAGAAGTCTTAGAAGAAATATTGTCTACCTTGGGGAGTAGATTTACCCCCTTTCGGGATAAAACCCCAATTCAAACTCACCTTGTATATCGATAAAAAAGTGTAGTGCGATCAAAATTTTCAAAATATATTCAATGTACAGATTTAGCCCAGTTACAGTTTCATTATATGTATAGATAAGCGGTAATATAGACGGAAATGTTTTTGAGTTGTGTAGGCACGTTAGTCTCTACTTAATACAATAGAAGAATCATCAGCCTATTTTTGTCCACTGCTGGACATAGGCCTGTCCACACACACCACTAGCACGCTACTGAGCTCGGTCTTCAGCTCTCTGTGCAGTCTCTACCAGGCCTATGCCGCTTTCCGCAAATCGTCACTGCCTCTGGCTGCAGGTTCTACACTATGTTTGCCTAAACATGTTCTCCACTCAAGAACTTGTCTACCCCAGTGGTTATCAGTTCTTAGAGAAATGTGGCCAGCCCACAGCCACTTCAGCTTACTAATCCTTTGCGCTATGTCGACTACTTTGGCTCTCTGTCGGATCACTTCGTTACTTATCTTACCAGAGAAAATCCGAGCATAGCTCTTTCCATAGCTCGCTGCGTGACTTTACATTTATGGACTAGCTATACAGTAAAATAAAATACAACAACTATTTAATTATTGCACGCAAATTAATAATTTAATGACAATATTAACATGACGTAATTATTGTAGACTAGCTTTTGCCCGCGGCTTCGCACGCATGTATTATGTTATTTCTACGTTTAGGTAGTCTAATAATAGCTTAGTTCATGCATTTCCTCTATACCAAATCACAAAATCCACAAAATTTTTTCGAAGCTCAGCACGTATTAGCAGATTAGGTAGCACACGTTTAAAAATGTTTTTTAGGTTGTAGGTAGGTATAGCTTTTTACGTGTCATCAGATCACCTACACATTGATAAAATAGTCAGTTAGAAACTGCAAATCATATCTATGTACCTACTTAGACCTACCTTATACTTAGCCGTTAGTTTTTTTTAAATATACGGTAGATCTAGGCATCTAACGAATAAAAGTTCTATGGTATACCTACATACCAGTGATACGTTCGATCATTTCCTTGTCATTTTCACTTCAACAGATTGTTCTTGTGTTTTCACCATAAAAACCGTTCAAGTCTTGATAAGAGGTTCCAGTAAATTTTGTTTAAGTAGTAGGTATACCTACTTAAGTACTTACTTATTATTTAGGCAGTATAGAAAAATACAAAACAAACACACATTGGTCAGTTTTTCACATCCGCGCGCTTTTCGTTCCCAAAGAGTATCTTTGTTGCATTCACCACATATGTTTTTTACTTTCATAAGTTTGACTCCATACGAGTTGAGTATTTAGCCAGTGTCAATAATAAGATTATATAATACATACTTTACAGCTGGAGTATTGCATGAACCTATACGATGCGTACGTAATTAGTGTTGTTAATACTAATTAGAAATCACAAGTATTTACGTACGCCACTGTAAAAAGAGTTGACATTTATATTATGTCCGGTATTTACCACGTTGTCTCATTCCCACTGCACTTTCAACATAGTGGTGGGAGTGAGAAAATAACATGTGTACAAAGCTCTAATCAGATTCGCTTTTGCAAAGAATGTTCCATTTTTACGGTTCCGTAACAGTTTTGAAATAAAGGAACCCTTATAGGTAACTGTACTTACCTAATAATATTAATAATATGACATTGATAATAACTGTTTTTTATTATTTGTTTTTATATTGTATACATTAAATGACTTTTTAAAAAATATTTTATTTGTAACGCCTTAGACGCTTTTTTGTACTGTTATGTTACAAACTGTGAAATAAATTGAATTTGAATTTGAATTTGAGGTAAGATCACTTTGTTGTCCGTATGTTTGTCTTTCTAAATATCTGTCGAGACCATTACTTATTTTAGGAATAACGGAAAGAATTAAGCTGAAATTGATATCGATGATCAATTAATTCAAATAAGGCTATCATCATCATCAGCATCATCATCATAATCATCATCATCAACAACAACATCCTGAAGACGTCCACTTTCAAAGACCTTTCTTCTTCTTGCCAAATTCTAATAAACTTTACAACTTGTCCGTAGAGCCAAGCAATTACCACCAAAAAAGAAAAAAGAAGTTTAAGTTCTGATTGCGTCTACTCCTAGTTCAACTAATACTGTCCATCCAAAGGTTGCCTGGAAGAGATCGCTTTTAGTGATAAGGCCGCCCATTGTAATACCTACTACAGATATTATGTAACATTAATTAAGTACTTTGTGGTATACAATAAAGAATTTTTGTATTTGTATTTGTATTGTATTGCAATAAATACACCCAAAGATATAATTAACCTTCTTGGAGCAACCGAGTAACCAATAATTTTTACTCTAACCTGTGGTTTGTCCCAAATAGAATATAACTGCTTAGTTTGTTCATTGAAAAGCCCACAGACCTAAAATATTTTAACTATTAAAACTCATTTACTTACGTGAAAGAAGAAGAAGAAATCAAAATCGAACGTTACACGGCCATGTTGCTAATTCGAGGATCTTACCATAAAGTAGAATTATACTTACCTATATCTAAGTACCCTTAGAGTATAGACTAAAAGCATAGAGAGAACTTCATTATCTGTCAAGCGTACCACTTTTTTGGACACTTTTTATAAGAAGTGGACACTTTGATGTGAATGAGTCTGACAGATTTGTATAGAAAAACCTTAGAGTATAGACTAAAAGCAAAGAGGGATCATCAAAACGATAGTATAATTGTACTGCTCACACGTATCGCTACGTCAGTGGCGAAGGAAAGAAAAAAACATATAGTAATTAGCTACACTTGCGAAATTTCACCGTACAATTTTTTCGACTCGAGTCAACTGTTTTTTCTGTTTGACTTTTCGCAAGCGTAGCTAATTACTTTATGTTTGTTTCTTTCCTTCGCCACTGACGTAGCGATACGTGTGAGCAGTACAAATATAATATCGTTTTGATGGATATCTCTATGCTTTTAGTCTTAGTTCCCTTTTAAAACATTTTTCATAAAATAATTCGTATCATTGGCTAAGTACAAATGTCGTCTAATGCCAAAATAAAAAAAAAACATCTAATTTCACACTATTAATATTTGTTGGTATATGTATCTATTTAACTTCTAAAATGCTAAACAACCTGTAAAAATATAAATAGGTCCCCCTATAAAATGTTTTGATTCTCTTAGAGTAGCGATACTAATATTACTCTTTGGTCATATCCATTCACAGAGTCTTTTTCTTTAATATTTGCCTCCAGATAAACATGTGGCACAGAGTGTAGTCGATTGTTTTTTTTTTTTCTAATTTGTGACAATATGTGGTAACTTACAACCACAGCTTACAACTTACCGTTATGGCGGAAACAGTAGCCAACTTAAAAAAAAAACTTACCTAAAACCTTTACCTAAAAACCTAACTTAGTAACGTACCTAAAACCTTCCCATTCATTCAATAACGCATTTAAAAATATTGATAGACAGAGAAAAGTTAGTTGTATGAAACGTGCGCTACACTTAGGGCCAATTTCACCGTTCGTATCACAAAACGAGTTTAATAGAACTAAGTTCTGGATAAACGGGTTTAAATGTTGGTTTTGATCTAGATTTACATCATACAAATTTCACCAGAAACATTTTTATCGCGTTTGTGGAAACCAAGTTTAAGGCCGCAAAACAAGAATATCACAGAGTACCATTTTATAAACCAGAGAATATTGTCTATAATTAAAGGCAGGGTTTTTGGCGGGAACGCGGAAAAATTCACGTCGGTGCATTGTATTATTTTACAAAACTAATGCTTTTTGCAGTGTTAATGTTTAAAATTGGTGGTGTTTTACGCATTAAGTGCTGAATTACGAGCATGATTGTGGGCAAGTGATATAATGTAGTGAAACGTGGTTTTTCGTGTTGCTTCCAAAATTCCATAGAAGCCTCTAGTAAAGTTACCACCACTTTACTAGGGCATGCCTTAGACTGCATTATGACTTAGACTAGACTATGACTACACTGACTGTGACTATGACTTGACTTTAAGTGAAAATTTCCATAATACGATGAAAAATTACAAAACTTGACACTGGCTAAATACACTATGTGTGGAGCCAAAAAAAAAAAAGAAAAAAAAAATTAAAGGCAAATGTCATGTTTGTGATGTTTGACAGGGGCAATCAGTCAAAACCTGTCAAAACCATCTAAACTCGTTCAACGAGCTAAACGCCGAAAATTGGTCGTTCAGAGTTTGAACTCGCTTAGGCTTTAACTGAGTTCTGTTTATGTTGGTGAAATGAAAATTGTTGATCTAAACTCAGTCACAAGCTTGAACTGAGTTTAGTTTGAATTGATCGCGTTTATTTGTAACGGTGAAATCCGACCTTATACTTGTAGCGCACGTTTCATACAACTAACTCATTTCTCTATGGGAGTCCCATCTCTTCAGCGTAAGCGGTTATTTTCTCTATGCTTACTATAAGTAACCAAAAAAAAAACATCAATCAGCCATGTTGTTTAAAACTCCCGATTCGTTCCGTAATGAAATCTTAATAATTGTCATCAAATTTTTTAACGATATTTCAATCAATTTTAATATATCCTATGTTAAGCGCCGGTTATTTCTAAGCATATTAGTAAAAACCGCATGAAAATCCATTACGTATTTTAGGAGTTCAGTCATAACAAACAAACAAACAAACAAACAGACAAAGTGTTTAAAAAGTGGCTTAACGTGATCAGCGGCTAATTTTAAGCCAACCTGTGTAATTTTTTTGTTGATATCTTGCAATTACAGACTTTTTTATCTCTACAGTTTTATTATATGTATAGATGTCCCATTGATAGAATATCGTATTGAGAACTTCGCATTTTTTGGAGTTGAAAGAAGGTAAAAAATTAGAGTAATGTCAATGATTTAAGCCAAACCAAACTGAAACTAAATCAACAAACGCATAAGGAACAAACCTGTTAAACAAGTGTTGATGTGTAAAAGCTTGTTAAATTACAGACAACAACACACTCAAGCCAGCGGCTGTGCGAGGCTGAGACTCTTAAATGTGCTAACGCGACATGAGATTGAATTACATTATACAATTACTGCAATTACGCGGAGAAGGCGTCTTTTAATGTCCTTATAACATTTGGAGCTTTAGTCTTATGATTTAAGAAAAGAAAAGCATGCGCCATAAAATAACCTTTTACTGATAAACCTAAGTTAAATTTTATTTATGTATAAAATGCCCAGTCTGGCTTTCGCTCGAAATAATTCACGTTATCGAGTAGTTGATAGAACATTAAAACAAATATACAATCAAATCGGTATTAACGTTACAGTTTCATACATAGTTTGGGAAGGTAGGGATTGCACAGGCACAAGATATTGTAAAGACACTCGGTATTACTCCACCATAAACAAGATAATGTTATTTAATATTTATAATACTTAACTACCAGTAACAGAGCTGTCTTATTTAATCAGAAAATATGCCTCAGCAAGGTACTCGTTCAACAAATGTAAGCCAAATATAGACATGATTACGACAGATACCGTTGCGGTGAGACGGCGAAGATATGAAAAAAATCTCTACCAACTCCCGGTAAAAGACTAATATCGCATCGCATTCCAAAATTCGGGGTTCTTGCTTTGTACGTGACTTTTCTTTATTAGACGTATGGAGCACGCGGAAATTCTTTATTCCCAAAAAGCCCTGAAACGCCTCAAAGGCAGCGCTAGCGAAATTCAACTTCCAGAATTACATTAATGAAATAATTTCCACCTAAAAGGCTGGCGACAAAAATTAAATTAGTCTTTGTGAAAGCTCCAAGTATGCGTGCGATTTTCTTCAATGGGAATTTTCAAGAACTCTATACATAATTATTTTGACTAAATCCCGTTTGTGAAATAGAATAAGGAAAATACTGGGAATTTTACGTGAAGCTAAACAATAAAATTTTGCCCACGTGCACAGGATTGAGACACAGACAGAACAAAGTGATCCTTTTAAGGCTTTCTATTTTTGTAACCCTAAAAAAAATATGACTCTATAGTTTATGATAAATCCACAATAATTTCAGCTTCATCATCATTTTTATTAAAAGAATAAATCATGAAAAAACCCACAAAACTGAATTTTCCATTCGCAGGATTGCAACAACATTAGTTAGGTAATTTGGCTTTTATCGTAAAACAAATTGAGTGTATAATAGCTTGACAAAATGGCGTCAAATGAAAATGCAAGTCAACGAAGATGTTTTCACGACTTGGCGAGGAGAAGGGTAATGTCGGAGTGCAAGTTACAAAATGTAGCGGTACGGATTGCTTAGTAAAATATTTTAGTTATAACTAGAAGTTGCATCTTTAAATAATTGTGCATGTAGACATTTTGTTCTTATGTTCCTTTTGAACTCGTGTAATTGTTATGCCGTGCAAAGGAAAAAGATGGCAATATACGTTTTGAAGAGCGTGGTGCAGAGCCAGTTTTGCCCCACCCTTTATAATTAGATCTGTAAAAGCTCCTCTAACTCTCCGCTGCACGCTGTAAGCTTATGCGTTGGCACGGTGCGTAGCGAAGACACTTAGAAACCTGATGATTCAGGGTTCAGCCCGATAATAGGAGATAGCCTTAATCACGTCTGAAATGGCTGCCCGCTAGTCTCAGCTAATTCTACCTTGTGCTAGTGTTTTGGCTGATGTTTTTCTTAATTGTTGGGTACGCTGGCTCTTAGACTTCAGTTTTTAAGGCTCCTAGACTTAGTACGTGGTAACAATTAGTATTATAAAATAGAGTTAATTCTTTGTTTTATGAGTCTGTTTGCTCCACTATTAACGTAAACTTGAAGTTTAAAAAATCTATTGTAAAAATGTAATATTGCTAAAATAATTAGCAATATTACATTATTAGATTTTGTATGTACGACTCCTTGTTGCACTGTGGATTAGGACTCTAACTACAACACTCTGTGTGCTGAACTTTCACATAAAATTAAAAAGTGGCCGCTCTAAAACTATATTAAGAGGTAGATAAAGTACCTAACTCCAAAAAGCAAGAGGCTGAAAGGATTCACAAAAACAAAGCCGCCATTTTTATCACGATATCTCACAAGATCTCGAAACAAACAGCTTTGAAGGACACGATGACCTTTGGAACCGTATACTATACTCAACAAAAACAGCCAAAAACTTGACCAAATAAAAAACTGTCTCATTCCAATCATAAATAATATTTCTTTCGCAATCCAAGATACAGATCTTCACAGTCCTTCAGTACGCCATCCAACAACAAGCATAAGTACTCAAAATAAATCAACGTCTCTCACACGACCACCAGTCTATAAGGTATAAACAAATAAAGGGATGGAAACGGGAAAAAATTCTCTAAAACATGATCGTTTGCCAGAGGATTTCATATATCATCTCGGAAAAGACATAGCGTGAAAAGGTTGGGAGGGACCCGGGCTTATCTTTCATGTGAGTTGAACCCTAAAATGTATTTGGCTTCGGGCATGACCTTAGAAGTGATACAGGATAAAAATCAGTGGACGTGTGATACGGATGCTGAAATGGGTGGTACAAGCAACATAATATTCTGTGGTGAAATAAACTGTTGTTCCATCTGTCATTCTTTATACCTATGTATATTATATACATATAAATCTTGCGGGACGACGTAGAAACGTCATGTTTGTGCCTTAATGCCTAGGTGACAGAGTTCACTTTTGGAAGGTCCGTCCGCACAATGAAACGCGTAGGGCCTATACCAATTATTTTTCAGCGTTTTTGATTATTTTGATTTGGGATTACAGTCTGCGTATAATTGAAGTGGTAGTGGAGTGTACTTTATCAGCTATCTGGTTCCCATTGTAGAAGCTATGTTTATTGTTTAGCTGGAGTGGCGTCGCGGTGTGAAATGTCCACCAAAAACTATTGAAGACGCAAATAATAGGTTGGGGAAAAAGTCTTCCCCAACCTATTAATTGCGTCGCATTATAGTAAGTTTGAACTTGTAATAAAATCTCTTTGGCTTTACTATTTGTATCTGGCTGGTTTTGGTATCATTAAAAGTTTAAATTTTAAAGAAGATAATTCCATATTCAAATTAGGAAAATGTGTGATTTTCATTTGTTTTTCATACTGTGAAGATGAGTGAATCTAAAAGAAACTCTATACATTTTAAAATTTTACTACAAAAAAGGTAAAAATGCAAGCCGCGAAAAAAATTTGAGATGTTTATAGACCTAGTGCAGTGTCTGTGAGAGTAGCACAAATTTGGTTTAAGCGTTTTCAATCCGGAAATTTTGATGTCAAAGATGCACCTCGCTCTGGTCGGACGTATTACGGATAAAATGGATGCCATTTTTGAAAAAGTGGAGCAAGAGCAGCATATCAGTAGTTACAACGTAGTGAAGAACTGGGAATTGACCACAAAACAGTTTTGGCGTATTTGAAAAAAACTCGGTACACAAAAAAGCTCGATATTTGGGTACCTCACGAGCTCACTGAAAGAAACCCAATGAACCGTGTACTCATTTGTGATTCTTTATTACGACGTAATGAAACCGAACCATTTTTGAAGAAGCTGATAACCGGTGATGAAAAGTGGATCACGTTTTACTAGGTGGTAGGACTTTTCTGCAAAGTTCGTCTAGGTAGGTACCACCGCTTTGCCAGTTATTCTGCCGCCAAGCAGTAGTGTGCAAGCACTACTGTGTTTCGGTTTGAAGGGCATTGTAGCTAGTGAAATTACTGGGCAAATGAGACTTTATGATCTGGTCACTCAGTCTAGTAATCTGATTATTAGACTGGGTGATGTCTCAGGATGACGTGCGCAGTGCAGTGTCGCGCGAAACTATTGTTTTAAAGTTCCGGGTGACACTGCAACTGTTATGGGCGGCCGTGTCACTTAACATCAGGTGAACGACTAGCTCGTCACGTTATTCAATCACATAAAAAAAATAATTAAAAAAAACGTACGACAAGAACGTGCGAAAAAGGTCGTGGTCAAAGGCCGGTCAAGCTTCACAGACTGTGGCAAAACCCGGGTTAACTCGCAACAAGGTGATGCTGTGTGTGTGGTGGGATTAGAAGGGCATTATTCATTATGAGCTGTTACCACCAGGCCGGCCCAGGCATGATAACGCTAGACCTCACACATCTTAAGTCACTCAGCAAAAATTAAGGGAGTTTGGCTGGGAGGTGATAATGCATCCGCCGTATAGTTCTGACCTTGCACCTTCAGATTTCCACCTGTTTCGGTCTCTTCAGAATTCTTTAGGCAGTGTCAGGTTAACATCACGAGAGGACTGCCAAAACTACTTGTCGCGGTTTTTTGATCAGGAGCCCCAAAATTTCTATAGCAACGGGATCATGTCTAAAAGATGGCAAAAAGTTATCGAACAAAATGGTACCTACATACTTTAGTTAAATGTAAATAAACTATATTAAAAAATGTTTTGAATTTTCTTAAAAAATGCGAAGAAACTTTTTCCCCAACCTAATACTTGCAATCATAGACCTGAATATTTTCGTCATGGTTCCAATAAATAAAAGTGTGTTTAAGTATAATTAGAATAGAATAGAATAGAATTATTTATTAGCCATATAACATTGATTGTTATACAAGGCAGGTCCATTAAACTTATAATACACATTATTTAAGATATAAGTAGTTAATTAAATTTGATTTTAAATAGTACCGTTTACATTCAAAATTATTGTCGAATTATACTATTATCAGATTTATATCTTACTTAAAATAAATATATATAATTTTTTGTCCAGTACAATAATGATTAACATAAGAGTAATTTTTGTAATCTACTATTAATAAGTAAATATTGCAAAATAAATGAGTGGATTAAATGCACCATTTATTGACCGAGTGAACGAAGTGGGCGAAAGTCTCTAGTTGAACTCGCCTTTTTTGCTTTCGTCTGACCAATTGTACGTAGGTACTCGCGTACAGGTCCCATTTTTCAACGAATCTTGAAACTTGGTTATAGATTGTACGAGCTGTCGAGATATAAAACCTTACGAAGTAACATATTCTGTAATCTGTGCAATAAGGTCTGAGTTCAAAAGTCGGCTAAGGGAATATACAGCGAATGGGCAGCAGCATTCTTCTTGGTACATTGAAATCTTCTGCGATCACCAAGCCGCCTGCCAAGCGTGGTGATAATAACAAATCCCCCCCCCCCCCCCCCCATGATGAGCTGATGAGCGTCTAAAGTGGTGTGGAGGAGGCCTGTGTTCAGCAGTGGACGTCTTCCGGCTGAATGATGTGGTTCACAGTTTTAATCTTTATCTTCTGCCGACTACGTTATTGTTGAGTTAATATCTTCTTTTGCATTATTTCACTATACCATCTTTTAAGACTTTTTTAAATCCGCATAGAATTATGATCTCTATGTTACTGAGAATAAAGTAAACAATCCATAACAGTCTAGTTAAGCAAATCTAAAACGAAATAATAATTATCGCGGGTCATTATGAGCTATTAGCGTTTATAAAGCTTACTCATTAAGCTCGCCGTAATAAAGTCCGCAATAACGGTTTATGTTTATAATGATCGCTTGGTAATTAATCCTAAACGGTTTGCAATGTTTTTCTTTTTATTATAAAGACCACCAAGTGGTTATTTAAAGTGTTTATTTTATTAGAATAAGAAGATGGTTTCATATTTACTTATTCGTATTTAACTTAGTATTCACCCTTTCACTTCATCGTCATAAATCAGCCAGATCTTTGATTATCTTTTTCCTACTACCGACAGCTTATCCAACAAACCATTACATCTCAACCACTGTTAATAAATAATTATTACCATCTTAAGTAGTTAACCCTTACGCACACTGTGCACCCATAGTGGGAGCGTTTAAGTACCTCCCAATAAGTGGGGACGTTGGGATTTACTTCTCAACGGCCCCCTTTTTTATTAGATAGTTGGTTGTCCCAACCATAAAAAAAGTTAAAACTTTATGTTAGTAAATGTCAAATGTAGCACTGTCATTTTAAATTTATATTTTCAAGAAGAGAACGAACGGATTACATCGTCGACCACATTGGGAAAATGTGGTCAACGTAAGCTTTCCTAGTATAAAAAAATACCTGAAGCTAATCTGAACCAATTCAGGTGAAGTATGTACACATATTGGTTATATAACTACTGAGGTCAATATTTTAAGATACTTTTTATATAACAGAGAGTTTCAAGTCTCCGGGAATGAAGATAAATTACAGGTGACATCGCGGAGTAAGTAACTCATGCAGCCACTCATACAAAAAACGACTGATGAAATAGTTGAGTACGATACTTTTCGGGCACGTTTTCTATAATGTGTGTAAGGGGTGGCAAACAACGCTGCTAGCCACTTAACTACAGCGCACTAAAATCGTGACTATTGATATTGCAAGTGACCTTAAGTGCCTTAAGTGCCTTTTTCTGTCGAAAAGCATCGTATTCGAGCCAATAACAGTACAATACCCTCTTTGTTTATTCTTTTCGTTCTCATTAACGTCCAACGTAAATAAGGAAGTAATTGGGATGAAAACAGATTTTCCCTGAAGATGCTGTTTTTGTATAAATCCAGTATTTTTTTTAGTTGAAACGGAATGTTACGGAAAACTTTTTGAAGTAACATTTAACCGTTTTAAAGGAAAGAGAAAATGAAGGGCGGGCGTTGAGAAAGGTTGGTATTTTTCTTAGAGGAAAACAGTGTTCCGACTTGTTTCTTTTGTTGGATTTAATTTTTCTTTTGTTTAACTTTACTTTTTTTTTGGTTTCAGTATTAGTTTTATTTTACACGTGTTATCTATTAAAGAATGTTCTTAGTATGTAAATATTTAGCCTTAGTTGTCATCCGGACTATAATAAAAAATCGATTAACACTTTACTCATAAAAATCGGATGAGTATTTGGACTATACTTTGGAATATACGTAAATTATATACAAATACTAATATATAACCCTTTTTTGGCTTGGCCGTAGTCGGGTTAAAACCACAGCATTTTATCAAAAGCAGAGTAGAATAATTTATTGTGAATTGGCTAATTTTGAAAACTTACAAGTCAAAATAAAATTTGTGCTTCTGACAAAGTCGTGTCCTTGATATCACAGACGCACATGCTCAAAGCAAATCGGACATTTTGCTTTGCTACTAGACCAATGGAAGGAAAGAAAGAAAATACATTTATTCAGGACATACATATACACAACATTACATTCCTAACACACAACAATTTCTGATTCTTAGTCGGAACCCCTCATCATGACATCACGAACTTCAAGACAAACAATATATAATTAAAAAAAATACATTACATAATACAAACAAGAAAAATATTATCAGAAAAAACTAAAGAGAATAGTTATTTATGATATTAGGGCGGTAAGTTGGTTTTTACAAACGAGTAGACAAGTGTAAGCCCGAGACGGAGTCGAGGGCTTACCATAGTCACGAGTTTGTAGAAACCAACTTCCGCACGTGTATCATACAACGTTTTTCAACACATTTGCGAGAAAACAGTACAATAGGTATAATGAAACAAACTTATTTCATTATACCTATTGGGAAAGTCGCAACAAACAGTCTTCGATGTTTCTAATCTAATATGAAAAGTATTGAGCAAAAACGCTTACAAGGAGTTTCGATCATTCAGCTTATTTATTCTCGTACTGTGAAACTCCTTGGTGAAATTCTTATATATGTTTTATTGAAATTAAAAAAAACCGTAATGGTTACGCACGGCGCTATACAAGGAACGATGCGGTAAAATAGGTACTTAGATGAGAGTACCTATTTTACCGCACGCTCCGTTGTATGGTGTGTAATGTTTAACTTTCGAACAATGTACACAGGCTTCGTAAATGCATTTTTTGAGCAAATGTGTTGAAAATAATATTTACGCTGTGACTTTTTATCAGACCACCAAAGAGCATGTTTTATGATCACCACGGACACTGCGAGAACTGGTGACTTTGTGGCATAGTCTTTGAAGGTAATGTGCCTATCTTAGCCGTTACTCTGCGGTCAGCAGGATACCCACTGCAGGCCAGAGATTAATTCCCGCCGTAGAGGATTACGTTGACAAATCTGCTATATCAGTGGAGATTAGTGGCGACGGCCTCTGCGGTTCAATTAATGACTACGCAACTTTGTCTACCTACTCGTGTATTTGTAACGTTTGTAGATGATCAGCGTCTAGAGCTAAGCGTCGTAGCACTATATATTTATATATATATATATATATATATATTTAAGTGTAAATAATAATTTTAGAATGATTAGTTTTGTTATTTAATAAGTGATAAAATGTAACGCATTAGACCTATTCTGTAATGTTATGTTTTATGTTAAATGGTAATAAATAAATAAATAAATAAATAAATAAATATTGCGCTAAATATTTGCAAAGCTTTATCTAAAGCTAGAAATGCTAAAAGGTCGGGTAAAAATTTGCCTTCACGTAAAGAGCTTCGTCTTCTTCAAAACTCAAAAACTCTAAAACTCCAAACCCAAAAAATTGATTCATCATTAACAGTCTGAAGACGTCCACTGCTGAACATAGGCCTCCCCCAGAGCACGCCACCTGGAGCGGCTGCTCGCCTCCTGCATCCATCGGCTCCCCGCGGCTTTCACCAGGTCGCCGGTCCACCGAGTGGGGGGCCGGCCTACGCTGCGTCTTCCGGTTCGTGGTCGCCACTCGAGAACCTTTCTTCCCCATCGGTTGTCAGTTCTACGAGCGATGTGGCCTGCCCATTGCCACTTCAACTTACTAACTCTAAAAGCTATATCGGTCACTTTAGTTCTCCTGCGGATCTCCTCGTTCCGGAGCTCGTTCAAAAAAATTGATTGCAAATAGGCTATTATTAGCACTTTTCGAAGTCAAAATTAGTTAAGGTATTTAAAAATATTAAAATAAATGATTGTGTATACTAAGCAAGCATAATCATTATACGCAACATGACATAGTGCTTAATATCAAAATGTTATATAGCAAGCCTATTACAATACGAGTTAAAAAAAGTTCTCCTTCCCACTACAGGTGCAAGCAATCCGCACAAAGTAGAATCGAAAGCTTCGATCCGTAGCTTCGATTAGTCTTCTTCTTCTTCTCGTATAGGCAATTGGTCAGCCCTGATTTATTAGGCCGCCCAACGCTTTTGACTTGGCTTAACGACTATTGACTTACGACAACAGCCGATATAAGGTGGCTATTACATTTTGGCGAGCTCAGTACCGCGCGCGCGGTACTGAGCTCGCAGCGTCCGTCGTGTTTGACCAAATATATCTAGTTTCATTTATTGATATATAAATAAGAGCATTATTAAAAATTATGAAATAATTTGTAGTAGTTTAGAAAAATGATTAACTTTATTTTGGGAGGAATATTTTGTCTATGTAATATAAAACTCCGGAGATATTTGACTTTTTATTGAAGCCTTTTTGTACAAAAATTAATTTTAATTTAATTTTTTTTTTAATTACTTGAAAGGCAATAATCAAAAAGCTGTTCCATTATTATGCAAGTACGGGATGTATTTAGTGGAGTATAATTCCAGATACACAGAATTTGCAAATTAGGGCTCTAAAATTAGGTCTCTGTGTTTTTACCAAAACGAACACCAGGAGAATGATGATTACTAAATAAATAGGTAAGTTACCTAAAATTTGCTCTGTTATTATCGAAGAAGATGAAATGAAGGGTATTTTTTATACAATGGCTAAGTATAGACATTAAAGCTATGCATCAAATATTGACGACGAAAACCTTGCAACTACGCATAGTATTGTAACAGCAGCCACCGACAATAAACTCACTGAATAAACTACTTTTCTTTCTGTCTTACTTTCACAAATTGTAGTTAATTTCATAACTGTAAAAAATGTTAAAATATACAACAAAACTACGTAGGTAGGTATTACGTTAATTCAATATGTTTGCTCTGTTATACGCTATAAAAGTTTATTTCCTCCAAAGCCATCGTCAAATTTGAGTCGGCTGCAGAGCCTAGGATATAAAGATGGATTGTAAAACGATTTTACAGCCTATGAACGCTGCAACAGATAAAGCTGGCAGGGACATGATTTACTGCTTTAGTGTTATGAGTTAAAGCTTACCTACTAAGCTTCGAGCCTACAGAAGAGTGCTATTTATTCTAAGGTTATCTGTAATCTATAACATATAGCAATATTATAAAGAGGAAAAATTTGATTGTTTGTTTGTTTGTTTGCATTGAATAGGCTCCGAAACTACTGAACCGATTTGAAAAATTCTTTCACTGTTGAGAAGTTACACTATTCCCGGGTGATATAGGCTATATAATATTTGTCAAACAAATTAGGGATCCTTACTAAAATTCCAATATTGTAACCCAAGGTGTAAAAAAATTACGTAAAATATTCTTTACATCGCGTGCCCTGCGAAAACTACTATACCGTGCGAAGCCGGAGCAGAGCAGGCCACTAGTTTTCAATATTAACAAGTTGAATATTTTGTAATAATAATAATTATGTACTAACAAACATTTTTACAAAAGCACATAAAATGTGGGTAGCTTAATTCTACTGGTTAAATGCTGAATGGCTCTTTCCAAAGTTACTGTCAACAAAAATAATATCTTGCTTACAGGTATTTTATTTTATGAATGTCTTTTTTGAGTGGAAGATGAGAGATAGAAGATAATTTTATAATTTTCGAAACAGTTTTTGTGGCTTGTGTTATCTTAAACCTGAAAAACAAATCACAAAGTTGAAATAAATAGCTTTTAAACGATATTCTAAAAGAGTTTTTCATTGTGTTTAAAAACTACATTTTCATGGGCCATAAAACCACGTAAAAGATTACAACTACCCCCAAATACCACCCTAAGATTCCTTATAGTAAGTTTGCAACCTCCAGTAGCTTAAACAGTTTTGAAGTCCAAAATCTTGCCAAGTCTTCCGCTTTAAACCTCCTGCAACAATCCTGAAAGTCTGCTAACTACATAAATTCCTTCTACGCAACTAACTTCAAGAATTCCCCCGTAATTTAGTAGCCGTTAGGTCGCCACCGGTCGGTCGGAGCACCATCGATCTTGCCGGCTTAAAAACCTACTTCTTTTGGACGATTCTTTCCGTTTTATGGACTGCGGATCTAATTACTGGACTTTGTGTGGTGCTAATTCATTTTTATTGTGGCCTGGTACTTTTATATGTAAAGGTATACATAACCTGCTATGTAAGCTTATACTGGGTGTAATTGAATTCATTAGTATTCTTTGAATATAAGTGCCTACGCATGACAATCATCATCCTCTTTACCTTTTCCTACTTGTTATTGGGGTCGGCTCCTAATCTAACCTGTAGCGGTGAGCTACCAAAATTACACGAGCGACTGCCATCTGACCTCACAACCCATAAGGAACCAGTAACAGGGATGGTTAGATCAGGCGTCAGATTCTATCAGGCGTCTGACTACCCGTAACGGTTGCCGTAGATGTTCTTATGACAACCGGGACCGACGGCTTAACGTGCTCTCCGAGGCACGGAGTGATGGCATCGAAAACTACACACAGCTTACTAGATAAGTCATTGGTGCAGGGCCGAGCATCGAACCCGGTGCCGTAAGATTGCGAAGCGCACATGACAATGACGCATGACAATAACTATAAAAAATGGATAAGTAACTACTTAATCAACTGCTACAGTACAAAATTAAATTCAAATAATTAAGTACTGTTTTTAATTACTACGTATAAGGTAAAAGTTATTTATGATATTAGTGCGGTAAGTTGGTTTTTACAAACGAGTAGACATATATACGAGACGGCAGTAGAAGGGAGGCAGGCTAAGCCTGACTCCCTTCGCTGGCCCATCCATTCATCCTTTTCGCCTATCTTTTTCCCTTTCGCTTCCCTCTTCCCCATAAAAAAGGGTTAAGGCGTAAAACTAATAAACTTGTGCGAAGCTGGGGCGGGTCAACTAGTACTAAATGCCATTATGACAACAGATAGCCCCTGGTACGCTATTATGAACAATGAGCTTAGCCCAATATACTGAAATGTAACAAGATACGACATAAATACATTCAAACCAGCCTATTCAAACCAGCGCGTTATTCGCTAACTCTGTGGGTCCGCAGCTAGAGCGAAACTTCATACCAAATAATTATCGCTACCCACAGCTGTAACGTATAATGTGGCGGTTTGAATAGGCCCTAAATCATTATCAGAAAGCTCAACCAGAGTAGTGGGTGTTGTTGCTAATAAATCAGTTTGGACGACCGCAACGTGGTTTGACCAAAATCACAGAATCAGTTAAACATTTTAATAGCCAACGATTTTGTAAACAGTGTTTCATAGATTATGTTTTAGACTGTGGCATTGCAGGTAGTCGTCGGAATGAATGATATATGGTGGAGGGTTATTTTTTATTACGTAGCAACGGAAATATAACTTTCAGAAAACGCCGAGACAAGTTATTTTTGTAATATTGTCTGAATTCCGTAATAACGTAACGTATTATACGTCCTGTCTGTTCACGTAGCGACGAGTAAGATTTTTTTTTAATGTTACTGGCTTTACTCGCGTGGATAACCATAATAATAATAATGCCATGTCGTCTACACTTCTTTAAAAAATCAAAGTAACCTATACGTTACTCTAAGACCTAACAAATCAATACATCATCATCAGCTTCAAGACGTCCACTGCTGAACTTAGGCCTCCCCCAGAGCGCGCCGCCTTGAGCAGCTGCTCGCCTCCTGCATCCATCGGCTCCCCGCGGTTTTCACCAGGTCGTCGGTCCACCAAATGGGGGGCCGGCCTACGTTGCGTCTTCAGGTTCGTGGTCGCCACTCGAGAACCCTTCCCCATCGGTTATCAGTTCTGCGAGTAATGTGGCCTGCCTATTGCCATTTAAACTTTGTAATTCCAGAATATACCAAAGACAAACCTAATTTGGTTTTATCGGTGTTTATAAAACTGTAAAGATTTACAAAAGAAATTCAATTAAATCGTTGCTATATGCAATTTTTAGCACTTTTCTGAAGAGGTAAAGATTGGATAACATTTCTGGAAGATTCTTTCGTAATCTCAATAATATATTGAGGTTATAAAAAGAGTTAACGCAGTCTTTGTGGCAGCTAATGGGCCTCACAAAAGCCTTGAACACCATTTCGACAAAGTGCTTCGTTCTGTAAAAGGGAAAGTACATGAGAAGCTCGTTACCCTTCTTGATTAACACATTTTTTTGTGAATTGAATAAATATAAGCGGTATTTTCTACTCTTATTCGAAAAAGGCTAGTTTTGTCTACGCTATTTTAAGAGTAACTGTTTAAAATTTACTAATTAGTACCAAGTAAAATAAGCGGTATTTTCTTATCTAATGGAATTGTTTTTTCTATACTATTTTAAAATTAACGGTTTAAAGTGTAGTAGGTAATTAGTACTTACCTAGTAAAATAAGCGGTATTTTCTAATCTTATTTTTTTATGTAAATGACGTGACGAGCTAGTCGTTCGCGGCTGCCCATAACAGATTGCAGTATCACTTGGAACTCTAAATTAATATAGTTTTGCGTGACACTGCACTGACGTCATCCTGAGACTTCACACAGTCTAGTAATATGACTACTAGTAGTCATACTGTGTGATCAGATCATAATGTCTCATTTGCCCAGTAATTTACTCACTAGCTACAATGCCCTTTAAACTAGAACACAGTAGTGCTTGTACACTACTGCTTGGCGGCAGAATAACTGGCAAAGCGGTGGTACCTACCTAGACGAACGTTGTAGAAAAGTCCTACCACCTAGTAAAAGTCTTATGGACGTATGGAGCTCACGCTAAAACGGCTGAAATATTTAGGGTAAAAACTTGCGCATAAATTACTTATTACTTCCAATATCAACATGGGATACTGTTATCAAGGAATAGTAACGTGCGTAATGCGCAGTGTCACGCGAAAGTTTAATTTAAAGTTCCGAGTTACAATGCAATCTGTAATGGGCGGCCATGACACTTGACACCAGGCGAACGACTAGCTCGTCACATCAAGAAAAAAAAAATCCGCGTGAAATCGGGTAGTTGTGGATGAAACCGTAGCCTTTGCAGTAACTAATAATTTTGGTCTAGTTAACGGCTAACTTATTACACAAACTGGCTTTAATGGACTATTGACTGGCCTTATAGCTCAGTTGGTAGTAGCCCAACCTTCTGAACTGTGAGTTGTGGGTTCGATTACTACCCAGGAAAAACACTATGTGTTATGAACATAGGTGTTTGTTCTGTGTCTGGGTGTTTATTGTATTCTATGTATTTATTAACAAACAAAATGTATCTATTTATTCTATCAGTTATCTGGTTGCAATAGTGCAAACTCTGCTTAATTTGGGGCTAGATGGCGCTGTGTGGAATGTCCACAAAAATTCAAACCATTACACATTTCAAATGTTAATAACAGTTTAATAGCGGCGTTGCTGCATTGAATTGCGATACCAATAAATTAAGTTTCGCTGATATTTGATATTGTATACTAACAGCATATTATTCGTGAAATTTCACATTGGTATTCTGATAATTAGGTACCACATAATTGGTTAATGATATTAAAATAAGGCTGTTATTCCCTTGAAATGTGTTGCAATTTTATGCTCATGCTTATTATGAGCTTTTCAGTTGCATTCCATAAAGCCTCCCGTAAACCAAATTGCAAATATCTGATTTTACAGTCTAGTAATCTAATTACTAGACTGTGGGATGTCTCAGGATGACGTGCGCAGTGTAGTGTCACGCGAGCTTTTATAATTTAGTTCCAAGTGACACTGCAACTGTTATAGGCGGCCGTGTCGCTTAACATCAGGTGAACGGCTAGCTCGTCACGTCATTCATTCTCATTTAAAAAAAATGAAAATGCAGTTGTAAAGGGTTCATCATTAGCTGACAATAAACCTGTTTCGAAGCACGCTAGAAGGGGAATGTACATATGGGGCATTCTAGATAATCTACTACGGTCACAAATACGTCAGCTGCCAAGCGTGGTGCTCACGGAAACTCCAAGATAAAAAATCTTTTCATTTATAAGACGTATCATTTTCAACACAGGTGAAATGGAAACTTGTGCACTTATAAAAGTATCTGTTTTATTTTCAACAAAGATGAAACAGTATTATCTTTTACTATTTTCAAGTATAACTACACCTGCTGGGTTAGTATGGACGGTAGATTTTACGTCACTTTCTTCATACTTGCTTGGAGTAAAACGGGGGAAAGACAGTTTTGTCTACCGGCCGTGCTAACCCTGCTGTACGAACACATTCACCCCGTCGTCGCCGCCCAAGACACGTCTTGAGCGATCTGGATGATCCTATAGCAGCCGTTGTGTCGGCTGCGCTAGGTTCACCGGATCAGTCTAGCCCTTCTGGCTCAGGTACCGCTTTCGGCACCGGTATAGGATACCAGCGTAACACAATCAGACACCGACCCCGCCGGCGAGGTCGACGTACCCCCCGTAGGTTAGCTAGAACGGTCGCGACTTTCCATAGGGTCCACTCTTCCAGTGGACGTAGCCTTCTCGATCCTCTTATCCCGGCAACGGCCCAAGCCGAGGCACGCACCCCAGGGGTGCCCTTGTGATGGTTGCCTCCCACTTTTGACGGTTGGGCGCCTTAAGCCCGCCCGGTGACGCTGTAAAGGTCGGTAGAAACCAACAGCAAAAAAAAACCTGTGCGAACACAAACGCTAGTGGTAAATGAAAAAGCGTTTAAATCATAAGCCGTCGCTATGAATCACGTCTTGAATGGCGGCAAAACTGAGAGAAAAGTTTCTTACGGCGATAATACCTACATCTAGAAAGGCTTTTATTTTATTCGGGTTAAGAGAAAATGTCCCGAAGTTTGTGAGAATTATCTGTGGTCGCCAATGCGAAAGGACTTTAAAAATTACCTGCAGAGAGATGATTCTATATAATATTATGACATAGGAGTAGAACTCGTATAATTATAGCACGGGCACGAGAGTGTATCAGTTTTTAGAGTTCCATACCCAAAGGGTAAAACGGACCCTAGTAGGTACTAAAGCTCCACTGTCTGTCTGTCCGTCTGTCACCAGGCTGTATCTCATGAACCCTGATAGTAAGACAGTTGAAATTTTTACAAATGATCTATTTCTATTGCCGCTATTACAACAAATACCAAAAAACCGAATAAAATAAATATATAAGGGGGCTCCCATACAACAAATGTGTTTTATTTGCTCGTTTACCAGATGAGTCATAGATGGCGCTGCTTTAAATAGTACTGCTACTCAACACTAGATGGCAGGGATAGATAATGGTACGGAACCCTTCGTGCGCCAATCTGACTCGCACTTGGCCGGTTATTTTTTAATCATAATAATAGGGCTTTCTCGCTGATGCGATTATGCCGCCTTAGTTAGGTATGGGTATCAGTTCGGAATGGGTGATTGGAGTATTACTCACAGGTCATTGAGCATAGCAAGAAAATCCTAATTGTCCACGGTAGGTATTTACTAGCCCTTTCGGTCTCCCGTCTAACTGTAAAGCAAAGATGCTGACGCTATTGAAATTAAACTAAATAGTTTAGGTACCTTTTTGCGTTTAGTAATCGTGGTACCCCCACTAGTACCTACCACCAGTGGAACCATGGTTACTTTTTACTAACTGTGGTACCCCTGTCTACCACCAGTGGTACCACGGTTAAGGAAGAAGTTTAGGCTCCATTCACTTGCTTCGAAGCATGTTTCGTAATTTATTCTCCAGTTGTTTATATAGTAAAGCTTCTTGTTAGCGGCCTAAAGCGGATCGTCCACCGCCAGCTAAACTAAGTTAGTTTAGATAGTTATGCCAGTTTTTCCATACATGTGCGTCCACCGCAAACTATGCCACATGTATGAACAACTGGCTTAACTATCTAAACTAACTTAGTTTAGCTGGCGGTGGACGATCTGCTTTAGGGTGGGTTTTTGATACGTAGTTAAGGTTAAACAATGGTTAAAAACTAACAAATTGTAGCCAATGGCAAAATTTTCGTAGGGTTTTAAACCATTGGTTTGTACGTAACAACGGACCAAAAAGCCCACCCCTAGTCTCGTATGTCCTACTCTACTTGTCCTACTCTCTTCAACGGTGGTAGGATTACCTTAATTTATGATTAGCGGAACTTTCCTAAAACTGATGAATCCATTATGAATAATTAGTTTTGCGTTCAAACAACTCGACTGTCGGATGATTACTCGCCTAGAAAATCGGGGGTAGAAAAATAGAAATGGGTATTTCGAACCTAAAATAACATTCAGACGTCCTTGGTACAATGTGACTATCGGTTAATAAGCAACTGCAGTATGGGCACTCACGAAAACATAACTTTTATTCTGATTTTAATTTGTGCTAAAAATAGCTTCGTTTGTTAATATTATTACTTTTTTTACTGGACAAAATAAAAAAAACTGCGCAGTGTCTATTTCTAATCTACTGAGAAGTTTTCCTAATGTCATTTGATTTTTTTCTCGCTAGATGGCATTGGCGACAGTTTTGGGAACAGCAGTAGTAGGTATGGTATGACCAAAGAGGATTTTGTATTTATTTTAACTATTTACGTTGTCTGAACGAAGTTCTCCACTGCCATGATAAAGTTTAAAAAGTAAATGCCAAAATATACGCGAGCGCCATCTCTTGACGAGAACTAAACTGACAATGCCTAAAAGAAAAATATAGCGTTATCACCCATACTGCTTTTATGTGTGACCGTTCAATCTCTGTCCCTCTTTTCTAAGTTACACCGTTTGTTAGACTAGGTAAGTATTATACCTTGAAGACTTGAAGATCTGGCATTAGCGATAAAAATATGAGTTATAGTGGCAACATTTGCCCGAGCATTTAGTATGAATTGTATGGATTACATTGATGATGGCAATTTTTTATGTAATTTGGTCGCTAGGCTGTTTCTAATATAGTGCGGTTAATTTTTTATTAGGATAGCGAAGAAATAAATGCCATTTATTTCTATCCATGTTCTGAATACCATGGATGCCATCGCTCCGTGCCTCGGAGAGCACGTTAAGCCGTCGGTCCCGGTTGTCATAAGAACATCTATGGCAATCGTGACGGGTAGAAAGAAGCCTGATAGAATCTGACACCTGATCTAAACATCCCTGTTCCTTATGGGTTGCGAGGTCAGATGGCAGTCGCTCGTGTAATTCTGGTAGCTCGCCGCAACAGGTTAGATTGGGAGCCGACCCAAATAACAAATGGGAAAAGGCAAAGTGGATGATGATGATGATGATGTTCTAAATATCTACTTATAAGTATCTAATATTTGTATGTTTGTTTGTATGTTTGTGTAGTGTTCAGGCTAAAAAACCTGTATCCATTTCTATTAAATTTCGGAAAGATCAAAGATCATCTACACTATCGAGACGTCTAGGATACTATTTTCCCGGAAATGAGGATTCAGGGAAAGCGGATACATCTCTGATATATCCACGAAACATCTGACGCTCCGTGGTTGGGATTGCTGAAACCTATTCAATGCTCCTGGCTATAAACACAAAAGAAGTAAAAAAGGCAGTGACATTTTATTTTATGTAAATGGTTGACGTGATGAGCTAGTCGTTCACCTGATGTTAAGCGTCACGGCTGCCTATAACAGCACTACTCTGAAGGGATCCACCCGGAATAGTAAAATAGTAAAATATTTGAATTTTGTAACGATCCCTTACTGGTGGATCAAACTAGAATAAAAATTAATGATTAAATATTTTTGATTCCTAAGGGATCGTTCCAGGGGCTCAAAAATAAATAAGTAACGGAAAAGCTACATAAGTATTTTATCTAAAACATCAAATAAAGTTAAATAGCAAATGGTTTCCGTGCATCTATGTAATTCCATCAGGCGTAAAGCTAAAGCGGCCGGATATACCAAAAGTCCAAAAATCTAACCACTCATGTCTAGCGTAATCTCAACGGCTTAACACCAGCGAATGGAAAAATCTGCAGTTAAAGTTGCTTACTTTGAATTTCGTGAATGCCCCTAAAAACCGTAGGCCTACCTATAAGTATACCTAATTGCTCACATTTTGCATGTTTGTCTAGTGAAAGAAGACTTTTAATGGTATAATACATTGATAGATTCATTTAGGTACGTATAATAAAATTACAGACTAAAATAGACTTAATTTTTTTACTCTAAAACTACTAAATAAGTACCTACGTAAAGAAATAATATTAATATGTACAACTAAACTGTCTCTCTTTGTCAGGAGGCTTACTGAAGATTAATAACTGAATTTGATGATTTTTGGTATCAATATGTGATTAGAAGTAGATTAAACGCCGAAGTACCACTTAAATAAATAAATGAATAAATGTGGACATTTCACACAGCGCCATCTATCCCAAAACTAAGCATAGTTTGTACTATGGGAACCAGATAACTGATACAACACTTAGATACTTTTTGTTTTACATACATAAATAGAATAGACAAATGTTTGTTCTGAGTTGGAATCGAACCCACAACCTATCAGAAGGCAGAACCACTTCCAACTAAGCTTTCAGGCCAGTCTATCTACATTTATCCTGATACGCATGCAAAGCCATGAGCAATAGCTAGTTATTGATAACACTAAGTAAAAAACTAGCCAATGAAGTTAAAAAACAAGTAATTACTTATCAAATTATTTATTTAAAACTTTTGGGTCAGAAAGGTACTTGTAATTTCATTAAAACTTCCATAATATTTCTTTGCTAGATGAGAAATTATTGAAATGTCTGGCAAGCGTGTTTATCTATAATCATCTACGTTATATAAATTTGAATATAGGAGGTTTGTTACACCTACATTCAAAAAGACAAAACTATTTTTATGTAGATAGGTACTCTGCTTCAGATGCGGATAGGTATAGAAAGACATGAAATATCTAAACATTTTAAAAATGTTCTCGTTGCCAATATCATTTCCACATTCTCATTAAGAATGAACATCATAGGATTGGTGTAATAAAACACCTACTTAAACACTTTTTTACAGCATTTTACATTGCCATGAGCTTTGTATTAAGAAATTATCATTATAGGGGTACTCAAAGTAAAAACGGGAAAGCTTTTTGGAAGAACTTTATTTGTGGTTAAAGTCTTCACCATTGATTTTTACTTGCTATACAAGTTTGAACACTAACACGTTGAAATAAAACTGAAAAGTGTTTGCTACCAGAAGTGCGATTTCGTTTCCCTTTTACCGTATGTACAGTGTGTAAATAAAATGTTACAGAAATGTGAAGCTGGTCGTGCTCTTTATTGTTTGACGGTACTTTTGTGTTCGACTATGAACTCTGAAAATTATACGTAAAACACGATGAAATGTTATGTGACGTATTCTTTATACGCTAGTGATTTTTTCCTCTAACGTCTAAGAATAAAAGCTTTGTCGTCTACATTGTCACTAGAAGTACGTTTCATATCTCGTTCTCTATCTCTCTTATTGATCTTTTTCTCATTTTACGTGAGGATTAATCTGTAATTAAACTCGTGAATTCAAATACAAAATACGAGTGAAATATTTCTCTGATCCTTTAGAAATGGGTTTTATTAAACCAGCATCTCATTTGAATTTTAAAGTCGCTTCAATTTTAAATTTAATAAGCCATGTGTGAGTAATGTGGATATTGGATACGCTGATAACCTTACACAGCTGTTACAGTAGGAGCTGCTCCTGTAGTGCTAAATAGTATGTGCTTTGATAGGACATGAGCACATTGCCCAATAAGTCGTTATGTATTTGCTGTCATTAACTAAGAAGGATCCGGTTTTATCTCGTACTTCACGATCGTCCTCACCCAACTTATATGGGACTACACTGGAGGTACACTCTACGAAATAAAGAGGGAACCATCACAATTGCCGAAGATGTAAAATAATGTGTAATGTTTGTAAAAAACATTAGCAGGAGGTGCCGCTTAATATTTACACAAAAAATACACACCTGTTATAAATAAAACCAGGATAACATAACACAACCCAACACAGCACAGCACAGCACAGCACAGCACAGCACAGCACAGCACAGCACTGCACTGCACAGCACATCACATCACATCACAGCACAGCACAGCTCAGCACAGCATATCACAATAAAACACAACACAATACAACACAACATAACATAATACAATCATTTATTTTACTCATTCACAAGGAGCACCTCAACTTCTATTTATTCTTCATTATTCAATACAGGTAGTTTGTACCTTGTTGCTCGTCCAATATCGCGCCAGTCAGTGCTGCCAAACAGATAAAAAAAATTCACCCAACTTCATTTAAAAAAAAATGTAACAAATTAATAACGTCACGATACACCCCATGCCAATAATAGCATACCCACAGAGAATTTTCACTAAATCACACTGTCGCTATGGTTACTTACAATTTCTTATTATTACAAGCACGTACGCCCTGCATTGGTTTCATTATTTCAATCTATTGCAAACAAGATCCATCAAGAAAGCTACTTTTGTTTAGATTAGTGGGTAAAGATTGATCTACATTTACTTAGATGAGTTCTTTTGTTTGTTCTCGGCCAGATCATTAAACAGCTTTGCTTTATAATGACATTTTAGATTTTTTCTTAGAATAGATTTCAAAGTTAAAACCATCAGAACAAAAATACTTATTGTAGTTCCCAAATTTTTTTTCAACCAGCAGGATTTGAACCCGCCCCTTCCAGCTCACTGTTGGTTAGACGCTCTGCCAAAGAACTAACTATGGTCGCACCCATCAAAATTACCGCTGGCTGCAGAATTTTTTGGCTTTGTAGATATAAACATAAATCACAGAACATAAATCACTGTAATCATCTGATGATATTATACTTATTAACATTTACAAGGGGTTTTTCAAGTAGCATCCGTTACTATGCATCTCCACTCATGACTGCTTAGATCATCATCATCCTCTTTTGCCTTTTCCTATTTATTATTGGGGTCGGCTCCCAATCTAACCTGTAGCGGCGAGCTACCAGAACTACACGAGCGACTGCCATCTGACCTCGCAACCCATAAGGAACCAATAACAGGGCTGGTTAGATCAGGTGTCAGATTCTATCAGGCGTCTGACTACACGTAACGATTGCCATAGTATCTTATGATAGTCGGGACCGACAGCTTAACGTGCTCTCCGAGGCACGGAGCGGTGCCATTGAACTTACTAGATTAGTCATTGGTGCAGGGCCGAGGATCAAACCCGGTGATTGCGAAAGATTGCGAATCGCACATGCTACCGCTCGGCCACCATCGCTCTTCTGCATCGACTCCTTGGATATACAACCTAAATTAATAATAACTGACAAGTTGAATTTTAACGGATTTAAGTTGGGAATAAATCCATCAAAACAAAACTCTGCATACAATTTATAATGTCACATTTTTGCGTCAAGCAATCATCAACTCTTATGCTCCAAATACATGAGGGTCTTCACAAAGAAGATTGGCGACATTGAGTCGCATGAGAGCACATGAAAATATCAAAGGAACTGAATTCATACGCAGTTGTTTCTTTTCATTTTTATAACTAAGATGCGCACCGCGGCTTTGCCGAGTTTACTACTGAAGATCCTACTAAAAATCTTTATTTAACTAAATGGTAGGACTGTTCTGCACTGTTAGCATAGGTAGGTACCTACCACCGCTTTGCCAGCTATTCTGTCGCTAAGCAGTATGCAAGCACTACTGTGTTCGAGTTTGAAGGGCTCTGTAGCTAGTGAAATTACGGGGCAAATGAGACTATGACCTGATCTCACAGTCTAGCAATCTTATTGTTAGACTCTGCTGATGTCTCAGGATGACGTGCACAGTAAAGTGTCACGCGAAACTTTATAGAGTTCCGAGTGGACACTGCCGTATCGCTTAACACCAGGCGATCGGCAAGCTTGTCACGTCATTTATGAACATAAAAAAAACGTTTAACTTAACAGAAGGTTGATATATCAATTAACATGGGCACCTCCAAGCCTAGAATGAATGGGTTGCTTGGTAGTCGCCTCTTCGGCCACAACATCGCTTATACCATCAGGCAAGTTGATGGCTAAACGTAGGCCTATACGCTATATAAAAAAAAAACATTCTATCACTGAACAATTAATGACTAGCTTCATAGTGCAACATGCTGGGAGCATTACCTACTCCGTTGAATTTCAATACTTATTCGTTGTGCAAAATAAATAAATGCCAGCATTTTGGTCATTCCTGGCGTTGTGATAAACTTTGGAAAACGCGATGACCTCTCCTTCCTTCGTTTTTGATTTTGTTTGATATAAATTGTGTTGCGCATCGTTTCAAATCAAACACGATCATAAAAGTGAGCCGGCCCTAATCCCACTACCCGCTCAGCGCTTCATATGCTTTCAGGCGTTACAACATGAATAATAAAATTGAATTTAATATCTTAGGCTTTATTATTAAATCTGTGGTTTACTTCGGAAAGGTTACTCTTTATTCCCTTGGATAGCAGATTTATTTTACGGAGCAGCTAAAGTAAGTTTTGATCAAGTTTTATATTTGTTTTTATAACTAGGGATGTGGAAACAATAAAGTTTTGTAATGCGTTCTATTTGGACTGTGTTTTTGTAAGATAGACGCCCTCAAGTCAAACATCAAGTCTCTCGGTTGTTGATGTCAGTCATTCTGTCAGTCAGCTTGCTTGACGTACAATCATTAAAAGGCTTTATATGGCCTTTTAATGATTATGTCAAAGCTATCACAAAGTTACGCAAATTTCAGCTGACTTTTCCATTACGTACTTCAATGGGTCCATGTTTATTTTGCCATATTAAATATTAATATAATATTGGGACCGTTTTGACATAGTTTTTTCTTTCATCAGCCAAAGGACACATTACTTATTCATACAAAACCTTACTCGGGAAGTCAAATACGTTGAATTATGATAAATAAAAGTTCATCTTTAAGCTTTTTACATCTGTGCTTTTAGATAGGAAGTATATTAAACAAGAGTATAGTAGGAGATATCAATATATTCGTATCCTCATCATCATCATCATCAGCTGGAAGAGGCCCACTGTTGAACATATTAGGCATCCTCCATAGAGTGCTAGTTTCAGCAGCTGTGCCTCTTGAATCCATCGTCTCCCCGCGGTGTTGGCCAGGTCGTCGGTCCTTCGTAGCAGGAGGCCAGCCTATGCTGAGTTTCCTTTCTCTTGGTTTGTGATTGCTACTTGCAAACCTTTCTTCCTCATCGTTTGTTAGTTCTATAAACTTAAGTTATCTATGGACAAAATTTGATCCCCGCCAGTTCCGTCCTTTACTTAGAGTATAGACTAAAAGCATAGAGAGAACGTCATTATTTGTCAAGCGTACGACTTTTTGAACACTTTTTATATGAAGTGGACACTTTTATGTGAAGGTGTCTGAGAGATTTGTATAGAAAAAACAGTTGACTCGAGTCGAAAAAATGGTACGGTGACTTTTCGCAAGCGTAACTAATTACTATATGTTTGTTTCTTTCCTTTGCCACTGATGTAGCGATACGTGTGAGCAGTATAAATATAATATCGTTTTGATGATCTCTCTTTGCTTTTAGACTATACTCTAAGGTCCTTTATATCAATTTTATTTATGTTGTCAAACAAACAAATAGACAAGACTTTACTTTTGTAGTAGATCTCCTTTAGTAATGGGATATACTTAAATACCTACTAAAGATAATAAAGCAGTTTTATAAAGTTTACTCAAATCGCTTCCACTTGTTCGTGTTATGGCTACGGGAAGGTTTGAAACAATAACCACGGTAAGGGAAAAGTTCGAATCTGTTGCTAATTTTGAACTGCGGACGAGTGTTTTACTTCAACTTTCGCACCCAGTTATATTCAAAACAAGCTCAATATTTAGGGTTCCAGGAAAAGAAAAGACCTACTTTTTGTCTGTCTGGGAACTCTCCATTTTCCGAAATTAATAGTATTTTGGATTAACATGGAATTCAGTGAGGAAAGTATCATTCAAATTCGTTCAGCCGTTTTGGCGTAAAAGCAAGCAAACTAACTTTCACTATTATATTTATAAGTAGTAGGGTTAAGGAAGTGGTGATAGAAATTAAAAATGTAATCTTTTTGTAATACTAAAAATACCTACATGTGGTTTTTTTTTTTATTGTTGATAGGCAAAGCATTTGACCACTGTCTCGCCTAATGGAAAGTGATGACGCAGTCTACGATGGTGCATGCTTGCCTAGAAGATAACAGTTCACTCTCGACTTGAAGACACCCAGATCATAGCTGGAAGCAAGGACAAGGTGTTCCAGTCATTTTGTTTTCAATTTCTATATAATTATCATGCCAACTGCCCGTGCAAATAAAATGTCCCCTGGTTTTTCCTTCGTTGATCTTCTTACCGGTACGTTGATAAAGTATAATATTCTCTGCTTGAACGTAGGTTGGATTTCCTAAGTGGACCGACGACCTAGTGAAAATCTCGGGAAGCTGATGGATGTAAGAGGCAAGCAGCCGCTTAAAGTGGCGCCTATGTTCAGTACCATTTTGATGTTCCTTACACAAATGTGCATCCTGGGTGGGAATCGAGCCAACAACCTACAGTTCACAAGGGTTCTACCATCTGCGCTGAGATGTTGGTCAGTTGTGTTTTTTTATGTGAATAACTGACGTGACGGGTTTAGTTCGCCTGATGTCGAGCGTCACGATCGCCCAAACAGTCGGAACTATAAAGTTTCGCGTGACACTGCGCTGCGCACGTCATCCTGAGACATCATCACTGTATAGGAATCAGATTACTAGACAGTGAGATCAGGTCATAAAGTCTCATTTTCCCAGTAATTTCACTAGCTACAGTTCCCTTCAAACTGGAACACAGTAGTGCTTGCACACTACTGCTTGGCGGCAGAATAACTGGCATTGCGGTGGTACCTGCATAGACGAACTTTGCAGAAAAGTCGTAACACCTAATAATCTACCTATTAAACTAGGAAAACGTTACAGAAGTTTACTGAATTTGTGTTAACTGTTGCGTTAAACACAAAACAGCCTGTGTTTTGATGATAAAAAGCATCCAACGTTATCTAAACCTTTCCCATTCAGTTTATGATGGTGAGCCAGTGAATTATTTGACTAGCCATCTTATTTGAAGCCCGGTGAAATTATTTTTGGTCCGGATAATCCAGACGACACGGGTGGATTTCATTTATCCGGGATTCCGGGATACTTGTAGTCTTTCAAAACGAGGTGAAACTATACGGGGAGAAATTGGGTTAACTACAGTTTCTTCTATAGGTATTTAAAGCATCTTAATAGTGTTTTGTTAAAGGTGCTTTTAGGTACCTAGGGGCTTCGGTCGTTGTGGAAAATAATGGACATGGAGATAATAGGCTTGGTATATAGAGCGTTGTCTCTGTCACCCACAGGGAGATAGTCGGTTTCGCAGAGTGTTGTCTCTTTTGCATTATTTACAGCTGGTACCTATACGCTGGTGCGCTAGTGAATGAAATATTGCATAATTTGTCAACCTATCTGTTTCGTCCACAGCGAACATAGGCCTCCCCCATAGAGCGCCACTTTGAGCAGCTGCTTGCCTACAGTCAAAGGGGGGGGTTTCTTAATCACCACGCTTGGCAGGCGGCTTGGTGATCGCAGAGAAGATTTGAGGAAAATGAGTACATGGGGACCGGGCGTCTAGACGGGTCGGTTCGTTACGCGTAACGCGTTAGAAAAGCAGCTGTATAGCGATAGAACGAGAGGTAACTATTTAAGGAAGGCTTGTAGCGCTGTGCGAGCTGAACTACACTTTATAGCGTTGCAGCAAGAGTTGCTATTTATTTAAGTGACTTCATGGAGTGAGCCTTCTGTACGTACTATACTATCTATTCTGTGCTGTTAGCTTGATTAGTAAGCTCAAAGTCACGCAACGAGCTTATTAAATTAATTCAAATAATTTATTCTACATTCAACATGCTCTAAACTCTTTCCGTATATTTTCAAGTTCGTATACGGCACCACGATTATCTCTCCGCTTTTGTAGATAACCCACTAGGTCCGACATGTTTTGTAACTCGTATTGTAATCGAAAATGTAATATAGCTCAAGAGCACTTTATGAATTTTCTCCAAACATCCCTATAAACAACAATTTAAAACAATGACTTCCTTATCCAGTACGTTATGCGCAGTTTTCGATGCCTTCGCTCCATGCCTCAGAAAACACGTCAACGGTCTTGGTTGTCATAAGAACATCTATGCCAATCGTTACGGGTAGTTAGAAGCCTGATATAATCTGACACCTAGGGGTCTAGCAAAGATACCTGTCCATTAGCGGTCACGCCAAACGATAACTCAAAATGTATGGAAATTACATTAGCAATGTCTTTAGCTGTGGAAAAGTTTTCCGCAGGCACTGTCATTCCCATTAAATTTTGAGTTTACGCTAATGGTATATTTGCTAGATACCCTGATCTAACCATCGCTGTTAAGGGTTCCTTATGGGTTGCGAGGTCAGATGGCAGTCGCTTGTGTAATTCTGGTACCTCGCCGCTACAGGTTAGATTAGGAGCCGACCCCAAACACAAGTGGGGAAAGGCAAAGAGGATGATAATGATGACCCCTATAATCAATTAATTACTGGCTAAAACTTCAATTTACTAAGTACACTTAATTAATATCAGGGGTACACTTAATTAATAACAGGGTTCTTTTTCCAATGAAAAGATTATTTTCACCTCACTAGCTCGGAAAGATTCTCTTTGTCATCTAAAATCTAGGCGCAAAAACGCATTTTAATCGCTAGCGCGGAAAGTGTTTTTAAAATTCGAACGTTCCTATTCAATAATTTTCTCGTCAAGAATTGAGGATTTAATCACAGATCTGCCCAAATTTAACCTTCTTGATATTGTCAGTCCACTGAAAACTCATTCATACCACAGACTACCTCCTAAAAGATACCATCTTTTTCTCGTTCACCAACCTCATTTTTAGAATACTCGCACTGTCCAGCACCAAAGAGTATATAACCAATACGCTATCCAGCACGGCGACTGCATGGAAAATGGATGAAAAACACTTTTTCTTTAATTTTTCATGAATCACGTGACGAGCTAGCCGTTTACTTGATGTTAAGCGTTACCGCCACCCATAGCTAAATTAATAAGCTAAAAACTTCTTAGCCTTTTAGCTGTTTTTCTTGCATTTTCCTCGCTGTAGTGAGGTCAAAAGTTGTGTGTTGCACTCGGCAGAAAATTTTTTCTGCGTCTCGTACCTTTGAAACCTTCGCTACGCTCAGGATTCTTCATTTGATTCTTCTTTGCTACGCTCGTGGTTCAATCCTAGAATCCTTCGCTTGCTCAGGCTTCAATTCAAGTACTCGCGCCAAAAACCAACTTTGCAGCCTAGTATAACAAATAACTATTTCACCTCACTAGCTCAGAAAGATTCTCTTTGTCATTCGAAATCTGGGCGCAAAAACGCATTTTAATAGCTAGCGTGGAAAGTGTTTTTAAAATTCGAACCTTTCTATTCAATAATTTTCTCGTCAAGAATGAGCACTTAACCACAGATCTGCCCGAATTAAACCTTCTATATTGCAAGTGTCCACTGAAAATTCATTAATACCACAGATTACCTATTAAAAGATACTATTAATACATTTCTACTTCTTTATTTTCTCGTTCGTCAACCTCATTTTTAGAATAATCGCACTGTCCAGCACCAAAGAGTATATAACCAATCCAATACATTGTCCAGCAACGCGACTGCATGAAAAATGAATGGAAAACACTTTTTCTTTAATTTTCAATGAATGACGTGACGAGCTAGTCGTTTACTTGATGTTAAGCGTTACCGCCATCCAGAACTAAATTAATAAGCGAAAAACTAATCTATTCTAAGCCTTTTAGCTGTTTTTCTTGCATTTTCCTCGCTGTAGTGAGGTGAAAAATTGTGTGTTGCAATCGACCTTTGAAACCTTCCCTACGCTCAGGATTATTCATTTGAATCACAAATTTACTTCTATAGATCGGATCGGCACTTGTGCGTATGTATAGGCTTTCAGCCGTTTAACGAGATCACGCAGCCAAAGCGGAAGTGGCGTGATGAGTATCAGCAGCGTGCTGGTTGCGAAGGATTTTCACGTGGACTGACGACGAAAGGATTCTTAAAAAGCAGCCAGATAACCGGATGAGGAGAAATTATATTATTTCGACTTTGCGGGCTTCTCGGGTTCTATTATGTGACGTGAGAGTGAAGGGCTTTCTGTTTCGGCAGTAATAAAGAGTTCTTTTCTGAAATGAGACCGGATCTGTTTTCTTTGTTTAGATTTTTTCGTGGCTTTGGCCTTGGGGTGGGATGTAGCCGATAAAGTAATTGCTACGCTCGGTTATTAGTTTTGCCGATTCAAACTTAAAATGAGAGGCTTGTCTTTGCTGAGCTTTTGATGGTTGGGCGCTTTACTCCTACTCTGTGGCTGTGTAAGTGGTATAAAGGCTGGTTACCTACATAAACAGCATTAACTCGTTCACAGAAAGACTAATTGTGCATCCCGCTGCTTTGATTCCGTTTGCTAAAATTTACCTTGACATTTCAAGCTAAATTTTGTGTGGTTTGAAGTATACCGCAACTATGTAACAATCAGCGGGATCTGAACCCGTTTCTTCCATTAATCCACTAAGTTACGGTCGCATTTCTCAGCAGCTACTAAACTACTACTATTTTCTTTAAACTGATATGCAGCTGGTGATACTTAGAGAAACTTGCGGACTACTATGTGGCATAGTCAGTCCCTTGGGAAAAACTTGTCCAGACTCCTCTTGAAACTTCCAAATTATAATTTTGTTTCCCTGCAGTAAAAAGTTCCACTCCTTAGCCGTTCGCATTATAAATTAAATACCCATTTATAATAGTTACTTACAACTGAACAGTTGTAAAATTTAGATTGTGGATCCCAATTATTAGCAAAATGCATACCGAATTTGCTCTCACGTGGGCTTGAAATTTCCCAACACGCGCATTCATTTGCACTTTCCATCGATACGATCGTGTTCGGGCACAATAGCTAATTTAGCTCGACAATATAGAATTTTGCCACGATATGCCGATTCGTATACATTTTGCTAATGAATGTCAAAGCTAAAATTGTTCCCGCTTTTACGCGTAGGCTAGGAAATCAGCGGGTCTTGTAAACTGTATACTAATTTTTCTATCAAAATTTAGCTATTATTATTTTTGTAGGTAGGATAATGTAATTAAATCAACTGTATTTTAAAGCAATTAGGTCGCTTCCAGCTTGATGCATCCCGTTTGAATACAGCAATAAAAGAGAAGGGAGACTTACAGAAATGCATCTCTAGATTCTCTAGCAGTTTTGAATCCCAATTCAAGTTAAGTGGAAAGTAAAAAAAATTTGACTCATTTTTCTCTTAGTCTAACAAGTCTTTATTTTGTAAGATATCATTACTTAATTTATATAATACATAATTATTATTTTGATTCAGTACTTTCACATAATAATGACCGATTATATTAACTTGTAGATTCTAGTTTAAAAGAACGATTATGTGTTGGCTGAACAACTGAAAACAGAACAAGTATAATTAATATACTTACTACATAGTTTTTGTTTAACACAGAACTTATCGCGCTAAAAACATAACCTAGGTCCTGTGTTAAACAAAAACTATGTGGTTAAATCGCGAGAATTTAAAAAATACTGTTAATATACTATTGTCGAAAAATATACGTAAGTTTAGTGACGTCTAAAAAAACAAACAAAAAACAAGAAGTTAATTAATTTTAGACATGTTTTTCGTTAATATGAATTACGAATCATACGCTCGATAGTTTTTTAAACAAAGGCATTATTTTCTATACAAGGTGAGTTTGAATTGGGGTATTATCCCGGGTAAATCTACTCCCCAAGGTAGACAATGTTTCTTATACGACTTTTCTAAATTAATAGTTTTTCATTGAAGAAATGCCATGTAAAGTTTACGTTTGAAGACAGTCCTAGCGCAGCTGGGTGCTTGAACTTCGTCCTTGACCGAATGCGTTTAAATGAGTTTAACGACCTGTTTTTAGAAATGAATTTATGGTATCTTGTTAACTCTCGTAGCGATTGCACGTGCAATTTTGTGAGTAGATTTATTTTTTAGTATGGGGGTTTGGAAACACGCAGTTTCGAGTAAGGCTCTCACAACTTGTGGGCTATCATGGTCCCCCCCCTTTCCCCAACCCCAATTCAAACTCAGATAGTATAATGTAGAATCTCTCTGAATCACTTTAAATAAACAAATATTGTTTAATGTTTCAGCAGCCAAATGTGTGTTCTATGGCCCAACATGGCCGACTATTACACAGTATCCATGACAACTGTCGAGATATTTACCGTACTGAATTACAGCGACGGATCCGGTGAAAATGGCTGGTACTTAATTAGTGGTTAGATCCGCCCGTAGTATTGAATTATTTGCGGCTCTCCAGTTCGAATCATTAAAATAATTATTCTAAACCGGATCTCATCTTTCAATTTGTTTTAAAGTAGACACTTACTTATGCTCAATTTAATTGACTCAGCTGTGATCTTGCGGAAAAATACAATAAGAAAAAAATAAACAACTTACCAAGTCAAATTCTGTGTGGTTCTTATACTCGTACCAGTGATTCTGTGTGGTACACCTAGTACTTACCAAAAGGATTTTGTATAACAGAAACAGCACTAGCAGTACCTAATACCTCATCGTCATCATCATCAACAGCCTGAAGACGTTCTCTGCTGAACATAGGCCACCCCCATATATAGAGCGCCACTTTAAGCAGCTGCTTGCATCTTGCATGCACCGGCTCCCTGCGGTTTTCACCAGGTCGTCGGTCCACCTGGTGGGGGGCCGGTCAACGCTGCGAATTATTTATTAGACATTAATGGGAAAAGTCAATGTGAATTTATAAATACCTTGTTATTTTATAACCCTATATTGACTATTCTTTCCAATTCCTAATTAAGAGACAAACATTCCCCGCTTATGATAAAGGTGTACTTGATTGTTATTGAGATGAATTGAACCCGTTTGAACCTCTATTTACCGTACGGTGGTTGCTTTTAGGATCTCATATATTTGTACCTAACCTATGTCAATTTACATAATTGTATTGTGTATGTATTTTAGATCTCAAATATTGCAACCACTCATGCGGTTCAGTGAGATTTGAAATTTAACTATCTTATTGCAAAGCGATTTCATTGAGTGGGTATTTGGTATTTTGATAAGTTCTCATTAAGATACTAGTTTAGTTTTTGATAATTATCTTTCTCATTTGTGGCGACCGCAACCCGGAAGACGCAGTCACGCAGCGTAGGCCCCTCACTAGGTGGACCGATGACCTGGCCATACTGCGGGGAATCGATGGATGCTAGAGACAAGCATCCACTCAAAGTGCCGCTCTATGGAGGAGGCCTAAATTCAGCAGTGGACGTATTCTGGCCAACGATGATGAAATGAAGTGATATAGAAGTTTGCGCATTTACTGCCAAGAAACTTAATTTTTTGTAGCTCCTCTGTTTCAGAATATTCCCCTTACAGTTTCGGATAGTATTGGGATGTTGAGTGTTGACATTCCTGTTAATACACAGCCCCGCTGTCACATTGCGATTAAAGCTAAGCTTGCGTCAAAGAAACTTGGCGTGTCAATAACGCAAAGCGGTACTTCAACTCTAGTCAGAACTATTGTGGTTTAGAAAGCATAAGACTGACCTCACGTAGAGTAGAAATGGAATACCCAAATAGGTATCAAGTCCAGCCTCTTGACTCAATACAGCGTGGAGCTGCTGCCAATCAGAATTTTCGACAGTTTTTACTAGGTGTTAGGAGTTTTCTGCAAAGTTCGTTTATGTAGGTATATATACCATTGCATCGCTTTGCCAGTTATTCTGCCGCAAAGCAGTAGTGTGCAAGCACTACTGTGCACCGGTTTGAAGGACATTGTACCTTGTGAAATTACTGGGCAAATGAGACTTTATAATCTGATCATACAGTCTAGTAATCTTATTACTAGACTGTGTGAAGTCTCAGAATGACGTGCGCGGTGCAATGTCACGCAAAACTATATTAATTTAGAGTTCTGAGTGATACTGCAATCTGTTATGAGCAGCCGTGACGCTTAACATCAAGCAAACGACTAGCTCGTCACTTCATTTATTTACATTTAAAAAAGTTTCAGCTAGTAGTTTATAAATCCAATTTCGATATTGGTTTGTCTGATCCAGACACTAAAACTATTAATCATCGGACCCGTCTCCGATCGGGTCCCCTTTAATTAGTGGGAAGCTACAGTGAAACTAATTATTATTGGCTTTCTAGAGTGTATAAGAGAATAATTCTATAGAGATTTCATTGTCTAAAATAGGTCAGAGGTTGCTGGATAAGAACCAATTACATGCCGGGATGAACTTTATTATCAAAACTAAATTTTAAGTACCCGCCATTACACCCGCGTTACCTTGTTTTGACCTATAAGGGCTTGAGTTTTCAAAAACCTTTTTTTCTAAGAGCCTTTAGGTACTTACGCCTACTTAGCACACTGGCTATCTATAGTCTAACGAAACATACGCTCCTCCTGTTCGTAGCTAAAGAATAAAGTAGGTATATATATATATTTTTTTTTTTTTTTTTTTAAATTACATATATAATTTGTTTAGTTTTATGACATTGTGTGTGTGTTTTCGGAATAAATGTATTTTCTTTCTTTTCTTTCTTCTTTCTTTCTTTATAATGATAGTAATTGTCCTTTCGATTTCGTACTCCTTTTTAGGGTTCCATACCCAAAAGGTAAAACGGACCCTATTACTATGGCTCCGCTGTCTGTCTGTCTGTCTGTCTGTCTGTCTGTCTGTCTGTCTGTCTGTCCGTCTGTCACCAGGCAGTCTGGCTGTCTGTATCTCATGAACCGTGATAGTTACACAGTTGAAATTTTCACAGACGATGTATTTCTGTTGCAACATCAATTACTAAAAAAACAGAATAAAATAAATATTTAAAGGAGCTCCCATACAACAAACGTGATTTTTTTACTCGTTTACCAGGTGAATCATAGATGGCGCTGCTTTAAATAGTACTGCTACTCAACACTGCACGGCATGCAGGGATAGATAATTGTACGGAACCTTTCGTGCGCGAGTCCGACTCGCACTTGGCCGGTTATGTTTCTGCTTAGCAGGCGTGCTTGTGGCGTTAACAGAGGCATTGATGGACGAATGTGTACCTAAATGTGGGCACACACATACGTAAGTCCATCAATGCCTAGTTGTGGCCAAGGCTTGTAAACTAACTAGTACATACGTAGGCAAGGCAGAAATTTTTATTTGTAAAATAATTATTCCCACAATAAACGGATAATTTTTTAAAAATAATTAACATTTTTCTATTTGCAAGCCAGTTCGAAATTTAAATAAAACCTTTGATATGTTACCTCCTTGATTGCCATGTTTCGGAGCAAAAGATCGTTCTACTTTTAAATTACACGACAGATATGAGTTTACTATGTAATTTATTTGGCCGCTAAACCACGACAGATATGTATTTTCATACAACTTTTGCTCGCCGCGGAAGAAGGTTGTCAAAATAATGCTCAGATTTCCAAGCATGTTTGAGAAAAAGCATATAAATTTATAAGTCAGCCAGTTCTTATCCTTAAAAGCTTCCTTTCCTAGTTCCAGAAGCTCTCATGTAAGTTACGCCGCATGTTATTCAGGACGCTATAACCGGTTTTTATTGGATCCATAAACTTCCTTAGAATTTACATTTATGTGTTACGTTTGTGAAACAATTCCTGTCGTCCCACTTTAGATACATAACCAACTTTCTCCCGCAAACCAATACTCGTACATCATCAATAATATGCAGGAATGGAACCTCTTCACTGTTCCATTTGTAAAATAAACTTCGTCGCCTGATGCATCAGCTGCAATAGTCCAGGATCTTCACCGGTTAAATTATGGCATCTATCAGTTATTTCATCGAGTTAATTATACATATTTGTAGGCCCGTAATCTGTCGCCGACGGGTTGCCAAGCAAAATTATTTTTGGGATCGTTTTCAGGGAATATGTAGGTAACATGTAGTAACAAAAATATTTTTTAATATTTGCACGCCGGCTTGCAAGCTGAATGCAGGTATCCACTATTTACTCCGTGATTTTGTACCCAAATTAGTAGTGTATTCTTGCAAATAAACAAATGATTTGATTTGATTTGATTCCTTAGGTACTTAAGTACCTTCCTGGTTGACCTTTTAACAAATAGAAACGCATTGAAGCAAAACTATTTTTTTTTACTTGTGCCTAAACCTTCAAACCGGTGGTAATGTACTGCGTATATATTGCCACCCGGTGGCAACTGGGAATTTAATTCCCGAATGTTACACCCGGGAGCGATCCATGTGAGGCAACTGGGAACATACCTTATAAGGTACACTTTCATTTAAATTACATTTTGATTAAACTGATAGATGCAGAATTTCGCGGTGGGATCTTAGACTATACAAACCGCAACCGCAACTACGAGAAACTGTACGTAGATATTGGATATAGATTATCATGGATAAGCGAAAGCATAGTAGACATTGTAAATACAATTTTAGAGACTTCAAATGGAGAGAGAACAGATATTTGCGAAGCATCTATTGTTATATCATAAACCGCATTTCGTCCTAATTATCGTCTTTAACAGGTTTGCGTTTTAACTAAAATTAAACATAGACAGATTTTCAGCCATGGTATTACTTATCTCGTCCCATGGGGCTATGGTGACCACAAACTGGAAGACGTGGCATAGGCCGGGCCTCCACTGGATGGACCGACGGTCTGGTCTAAACCGCGGGGAGCCGATGGATGCAGGAGGCGAGCGGCTTTTTTGTTGAGGCCTATGTTCAGCAGTGGACGTATTCAGGCTGATGATAATGATGGAACTGTGGACGAAACAGTATGGAACAGCACTATAAGGACTTGTGAAACTAATGAGGAATTAAGAGAGGTTTGCTTTGTCTGTCTAATAATAATTATGTGTAGAGTTTTACACAGTGCCATCTAGCCTCAAACTAAGGATAGCTTGTACTATGGGAAACAGAAAGCTGATAGAACTCTTATAATATACTTTTTGTTTATAAACAACTGTAAAGCATAACGCCCAGACACAGAACAAAGTTCGATATTCATCACAAACGTTTGTCATGGGCGAGAATCGAACCCCTAGACTACAGTTTAAGAAGCAAAGCTACCTCCATTTAGTAATAACTGCGCAGTGAGGTCAGTCACCTATTAAACATCAGCTGGTCAGCACAAAACGTAATAAAAACTCGACGGGAGAACTTTGTGTGAAGACTCAGACTCCGAAGTTCCGTTCCAGCCATCTGCTGCTTTAACCACAGCCGTCGGTCCTATAGTTAGGTATACCTACGACACTATAAGTATCTCTAACCTACCGTGTATTAGGGTTGGTAGATACCCGGTTGTTATCGTTGTGTTATCTTTTTTTAATACAATTTATATTTTACACACATTATCTTACATTAATTATTATTTATCTGCCTTAATGACTAGATTTATATGCCTAATATTTCTGCTATTTAATATAGATTTCGTTATATACTTCTAAAAACAACTTTCTTTTAAGTGATGTCTAATATTTATGAATTGATTTCTATATATATATTTATTTTTACCTGGATTTTTTTTAGTTCGAGCAAAATAATGTGTCCAGATATCCACGTAAAATTTCAGCTATTTTCAAAATTAGAGTTCCGAACAATAATCAAATGACTGACATGCAAACGCAAAAACATAGTCAGTACAGTAGGCAAGTTATCTGGTCGGAGTAGCTAGGTGGGTGGGCCTAGGCTGGCTGGGACCCTAGGCTAGTGCCTTGTGTACCTATAGGCTAATCCGGCCCTGAATGTGTCTTTCAGAAACTAAATGTGTAAGTATCCCAGTAGTCTTTTTAGATTTATAGTTATGCTGGGGTCTTATCAGTACAGATTGCAGGCTAATATTTACCTACGAACTTCCACCTAACCGGCTTTTGATAGTTGTAGTGTGCCTACTAGACTCCTATCCGGTTAAAACTTAAAGTAACTTATCCGGCTTCTCCAAGTAATTTTTATACATATTCATATGCTGTGGGTTTGATCAAGCAGAACGTATCAACGGAAATTGACGATGCGATCTGACGGGGCATGTTTGTAAATACTCTGCGATAAACGAATTGCTTTCCATCTCCTTAAACCCGACATTTAATACTGTCTGTCTAAAACATACATGTTCGTGATTTTGCACACGTATAAAATTGGAGCAAAGTAGATTTTCAATCCTTCTCCCTACTCTGGCTGCGCTATTAATGCCGTTGAATTAATTTTACCGAACTTCAAACTAGGAGATTAATAATAACAATAATATATTTTCTGTTTTTTAGTCTACCATCCCTATTAGAACCTACCTCGTTGATACTAAATTCTATTACTATCTAAGACAGTTAAGTTTGCATGATATTTAGATCGGAATAGTAAATAGATTTCAGATTTGAGCAGACAATGTTAAAGTTAACATAATTAACTTGGGTTTGGCTTAAATCAAATATATACTATGGATGCACAGTCTCTATGAAAATTAAACCTCAGAAGTGTCTCCGCATTGGTGCTCATTCATACAGATAATATTTATACCGCTCCAGCTAATATAAAATAGTCCACAAGTGGTTGTTTCATTTTAATAATGAACCATAGCACCCCGTAATAGCGTTTAAAAACAATAATTATGTGAGTTACATCACTTTCATTAGGCGCCGTCACATGCGACTGAGAGCAAAAACAAGGCATATGCCTTGTTTTAATGATGTTCTTTTTGAGGCGGTGATCGTGGATCTACCCTATATCTATCTCATCGCAGGGTTTTAGTAACAAGTATCACGTGTCTATATTATTTTGTTTCAGTTTTACAGGTTCCGTTTGACTGGCATTTTGTAGGTCACGGATCCTCGTCCAATGAGCAGTTTTTTCTATGCATGAAAATACGGAATAGTGTCAAAACATTGGTTTTTGATTTTTTATCTTATAATCATAGAGTTAGGATGTGGGTACTTAGGTAAAATATTCTAGGTCTGTGTTTTGTCTCTCTCTATCCAAAAAAGAAATAAATGAAGACACTGAGTCTGACTATTCCACTGTTATACAGTAGGAGTAGGAGCTAGAGTCATCATCATTATCATCAACAGCCCAAAGATGTCCACTGCTGAACATAGGCCTCCCCCAGAGAGTGCCACTTTGAGTGGCTGCTCGCCTCCTGCATCCATCAGCTCCCCGCGGCTTTCACCAGATCGTCGGTACCCCGAGTGGGGGGCTGGCCTACGTTACGTCTTCCGGTTCGTGGTCGCCACTCGAGAACCTTTCTTCCCCATCGGTTGTCAGTTCTACGAGTGATGTGGCCTGTCCATTGCCATTTCAACTTGCTAATTCTAAGAGCTATATCGGTCACTTTAGTTCTCCTGCGGATCTCCTTGTTCCGGAGCTTATCGCGCAGGGAAACACCGAGCATAGCTCTGTCTATAGCTTGTTGCGCGACTTTGAGCTTAGGCACTAATGAGCTAGAGTAACTCTAGCGATTTGGATCAAATTTTGCACACTGATTTCTAATACCTACATATTACCTAGAGGTCAACACGAATACTTTTATCCCGGAAAATTACGAGTTCCCATGTGAAAAACGAGAAAATTGTAGATAAAGCCACAGACATAGAATATTTTCGTCACGGGTAAAATCACAGGGCGCCTTTAAGTTAAAAATAAGGGTCATAATACCTACCATATCATATTGAACGTATGAATTGTACAATAAATAAACGGGTCGGAAAAGAGTAAAATGATACCAATTACTGAATCCCTTATGTTTCATTATGCAAAACTCCGCGCAGTTTAAAATAGTTGCAGATGTCCGGAACGAATGCAACTGCATCCGTTTCCATGATTTATTTTCGAACGTAGAACTTATCAAGTTCTTGGATGGTTCTGGACAGCTATGAGGTATATTAAAAATATTAACAAGCTGCTCTCACACTTACTTTTTATACAAAGAAAAGATTTTTTCCATTACTCTGTGTTTTATAGTATCTAATCCAAATGAATAGGTATACGTTCAACTTCCTTTGTCTAATTTACTAGGTGGTAGAAGTTTTCTGCAAAGTTCGTCTAGGTAGGTGCCACCGCTTGCCAGTTATTCTGCCACCAAGCAGTAGTGTGCAAGCACTACTGTGTTCCGGTTTGAAGGGCACTGTAGCTAGTGAAATTACTGGGCAAATGAGACTTTACGAACTGATCTCACAGTCTAGAAAACTTTTTTAGGCTGTGTGATGTCTCAGGATGGCGTGCGCAGTGCGCAGCGTTACTCGAAACTTTAGTTTGGAGTTCCGGGTCGCACTGCAATCTGTTATAGGCGGCCGTGTCGCTTAACACCAGGCGAACGACTAGCTAGTCACGTCATTAGCTCACATTAAAAAAAATCACAATTTAGAGAAAAAATTGTCTTAAGAATCTATAACATTCTGGGCTACATTATCAGATTATGTTCAAATAAATTTATTCATTATAAGTACGTATTTTAAACAAATTCATTATTCACTAAAAGAAGTATACGCTCATAATGTCAGCAAATGCAGCCTCTTTGTTCCAAATATATATTTATACTTAGTACAGTTACTTTCCAATGCTATTACAATTTTTCAATCTTCATTGAAGATGACTTAAAATCACATTACACATCATCAGCTGGAAGACGTGCATTGCTAAATACAAGCCTCCCACATATAGCGCCACTTTGGGCGCTTATCATAAGGGGGATTTCCCATAATCACCATGCTTGGTGATCGCAGAAGATTTATATGTACCTAAGAGAATGCTGCTGCCCATTCCCTGGATATTCCCTTAGCCGGCTCTTACGGTACCCACGGGAAGAGATGTGGTTGTCCTAGTTTCAAACATGGTGAGACGCAAAATCTAATTTCATAAATTATGAAATGTAATCAAGAGAAATAATTAAGCGTGAGATTAAAGTTATTTTTATTATATTACGGTCTCGTTTTTCCTAGCAAAATTAAAAGGAAATTAATTCCATTGTGTCGTTGTAGAATGGAAACGAACAATGCGAATGTAATTCGAATATTCTGCGACGGCCAAGCATAAAACGTCGGGCGGTTTTTTCATCTTTTTAGTTTCCCATTTTATAGACGGATATAGACGGAGCAGATGCTCTGCATTCAGCACTTTGTTTTAAAGCTTTGTTTAATGTGGAAACGTTTTAATTTTTATCAAAAGTAGTTGTATAGTACAACAGCTAAAAACAAATATTTTAGTATCAAATTTTCATGAGTGTGATTGGTTTTTCTAAATGATATAAAACAAATATTTTAGTATCAAATTTTCATGAGTGTGATTGGTTTTTCTAAATGATATAAAGAAAATGTCTCCTATAGGTATATAATGAAATTAATTATATCTCAAGCTGTGTATTAGTAATGTACAATAATAATAATAATAACGCAGGGCGACTTTGTGGCGAGGCGTCGCGTCGGTGAGTGGCGACACCGCGTACCCTGATTGCAAGGGGCTAAATGAGACCCCTGACCTCTGGCTTGCCTTAACTGGCTGTCCGGGGGTGGAAGTCGCAAGGGCTAAAACCTAAGCTCCAGGGTTAAGGGCATAACGCCGCGAGTAGCGTTCAGTGAAAGTGCAGCACACGTCTCGACACCCTAAGCCACCCACACCAATGTTGCTTCCTCGGCACCAATATGCAATATGGTAGCCTCTACAGGAGACCCATTTAGTGAGTGGCAAGTCATCACCTGCCTCACACATTTTGATATGAGACAAAATTGGCAGGTGCCGTTATCTCATTCCATAAACCAATGTCATCATCCATCAAAATTTCACCACAAAAGCCTAGTTTTATTTTTAACCATCTTATACTAAATAGTTTATAATATGTCATGTCAGTTATAATTAATTTTATATTCAACAGGGCCTCTTGGTGACAGCTTCAGCCCCACCAATGCCTCTCAAACGTCCGGGCTAGACCCGAGAGTGTTGAGAAATAGGAGAACAATAATAATAATTAAAAATTATAATATAAAAATATAACTGCCATGTGGAATGTTGACACAACAAGCATTGTCCTGTGATAGTCGTTTCGGCGAACGGCCTTATAGCATAGAGCCTCGACCAACACCTCGAGCAGCTCTCGCTAGACGGTTGCATCAAGGGTCAGATTCAGAAGACAATACTCCTTGACACGGCACGTATTGTCAGGAGGTTTCTCCTCTGCAGCCCTGACCACCGGTAGCTTGGGACCTGCCCTGCTGCCGTCGGCACTTTAGGTTTAGGTATTTTTTATAATATTTTTGATTTTTGTAATGTATTTTTTTAACAATATTGTAGAAAAACATAAACCTTAGAAAAATAAATAAATGAGTGAATAATAATAATGAAGTCAAAAGCGAGAGGCTCACGCTAGATGGCTGGATTAAGAAGGTCGGATTTAGAAGGCAGTTCCTACTCCTTGACACGGCATGATTGTATTGTCAGGAGGTTCCTCACTCTGCAGTTGTAATCAGCTGGCGGCGGTTTTGTAAGGTAAGTACTTTTATAGAAATAATTACAAAACACTGATAAAAATATTGTAAATACTTACATGTGAATAATATTATGGTAATAATATCTTTTTATTATGAACCAAAAAAGTATAAACATAACAGGAAAACGTAGGTACTTGCATGTTATGTCGGAACAGTCCATGCGTTAACCTAGATATGGAATAGGAAATGTGACACGATCAGTGGATTTTTTGTGACACGGCAAGCTCATATCGCGATTGTTTATGGCTGCTACCTTATCTTCCCTCTTCATATACTCACTGCTGGCGAAAATGTTTGTTTGTTATTGAAATGGTGAGAAACGTTTGATTATTTTGTATATGCTTACTTGCATCACATTATTGAGTTCGATTCCTGTGACAGGACAAGGAAACAAACAGCGCAAATACTTGTTCTGTGACTGGGTGTTGTGGGAGCATGGTCCTCGTAGTTCCTCGGTCCCTAGATACAGGGAATCCTAGTAAGGTTCCAGGATCTATGTATGTGATCGTTGGGCGTTATTTATTATTAATGATGTTATGCTTTCTAATTTTATTCATATTTTTCATGATCAGTTTTAGTTATAATGTTATTATAACCATGGATCTATTATCATAACTTAGAACATATTATCTTATCAGCCGTATAAGAAGTATACCGATGAACATATCCCTCTCTCGTAGAGCGCCACATTTAGCGGTTACTTGCCTCCTGCATCCATCGCCTCCTTGCAGTAGGAATAAAAAGGTCCAGCTCCCACAGGCGACAGATTTTACTAGGTGGTAGGACTTTTCTGTAAAATTCGTCTAGGTAGGTACCACCGCTTTGCCAGTTATTCTGCCGCCAAGCAGTAGTGTGTAAGCACTGCAGTTGTGCGGTTTGAAGGGCATTGTAGCTAGTGAAATTACTGGGCAAATGAGACTTTGTTATCTGATCTCACACCAGGCGAACGACTAGCTCGTCACGTTATTCGTTTCCATAAAAAATCGAATTTTATGGTTCGAAAAAGCTCTAATTTTCCAACAATAATAAAACGTTTATCCCCATGTAGCGCACTCCTTTTATCCCTGCTTGCCCCCCAATAACGGTAAAGTGATGCCCGTCTGCACTAAAGTTCAATAGCTCCTAAGTCCGCATTTATCCCTGTATGACGCACCTACTAGAACGCATTTGGGTGAGTCTGTAGAGATAAGTGAAATTTAGCAGACAGGCACTGTTGTCACAAAATTGGTATTCAATTTGTTCTGCATGCGCAAAGAGTCTCATTTAACGGGTTCTCTGCGTTAAGTAAACAAATAAATCAATTTCGCGACTGATGTTCGTTCACACGTTACGCGCTCACTGACCAAACAAAATTGTTTAGTGTATTGGAAAATCCGGAAACGCAATCATCAATTACGCCCATTATTTCCTATGACTTTGTGGTATCGCACATGGTACTGTTAATGAAAGAATTATATTTTTAAAACCAGTTCTCGTAAGATTATGAAGAAAGAAGAGATTTTTAAAACTAAATGGGTTAAAACTAAAAACTATTGATTGGGTAAAACGAAACTCAGTAAAAATAACAAGTGGTTGTAAGAGGTTGTAAACCGAATAAGAACTGAAAAATTGGTATTTTTTTTTTGTTTCATTGGATAATGGATATTCAATTTATAGTAACAAAAAAACCAGTCAATGAAACTTCGGTTCCTTACCCGTGGAACACCTATATAGGTACGTGGTTCACCTAGGAGTTCCACGGATACCTTTTTGTAGGTACCCCCGTGTTCGATCCAAACTTGGCCGTTATTGAAATTTAAAATTATTCAAATTGTAACTCAAACAATTTGCTATAAACATACTAAATTTCAACGAAATCCGTTCAGTAGTTTCAGCTTGATGCACGTTCAAAGGGACAGATAGACAGACAAAAGATAATCAAAAAGATACTACAAAAAAAATACATCTATAGGTACCACCAAAACATGACACTCGAAGATATAAAAATAGATTACATATCCAGAATAGATAATCTATATAAAAATAGAGTCCAACTGACATGCTATTAACTTACAAGAGTTACAGGATGTCAAGTTAGCTGACCTCATATCGGAAATAGGCTATCAGCATTTATTATCCTCATACTTGATAGTCATTTTTATCGATTATCTATTCAGAGGCATGAAGCCAAATCGATTAATTTGTCTTAACTGCAGATTGTGCAGGTCTCCGGTCTAGCAGTGATGTGAATCGATTCTATCAAATAATTCGTTACGTTAATTCTGCTATCACTTTGTAGCAATAAACACGATAAATATTTAGACCACTGACCTATAATGTACTAGTACGCTCGACTTCATACTGACAAGTATTAGATAGATTGCTAAGAGTGACATCGTGAGTGTCCTCGGAACTAATTAAACCAACCAATCAACGCGATGGATTTTTAAATTATAGTTCTGAGACTCGGAGTGGCGCTTTAAGTCGGCACAAAAATTCTCAATTATTGTACGATACCGTCTATCCAGCGTACTTGTATAATAGATATCAGTGATTTAGACAGATTACTTACTTATAAATAAATTACTTATAAATAAATGTGGCTAAATAATATGAAAGCTTGTTGTGAGATCATGATGTTCAAGATCTTAGGATAATAAAATTGAAAACAAGTTAAACAACTTGTTTTCAATTAACAAAATAACTTACTAGGTGGTAGGACTTTTCTGCAATATTTGTAGGTATGTACCACCGCTTTGCCAGTTATTCTGCCGCCAAGGAGTAGTGTGCAAGCACCACTATGTTCCGGTTTGGAGGGCATTGTAGCTAGTAAAATTAGCTAGTTTTGACTTTATGATCTGATCACACAGTCTAGTAATCTTATTACTAGACTGTGTGAAGTCTCAAGATGACGTGCGCAGTGCAGTGTCACGCAAAACTATATTAATTTAGAGTTCCGAGTGATACTGCAATCTGTTATGGGCAGCCGTGACGCTTAACATCAGGCGAACGACTAGCTCGTCATTTCACTAATTTATATTTAAAAAATTCTTAAAAATTCATGTAGTATCAACCTATTTTTACCCGACTACTGCAAAAAAGAGGGTTATGTCACGTAGAGTCATAGACCTTTATAACCCCTTACGCAAACAGAGGAGTGTTTTAAGTTAATTTTTTGTCTGAAAGGTGACTTAGGGTGGGTTTTTTAATCCGTAGTCAAGGTAGCCAATGGTAAAAATGCTAAAAAAATTTAACCATTGGTTAGAATTTGTTAGCAATTTTAACCATTGGTTACCTTAACTGCGGATCAATAAACCTCCTTCACCAAACTTGGCAGATCGCAGAAGATTTTAATGTACCGAGGAGAATGCTGCTGCCCATTCCCTGGATATTCCCTTAGCCGGCTCTTACGGCATCCACGGGAAGAGATGGGGTGGTCCTATTCGCAAACCGGGACCAGACGGAACCAAACTGGGATCACCCGGTGCCTAGTCCTATTAATATTATAAATGCGAAAATTTATGCGTGAGAATGTTTGTTACCTTTAAACGCAACAATAAGCAGAATGGATTTACACGAAATTTAGATTACAGGGAGCTTATATACTGGATTAACACTAGGATACTTTTCACTCGCGGGTGAAACCGCGGGGCGCAGCTAGTGTTAAATAAATAGCCACCAGTGAAACCTCAACGAGATGTATAATTGTATAACAATATTTATAAATAAAGACTGTGCACTCAACATAAACAAAGTAAACACTGCAGCTCATCTATTTTTATTTAGCTGACGTAAAAGGAAAACCCAGGTGTAAAATCGCTATTTTGTGGTCACGACTCGCATTCACAATATTCGTGCAAGGTATTAATGTTTACTAACATTAGATATTATTATCTCCTTTAAAAAACATGTAGGACTAGGTATCATAAATTGCAGTATTGTGTAAGGCGGATCTTACATTGTAATAAAATAAATGGATTTGCAGCGAACAAGCTAAAAGAAGACTGTAAGCGACTAACTGCTTTTTATTGCTAATTAGTCTGCTTGCAGTTCTAATTAATTAGAAAGTTTTCATTGAGAACTGAGCTTTCTGGAATTACCAGGACCTGCAATACAATTAAGTAGCGTAGTTACTATGTATTACTTTTGATTTTCCATACATGCATTATCAACAGCCTGAAGACGTCTACTGTTGAACATAGACCTGCCCCAGAGAGCGCCAGTTTGATCATATATCATACATTGTTAGATTTAAGAGACGTTATCAAGCCCGTAAGTTTTAATTTAGTACATTTGGACATCACAGATTGTCACGGGCTATACGGACGGATGGATGCGGGCTCAAAACTCATTCGTTATTTAAAAATATTACTTACCCACGCTATTTTTTTTATTACGCTACGCTGGGCAAACTGCTATTAATTACCAGTCTTTAAAATAGGTTATTTCCTGATAGCAAAACGGCAATGCGGTTCACATCATGCCTTGTTGCCTCCGGTGGTGAACATAGGCCTCCCCCAGAGAGTACCACTTAGAGCGGCTGCTCGCCTCCTACATACATCGGTTCCCCGCGGTTTTTACCAGATCGTCGGTCCACCGAGTGCGGGCCGGCCTACGCTGCGTCTTCCAGTTCGTGGTCGCTACTCGAGAACCTTTCTTCCCCATCGGTTGTCAGTTCTTTGAGCGATGTGGCCTGCACATTGCCATTTCAACTTGCTGATTGTATAAGCTATAGCGGTCGCTTTAGTTCTCCTGCGGATCTCCTTATTCACCAAGCATAGTTCTCTCCATATCTCGTTGCGCGACTTTGAGCTTACTAATGAGGCCAACAGTAAGAGACCACGTTTCAGTTTCGTAAGCCATCACTAGCAACACACACTGATGGAAAGCCTTTGTTTTCAGGCTCAGCGGTGTTTTGGACGAACAATTCCCAAATAGTAATAAACAGTATTAAGTGACAGAAAAGTCGTAAGAACGGAACATCTTTTATAAATAAAGAAACAACAATACACTTAAGCGAAAAGTGATAAAAGTAACGTCCAAATCAACGAAACTTCCTAGATATTACACCAATAACACATTAGGAAGATTGCTCTGAGCTGTGAGAGTAGTTATTGTTGTTACTGTTCTTTACTACTTTTGTTGTGCTTGACCATTTCATTATCTTAGCAAAGTTAATATTTTATTAGATGAGTAGAAGTACTAGACCTGATAGCTCAGTTGGTAGTAGCTCTGCCTTCGGAACTATAGGTTGTGGGTTCGATTCCCACCCGGGACAAACATTTTTGTGATGAACATCGATGTTTGTTCTGTGTCTGTTTTTTATGCTGTATTCTATGTATATATTTAGATACAAACAAAACAGTATCTATGTATTCTATCAGTTATCTGGGTCCCATAGTACAAGCTATGCTTAGTTTGGGGCTAGATGGCGCTGCGTGAAATGTCCACACATATTTATTTATTTACTTATCATATAAATAAAATAGTCGGGTAATTAAAATAACACTGCACAAAAACGTCATAAATGTTAATTATCTTTAAATGAAAAAAATATATATTTGTAATCTATTGCTTATACTTAAAATTAATTTCAGAAGCTCCCTGTCGTTCACATTAACAATTTTCTTTTTTGTATAAATAATGTAAATAGTAGCATTTATTAATAGGAGGTACCAAGTTACTTTCTATTTATTAAAAAAAATATTTTGCAAAATTGTAAATTAAAAATCCCGGCAAACGGAAACGCAAAGTTTCATTCGGAACTTTACAAATCTAATTAATTTCAAAAACGTAAGCTAATTTAATCCTCTGATAAAAAGAAAATCACGTAGTTGGTCGCAAGTCGTTGCGATAGCAATTTTAAAATGGCGGAGAAATGGCGCCAAAATGCAGCGTCGCACCTGCATGCAAACTACTCGCAATCTCTCCCAGATATTAGGTTAGGGACATAGAACGGGGATAAGACCACAAATTAAAAGTAGTACAACGGTAATTTTTTTGTGCTATAGGTACCTAGCAATCAAGTATTATCTATACCAATGAGTGTCAATCGAGAGTGAGTTGTTGTCAATCGTATGCCCATTTTAGCATAAAAAAGGAGAAGAAGAAATATAAAAAAACCTATAATAATTGGACCATTGAAGATATTTCCATAGCTTTTTTGGAGAGCTCTCTATAATCAATACTAAAGCCAAAACTGTATTTCAAATTAAATCAGTTAATGGTACATTACTGCGGCGGCCAGCAACAGAGGCATTGATGGACGAACGTGTTAATAAGCTAATATGTGTTAAGGCACACATACGTAGGTCCATCAATGCCTAGTTGTGGTCAAGGCTTGTATAGTACTTTTCTCAAATAATGCGCGGAAATTGAAACAACAAATAATATATTAAAACTAAGTATAATTTGACTGGCCTGATAGCTCAGTTGGTAGTAGCTCTGCCTTCAGAACTGTAGGCTGTGGGTTCGACTCCCACCCGGGACAAAGATTTGTGTGATGAACATAGGTGTTTGTCCTGTGTCTGGGTGTCATATTGTATTCTATGTATGTATTTACAAACAAAAGTATATAAGTATTGTATCAGTTATCTGGTTTCCATAGTACAAGCTATAATGCTTAGTTTGGGGCTAGATGGCGCTGTGTGAAATGTCCACACATATTTATTTTATATTTATTATTAATAGTACTCAGGCAGAACTTTTTATTTGAAAATAATTTTTCCCACGATAAATTTTTATTTTTTTTAATAAACAGCTTTCTATTTGCAAGCCAGTTCGAAGTTTAAATAAAACCTTTGGTAAGTTACCTCCTTGGTTGCCATGTTGCGGAGTTAAAGATCGTTCCATTTTTAAATTACACGACAGATATGAGGTTACTATGTAATTTATTTGGCCGCTAAACCACGACAGATATGGATTTTCATACAACTGTTGCCGGCCGCCGCTCGCCAGTACAGTAATTTCGATTTATTTCGAAAAAGGTTTTCAAAATAATGTTCAAATTTCAAAGCATGTTTGAGACAAATAGATATACCTACTACCATAGTAGCTATTTGCCTTCCTGATCAGATTGCCTAAAAAGCAAAAAGCCTACGAGGGCACATTGACTAAAATTGTTCCTCATAATTAATTTCTTTCCACTATGCCCTCAGCCTATTATATATCTTTAACAGTTCCGTTAAATGATTTTGTATTGAAAATTTTCACGGAGAATTCAGCCTACAACAGTTTCGAGCTCACGTCTCATAACTTTTCCTTGATATTTTTTTAACTTAGCCATAAAGTTAAACGGCGTTGTAAGAAAGTAAATAGTAATCTTGTTGGAAACAAAATGATATCACACTGGCCGAAACTTTTTTGTAAAGAATTTTTATGCTCTAAAGGTAGCAAACAAACATACTGCCCTTCTGATGGGAAGAGGTCACTGTAGCCTAAATGGACATCTGTAATACAAGACAACGAGTTATGGAGAGAGTTATGGTCGGTGTTTCCCTCCAAGATAAAATCCGAAATGACAAGATCCGCATAAGAACTAAAGTAGAGTGGCGACCACGAACGGATGACGCAGCGTAGGCCAGCCCCCCGCAAGGTGGACCGTCGATCTGGTAAAAGTGGTACGGAGCCGATGGATGCAGGAGTTGAGCAGCTACTCAAAGTGGCGCTTTCTGGGGGAGGCCTATGTTCAGCAATGAACGTCTTTAGGCTGTTGATGATGAACATAAGACACGACACTAAAGTGTTGCTTGCCTTGGACAGATGAACGTAGATGGACGAACTAATGAGTGACAGCAATTGTTTGCCGTCTGGGTACAACATAACCCAAAAATGCATATCATCATCATCATCATCATCATCAGCTTGAAGACGTCCACTGCTGAACTTACGCCTCCCCCATAGAGCGCCACTTTGAGCGACTGCTTATCTCTTGCTGCTTGGTTTTGACCAGCTTCGGTCATATGGAAGAAAAACGCACAGTTTAACAAAATAAATATATCAGTGTAATATTTTCAGGCTACTGAGCTATACGTCACCATAAAATCAAGCGTCCCCGCGGCTCAGTCAGTTTAAATAATCGTGAATGACGTTCACCCATATTTCGTGAGATTAAAAAAGGTTGGCTCCATAAAGGCAGTTTATGGGCGATTTAATAAAAAAACGTATTTTATATCCCGTCCCATGGATTTGGAGTAATTGAAAGGAGGCTTTTACTATAAGCAATCGACTAATTTTATCCCTACTCATTTGTTCGTTTGTTTTTTTTTCACGCTAAAATGGCTGAACGAATTTAGACGAAAGTTTTCCCAAATCAACATGATACTTTTCATCCCACAAAATTACAATGTTCTAGAATGTTCTTAAAGTAAGAATAAGAATGTAAATCTGTATACTTATTGTGGAAGTTACGGAAGTATCCACATGGCGCCTCTAATGATAATAATATTATACTTAGGTATATTATAAAGGTAATCTATCTTACAAAATTTGATATTCTGATTATCCTCATCAAGATTCCAATATTTTTCCATTCGGCATATCAAAATGAGTTTCACCTTTCGAATCGCTAAGAGAATGCTAAAATTCTATTTTAGGAACAAGGAAAAATTCTTTGGGAATTAGCTTGCGATCTTCTTGCGGTGGATAAAATCAGACGCCGCCGTCGAACTTTGTAATACGACTCGACAAATGAGGCTTATATTATCATATATTATGAGATTCCTTGCGCCTGCCTGGGTGACCGAACCTTTGAGGGCCAAGGCGGGGTTCAACGAGATGCCACAGATCAATTTTCTTACAGAGACGTCGCTTAAGGCGCGCTTCATCCCTAATAAACTAAGTACATTTCATTATATGGTGATACGCTACCTCTTTGTTTTTTACTTTATTTTTGACTGTTACGCCAAACGGCTGCATTGATTTTGTATGATATTTTGCATACACTCATAAAGGTACAAGCCTACAAGTTTGTAGCCGACTGCAGGCACCAGCAGCAAGCAACCGACGTGTCGCCGCGGCATTACTGGAGGTCTAGCAAAGATCCATTAGCGTTAACGCCAAACGATAACTCCAAAATGTATGGCGTTAGGGCTGCTATATACCTACGCGAATCTACTATCTCGCTCGCGCATTGCCACATTTTTGAAGATATCAAATAATTGAAATTATTTCCGACTAATCTTGCTAAACTATGATCTCATGAATAACATTACATACTATTTAACAAAAATATTATATAAATGCAAACAAGATTTCATAAATACAGCGGTATCAAAGTTTTTTTAAATTCGAAATCATATTTATGTACGAAAACTTGTTTGGATTAATATGATAATTATTTTTGTTGAAAATTTGTAATGTTATTCATGAGAATATAGTTGAGCCAGATTTTTCGTAAGAAATTCAGCTATTTTATGTCTTCAAAAATGTCGCAATGCGCGAGCGAGATGGTGGATATGCGTATACAGCGCTAATGGAAAGGATCTTTGCTAGACCCCCAGATTTCTATGTTTCTCTATGAATTACCTACCCTCAGGCGACATGTAGGTACAGAAGATATTTAAGAAATATCACAGAATTCGCCAGTATTGATGCAGCGACACGTTGTCACGTGGAGTCGGCTACAAACTTGTACTTTTAGTGTTAAAATCTACCGAGAGCACCTCGCAGCGCAGTGTAAGCCGACTTCCTAAGGCTGCCCCCACGTTCGGCGGTAGCGATATCGCCGCGTGATCGCCGCGACATTTTACCATTGTGCGGCGTGTTTCGCCGCGATATCGCGATATCGCGCGAAGTCGCTCGAGGATCGCTGCCGCCCAATGTGGGGTCGGCCTAAAATGGACTGATGACCGCAGAGCCTATAGACGCAAGAGGCAAACAGCTACTGAAAGTGGCGCTCTATGGAGGAGGCCTCCTATTTATGATTATTAGTCAGGTAAAATTTTACCGTAATAAGATTCTTGTTTGGTGAGTATTTATAATTTATGGCAATAGAATGAAATACTCAATTAGAGCAATTAACAACAATAGAATCAACGCAAAAAATAATAAAAACTCAAAACACATTGTCTATGTCTAACCCTAGAGGAAGTTCTTACGTTTGTGTCCAATAAGTAGCTCAGCGAATAGCATTCTCGAAATGAAGTACTAAATCGTAATTGCTCCAAGAAATGGCTACTTTTCCCTCCCAGAACTTTCTTGAAATAGATTTTCTGTTGATTATCTAATTTTAGCCTCTACATTATTAAATGAATGAAATTATACCTTTTCTCAATTTCCTTTTTCCGTTCCGTCCTGCTACAATATTTATGAAGTTGAATTCTATTTATCACTACATGTAGTAACAAACAGTATCACATCGTCCTACAATTGTAACTTACTTATACCTACAATTTTTTTACATAATGGTATTTAAAAATATATATATAGGTACTGGCGACCTTGGAAAATTGTTTCAATCTCTACCATGCACTTGTCTGTAAAATAAATTCCAGATTCATCTGTCATAAAAAACAATTTTAAATAACAAATATTATATAAGGCAGGGTAGCGTTTGACCACATAAATATGGGCGACGGAGCACCCCCGCTAATAGGTACGTGTAGAAAAATCTGGTACCTATATTCTGTTAAATGTTATATTTAAATGACACCATACAGTAACTGCGTAGAGTCCGATTTAAACTCAATGGCGGCTGTGAAGTGCTGCGCAGTGCACAGTAGCAAAAACTAGATGTGCGCGGGCAGGGGTAAGCGGTGAGCGCAGCGTGCGGGAGGCTTGCAGCTCACTTCACAGCCGCCATTGAGTTTGAATCACACTCTAACTGTGACCAAAACAGACTTTTCACATTCAGGTTACGTAGTGTATGTATTGAATTAACGTTTTCTATCATCAGTTTTTAATATCTTCTATAATGCTTAATGGTTATAGATTTAAAAACATTCAATCAATAAGTCAATTACCTACAATTATTTCCAAAGTATATAATTATGTTAATTTTAATACAAATTCAGACCGTATCAGTTGGATCTAAATTTAATGCCATGTTTAGATTCTGACTTTAATGTATGTTGCGTCATCCACCGTATAAAGATACCTTAATCCTGCAGGGCTGCCAATCACCTGTCAGGATACAAAGTTGTTTATTCGAAAAACATTATTTTCCGGAAGGGAACATACATTAATCTGGATATTGTATCGAAATCAATTGGATTGAATAAAGGGTTGCAATAATGAAAATATTTTGTTTTAACGTGAATGCGAATTTCTTCTGTTACTTGAATAATTTATCGTGGTGCCTTGCGCTGCAAACACAATATAGTTTTAAATTTTAACATTTTCTTGTATTGAAATACTCATTTTCATATTATTTTTTTATTTCACAGCTATGAACACAGCAGGACTAAATGTTTCTTGATTATACAGTTGCTATTATTATATTAGCTCATATTGTCCCACTGCTGGGCAAAGGCCTCCCTTCCCTCTTTCCAATTTTTACGATCTAATGCTTGCGTGGGCCAATCCTTTGCATAAGCGTCCAACTCGTCCCTCCACCGCCGCCTAGGCCGGCCTCGCGGCCGTTTAACTCCTAAGGGAACCCAGTCGGTGGTAGCTTTCGCCCATAATTCTTTGGGCATTCGACAAACGTATCCTGCCCAGTCCCACTTGAGCTTGGCGGCTTTTTGGGTGACGTCTGCGATTTGGGTCTTTGAGCACAGTATTGTGTTTCTGATACGGTCAGTTAATTTGACCCCCAGAATACTGCGCTGCATCGCTCGTTGGCAAACCTCAACCGTAGACCTTTGCTGTTCCGTCAGAGACCAAGTTTGAAATAGAATATACTTAGATGTTTTTTTGTTTGTAAATAGATACATATAATACAATATAACACCCAGACACAGAACAAACATCGATGTTTATTAGACAAATGTTTGTCCTGGGTATGAATCGAACCTACAACCTTTATCTAGTTCAGAAGGCAGAGCTACTACCAACTGAGTTAACAGGTCAGTTGGTAGTAAATTTACCACGTCTTTTTTTGTGCTCACAACACTATTGCACTCACGAACTCGTGGCTATGGATTATGGAACCTTCACCTACGAATCGAGCCTACAAAATGCCGGCTCGTTTTTCAACTTACGTGTATCACAAAGTATTTATTTTGTTTTAAACTATAGTTTTATTAGTTTCAAATTATTAACACTAACGTCAATTTACATACTAGAAGCATGCAAATTTGTGAAAAAATACCCCCAGTTTTTAAAAAAAGAAGTAGACCAGCCCCGACGATACGAGACAAGATTTAAACACAAACTCGCCGTACCAAGTTCTAAGCTAAAAATGCATAGTTCAGGCCCCAACATAATGGCAGTAAAAATATATAATAAAATCCCGGAACGAATTCTCGCTCAAGAAAAAGAATCCGTTTTTAATAAGGTTTTAAAAGATTTTCTGATAATGAAATGTTATTATAATTTGACAGATTTTTTTAGTGATAAAAGTAAGCCACTTTACTATTAAACTTTGCCCAAAGGTATTTGTAGATTTTATTTAATGGATCGGCCTGGTCTCCACCTAACCTGTTGCTATACCCTAATGGGGTCATATGTTTTGCACACACATACATAACACCTGTATCACTAAATATGTATATATGTTGGCAATAAATAATTGAGTATTGAGTATTGAGTACAGATAATTATGCTTTAAGTGTAATAAGTTAAAAAGCACGCAGTATCTAATGCAAGCAATGTTCTTATTAGCTACTTTACTACAAAGACATCATAAGGTTCTTAGATTACATTTTAGTTAATAATTTATTCGTTTTTTATCAGCTATATTGAAATAAACATCAAAATAATATACACGTAAGTAGTGATGATGACACGGCATTAATAGCCAGTAACATGTCAGTGGCACGAGACTTTGTAATTATAAACATTTTTCTAGAGTTTTTTTACATATACCATAATTGTAATGCAGAAAGTTAATGGTTCATTCATGGGAAAATGTATACGCTTTTTTAACAAGTTGCCTGATGGTGTTGAACATTTGTCAATGTGTAAATTTAAATCGTTTGTCAAGTCGAATTTGATGAAAAAAGCCTATTACACTATAAATGATTATTTGTCAGACAAAAAAGCTTGGCCTGACTGCCCCAAGCCCAATGTTATGAAATCTTAGGTACCGTGTCTTTTGCATGACATTGGCTATACCTACCTATAATTTTTATTTTCTACTTATATTTTTGTATTACGATCTTTCTAATATTCCTCTTACACTGGTGTGTAATGTATGTACCTAGTTACCTACTTTGTAGTATGTTTAGTTATGTTGTAACAAATTATAAGTGTTGCAAACAATTTAAAAAAAAATGGATCAAAAAATGACACTGTAAAGTTTCTTGTAGCTTCTTCTTTACAGATGTAATCGAAGCTTAGTTTTCTATTCTACATTGTGTCGGATTGCTTGGACCTGATGTGGGGAGGAGAACTTTTCTTTTTCAAACTCGTATTGTAATGGGCTTGTTATAATTATAATATTTTGACATTTTTGACATTAAGCACTGTGTAAGTTTGTTTAATTATGCTTGCTTAGAATGTACAACAATTTAATTTTTATTATTTTTAAATACATTATCTAGTTTTGACTTGTAAAATTGCTAAAAATAGCCTATTTGCAATAAAAAAAATTGATTTTTGATTTTGATTTATTAATATCACTTTTAATCGTAAGAAAATTTAACTACGTAAACCCAGTTTTATAAAACTGGTCATGAATTTGAAATTATAAAAACGATAATTAAGATTTGTAAACTTTCTAGCTCTTAACTTACAAGTTTATAACCTAGACAATTTTATGTTCAACCTGATAAGACTGAACTAATAATAAAGATTTAGGTCAAAGCATTTAACCTTAAAATTTCGAACATAAACCTAATCTTTATAAGAATTTAGAGACATCCCTAAAAGTTATGGTTGCCAAGCATGCAAGCTAAGAGTCTGGCGAGTGCAAGGAAAATGTAAATCTACTGAGAATAGCTTGCGGGAGATATGAAACCACTTGACAACCCTGTTGGCGATAAGCCAGGGCTGGCACCCGTTATCTTAAAGAGGTGACAGAGTGGCTTTAAAACTTTAGTTAAGCCCGACATTAAACACGATTTAAGAATCTGCTGTTTGTGTTAAGTGAAGAGCGAAAAAAGTTCAATTTAAATTGCGTTATAATGCTTGGGTATTTCGGTACCTATCCAATATTTCCAGACGCGCCCAATTTGAAAGAAAACCATAGGTTAACTGTGAACATAATCTGATTTTCATGAATCCGCGTGCTACAACCCTCGACTGCAGTCGATCGTCACTTATGTACTTAACCTACCTACTTACTATATACTTACAGTGAAAGGCAGACGCGAACTTATTGTAAATTTAAAAACTATATATATGTTGTCAGTTTGGAGCTGACAACAAATATAGTTAATATGTATGTGTCAACTATGTATGATACATTCAAAGTTACCGACCTGTTTTTTCGTTCAAAATACCGCCTAAATGCAAAGGTTTTCAATTAGTGTGTGTTGCCAGTGATGACATAATATGGAACTGAAACGTGGTCTCTTACTGATGGCCTCATTAGTACCTACGCTCAAAGTCGCGCAACGAGCTATGGAGAGAGCTATGCTCGGTGTTTCCCTGTGAGATAAGCTCCGGAACGAGGAGATCCGCAGGAGAACTAAAGTGACCAATATAGCTCTTAGAATTAGCAAGTTGAAATGGCAATGGGCAGGCCACATCGCTCGCAGAACCGACAACTGATGAGAAAGAATGGTTCTCGGGTGGCAACCATCAGCGTAGGTCGGCCCCACGCTAAGTGAACCGACGATCTTTTCCCTTCTCTTTTTCCTTGCCTGGCCTGGCTAAACCATACAAAATAGGTCATGTGCGTTTTGAGGCAGTCATAGCAAACCTTGGAACGATTTTGGAGAGAACGAAAATAATTCAAAATGGCGGAATCCAATTTTTTTCAAATATGGAGTCAGGGGCCTCAAAAACCACCCGATGCAAAAAATCAGGCCGATCAGACCATCTTTCAAAACGGCCGCCATCTTGAATCTGTCATCTTAGATTTTCATGACCACCATCAGAAAGCCCCCATCGTCCTTTATGACATTTGCTCGAACACCTCCAACCTACCTCTTACCGTTTCCGATTTATAAGCGTTTCAATTTTGTATGGAAACTTTATTTGTATGGCAACCCTATTTTTTTTTATTTCTCTCGAAGCGTCCCAGGGTTTTCTACAACTTTAGTTCAAACAGGATACCTATCCGACTTGTAGTTTCAGAGAGCCATTGAGCAGTTCCATCTCGGAGACGACTTCCTGATGATGTTAGATTTTTCTGGTGGTCAGTCACGTCACAAATACTTGGTTTTTACCCACCACGCCTGACGGCCCAATTTCAATAATTGTGTCAACCATACATCTCTATCTATCTATCTAGGTGTTTAAATAAACTTTATATAAGAGTGTGAAGTGTGATTTTACTATAACATAACAGTAATGTAACTATATATCTATTGTTTTTTTACCATATTATAATTTTGAATATGATTTATATTAGTGGGGGACAACAGGAATTCCTGTTATCCCATGGGGTTATCCATGGGGCCGAAAATGTGGGGGATATCAGGAACAACCCCAGGGTAACGTCGTAAAACTAACGACCCGCGCAAAGCCGGGGCGGGTCAGCTAGTTATAAAATAAGTAAGATCCGTCGTAGTATGACTTGTCATAACAAATTACGTTGACTTTTTCTTACTTGAATAAAGTTAGGAAATATGCCAAATAGGCTCCGATTCTCCAACAAAATGTGAGTAAATGGAGTTTCCGAAGTAACAAACTTTTTAAATTATGACTTTCCTGGAAAATTGTTCCGATGACTTGTGTAAATATTTTAGTGGAAATCAAAATGATTATGAATTTCGAAATATTCTACCTACTTACTTACTTACTACTAGGTGGTAGAACTTTTCTGCAAAGTTTGTCTATGTAGGTACCTCCGCTTTGCTAGTTATTCTGCCGCCAAGCGGTAATGTGCAAGCACTACTGTGTTCCGGTTTTAAGGGCACTGTAGCTAGTAAAATTACTGCGCAAATGAGACTTTATGAGCTGATCTCACAGTCTAGTAATCTTATTAGTGGACTGTGTGACGTCGCAGGACAGTGTCACGCGAAATTTTATATTATTGACCTCCGAGTGACACTGCAATAGTCGCTTAACATCAGGTGATGAATTAATTGCTCATCACGTCATTCAATAACGTAAAAAAAGAGAACTTATTTTTGAGATGGTATCTATATACTTTTTAGAAAATTGGCAATTTAAATGGTATTTTTTGGATATATATCCAAAAAATACCTAAAATATCATTACAATAGAAATTATGTAAAAAAGTAGACCTCTTTCATTCAGTCTTTTATCTAGTCACCTGCACCATTTGTTTTATTTCCTTGTATCGTAAATAAACCCCAGAGTTGCCCATTTATTAAATTATGTGCAGAATTTGCACTCGTACAGCGATGAAGAATAACATCGTGAAGAAAGCGGCATGTCTTTTTTAATGTAATTGAATGACGTGACGAGCAAGTCGTTCGCCTGATGTTAAGCGTTACGGCTGCCCATAACAGGTTGCAGTATCACTCGGAACTCTAAATTAATATAGTTTCGCGTGACACTGCACTGCGCACGTCATCCTGAGACTTCAATACAGTACCTAATACCTATAGTAATAATATTACCAGACTGTGTGATCAGATTATAAAGTCTCATTTGCTCAGTAATTTCGCTAGCTACAATGCCCTTCAAACCGGAACACAGTAGTGCTTGCACACTACTGCTTGCGGAATTGCGGTGGTACCTATATGTATATCTAGACGAACTTTGCAGAAAAGTACTACCACGTAGTTATGTTCAAGAATCATAATATTTGAGGTTAATTATGTGTCTATAACCTATACCAACCCGCACTTGGCCAGCGTAGTTAGATTATAGCCTGCACTTTCTCTCTTTATTTCTGTTAGAGAAAGCCACTATCCCAGATGGTACTGCTCAATGGTACGTCTGGTCCTGACACAAAAAACCTGTACGAGTTTTACTATAACAGGTACAAGTGGGACAATTCGGTCCCAATTGTGCCATCAATGGTACTGCTCAATGGTACATCTGGTCTGGAGAAAAACCCACTAAATAATCAGTCGTACCATCAATGGTACCAGTGGTACAATTCAGTCCCAATTGTACCATTAATGGTACTTGCCAATGGTATATGTGGGATGGTGGCCAGTGAGAATGAAGCTATTGGGCTGATGAATTCAATATGTTCTTCATCATAAGCCCACGTGTACTGTTGAACATAGGCCTCCCCACAAAACGTCACTTTGGACGCTCACCGGAGGATTTGCCTTAATCACCACGCTTGGCAGGCGGCCTGGTGATCACAGATGATTCCAATGTACCGAGGAGAATGCTGCTGCCCATTCCCCGGATATTCCCTTAGCCGGCTCTTACGGAACCCATGGGGAGAGATGGGGGTGTAATTTTTTACTTTTTGTGTATACCGGGATATTTAAGTAATTCAGTCCTTGCCGTAAAGTGATTAGGTGAGAGGACGATGATGTATGTCCTTATAAGACGATGAAAGCAACCCTTTCCATTGATATCGCGAATAAATCATATAAAATGACGGACGCCCGCAAAAAGTAGCTTCCAAGATAAGCGAGCCTTTAGTACCTCTTTGTGAGGAATATTTTGCAAGATTATGAGTATGACCAAGTATTTTTTGCCCAACTACCCAAAAAGGAGGTTAATGTATTTTGGGGGCATGTATGTTTTGTGACCGGTGCCGGGAGATTTGTCTAAATGTAGCAAAACTAAGCTACGTTTTTTATAATACCTACTTGTACCACTTGTAAAAAAACAGCCACACACAGTCCATTACTGCACGATATTCCAACCACATTTTTTTGGCTGTAAAAAGTATTCTTGATCTATGTGATGAAAATTATAATCATTATCATGATTATGATATGATTACGTATGTGCGCTAATAAAAAAGGAAGCGTAAGCGCTCAGTACAGAAAGTCATCATCCTCTTTGCCCTTTCCCATTTCTTATTGGGGTCCACTCCCAATCTAACCTGTAGCGGCGAGCTACCAGAATTACACGAGTGACTGCCATCTGACCTCGCAACCCATAAGGAAACAGTAACAGGGATGGTTAGATCAGGCGTTAGATTCTATCAGGCGTCTGACTACCCGTAACGATTGCCATAGATGATCTTATGTCAACTGGGACCAACGGGAAGGTGCTCTCCGAGGCATGGAGCGATGGCATCATAAACTGCACATAACTTACTAGACAAGTCATTGGTGCAGGGCCGAGGATCGAACCCGGAGCCGTAAGATTGCGAAGACTCGGCCACCATCACTCAGTATAGAAAGTAATACTAAAAAATAAATAAGTAGAAGTAAGTGTTAAAAGAGTCCTTTCTAAGGGTAGGCAAGGCACCAGCAATGCTTTCAGTGTTGGCACCATGCAAATAGGTGGTGGTGACCACTTACCATCAGCCGTTTGCCATTCCACCCATTTCATAAAAATAAGTAATAAAGAGTGCTGCATTTAAGTATCGTTAAAATTATTTCTAAATATAAACAGGATCATCATCATCATCAACAGCCTGAAGACGTCTAATACTGAACATAGGCCTCCCCCAAAGAGCGCCACTTTGAGTGGCTGCTCGCATCCTGCATCCATTAGCTCCCCGTGGTTTTCACCAGATCTTTGGTCCACCGAGTGAGGGGCCGGCCTACTGAACTAGACTGGAAGACGCAGCGGATAAACAGAATAGCTTTGTAAAATAAGGAAACAAAAACAAAAACAATTTCATTCAGTATTCAGGTAGGCTATAATTTATAACAACAACGCGTACGCATTACGTACTTTGCAATCAACAATACCACCATCAATGCCCATTCAACCATAACAACTTATACGACACAATCCGACTGCGACCTTCTCAGAAAACATAAGATTTTCCGTGAGATTAAATAGGGCTGGAGAAACTTGGTATAGCGACAAGCCTGGAATTTATTCGTTTATTTGTGTACGAACGTAGGTTTGCTACATTTGGGTCCTTATTTATATGGAAGATTACCGAAACGAACCAGGTTTATCGGCAGAAATGATTTAAACCAGTAATGGAAACATGCCACTGTAAACTTTAGGTATAGGCCTGTTTCATAGTCCGTTCAACGAATATAGATAAAGTGTGTGGAGTAGGGTAGTAGTACCTCTGCACTATATGACATTTTAGGTCATAGAGTCCATGACGTTTTAGGTCTTTTAGGTCCTAAATCAACTGAAATGCGTCATCAATAAAGCCATCAAATTTTCCAAAATCGTTATTTGTATTTATCTTGTCTTTGTCATAAACTTATACATTGTACCCATTTACCCAATTATGTCATAAAGATAAAGATCTGATAGTCCTTAAAATTTTAGCAACCAGCGTGATTTGAACCCCCGCCTTCCGAATCACTGGATTAGACGCTCTGCCAACTGAGCTATGGTTACATGACCGCTGACTGCAAAAATCCTCAGGACTATGTGTTTTACTGACTAAGCAATCATGGCGATATCCACCATATCCACATCTATCTTTTAAACCTCAAGTGTGGTTTACACTTTAAAATAATTTTCATAAATAATAAATAAATAAGTGTGTATATATTTCATACAGCGCTATCTAGCCCCAAACTAAGAATAGCTTGTACTATAGGAACCAGTGGGCCTAGCACGAATATTTCAATAAATCGTACGGTTAACGTATCGAGTTTACCGTACACTTACGCAGGGCGACGCTAGGTGGTAGCACGAAGCAAATTTTACAACTATCGAAATATCATATCGAACAAATTCCAAGTGAGTAAACCTTCGTAAGTTTACGATGACACTACGATAGCCAGCCTTCTAGTTTACGTCAAAGCAATATTCGTGCTCACGTTTTCATACAAAATGTGCGTACGCTAACGTTAGCGTACGCGGCGCTACGAAGACGATACGATAGTAACCAAAACCCTTCGTGCTACCAAATGTTGATTCGTTTTACGTCCGGTAGGGGCGCTGATCAAATGCCTTACAAATGACTTACGTTAACGATACACTTTTTTTTTTTCATATATTTTGGCTCCACACATAGTGTATTTAGCCAGTGTCAAGTATTGTAGTTTTTCATCGTATTATGAAATATTTCATGTAAAGTCAAGTCTTAGTCACAGTCAGTCAGGGTAGTCATAGTCCAGTCTAAGTCAGGTACTCATAATCCAGTCTAAGTCATATCCTAGTAAAGTGGTGGCAACTTTACTAGAGGTTTCTATGGAATTTTGGAAGCAACACGAAAAACCACGTTTCACTACATTATATCACTTGCCAACACTTATACTCGTAATTCAGCACTTAATAAATATAAATGCCACTAATTTTAAACATTAACACTAGAAAAAGCATAAGTTTTGTGAAATAATACAATGCAACGACGTGAACTTTTTCACGTTCCCGCCAAAAACTCATACACTTACTTTTACGCAAATATTCGTGCTAGGCTTACAGATAACTGATAGAATACTTAGATACTTTTTTGTTTATAAATACAAACATAGAATACAATATAACACCCAGACACAGAGCAAACATCGATGTTTATCACACAAATGTTCACACAACCTATAGTTCAGAAAGCAGAGACACTACCAACTGAGCTAATAGACCATTCATAAAGTCATTATGATCTTTACAGTTTCTTTGCTGACTGGAGCTAACAGTAATTAATAAAATTACAGCTCCATAAAGGATTAAGAACCATTATCTGGCTAGTGTTTAACGCTGCTATGTTAGGGTTATGGTATGTTTTTTTAGGTATTTATTATGGATATAAGTCATCATCATCATCATTAACAGCCTGAAGACGTCCACTGCTGAACATAGGCCTCCCCCAGAGCACGCCACCTTGAGCGGCTGCTCGCCTCCTGCATCCATCGGCTCCCCGCGGCTTTCACCAGGTCGTCGGTCCACCGAGTGGGGGGCCGGCCCACGCTGCGTCTTCCGGTTCGTGGTCGCCACTCGAGAACCTTTCTTCCCCATCGGTTGTCAGTTCTACGAGCGATGTGGCCTGCCCATTGCCACTTCAACTTACTAACTCTAAGAGCTATATCGGTCACTTTAGTTCTCCTGCGGATCTCCTCGTTCCGGAGCTTATCTCGCAGGGAAACACCGAGCATAGCTCGCTCCATAGCTCGCTGCGCGACTTTGAGCTTACTAATGAGGCCAACAGTAAGAGACCATGTCTCAGTTCCATAAGTCATCACTGGCAACACACACTGATTGAAAACTTTCGTTTTCAGGCTCTGCGGTATTTTGGACGAAAAGATAGGACGAAGCTTCCCGAACGCTGCCCAGCCGAGTTGGATTCTTCGCGCCACCTCTTTGTCGAAGTTGGACCTACCTAATTGGACAATCTGTCCTAGGTAGACATACTTGTCGACAACTTCGAGAGTATCGTTCCCAACAATTACCGGTATAGGTGGAACATGAGCATTAGACATGATCTTTGTCTTGTCCATATTCATCTTAAGACCAACCTGCTGGGAGACTCTACTGAGGTCGTTGAGCATGGTGCTAAGGTCCTCGAGCGATTCCGCCATTATGACTATATCATCGGCAAAACGAAGGTTAGTGATGTACTCGCCATTTATGTTGATGCCAGATCTTTTCCACTCCAAGAGCTTGAAAACATCCTCCAATGCGTTTGTGAACAGTTTCGGAGAAATAACGTCTCCCTGTCTCACGCCTCTTTGCAATGGAATTTGTTCCGTACTCTGGTCCTGTAGTCGGACTGACATAGTGGCCTTACTGTACAAACACTTCAAAACTTCGATATACCTATAGTCAATTTGGCATCGCTGCAAGGACTGCAGCACCGCCCAAGTCTCGATTGAATCGAAGGCTTTCTCATAGTCCACAAACGCTAGGCATAACGGCCGATTATACTCTTCGGTCTTCTGTATAATCTGGCGCAGCGTATGGATGTGGTCTATGGTGCTAAAGCCTTTTCGGAAACCGGCTTGTTCGGGAGGCTGGAATTCATCAAACCTGCGTGCGAGACGATTCGTAATGACTCTCGAAAACAGCTTATACACATGACTCAAGAGCGAGATGGGCCTATAGTTCTTCAATAAGGTGTTATCGCCTTTTTTGAAGAAGAGCACCACCACGCTCTTGTGCCATGCCTCTGGCGTTGTACCTTCAAGGATGACAGAATTAAATAACTTCTGGAGGACTAAAAGTACCGGTCTACCACCCGCTCTCAGAAGTTCAGTCGTAATTCCATCTTCACCTGGTGCCTTGTTGTTTTTAAGCTGTTTGAGGGCCATTCTAATCTCGTACAGGCTGACGTCCGGGATATCTTCGGTATAGTGTCGGACTAACTTGGCTCTGATGTCCTGAGCTGTGTTAGTAGCGGGCTTACGTGTCGAGGTGTATAACTGTCCATAGAAGTTCTCGATCTCTCTCAGAATCTCAGGCTTGGATGAAATGATGCTACCATTTTCGGTCTTCAGTTTTGTCATTTGGTGTTGCCCAATAGACGAATCCTTTGCGAACACTTTAGAGCCTTGGTTCCGCTCAATTGCGGCCTCAATACGTGAAGTACTAAGAGCACGCAAGTCGTGTCGCAAGGAACTCCAGATTCGTCTATTGAGTTCACCGTAGGCTGACATATCAACTGAAGACTGCAGCTTCATTTCGCTCCGGTCGGCCATTAGCTCAAGAGTTTTTTCTGAGAGCTTTTGAGTCTTCTTTCGGCGTTGGGTCTTAAAGAATTTCGATCCAACAGCTTGGACAGTTTCCACCAACCCGTCGTTTAGCTCGTCCACTGTGTTACAGTCGGCTAGGCACTGGAAGCGATTTTGGAGTTCCAGCTGAAAGCCTTCGGGGTTTTGGATTTGGACAGGATTTGGACGGAGCGTAGACTTCACCAGACGTGACCTTTCGAGCTTAACATTGATATTCAATGTGCCTCTAACAATACGGTGATCGCTACCGGTTTTCACCTTGCTGATCACAGAGACATCATCGAATATGTGCTTCTTGGTCGTCATGATGAAGTCTATCTCATTTTTAGTGGAACCGTCGGGACTTATCCACGTCCACTTCCTGGATGGCCGCTTCTCGTAGAAGGAGTTCATCATAAAGAGTTCCTCCTTCTCCATGAAGTCAGCCAGCCTCTGTCCTCGAGGGTTCCGCTGCCCGTATCCAAATGGCCCCACTCTCAGCTCATCGCTATTCCTTGTGCCCAACTTCGCATTGAAGTCTCCCATCACAACGGTGAAGTATGTTTCGGAAGTATGCATGGCTTCGGATATGTCCTCATACATAGCTTCTACTTCATCGTCTGAGTGTGCCGACGTCGGCGCGTATACCTGTATAACCTTCAACGAATACCGTTTGGTTATTCGGAGTACCAGGTACGCTACCCTGGCCGACACACTGTCGACTTTGACCACGTTGTTGACGAGAGACTTGCGGACGAGAAACCCGACACCTCCTTGGGAGAGTTGGTCTCCCTCCCGGTAGAAGAATAAGTTACCGGAATTTAGGATTATCGTGTCCTGTCCCTGTCTTCGGACTTCAGACAATCCCATTACATCCCAGCGTAACTTACCCATCTCCGCCTCTAGCTCGACCATCCTTTCGTCAGCCTTCAGTGTGCGCACGTTATGTGTTGCCAGGGCCAGGGGTCGTCGTTGGGGTTGGTAGCCGGGCGTCTGCCGGGGATTCTTCGCACCCCTTGCCCTGCCGTTACCGTGGCCGCTACCGTAGCCACGGGATAGCAGAGCTGCCGGGGACTGGGGGCCGTTTTTATTTGTGCTTGTCATTAGGGGGGGGGGGGGGGGGGGGGGGTTTGCCATAATCACCACGCTTGGCAGGCGGCTTGGTGATCGCAGTAGGTGAAGATTGATTGCCACCAAGACCGAGGGGAACGCTGCGACCCATTCCCTGGATATTCCCTTAGCCGCCTTCTACGGCACCCACGGGAAGAGATGGGGTGGTCCTATTCGTAACCGGGACCACACGGCATAAGTATGGATATAAGTATGTATGTTAAATATTATAAGTATGTGTATATTATATATTATATAATATGTATAATATTTAATATTTATTAATATATATATGTATATATCTTATGTATTAGTTTATTTATTAGGTATAGGTATATCTAGAGTGTGAATATTTTGATACTTTTTTATTTTCTATTTTAATATTATTCTCATTAAATATTTAGCTTCAACTAGACGTTTTTGGATTAATTCTCAATGTATTTTTGATAACTGATTACGTATTGTACACCACCGTCTACTCCTAGTTCAACTAATACTGTCCATCCAAAGGTTGCCTGGAAGAGATCGCTTTTAGTGATAAGGCCGCCCATTGTAATACCTACTACAGATATTATGTAACATTAATTAAGTACTTTGTGGTATACAATAAAGAATTTTTGTATTGTATTGTATTGTAAGCAACAACTGGGATATAACAATTTGTGTAGTTCAGCAAGTTGCTCGAGGTACCTATTTTGTCACATCTTGTGTACGTAGCGGAAACCATACACGATCGGCCGACACTCAGCTCTGAGGTAACAGAATTACCTGGAGAGCTGGCCACAGTTTAACTCATCAACAGCTGTCCATCCTTACCTACACAACACAGTGACTGGTTTTCGTACTTATCATAACTTCTTATTATAACTTAGCTTTATAGGTATTGGCTGCCATGAAATATAAGGTTGATCCACGATCGGCGCCTCAAAAACGGCACCATATGACACACGAAAAACAAGGCATATGCCTTGTTTTTCGCTTAGTCGCGTGTGACTGTGCCTAAGGAAAGTGGTTTATTTATCATATTTTTGTTTTACAACGCTATTACAGGGTGCTATGGTTCATTATTAAAATGAAACAACCGCTTGTGGACTATATTATATTAGCTGGAGAGGTATAATATCTGTAGAAGTAAGCATTGGCGCGGGGACAATTATGAGGTTTAGTTTTCATAAAGAATGTGTATCTATAGTATATTTGATTTAAGGGTATTGATTAAAAAATGGTTAAAATCGGTCCAGCAGTTTCGGAGGCTATAATTATTCGGTACAAACAAACAAATAAACTCATATTATAGCACAGATTATAATTATATTATACTAATATAGGTAGTATATAGTATAGATAGTTGCAATATATCATTGGTTAACTAGTGAGAAATTCTGCAAAAGGTTGTAGCCGACGGGCATAGGGTTCGGGCCTTCTGATGACGAGGTGCAGATTAAATAAAACCTTTATCTTGACAAATACGGGTTTATTGGTGTTCTTCACAGTACAGTCACATTTAACACAGAACTACAGAGGGAAAACAGTCACAACATGGGTAATAAAATGCACAACTCTCCGAAATATAGAAAAAAACGCGTCTCAGCCCATAGAACATAACGGCGGACTGACTAAAAGCGCGGGGGGACCCGCGCTCGCTATTGTTTTGGGCGCGTATACAAATGTCCCTGCTTGGACGTCGCGCAGCGCGCGCGTCAATTTTATAGAGTTAGGCTACGCGCTGATTGGCTCATACAAACAATACAGCTAGCATCTTAATACAAAATATACCACATTGCAGGGTGTTGGTATGATGGTATGACTGACATAGGGTTGCCTGGTTATAAGGTCAATTTCTTGGCCCATTTTTTATTCTTTATAGGCAAAGCCACACTGCACCCGCACTGTCTCGTCACCTGATGGAAAGTGATGACGTGGCCAACGGTGGTGCATGCTTGCCTAGAAGATACCTGTTCACTTTCGACTTGAAAACTCCCACATCATAGTTGGCTGTAAACAAGGACGCCGGCAAGGTGTTCCACTCATTGGCTGTTCGCACTATATAAAGTGCATAGCAAAACGCTTAGTGCGGGTTGATGGAATTTCAACCATATACCTAATGGGTGCTATGTTTTTGTGCGCCTTGATGTCCGGTGAAAGAATGGAGATAGAGGAATAAGATCGTGTAACTCCTTCACACACTCTCCAAAATGCAGTCTAAAATAAACCGATAAACTGGCAACTTTACATCAGTGCTCTAAAGCTAAGCTTCCACCAACGCATCATTACCAATGAGTCTATTGGCTCTTCTCTGAATGGAGCCCAAGGCTTCGAGCTGGTATTTAGCTGAACTATCCCAGAGATGGCTACAGTATTTAATATCCACATTACAGTATATAATATATATATAATATACAGGATCGGACTTGCGCTTTATAAAGGTTTAGGAGCTGTTTTCGATGTGAAATACTGTCGCACCTTCCCTAGGATTCCAAGGTTTTTTGCATCTAATAGGTACACTTAAAAGTAAAGACAGTTTAAAAATTATTTCTCTTCTACGCAACATTTAAACAAGGGCTCTGTTTCTTCAAAATAGTCTTCTGAAATGTCAAGTACTGTCTTGTCAATGACTTTTCTTACTGTTTACAATGCACTGTGTCTAAAGCGATTATTGAAATGAAATAACAGGCCTCAGCGGTGGTCGGTCGGCGCCAATTTCCAAGGGGTGGAGAAGGGTAGAGGTACGCGTAGCCGAGTTGTTTGTTGTCAAACAACACAAACTTTACAGAGATAGCGAGGAAGGGGGTGAGATAGAAAGAGGTTTTATCTTGATTTGTCTTCCATACTTCTAAAAATGTAATGTTGTGTGATGTCTTGAATAAATATTTTCTTTCTTTCTTCTTTCTTTCATTTGTTTTATTTGATCACAATCTATCACCTGACCAGCTAGTGCCGTACCTGCAATGGATTAAGATAAACTTTAGAGTGAAGCTGCCGGAACATACTCTCAAGTTGAGGGTGGTAGCTGATAAAATATATCAAATTAGTAACAGTTAAGGTTAGGACAGAGTAAACAAGTTGAAATCGTATTGGGCATGATGAGGAAGAAAGGTTCTTGAGTGGCGACAAAGAACTGGAAGTCGCAGCGTAGGCCGTCCCCCTCCCCCACTAGGTGGACCAAAGATCTGGTTAAAACCGGGGGAAGCATCGGCTCCATCGGGATGCAGGAAGCCAGCAGCCACTCAAGGTGGTGTCTATGGGAAATCCTATATTCAGCAGTGTATGTCTTCAGGCTGTTGATGATGATGTTGAAGATTAAGGTATCCAAAATGATACAGGAATATTAAATATAACTTCACCACGAAGATTATAGCCTTCTGGTAGCGCTCAATAATAAATACATAGGTACCTTTTGTAGCGGTCACCCATCCAAATATACATGACGGCAGGGAAACAACCGTGTTTTATTTGCAAATAAACGATTTGGATTTGGATAATGTTAAGTGCCCAACGCTGTTGCACGCGACAACTGAGTCGCAAATCACTACGGTTAGTAATACCTACCTACACGTTCGACAGGGCATCCTAAAATTATCGTGAAACGTTGTCTGTGGGCGCCTCTATTATCACAGAATAGATATATAGTACTACGTACTATTACATTATACATGTGACAAATAGATACTACTTACAATACTATAAACATAAAAGAAAATTATATGATAATAGAATAACAATTATAATAAACGATGTTGCGTATTTTTCCCGATTGGTTTAGAACAGAATTTCGAAGGGTACTTACTTGAAACAATCTATTCATTTGAAAAGGCTTAAAATCCGAAGGTTTGCCGGCTTTTAATTAACCAATCAATGATAAGGATCTTGGACCTAAAGAAAATAAGGAAAATTGAATGAACAAGGCAAGAAATGGAAAAGCTTTTGGTCTATGTTGTTTAACAGTCTCCGTCTTTACCTACATAATATTATTATAACCATTTCTATAGAAATTATATAGAAATGGTACAGTATATTTTTTTTTAAATATTGATAATGAGTTACAAAAAATATAAAAATTAGTTTTCCAGTAAATAGAAAATAGAGTTTTTATGTAAAGCAATAATGTGATGAGCTAGTCGCTCACTTGATGTTAAGTGACAGTTGCAGTGTCACAACTTTAAAACATAAAGTTTCGTGTGACACTGCACTCCGCACGTCATCCTGAGACATCACATAATCTAGCAATCAGATCACTAGACTGTGAGATCGTCATAAAGTCTAATTTACCCAGTAATTTCACTAACTACAATGACCTTTAAACCGGAACACAGCAGTACTTGCACACTACTGCTTCGGGGCAGGATAACTGGCATTGCGGTGGTATATACCGAGACGTACTTCGCAGAAATTTCTACCACCTAGTGGTGGTGCCTATCTCCTAACTATTATATTGAAAACTGAAGGAGACCTTTGCCCAACATTAGGACACAACAGGTTTAAAAAAGTTAATTACCACTGTATTCATCATCATCATCAACAGCCTGAAGACGTCCACAGCTGAGCATAGGCCTCCCCCAGAGAGCGCCACCTTGAGCGGCTGCTCGCCTCCTGCATCTATCGGCTCCCCGCGGTTTTCACCAGATCGTCGGTCCACTTAGTGTGGGCCAACGATTACTTTAAATAATTAATTACTTAATTGTTGTATTACACCATTATGTCTATTATGTGTCATTAGCCCAATATATTCCCACGGCTGGGGCATGTGCTTTATTCTCTCAATGTGCGAGAGTGTAGGCCAACCCACGTTGGCTACGTGTGAACGTTGAGTTGGTGGAAAATTCATCTTTACGCCGCAACGGCTAACGAAACAAAATTAGGAAAAATTTTACCCTGAGTTTCCGTGGAAAAGTGGGAAAAACAAAAAAAATATGAATGAAATAAATTGTTTATCCATGGCAAAAGACCCAAAAGAAAAAAAAAGCGAAAGATACTGCAAAAACCAATTAAAACCGTGACACGCCTGTAATAAAAAGGTTAAAACTTCTCGAAATTGATGCGATAACAAGGTTTATCCAACAAAGAAAATATTAGAACGAATACAAAATATCAAACCCGCAGCACTACAAAAACCGCATCGTGTTTGAATAATTCGTATCCGTATCCTGGTTATAATGGGGGAAGTGGCAATAAACATTGATAATGGCGTAGATTAGGGAGACACGGGCAGAATTGCCCAATTTTGGGGAAACCTGGTCCCTTACTTTATAAGGCTGGTTTCTTGACAAGTATTAGGTCATCATTAGGACTGACATAAATAAAGTAAGTAGATTTTATGAAGTGAAAGGATGATTAATATAGTTACTAGGTGGTAGGTCTTTTCTGCGAAGTTCGTCTAGGTAGGTACCACCACTTTGCCAGTTATTCTGCCGATAAGCACAGTAGTGTGCAAGCACTACTGTGTTCCGGTTTGAAGGGCATTGTAGCTAGTGAAACTACAGGGCAAATGAGACTTTATGATCTGATCCCACTGTCTAGAAATCTTTTTTAGACTGTGTAATGTCTCAAGATGACGTGCGCAGTGCGCAGTGTCTCGCAAAACTTTAATTTAGAGTTCCGAGTGACACTTCAATCTGTTATGGGCGGCCGTGACGGTTAACATCAGGTGAACGACTAGCTCGTCACGTCATTCATTTACATAAAAAAAAGTTAAGTACATATTTTCAGTATTGTGTTCCTATACTAAAAATATGTAGGTAACGTACCGTGTGTTCCCAGCGGTGTGAGTATAGGGCCACCCCATCTCTTCCCGTGTGTGCCGTAAGAGCCGGCTAAGGGAATATCCAGGAAATGGGCTGCAGCTTTCTCATCGGTACAAATCTTTTGCAATCACCAAGCCGCTTGCCGAGCGTGGTGATTGTGGCAATCTCCCTATTCTTCTTCTTCTTCTCGTGTAGGCAAGTGGTCGGTCCTGGAGTCAGAATTTTTAGGCCGCCCAAAGGCTTCTGACTTGGCTTAATGACTACTGCTTTAAGACAACAGCCGGGACCGACGGCTTAACGTGCCCTCCGAAGCACGGTAGCGCTCAGTTGTATAAACCACTTTATATCATAGTAGTGACCGCAGCGAACGTTGCTAACTTTACCGATCGGTTAGAAACGGCAGTCGTGCTTTGCTATGAGTGCTACGTAGCAAACACCCTATGATAAGCGTCCAAAGTGGCGTTTTATGGAGGAAGCTTGTGTTCAGCAGTGGACATCTTCCGGCTGTTTATGTGTACTACTACTAATTAGAATAAAAAAGGCCGATACCAAAGTATCGTAGCGTCATGAAATTTACATACTTTCCCAAAATATAAGTTTAGATATATTACAACAAGGCGATAACCGGAGCTTGAAAGGAGACTAGTCTAGACTGGAAACTTTAAATGAAAATGACCGTAACCTTTGATAGCTGTTTGCTTGTTTTTGTGCGTTTTACAGAAGAATCTTTCAAATAAAACACAACAGTAATATCTTTTAGTAAAATTCTATGAAATATTTAAGTAATAATGAAAAATGTTAATGAAACTTGGGATGTAGTTATTAGCTCCTGTAATAAAGTTTTTTAGGTGTTACCTTGTTTAAAGGTACCTACATAATATTATGTTTGTAGAGAAGTTCGCAAAAAACTTGTACAAAATTTTACATTATTTTCTGCCAAAGTTAATAAATCTTTCTTCATCTAAGTTATAATATATTTGAAAATAGTTGGTGATCTAACAGGAAAATAGAAGCATTAATTAGTCATAAATTCGACATCGATAAAAAGATTTAATAAAATGGATAGCTTTAATATTACAGAATGGAAGACAACGTACCTCTCGAAAATTCTGAGTATCAAAAAATTATTTTACCTAACTTTATTAGACGGGATTTTTATCACGTATTTAATGGCTTGAAAACACCTAACAGGAAAATTACAAAGGAAACAACTCAACAAAAATCTAGCCTCAAAAAAAATCCAACCAAAACTGAGCTCTAAAATGACTGTCATACGTCATACGTTGTTATAAACGACATAAAATGATAAACACTGGAATAAATAGCTACATTTAATCCTCGCGACGCGAATTTTAAATGGCTGTCGCAGTAATGAGCGTAATGTAAAGCCTGCTTTCCATAGAGCACATACCCACTAGAGATGAAATTATAAACCGTCCACGGCAGCAATAGTTTCACATCACATCATCAGCCTGAAGACGCCCACTGCTGAACATATGCCACCCCATAAAACGCCACTTAGGGCGCTTATCATAGGGATTTTCCATAATCACCACGCTTGGCAGGCAGCTTCGTGATCGCAGATTTTAATGTACCGAGGAAAATGCTGTGGCGCGTTCCCTGGATATTCCCTTAGCCGGCTCTTACGGCACCCGTGGGTAGAGATAGGGTGGTCCTATTCACAAGCCAGGCAAATAAGCAATAGCATGTTTAAATAGGTAAGTTCTAAATAACATTAACGTTCCATGGTCGTGCTGTAGCATCACAGATATAGGTACATACAATAAAGCAGTACTGAATAAAAGGTAAACTAAAAGGACCTATTCAGAATTTCAGACTTATCACACTAGATAATGTAATATTGGATTTTTATGCCTACAAGATTGTGCAGTGATAAAGAAACTAAAGTTTTTAACTAGAGAGCAGATACAGTTACCGTACATAAGGATGTCAAATATTGATAAATAAACCCTAATTCTATATCACTCACTGCAGGTCAATTTACAAGCGTGCACTGTACTTTAGAGAGCGGTTTAGCCAATCAGGGCTAATTATCGTTTGGTGGAAAGATTCAAACAAAAAAGTGGAACTCTAGCGGGTGTGTGCTCTATGGCTCCACAGTGAGCTTATCCGCTGAAGTACGTCTCACGGAAATGCCGGTCATTTATCATAAAGTCTGTGTGAGAATGGTTCTCAAGGGGGGGATTCTGTCGATGTGAACTGAATGTTATGCTAAGTTATAGCAGGGCCGCCGGCCTAAGACGGTTTTTATACATTGTTTTCGGAAAGTTACCTTTATTAACATACGGTGAGACCACCCTAAGCTGTCAAGGGTCTTCATTTATACTCTGATAAGACTATATTGAATTTACGCCGAATTCAGTGAACCTTTTCATACAAAGGCAGTTGTATCAATAGACGGTGGATACAGGGCAGTAGGTATATTTCCTTCACCGCTCAACATTACTTGTAACATTTCTTTAATTTTATAATGCTTATTTTAAAATTGGAAACATAATGATGTCGGTGGTTTGAAAATTTCCAGATTTCACGATAAACTGGGAATAAACTTGAATTAATTTTTTACTGAATTTTTTTAAATATAAATGAATGACATGGTGTTTAGTCGTTTACCTGATGTTAAGCGTCACGGCTGCCCATAACAGATTGCAGTATCACTCGTAACTCTAAATTAATAGGTAGGTATAGCAGACTTATGTGTGTCCAAGGTCGGACACACTTTTAAAAACTAAAATTATATTTTGGCAACCACGAAAATGATTTGAATTACCAGCCAAGGTTTGAGCTGTCTCGGCGATCGATTCAGACTGATGCCCGGTGCACGGTGGTGCTGCAACGTCCCGAAGTCGCTGCATCAGCATTTTGTTGGGGGTAAGGAAGGGGGCACACATAACATGCGTGACACTGCACTGCAAACAAAGCACACGAAGTTGGAGAATCTTTCGCACTAAGGGTAGGTTTTTTGAACCATAGTTTGTATATATAGACTGTCTGTACCAATACATACCTACGTAGGTAAGTAAAGTACCTGCTTGTAATCAGAGACAGCTTCTATAATGTGATGGATGAGCAGACTTATAACCTGGTGACAGCGGGTTCGATTCCCGCGATACAGGGCAAGTTTAAAAAATGCATATACGTTTTTTAAGTATTTATGCATTTCGAGTCCGAGAGTCCCTTACTCTGGAACTTCGAGGACAATGGTCTTCGGTGGTAACAGATGCAGTAATCTAAGTTACGGTCTAAGATCTGTATGTAATTAGGCATTATTGTAAGTTATATTATTTTATTCAAATACATTGAACACAATAGTAGCATAGTCACAGAATATACATAATCACGAAAGAAACACAAAGCAAATCCTAAGTGCTGAATATGTAAGAAAGTATGACCTCCTAAAAAGCCTACACCTACCTACAAAGTTGTACCTATTATGTTATACCTGAGTACTAAACCCACGTATCTTAACATAGTTTACGATGGGGCCTTAACTACTGTTTGTAAGTTTAGCGTGCTCGATTATTTCCAGTAAGTATTATCCAGTTTCCACGAGGGATCAGAACTTTCTTCGAGACGAAAGCTATTACAGTCCTTTTTAAGTATGGTTTTTAAAGAAGAACTGAAACAGAAAATTCATTGACTTGTGTGTTGCTAAAAATATAACGCGTGTAATATAATATTGTCTTATTAAAATAGTAATTTCAAAAAGTAATTGATAGTTGGTGATTGGAAATTGGAAATCAGAAATTCGAAATTGGATTTGGAAGTTGGAAATCTGTCTGTTACATAATCTGAAAAATTTACAATCACATGAATAATGTATATTTGTAAATGGGTATTAGTTTGACTTACCTACTCTGCCTCAATATCTGACTTCATTATAATTATCTGTCATGGCCACTAGTAACACTCAATCTATCTATACATATAATAAAACTGTAGAGATAAAAAAGTCTGTAATTGCAAGATATCAAGAAAAATCTATACATATAATAAAACTGTAGAGATAAAAAAGTCTGTAATTGCAAGATATCAAGAAAAAAATGACACGGGTTGGCTTAAAATTAGCCGCTGATCACGTTAAGCCACTTTTTGAATACTTTGTCTGTTTGTTTGTTTGTTTGTTTGTTTGTTATGACTGAACTCCTAAAATACTGAATGGATTTTCATGTGGTTTTCACTAATATGCTTAGAAATAACCGGCGCTTAACATAGGATATATTAAAATTGATATATCGTTAAAAAAAATTGATGACAATTATTGAGATTTCATTACGAAGCGAGTCGGAGTTTTAAACAACATGGCCGATTGGTGTTATTTTTGGCTACTTACGGTATATAAGTTACGACATGTCACAGACTAGAAAAAAAAACAATCGACTACTTTTTTTTTATTTTGGCTACTGTTTCCGCCAAATGCGGCACAACTTTGCCACTAACCATGAAGGTATAGTCACTCATAAAAGGGTGGAGATTACTAATGTTTTGGATATCTTACACTCTGTGCCACATGTTTATCTGGAGGCACAGATTAAAGAAAAAAGTCTCTGTGAAGAATGTATACGACCAAAGAGTATTATTAGTAGATACCGGTTTTCTAAGGCGTGATTTTTCAATCATCAGATAAAAGTTGTTCATTAGGTAAAACTAAACACTGTAAAAATAAAAAGCGAATTTTTTAAGCGGAATACTGAAAATTGAAATGTTTTTGTTTGTTTTAGCTGGTTTATAATTTATTAGTCCCGAATAACCGTTATCCAGCCATTGAAAAATCAGCAATAAGAGAATCAAAACAATTTATGTTTTACAGGTTGTTTAGCATTTTAGAAGTTAGACAAAAAGCAACAAATAGATAAAAAAATAAAATAAAATAAAAGCAACAAGTAGATGTTTTTTATTGTAGCATTAGACGACATTTGTATTTAGCCAATGATAAGAACCATTGATGATTCACCGTATGGTCCCGGTTTGCGAGTAGGACCACCCCATCTCCTCCCGTGGGTGCGGCTGAAGGAATATTGAAGAATAAGACAACGTGGAAAATAGTGGACATATAAATGTCGACTCCTTTTACAGTAGCGCACTTAAGTAAGTATTTATAATTTCTAATTAGTATTAACAAAATTAATTATGTACGCATCGTATAGGTAAATGCAATTTACACGTGTGCTAATACGTGCTCAGCTCCGAAAAGATTTAGTGGATTTGTTGTTTGTTATATAGAAAATGCATGAAAATGTATGAGCTATTATTAGAGTACCTAAACGTAGAAATAACACAATACAAGCGTGCGAAGCCGCGGGCAAAAGCTAGTTTAAAATAAAAGTGTATTCCACCTTGCCAGTACATAAACTCGAACAGCTTACCACGCGAATTTATACACAGACCGATTATGGCTTCTTACGTATACATAATATGATTTTGTACATACATTATTGAACCTGTTTTGGGAGGGGAAAATGTCTATGCACTTCTCTGTCACCACGGGGGTGGCACCAGGGTCTATGTGAGCCTCGAATCCATTAAAAACCATTTGCAGTTTTCCACTGGGGCTAGATTGGTCGCGTTAGCATTCTACCATCCTCAGACTATTGCACCTAGCCCGAGCGAAGACCAGATGAATGTAAGTTTTCAATAGAATAAAATATATTCTATCACTAATTTAATGTCAGAGTAGGTTAATGTTATAATTAGAAGAAAAAAACATTCTACGGTTCACGGTTCAGGAGATGGGCGGTGGGTATGAACCGCAATTTTTGACCTAGTGAACATTATTTTTTTTTAAAAAAGAACCCAGATTTTGCCTAAATCAAACGTGATCACCATGGAACTGGTTTTAAAGTGTAAACCACACTTGAGGCACATCTATAAAGATATTATAGTGTTTCGTATTCAGCGGTTATGTGACCATAGCTCAGTTGGCAGAGCGTCTAGTCCGGTGAGTTGGAAAGCACGGGTTTAAATTCCGCTGGTAGCTAAAATTTTAAAGACCGTAATATATTTGTGATAAGATGAAAAACTTGATTGATGTGCATATTGATGTGACTCACAAAATTATGTGGCTCACAGATTGATGTGAGTCACAGCTTGATGTGTCTCACAGATTTTTGACAAAGCGTTCTAACACTTCACTGAAATAAGGGCATAGCTGTGACACTGTCATTGCATCTAGACTATCACCGATTGAAAATATCAATTAATTTCCCTTTTGATATCCAGTTCACCCGGATCTGGGTCATTAGTCAAACGAGCGTTGGTTTCAGCGGGAACTTAGTTGCTGACGTCGTTAAGTACCTACAGGGCTACGCTCTTAAGATTGAGACCTTGTAAAGTTGTGTATGTAGCTTCATAATTGTGTGTGTATATGTATAAATCTCGTAATGTTCTTATAAATATATACAATGTATGACTAGCTGCGCCCCACGATTTCACCTGCGGATAAAAAGTAGCCTGTGTGTTAATAGAGTACATAAGCTATCTGTATTCCATATTTCATCCAAATCCGTCCAGCCGCTTGAGCATGAAGGAGTGCCAAACATTCACACAAACACACATACAATCTTTCGCCTTTATAATATTGATGTGATTGATTATGTCAGATACCATGGATAATTACGCACGTACTTCTAAGAAATTACTTAGTTCTCAATAATAAACAAACATTTCAGCCTGCAGAGTAAGATGCCTCTTAAGCTTAAACATGCCATTTGCTGAAAATCTTGTAAAGTATACTTTAAAACTTTGAATTTTCAGCTGAAATAGTTAAACTTGAAGGTTCCTGAAAAATGTTGAAAGTTTTTGTTTAATGTAGCGTCGTTAAAGCTAGAAAGCTAGAAGTTTGTTTAGTCCATGCTTTTAACTAAAGATACAATGGAAAAGGTATTTAATGTATTACATGCTAAATACTTATTTGTATATCAAATATAATATAGAAAGGAACAAACGCTTTATTTGCACAAACTGTACACAGAGACAAACAACAATAATAATTATTATGCTAAACAACTAAAAACGGAAAACAGAATTTATAATACCTGTATGATGTCTCAAAATGACCTACGCAGTGCAGTGTCACGCAAAACTTTATATTTTCGAGTTCCCAGTGACACTGTCTGACAATCTGTTATGGGCAGCCGTGACACTTAACATCAGGCGAACGACTAGTTCGTCACGTCATTTGTTTAAATAAAAAAAAGATACCCATAATAGGCTACGGTGACCAAATTTCCATTTTTCCATTGGTGGGTCGTATGCCAGTTTACAACCTTTTATATAAAATAAGTACCTACTTAGAAGCGCTCCAAGTTTTCGTCTGCAATCTCACGGGACCTCTAATATTAATATGGTGTTAGGTGTCTCTTACTAAAATTTATCTGAAGGAACCATTTACTATATGTGTGGCCTGTTGCCTGTTGGCCTGCCCAATGCCCATTACCATTGCTTTTATTATCTTAGTTTTATGGTGTGATGTTGGAAATGTTCTGTAGTTAATTAAAGTTATCCATGTTAATTTAATTGAAATAAATAAATAAAAATTTAATTAATATTGCCATTGCAACTTGCTAATTCTAAGAGCTATATAGGTCACTTTAGTTCTCCTGCAGATCTCCACATTTCGGATCTTATCTCGCAGGGAAACACGTCCACTGCTGAACAGAGGCCTCCCCCAGAGAACGCCATCTCGCCATCTGAATCCACTGACTCCCCGTGGTTTTCACCAGATCGTTGGTCTACCCAGTGGGGGGCCGGCCTATGCTGCGTCTTTCGGTTCGTGGTCACCACTCGAGAACCTTTCTTCCCCATCGGTTGTCAGTTTTACGAGCGATGTGTACATTTATGGTATGGTATGGTGTTTGACAACTTTTTTCGCGCTAGTTGCTTTTTACTTCAAAATACTGACACGGGCTTTTAAATATCCTAAAAACCTATTTTTTTTTTCAATCCCTATAACAACAGGGTTGGAGTACGGTGAGGTTAGCAAAATACTCCCCCATGGAAATTCCCCATCTAAATACGTAAACAAAACAATAACTTCGTGTATAATATAACATACTTTATCGCCGCCAAAGTTATGGGCACATGAATGGTAACCGTTTATTGATAGCTTGTTGTAAACAAACGCGATAAAACTAAATGGTTGATAAACCAATGTTTAATCGAAATGGAGTATTATGGATGAAGTTTTCTTGGTTTATATTTTATTTTATTTTGTAACGCAAATTGACGCGTCTCTATTTCCCATAGCAGTCAGAACTCTTAAATAACAAGTCATGCACGTCACTGCTGGCTGCCACTGCTCTAGTCAATTGTTTTTTCTCTAATCTGTAGCCACTAACACATGTTGTCCTGAGACATACCAAAGGGCTCATTCTTACTTCCACTAACATTTTTACACATTGTGTATATATCTACTGCGTATTGTTATGTAATAACAAACTCCATTTAATTAAGCGCGCTATAAACATACCTAAAATAACCAAAACCCTACCTACACCTACATTTCAGTCCGAACACTCGTTAGCGGAAATCTTGCTGAAATAACAATGAGTACCTATTTCACGGAATCACACAGCCAACAATAACCATGAAATTATTGTTATACATTTGGTCATACGCTGTCATAACAAGTCGTAGCTGATATAAAGCCTATCGTCCACCAAAGCAAACCGAAGCGGGAAAGATCTGCAAGTGCCGAAAAACAGATATAACCAATTAACCAAGCAGAACTTTTTTTTTTTAAATATCAGTAGGATGGGTGACCGCTATTACCATTGAGCACTATCGTTTATTTTGGAGAGTATACTAAAATATCGTCGTCAGGCCCGATTGTTGTGAGACAACAGTCGTTTAGCCAAGTCAAAAGACTTCAGCGCAGCGTGAAAATTCTAACCATACACGAGAAAAATGAAGACTAATAATATAAAAACTACATAAGTACAACTTACGTAAAAATAACACTTTTAAAGATGTCGTTATAACTACTTATTTAAAACCACTGACACAGAATAAATAATAGTACTGCCACCAACATAAAATAAGTAAGACTGTTATAGCTCTTCTTCGCTTCGGTGGATGATAGATCTTACCTATATCATAACACTGCTAAATAAAGATGGTGGAAATTAGTATCGCTAACAAGATATTTATGGCAGGAAAAGCAGAGTTTGATGATACTCAAATTAGATTGGTTTTCCCATAATATTGTGCTTGTTAATTTGGGTGATTTTAATGTTCATAGACATAATATTTGCTAAATAATTTTTAATTTCCTGCTCTACGTTTATATTGCAGTTGATAAAGTACCAAATCTGTTGTAATAATTTTAACAGTCATTTATAAGTTGATTTCAAAACAAAGAGATTTTAGTTTTCAGAACGCTTATTTGTATTTTTCTCGTATTTTTATCTAAAAATTTAAGTATTTACCTAATGTGGCTTTTTATTTTTTCTATTTATACTCATCCTGTCGAAGGGAAGATGGAAGGAAAAGGGAAAAAGATAGGAGATTCGCTTCCCTCTTACCCATAAACAGGTTAAGGTGTAAAACTAATTAAGCCGTGCGAAGCTGGGGCAGGTCAACTAGTGCAATATAAATTGATGATGTACGTTTTTTGACATACTTTTGTAGATTTCTCATCATTTTTATACATAATTATAATAAATTGAGTTCTAGTTGATAAGAGGGTGTTAAACAAGTATTTTTTTTTTCTTGAGTACGAAGAAAGACGCTGAAGTTTATTTAATGTCTCAATATTTTATTATTATTTTTTACTATCAGTGTGCCTCTATACAAAATTATATGTAAGCACTCCTTTTATTAAGTACTTCATTATAGTAAAACTAAGTATAAAATAATGCCCAAGTTATTCTATTTTACAGTCTCCAACCGAAAGGTGCTTTAGTTAAACATAGTATTAATTAAATGCGCACAATTACTAAATTAAGCTTCACAGACCAAAAATTGATCCAAATATGACGTTGAAATAAAAAGCCAAGGTTTATTTACTCAAGTCTAGACTTAATTTACCTCTTTTGAAAAGTCACTAATGAACTAAATAATAATATTAGGTTACCTTTCATCTACAGAGAGAATACATTTATTTTTATTTACTTTAAATGGTGAAGAGGTTAAGGTGAATATAGGTACTACTTTTCTTAGTTAGGTAGGTTTTTATGCAAAGTTCGTATAGGCAGATAGGTGATGCTTTCCCAGCTATTCTGCCGCCAAACGTGGTGTGCAAGCATTACAGTTTTCCAGTTCGAAAGCAATTGCAAACGAATAAGACTTTATGATACACAGTTTATTTATATTATTACTAAGACTGTGCTGATGCAGGATGACGTGCGCAGTGGGGTATCAAGTGAACTTTATATTTTAGTTAGAGTTCCGAGTGACAAAGCAACATCTGCTCGAAACTCTACTATTATGGAGAGCTGTTTCCCCGAGACGGATTCAAGTCTTGTTTCTGTCTGGGTCCTAATTCTCTACGAAAACACAGATTCCACATGATACGAAACCAGGTCGTTATCGTGTCTTGTTCCAAATCGTGTCACAGCATTAGTAATACCTTCACTTTACATTAAATTTATTTTTATTTTAATTTGAATAAAATATTGACATAAGTGGTGGTATCTTTTGACGTGTTGGTGTTTCAGAACGCATCTCCGTGGAACATTATGATTTTTGACAGTTCAAATCGCGCCAATTCCACATTCATTTCGCGCGATTTCGTTTTCATTTCATAGAGAATAGATTTTTGCAGATTCCTTATGTAAGACAAGGAGTTCGTGTCGTTTCGAAGTAAGGAATCGTAAAGTGGTCATACAGAATGACTAGTGGGACAATGCTGTGTCAATTGTATTGCTCAATGGTATATACTACCTATACGTGCCGGCACGCGTTGTGGCGTAGCGGTTTGCGGTCGCTACGCTTGCTGTGTCTATACGTTTGGCGCGAAATGAAGTAATAGAAAGAAACTTGTATAAACAGAAACCATCTGGTTTCTATCTGGTAACGGTCTCGAGACCATCCCGTGGAAACAGGCCCTTATTCGTTAATTTCTCAAAACTGCGTTAAATATGAGGTTTTAATTTAAATGAGTTACCTTTTTAGAATGCTAAGTGCAAATTAAGTTTCGTTACCAAGTTTATTAAAGTCTGTTTAAGTTACGGTTTTCATATACCCAAAATATAAATTTACTTTATCCACACAAGAATTTAATAAATGTTAATGAGGTACGAAGGAGGCTTGGACGTGGATGATTGCGGACTTTTCTCAATAGATGAAGGTAGAGGCGGCCCTTTGTAAACATCTGTGGTAAACAGGTAAAGATGATACGTAAACGTTTGGAAATTCTGCCGATAGATTTTTAGATCTGCAAACTGAGCCTTATATTAAACTAGAAAATCAAAGGCTATCAGCGAGTAACATGGGTGAGAGCGAGTGCGAGTGAGAGCGAGTGTGGGCAAGAGCTAGTGTGGGTGAGAGCGAGAGTAGGCCAGAGCGAGTGTGGGTGAGAGTAAGAGTAGGTGAGAGCGAGAATAGGCAAGAGCGAGTGTGGGCGAGAGCGAGAGTAGGCAAGAGCGAGTGTGGGCGAGAGCCAGAGTGAGAGTAGGTGAGCGCGAGCGTGGATGAGAGCGAGAGTAGGCGAGAGCGAGTGTGGGTGAGAGCGAAAGTAGGCAAGGGCGAGTGTGGGTGAGAGCGAGAGTAGGTGAGAGCGAGTATGGGCAAGAGCGAGAGTAGGCAAGAGCGAGTGAGAGCGAGAATAGGCAAGAGCGAGTATGGGTGAGAGCGAGTGTGGGTGAGAGCGTGAGTAGGTGAGAGCGAATGTGGGCGAGAGTGAGTTTAGGCAAGAGCGAGTATGGGCGAGAGTGAGAGTAGGTGAGCGCGAGCGTGGATGAGAGTGAGAGTAGGCGAGAGCGAGTGTGGGTGAGAGCGAAAGTAGGCAAGGACGAGTGTGGGCAAGAGCAAGAGTAGGCGAGAGCAAGTGTGAGCGAGAGCGAGTGTGAGCAAGGGTGTGCATGGTTTAGCAGTCACCTGTCCATCTTTCAAACTGATGCAACCTGGTTTTAATCCTACTCGGCCTATAACTTTTTATGTCATGTAATGAATAAACCGACATGTTTAAGAATCACAAAATACAAAGGCATGTGTCATCCCAACAACCCGCACTTGGACAGCGAAGTGAATAACGTTCACTCTCTCCTGTGAAAGGAGCACCGTATCTAAGCAGTCGAAACATTAACTTAAAAAATAAAAGAATAAGTACTTAGAGTATTTTTATTTATATAACTAGCTTTCACTTTAGTTCTCCTGCGGATCTCCTCGTTCCGGAGCTTATCTCGCAGGGAAACACCGAGCATAGCTCGCTCCATAGCTCGCTGCGCGACTTTGAGCTTGCTAATGAGGCCAACAGTAAGAGACCATGTCTCAGTTCCATAAGTCATCACTGGCAACACACACTGATTGAAAACTTTCGTTTTCAGGCTCTGCGGTATTTTGGACGAAAAGATAGGACGAAGCTTCCCGAACGCTGCCCAGCCGAGTTGGATTCTTCGCGCCACCTCTTTGTCGAAGTTGGACCTACCTAATTGGACAATCTGTCCTAGGTAGACATACTTAGCTCTAGCTATAGCTCTTAGAGTTAGTAAGTTGAAGTGGCAATGGGCAGGCCACATCGCTCGTAGAACTGACAACCGATGGGGAAGAAAGGTTCTCGAGTGGCGACCACGAACCGGAAGACGCAGCGTAGGCCGGCCCCCCACTCGGTGGACCGAGGACCTGGTGAAAGCCGCGGGGAGCCGATGGATGCAGGAGGCGAGCAGCCGCTCAAGGTGGCGTGCTCTGGGGGAGGCCTATGTTCAGCAGTGGACGTCTTCAGGCTGTTGATGATGATGATGATGATGAACTAGCTTTTGCCCGCGGCTTCGCACGCTTGTATTGTGTTATTTCTACGTTTAGGTAGTCTAATAATAACTTAGTTCATGCATTTTCTATATACCAAACAACAAAATCCACTAAATCTTTTCGGAGCTCAGCAAGTATTAGCAGATTAGGTAGCACACGTGTAAAAATGTTGTTTGGGTAGTAGGTAAGTATGGCTTTTCACGTGTCATCAGATCACCTACACATTGATAAAATAGTGGATTAGAAACTGCAAATCATAGGTACAATATTTAATTAAATATGTACCTACTTAGACCTACCTTATACTTAGACGTTAGTTTTTTTAAATATACGATAGGTCTAGGCATCTAACTAATAAAAGTTCTATAATATGGTATACCTACATACCAGTGATACGGTCGATCTTTTCCTTGTCATTTTCACTTAAACAGATGTTCTTGTGTTTTCACCATAAAAACCGTTCAAGTCTTCATAAGAGGTTCCAGTAAATTTTGTTTAGGTACTAAGTATACCTACCTAAATAATAGGTAATCTATTATTTAGGCACACAGAATTCCCTCGTACATATTCAAAGTTTAGGCAGTTTAGAAAAATACAAAACAATCAATGTTTTCGTCAGCTTTCATTTTTTTTTTTTTTTTTGTTCGCCCTATTGGGCAGGCTAAAGTCATGAGACCATACCGCCTAGTCTTTCGTAGGATTTACTTCTTTCGTCATAGTTAGGATATTAATTTCATTCGTTTTATTTATTTCATAGTCAAATCCGGATCATTTTTGTCATAAGTAAGAGGATCATCGTCCTTTGTTCATTTCCGAGATAATGAAAGTCAATTTTAATTTTTCCCTTACAATTAGTAGGTACCTTATAACTTCAAGCGTCAATTGTTGACGTTTACTTCATCACTCCGACACTGACAGACAGACTGCCAGTGTCAGACTGTCAGTCAAATACCTTTATTTACATTTACATATTTACACACAAAAAAAAACTTTATAAAAAAAACCATTGTAATATGTATTGTAATAATAAAATTATCATTTTATATCTTATTCTAAATCTCAATTACAGTACACAATATAAATTTATACAAATAGGTAAAAACAGAGGCATTCTCAAGCAACTCCTGAATGCACCGCGGGACCAGTTCAGGTTTATCATAAATTTGTAGAAGTTCGTCTATCAACACAAGGCGCTGAATGCTGAAAGATGAACACTCAAAGAAAATGTGATCTAAGGATTGGATATTCGAGGACTGACAATAGTCACAATATGGGGAATTCACCATTCGAAGGCGATGGAGATGAAAGTTCAAACGACAGTGACCAAAACGCATACGACAAACAGTTGAATAAAACTTTCTGTTTAAAAAAGTACCGGCCTTGCAGAACCATGGCTTTGAATTTATCTGAACATCTAAAGCGGCATACCAAGAACCTTTGTTTTCAACTTGTGTACAATGGTACGAATGTTTCCCCCATAGTTGAACCATCCTTTGTTTTAGGAGGCTTACAATATCTGTGTATGGCAATGAAACATCTGCATCATTGGCATACCTGGAAATAACATCTGAAAATTTAACTATAGTGCTGGCTAAATAGTCAGCTTTTTCATTGCCATCAACACCTATGTGTGAAGGTACCCACGCAAAGCTGACTTGTATGTTTGAATCAGATAATTCCACCCATAACTGTTTTATAAAGTAAATAATGTAATTAGTGTTAGCATGTAATTTGTTATTTGCCAAGTTTTTCAAAACACTCATGCTATCACTAACAACAACCCATCTTGTGTGTCCCTGATTTTTGTTTTTGATGTGCTTCAAAGCACTCAAAATAGCAACAGCTTCAGCAGTAAAAATGCTAGCATGTTTATCAATTCTATATCCCACAGCAATGTTCAATGAGGGTTCAAATATTGCATAAGACACCGCATTATCATTTTTCGACCCATCTGTGTAAACAAATTTGTGACCTGTCCACTCTGCCAACATTGTATATACTTCTTCTTTTATTGACAGTTTTTTGTTTATGACTATATTCATTGCTGGAAATTTGCTAATAAAAGATCCTTCATAACAAGGCAAAATATGATTTGATTGATAGATATTTAGATTTTGAAGAAAATCTAAGAAACCTTCATATCCCTGTAGTATATAAAACGGTTTAACAGTGGATTGGGTTAATGTATTAGACAGATTAGTTATAAGACTATTGTTAGAGACACTGTAGAGTTTAAGGAGAAATCTTTCTTTAAGATACCTAAAACGAATGGTCATGGGGGGCAGACTGCATTCAATCTGCATTGCATTTATAGGTGTGCTTCTAAATGCCCCTGTTATTATTCGCATGCATTTGTTTTGAAAAGCATCTAGACTATTTACAATTTTATCATCTGCAGCAAAGCATAAAAAACCATATTCAAAATGACTACGAACTAATGATTTGTACAATAATAGTAGAATTTGTGGGTCTGCACCCCAGTATGTACCAGACAAAGATTTTAATACATTAAAAGCTTTGTTAGCTTTGTTTATTAAATGTTTTAAATAATTGTTCCAGGATAAATTGTGGGAGAACAATACTCCCAAAAATTTAACATCAAGTGAAACAGGTAAAGAAGAACCTTTATAATGAACAACAGGCATATTGGGACACCTTTTCCCAAAGAGAACAACCTTTGACTTTGAAGGATTAACATCAAGTTCAAGGTAAGAAAAATAATTATTGAGATTTGCCAATGCATCATTAACAATTTCAACCAGTTGATTTATATTATTTCCTGATGCATAAACAACTAGGTCATCTGCAAACTGCAAATTTTTCACTTTTGAGCCTAATATTATATTTAAACGACGTATGTACAATATGAAAATTAATGGCGATAAAATGCCGCCTTGACAAACTCCTTTTGTTGAAAGTCTAGGACCATATAGATGCCTATTATATTTAACAAAGACTTCACGGCTACTTAAAAAAATTTTAATCCAGTGTATAATCTTTCCAGGTATTCCTGTTAACAACAATTCCTGACAAAGTATATCAATATTCACACTATTAAAGGCCCCTGTGATGTCGAAGAAAACAGCAAGGAGATGATTATGTGCATCTAAAGCATTATGGATATCAAGTTGTAACTGACAGATACTCTCCCTAGCTGAACGATTTCTACGGAAACCAAATTGGTTTGAAGGTAAAATTTTATTTTGTTCTATATAGAACTCCAAACGCTGCTTTAACAATTGTTCAAATATTTTTCCAACACATGAAGTAAGCGCTATAGGGCGATAGGAATCAGGACACAATTTTGGTTTGTTAGGTTTTAAAATTGGTACCAGACAATCTACTTTCCAATCGTGGGGTATATTATTGTTTTCCCAGAGTAAGTTCAGTATTTTTAGGAAGATTTCCATACTCTTACTGCTGAAATTTTTAAAAAAAGAATATGGTATACCATCAAGACCAAAGGCAGTATCTCTTCTAGATGTGACAGCAGATATTAATTCATTGATAGAAAATGGACTAAGGAAGTAACTCCATGGAGTTTATATTGCCAGTGCTACTATATGATGTGTTGAGACCATTTGATACAAAATCTGGGGTATACATCTGTAGAAAATCTAAAATCCAGGAATCATCTGCATTATTGCTAGAAACATATGTTTTATTAAATTTACGCATAAATTTCCATATAATGGACATAGGAGTACAACGATTAAAAGTTTCGCAGAGAGATTTCCAACTGTTCTGTCTTTCTATTTTTATAATAAGTTTTTTGAGAGCTCGAAGTCTTTTAAATTCCAAGTAGTTGGTTTCTGTTGGGTTGTACTTAAACTTAAGATATGCTTCTTTGAATTTTAGAACAGCTTCTGAGCACTTTTGGTTCCACCATGGAAGGTGAGGTTTTTTACCGAGATTCCTATGACAGGATTGATTAATGTTGTTAGAACAACTACTATTTAAATTCGAAGCGGATTTTGCTGCTGATTGTAATATTTTACAAAATAGCAAATATGCGTCCTGAGGACTCCAAAGATTCAATTCAAAATCATTCAATAATGCATCTACACAGCTACTAAACACTTTCCAATCTACCTGTTTATATTTTGGGTAGATGGGCAAGTGTTTGCCATTACAGTAGTTTCCATCTGAATTTACATTATTATTACTAAGCAATACTTTAATGATTACAGGAAGGTGGTAACTAGTACCAAGAGGAGTATCAAGAACGGACCATTCACAATGAAGAGCCAGTGATGGGGAAACCAACGACAAATCAAGTGCGTTTGGACGCCACGTTAATGAACCAACTGTTGTTGCTTGACCATCATTAAGCAAGACTAAATTGTTGTCATCGATGACTTCCAACACCTCCCTTCCACGGGGAGAGTCAGAACCGCAACCCCAAGAGGTGTGATGGGCATTGAAATCCCCTGCGAATATGAAAGGACTAGGAATCGATTTTACCAATGTATCAAATTTAGCTTTATTAAAAGCTGGGTTACAATTAGTAGGACTATAAAAACTGACAATACATAAATCCTGTTTATTTACTGTGATTTTGACACAGATATTTTGTATCGAATCATCAAAGTATGTGTTGATATTTGAATATGTGATGCTTTTATGAATGATTATGGCCACTCCATTATGGCTATTTCCACAATCATTACGTTCAATGTTGTAATTTTTAATTTTAAAATGTTGGTTTGCTTTAAACCATGTTTCTGAAATGATCGCAATATGTATATTATTTGTGTAGAGGTAGTTAATAAATATATGCTTGTTACTATTTAGACTTTGTGCGTTCCACTGTATAATATTTAACTGATCCATTATGAGGAAGTAGGAGGTAATTTATTACTGAGGGTTTTTTTAAGAGTCTCTCGAATAGACCCTGAGTTTATAGGTACATCTTTGTTACTGATAATTTTGGTTATTGTTTCAATTAGAATGTTAATAAATGTTTCTGATTTCATAAGGTTGTTTACTTGAACATCAAGTGTTCGTGCTGCTAGTGCTGGGAATGACTTTGAATCAAACAAATCTGAGAAGGTAGCATTTCGGGACTTAATCTTGTTTTCTTCGACTTTTTGTTTTTTCATGGGACATGCTGATGAAATGGCTATGTGATTACCTTTGCAATTGACACACTTAGCATTTTTGGAGTCAACTTGACATGTTTTGAAATTGTGGTTTTCTGAGCAGACTGAGCATACCTCGGTGTTCCTACAGAATTTGGCTATGTGGCCGTAAGACATACATTTCAGACACTGTTTTACGGGAGGTATGTACATTTTCACCTCATGACGCCATGAGTCAAGATAAACGTACTCGGGAAGGTTGGTAGACGCAAATGTAACTGCGACTGCCTGCGTGGGTACGAAGGACGCGCCAGCAGCGCCACCGTCAACTCTAACTCTGCGCATAAAGCGCCTGACCTGTATAACATTCTTAGAGCTTCCGATTAGTGAGAATATCTGCTTATTAGACATGTCGGTCGGCACCGAGGTGAGTACACCCGTCACTTCGGTGTCTCCAGCCGGTATATTTGCCTTCAGGGACAGTTGCTCCAGTAACTTTTTATTTTGCAGAAACATGTTGGCGTTGTTAGGTAAATCGAAGGTTATACCTACTTTGTACTTGTTTATAGACTTGAGGTGCATGACGCCTGAAACACCATGCTCCCGCAAACCCTTGGACAGTGCCATACGATCCTTGTCGCTGAAAGTAATGTTTTCTTCCACGTGCGAAAGAAACACAATAAACTCGGTCTTTTTCGAGTCTTCAGGGTACTTACGCGAGTATCCACGTACCTTAAAGATGTCATACTTATCCTTGTTTTTAGCTTTTGGTGTTTCTACAGCGATCGACTTCAGAGAGTCCGAGTCGGAATCGCAAGACTCGAAGGATGAGACCTGCCGCTGCTGCTGCTCATCAGGTGGAGAGTCATCTCCTTTTCTTTTACGTTTTTTGCCCATCCTTGGGCCCTCTCTAAGGTTGTGCTCTATTTACAAATATATACAAGACTATATACACGAAAAATATACAAATTTACAATAATTTTGGGTTTTTAAAAATATTTGTTTAAAAGCGCGCCTTTTCACTTTTCAGGTTCCCGCCGAAAAAAAAAAACTCGTCAGCTTTCATATCCGCGCGTTTTTCGTTTTAAAACCAAAGAGTATCTTTGTTGCATTCACCCACAGATTAGAGAAAATAACAATTTACTCTGTGCATTCACCACATAATTTTTTTTTACTTTTTGAAGTTTGGGTCGATACGAATTGAGTATTTAGCCAGTGTCAATAATAAGTTTATAAAATACGTACTTTACAGCTGGAGTATTTATTGCATTTACCTATACGATGCGACCATAATTAATTTTGTTAATACTAATTACAAATCACAAGTACTTACGTACGCCACTGTAAAAAGAGCCGACAAATGTAGACTCTTTATTGAGTTCGCTATTTTTCAGGTTGTTTCATTCCCACTGCACTTTCAACATAGTGGTGGGAGTGAGAAAATAACATGTGTACAAAGCTCTAATCAGATTCGCTTTTGCAAAGAATGTTTCATTTTTAGGGTTCCGTAACAGTTTTAAAATAAAGGAACCCTTATATGTAAAATCACTTTCTTGTCCGTCTGTTTGTCTTTCATAATTTATTGCTCTAACCAGTGGTTTGTTTAGTTCATTGAAAAGCCCACAGACCTAAAATATTTTAACTATTAAAACTCATTTACCTACGTGAAAGAAGAAGAAGAAATCAAAAGCGAACGGTTTTTTTTTATATTGACTACTGTTTCTGCCAAATACGGCACACTTTTGCCACTAACCATGTGTCACAGACCTACCACTTCTTCGTTAATGACTTTCTATCGCTTTTAAGCAATACTGAGGCTTTTTATTTAAAAAAAAAACGCTGGTCCCGCTTCTTTTCTAGATGGCGCTGTAAGTACATAGTTTAAACCTTTCAAACCATATAGTTTAAACATAAGAAAATGCTTAGAGTACCTACAAAGAAATGTCAAATTCAGTTGAGTGGACCACGAGTACATTGTCTGTAGTATCTTCTAAGTAGTCTGTGGTGCATTCTTCTTAAGTAAATTGAAGTACAGCAAAACTGCGACACAGATAAACGTTAATATTATGATCCAAAATTAAGCCGAGCTATCGCGCAACGAAAATAGAATAAACGAAACAGTTTAGAGATGTCAGTCAGTATCGTGACACATTTCCTATAACCTGTGGTCTATGCTGGAAACAGTGACAGTGACAGATTTTGGTAAAACCACAATTGGCACCATCTATTGGGTCATACATAAAACACCATTTCTTTTTTTTAAATAAAACTCCTCATTCTGCCAATGTCAAGTGAGTAAAAACTTGTACGGTTATGCCATGTCAAAGTCCTATTTTGTCAGTCAAAATGCCATCAGTAAAATGGTGGATATTTTACTGAAGCTCTTACTCTTATTTTACTCTAAAAAGCCGTTGAAGAGAAAACGAAAATGGATGGTTATAAAAACGTGGAACCATTTGCCAACACTCGTGTACGTTTACGAACACTTAAGGAATAATAATCCACCCTTATTAAACATTGAAATTCAAAAATACACAGGTTTTGGTAAAAAAATCAAAATTCACAACCACCATCGTCAGATTTTCTTCAAAGAGCTCCAACTGAACATTACACGGCCATGTTGCTAATTCAAGGATCTAATGTATAATTATACTTACCTACATCTAAGTACCCTTTTAAAACATTTTTCATAAAATATTTCGTATCATTGGCAAATACAAATGTCGTCTAAAGCCAAAATAAAAAAAAACATCTTCTTTCACACTATTTAATATTTGTCGGTATATGTATATATTTAACTTCTAAAATGCTAAACAACCGGTAAAAATATAAATAGGAAACCTATAAATTGTTTTGATTCTCTTAGAGTAGCGGTTGGTACTAATATTACTCTTTGGTCATTGTGGCACAGAGTGTAGTCGATTGTTTTTTTTCTAATCTGTGACAATATGTGGTAACTTACAACTTACCGTTAGTAGCAAAAAAAAAACATGAGTCGGCCATGTTGTTTAAAACTCCGATTCGTTTCGTAATGAAATCTCAATAATTGTCATCAATTTTTTTTAACGATATATCAATTTTAATATATCCTATGTTAAGCGCCGGTTATTTCTAAGCATATCAGTGAAAACCGCATGAAAATCCATTCAGTATTTTAGGAGTTCAGTCATAACAAACAAACAAACAAACAAACAGACAAAGTATTTAAAAAGTGGCTTAACGTGATCAGCGGCTAATTTTAAGCCAACCTGTGTCATTTTTTTCTTGATATCTTGCAATTACAGATTTTTTATCTCTACAGTTTTATTTTTTTATATGTATAGATACAAAGCATTGTTTGACCACTCTGTTCCTACGGTAATAATAGTTGAAAATGAAAATTATTAAATTGCCATTTCAGTCAAGGTTTCATCGCGGAATTGTTAATAAAAGCTCAAACTGTTATTGTCAAGGAAAATATTTTAACTGGATAGCGCAAGTCTAGTTTATAGTTTCAAGTTATAAATAAGCAGTTGTGTTTATAATTATCTATTAAATCTCATTCACGTGCTAACAACTACGAGAATAAACGCGTGAATATAACCGGAGTAGAACAATGGTTAATGGTGGTAAATGCAATAAATGCATTAATTACCTTTTAATTTTAAAAAAAAAAAAAAAAATGTTGTTTTCATGGGTAAGTAATTGATAAATACCTACCTAAGGTAAGAAATTACGCTGACAGGTCGGCGTCGTTTTCCTGGTTCTTATGTAAACTGACTGGCCTAATATCTGCTAAATAGAACTAACTATATACGTTGTGGGTTCGATTCCCACCCGGGGCAAACATTTGTCTGATGAAAATCGATGTTTGTTCTGTGTCTGGGTGTTATATTATATTGTACTCTATGTATGTATTTACAAACAAAAAAGTGTCTAAGTATTCTATCAGTTATCTGGTTCTCATAGTACAAGCCATGCTTATTAGTTTGTGCACAGATAATATCGTACTAGATGAGGATAGATGGCACTATTATAAAAAAAACCTCGCCTTACCTAAGTGCTACATGAAACAAATAAATAAATCGTTTCAGTCGTATAATTCGCTAGTTTGTATTGTACTTCCATTATCCACCATTTACAAAACTAAAAGCTCTCAGATCAAACCACAAACCAAACACAAACTACTTAATAACAATCTAAAATAGAATTTCCCATTAGAAAATTATAAATTTTCATCCCTCTAAATCTAATTAAAACTAGCTAAAACCGGTTTGCCCGAACCCATTAGTGAAATGTTTATGAGTCACGCATAGTTTACTAGTCGGTGATTAACGCATCATTAGTGGATGCCAAACCACACCGTATTGTACTGAGCTCATAGTTTGGTAATATACGAAACATCTGTTGGTCCTTAAATGGTGCTCTTATGACATATCGGTGCACCAGACCGTATCTTATCACGATAACAAATTGTGGTTTCATGGGATTGTTATTATAGCGTTATCTGAGAGAAAACGATGGATAAATTTATCTAAGGGCGTTTTTGGTGTTATTAAATGAGCATCGATTTTTAAAGCACCGGGAAAATGAGACCGGTGTGAAGTTGGCAGCCAAAAGTTAGCAGCCTATAACCCGACCAAATTAAGAAGGTAATTTTGTCACGGTAGAAACTACAAATTGCATGCCTTTTTACATGATAACTGCTGAAATAAGTAATAATTTAGTACCCGTACATTTTCAAAGATTTTATAATAATTACTAATAACATGAAAAAATCTGCGCATGAAGATATAGAGCACGTAAGCTGTTCAGATGTGTTGACGATGATGAATCGTTGTTCCGTAGAAAAGTAAATAAAGTGCGATATAAAAGGAAGCTTGTAAAGCAGCGAAAACCAAATAATAATGAAAAATTAAAAGTTTTACATAAAAAATCAATGCGACATATTCTCCTTGTCAACCTAAAGTCTTTCCATTCTAGACAACTAAAAAGAAACCTAAAAGAGGTTATAGACTCCAACCTCCGTGTCGCTTACAAGATGTTTCCAAAAACGCACCAATTTTAGAGTATCTAAAGTCTAAAATACTATAAATTTTTCTATCTCTGAAAATATAATTAATACCTACTGTACTTAGATTCTTTTATTAGTGTATCGTATTATTATATCCGTGTTGTCATTTATATAGCAATGTTTGCAGAACAGGGGATCCATCGCTCGAGGCTGATGTTCGTCTTGGGCATTACAAGATTTCTCATAATTTCAATATAATGGCTTTTATTATTACTATAAATAAATTCTGCTCCCACAAAATGTACACTACACACATTCATACTCGACTTAAAAAATTAAACCGGTGTCAATTTACAAATTTGAATTATAATGAAAAGTAAAGTGGCATTGACTTGATTTTTCTCCTTTAGGGAAAAACGGTTATTCCCGTGAGGCCCCATGTCTTTGTCCCCATGGGATCCAATAGGGCTCATTTTTCCAGTCGACCCCTACGTAGGATCCAAGAAGATCAGTATTAGCTTGATACCTGCTACGTGTACAAGCCTTGTACTACAAGGTACTCAACCGTCACAACGTACTTGACGCATAAAGGGCGGCATGACAATAAAACTATTTTTCAACACATTTGCTCAAAAAATGCATTTACAAAGCCTGTATACGTTGTTCGAAAGTTAAACATTACGCACCATACAACGGAGCGTGCGGTAAAATAGGTACTCTCACCTAAGTACCTATTTTACCGCATCCTCCGTTGTGTAGCGCCGTGCGTAACCTTTACGGTTTATTTTTTATTTCAATTAAAAATATATAAGAATTCCACCAAGGAGTTTCACATTACGAAAATAAATCAGCTGAATGATCGAAACTCCTTGGACGCATTTTTGCTCAATACGTTTGTCTCACTTTAATACTAAAGAGAAAATGAAACTAAAGATGTAGTTCTAATTTTCACCACACGCACGTGGCGCCATTTGCATTGTAAATGCGCGCCATTTTAGCCCATTTTCATATTATATTAGAAACATCAAAGATTAATTGTTGCGATTTTCCCACTAATAAACAAAAGTTTGTTTCATTACCTATTGTACTGTTTTCTCGCAAATGTGTTGAAAAACGTTGTATGATACACGTGCGGAAATTGGTTTCTACAAACTCGTGACTATGGTAAGCCCTCGACTTCGTCTCGGGCTTACATTTGTCTACTCGTTTGTAAAAACCAACTTACCGCCCTAATATCATAAATAACTATTTTAACGAATCGGAGAGAGCATACACAATTCATTATTATTACTTTTTAGACTCAATGGCAATGACCTTAACGCTAATGTACCCATTAGTCTATCGCCTTTAATGATTATGGCGTATCGTCCAAACAATCAGCGTATGTAAATAAGTAAACACGGTGACCATAAGTGACAGTCTATGTTTGGTTTGCTATTGCTATAAAAGAAAACATTGTTTGCTATTGAGGATCCGTTCTGGTGACTTCCATGTCTGAATAGGCTCACGAATACATTCTATAGTGTTTGTACCTACATGTGTAGGTAGGTATTTGTTGTTCTAGTTAGCAAGTTTAATGGCAATGGGCAAGCCACATCGCTCGTACAACCGACAAATTAGAAGATGACAATTTTGGAAACGGACAATGGACCAAACCGACTGAATTTGCACCAGTGCGCTATATATCATTTGTATGGCTTATGATTGTTGCACTTTGAAAATTTTGTTATTTTACCGAAGTATAAGTGTATTTGTACTTCATTTTGTCACAAAATAATATATTTTCTATTTTACGCGTGACCAAAATGCTGGCTTCTATTTGGGCCAAAGGTTGAGCATTGCCATTCAACGTGGCAATGCTGCCAGCATTTTGGGCACTTTGCCCACTGGTAGTGGTTTGTTAGATTAGTTTTGTATTATATTGTTAATTTTATAGTTTTAGTTTAGTTTTATAGAATACCTAATTTTATTGTTATAGTTTTGTTATTAAAAATAATGTGTTTTATTTCTTTAAAAAGATTAAAAAGATGAATATGTAAGCAATTAAATAAATAAATAAAAGTTTTCTATTTGGAAAATTATTTTAAACTTATCTCTGTGAAACATAGAATATCCACATCAGTGTTATTCTGTTTTAACTCTTATAATACAAGGTTTTTTTGTGTAATATTCCAGCAATGTTTTGGTGTAAAAGAGTATATTTTTTATTGATGAAAAAAATCAGTTTCATTCAATTTAGATGTCAAAGGAGATGGATCATGCTTGTTTGCTACTTGTAATAAAAAATATGGAATAGTTCCTTTTTGCACAACATGGCGGCGCTACCTGGATGGCGTTGAATTTTGTTCCACCATTTTGACCAAAACAATGTTAGTTAAGGCATATCCTGAGATTTAAATCTATGGTCATTAGGCTTTTATATTCGCAAAACAAGTGTAAAGCGCTGGTACCAGGGATAAGGCCAGGAGCACATAAGTTGAGGATGTATGTATAGTTTTGTTGCTCGACTAACAATGTACATAGAGGTGTACCTACCCAAAAGTGCTCTGATAATTTCTATATTTAAAAAAGCGTTGATTTTAATATCACGTCTCATAAGCTGAAGAATATCTTAACTGTTTTATTATGAGTGACAAACAAGCAAATGGCTCACGGATCAATAGATCCATTGCCTAGATCCATTATGGTTCCAACGAGTTTCATTTTTAATATTCAAATTTTACTTTTGAAACAAACTTTCATCCATCCTTCGTTACATTTATGATATTAATATAAACTGCGTCAATAGAATGATTTGCTAGTAGCATCACCTGCGTAATCAATAGATTACCTTTGATATAAAGCAAAAATTAAACCACAGAACTTTGGTCATTCGCAAAGATATTTCATACAATAAACAACCTTATTTCAACGTGATTATACCAATTGAACATCATAATTTACAGTTACGTAACACGGTGTTACAATTCCACAAACTTGGTATATTGATTCTACTGGAAGTCGAAAGCCGACCCTTGCTATTGTCAAAGTAACTATTTATGTGCACCGCTCGCAAGTGTTAATATAGTTGGGTTAAGACCCATCCCGAACAAACAAGACATCGCAGATTAAGTTTAAATTTCTATTGCAGGGATCATTGAAAACTTGAAATCTGCGAGAACGGGCAATCCGGGAAGTTAGAACTATCGTTAACGGAGTTAAGTTTGTTATTTCCGCTACTATGGAGATCTTGGAGGCAGGGCGAGAAAATAGGTACTCTATTTATACTATTCGGTGTACTTTTTGTTGCAATAATGTAAAAAGATTGACCTACGCATAAATATGTACCTACTATCTGAGTTTGAATTGGTATATTATCCCGAAAGGGGGTAAATCTATTACCCGAGGTAGACAATGTTTCTTCTACGACTTTTCTAAATTAACCGTTTTCATTGAAGGAATGCCATAATTGTAAGGTGTATGTTCGAAGATAGCCCTAGCACAGCTGAGTACCTAGTTGAACTTCGTTCTTGACCGAATACACTTAAATGAGTTTAACAACCTGTGTTTAGAAAAGAATTTATAGTATCTTGTTAAATCTCGTAGCGATCGCACGTGTAATTTAGTGGGTGGATTTATTTTTTAGTATGGAGGTTTGGTTTGGAAACACGCAGCTTCAAGAAAGGCTCTCACAACTTGTGGGCACCTACAAATGTCAGTCAAATACGCCAAAGTTGCGATTCATATAAAAAAATACTATACGTGACTGATGATTGTCAGTCATATTGATTGAGAATAGTATAGGTTTATTATAATTTGTCTTTTTATGAAATAGAACCTGGTGATATGATGACAAATGTATGCACATTTTAATATTAAAAAAAATATACGCAGAGGTGAGCATTTTCCAACTAATATTACTTCGTTATGTATTAAAAACGATTGAAAATTATAAGTAGGTTACACAATTTTATCATTCCGAATTACTTTTGTAATATTATAAAATGTCATTAACTAAGATTAGCATATTTGGGGGTCAGTTCCATTCAATTTTTTGCGATATCCATAAAAAAGTTGAGTAGACGACGTCCGCCATCATTATACCGTCAGCTAAAATCAGTAGAACAAAACTAGTGAATCGATAAGTCGTGGAATTCTTATGTAGATGACAGATTCGAAGCGGTGTACTGTACATTTTAGTCTGTGGTTATGGTAACTGCAGTTGTAATGTACCTCTATAATCTGGTTATTGATTTATCATAAGTCACGGCCCAGCTTTGTTGTGGTTGCCACCACCTCGTGGTTGCGGTTACAGTGCTCGATGTGATTATAACCATGGGGTCCATGGTTATAATCACATCGACACATTAAATTATATTTTCATTTTGTGTAATTACAACACCTACTAACAACCTTGTGTTTACGTAACTGTAAGGAGTCTATCGTCTTATTTTTTCATCAGGATCTATATGATTCTCTAACAAAAATTGTTAATTTAGTACTTTTAATTTGGATTTTAAATAAATTAATTGGACTAAAACTTTCCATATTCAAACGGACTTGGTATCCTACTTCATAGTTTCTCTTACTTACATTTTATTAAAAATGCGAAAGTTTTTGCGTAGGACCAACGATATGGTGAAAAACGCGGGAGCCATTGGATACAAGAGGCAAGCAGCCGCTCAAAGTGACGCTGTTGATGATCAAAGATTATAAAGCCCGTTGATAGCTCGTGAACATAATTTCTCGTAAAAACACGACTCACCTGCGCGGGCAGGGGACGAGGTAACAAAACGAGACAAAGCTATACGAAATTACAAAGGACAGATCAGGATGGAACAAAAGACATCAACGGGTTCCCGTGATTTGTATGAAAATAGTAGTGGAAATCAACTACTATTTTTCACACGAGGGGAAGTTGTATCATTGGTCAACTGGATTTATAGTCAATGTTGATGATGATCTACTTATTGTAAGTGTGTTTGTTACTACCTCACACTACTCAGCAATGGAACCGCTAAATTAAATATGGTGTACAGATCCTGGGATATAACGGGGATATAACTTTTATACCTGAAAATTGTAGACTCCATAAGATAGATTTACCCACATGGGTAAAATCCCAAGGCGCAACTAGTTTCTAAATAACTTGCATTATCATTGAATTATTTTTATATAAACCCAGTGTATTCACAGGCATTGATTTAAGAGTACCTATTTCGATACAAAATAAAAGTAGCTTTTATTTGAAGCTTAACGAAAAGGGTCCGTTTTAGCAATCTTTTTGAATTTATTTTATCAATAGTATTCCTAGAGCTCCGCTCACGTGGATTAGTCACATCAAAAGCTAGTAGCTTCAAAGCCAAAGATTGTAAAGGTGGAATGTTGAACTCCCTCGCATGAATTTGTGTTGCTTGGGTTTTGTCACAATCCGATTTCTTATCTGATTTAACAATGTCTTTTGTTTTAAGCCCTGTTATTATGTCCAGAGCTATGTCTTTTATTTTACTTTCTTTGTTTCGTTTCATTTCTATACAATAAGATATTATCACTAATCAAATTGGATTAAAGAAAGTATTCAACAAGTAAAAAGTTTTATGTTTTTCAACTTGTATTTCAATAGTAGATATTCTAAATAGGAAACTTTAAAAATGTATAGGTTTTATTTTAATTGGCCTCTATTGAAAATTAAATACTACCAAATCTAAATCTCTATACATATCCATTGAAATGCTCCAACTAAGTAGTCTTAATTAGGTTTTAATGAAAAAAACATCTAAAAGATTTTTGAATTTCGAAATATGATGAGATTCTTTTTAAATTTTTGTGTAGGAAACATGGACACTTATGAACAGAACTTATATCCATCGCGTCAGCTAGTCAAAAATATACATAATTGTACAAAACAATTATGTATATTCAATTATGTATAATTAACATGTCATGTTAATTACTATACCTACTCACAACAAACATTATGAAACAAAAATCAATATGAGTCCCACGCTCATATCATCAGAAGTGGGATAGGATGTCATTTAAACGCCTATTGTAACATATAGGCAGGTCGCATTCAACGTTGGCACCTCTGTTTAACAACAGAGGTGCCTTTATTGTTTGATAACAATTATAATTTCCGTGGTGCAATCGCTCACAATTTGCTCGGGGCGGTAAACAACATAAACATACCTGCAGTATGAGCTCTATTGAGTATTTGAAGCTCAAGGCTCAAATAGCGTTAGCGATAGCTGTAGACTGGCATAGCGTCTACCACCTTCTTGAATGAGAAAGACAGCGTGAATGCTATCGCATCGCTGACGCTGCCGCGCGCGATAGCATTCCCGCTATATCTTTCTCACTCCAGGAAATGACAAACCTGAGCGACAGAAAAGGATAGAGTACGAAAAAATATGATTTCATGCTGACAGCTGTGGCCCAAAACTAAGACGGATTTGGAATTAAGCTAATACGGCCTCCTAATGGGAAACGGTCACCGTAGCCTATGGAAATCTGTAACACTGGAATATGTCACTAACGCGTTGCTTACTCAATAAGCCAAATGCATAGATAGCTCTGTTCCTACTGCTGAGACACGGGCCTTCTCTCACATAGAGAGAGTGTAGGTCAGAAGGTAATATACAACTTCATAGAATGTCATCGTAGAACTACAAGGCTTGGTGATTCTTCACATACGTTGTTAGTGTACCACAAGTCCGCACTAAGCGTTTTGCTGAGTCATTCATAGTCCGAACGGCCAAGGAATGGAATGCTCAGTGTTTCTTCCTGTGTATAACCTGGGTTTTTTCAAGTCAAGAGTGAATGGGAATCTCATAGGCAAACATGCTCCACCTTAGACAACTTCGTCACTTACCATCAGGTGAGTAGGTGTCAAACGTATGCCAATTTTAGCATTAAAAAACAATGTTGTTCAAAATTATAAAAGCTCCCGTTCCTATGAAAAGAACTGATGATCTTTAAAAGGCTACACAGATTTTGTTTGCAGATGTCTTTAGGCTACGCTGACTTCTTGCTATCAGGACGCCCGTAGGCTTGTTTGCTAATAGTACGTAATATTTTACAGTATTCTCGTGCCAATAGCAAAAAGCAAATATATGCATCGATGCATCAAGATGTGTTACTGGCGTATCTTGTAGCCAACCAGTGGTTTTGCCAGCTTATGCGGTAAGAGCCGAGGAATGATGAACATTCATCAACGTCTGCTCCAGCCACCAGATAATAGTTTAGCTAACCAACAAACTGTGTTGGTCGGGAACTGCGACCGGATGACGTCACTTCGGAAGTCGCATTGTGTTGTTTAGCTGCCAGTAAGAATATTAATAGTTTCATGTATTATTGAGAAAGGACCATAAATAATTTTGAAATGCAGTTAAACCGTTGAGATTGAAATTTTCTTGTTAGATAAGTAACACTTTTTTGAGAACAGGCTGTGATGATAATAATAGAAATAAAAAAAGCATTTGTTGAAATATATGACATTCCAAAATCATTGTATAGCAGTAAAAATAAAATGCATAGTAATTATGCAAAATATTATGCATAACGCATTGAATTATGTATGATTATTACCCACGATCTCCACGGTCAGTGCAAATTAAATTTGCCTCAATTCTCCAACCACTTAGTGAAGTAATTTTCTTAGAGCAGCTCGTACAATTACGAAGATATTTTCATTTTAATTGAACAAAACAACTCCATAAGCGGCTGCCTGGCGATGACAGTGCAGTAGCAAGAAATTCTAAGACCCAGACAAACCCGATAGCAAGCAGCGAAATTACTTCAATTTGCAGCCAATATTTGCAGCAAATACTAACCAGTAATGCTAACTCAATAAAGCATTGTCAAATTTAGGTTGGTATTCTCATTCCAGTTTGGTAGCAAATAGCATTAAGTTCATAGGTAAAGTTTGCAAGTAACTCTCCATGGATCTTGACAATTTTGGGGAGGATGCAATCCCAATCCTAGTGGTTGGAGAATGAAGCTGAGAGCAAATACTGAAAGTTCCTACGCTAGTACTCCGATCTAGTGTAGGCAAGTGGTTAGCTTTTGGCAGAATTATTAGACTTGCACTACTCCTGTCTTACTACAAGAACCTCCGAAGCTTGGTAACGCTTACTTGTAAACGCCTTTTTTTATAGCGGTCACCCATTCAAGTTGTAGGAAGGCAAGTCTAATTGTTTTTATTAAAAAGTTATATAATATCGGAAACTCAGAAATAATTCCAATCACGGTATAAGGCCCGTAAGTTACCTTACCTTTATTTCTATTATAATTTGATTTTATTCACTGCACTCATTTTAGTTTGTTCCAGTTAATAATGATGTATAATAATGATTATGGGTACCTATATATCGTATGTGCAATCATTCGATATTTGGATGAGTACCTGTGATTATGTCAACGATTTGAATGCAGTTTCAGCAGTGAAATTCACAGCTTCAAATTCCCAAACATGTTTTCTGACTTGTTGATGTTACGATTAATAAATAACGGCTGGGATTTATTGAATGTGAGTTTTCACAGTGTTTACCCGCTTCATCTTCGGTGTCAAATTTGATTTTGTTCCGGAAGTTTGGGAAGGATGAGTCAGCATTGAGAATCTACTGCTACGTAACGAGTTAGTTACGTACTTTGCTACCTTTAGGTGTGTACTTGAAGATTCGAAAGTTGTGGAGGAAGTTTGAAACGCGAGGAGTCCACGAATAACTTCGGAGTGGGAAGACTCGACGTAGTAATTTGAGGAGTGAACTGAAATTTTACGAGACTCTCTTAACAGGTTCAATATATTTCTACGTGGGTCTTTTTAACAAAAGAGATAAGATGTTTATAGCAATGTATTTATGAATTTGTTGCACTTGGAGAGATTTCAAAGTATTTTTTCATCATCATCATCATCATCATCATTAACAGCAGCCTGAAGACGTCCACTGCTGAACATAGCCCTCCTCCAGAGAGCACCAATTTGAGCGGCCACTTGCCTCCTGCATCCATCGGCTCCCCGCGGTTTTCACCAGATCGTTGGTCCACCGAGTGGGAGTCCGGCCTACGCTGCGTCTTCCGGTTCGTGGTCGCCACTCGAGAACCTTTCTTCCCCATCGGTTGTCAGTTCTACGAGCAATGTGGCCTGCCTATTGCCATTTCAACTTGCTAATCCTAAGAGCTATATCGGTCACTTCTCCTGCGGATCTCCTCGTTTCGTTTCGGATTATTTTTTATTCATGCTTAATACCAGGACCTGATGGAAGGAGGTAGCCTATGGACATCTGTGATACTATAGACGCACCATTATTGCGTTGCTTACCCTGTGATATAGGTACTCTTTTAACCTTCCATAGTGCAATACTGTTAGACTCTCCTTATAGAATCATGTATGTTGTAGCTCCATAATATTTTATATCAGGTCCAGCAAGAAAAATGCGCATTAATCGAGTCCAACGTATACGACTCGTACAAAGCACAGTAATGATTTGCACGACTCAATAATGTTTATATGAGCTTTTTTACGGTGGTGAGAGTGGTGGAAACCCAAGCCAATTGGAGCATTTTGAACTTTCCCATAATATGACGTTGAAAGGTTAGCAACTGCCAATATAAGACAAACCTTGTAAACCTGAAGCTAATTGCGAGTAGTGTGATTTTGCCCGCAAAAAACAATTATCACCCAAGAAAAATCATTGTTATTCTGATATTCTTGTCTCCTACTTACCAGTTACTAACCAGCACTTGTTTTTTTATTGCTTGTTTTATTACACTTTTCATCGCTCTTAAACTTACTGGTCTTGTGGGAATACCTCTGAAAACCCGGTATCACCGGGAGAGACATCATCTACAGGCAATGTGCCTATAGGTATAGATGGATGCAATGATCAACAATCAATCACATAAATCCCGCCCTTGGTTCCGCGTATTAACCCTAGATTGTTTGCAGCGGGCCGGCGCGGTCAATTTCATCCAATTTCCGGCCGGCCGTGGTGTTTTTATCCAGCCAGCCGTAGCGTAGCCACCGCGGCAAAAAAACGAGGCGCACAGTCGAACTGCCAACCCTGCGTTGGCAGTTCGACTGTGCTCCTGTAGTTTTTACAATCAAATTATTATGGATCGGTTTGGGGGAGTCATGGTTTTCTAGTTTGGTCAGTTGGCATTTTATAAATCAAGAGATGAGGGCCCCCAGCATTGATACACTATAAAATGTGTATCAATGCCGGAGGCCATCTTTCATTATAAACAGATTTAAAATAGCGAGTTTTCAACGGAGTCGAAAACGGATGTTAGTAGAAAGATGCAAAAGCAACTTGAATTAGATACTAGAATACAATATAATATTTATAGCCTGATTAGAAACTCTTCTGAGGGTTAGATTCGTTTGATGTAAATGGTTTACGGTATTAAGTTTCAACATAAAAAATGATAACTATTTACATATTTTGTCAACTTATATTTACCTACTGTAGAGCAAAAGTGTCTCCTATGTCTTTCACGTGTCCCAATATCTCCAGCGGTATGAACCCAGTTGGCTTGGAAGGCGTGTAAATCATCGCGATACCTCTTTCCAGGCTGGCCACGACGTCGCTGGCCATCTGTTGTATAGGCTTCCATTGAATACCGATTTTCGCCGACTTTGCCAGGTGCATTATTCTTCCGTGAAATCAATTGAATCCTCTGTCCATGGCATCGTGTGACCTACTTGCTTTATTCCAAACCGAATCAAAAAGGTTTCTACACAGTCCGTCTTTTTCACCTACATTAAGGAAGCGGTATCAAAATCACTACTATGAACTGCGTTATTGCGTACCGTGCTTGCTTATTATTTCGATGAAATATCAATACAAAGACAGAGACGCAACAGAGAAATGTATGATATTCGCAGAACCCCGTGCATATAAATTTGCGTCTCAAAGATTCAAAATGGAATTATCGCGTATCACTGTCGGTGAATACGGCACTATTGCAGTCGCGATATTGATTCCAGTTTCAACAAATAGTTATTTTGTACTCGAAGCATATTGATTAAAAAACAGAGTGCCTCTCAGCGTTATTGCACTACTGGTTTTAGTGTTTTTCCCCTCGGCTTTGCACGGGTTAACTAATGTGGTCTTTCTCTACACTTTTCTCACCTTTTACTTCTCCCCTCTCTTTGTCTATGCTTCTGTGCTTTTTCTTTTTCAAACATGGCATTTCTTCTTCCAACCTCAGCGAAGGCGGTGGTGCGGAAGACTGTCGAATAATGCCTATAACTCATTTTAGACAGATTTTGATGAAATAAACGTAAAAGTCTGCTTAAAACTATACACAGACAGAAAATGGCATCAAAATCCATTCAGTAGGTAATTTTGCTGGATGAGTTTTCATACAGACAACCTTCTAAAACTTTATTTGGATTTTACAACTTTAAAATACCATCTAAAATGTTTTTTTTTTTGAACTTCTGTACAGATTTTACCTTTGTTACAGTTTCATTATGGCCTATGTTCAGCAGTGGACGTCTTCAGGCTGTTGATGATGATGATAACAGTTTCATTTCAATGCAATTTGTCTAGTAGCAGACAATTGCACCTGTTTTACATAGTTACATCATAACTCGTTTACCTAATTCTAAGGTCGCAATTTACATCTTCCGTCATATTTACCGACCTACTTTACATGAGCAGATGGAAGCTCCGATCTATAAAGGTGTCTGACATTTAGGCAACATTAATAAAAAGAATAAATTACCCTATTTAATTTAAAGAAGACAAATTTAATTTTGTAAGGAAGCAAGGACGTTGATAAATCAGCATGTTCTAAATTTTTATTATTATTTATTCCAGTTTCATAAATATTTTATAATAGACTGACTGGATAGCTCAGTTTTTTTTTTCTTTTATTGTTTATAAGCAAAGCATTTGACCACTAGTAGTAGTAGTAGTAGCTCTGCCTCCTGAACGGTGTAGGTCGTGGGTTTGAATCAACAGTGGTCAGCAATCAACATACGATAGTATAGTATATTATCTATGTCCCGCAAAATTGAGTTTCCACGGAAAACTGGTCTCTATATTTTTAATGTATAGGTCAAATATTTTTTGAGTTTTGTACCTCACACCATTCAACACATCATCATCATCCTTTTTGCTTTCACTGCTGAACAGGCCTCGTCCATTAGGGGGATATGTGATCATATTTTTGCTTCACGGGAGCACGTTGAAAATCGTCTACTTAGCATATTAGCGTGAAGTGCAAGAGAACGTCGTTCTCTGGCGACGTCCAGGAAGTCGATTCTCAGAAACTCGATATTTATCTACTCAATATTATATCGTACGATAGATATTTTGACAGTTCTTGAGATACATATCGAATCTGATATTGTATCTACTACGCGAGAATTAGCCTCCTGGTCGTCCCTCAGGTCCGCAGTCACTAGATGTCCCAGATATCTAAATGAGGCAACATACGCCAGATTTATAATTACTATACCAACCATGGTACAATGTATCGATTGAATGTAACATGAAAGTGCATTTCCGTTACAGCTGGCTAACTGGGCCAGTATTGTTATGCGTTTGTTTTCACATGACAGTATTGATACTGTGAGCCAGTGGCCAAGTTTAATACGAGAAGGTATATTTCACCTCTTTGTTATTTTACCGTTATCATTCATCAAGCAACGAGTTATGGAGAGAGCTATGCTCGGTGTTTTCCTGCGAGATAAGATCCAAAACGAGGAGATCCGCAGGAGAACTAAAGTGACCGACATAGCTCTTAGAATTAGCAAGTTGTTCAGGCAATAAGCAGGCCACATCGCTCGTAGAACTGACAACCGATGGGGAAGAAAGGTTCTCGAGTGGCGAACCACGAACCGGAAGCGAGAGCGTATATAGGCTGGCCCCCCACTCGGTGGGCCGACGATCTGTTAAAAGCCGCGGGGAGCCGAAGGATTCTGAAGGCGAGCAGCCACTCTAAGTGGTGCTCTCTGGGGGAGGCCTAAGTTCAGCAGTGGACGTTTTCAGGCTGTTGTTGATGATGATGATGATGGTGATGATCATGATGATTCATCAAGCCAACATGTTCTCATGGGCTGGCTTAATATGTTCTGCAGTGGACGCTTAATATATAACACTAAATTTAGTTTGGGTAGATAACTACTTAGCATAGGCCACAGAAATAGCAAACCGAAGTGGCAATAAATAGGCTATAGTAATGACAGCCGTATAATCTACAACTGTTAAAATAGAGGTTGTTTCTAAAACTGCAATTTGGGAAACAATAAACGAGACATAGCGATCTCTAGTAAGAAATCTCATTTGAAAAGAAATGTGATCTGATAACAGTCAAATCCAAAAGAGAAAATAGTGAAGGATCATTTTTCATAACTGTTTTAAAAACCTTATTTATCAAGCTATGCTATTTTTCTGTAGTAAGTAATGAATGCTGATTACTAGTACCTATAGAAAAGATATTATAGTCCTTAAAATTTTAGCGACCAGCGGGATTCGAACCCGCGCCTTCCAACTCACCGGATTAGACGCCCTACCAATTAGGCCATGTTCGTCTGACCGCTGACCGTGAAAAGCTTAAGGACTATGTGTTCACCGACTAAGCAGCCGTGGCAACATCTATAGAACATCTATAGTCCTTAAGATTTTCGCGGTCAGCGGTTATGCGACCATGGCCTAATTGGTAGAGCGTCTAATCCGGTGAGTGAGGTGCGGGTTCGAATCCCACTGGCCGCTAAAATTTTAAGGACTATGATATCTTTACAGATATCCCTGAAGTGTGGTTTACACTTAAAAATCAATCCATGATAGTACCTATAGGTATATAGGTACCTATATATATTCTGTTAATGGAAAGTAGTAACCATTGACCATTATTCTTATTCATTGACATGAGTTATGTACACTGCAAGCATTTTTCACACGCCTTATCACGAAATTCGCCAAAAAAGACCTGACAAAAGTTCAAACTAAAATCATCAACAATATTCTTGAATTCCATATTACTGTTTTAACAAGGGTTGCTATCACTGTATATAAAAACTATTTTCATTTAGTTTTTTACCCATTCATTTGAATAAACAATGTGTGTTCCAGCGTCGCGCTGCTGCGGGTTTTATCTAATGGCAGCGTAGAGGTGGTAACGTGAACTAGATTTGACATTGCTTCCGTGTTGTTAACTTTGGCGTTTAGTTTTTACGATCGTGTACGCCATTTGTTTAGAATAATGTTATTTGATATAGTTCCTGTGGTGTTTAGTGGTTAAATACTTTTGTGTGGCCTGTTAACTCAGTTGGTAGTAGCTCTTCTTTCTGAACAGGTTAGGTCAGGTTCAGTTTAGGTTCTGTTCAGGTTTAGGTTGTGGGTTCGATCCGCACTCAGGACAAACATTTGTGTGATGAACATAGGTGTTTGTTCTGTGTCTGGGTGTTATATTGTATTCTATGTATGTATTTACAAACAAAATTAAGTGTCTAAGTATTCTATCAGTTATATATCTGGTTCCCATAGTACAAGCTATTCTTAATTTGGGGCTAGATGGCGCTGTGTGAAATGTCCACACATAATTTAAAATAAATAAAAAAACAGGTCAATAACTTTTTTTCCTATTCTTAGAATGCCTTGTTAGACACTCTATTTATATTACAATCTAGCCATCTATTTGACTAATGAGTAATTTGAATCAAGACTGTGTCCAAGAACACGTTTCTTATTGTCTCGATTATTAAAGCGAAGACACTTTGTTCTTGTGTTCTTTTTAGGTAGCACTTGTGTGCACTGCACTACACTGTACTAACACTTGATACACTATGACACTACACTAACTCAAATTGTTTTGTTCTTTTCAATCTCAATAAAAATCAATAAAATTAATAAAAAATTAATATGTACCGACGTCCCAGCATTAGCAATGCACCTACATTGATGATGACGAAAGTTTTTCCTAATGCGGCTAAAAAAAAATAAAATATAATAAAATTACATAATAACTATTAACCAATCTGTGATATTAACCACGTTCGTTTCACACTACCACAAACATACATAGATACGGGCGTATTGTGAAATTTGGGCTAAAACTAAAACTAACTGAAATAGTTGGGCCGCGGCCGTGGTGAAAATGTTTGAATAGCAGTTGCGCCAAATTTTGTTTGATCGATTTTGGAGGTGGTTTTTGTACTGGTTTTAGTAGATTGGTTATAGACTTCAACCAGGTGGATATACCTGACCGAAGGGTACCCACCTACAGAGAACGAAACGTACAACTACCAACATTATTTGTAAATTGGAGTTAGGCGTGTATTAAGCACCGTGTGCTCCGTGTGGTCCCGGCTTGCTAGTAGGACCACCCCATCGCTTCTCGTAGATACCGTAAGAGCCAGCTAAGGGAACAGCCAGGGAATGGGCAGCAGCATTTTCCTCGGTACATTTAAACCTTCAGCGATCACCAAGCTGCCTGCGAAGTTTGGTGATTATGGCAAACTCTATGATGAGCGTGGCAAAGTGGCGTTTTATGGGCATATGTACAGCAGTGGACTTTTTCGAGCTGGCAATGTGTATATAAACCGTATTCTAGAAATACGAGATACACATTAGGGAATATGGAATAGATAAGGCTTGTTTGTTGGGTGATGAAAGTATGGTAACCAATATAAACAATTAAAAGTGCACCACTTTAGTGTGAATAACAAAACAATCAAGCATCACCATCACCACTAATGGATGCCAAATTTTCGTCACTTCAGCAATAGGTAAGTCTACGCATTAGGCGGTAGGATATCAGGCAGTCATAGCCGTGACTATGATAGTTGGAATGACACAAAAACGTGTTATCTACACCTAAACCAGACTATAAGAGGTACAATAGGTACGGTTCAAATAGACCAGGAGACCCGAGTTATGGGAGCCAAGTGAATGGAGACAAACCATACTCTTTTTTATATTCACAATCGCGATGACGACGTGCTGAATCGTCCAAATCGTGCAGGTTGCACAACCGAGCAATCTTTCATAAAGTCACGTACCTCCTATCACACTCGTTCGAAGGTAATGGATTCGATTTCAATATACGCTGCAGTTTTATTACATTTTAATTTAAAATTTGTCGTACTGAATCCTTTACATGTACTTTTTTGAAAAAGGATTAGCATCAGCAGGAAAGTGACCGCAGTGGTCACTTCCCTGCTGATGCTAAACATAGATTACCAACTTGGAACGCTACTTGCCTCTCGTACCCAACGGCTTTCCACAGATTTGAACAAGTCATCGTTCCTGTAGGACTCAAGAGGCTCTACATTACGTCTTCCGGTTCGTGCGTCCTTCCATCTCCATTGGTTATAAGATCTGCGAGCGTAACCTTCTCATTTCAACTTACTAATTTGAGTGTTATTTAGGGGCACAGATGTTTGGGGGGTTATCTGTGTTTAGGGGAAATAGTTCTCCTACCGATCTCCTCATTACAGATTTTATCACGCAAAGAATACTTTCAGTATCTACCCTCTACCATAGCATCAATAGTACTCAAAGTTCCAACATTACAAAAAATAGTATTGTCAATTTATTGCTTCCATATGGCTTTCACCATTGCAAATAAAACAAATAAAGAGAATCATTAGCATTACGCACAGCCTAACCTTTAATTTTCATTTCAATTTAATGCAGGAGGCACACTCAACCCCTCTCCAAACACCATAAAACATAAAGTTTCCAAAAAACATAACTCTTACCGCAGACCCAACCCCACCCGTCCCTTCAGAAACAAACTTGAAATGTTAGACATTGTAACCTTTTTGTTTTTTGTTCAATAAAGGTTTTGTTTACAAGCCTTCTTTACACTTGTTCTTTAAATTAGTACGTGTCGAGACGAGTTAGCTATTCGTCTGGTAGTATCGCGATTTCAGTTCCAACTACAATTTTCAATATCAAGGTATATCCTGTCCACTCGCCGTACAGTCTCGCTTTTGACTAATTTTTATGTTGTAGGTAGCAAACAAGCATATGGCCTTCTTGATGGGAAGAGGTCACTGTAGCCTACAGACCGTTGACCGTAAGATGTCCCCTGATGTACTTATATTATTTAACAATATGCAAGTAAAACATATTAATCTGTGGTATATGTACCCAACATATAAGTTTAAATAATGCTTACATATTACATTACTTTACATTTACGATAATACTTGCATATTTTCAAATAATATAATTACATCAGGGGACATCTTACGGTACATTGTACTTACATTTGTAACACTAGACGTACCACTACGTTGCTTAGGTAAGCAAACCCATTTGACGCTTGAGACTATGATAATAAGAATGAGACTTTAAACTGTAAATATTATAATTCGCTCTCAAATATTAATTTTATAACTAACATAACAGAGATTTTTGATGTTACAGGTAGCAAACAAGTATACGACCTGGGATAATGGGAAGCAGTGTCTGCAGGCTATGAACATCTCGTTACACTAAACGTGCCGCCAATCTATTGGATTCGAATGAAAATCTGTTTAATGGCGATAAAAGAGCACCAAATAAATTATAGTATACCGACAAAAGATATACTCCAAAAAGACATTTATATGTATAAATGACCACGATAGAGTCAATAGCTCACACCATAAAAACAAATTGTTATTGTTTTTGTTTCAAGTCCCGTTGTTTTAGGTCAATGGTCGTAGTTTCAGATCCACTACAAACCTAGAGTACCTTGATGTCTATGTATGAGAACATTGGTCTTTGTTTATTACAAACAAACAAAAGAACAAGTCATTCGAGTAAAGAAAAGCCACTTTTTCGAACCTACTTAGCTCCCTATCTGTACCAAAGTAGAATTCGTTTAGGATCAACTTTCGACCCTCAAACAAGAAAAGTAGTTTGCAAATTTGCCATAACGACAAAAGTGAGAGCTTGCGCTTTTACTCATGGAAATATGAAACGTATTCTACGGGAAGTAAAGTTTCATTTTCATCGCTGAAGTTTTATCAACCATATGAAGGTAGTTGTATAAATGTATAAGCATTCGTTCAGCGCCGTTTAAATTCAATATACAAATGTTTGTACTGCCTTGGTGCCTTTTTGATATCTGATCTTAAAAGAAATTGAATAGAAAAGCAACCGAATACAGTACATACCTACCTGCCTTTATGAATACAGTTTGCAATAGCAACTCAATATACCTACCTAATACCTACGCTACTTTTTAAATATACGCCATAGCTTTTCATCCCTTCTCAGAAAATCTGATTTTTTATTTCAAGTTCTCGTATTGCTTTTTTCTTTTCAAAAATTTATTCAGTTCGATTTTGAATCCATTGCTTTGAATATTTTAGCCTTAAATATTTATTTTATGACGATTATTATTAAGGTAGAGGATCCTTCAAGAAATAGGGTAGACTAGACTTAAGCTATACTTTGAAATGATGATCCTAAGTTTTTTGCAATGCAGACGTGACGTTTCATCATCATCCTCAGCTAGAAGACGTCCACTGCCGAACTTTTTACCGAATGAAATTTGACCCAACAACACAATTTTTAATGAATCTTAAGTTAACTTTGCCTTGTGCTCTGCCTTTCTACGGTTTTAAATTATTTCCTTTGGCTATGTCAATTTTGCAGGTTTTATAGGGGAAGTATCCTATAGGTTTTAAAGTGCCTGTGGATGACGTGAAGGTCTGCATTTGAAACAAAGGATACAATATTAGTGTCTTCAAAGCATCTTCTAATTCCACAATCCTGCTGCCTATATATATTTTCTCATCTCCTCAAGAACCTTCACCTGTCGTCTAGTGCCCAGTAATGGTTTCGGTTATTAAAAACACAGAAAATAATTATAATGTTATTTTTAAAAGTAAAAGGACTGGTGCTAATATATGCTTGCAATGCAAATAGCTTGTCCTTAATTCGTGGAAACGTTCAAAAATTCATTAGAAGGTCCGTAACGCTAAACTCAAAGAAAACACCCTTGAAAGAGATCCCCTTTCTCTTTATAAAGTATCCTCAAAATAAAGAGCATGTCTGAGAGGTGGCAGACGTGATTTGGCCGGGTAATTTCCGTTAAAATCTTATTATATAAATAACTAGCGGCTCGTCCCGGCTTCGCACGTATAGTGGTGTAGCCTATGTTACTCAGGGTGAATGTAGCTTTCCAATGGTGAAAGAATTTTTGAAATCGGCACAGTAGTTTTTGAATTTATTCATTACAAACATACACACAAAAATACAAACCTTTCCTCTTTATAATAGTGGTGTGGATAAAAATAACAATAATAACGCTCAACGATCACATACATTGATCCTGGACCCTAACTATGATTCCCTAAAGAATGAAGACGCCTTCCTAATATCGAATCTCTTGTTTAGGTTGTACCATGTCTGTCAGTCAGACACTCAGCACAAATACCTTTTATTAACCTATAATTTGAGTAAAAAGACCACATATTGCTATACTCTTGCTATGTTTGTTCTCTTAGCTTTAAATGTTTTGCAATTTCACGTATCAACAAAGAGATTATCTAATAATTAAATAAATAAACTATTTATTGGAAATTTCACACAGCCCCATCTAGTCCCAAACTAAGCAAAGCTTGTACTATGGAAACCTTACTAACAATACATGGTTTAATGCATCAAAATTATATAAATTGTGCTTCAATAATTTTTGCGTGACCATTGCTGTTGTGGTGTATCAACTTTTAATACAGTTTTACACAAACAATCAAAAGCAGATAACAGCGAACTCAATCATGGGCACCCATGGTTTGGGTTGCAAGCTTTAAATTGAGACATTGACTAAAGAAGAGATCGGCTGGCTAATTACGTAACTCGCAACAAGTTTGCAACAGCCGTAAATTTCGCAATAATTGCTGTCAAACATCTCTTTGGCAAAGCAGAAAGCGATTAAGCGCTAGATCACCATCTGTCGGGCAATCGATGAACTAAAAAGTGCATTATTTTGTTTCCATCTATTGTGTTCTGTTGCTAGTAGAACTAGTATCAAAGGCCAAAGTGCATTCAGCGACAGGCGAGCAACAGGCGGGTGACTTACGATTTCCAGTACCTAATAATCGGTGTACTTTTATGGTCTATAATATATTGTGGTTTACAGGAGCGTAGACTAACCAATAAATATTGTTTATACACAATATTATATATGACGGGGGTACACCCTCACCATCATCAATGAAGAAAACCAGCTCGTAAGACTCAATCAGATATATTATCTCACAGCACTGTAATTATATCCAAGCACAAAGTAGGTAAGTACGTATCGTAGAACGCGTGATGGTTCAGTATCGACCACATGCGCCGATCGCCGAGAGAAGAATGTGTCAAAAACAATTTAACGTTTGACAGCACGCACGTCACCAACTCCATCGAACGCCACCAGGTGGCGCTGGCGTCCCGGATACGACTTGATTGGGACATATATGTTTGTTTATTGCTTCATTAAACGCTGCTGTTCTCGATTTAATATCACCGAACATAAACTATATTTGCCGGTAAAATATTGACCGGATAACATAACAGTCGTCCGATACATATAAACTAGTACTGGACAATTGGACATCCCTAATTTACGTGGGTACGGTTTTACGAGAATGGATAAGATAAATATTCAATTTTCGGGGCAACGCGGTTAAATGTCGGTGCATGTGTAATGAAACATACGAACCGCTGGATCTTTAAACTTCACCTTAATAACGGTAGGTACGTACTGGTGAAATAAGTATGTACTTAGGTAAGTCTTTGCGCACTGTGGTGGTACTTATGGAGGGATGACGTGAAAGCATGACTAAGCTTGGCAAATGCTGTCCAAGTGTCCAGCCCAACTGGATATCTTTATTGGATTCTTCTCACAGTTTTTGGTCCAGCTGTAATGATTACCCTAAATAGACATATTCTAAACGAAACCAAACGAAACGAGGAGATCCACAGGAGAACTAAAGTGACCGATATAACTCTTAGAATTAGCAAGTTGAAATGGCAATGGGCACTTGGGCAGGCCACATCGCTCGTAGAACTGACAACCAATGGGGAAGAAAGGTTCTCGAGTGGCGACTACGAACCAGAAGACGCAGCGTAGACCGGCCCCCTACTCAGTGAACCAACAACCTGGTGAAAACCGCGAGGAGCCGATGAATACAGGAGGTAAGTAGCCGCTCAACGTGGCGATCTGTGTGGGAGGCCTATGTTCAGCAGTGGACGTCTTCAATGATGACACATATTCTTAAACAAGTTCCAGAGGTGGACTACAATAATTAGAGGTAGATAATAATATAATAACACATAAATACAAGACGCAAAACTTTCTCGAAGAAGCATTTGTCTGTCCACACACGTCACAAGCCATTGTTCCTTGCAAGTTACGGATTTGTAGCACAAACAATACAAACGATCATAAACATTAAACACACTTGATTGAAAGATAATTAACATGACTAACGCATACGAACAACGATCGTAACTCAATACGAACTTAATTCTGTCTCGTATTTATACCTTGCGGCCTTATTCATAGACGCGTAGTAGTTTTAGATTAGTTATTGTACTTCAGCTTTTGTTCTTTTTTGACATTTGAATATTGAAAACTATCGAAAAAGATAAAAGATGGTGTAACTAATAAAATGCTACAACGTGTTTATTAATATGGATGATGTTTTGTAGTCACAGGTAGTGTGGTTTAGTTTTGCATGTTTAGGATATCTAATTGGACTTTTTTTAATTCTTTTTATCAACAATAGGCTAAAATTTGACCGTGGTCTCACCTGATGGTAAGTGACGACGCGGTCTACGATGAAGCATGCCTAGAAGATACCGGTTCACTCTAACCTTAAAAACTCCCAGATTATATTTGTCAGGGAACAATGACGCTGGTAAGGTGACTACATCCCAATTCGGCACGGAAGTTGATCTTTGGGATGAGACTTCTTCAGTTTCTGTCTGACTATACTCACTTATCACATCACACATATTATCACCCCGAATCAGACTTTTGCCATAATCACCACGCTTCGCAGACGGCTTGCATGGTGGTAGAAAATTGTAATGTACTGAGGAGATTGCTGGCGCCCATTCTCTGGATATTCCTTAGCTGGCCCTTATGGCACTCCCAAGAAAAGACACTTTATTCACTTATACCCACCAAATCAGTTCAGATTCGTTTTGGGGTGAAACCCTCACACATAATGTACAAAAAATGTCAACAGACGTTTTTCTTTTATGAATATTTAGAAACTGAGGATTTTGGTTTTCCAATTGTCTTTTAATTGGGTATAGGATATAAATATCGTCGAATTGCTTTTCTGACGCATCTGCATCAAGTACTGCAAATTTTGACGCAGTTCAACCAATTTCCATTTTCTACTTCATTCGGTAATGCTCCATCGCTATGTTATTAAGCTAATCCACTCTCATCAGCATGCGCCTTACGTAACAGCGTCTATTGGAACAGTTCCAAGTATATCTGGCCTTCATTAACGCTTCATTAAATGAAACAGGTGCTTAAGAACTGCAGGGTGTATAAGCCGGGTATAGTGCTTAGAACTGGTTGGAAAAACTAGTTAATTTAGTTAGCAAACTGGTTAATAGATAGCTCGTTTTTAACTGGTTGGTTGGCGGAATTGGGCCAATAACACAATTGACCAACTAGTTAAATTACTGGTCACTGGAGGATGATGTGCGCAGTGCAGTGTCACCCAAAACTGTAAGTATTCATTTAGAGTTCCGAGTTGCAATCTGTTATGGGCAGCCGTGATGCTTAACAGCAGGTGAACGACTAGTCCGTCACATCATTCATTTACTTAGATAAAAAAAAATCTACGAGATAACGGACGCTCGTTGAGTTTTTTTTTTATAACTAAATATTAATTTGACCGCAATCTAAAGTATAAAATTAAATAACACAACCTATTTCCTTAAAAAAATCCACATTAGATGAAAGTTTGATAGTATGTGTATTGTGATAGCGATGGGAAGGCCATATCGCTTGCGGAACCAAAAACTGCCGGGGAAGAAAGGTTTACAAGTGGTTACCACGTACCGGAAAACGCAGAGTACCGACAGAGGCCGGCTTTCCACCAAGTGAACTGACGTGGTCAAAAACTCGGGGAGCCTTTAGATGCAAGAGGCAAGTTGCCGGTCAAAGCAGTGCTCTAGAGAGTCTAGAGGAAAAGCCTATCACTATGTTCAGTTTTGAACCTGATGACCTATAGTGACGAGATGGTGAATCAATGTGTTTTCAGGACGTTGACTACAATGACTGCAGAAAGAGAATCTCAATTAATTTTCTACTAAAAAGTCCTAAAAATCTAGTAGGTAGCTTTAACTTATCGTAGTGATATCCATAAATCTTAACTACAATAATTATGTGAAGCCAGACCAGAGACTAGAGTATAATGGATACGTTCCAAGCGACCACAGAAATTTCATTAAAACTTAATGAAATCGAAACAAACCCCATTTTGGGAAAACGCTTAGTTAGCCAAGCACAATAACCTGAACACAGTTCGGTAAAGAAGGCTTTGATTATAACTGCAGGCGTGTAGTAATTGTGGAAAAGATAAAGTTCGCTAACTTGCATCAAGTAGGTATAAAATAGCAGTATATTCAATTGATACAATACAGAAGGCCCGTAGAACGATAGAATAATGACTAATAATAAAATAACGAAACAGCAAATTAAGAAAGTGCTAATGTGGGAATAGAGTAGCCTTTTAATTTTCTGTTCTGGATCAATCTCACATCTTGTGGTATTTTTGAGATGTAAAACGGGCTTATTACAATGTGACAACTAAAATGCCAATAGCAAATCAAAAACTAATTACTTACTAGGTACCTAATCCTTTTTTCATGTAGTTCTTTTTTTCAACAGTCTGAACAACGCTCTCGTGATGCAACCACGCGTAGCTACCGTCATCAAAAAAACAACTATAAATGAAATGGTTCCAAAAAATTAGAAAAAAAAAAAATTCTTGACAAATATAAATTTTCGTGACCACCTATACAATTCGATACATAGCATCGCAAAAGTAGCTATTGCCCACATAGGCCACATAAACCAGCACAAATAGGTTCTAAATTCCTAACTACTTCATAGCATAATGATCTAATTATAACCAACCCTATCTTATAACTATATAGCTTGCTAATTATTATTTTGAGTCAGATGATTATTTATATTAAGTTGTCTAAGGGGTGAAGAAATATACAATAACTTATGTAAAGAAGCATTAAATTAACAGAAAATAATGCTCACAATACAAACCCTATTAAATCATACTTTTACAAACAAAATGACTAAACTTTACCAAGATTACAATACCATGGAGTTGCAATAAACTACAGGAAACGGCTTTAGCAAGAGAGAGGATTCCGCAGCAACTAATAAATTCAAACGTCTAAGCGCTAGAATATTCAAGCGAGTGGGGCCGACTGACCCTGCTCTACTGAACACCTGTTGGTATCAACATAACTATAGGTAAATGCGGGGACATACATTGATTCATTCTGTATCCACATTATGTATTGTTTTCTTTGTAAGACTCACGAATTTACGAAAGATTTTAATAATTGAAATTCTTATATTTTAATTCTCAGTTAATTCCCAATTTTGATAGCCTCCGTGGTGTGGTGGTTGAGAAGGTTTTGTCCGTCTATCGCAGTGACAGGGTTAGGGTGTAATAGTAGATTGTTGTACAAGGGATGAAAGAAGAGCCTATACAATGCCAAAACGCTTAAAATGGCTTAGCATGAGGCCGTGTCCTGTCAACAATATTGCAACAATGACTTTGAAATTAATACATAGTAAAGATCAGGACTAATGCCTAATGCTTATGTATAATGAAAACACGAATTAACAAACTTTTTTCGATAGAAAAACATTACAAAGTTACCTCCAAACCGTACAAATAAACCACGATTATTCAATGAATACTTTAAATAAGGTCGTGAAACTTTGTGTAGTAGTTGAACTAAATATAATGGAGGGCTTATGTAAAGTGGATTTTTAAAATACCCATTATATTCAGTGTAATAATAAATTACCTAAATTATTACGCATTGGAACCATTGTAACTTAGACCGCCCCTGCTGCTCGGCCCCCCGACTCATCCCCACTTTGGCCTATTACCATATATCTGTAAGCCCTTAAACATGTCCTCCGTTAATATTATACCTACCTTAAAATATTTTGCCTAAAGCATTCCCCTATTTTGCCTTTGTCACTAATCTTGTAAACTTTGATGTGTCATTGTCAGAATGGAAGGAATTTGAGTTTGAGGGATTATAATTATGTATCTTTAAAGTGGAACGTTTCACTAACGCGGTAAATTCAAATTTTCTTGCGTTCTTTTTCCAATAATAGCTTAATTACTCAACGTGAATGTTACATGAAAACTAATTTTACGCAAATAAATAGAATGTATCAATAAATTACAATTAAAAATATCACCTACATACATTGGTTTAGCGACAAATGGCAATAGACTGAAAAACTAAGACGAAGTTTGTTTATTGCCATTTGTCGCTAAACCAATGATATAGATACTTTTAATCGTTATTTGTTGATATATTCTATTTCTTTACGTTAAATCAGTTTTAATGTAATCACGTTTAGTAATGAAGCTATTATTGGCAAAAGAACGCAAGAAAATTTGAATTTGCCGCGCTAGTGAAACGTTCCCTTTATTTTTGTTGTAACCTTTTGAAGTTACTCATAAATAACGACTTATTATGGTTTTTCTGATCTGGAACAGTTGATATACATACTTATCATGGTTTTTTAAAGAATGATATGATTTCAATAGCTACGCAGTGTAACAACAATATATAGTATAATTGTAATAATATAGGTATGACCAATTATGTTCTTATCACTTCCAAGTCACGTACTGTTTATACAGTGCCTCCTGTTGCGACAGTCAACCCATTTGCATGTGTACGCAACGTGCGGTGAAACACTAGCGCCCGTCATGCCCTACTGCATGCACTACACGCATGCTGTGTGGACTTGGCTAATGGCGCACTTCTGCATAATACTGACCTATGCTAAACTAACACAGAGTCACAGATTAAATCGTAATTACGATGTGAGCAGTTCTATACAGAACCACACAGAACCACTTATTAGGTAACCTCTAACCACGCAGTCACCAACACCTAATCCTAGCGCAGCCGATTCTACGCCTGTGATACGATCGTTCAGGTCGCCTAAAACGCCTCTGGGGCAGCGACAACGAGGAGTTGTTACTGTGTAAGCAGTACTATACAGAACCACACAGAATCACTCAGATCTACACACAGTCAGCAACACCTAATCATAGCGAAGCTGATTCTACGCGTTTGATACGATAGTTCGAGTCGCCCAAGACACCTTTGGGGATGTGACGACAAGGAAAACTACAAATTCAACAGGTTCTAAATATTAACGTAAAATCACTCAACAGTTTGTCACTATGTAATATTCAAAATAACAACTAATACAGTGTTTTCTTTAGCTACGCCAAATATGTTTTTCAGTCGACTCACACCTCTTCTAAGGAGTACAACAAAGGAGATAATTAATTCACTACACATAACAAACCAGAAAATGTTACAAGCAACTTATGTTTTGGCAAAAAGTCACAAACAATCCGTCACAAGCAAGACAATTACATTGCGACCAACTTATCTGTTCAGCTGAATAATCTGTCTTCTCATTTAGTTAGGCCATTCCCTGCAGTATTGGAAAGAGATGGAGAAAAATTGAACCGCATAGATAAATTTGTGGCACTGTAACAAAACAGTTGAAGGAAATAACAGGCTACCTAATAATTGGTCATGTTTCAACGAAATCGATCGTTTCAGTCAAAACAAAAGACTGGCTCATCGAAACAACATCATTAAATAGATAAGTAAATTAAGCTTTACGCTTTAAGATATTTATCTTATCCACAGAATTCAAAATAGTAGCGTTACCATTTCCAAATTCTGTGGTCTGATGGGAAACTAAGTTTAACTTAGTTACCTAGCTTAGTCTCGACTTGACCACATCATAATTCTTTCAATCCCGTCTTAGAAAAAGTCGATTTGGTACACTAATTAGCTTGAATTAGACTAAATATACTAGCAATAATATCAACAGATACTTACTTTTCATCCTGCGACTCTACGGGATCTTGACTAGTATAAACTTTCATCATCATCAACAGCCTGAAGACGTCCACTGCTGAACATAAGCCTCCCCCAGAGAGCGCCACTTTGAGCGGCTGCTCGCCTCCTGCATCCATCGGCTCCCCGCGGCTTTCACCAGATCGTCGGTCCACTGAGTGGGGGGCCGGCCCATACGCTGCGTCTTCTGGTTCGTGGTCGCCACTCGCGAACCTTTCTTCCCCATCGGTTCTCAGTTCTACGAGCGTGGTGGCCTGCCCATTGCCACCACAACTTGCTGATTCGAAAAACTATATCGGTCACTTTAGTCCTCCTGCAAATCTCTTCATTCCAGATCATGTTTATATTGCAGGGAAACACTTAGCATAGCTCGTTAGCATAGCACTTAGCATAGCGTGTATTGTTGTTTGATTAAAAAAAGTGTTTTTGTTATTTGTTAGGTGAGATCTTTTTTGCTTGCAAATCTTTATGGCTCTAAATAGATAATAACATAGGAAAAGGGTTAGATTAGAGTAAATGTCGCCACGCCCCGATTATCATTTAAGTTTCCCTACACATTTATCAGTAGGTACACCGGCACGAGTTGTAGTCAACAAACCGTTCAAAACAATTGACAGTTTACCGGCCAAAAAAAAAATTTCCCCATCTCTACGCAGTTTGAGAAAACAAGCTCTAACAAACCGAGTCTAGGAGTGTCTCCAAATATTTACCTATTGTGACTCCTGAGCACCAGCTAATATGTTAAACTAACATAACGCGAGTGTCATAGGTATTTGAACTGGTGCGAAACTGTTTTATTTTTCTCGTAAGTATAGGTACGTACTGTTTGTGTTACTAATATTTATATCCAGAGCCTTCCTACACCACATCACAAATATTCAAATTCTGTGTGATTCTGTGTGGTTCTGATGGATTCATCCGCGGTGCTACGATGTCACATAACCAGTTATCAAATTGGTTTTCTGTAAGGAAATGTAAATCTTTATAGGTAACCGGGTTATCAAACAGTAAATATTTTTCTTGTTTGACAACCAGTTACGAAACTTGGTTTTCTAACAGGAATAAACGACAGCAACACATTCTCATACACAGAGGCACATAATTAGGAGGTACGCTAAACTTATAAAACACGTTTGATACGGGAGTCAAAAAAAAGAACCGAAGTAAAATGAGGAACTATATTTTGTTGCAACTAAAACGTTGAAAAAAGACATTGATTATAATATTTTGATTACTAAACTATCAAGCAAAGAATCGCCTTATTTATATGCAAATTACATATTGCTCAACAACGTAAAGTGCAATGATAGCGTGACATACTTATTGCACAAGGCGCGGGTAACAAGAATCAAGGTGCCGATTCAGTGGGATGGCGACACCGCGCTGGAAGCCGACACCGACGTGGAGCCGCGCGTCACTTTTGGTTCTCACATTGACCTGAGTGCATTACTTAGTTTTAACTTAGAATATTTTACTGTAATTTTGATTTAAAATTAAATTAGTTGCTTTTGAATTTTGGTTTTTTTTAAGATCCTCGGCTGCTGCTCGCTTAATTGGCGCAGTCGGTAGGATTCTAGAGTCAGTGCGCGAAGGTCGAAAATCTCCAAAAATCGCCGAGACTTCGTTCGTGCTGCTGGCAGGCTCCTGAGTCTTCATCTGGAATCCGGATCTACGCGGGCGCATCACCGAGGACGAGTATCCGACCATTGATACGCGGAGGAAACCGAAATGCAATTGTAAGTGCGCAAAACTTTCTTTTTGTGTTGCTTCCTTCCTAATTTCTAATCCTTATATCTATTCAAAATTTTTCACCCTACAAATAAGGGTGCCAGCGAGGCTGCATCGCGTCAGTCTCGCCGCAATAGAGAGTTAGATAGTATTAGGCAGATAGAAGACGAAATTGATTTAACTTCATTGTTTGATTTAAGTGATCCAAAAATGCCTTACGACCCAGACGTAATTTATAAGGCCTTACGCCCAGTTCCCGATTTCGACGGAAATCCGAACATATTAACTAGATTTATTAATATATGTGATCAAATTGTTGCGACTTATATGAGTAATGAGCCCGGTAGCAATTTACCTAACCTGTGTTTATTAAATGGTATTTTAAATAAAATCACTGGGCCCGCCGCCACAATTATCAACTCTAATGGCATCCCTGATAACTGGCTAGGAATTCGTGATTCTCTTATAAATAATTTTGCAGACCAAAGGGACGAAACCGCATTGTATAATGATCTTTCTCTAGCCACACAAGGTCACAAGACCCCACAGGAATTTTATGACCATTGTCAGAGTTTATTCAGTACAATAATGACATACATTTCTTTGCATGAAACTATCCCGACTACTATTGAGTCGAAGCGCATGCTATATAGAAAGCTCACTATGCAAGCGTTTGTACGCGGATTACAAGAGCCCCTCGGCTCTCGAATTAGGTGTATGAGACCATCCACTATAGAGAAGGCATTGGAATTCGTACAAGAAGAGCTCAATATATTATATTTACAACAGCGCAATAATGAAGTGCATAAAGCTCAGCCACCAGTCAAAGCTCCGACTTCAATTCAAATGCCTCCTCCTCCTAAGCAAGGTTTTCAGCTTCCACCACACATGATGTTCCCACCAGCTAGTCAGAGGCCGGCATTTACGCCACCTCAAGCACCTCAGGCGTTTAAATTCACTCAGCCACATAACCAATACAGATTCAACTCAGGCCCTCAGCATCATCCTCAATATAGAATGCCTACACGTACACAGCAAATGTTCGCCGCACCGCCACCGAATTATAGCGCGCGTAGTAATGTATTCCGTATGGCGCCTCGTAACGCTCCTCATAATTCTGGTCCTAAGCCAATGAGTGGAGTACAACATTTCACCCCTAGAGCGCTACCACCGACGGGACTTACTGGACATGACTGGACTAAACACGGCAACCCGCCACCTACGAATTATTTTAAAAGCCGCGAAATGAATTTTAACGAATGTGTTAATGACGGTTACCCAGGTTATGTCTATTGCGACGAACATGAACAAAATTACTATCCTGACTATTACGAGTACCCGACTTACCCTGACACGCATGATTATAGCGGTTACTTTGACCCTGAGAGCTACGGCCCCGAGACGGCCCAAGTGCACGACTTTACTGACATAACCTCTGAGACGCAGCCTTCCCCAGGCCATCATGAAAATTTTCAGAAGGCTTCAGCATCAGACAGGCCAAAATAGAAGTAAATTTACAGACTCAAAGACAGCTGCCATTTATCCAGATCTCGAACCCACCGTTGAAACTTCTTATTGACACCGGCGCGAATCAGTCTTTTTTAAGCCCGGATGCTATAGAAAATTTCTATCCACACGTGCAGTTAGATTACGATCCGTTCGAGGTCACAAATGTCCATGCAGTTAGTCAGAACGATTACTCGATAACGGTACCGTGTTTTATCGAAATCAACGACAACGAGCCTATAAAACTTTTCGTATACAGGTTCCATAATCATTTTGACGGACTGATCGGCCTCGATTTACTTACGAAATGGGAGGCAAAAATCGATCTAAAAGAGCTACGTTTAAACACCAAGTACGCGGTAAATCCGATTTTGTTATACAATTCACGGAATGTTAATTTGTACGAGGACATTATCCCGGCGAAAAGTACGAAATTAGCCCGGATACCTATTGATACGTCCGACGGCGAAGTTTACATTCCTGAACAAATTCTGTGTAACTGTATTATTCACGAATGCATTACTAGCGTAACTCAGAACAGAGGGTATTTAGAGATCGAAAACCCGAATGAAAATGACGTTGTTTTCTCGTTGGACCGCCCGGCTCACGCGGAGCTGTTTAATATTGAGTGCACGCGAACCGATGCACCGCCCGCGCCGGCGCGAGTTAAAGACGTCGTATCGCGACTTCGTACGGAACATCTTAACGAAGAAGAAAAGGCTAATCTAGTAACTCTTTGTTCAAAGTATGCGGACGTTTTTTATATTGAAGGTGAAGACTTAACGTTCACCAATCAAATAAAACATCGTATTCGCACAACCGATGAAACCCCGGTTTATACAAAGAGTTATCGGTACCCTTTTGTTCATCGACAAGAAGTCAGCGAACAAATCAGCAAAATGTTAGCCCAGGGTATCATACGTCCTTCCGAATCAGCGTGGAGCTCACCAATTTGGATAGTTCCCAAGAAGGCGGACCCCTCAGGGAAACCAAAGTGGCGTCTAGTGGTTGATTTTCGTAAAGTTAATGAAAAAACCACAGACGACAAGTACCCTATCCCGAACATCACGGATGTTCTGGATAAGTTAGGGAAGTGCCAATACTTCACTACCCTAGACCTGGCCAGTGGGTTCCACCAGGTAGAAATGGACCCTATCGACATTCCTAAGACGGCATTCAATGTGGAACATGGCCACTTTGAATTCCTTAGAATGCCGATGGGCTTAAAGAACGCACCATCTACATTCCAAAGGGTGATGGATAATATCCTCAGAGGTCTCCAGAACCAGATCTGCCTGGTCTATCTCGATGATATTATCGTGTTCAGCACCTCCTTGCAAGAACACATGACCAACTTGGAGAAAGTGTTCCAAAGGCTCAGAGAATCCAACTTCAAAATACAAATGAACAAGACCGAATTTTTAAAGTTGGAAACGGCTTTCTTAGGTCATGTCATTAGCAGAGAAGGAGTGAAGCCCAACCCGGATAAGATAGCAGCGATCGAGAAGTATCCGATCCCCAAAACGCCAAAAGAAATTAAACAATTTCTTGGCTTACTCGGATACTATCGGAAATTCATACCAGACTTTGCGCGAATCACGAAACCATTGACTCAGTGCCTCAAGAAAGGTAAAAAGATAACTTTCGATCCCGAGTACGTCAAAAGTCTCGAGATGTGCAAAACTCTGTTAACAAATGATCCGATACTCCAATACCCTGATTTCGACAAGGAGTTTATCCTTACCACGGACGCGTCCAACGTAGCTATAGGCGCTATTCTATCTCAGGGACCAGTCGGCTCTGATAAGCCTATTTCTTATGCCTCTCGTACACTGAATGATAGTGAGCTCAACTATAGTACCATCGAGAAGGAGCTCCTAGCAATAGTTTGGGCCACAAAGTATTTTAGACCCTACCTCTTCGGTCGAAAATTTAAAATACTTACCGACCACAAACCGTTGCAGTGGATCATGAGCCTAAAAGAGCCCAACTCACGGCTTACCCGATGGCGCTTAAAGCTCAGTGAATACAACTTCACAGTAGTGTACAAGAAAGGTAAAGCAAATACGAACGCAGATGCTTTATCTCGCATAGAAATACACAATGAAGAGACTAACTCACTCATAGTGAATCCCTCGGAACAGCCAGTACAAGATAACGGCTCTACAACCGTTACGGTACACACCAGCCAGGAAAATCCTATACTGGAAGTTCCTATTAGCGACGAACCGCTAAATAAGTTCCACCGCCAGTTAGTTTTTTCGATTGTTAGTGACGTTAAAAGACGACCTGCAGTATCAAAGCCGTTTGATACTCACACACGCGTTTCTATACAAGTTACAGAATCCAACTTAGAACAGGATGTTATTAACGCTATTAAAGAATATGTCACCCCAAAAATTAAAACCGGAATTTTAATCGACCCGCCTTTAGGCATGTATTCTATAATACCTGTCATACAAAATAATTTTAAAAGTTCCGCCATGAACCTTGTCCTAACGAAACACGAACTCGAGAACGTTAAACCGTATCTTAGGCAGCAGGAAATAATTAGGCACTATCATGACGGCAAGACGAACCATAGAGGCATTAACGAATGCTACCTATCCCTTTCTAAAAAATATTACTGGCCAAAAATGAACGAACAAATCACTAAATTCATTAACGAATGCACTGTGTGCGGCCAAGGGAAATACGACCGCAATCCCATCCAACAACGATTTAATATCGTGCCGCCGCCTAGTAAACCACTTGAGATAGTACATATGGACCTACTTACAATAGATAGCGAAAAATACGTTACATTCGTTGATGTATTTTCAAAGTACGGTCAGGCCTATCATCTCCGTGATGGCACCGCTATCAGCGTCCTACAAGCGTTATTAAAGTATAGTACACACCACGGATTACCTCTAACTATAGTCACCGATAACGGCCCGGAATTCAGTAATCAGCTGTTCTTAGAATTTCTACGTACACACAGCGTCAATCACCACAAAGTACTTCCACACTCACCCAATGACAACGGGATCATAGAACGATTCCATTCGACTTTACTCGAACATCTGCGACTTCTCAAGTTACAGCGTAAAGACGAACCGGTAGCGAACTTAGTACCATATGCGATTATAGCTTACAATAGCTCGGTCCACAGCTTTACCAAGTGCAGACCGTTTGACATAATTACAGGCCACTTTGATCCGAGAGATCCAGTTAGCATAGATTTGACACAACATTTACTACAACAATACACTCAGACCCACAGGGATCAGATGAAACTGGTCTATGAGATCATTAACGAATCTGCTCTGCATAACCGTACGGTTCTGATAGAAAATAGGAACAGGGACAGGGAACCAGAGATACAATATGAACCTGAACAGCAAATCTTTGTTAAGAATCCGCTCGCTAGCAGTCAGAAGTTGGCACCAAGGTATACTAAGGATACCGTACTCGCCAACCTACCCATTCATATATACACCTCACGGAAACGCGGCCCCGTGGCCAAAGCTCGCCTTAAGCGAGTGCCTAATAGCGCCAAATTGTTTCAGAATTCTGCTGATGATGCTGGCGCATCTTGCTCACACGCAGGAGATAAGACTTGAGAGTCTTAACGACGGTCCGGGACTTCTACCCTACAAACTAGGACCGACTCGTTTAGTCACGCATTACCACAGTTTCCTACAGTATATTCAGATAGACGATATAGAAAACAAAGCGACCGCAGTTAGGGAACAGTTATTAGAATTTGAACACAGACTTAACAATGACACGTTTGCTTTATACGAGCTCCAAATTAATTACTTATCGCATAAAATTAATAAGGTTTTAATTCACTTAAAAGGACTGGAGCCTACCCGTTCTAAAAGAGGCCTAATCGATGGATTAGGATCCGTAGTTAAAAGTATAACAGGCAACTTGGATTATCAGGATGCAATTAAATTTGATAACGCGATTAAAAGCTTAAATAAAAATCAGGACAAAATCATAACCGAATTCAACGCTCATATAAGCCTTAGTAAAGAATGGATGACGCAACATAATGACGTCATCGACCAGTTAGTTAGAAACCAGCAGTCGATTAATTCCACGTTGGAACTTTTGTTAGACAGCAACGCGTATAAAGATACTAGCTTAGTAAAATATGCTCGGTTTGCTCAATTGCTGACTATTATAACCGAAAATGTAGACGATTTATTAGAAGAAATAATTAGGATAGAAAACATTTTAGCTCTTGTGCGCGCATTAAGCACGCACCATTCTATGGTAGATATAGATACGTTAGGTAAAATGATAGATAGACTTCGGATAGTATACGGAGATAGTAGGTTGTTAAGTTTAGATTTACGCGATTATTATAGTGTAATAAAACCTGGGTCCTACTTTATGGAAAAACAGATCGTCATAGTTTTCAAAATACCGATAGTTAGTGCAGAAAAGTTCGATTTTTATAAACTCTCTATAGCTCCGAATAGTTATAACCAAATCCTCATTCCACCCCATCCATTCCTCGCAACCAATAGGGAAGCGTACGCGTACATGGAGGCTGAATGCCCGAAGGTAGATAAGCAGTACCTCTGCGTAAGGGACACTATCAAAAGGATGAACAACCAGCAAGATTGCGCTCGAGATTTCGTCGTCAACCACACCATAGGAGACACTTGCAACCTGACCACTGTAATATTGAAGAATGAAGCCATGGAGCAGCTGGACGACAAAACCTACGTCCTGTCATTCCCTCACTCAACAAAAATACATCTGCAATGTGGAAGAGAGGAATACAAGCAACTTAAAGGCAGCTACCTAGTCACAGTACCCGTAAACTGCACCGTGATGACGTCAGAGTTCACCATAGTCAATGAGAATAACCAAGCACATGGCCAGCCCTTGGTAATCACTGGCATCTCATACAACTTCGAACAAGAACGCACATCACCGCACAAGCTGATGCTGCAGTCCGTCGACCTGAGAAAACTACATAATGCTTACAACCAAGTCATGATGCAGCCGAACCTAGAACGAGATGTGACGTCAGACATATTATACCATACCACTGTGCCCTTCTACGTGGTACTAATCAGTGCATTTACACTAGCACTGGTCATAATGTTACGACGACTCAACTTATGCAAACCCGAAACGCCTCAACCACCAGTTAACAAGAAACCTGCGAAGCATGTATACGAAGACCCTGAAAACCCTACAGATTTTCCAGCAACATTTTCACTAAAAGTTGGAAAATAGTTGCTGATTTAGGGATGGAGGAATTACATATTGCTCAACAACGTAAAGTGCAATGATAGCGTGACATACTTATTGCACAAGGCGCGGGTAACAAGAATCAAGGTGCCGATTCAGCGGGATGGCGACACCGCGCTGGAAGCCGACACCGACGTGGAGCCGCGCGTCACTTTTGGTTCTCACATTGACCTGAGTGCATTACTTAGTTTTAACTTAGAATATTTTACTGTAATTTTGATTTAAAATTAAATTAGTTGCTTTTGAATTTTGGTTTTTTTTAAGATCCTCGGCTGCTGCTCGCTTAATTTGCATAATTTATTCTTTGAAAATAAACAACTACGGCCTTCACCAAAGATGAGCCGATGCATTCAAAACTGCAAACTTACATGAACACAAGCCATCAAAAATAAAAGGCGTTGCAAGTCGAATGATTCATACACAATCAATTTTACCATTCTGAACTAGACCTTTCTCCAGAACTGGTTTCAAGGCCATGTTATCTTGACACGAACACAATTAATTTCCATTTCGCTTTATGTTGCCATATTTTTAATACCCATCTATCTACTTTACGACACCAACTCGCTGACTCGGTAGTTATAACACGTGCCACGAAAGATGAGTGAAGACGTTCTCTGCTGAAGATAGGCCTCCCCAGAGAGCGCCACTTTGAGTGGCTGCTTGCCTCGTGCAGCCATCGGTTCCCCGCGGTGTGACCAGATCGTTGGTCCACCTAGTGCCGCCACTAGGTGGACCAACGATCTGCGGCCTCCGGTTCGTAGTCGCCACTCGAGAACCTTTCTGCCCCATCATAACTATCATAAGTGGCTTAACAGTTGTCTATCTTTACGCTGGGTCTCTGACTTATGATCATCCTGGACTTTTCCAGTACTATTATGTACATAATATTTAAATCTGAGAGGATTAAAATTGTCCTTGATATTAGATATTGTAAAATAAACCATCCCCTTTTAACTTATCTTAATACAGCGGAGACGGCTTACAAATTAAGGAAATGAATTTTCCTCTAAAAATATGAAGCGTAGGAAGCGCAAGGCCATTAAATGTGGTCTAATTTAGCGTCATAATCCGAATAAACGTTAAAAATATGTAAATGCACCGACTGGATTTTATTTCCTCGTTGCTGGTTCAAAGAATGATAAAAATGTGATGAGTTTTAATTGGAATGACAATTTTACATTGGTTTTAATCGCTCCTTTTTTGGATTGGATCAAAAATATTCAACATACCTACCTATATTATATTAAACACTATATTTCTACGAGAACTGTATAATAATAAAATTGTGCCTCAGAAGTTTTTTGCTACGAAGATGACCATTATTATAATCGAAGTTATATAACTTTCTATAACTATTTATAATACCTTGAGATATCCTGCAGTAATAAAAATCTAAATAACAAACAAAATATCGTATAATTAATAAATATTCAGCCAAGTTCGCCATTTGACATCTAAACTCGCAATCAATCCAAGTTTTTAAATTAATATTCGTGAAGCAGACGTCTTTAATTTCGGACTTGTCAGGTTTTTCTCAACGGCCTTGGATTCGTGAATGTCAAATGTGAACTATTTTAATGCAGTGATTGCTATCAAATTTTTATTGTTTTTAAACAAAATTACGACTATAACCGTATCGGTATTGATTAATGTTAGTTTGATTAAATTGTAAAGCCACGAATACCTTGTTTACATAATATTTCATCACAGTGCATAATAGGAAAATAGCTGGACATTGCCTCAGTAATACAATGATAAATGATTCATACGTAGACCTACTTATTGCATTGATCGATGTATACTATAATATAGTCATTTTCCGACCGAACATTTTGCATTTATTATGAAGGTACACCGAAATAAACTCAGGATGTTCAATATGATGGAGTGTGTCCATAACGACGCATTGCGCCAGGAGTTTCTACTTCCTGAGGGGTAGGCATTTGTAACAGTTTCTTGGCTTCTCCGTCAACGGAAGAGGCCAAGACCATGATAAGGCTTTATAATTATGTTCCTTCATAGTGGAACGTAGTAATGTGTTTATGAAAGTGACATTCTCAATCTTGGCCAAACTCCCATGGAAAATATAAAGAGAATAAAAAAAATTAACGCAAACTCAATCTTTGATTAGTTAACCATTCAAGATTGTAATGAACAATTCACTTCCTTGAATACAATCGAAACACCTCAGTCACCTTAAACATAAATGAGGCCAACCTCCATTGTTCGCTGAGCACCCCGCCACACGTCCAACGCACATCTATATTCATCCCGAGTACCTACCATTAAAAGAAACACGCTAAACGCATACCAACATGCAAACAAAAACACTGGCTCTTAAATACAAAACATATTTATTACAATACTGAGTTAAATTTAATACTTAAGCCCTAACTTAAACCTATATCACTTTAGGGAGAAACTTCGTTTCCATGGGGGATCACGTTATCTTTTTCCGTCACTTCTTCTGGTTCTGATACGGTTGTTGGCTCTTTTCGGTCTTCTGTTGGTGCGGTCGTGGGTTCCTCTGTAGCTGGCTCGGGGACCTCTTCCGTCTTGTAAGGAGTGCCAGTTTCTATGATGGGTACTTCTCGGTCGACCTCTTGTGATCGGTCAGCGGTCCCGGTGATGGGAGCGTTCACGATAAGGTATCCATCGGAAGTCAGGCTGGCGGTGACGTCAGTCGCACTCGAGTTAGCTGGCAGCGTGTATGTGTGGAAAAACTGGCTGGCGAACAGGTCGTGATCCTGCTGCTTAGCCTCGTGCGAGCCTTGCACGAAGATGAAGTCTTTGTTCACCTTCACTTTCAAATCGCTCTTCTTATAATCTTTAGCTTGCATGATTACTTGGAATGTGTCATTTTTGACGTTTATCAGGGGTCCAAGATCTTCAAATGTCGGGAACAGTTTCCATAAAGGTGCGAAGAGTTTGGTGATGTCGCCGAAGAACGGGACGTTGAACCATGGTGCTGGCATTGCCGGCACGAAGTCATCGTTGGTTATTGTCGTGATTGGTTGTGGGACGGGTTTATCTTGCGCGGGTAGCGAGGACGCCGCGGCGACGAGGGCGAGGATCGCGAGACTGCGCGGTGAGAACATGCTTGCGTATGCACTGTACTGTGATGCAATAAGAACTGAGGCCAGCGCGGGTGGTGGAGGCTATATACGAGTCGTGGGGGGAGGCGTGAGCGCATCGCTGCCCGCGGTGACGGCACTCATAGAGTAGCTAGAACAGTCGAGAATAGATATGACAATCATTACACCTGCTCGCTACCTACTTAAAATTCAATTATGGTAATGACCAGTCATCAGAACAGAACAAAAGCATAGAAATTACAACTACTAACCATATAACATAAACATTATTATATTTACGAGCGTAATCGACTTACGTCGTTAACCTTTACATATGTAACTAAGACCTATTTTCTAGAACTATTTAGTTGTTACTGCGAACTAATCAAAGTCAAAAACTAATTCAGCATACTTTTTAAAGTGTCGAAAGGCAGATTAAACGGAACATAAAAATTAATTCTAATACTTTGCGTTCATTGTTTTAAATACAGTGTCTCCAATTAAGAATTCTTTATGATTCGTTCTTGTGATGAAAATTAATTTTGTCTGAGAGAAATGGAATCATTTATTAAACAGAAATCAAGTTCTTTGTCAAATATGTGGCTTTGTTTTATTATTCGATTAGACAACTAGATTCGACTTTTGTTAATGGTTCAAATTATGGCACAGTCCTAGAATATTTTCGCTTTATGGTGTAGTGATTAAGGGTTCATAGGTTCGTCGTGTCCGTCCATCCCATCTATCTGTGTGTTTCTCCATCTGAATTTTTATAGCATAATAATAATAACCATGCATGCAGTTTTTTTTTTCATATCATAACAGTTATAGTCTCAAAAAAATATTAATAATTTTTTTGTATTACCTAAGTTAGGGTGTGGTTAGCCCCCATTACACGTAAAGAGGGATGAAAATTTTATTATTAAGTAATTTATCATCTCTGCTGTTGAATAGACGATGGTAAAAATTATTGATAGAAATTGTGATGATAGCTTTTTGAGAAAAGCGGAGAAAACTTTTGGAATGGTTCTACTTGAAAGTTTACCAAAACTCAATAAAATATATAGGCAATTAAACACTCATCACTGTGTGGCCGACTGACCATTCTGCATAAAATCGCAATGTAAACACAAACTCTGTGACGGAATTACGGCTAGCCTTGAAAAGCCGGCTTCTAGAGTTCTCCAAAACACTTAACATGGAGTTATAACTACTGCTTTCTCACGTAATACGAATCAGCTGTTATGGTTCTGATACTTGAACGTGTCTTTAGATTGCTGGAAGATCGACTTGGCTGTTATCTGTGGGAAGATAGTCACTATTAGCTACATTCTTAACTTATCTTTCAGGCTATACGATCTCACATTCCACGTAATGTCGTTAAGTATTGTTTTAATGTGAAAGCGGCAGAAATAAACAGTCCACGTTTCATTTTTATATTGACTAGATCACTGTCTTGTCATTCCTGTGGCTTTAAGGTGGCGGATCGATGCTGGTCCAAATATCCTGTAGTTAAGGTAACCAATGGTTAAAAACTCTAACAAATCCTAACCAATGGTCAAAATTTGTTAGAGTTTTTAACCATTGGTTACCTTAACTATTGGTGAAAAAACCGTGGTGGGGTTTTTGATTCGTAGTTAAGGTAACCAATGGTAAAAAATTAAAATTTTGACTATTGGTTAGAATTCGTTAGAATTTTTGACCATTTTTTTTCTTTACCTACGGATCAAAAAACTTACCCTCAGAAAGGGATTTTGCAAATTTGACCCCTAAGGAGGACAAATGGGTGTTAAAGATCAGTTAATTTTATAAAGAATCGCAGGTTAAACCGTGGAATGCTCTAGCATTAGTATAAAAACGTATTTATATCTATAAGTATGGTTAATACATAAATACCAGATGACTTAGAAACCACGATCTTCTTTTGTTTCATCGAAATAAAGGCTCATTCCGATTTCCTAAAAAAAACCATTACACTTCAAAATAATATACATAAACTACATAATATCAATAGTAAAGCAACTTAACAGTTTTCTTCATTTGATTTAGAGCCGGAACACGGAACATGGTGCCGTCTCCAAAAACCAATAAATAAATAAATAAATATACATTTTGATGGCACATAAACTGCTCCGCCTCGTTCCTGAACCGGCCCTGTAAGTATAGGGTCAAGGGCCTGAACTTGGCTCTAAAGGTTCAACTATAGGCAGACGATATTAGACTTTAATGCCCTGAGTTAAAGCTGTGATTTGGCCGTTTATGTTAATAAATGTATATAGGGTTGTCTGTCTAAAGATAAAAAAAGTTAATTAGTAATATTAACTAACACAAAAAACAGAAACATTGCTTCATAAAATTAGTTCCATTATAATTAAAATTATGACTACGTACGTTATTAAATACTATAATTATGAAATCAAACATTAAATTCATTAAAAATATTACTTAATTAACGAATGACAAAATCGGGGAGCTAACAACAAAATACTTGCCACTTATTGATTACTTACAGTCTCTAAAATAATGAATCTGAACAAAAATATTTTTTTTAAGTTTACTATTTTCTTTAATTTTATTGAAACGTTAACATTTATAAACACTAAAGATAAGGTAAGTTTACAGTAAACGAAAATGCAGTTATGAAATTAGAATTTGTTTTATTTAACTAATGATATGGTTAACTGGTAGGTATGTCGTTCATATTACAATAAACATAATTTGAATTTGTTTTCTTTTTTATTTGTAATGTTATTATGTAATGTTATTGTGTATGTAATGTTATTATAAAAATAAAAATAATTATTATCCAGTCGTTTGACAACCCTACATGGTGATTGCATTTCACGCGCGTAGGCTTTTTTGGTCCATTCTTTCGTATCATTTTTCAAGCGAACCTTTCTTTTTCCAATAAAAATCTGCATTCTTTCGCTCCTCAATATATTTTCATTACTTTTTTATTTTTGCGCGGGTGGTTAGCGCCACAGTTGGCGCCATATGGAGAATTTGGTTCACACGTAGCAAACATTTCAATGAAAATACGTGCCACATAAGTTTTTGAGTTCAATTTTATTAAGATCTCGAAGCATCGGTTCTCTAATAAGAAGGACCAGTAGACTTTAATTGGGTACTCTAGTACTATCTATATATACGAGATTTTCGCGTTACACCTACGATTTCTGATTATCTTCAAACTTGACCCATATCATCAGCCGGAAGACGTCCACTGCTGATCACAGGCCTCACCCAAAAACTTGGATGCTTATCATAGGGGGGAATTTATCATAATCACCACGCTTGGCAGGCGGCTTGGTGATCGCCGAAGATTTTAATGTACCGAGGAGAATCATCATCAACAGCCTGAAGACGTCCACTGCTGAACATAGGCCTCCCCCAGAGCGCACCATCTCGAGCGGCTGCTCGGCTCCTGCATCCATCGGCTCCCCGCGGCTTTCATCAGATCGTCGGTCCACCGAGTGGGGAGTTGCCAGTTCTACGAGCGATGTGGCCTGCTATTTCAACTTGCTAATTCTAAGAGCTATATCGGTCACTTTAGTTCTCCTGTGGATCTCCTCGTTCCGGAACTTATCTCGCAGGGAAACACCGAGTATAGCTGTCGCCATAGCTCGCTGCGCGACTTTGAGCTTACTAATGAGGCCAACAGTAAGAGACCATGTCTCTTGATATTTATATTTCCCTCAGCCGGCTATTATGACACTCACGGGAAGAGTTGGAGAAAACTTGACTAAGGATTGTTAATCCGGTATCTTCAAACAAAGGATTATATTTCGGTATGAAACAAGCTCTCAATCCCAGTGGCTGATTCAGATGGATGGCAGATGAAACAAGACATTACATAAACATGAGCCTTCTTATTCGAAGATCCATCAAAAGGTTCCATCGTAAACATGACAGGAAGCATTACGATAGCTAGCTCCGTGAAAACAAGATTTTACGACGACTGTACGTGTATAAATACGGTCAACGACAAAAGTTATATTCCAAAGAGGTTCGAAGATTCGTCAATCCCCATTTAGCAAGTCTACATAGCGCATAATAAAACCTGTGTAAATCTTTATACGAAAAGCAGTTGGATGAGAGCTGGCTCTACTTTGATAGTGCGTACTGCTAAGGAATAGAACTCAACCGTTGCCATCTTCTGAGTTTCCTGAAACTGGTGTCTTCAAGGCCAGAGTGAATAGGTACCTTCTAGATTTACGTGCTCTATCTTTGCCACGGCGCCGCGCGCCGTGCGTCGCTGAGTTTCAGACGAATTGGTGGCCCAACGTAATTGTATCAGTATATAAAGTTCTCCATCCAAATGATTTAATTGTGTGCAACTTGTTAAAGGCAAATGATAAAATATTCTGTAAGCCCAATGAGTTGCAGGTAAAATATCATTGTGTAAACCTCTATATAATTTCATCTGAAGATTTTCCACGCACGTGTGTGCAGCAACTTTTGTCGCTGCCTGTACATTCCTTTTGGGTGCATGTTACAATAGGTAGGTATTTATTTTGTTACCTTTGTTACCTTCAAAACAATGTAAGTAAATAAAAAAACCTTAGAATTTTAATGGATGCTACAGAAAATTATTTTATTATTTTACAGTTCTAAGTTAGGTTGTAAATATGTCGACACTTCCAATGGTCAAGGTAGAAAATACCTAGGCTTTTATAGAGATAATTATTATATTTGTGCGTTTAAAATACTAATGATACGATGAATTCCAAAGGAGTCAACGTTATGAAATCATTATTCTCAATGCTTTTTGTTCGTTGCTTAGTAAATACCTAACATACCTATAAGATTTTATCAGTTATGTATGACTTAAAATGCAAAGTAGGTGCAATAATTATTGGACATTCCTTGCTTGCTTGCTGGCTTGCTTTTTTAATTCGGACGTTTCGGATGCGCAACTCTCATTCATAAATCCCTTGTTATGTAGCGAGCCGACGTTGTACCGGTTAAAACGAAAATCAGGTTAAAACAGCACGATATTTTTACGTTCAATAATCAGCAAAACAGCCAAAAATTCTCACCTACTTCAAAAAACAGGACTCAGTAAAACCCGTACTAAACCGACCCCACGGCGAGCCTTATATAAGTACACCAGGTGAGAAGACTGCCAATTCGTCATCCTCCATAAAAAATATTACTTCAGGAATATGATCAAGGTAATGTATCCTTTTTATAGTGCCCGTAAAATCTCGGTTAGCTTGATTAACTCAGATTGAATATAAAAACTTTTTTTATAGAATGCTAAGAGCGTATTCCCCGAAGGAGGATGGCTGTATTTGGCGTGCGGCTTTGTTCACATTATTATCTGGTTTTTAGCGTTTTTTTTTTATTTTTTGGCATAAATAATGGCTTTTAGTTATATGACCGATATAACTCAGAATTAGCAAGTTGAAATGGTTGACCGAACGGGAAAGAAAGGTTCTCGAATGGGACCATTGAACTAGGTGGACCGACGTATGGTTAAAACCGCGGGGAGCCAATGCCATGGCGGTCTTTGGTGGAGGCCTATGTTTAGCAGTGGACGTCTTCAGGCTATTGATGATGCTGATGAAATGCAAACCGATCACTTGTGTTGGATTAAGACATAAGTTGTAGGTGATTATGAAACTTAATTCAAATATTCCATTCTTTTACTTTTTGGGACACGCTTTGTGACAATAATTAGTGATATCATGTCCAAAATCGTTCACCTTTTACATCCAAATTACGGGGTTGATATTGACATTCAATTTGAGAGAATTCTTCTCTTTCCTTTACATTAAAAAATGATCCGTTCCAACCATTTATTGATCCGTGTATCTGTCAAACTCATTCTCTCAACGACTTGACTTTGTAGATAGGTGTATAAGAGAGCTTAAGACAGTAATGGATAATACAAATAACCCATAAAAAATAGGTACTATAGAAAAACCTCTGCATTTTCAAAGAAAATAATAATTTGTTCCGGATGTTGCAATACGCACAACCATAAAGGTAAACATTATTGTAATATACCTACGTAAAATATTTCCTCCAAGTCTTCTTCTTTTTCTTCCCGTGTAGGCAAGTGGTCAGCCCTGGTTTCAGAATTTTAGGCCGCCCAAAGGCTACTGACTTGGCTTAACGATTATTGTCTTACGATAACAGCCGGGACCGACGGCTTAACGTGCCCTCCGAAGCACAGTAGCCGCTCAGTTCTAATCACCACTTTTTGCTGTAGCGGTCACCCATCAAAGTAGTGACCGTGCAATCCTCCAAGTGCATAACCAATATGTGCTCAAAATCTCCAATGTAGCAGAAGGCCCAGTGTTATCTACCTAATCGAGTAGTCAGTTAAAGCAAGGCAGGTGATGGGACAGGTCGGTCGTTGACCTTTTGTTGAGCGTAAAGTAAACCCATCTCCAAAACTCATTCCGCATCACAGTCTACGTGTAATTTCACATGCTGCCAAGTCGAAACATAGGATCATCAAAGTTGCACCCAATGACAATTAAATTGCAAGACTGGGCATACCGTTTCCCATTAGCCGAAAACACACTGCTCAAATAACCATACTTTTCAAGCTAACCAAATCTCTGTGTTGTGGTTGTTGTTTACGGAGTAATAACTAGTTTAGAGTAAAATAAATTGACTACTAAAAACGTAACTGCTTTAGCTACAGTTTTTTTAAATTGACAGCACTGCCATATCGCTTGCAAAACGGAAAACCGATGGGGGATAAATTCTTACAGCTTAGTCAAAACCACGAAAAGTCGTTGGATGCAAATAGGTACCTAGCCGCCTAAAGTGGTGTGGAAACTGCTAAACATAGTCCATGGTTCAGCATAGGATCTTCTGACATCTTATTATGTAGGTACTTGTATTTATAAGCAAAATGTTGAAATGGCAGTGGGCAGGCCACATCGCTCGTAGACCTGACAACCGATCTTCCACAACCGGGAAGAAGGGTTCTCGAGTGGCGACCACGAACCGGAAGACGAAGCGTAGGCCGGTCCCCCAACAGGTGGACCAGAGATCTAGTGAAAATCGCGGGGACCCGATAGATGCAGGAGGCGAGCAGCCGCTCGAAGTGGCGCTTTCTGATCTTCAGGCTATTGGGGATGATGATGATTTAAGCATTAGCTTCAATGTATTTATTAAAATACATTGAAATTGGTGTCTTCCAGCTGATGACAATGGAATAATTAACTTTCAACTAATATTCTCTTGCCTCCGAAGCGGAACAGTATTTTCATAAAATTAGTTTCTTAGGACACTCATATCACTCCATAGATTTCGTATTTCACGGTTGTACCAAAACTTGTAACGTACAAACACGGCGATTCCAACTTCGTATATTAATTTTCTAGTATTGTTTGTTATGTGAAGCCATGTCGATAGCGATCTGGATTAATCAGGAACTTGAGAGCTAAACTTTCATAACTATGTCAAACGTAGATAAATTTATGATTATAACTATAGCTGTTTTCTCTACTTAGTACACTTTGTACCTTAACCCAAGAGGTATAAATGGCAAGACATAAACGCTAACCTTGGAGCATACAAGTTACATCTTTCAAAACTTTGAAAAATTCCTGACTCTTCAATACAGCCGTATCTTTGCAATAACTTAGAAAATATACCTTCAGGGTTATGAGTATGAGGCTGTATTTCATTCCCTTCGGCCGCGTACGAAGCCGGAAATTCGTAACCAGTTACGGTAGAAGAAAAATTTTTCGTAATACGATACTAGTTACTATGGAACTTTTTTTTTCTTTACGCCATTCACTGGTTTCCGCAAAGGAAATAATTTAACTCTTATAAGTAATTGTGGTAATAAATCCATTTCGATATTGTAAGCTGTTACTGAAAATAAAATTGCTGCTGGTGGACAGATGAATGATAAAAATGATGAATGTCAATTGTTTCTTTATTTCGAGGCTCTAAATATCAGCTAGAATATTCGTGATTCAGACGAGGGCACAAAGTCTTCTATTTTAATAGCTAAACGTACTGTGTTATTAGTGCTCAAAACAATGTTCTTTTGTGGTCATTTACGTAACAAGGAAAGATGACTTAACCTTTTGTAATAAAAGGTGTTCAAAGTTTGGTGAAGACCTCGATTTTCCTTTTAGTCATAACAAATATATATTGCTTGCTACATTATGGCTATATTATTCATTACCGTTTCTTAGAATTATAAATTAAAATTTTGAAAATGCATCTTGAATAACAACTAACAATTTAGGAAACCCAAACTCAACCTATATTTTCCAAGACCTTCTAGGTGGTATATAATTAGTGAGTCAGTTGAGGGATAAGATCAGAAATGAGGAAATCCGCAGTTTGGTTACCTGTTTGTCGAAATAGCTCTCAGATTCTGTTAATTGGAGTATTAATGGACACTTGGATAGCTTGCAGAACCATCGACTTTTGGGGGGGAAAGGTTCTATAGATTGGTTACAACTCTAAAATTCAAAATATAAGACGGGCCGCACTGTGACCGATAAAATGCTGGCAGCTATTGGAAGCGGCCAGTTAGCGACGAGTAGTTCTGAAGTGATGACCATGAATTGGCAGATGTAGGACTCCCATCGGTGAGATAGAGCAGCGCCATAGCTAACAGCAACTAGAAGAATAGCTCAAAGGCCAATTCTCGTAATAATACATGTTTCGGTCTATACTCTGTTCCATAATTTTAGAGATATTTTATGTAAACAAAGAAATGTCACTGTCAAAGTGACATGCCAGTTGCACAAAACATTTTTCCCTTGTGAAAAATGTATATTTTTTATTTTATTTTTTGTAAGTCATCATTGTCATTAAAGTCACGCGTTTGTGTATCGTCAAATTTTCCGAGGAAGGATGACTGGTATGAGAGGTGTGATTATATTGAGGCTAAATCAAACTATAATTTCTAGCATTTCCGAAGACCCAGCCTAATGGCGTGGCTTAAGAGGCGTGCAGCAGTGGACTAGTGTAAGCTGATGCTGAATGGAATGATGATAAAAATGGCAGTTGTTTGAAACTGCCTGCGACAGTGGTAAGTAGACGTTTATGTTGAGCTGTGGACCTTCCTCAGAATGATCAGTAAATTTCATGACCTTGGCTCACATCAGTTATTTTTTTTGTTTATACCTTGATCTTATTTGATTTGTTCGGCCTTTGGACTTTCGGGGTCTGAGTCTAAAAGTTTTACGACCCCATCTTATCCTATCTAAACGCGTTCTCACTAAAAACAGGGTCTTACTGTTACATAAAAAAAGGCTAAATACATTCAAATTTAAAAAATCAAAATCAAGTCTTTTCTTATTATTAAAGTTTAATTTACGTGCTTATCATAGTTTCATTCGTACCTCACACACCTCACATTCTTTATGGACATGATTGTTCTGTAATATGAGTCATAGAGTAAGTATTTTACGTCGTATTATTTTCAAAACAGTTTAACTGGAAGCACGCCTTTTGTGTGTGATTCGACGTATTATAATCACTACAGACGTCCTGACGCAATACACGGTGTATGCAGTAAGTCATTTAAATACAAGGCTCGAAGTGTTGTGAAACTTTGAAACATAACACAATATTATGAGACAAGAATGACAACGGATAGAATGTGGGACCTATATTAATTACCAGCTTCTCTGTTTCCTGAAAAATATAATCTATGGGAGATTTCAATTAAAGAGTGAACCGGTATCTGGGCAAGCTTGTTCCATTGTCGACCGCGTCATCACTTCCCATCAGGTGAGACAGTGGTCAAACGCAACCTAACAAAGCTGAAAAAAACTGCTCAACCGAAATATGACATAATAGGCTTGTGTCCTGCTATTAAAAGTTAACGAGTTAATATTATTTTCATAAAGTGGGTTAAAAATGAAAGAAATAATTCAAAAAAAATTGTAAAATCGGTAAATAAATCACGGAGTAATAAGCTTTTAAAGTTTCTGGAGGGGGCATCACCTGTCCATTTCTCGCAAAACAGAGCTTCCTCACAGTTACTATGAAAACGTATGTTAGTGACGTCACATGCCAAAGAGATTGTATAAAAAGCTACCACAGCTTAGTAATGAGGTACTGTGAAGGAGCAAGAACTGACGTCACTGCACGTTTGAACTGTCTTTTTCTATTCCTGTATTTAAGATGCTTGTAACTTTGTAATTTTTTGACATATTCAATTTTTAACAACTGGTTATTTTTTGGCGAATATTATTAATTTGTGCTATAAAAAAATAGCAGGCCACCAGCCTATTATATACGCCACACGCCACACGACATAGAAGCTTCATACGTACTAAGATCGAATTAACTGTTGATAGATTCGCTTGCACAACAAAATGCAAAACTTCGTAGGTACCTAGTGAGTTAGACTAGACTCAAAGGAACAGTTACTAAAAAAACCTAAGCTATTCCTCACTAAAACATGCAGCAGTTTTTATTAATTTAAGGGTATTTTGGTGTTTTCCAAATTATTGACCACTCCCCAGCAATTGCATAATGTTGAATTCACTTACTGTTTTAGCACCTCACTAAACAAACTACAGGTTATACTCCCAAGTCAGTCACCGCAATTTAGACCAGGGTAGAAGCCTTGAAAAATAATAAAAAGTGAAAAAAAATAATAGTAGGATGAAACCCATTAGAAAAGGAGGGGAATATTATAAAAATGAAAGGAAAAATAATTTACGGGCGATCTGAGGTCGGGAAGGGGATGGGGGTGAGTTTTTAAGGGTAAAAAATGGTTTTTCTCGATTTCCGGCAAAACTAAAAGTCGTATCAAAAAAAGTCAAATGGCAAAGTTGTAGGTAATAAAAAGATCTAAAACTTTTGTATTAACACTTTTTTCACATAACCTCAAAATTTATGTGAAAAATCCAAAAAACCAAGTTTTTGGTTTTTTATTTTTATCTTTTACAAAAAATTTTTTTTTTTAACGAAATTTGGTGAAAACTTACCTTTTTATGTCCCAAATACGCTGTAATTTATTTGATTAAAAATATTTATTTTTTCACCTTATTTTGAATTAATATCAAAAAAACACCCTAATTTTCAATCGAAAATTCACCCGTCAAAATATCAGCTTTTTTCAAAAAGTTGGTATGGTTTCTGTTCGTTGAAATCTCTACTTTCCGATGGTGAAAAAAAAATATATGTTACTACAGTAAATCTTCTCAGAAAATGCAAAAAATAAAAAAAAAAATTGAAGAAATAAATGTCAAAATATATAAAAAATATATTATAAATGTATTAAAAATGTATTAAATATATATGGAAATCGGCCAAAAGTTTGTTATTAAAAATACATTTACGATATATATTTTATAGATATTTAATATATTTTTTATGTACTTTGAAATATTTTTTTTTCATGGGATTAACTAAATTTGTTTGTGCAAAATTAAGGAGATTATTATTTTTTTATCTTGTACTAAAATATCATTTAATTTCAATCTTTAGGTTATGTTACGTTAAGCATACTATTTTTTAAAGAAAATATTACGATTTTTATGTTTGAGTTGATTGATACAGATAAAAATAGAGATAGTATTTACCTTCCTATGCAGATTCGAAAAGTTTTTTTGTTTTTTTAAGTAAACTTGTCACAATTATCTTCAAGAAACTCAGCGTGCACGTGTATTTTTATAAACGATGTTGTATACTGTACTGTATTTCGAATACTGGTTAGGCTAACGGTTGTAACAGCTGCTACGAAATATATAGTATAGGTAGGGGTAGGTAGGTGTAGGTATGTATGTAGTAAGACCCAGACGCGCCTAGCCCCTTCCCCACTTCTCCACGAAATACCTTTTGATGGGCTACAATTTTTCGTAGGTCACTCAGGTATATCTACTCAGGTATATATAATTTATCTTTAAATAGTTATAAATAGGCATCTACGCATATAATTTAAAGAAGATTCGACAACTTTCTCCAAATATTGTAGATGTCTTATTAAATATTAATTTTATTAACTTATTTGTTTGTTAATTATAGTAGTATATTTTTATTTGCAATTTTTTTGTTATCAATTTCACATGTAATCTAACGTTTTTCGAGTAATTAAAGTGTAAATTTTAATAAATGGCTCAAAATTATTTATAATAATTAAAAAAAAAATTTCGAATTCAAGTTTTTTTTTATTTTTTGCATTTTCTGAGAATATTTACTGTAGTAACATATATTTTTTTTTCCACCATCGGAAAGTAGAGATTTCAACGAACAGAAACCATACCAACTTTTGAAAAAAGCTGATATTTTGACGGGTGAATTTTCGATTGAAAATTAGGGTGTTTTTTTGATATTAATTCAAAATAAGGTGAAAAAATAAATATTTTTAATCAAATAAATTACAGCGTATTTAGGACATAAAAGGTAAGTTTTCACCAAATTTCGTTAAAAAAAAAATTTTTGTAAAAGATAAAAATAAAAAACCAAAAACTTGGTTTTTTGGATTTTTCACATAAATTTTGAGGTTATGTGAAAAAAGTGTAAATACAAAAGTTTTAGATCTTTTTGTAACCTACAACTTTGCCATTTGACTTTTTTCGATACGACTTTTAGTTTTGCCGGAAATCGAGAAAAACCATTTTTTACCCTTAAAAACTCACCCCCATCCCCTTCCCGACCTCAGATCGCCCGTAAATTATTTTTCCTTTCATTTTTATAATATTCCCCTCCTTTTCTAATGGGTTTCATCCTACTATTATTTTTTTTGGTTTTAAAAATTATCGACCCTGGTCTAATTACCACGCATGTGTGGAAAAACCAATGCTTGCTCGTTTTCTTAGCGATTCATTGCTCACAGCATAACCGGTACCTGTTAGCTACGCACTGCAGTTCCATCTACAAACACCTAATTATGTGTAAAACACAATCATTATTTCCATATGTAACACATCACACTAAATAAATGCGTGTTCTCTTGTGTGTGTTTGTCGGTTTTAGGGTTCCATACTCAAAGGGTAAAACGGACCCTATTACTATGGCTCCGCTGTCCGTCCGTCTGTCCGTCTGTCTGTATGTCTGTCTGTCTGTCTGTCTGTCTGTCTGTCTGTCTGTCTGTCTGTCTACCAGTCTGACCAGGCTGTATCTCATGAACAGCTCGATAGTTAGACAGTTAAAATTTTCACAGATGGTGTATTTCTGTTGCTGCTATAACAACAAATACTAAAAAACCAGAATAAAATAAATATTTAGGGGGGCTTCCGTAAACAAACGTTATTTTTTCTCGTTTTTTTAGCTAATGATACGGAACCCTTCATGCACGAGTCCGACTCGCACTTGGCCGGTTTTATTTTTTCCTCTTCACATCGCAATAGCTGAATGGATTTCAATGATGTCGATCTTAACACAGGGTACTTCTTATCCGCGGGTAAAACCGCGGGGCACACAGCAAGTAGAACATTCAAATGAAAAAGCGTCGTGGAGAAACAGGTATTTTTTATGTCAAAATGAATGACGTGACGAGTGATTTGTTCACCTAATTTTGAGTCATAGCTGCCGATAACCTACAGCTGCATTGATAGTTTGCATACTGGAGACCGGCCGTACTCTTAGCGGGATTCAAAACAGACCCTATACTGGATCGCTTGTCAAAATCCTCATACGAAAAAAACAAAGCGATCCAATATAGGCTCTGTTTTGAATCGCGCTAAGAGCTCACAGTACGCCCTCAGAGAGGCATACATATATTACGTAACATTGAGTAACATTGCCTTACCTATAATTACAATAAAAAAAAGTGCAATAATTGCGGTAAAAAATTTAATTTAAAAGGGGTAAACGACTAATAAATCATCACAGCAACAACAAGTTCGAACAAAAACAAATGACCGAAAAGACCTTTATTTTGTGAAGCAGTTCAATATTTATTAGCTAAGTTTAAATAAAATGGGTTTGATCATTTATCGATAAATATATATAAATGTCTGTTATATTTTGTTTATGTTGTCGCGTTGATGTCTTTTTCACTTACCTAAGTAAGTATTTTGTACTGTTTTATGGTATGTTTGTGTGAAAATAAAAAGGGATTTTTTATGTAATTTGTTAAAAACGCAGTCTGTAGAGAAAGTACCTACATTATGTCACGATAACTATATTTAAAGATTACTTACAACAAAAACTCGGCTAACTAAAGAACTCCTTGCACAAGATTGCATTAAATGACATGGTCAATAAAGTTTATCCTGCATTTGAGTAACTATAGCGCCTGGTTTTCACTCTTTTCATTTAATTTCCTAAACAATATTAATTAAGTATATCGGCTCAACGAATCAGCATTGCAATTCAACGAGGGAATTAACGCTGCCAGCATGTTGGGTACGCTACCTACCGGTAGTGGGCTGGAGCATTTGGACTGTCTATAGGCCATCGCGGCTATTATATAGGTACATTATACAGTCCAAATGTTCTTTGTAGTAGATAGTTTACTAGTTTTTAGTATTGTAGTAGTTAGTTTAAAGAATAAAGGCATACTTTATCGCTTGTTTACCGACGTGGCTTACATAAAACATAGTTTTATTATGTAAATACCTACTTACTGACTCACCTGACGATATCATCAGCCGGAAAGCGTGCACTACAGAAAATAAGCCTCCCGACACTTCAGAGGTTTAATTTTGAAAATACCAATGGATTTCTGATTCGGGAGAGTATAACTACACATTTCTGAAAACTACTTATTAACTGAAGATCATTGTAAATAGGGCGAATTCTGTGCTGAAGATCCTTAAATATTATTGAAATCAAAAAGCAATACTTAGTTCATGGGTTAGAATCCAGAGAAATTATATTATAATTTATTTATTCATTTATAAAAGCATTACATTATTAACGCCCAATAGGAGCGCTTTGCCCAGCTGATGTTATAGAAATGCAACTTCTGCGACTTAAATAAATAATAACCGGCCAAGTGCGAGTCGGACTCGTGCACGAAGGGTTCCGTACCATTAACTATAAAAAAAAACAAAAAAATCACGTTTGTTTTATAGGAGCCCCTTTAATATTTATTTTATTCTGTTTTTTTAGTATTTGTTGTTATAGCGGCAACAGAAATACATCATCTGTGAAAATTTCAACTGTCTAACTACATAACGTCTACGGTTCATGAGGTGACCGACGGATAGACGGACAGACAGACAGACGCCCGTTGGTAAGGTCGTGAACTAACTTTTTTATATTATTTTAAGTAAGTAAATTAGATTTGGATAAAGAAGCGAGTGCGTGTGCGTGAATTCTCTCCGTCCACTTGGCTCCCCTAACTTGGATCCACTGGGGGATTACTGTGGCTCATCGTATAAAGAAGCGAATGCGTAAATTCTCTCCGTCCACTTGGCTCCCCTAACTTGGATCCACTGGGGGATGACTGTGGCTCATTGTATATATAAATAAGCGAGTGTGTGAATTCTCTCCGTCCACTGAGGTCCCCTAACTTAGATCCACTGGGGGATGACTGTGGCACGTCGTATAAAGAAGCGAGTACGTGAATTCTCTCCATCCACTTGGCTCCCATAACTTGGATCTACTGGGGGATGACTGTGGCACATCGTATAAAGAAACGAATGCGTGAATTCTCTCCATCCACTAAACTCCCCTTTTTTTTGAGGTGGAGAGATGCCCTCGCACTTCCCTGCCACCACGGGGGTGATGGCAGGGGGTATGTGGGACTCGAACCCACTAAAACCCCCCCGTGATCCGTCCACCGCCGGGATGGGGCGAGATAGGGTTGCGTTAGCATTCACCACCTCGCCCCGGCGGTAGGCCCTTTCGGGCCTCTGCGCCAGTGAGTGGGTAACCTTGCACCTCGGTTATCCACCAGACTTGTGGGGTCGTGTGAGCACGGCGGTGAGTCCCCCGACTCTCCGCCGCCGACCCCACTACGGAGGATGGAGAAAGCGCGCGAAACGCCTCCTCCGTCCTCCGGTCCGTCTGCATCCACTACACTCCCCTAACTTAACCCTAACTTATCGGCAACCAATGCGACTTTCAAACCGACGCAAGCAAGTTCAAATCCTGTCAGCCATGCATAGATGACTTTTGAAGCGACTCTGAGTTTTGATGTACCTATTGTATTTTTAGACTATTTAGATATACATTTTGATGCGCCTTCTAGAATAACTAATTCTTGTTGCTTGAAGGTAAACTGCTGATAAAATATTAGGAACCATGAACAAAATTTTAAGGCCTAGATAAGGACTAAATGTATAAGAAATAATGTTTTGATTTTTCTCACAGGGCGATGTGGTCGCTAAGCGACAAAGCCCTCCAAATAAATTTAAAAAAAGAAAAAGTTTTTAAAAATTCAACACAAATGTGGTGTCAAAGATTTTATGAAGAAACGCAGGTGAAACCGCGAACTGTTTGTAAGCTTCAACAGAGTAAGTTAGCCACAAAAAAAATAATAACAAAATGTAATGTTAAGGTTAAACGTTTCCCATACAAACTTTGCTTGACTTAGGTTCAGTTCCTGGTGTGATTTAAAAGTCGCCATAACTTAACATAGCCCTTATTTAGGCTTGTGTAGCCGCAAAATCAATAACATTATTGTATAATAGCTAGGAAGTATATTATTTTAGCCTAGTAAATTCGACAAATTTTACATTTGTAGTGGTGCATTGTGCGTGCGACGTTGTCAGTTTGTGCAAGGTGTAAGCAAGTACACATTACTTTGCGAGAGCAGAGCGGCGCTATGTCGCAGCGCGCGATGTTGCCGATCCGTGTCCGTGTAACACAAAATCGTAATAACAAAATAATTCAAACTGTGAGGTATTCAACTCAGTGCTGCCAGAACTTTCCAAGTGTACATTTTGAGTTACTTATGATAATTATACCGTTACACCCCCGCTATTTATCTGATTGTATACTATTGGAAATTTTCATAGAGATTACGTATAATTTCTATTGTAGACGCGTTTCCTTTGAAAATGTCATTCATATCAGCAAAGAAAAGTGTTTTGCAAGCTGTATCACTTTTATCAGGAAAGGCAAATACAAGATCCAAGAAACTTTTTGACCGCTGTGCACTGGCAACACAAATTCAGAGTCTGTCGTCTGTTTTAGGTTAGGTATACTGTTTGTATTTTGTAAGTTTGCTGAACAGAAAAATGAATACACCTAACTTATCACAATCGAGTATAAAACTCACGGATATTCTGGGCTTATAAGTAACCGAAAACGGGTTCATGCTCAGCTCAAGCGTTTCCATGGCGAAGATGTTTCGTAAGTGTTGAACCTATACACATAAATAGAACTATTTTTTTTAGTACAAAGACTATCCTAGATTCCGAGTGCTTCGTCCCTACTTACTTATTTCTTTTTTTACAGACGGGCAGATGCATTGCAAAAAATCTAAGCCTACCATAGGTACCTAGTTAGAGGTTAGAAATTCAGTAGTGTTTCAAGTTGCCAAGGAAAAAAACGTTTTTCCACTTATATTCATAGATGGAAGACTGAAAATGAATGAAAATCACAATTATTATTACCAGGTATGTGGATGTGGATATTTGGATATGCAGTGTGAATACAAATGGATAATATTACGTTAGTACAGAAAATGTAATCAATATAGCTTTGAGAATCAGCAAGTTGAAGTGGCAGTGGGCAGGCCACATCGTTTGTAGAACTGACAACCGATGAGGAAGAAAGGTTCTTGAGTGGCAACCATGAACCGGAAGACGCAGCTTAGGTCGGCCCCACAAGGTGGACCGACGAAGTGGTCAGAATCGCGGGGAGCCGATAGATGCAGGAGGCAAGCGGCTGCTCAAAGTGGCGCCCTTTGGGGGAGGCCTATGTTCATCAGTGGACGTCTTCAGGCTGATAATGATGATGAAAGAAAATGTTGATGGTGTTGGCAAAAAAGTGCAGTACCTCTATATAATAAATAATAAGTAAAAACATGTCATAATGTAATATATTGTTTTGTCAATTGTTATATACCTACTCAAGACATTATGCGGCTATAAAATGAGAAGTGGTAATACAAAAGAAATATGTACTCGGAAAACATAAACCTCCTTGCGTAGCTGGGTAAAAATAAAGACTTGGTGGCGAAACATTTTCTATGTTCTAGCTTATGGTAATGCATAAAATCTTATGTGTTTGAAATAAATATTCATATTCTTTGGATTACAGGTACAAGGCCAGGCTAAGGGTGACAAAAATGCAGAAATATTACTTTGTGTGCTTCATTTCACCAGTGCAACCAATCACTGTGTTAGAAATACCAAGAGACGAAGATTTTATTGAGAAGATGGTCCAGAAATCATCATTTTATAAAAAGTGCGTGCTGCCAAAAATCTTACTAAGAAGAGTAAAAAATAAATGCTAAATGTATAGATTTATAATAATTGAAAATAAATCTTTTTGAATGTAATCTGGACTTTTTATTTTACTTTTCAATCTAGTGCAGTACGTTGCGTACACTAAGCTAAATTTTTACCTAATAATAGCAATTATTGATATTATTACTCAGCGCAATAGATAGCCAATATATAATGTTTAAAAGTTATAGCAAAATAAAACTACGAGTATTGAGATTCGAACTCGAGTTACACGATTGCAAATCTACCAATGTTACAACTGCGCCATTTAGAAGCTTGACAATGTGGCCAATTTCACAATACACTAACTTCAGTTTTACTTTCTGCTTATGTGTGCGTTATTCGATTACATTATACAGGAATTGGATTTTGATTGACTTACACTCAAAAGTATAGGTATTACTAGGTTCAACTATGTCTAATATATGCTAAGAACACAATCAAAAACCCGCAAAATAACTTAAAATGAGTTTATTTCTTGTCTCTTCATCGTAAAATATATAAAAACATGTTTTCGGGGAAACAGCGCCATCGCGCGGATTTTGGTGCTTAGCAACACCTGACATTTAACCTTAAGTAACAATGATAAGCAACATGAACGTGACCGTGTATCGAATATCGACAATTTATCTTGTACCTATGTGTACTCAGGTTGTGCAAATACTTTGTATTTACGTGCGTTTTCTTGGAAATGTAATTATTTGTTACATGTTGTAGGGTTTCATGGTACCTACTCCTTTTTCTTCTTGTGCTATAGTACAACCTATGCCTTGCCCGTCAGTCTGTCCGTCGAATTTATCTGTCTGAATCCTTCAGAACCAATATTAAAAATATAATATATTCCGTTAATATATTTATTTAATTATTTATTTATTTGTTAAAAGACGAACAGCAATTATGAAAATACAAATAAGTACAATGCAGAAAAGAAAATATAGCCAATAATAGGTCTCGATATTAAGTACATGAATACAATAATTATGAAAGAGACACAGCGATTGAATCTGCAGGTACAGTATTACATGAGGTACCTATGATGGGAGTGTAGGAGAGTGTAGTAGGGGTGTGTAATGTGTGTGGAGTTGGGTGTGAGGATATAATGAGGGATAATGTTTAGAGGGTTAATGTGTAATAAATAATGTTTACAGTATTAGTGAATCGTATCTAAATAATATATTGTTGGTTCACTGTCGAAACTTATAAAATCGTTTGTCATAATTTTGTTACAAATAAAATTGTTACTTATAATCATCATTTCACATAATGTGATTTATTATACTTTCACTACATCTAATTTTCTTTATTATAAATCAAAATTTATAATAATCCAAATTTATAAGAATGAAACTCATAAGGCGTATATGACATAACAGTACAAATTTATAATGTTCTTTTACCATAACTAACTTAAATCATAAAACAAAATATCAATAATACTGTAAATTAATGTGACTAGAACTGTTGATTGTTATATATATCGTAATCAGTTATAAAAACGTAGTACGGCAAGCCAATTTGCTCTTCAATCTATGTAGGCACTTCATCCAGTCAAAACAAACAAAATTAACGTGTGGACTGTGGGTAATTGTAAAATAACTTATATTTTCTCATGTTATGTTGATTTTGGTATTGTTGGTGAACTTTGTGCATTATTTTAATAAATAACTTGAATTGTCTAATAAAAACACGTGTAAAATATTTAAATCAAATAAAGGTAATCTGAAACTTAATATAGATGGTTTCTGTAATTTTTTAATATAAGCATAAGTGACTTCTGGCACTTCGCCGGCCGCTGCCGCGGCTCGCTCGCTACGCTTCGCTTCGCTCGCTCGGCTCGTGCGTCGTGTGGTCACAGTTAACCTAACGCTCCTCCTCGCTTCGCTCGTCGTCGCACCTATTTATGACTTTGCCTTAGACTAGTATCTTAGTATCTTTAGGGTATACATGCAATGAAATGTATATAATGATTTAACTACCTCAAAATTATTATTATGTTAACTAAAAAATATGAAAAAGTCATTATGAACAATACAATTATGAATGCTGATTATTATGAAATTATAAGTAATGAAATTTATAATAAAAAAAGTATAATAAAAAAATTCTTAACATTAACATTATACCATAAAATTTTATAAATTTAAACATTATTTGAATAAATTGTATAAGAAAAGATCAATATAAAAAGTAACTATTATGAACAAAGTTATTTATAAATAACCACCATTATAAATTTCATCATTATTAAAAATGAGGTATGTGCAATGAAATTATGAATAATGAAATTATTAGTACAGACGGTATCCCTATATTGTTGTATATGCTTAATTTCTAATTTAATGAACGTAGATAAATAACATATTTATATAAATACATAATACTTATATGTAAGTGAGAGTGTGAAATTTGAGGGTGTGTGTGTGTGTGTGTGTGTGTGTGTGTGTGTGTGTGTGTGTGCACGTAATGTGTTATGTATATATAAACACCAACCACCAAATTATTAAACTATTCTAAAATTTAACGGAAATGATAGTTGAAATATCAAGATATTTTTTTTATCAATAATAAGCTAACATTTGACCACTATACCACCTGATGATAAGTGACGACGCGGTCGACGGTGGAGCATGCTTGCCTAGAAGATACCAGTTCACTCTAGCCTTAAAAACTCCCAGATTATATTTGTCAGGAAACAATGACGCTGGTAAGGTGGTTATATGGGAAGCCGTTGAATGCAAGAGGCAAGGAGCCAGTCAAAGTGGCGCTCTTTGAGGGAGGCATAAATGTTTAGCATTGGAACTCCGGCAGATAATGATGATAATGAAGGTTCTCAACTGCAAGAATAGGCAATCATGACGCTTAAGATCAGGTGAACGACTAGCTCGTAACGCATTCGTTTCGAAAAACCAATAAGAAATAATATCACGCGCCTTAACATCCAAAAAGCAATAAGTTTATCACATTATTGAGTGGAACCGTTCACAGACGTGAAATAGCAGAAAGACTTATTAATAACTTACTTAATCTCTGATACTTATAAAATAACTTACGGTATTCTATAAAACTAAAATAAAACTATAAAATTAACAATATAATACAAAACTAATCTAACAACCCACTACCAGTGGGCAAAGTGCCCATCTGATACTTATGTACTTTAAATACTAACAATTCAAATAAAACTTTTTAAACTTTCGCGACTCAAACTCATAATATAAAGTTAAAACGGGTCTCTTCGGGCACAGAAACTTATCAAAAAAAATGGGCAGGCCACATCGCCCGTAGAACTGACAACCAATGGGGATGAAAGGTTTTCGAGCGGCGACCACGAACCAGAAGACGCAGCGTAGGCCAGCCCCTTACCCAGTGGACCGACGATCTGGTGAAAACAGCGGGAAGCCGATGGATGCAGAAGGCGAGCAGCTGCTCAAAGTGGCGCTCTCTGCGGGAGGCCTATGTTCAGCAGTGGATGTCTTCAGGCTGTTGATGATGAACTGTTTAATTTACAAATGAAGAGTTTTATTTGTCTTGCACTGCAATCAATGCTGTTATAGATTTCAGAGGTTATCGTTGATCACCCCTGCCGGTACATGGGAAGCTGTCCTAACTGCTAACGCGCCGGTAGTTCTAACTTTAATAAAATTATCTTTGTTATTTAATAAACTGTAGAAAGTCCACGACTGCACTGCCGTGGACAGCAGCTAATAACAAATAAAATTATATCTGGCAGGAAAATAACAAAAGTCAGACCTCGTATCACGCTAGACCGAGCAGCACACACAACCCAACTAATAGACAGTGTCGCAGTGAGCTTGTACATAGAACATAATATTTCGAACGTAGACTAACAAAATTAGAAGAGTATAACTATGTTGTGACGTGCTGACCGGCAGTTTTCTCGCGAAATAAAGCAGAGACAAAACGAGCAAGGCGGGAACTTCACTAAGCATGATAGGTCCCGTATAGAAAACAAAATCTTCAAATAATGGACGTTATGACTCATTAACATTATGACTTCAAAAGCTCTTTCTTCTAATATTAATGTATACAATTTTAAGCCACTCAAATGCTTTTGATGTAGTAGGTATGACTTGACGACATCAACAGCGGTCTGTTTGATACAAATAAAACATACTCCAGATATGGGCATAGAGTTAAAAACACACATGGAAATAACATTTAAGATCTATAGCCAAAGCATGCATTCATCATCATCATTAACAGCCTGAAGACGTCCACTGCTGAACATAGGCCTCCCCCAGAGCACGCCACCTTGAGCGGCTGCTCGCCTCCTGCATCCATCGGCTCCCCGCGGCTTTCACCAGGTCGTCGGTCCACCGAGTGGGGGGCCGGCCCACGCTGCGTCTTCCGGTTCGTGGTCGCCACTCGAGAACCTTTCTTCCCCATCGGTTGTCAGTTCTACGAGCGATGTGGCCTGCCCATTGCCACTTCAACTTACTAACTCTAAGAGCTATATCGGTCACTTTAGTTCTCCTGCGGATCTCCTCGTTCCGGAGCTTATCTCGCAGGGAAACACCGAGCATAGCTCGCTCCATAGCTCGCTGCGCGACTTTGAGCTTACTAATGAGGCCAACAGTAAGAGACCATGTCTCAGTTCCATAAGTCATCACTGGCAACACACACTGATTGAAAACTTTCGTTTTCAGGCTCTGCGGTATTTTGGACGAAAAGATAGGACGAAGCTTCCCGAACGCTGCCCAGCCGAGTTGGATTCTTCGCGCCACCTCTTTGTCGAAGTTGGACCTACCTAATTGGACAATCTGTCCTAGGTAGACATACTTGTCGACAACTTCGAGAGTATCGTTCCCAACAATTACCGGTATAGGTGGAACATGAGCATTAGACATGATCTTTGTCTTGTCCATATTCATCTTAAGACCAACCTGCTGGGAGACTCTACTGAGGTCGTTGAGCATGGTGCTAAGGTCCTCGAGCGATTCCGCCATTATGACTATATCATCGGCAAAACGAAGGTTAGTGATGTACTCGCCATTTATGTTGATGCCAGATCTTTTCCACTCCAAGAGCTTGAAAACATCCTCCAATGCGTTTGTGAACAGTTTCGGAGAAATAACGTCTCCCTGTCTCACGCCTCTTTGCAATGGAATTTGTTCCGTACTCTGGTCCTGTAGTCGGACTGACATAGTGGCCTTACTGTACAAACACTTCAAAACTTCGATATACCTATAGTCAATTTGGCATCGCTGCAAGGACTGCAGCACCGCCCAAGTCTCGATTGAATCGAAGGCTTTCTCATAGTCCACAAACGCTAGGCATAACGGCCGATTATACTCTTCGGTCTTCTGTATAATCTGGCGCAGCGTATGGATGTGGTCTATGGTGCTAAAGCCTTTTCGGAAACCGGCTTGTTCGGGAGGCTGGAATTCATCAAACCTGCGTGCGAGACGATTCGTAATGACTCTCGAAAACAGCTTATACACATGACTCAAGAGCGAGATGGGCCTATAGTTCTTCAATAAGGTGTTATCGCCTTTTTTGAAGAAGAGCACCACCACGCTCTTGTGCCATGCCTCTGGCGTTGTACCTTCAAGGATGACAGAATTAAATAACTTCTGGAGGACTAAAAGTACCGGTCTACCACCCGCTCTCAGAAGTTCAGTCGTAATTCCATCTTCACCTGGTGCCTTGTTGTTTTTAAGCTGTTTGAGGGCCATTCTAATCTCGTACAGGCTGACGTCCGGGATATCTTCGGTATAGTGTCGGACTAACTTGGCTCTGATGTCCTGAGCTGTGTTAGTAGCGGGCTTACGTGTCGAGGTGTATAACTGTCCATAGAAGTTCTCGATCTCTCTCAGAATCTCAGGCTTGGATGAAATGATGCTACCATTTTCGGTCTTCAGTTTTGTCATTTGGTGTTGCCCAATAGACGAATCCTTTGCGAACACTTTAGAGCCTTGGTTCCGCTCAATTGCGGCCTCAATACGTGAAGTACTAAGAGCACGCAAGTCGTGTCGCAAGGAACTCCAGATTCGTCTATTGAGTTCACCGTAGGCTGACATATCAACTGAAGACTGCAGCTTCATTTCGCTCCGGTCGGCCATTAGCTCAAGAGTTTTTTCTGAGAGCTTTTGAGTCTTCTTTCGGCGTTGGGTCTTAAAGAATTTCGATCCAACAGCTTGGACAGTTTCCACCAACCCGTCGTTTAGCTCGTCCACTGTGTTACAGTCGGCTAGGCACTGGAAGCGATTTTGGAGTTCCAGCTGAAAGCCTTCGGGGTTTTGGATTTGGACAGGATTTGGACGGAGCGTAGACTTCACCAGACGTGACCTTTCGAGCTTAACATTGATATTCAATGTGCCTCTAACAATACGGTGATCGCTACCGGTTTTCACCTTGCTGATCACAGAGACATCATCGAATATGTGCTTCTTGGTCGTCATGATGAAGTCTATCTCATTTTTAGTGGAACCGTCGGGACTTATCCACGTCCACTTCCTGGATGGCCGCTTCTCGTAGAAGGAGTTCATCATAAAGAGTTCCTCCTTCTCCATGAAGTCAGCCAGCCTCTGTCCTCGAGGGTTCCGCTGCCCGTATCCAAATGGCCCCACTCTCAGCTCATCGCTATTCCTTGTGCCCAACTTCGCATTGAAGTCTCCCATCACAACGGTGAAGTATGCTTCGGAAGTATGCATGGCTTCGGATATGTCCTCATACATAGCTTCTACTTCATCGTCTGAGTGTGCCGACGCAATGCATTACGAAAGCATGCATTACGTTGATCCAAATACCAGTCTTTACTTGGCTCAAATACTATAAGTAAACCTACTAATCCACACAAAGTAGCTGGCAGTATTTAGAAAGTTTCATGTCTGTGGTCAACCTATTTGCATACCTACACTAGAGCTATTTATGAGCATTTAAAGATAAAACAAGGAATCGGTTTTATAACACTTTAAACTCTACCAATAAGTAGGCACATAAATGCTAGGAACTCTGCCATAACAAAGCTTTGTGATTTGTATTCTGCTCGCGTGTCAAATTTTCTTCACGGAACCCCAAATAATAGTTAACAAGGAAAAAAGCTACATCAAGCACACGTCCTCAAGTTAACAAACCGTGGCGAAAACAAAGTTAGCCATCCCTCGCCCCAAGTTCCACCCTTTTGGCCGCAGAGTCCATTTATTATATTCGTCAAAATGTACCGTCAGTTAACCTTTTAAGTAACCTTCCACCCCAAGAGATAGAAATAATAAAAGTCACAAAGCCACAAGATCTTTACACAAAGAAACTGGTATTTGGGTGCTGTGGAAGGTTTTTACTGTTGCCACCCTGGTATCAAATTCAGTTTTCTCACCAACAGTTTGCAATGTGTGAAAGATTGCAAACCGTGCAACTTTCAAACCTACGCAGCCTGGTTAAACTCCCGCTCTGTCATGTACCAATGACTTTTTAAGTTAGGTACGTACAGAATTTGCACTGCTCTTACAAATAGTTTGGTGCTACCATGAAAATAGGAGAAAATGTGCCAAAAGCCACGAATAGCAACTATCGAATATGATATAAAACCTCATATATTCCTAAACATCAATCTTCACCCAATTCAATACACTGTTATAATTTTTCATGACTAGACAAAACCCTGTACCACATTTATTGTTGTTTAGAATATTGGCATGAAAAACGTCCGTAACAATATCGGCGATGAATATCGCGTTTCGCGGGTCAACAGATCGACCTGCCGAGGTCTCATCTTTAACAAATTTCGTTTTGACACGAAACGAGTCTCGGTTGCCAAGGTACATATTTCGTAGCGAAAAAATAGGGAAACTAAATTCCATTCTGGCGCGATGTGGCGGCATGCTCATTGATGTTTCATGTGAAGAGCCGAAGGGTCCGGATCAATTTGTCCGGGACACATATCTGCGGGCGTTCCTGGTAACAAGTGACAAGTCCGACTCGGTAAATAGGGCGATACGCTGGGTCAAAACATAGGTCGTTGCTTTCATGAGAAGATGTTGTTGTGTCAACTATTTAGGCTCGCTTTGACCATGGAATTTAGTAACCATTACTTACTAAACAACGAAAGGGAAAATGTACCTATGTGTATAAGGCGAATACTGTAGAAAAATGTTCACGGTTTTCATCATTCATTAACGATTTTAACTTAACTTGATTCAAACTCTTGACTAGTGTTTATCGTGAAGCGTGGTGTAGTGCTCATAGCAAAGTACTAGGCGTTTTTAGCCGATCGGTTAAGTTTCGCTTCGTTGCGGTCACTATTTGGATGGGTGATCGCTGTAAAAAGTATTAACCACCGTGCTTAGGATGTCACATTAATCCATCGATCCAAAGCCAAGTCAAAAGTCTGGGCAGCTAAGAATTCTGACACCGTGGCTGACCACAAAGCCTATCAAAGAGGAAGGAAAATGTTGATCGTTAGCCAATTTACTAGTAGGCGTGAACAGTACAACGGTAGCCCGTGGTTCACTCATGCCCGAACTTCACAAATTATTGAAAACACAATTGAAAACGACTCTGTTCACTTTGCAGCTCTGTATCTGATTCTATATTGTGCACACGGCTGAGTGTGTTTCGACTGTTACAGTGCCCTAAGCCACCCATATTTCACCACTAACGTCCCTACCTCCATTTAACGACCTAGTTCTTAATATGATGGGATAGGGTTCATGTTTGAATGGGGGGTGATGGTAGTTGGGGGAGTGGTTAGAGATGGTACTATCGTGTTTGACTTACAAGCTGATGTATTACTGAATTCAATACAAGTTTCTAGTCAGCGCGATTTACGAACGTCTATTTTAATTAACTATTCTTTTGTTTTCTTATTTATGCCTTAAATTTGTTTTGTTTTAGTTTTAACAGCCAAATTGCTGGATCTAAATTGTGTACGAAGGTTGACTTTAGAGGTCTTTTTTTTGTAAGGATTTTCATACTGATTTTCAGATGGTTCTGGGTTTTGTTAATTTTGATAGGCAACCATAAAATGCTGTTTTAGCACTGTAGGCTAATTTGAAGGCTGATGAAAGTATTTATACTATGTATCTCTGGTACATGTTATTGTCGTGCTTCATTATATTATAAGTTCTGACATTTTTTTCTATATATTTGCAACAGGGAGCCACTTCCACTTGATTATGAACTAGTGTCATTCAGACCGTACAGTGTACAGGTGCTCTTAATCCCTCACCCTCATGACTTGCACTTATAAGGCAAGACTTATACATCAGTAAGCAAACCGGGCTTTTTACAAAAAAACCTTTGGCTGAATCTACTGCGATCACCCAGCCGCTCGCCAAGAGTGGTGTTTATGGCAAACCAATATGAAAAGTGTTCAAAGTGGTGTTATGGAGGAAGCCTATGTTCAGCAGTGGACGTCATTCGACTGTTGACTGTGCGGAAATATCTATGAGTTTCGTTTTGAAGATTAAGCCCTAATCGAAATGTCAGGACCAATGATTTCTCATTATAACTGTTTGTGTTATTTGCAGTCAGGAAGGTTTAGACAAGTTCAATATCCGTTCTTGTTTATAGCCTGAATTCGTATCGTACCCGGTATACGAGCAATAGTAATTGCTTCGCAACAGATGCGCCTTGCAATCTATGTGGGGAATGTATCAAATGCAACGACTGAAATGGGAGGTTAGATTTTTATTCGTATTTCCAATTGCTGTATTTGATACATGATTTGCGCTGTTGCGTATCGTTTGGCGCTTGGATTTTAAGGTTGGTAGTACAAACAGAACTTAAGCCAGCAGTGAACAACACAAGTCATCGGCATCATCATCAAATACTCATTTATTGATAAACTTTTACTAGTCATCAGCCTGTAGACGCTCACCTGCAAACACAAGCCTCCCCATAGAGCGCTACTTTGAGCGGTTGCTTGTCTCCTGCACCCGTCGTCGGTCCACCTAGTGGGGTCCTACGCTGCGTCTTCCGGTTCGTGGTCACCACTCGAGAACCATAAAATATGCTCATAGTAATATTAGTTATTCTGTCCCAAAATTCTAAAAAAAAACATAAAGAATTGATACAGTATCTCCAAATTTTTTTGTTAGAGGTTGAAAAAAAAAAAAAAAACTTCATACTTTATGAAAAGCTGCTTCGAAAACACATTGCTGCGCTATTCTATAAAAAATCATGACACCCATTCAAAGTTACTCACCATAACGTTCATACAACGGATGCCACAAGAAGGAAAATTCACCCATTACACCATGGAAGTTTAGCCATTCTCACCCCTATGTACCTTTCCGCTCCTAATGGGACGAATCCATCTCGCCTTGTTTCCCCAAGAACCATGTAATGCTTTTACGTGCATTGTGTTATTTGGTGAATAATGTTGACTACTTCCATAACTCACGAATAATCGGGTAACGCAAACAAAGGCGTTTGTAGCGAGGAGTATTATATAATGTCTACCTTGGAACAGACGACCAAGAGGAAATAGGTTGTACCTATAACTATGCGGGTATACATAGAATTGATAGTGTAGATTATTATTATTACTACTAGAAAGGTGCCTAGTAAGTTCCTATACTCTGATAGGCGATTGTAGAAAAAATAATATCTCAGCTGTTTCATGAAGAAAATGCCTGCTTGATTATATAGGTGCATAGTTCTGGTATACCTACCTATTAATGTTGTATAATGCCTTGAATAAATGTATCTTCTTTCTTCATTTTTCAAGTCGTCAAGTACTGAAAAAACTTACCTGTTCTAAATGTATTTAAATGTCTCTTGAAAAAAAGACCAATGGCTTTTGAAAACTGTTAAATAGATTTCCCAGCTTATCTCGAAAGTTATTATCACATTTTGCTCGAAATAACTTGAAAAGAAAGTTCTGTCAACAAAAAAGACGATAAGTTTCTGGGAGACGTTGTTTAGAAATGGCCTCATACAAATTGCAAGTAGGTACTTTGGAGCCCATGTTTCGCAAGCGGTACGCGTCTGATTCAAAATTGGTGTACGATCTGATAAAAAAAATATACGAGGAAAAGGGAGTACAAGGCTTTACCACTCACAGTTCACGGTTTTGTTGCTCCGACTAGTTTTGCTAGCTATTTATACCTATTTCCAGAAAAAGCATCATAACTCTCAACGCGATCAAATGCAGAGCTAGCTGAAATTTATCCACTAAATCAACATTACGTCGTGGGCACGAACTACCATCCTCAATTAGTACTCACTCTTGTGCTCCAAAACTCTTTAAAATCTTCGACCAACTTTACACCTAAAAGTGAAATATTAAAGTTGAATTTCGCATGAGAATGAAAAACATTTAGCAGTCAAAACACTATCCGAGGATAATCCTGGTGGAGATGCATAAATGACTACGTTATTAGTTAGTGCAAGTAGTTGTGTCGTTAAAGTGGATCATCTGTTGCCAGATCTAACTATTTCGTTGAGTTTCAAATAACTATCTTGTCTATAGAAGCCACTTATGCAGTTGGACTTTCTTAAAGTTTGGCAGAAAAGTATTTTCTGCCATTGTTTTTTTATGCAATCGATCTAATCAAGAGATAACTAATAATCATTATCATCAGCCATCATATAATATTATATAAGTAAGGTTTTTATTGTATTTATAATACCTATTTATTTATTTATTGATGTGTATGTGTATGTATATTATAATATCATACCTACTACTTATCTGTAAAAGTTATTGTCTACAGAGAGCTAGTTTGTTTAATTTTAGTTAAATGTTTAAGTCTTTTTGTTTATATTGCGCACCGCTGACTACTCCTTATGCCTGTGATACTATCCATCCAAAGGTTGCCTGGAAGAGATCACTTTTAGTGATAAGGCCGTCCAATGTACCCCAACCTACTTTAAAATTTTTAATGTTTTTAGTTTTTATCCTATGTTGGTATGTGCAATAAAGAGTTTTCTATTCTATTCTATTCTATTTCTATTCTATCAGCCTGAAGACACCCACTGCTGAACATAGGCCTCCCCCACAGAGCCCCACTTGGGGTGGCTGCTTGCCTCTTTCATCCATCGGCTCCCGCGGTTTTGACCAGGTTATTTACTGGTATTTAATAAATTGTTATTTCATACGTAATTGTTATTTCTTACTTTATTTTATTTACTTATTTTATTTGGCACACAAAACAGAATATAACCAAATGAAAGAACAAGAAGAAAAAAATACATACATTTTGAGCTAGATTAAATACGTATAATATCTATTGTATTAGCTGTTGATCTTCTCTTCAATAAATAAATAAATAAATATTATTGTAAGGTTCCCGTGGAAAAATAGGTAAATTGTGAGTGAAACCGTTGGTGCTGATATAGTAGATATAGTAGTACTTAAATTATTTATTACCATACTTAATAAACTCATTTCTATATTACTATCACATTACTTATGTGTCGTGCTCATGACGTAAATCTGTAATGACTCTGCAAATCTGCTGCAACATCAGGATAATAAAAGTATTGTGATGTTAATTGAACCTTATTCAAAACACTTTAAGAAACAAAATAGCTTGAGTGCTTACAATGCATTTTCTGCAATTCAGGTTCGCAATGCATGTAGCAATTAAGCCGCTTACCACGTTTTCAGAAACATATATGCAAATCCAATGCTCTTGAATGGCACTGATGCTTATATAAACAGTAACAAAGGTAGCGATATTTTACTGCTATTTAGAGTTACGAACGA